>JAUPFV010000003.1:106396812-107837772 GCA_036936605.1 Limnanthes douglasii subsp. nivea
ATGGCGACAATTGTTGCAAATTTCTCATATCTACTAATTCTTCTTTTAGTGCCAACAATGTAACCGGCAGATTGAAAAAAAATATTAGACCTTTTTGTATAATATTATTTTCTTGAGCTGAAAACATTATTTTTGACGTTTTCGGTACTCTAGCTGAATTTCCTTTCAATTACTTCTTCCCACAAGTTGGCTAAGAAATACTCTACTCATTGAACTTGTTGTTTGATATAATCTTCTATTAACTCCTGATATTGTCATCACCATTGGTTAACAAACAATGTCTTTAAATATTTCCCACAGACGATTCCAAAAGCGATGAAGAAAAAAATATGCGTCAACTAAGTGACAATTATATTAAAACTATTAACTCAAACATGTAGAGAAGAGAATACATTCAGCATATCTAATTAATCAATCAACCCTTATTAGTGATGTTTACATACTATTTATAGAACTTAAGAATCCTAAACAAACTAAATGAATGACACGTGTATCTTATGACGCATGTCGAACATCCTTTATAATAATTATATATTAACCTCTAACCGTTATGGATAAATTAGTAATTTAGCATCCACCTTGAGCCTTCTAAAACCTTCTTCAATCTTTGTGTCTACTCATTATCAGCTATGCTCCAAGTCTTTTCCACCATCTACCTCTTCTTGAAGATTTGTTTTTGCCAAAACTCTACTCTATTTACTAGAATTTACCTCCTCTTGAATATGCTCTTTGTTCATCATCCTTATATAGTTTCCGCCTTGTGTATCAACCAAAATATCTTGTTAATGCTAGTCTTGTACATCGTCTAAATATCACGTTATATATGATTCTCTTTAGGCTATTAAACATATATCATTTTAATTATGCATAATAATATCATAAAGAACACTTTTACCTTCATTATTATCCAAAGTGTCCTATAGCTTGATCACTTTTAACCAACATGTTACCTTTATTTTTTTAGACAACGTTCTTCTTTCAATATTTACCTCTAACGTCATTACCTTTCCAAATAAGGGAAATGATGTCCTGACATGATATAACCTTATCATCTGCTTTAGCACATAGATAGATTATTAGTATACACACCATCAAATATGGATCACTGGAAATAATTTTTACGTCACTTCATGTAAATTATTTCCTCAATACTCCCATTGACAAAATTAATTTTAACATCCACTGATGAAGCTCTAAATAAAATTTCACAATCAGAGCTGTGATTATCCTAAATGAGTTATTTCATGAAACTAGAGAAAATGTCTAAAATAGTCAATACCTTCACATCTTTATATCTTTCCACCTTTTTGAAAAATATCACGTTTGGTTTAGATATCCATTTACAACCAATCACTTTATTTCCCTTAGGTAACATGACATGATTCAATACATGATTTTTATGCATAAGATTATACTCAATATTAATTGATTCAACAAAAAAATTAGATTTTGAACTCTCTATTGTATCCATGAAATTATTTTGATTGTTTTCCATGATCTTATAAGAACCTTCATAGTCATTTAGAAAACGCCAAAATATTTGAAGGTATGATACTTCTTATATATCTAATAAGTTGACATAATATAAGCTCGTCCAGTTTCACATTTACTCAATGTTTTTTAGTTTTACAACGAGGGAAAACATTAACAGATCATCTTGAACATAGATCATCTTGAACGAGAAGTGTAATATCTATCAAGGAAATTAAACTTTTTTTGTATATTAGAAATAACCGCCAAGCTAATTGTAATTGTTGTATCAATGTTAGAAACTTAACAAATTGGTCGTAATTCTTCCTTAAAGAAAATATCATAATCTGAATCATTCTCTCGAATGTTTAGATCCTATAGAAATTTAGTAGTTAGCATTTGAAAAATTGTATGTTTACTTGAAGATTAAAAATTATAACTCCGTGAGTGATCTTAATAACCAATAAAATAAAAAACAAATGTTTTAGACTCTAACTTATGTCCGATTGGTCGATAAGTCTTTGCTTTAGTTGGGCATCCCTAAATGTGTAAGTATTTTAAACCGGTAGGTACTTTACTAAGAAAATATATTGCACACTTAATTTCTTCTCCTATAAAAGACATATGAGTGATCATACTCGCGACCATTTCTTGTAATGTGTACTTTGTTCCTAGGATACTCAATTTATTGTGGACGAACCCGTCATGGTATATTGAGGGACAATCCCACACTTCTAAAAAAATAGTGCAAATGGGTAAAACATTGTTCATAATATTCATCATAACGGCCATAACATCCATTATAACGAGCATATTATTCAACCCACGGTCAGATCTAACAATGTTAATACTTATACCAAGCATCAACTCAGCCTCAACCTTAAAAAACTTGAACATGTCAATGCTTTTATGTTTCTCATAAATCCGATTAAAAATATCCATCTCGTGAACAGTCGTATATGAATGAAATAAAGTCTCTTTGGTCGTTCTGTGAATATGTTAGGAATCTATCACAGATGTCTGTATAATATAATTCTAAAACGGCTATTGTATAACAAACAATAAAATTTCTATATTTGATATTGTGAACCACATGTCTCAAAGTGAGAGTAATCCAGAAGACCTAAAACTTTGTGGTAGATGTAGACTAAATTTTAAGAAGTTATTTTGTATGCAACTCTAATGGCAAAATGGTGACTCACAACATTATGTAGCATGTATAAATTATCATTATTATCCAAATCGCATATTGCAACACAATGATTGCCATAAAATATATTAAATTATATGTTTCCAAAAATATTACTATAATCACACTTATCCAACAAAGAAATTGAAACAATTATTTTCAAATGATAGTTACATATAAAAAATTATCTAAGTACAACACATGTCGAGTAGTCAAAACCTAATTAGAATTAAAAATTCCTTATTATTGAAACTTGGACTTTCAAATGTACCTTACAAAGAGACACAAAAATAAGTTAAAACTGTTGTATCAACCCATCATGTATATTGAAACAATATTAAATTTTGAGCATAACACTGAAGTGAGCTTACCTTTCGTATCCATCTATGTTTTACAAAACTCATAATCATGCTTAATGTGATCCAAACTCTTGTAGTGAAAAGTGTCCTAACTTTCGTCGCATTCGTCACCTTTTTTGGATCACCATCCTAAAAGTCAAAACTTGAAAAAATAATATTATGCAGTTATACTTGATTTCCTCTTACATTTGCTTTTATGACCACTTAGAGGTGTACTCACCGCGATAGCATATTTTCTCTTCTGATTATATATATTTTCTCATGTAAAAGGTTAGAAATAAGAGTATTGTGGTCCTATTTTATCACCTGACAGCTGTAAGTCGTTTCATAATTTATGAATCGTGGAGTGAGCGACGTAAGACACAACAGCAGGCTTTTGGATCTCAACATTGAGTACCTTCAGCTTATTGTGTAAATACGTTATCTTCATGTCATAGTTTTCCTTGTTCTTTATACTTCATAGTGGAAAGTTTTCCTACGCAGCCCTTAATTTCAACTCGTTGAGACTTAGCAAAACTATTGTCAAGGTGAGCTAACACATCATTAGCATACTTCATCTCAGTGCGTAACTAACTTAAAAACACATGTGGAACTCCCTTATATAACATGAAAAAACTAATTAGGTTAGAACACTTCCACATCTCACACTGCATCATCTCTTCAGGAGTGGTCTTGTATGTAAGAATGAAAATAGTATCTCCTAGTCTATTGATCCATATCATTGAGCCCCAACAAAAACATGATCTCACGATTCTCCTAGTTATTTTTACCCCTAGAGAGAAGAGGAACATCCATTGTTTCTCAATTTTTTTGGTCCAACTAAGTAAACAAAAAACAAAAACACTGAATTGATGAATTTTTTTCACTAAAACCAAACGAAAAAATACGACAACATACATTCATACGCAAATACATTCATAAGTACATACATTCATATGAACTGACTATTCGTAATCCATAAAAATGATTTTTGGTCAACGCGTTATACATTATTTTTGGAAAAAAATATCTTTAAAAAAGCAATATTGGTTTACAACCACCTTCGAAAACAATCAAACCTCCTTAAATCCGATTTGACTACTTTATGACATACTTATGTGAAACCATTCAACATTACAGTAGTGCACGGATATGTAAATGTGTGAATGTAACAATGATTTCATGCAATGGTTTGCTCACCTTTTGATAAATGTGTACATAATTTTCATTTGGACTGATTTATGCTCTCAAGTAAAGACTTTAGTCTGAAGTCTTCGACGTGTTTACGCCTAAACTCTTTTAGCCTATAAACGGCAGTAGAGATCAATTTAGACTTTTTTACTTTATAAATGTCATTAGAGATCAATGTTCTTCCATACCTAAATGATCATATATTTATGAACATATTTTTTTTTCGGACGAAACTCGTAGCCGTTACTCAACGAGTGTGCACGGGGTAAACCCTCATTCTGACGCAATAGCCTGCAAAGCAACGTCAGAAGGTAAACCACACACGATGACAAGTTCAGCCAGGAAAGTGTATGAAAAAAGACTCGAAATCATAACCTTTGGTCACAAGCATGCTTTACTCAACCAACTAGGCTACCCCTTTGGGGGCATATTATGAACATATTGTTCACTCAACCAACTCAGTTACTCCTTTGGGGTCCTATTATGAACATATTGTTCACCTTCGGTACCGCATTTTATTATAACATATATATGTAGTCAAATTGTAAAACATCCATAAAAAATTCAAATATATAAAAAGAGATGAAAATCACTTGAACTTCAAACCCAAACCAACACATCAGACATGCTGGACATTAATATCCCAAAATCTATATCAATCCTAGATCCCAAAAGCCATACATTTGGGGTCTATTACATTCATTCAGAGCACGGCATACATTTGGGATCCGTCCATTCAGAGCACTAACATGTATCCTAGATCCCAAATGCACTAACCTGTATCCTAACAAAAAAAAAAACTTAATACTTATTGGGAGATTGTTGTTGAAAAATAAATATAAAGGCTTTCATGCTTTATTTAATAATCATTCCACAGCAAATGTTTAAAGCTGTATATCTGCTCTATAAATAAATACAACTGATAGGCAGCGTTATGTATTACTAAATATCAAATTGGAAAATAAAACTAAAAATGAGCAGTCTCACTTATCTCCCGTATCCTAGTGTGATCTTTTTATCCTACTATCACAACAAAACTTTACGAGTAAGTCTGACATTCTAGGGTGCCATTAGTCCTCCGATGGTGTACGACAAAGTTTCTTCCCAGTCATCTTTAAAGAGCAGTCGCTGTAGTGAGTGAATTACATCATACTCTGGATCGAGCTTATGTTGCCATCCCTATTATAAATCGACATTGAGTAAAAGAGTTCAGTGTCACACAAAGATAAATGTAGTTGTAAAAGAGCCTTATATTCTTACCTCGAGAACCAGAGTAGTTACGATAACAGTGCAAACATTGCCATCAATGTTGACTTTATGACGCCTTACTTGCTCGAGCAATTGGTGCATGCACTCAGATGGTTGGATCAAGCTACCTTCTCGAGATCCCCATAAATCAAAAGCTCTTTTCACATCCTTTTTGATGAATAAAATAGTATTGGTAAATTTACTAGTCGATAACAAGTAGAAAAGATCTTTTATATATAATGATGGTCTACTTTAGAAAATTCATTACCTCAATAAAAGCCAATGGATTGGGGCAATCTTGTCGTTTGGATAATCTAAGTGTTGCTTCAGCAGCAGCACGACCATCTTGAAGGGCAATGGCCTTAAAAAACTCCACCATACTCACCCGATCTCTTTTGGAAAGCTCGGCAGTCATGCCGACGTCAAGGAACACTACGTGAGGTTTTGAACTAAACAAGCGTTTGCTTGTTGGTTTCTTTTGTGCAACTCGTACTAGAATATTACCAGGATGCATGTCTGCATGAATGAAATTGTCCACCTGAAAATTTTTTAAGTAAAGAAAATTTGAAGATTAGTATCAAGGAAGCAAAGTAGATTAGAATTGGGCAACTTTTAGAGTTTTTTGGATAATTCATAAAATGTTTGTTGCCATTCACCAAATATATAAATTGGTGATGCCTCTAAGATTCCGTATAGTGACAAATGATTTCCAACGCTGATATTAGGCCTATAATAAACGATCAGCTGAAAGCATTAGAACAACAAAGCCAACAGAAACTGTTAGATATCATACCAAAAGCATCTTCAAAAGTGCATTTGTCCCAATGTGCGCAAGGGCACTTTTAAATTGTTCGTGTCCCTGAATCTCATCAACGTAGTGCACAACACTGTCACCTTGTTCATATGTTTCCACTAAAACAGCTGGGTGCACCAGAGGATAGAGAGGCTTTGGAAATGATACATCTTTCCATCTACGAAAATTGTAGATGAATCGACTCAGATGGGCAGCCTCTCTCGCAAGATCGACCTGAGACATCATGAACACAGAAAATTGCTGCACACTTTCATCCAATCTCAGCCATTTCAGCGCAGGGATACAATTCGAAATCTTAGCCACAAAATTAATAATCATGAAGTCCCTTCTAATGGCTTCACCCACACCAGGATGTCGAACCTTGACAGCAACCACGATGGGTTGCTTGATCTGCTCACCAGGGTACTTGTACTTTAGAGTAGCTCGATGAATTTGAGCTACACTACCAGATGCAACAGGTGTTTCGTCAAACTTTTCAAAGATGTCATGTAGCTTGCGACCAAATGCATTCTCAATGGTTCTTTTAGTGATGAAAAAACTATGTGCAGGGGCTTGTGTATGAAGTTTTGTAAGTTCTTTACACAGATCTCGAGGGAACAGATCCGGTCTTGTTGCCGCCCATTGACCCCATTTAATAAACGCAGGTCCTGCAGTTGCCAGCGTAAGATAAACTATGTGAATCCACAATTTCCTAAACTCAGTGCCAGCAGAATCAACAAATGGCGCCATAACCATGCAGGGCAAGAACAAAACTACTAGATGTATAGTTCTGACTAACAAAATCAAACCCTCTAGAAGAGAGAATAGAACCGATGACAAATAGAACTTTCCATCTTGTGCTTGCATATACAAAGAATCTTTCGTCATTATCCCCTCAGCTTCTGCCCATCTTTGCTGGGTACAAGCGAGCTCACCTACTAAAAAGGCGATCACGCCAGGACCTACTAAGTTAGATCGCGTCAGTGCCAAACTCACAGCACAAGCAATCTTACTTGTGCATAGCCGAGAAAGCCTCCTCCAAGCAACTTGAGCATGATGTGAAATCGAGCCACTAGAGGAAATCGCATACAAGCGCCTATACCCACTACTTCTAAATATATTCACCTGTGCCTTGTATACCGTAAGATAAGTATATCCACAAAAAGGAACCCTATAGTTCGAGTGATATCGAGATATGTTTCCAGAAACTTTATTCGGATACAGCTCCCCAAAGTTACTGAAACCAGGATACCTATGGTTTAATTTGGAAGGAACAGATGTTGCCACCCTTTTAATATGTTCAAAGCGCATAAATCTACAAAAATATATCAGAATTTATATTATAGATAACACAAACTAATGCATATAATGCACAAGCTAACACTAATTATAGATGATAAAAAATCAACCACTTCAGAATAGACCAACCTTCAACCTAATCAGAATTCCGATTCGCAGCTCTATAGATTTATAAAATTCAAACTCAAAGGATGGGGTTTTTGATACTTATCAAACAAAAAACTAAATATTCACCGAAACCAGCTGACAAATGAATCTCTAATACGCAAATTTTAACATTACTCATTGCTTATACCTCTAAACGTCGTTATGAGTAACTAGGAGAATAAAAAACTTCATACCAACTAAAATCCGTACATGGAGCTGAAACTATAAAGGATCTTGATACAATAACATCCAGAAATATACGGATTCAACTGACCTCAACATGGCGAATTATGGCTATTAAAATCCGTCGAGCTAAGAGACGATGGTGCCGTGTTGCGCTAGCTTACATTCTTCGATCAGGTAGTAAAAATTCGACAGCATAGTCGTCATCGGCGAATGATATAGCTCAGACCTATCAGCCAGTGACGGGGAAAATTCGAGGTGGTGGTGTCGCCGGCGGTATCGGGAGGAGGAAGAGAAAAAGGGTGACGAATCCAGTGGTGAAGGAATAAAAACAGTGTACGAGCCAGGTGTATGTATGTTATTAGATTCTAACATGTGCCGGTCTTGGCCTAACGGGCCCAATTATAGCGTCGTTCGGCCTACTTCTCTACCCATATCCTTAACTTGTCTGTTTGCCCAAAACGATTAATATTAATTGTTTTTGATTGAGTCAATCGATTGTAAATATCTTAGTTTATGACAGTAAAATAAATATAAAATAATTTTCTAAATATTTTAAGTATCTTTTTTACTATGGTATAATTTTTATGTTCTCTAATGCTATATAATTCAAATTGAAAAAATATAATCTATTATCTATAATTCGACCGATTCTGATTATTTTTTAGGACTACGTTCCTTTTTTAATTGATTATTATTTTTGTGATTTTATAATTTATGATAATTTCGAATAATTTTTATGATTATAATTTAATATTTTAATTTTATTTATAAATATTTTTAGCATTTTGAAACTAGATCAGTAAAATTTGTTTATAATCATATTTAGTATAAATAATCAAATACACTTTATCGATTTATATTTTAATTTTAAATTATTAACAAAACTGTTAACGATTTCAAAATCTATTAAAAATAATAGGATAATGTGTATCTATTATTATAAAAATATTATATTTTTTAAATATTTTGTAAATATGGGACGTGTTATGTTTGAAACGAGACTAATTCTCGTTACATTAATAATTAAAAGTATTATAAATAATATAAATAAATTCAAATTTTGAACTGATAAAAAAATGTTGATATGATTGTTAATAATTTCGAAATCTATTAAAAAAATATGATAATTTGTAGCTATTATTCAAGAAAGACTAACATTTAAGATTTATCCAACAAATCTATTATACATAAACTTTAGGGAAATGTCACACTAAATACCTTCTCACCAAACTTATTATCATCTAGTACCCAAACTATTTTCTATGTCTACTAAATACCCATCTCACCAAACTAATTCCTTTCTAATATCCAGCTAATATTTCCCTTCCTGAAATACCTTCAAATGTGCTCTATTCTCTTCTTTCTTGTTTTCTATCTTTTTCATCTCAGTATTCAAGGAAAAGTAGCAAGAGTGGCAGAAATAAAGACTTACTGCTTCAAGCCAATGTTGTAGAGCTAGTTTCCTAGCTTTTTCATCCTTTGATAAGCCTTTTCATACCTGAGACCGAGATTAAATCGATAATAAAACAATTAACACCGGACAAACAACAAATACTTTTATACATGTTTGTGTTCGAAACATACCTTGGCATCTCTTGTTCTTGCTCTAAACCAGCGGGAAAGAGCGGTTTCATGTTTCTCTATGTCAAAGAATGGTATGGAGCTATGTTTGAGCTCGGCAAAATCTAAAACCTTCCACCTAAATTTTGCATTACGAGAAATTAAAGTTTCGACTTTTTATCAACAATGCCGGATCTAAAGAACAATACGATTGACATACCATTTTTGCTCTACGAGAACAGCACAATCAGCTAATTGCCTTCTGGTTCTAAAACTCCTATAAACTTTCTGCAACTGAAGTGCAGCATGGTTTCTTTTGCTCTTGTCATGATCATCCACGGGAGATGCGAGTTTAGAGTCCATCAATCTTGATTTGTGATCACATTCACGCCCATTATAACTAATTGTCCGAAGTGTAGTGTCCTTACGTGTCCTGCGGAACCAAGGCTTAGTGATCTTACAAGTACTGTCTCGAACTGACTGTCAATATCATCCAAGTCCCAAAATGATAAACCCATTATTACACCTATCGAAATCAAGAAACCATATATAATAACTAAATTTTATAGTTCAATGAAGCTTGATTTGGTCTTAAGATGTTTTCTTCAAAGGTAACTTTTTTTTTCTAATGCCAAAAGAACACAACTTTGAGCCTTTTTTGTTTTTACTTTCTTACCGTAGCGGTTAAACCAAAACTTAACCATCTTCATAACGTAATACAATTCTTTGGAGACATTTCATCAAACAGATACCAAACATTATTATATTTTACTACATAGACAAAACCAACAAGATTCATTCATTAACATGTTCATTTTTAAGTTCGAATGTAGAAGAAACAATAAAAAAGGCCGACAAGAGAAGAGCTTCAACGTTGAAATTAGATGTTCGTTGACTGTGACGCTAGATGTTCCTTGACTATGACGCTAGATGTTCCTTGACTATGACGCTAGATAAGTTGCACTTGCCAACATTACGCGATATGTTCGTCTAATATGACGCTAGACGAGTTGTTCCTTGACTATGACTATGACGCTAGACGATACCTGTACTACGACGCTAGATGTTCCTTGACTATGACGCTAGATGTTATTGACTATGACGCTAGATGTTCCTTGACTTTGACGCTAGATGTTCATTGACTATGACGCTAGATGTTCCTTGACTATGACGCTAGATGTTCCTTGACTATGACGCTAGATGTTCATTGACTATGATGCTAGATGTTCCTTCACTATGACGCTAGATGTTCATTGACTATGACGCTAGATGTTCCTTGACTATGACGCTAGATGTTCCTTAACTATGACGCTAGATGTTCCTTGACTATGACGCTAGATGTTCCTTGACTATGACGCTAGATGTTCCTTGACTATGACGCGAGTCATTAACTTAATTCAGCGCGAGGGAAGTTTTTTTACTATGTATTGCGCGATTATACATTTTTCGATTAACAGTAGAGTGACTATTGGTGTCGCAAGTTATTAACAACATACATCGCGCAACATCATAGAGTTATAATGCATCTCTACTACAACTATGTAAACAATTATGTAAAAGCACACCATCAAATCGAAACAGAGATTTAACATTTTATAAAAAAGTAGAGGACATCAATACACTTCCAAAAAGAAAGGCCTACGCTTGCCCAGATTCCAAACCCTAATACTAAACGCACAAATGCTTTAGGGTTTAACAATTCCAAACTCAAAAAACTACTACAAATTCAAAAAAACAACCACAAACAGTTAACAATTTGAAGAGTTACCCTCCTCTTCACTGTTTTCGTCAGTCTCAGACTCCTCTTCCTCTTCCTCCTCTTCATCGTCATCGTCTTCCTCGTCCTCCTCTTCTTCGTCCTCCTCTTCGTCGTCAGATGAATGCTTTGAAGACTTCCTTGGAGTTATCTTCCTCCTTATCATCTTGGTCTTCTTCTTCCTTATCCTTCGACGTTTAGGCGACGACTCGTAATCTGATTCTTCGTCCGGATACGACAGATAGTAGTCAAAGTCATTCTTCGTGCGTGTTATCCAATACTCGCTGCCACATAGACCTGCCTGCCCATAACCCGCGACATATGACCCCGTATATCGCGAGACTCCAACATCTTGTCGTGCGTGTTATCCAATACAAACTAACCCAGACACATCCCATCCCGTAACACGTGAAATATGACAATTCTACACGCAGTCCACATGACAGGATAAACACACAATCGTCATCGGGGCAACTAAAGTAGAAATTTGTTTCTCCCTCTCAAACCACATACAATCCACCTTACTAAAAAAGACAGGAACGTATCACCGGCCGGAGAATATAAACCTAGTAGTTCTCCGTTAACGAAGTTATAGAACAATACAACATATAACGACATTGAGATTCACAAGCAGTCCACATGACAGGATTAACATAAAAAGTAAGAAAAAACCGACTCGTACCTTCGAGGCAGTTTCGACTAACGTTCAAAGCCTCCAATGGTGGTTAATCTTTCAGACGACGAACTGGAGGTTCGACTTCGGGGATCACTTCGTATGCAGGTTCTTCTACAGTTGTAAAAGTTTGGAAGGTAAAAACGAAGTCGTCGACATGTTCGACAGGTTCCTTCAGGGTTTCACTTACTTTCTATTTTTGCTCTTTTCAGTTTCTAAAAGTAACTGGGATTTGGGGGAAGTGAAATTGAATATAATAATAACCTACTTTCTCTTTCTTCTAGTATTAGGGCTATTTTGGTAAAAATATAGTCCTCTTACTACTAGTCTAAGGGACTCATATTTGGGTACTTATTTGGGATTAGATACTTGAAAAGGTATTTATGGGTACTTTTCCCTAAACTTTATACCTAAATTATATTTATATAAAATTCAATAAAAAAAAATTAATTTTAATTTTTTAAAAGCTCATATCTTTTAAACCGTAACCCGAAAAAAATTAGAAAATACCATTGGTTTTTTTAATACGAAAAAAATTAGTACCACTCATGATATGTTTTGAATTTTTTTATTAAAAAAAATGTGTTGCATCTAGCATCTAGCATCTATCAGAATTCGCATCTAGCTGTACACAATTTAAACAGGTTTCGCATCAAGTAAAACAAATAAGGTTTCGCATCTAGCAAAACAAAGACGATTTCGCATCTAGCAAAACAAAAAGGTTTCGCATCTAGCAAAACAAAAAGGTTCGCATCTAGCAAAACAAAAAGGTTTCACATTTACTAAAACAAAAAAGTTTCTCATCTAGCAAAACAAAGAAGGTTTCGCATCTAGCAAAACAAAGAAGGTTTCGCATCTACAAAACAAAGAAAGTTTCGCATCTAGCGAAACAAAGAAGGTTTCTCATCTAGCGAAACAAAGAATGTTTCATTGTTTCAATATCTTCATAGGCTATAATTTTTTTCCTTAAAGAAAATTGAATTGTATTATGTCTATCGTTTCAAAACCGTCTCAACGTCCGAAACTTCCGCGGTGAAAAAAGAACAATAGTAGAAAATCCACACAATTCTGCTCTTATTTTTCTAGATCTTCAAATGATAAATAATTTAATTTTAATGTTTTGGTGATTTTAATCCTATAACTTTGACAATTGGCCGCAGGGGAGTATGATTTTTGGAAGATTAGGCTATAGGTAATTGATCAGATAATGGTTTGCCGATTGCAATTAAAGGTTAGCTCTCGTTTTTTACAATCTTTTTCATTTTTGGATAAGAACTTGAGGATGGTTTTAAGGTTCTAGTTCTTCTAAGCTTAGCTAACGAGTAGTAAACAACAACCTTATAATTTTATTCAAAAGCATATAACAAGGTTTTGAATTCCAAATTTTGATAAAAAAAATTAGCTAGTTTAATTAAAAACCTTATTTATATTGCAACATTGTATTTTCATGCATATCCTTCAAATATGTTACATAAAAAGTGTTTAAGATACGCTCCAAACAAGTTTTATATTGAACACTAATAAGCTCCATCAAATATAATGCAACATTGTAGCTTTGGGTCTGATCTCAATCCCTTGGATAATGAGTTCGTGTTTTGGTTTCAAGTTTGTCTCTGTAACACTCGTTTCAAGTTCATTCTCCACGCCTCCATCATTTTAGTTCTATCTCTAACGATCCATCTACTCGGTCCTTAAAATAATGTCTCAAGAAAACATAAAAATTATAACCTACTATGAATCTCTCAACATGACAAACTTCTGGGTTTCACAAAAACTCACAAGATTTAGGAAGCTGATATATCACAAATGTCTCAATCAGACTTTATCCGGTAAATCTGATATGCCAAAATGACACAATACAAAACATGAAGATACAACACAACACTTACCGGCTTGTTATACCTGGAACAGCAGAAGGAAGAAGATGCAGCACAACATGTTTTCAAATAATAGTTACAATATCTATGTTGGAAATGAAGAGCTAGAAATGCGATGGTTGAACTCCTCTGTTGTGCTACAATATTTTTCCTTTGAAAATAGATAATTGTAAGCGATCCCAGATGTATTGACCCCTAACACTAGCAACACAATACCAAAGTTTCTGAACAATAGTAAGTCCAGGTCCTTCTAAACCAGTTCTAACTTCATCTCTTGCTTCTGTTTTATATTTTTGTCTCTAAATCTTAAATTTATATATAAATAATAAGGTTATTTCCATTATAATACTAAAATATATTTGTAATTCATTTTTTTTCACTCTTAGATGAATATATAATCTAATATAACCTTTTTTTATCACACCGTTAATCTCACTTTCTATATCATTTGTGATTCTCTATACTATTAGTGATTCGTTACATTCTAACTCAAATTAGTATTTTTTTTATCCGCATTAATAATAGATTTGTGAAATCTCTCGATCTTATAATTGGACAAGAGAGAAGAGTCTTTATTTATGATCAAATGATTTCTGAAATTTCTCCAAGTTTTTATGTTTAATTTTCATCGGAAAGAGAAACTAATGTGTGAAAACATATATTTTAATGAACCCACAATGCTCTAATTTTTAATTTTTTTATTAGGTTTCGGTGTTAAATAAAGAAAAAAAGAGAGAAAAGGGAACGGATGGGGTTTTTGTATTATTTAGAAAGTGTGTCAATTACATAGTGTGATGGTCTTATTTATAGATCTAATAAAAGGCTAACGGGCTTGGACCTTATATCTTAACACTCTCCTTCAAATTCGCAATATAACAGTAATGAACATTGAGAGTTTGTCACAAAGAAAATGAAACCCCGCTATTGACAGAGCCTTCGTGAAAATATTGGCAACCTGTAAAGCTGTTAGAACATATGTAAGCAAGATGATGTCGATCTGAAGATGATGAAAAGTAAAGTGACAATCTATTTCAATGTACTTCGTCCTCTTATGAAAAAACAAAATTCTTTGTTATCTGCATGGTGTTTTTGTTATCACAATGTAAGGAAGTGGTTTTAGTAACATTCACCCCCATATCTGTAAGAAGCCATCGTAACGAAACAATCTCACATGTGGTGATGGTCATAGCACGGTACTCAGCTTCAATAGACAATCTAGAAACAACATATTGTTTCTTGCTTTTCCATGATATTAATGAATCTCTAAGAAAAATACATAAACTAATAGTAGATTTTCGGTCAAGAGGATCACTATCCCAATCAGCATCGCTATAGGCATGCAGTTCAAGTGAAAAGATCGAGGGAAATAAAAGGCTTTGGAACTGAGTGCCACAAAGATATCATAATATTTAAAGAACACATCCTCAATGGACGGATATAGGAGCAATAACAAACTGACTAACCACATGAACAACATAAGCTATATCTGGCCGAGTAACTGTAAGATAGACCAAGCTCCCTACAAGAGTTCGATATAGAGTTGGGTCTGACAAATGAACATCATCAGTCGGAGAATATAGAGTATTGGTTTCAAGAAGGGTATATACTGTCCTGTTATCAGAAAGTCGCGCTCTATCATATTCATAATAATATCCACAATATTTAATAATAAAAAAATCAACTAAAATCAACAGATACCAAATCCAAATTGGAAAAATCAAATCAAAATCCTAATCAAACCCAAATCCAAAATCAAACCAAGTCCAAATTAAAAATCTCAATGGTCCAGCAAAATCAAATCGAATACTCTCCAAATCCAAATCCAAATACCAAACTAAATGCAAATACCAAGTCCAAATACTAAACTAAATCCAATTTCCAATTTTCAATCAAAATCAAAATCAAACTGAATTCACAGTTTTACCAACAAAACTGCTTCACTTTTCCAGTAGATATTTCTCCCGAACTGTAACACTGAATCATAATCTAACTAATCAGAGTAAAAGATTGGATGTCTGAAATACTCTCTCCAAAACTCAGCATAAACGGACACCGTTTGTCTTTCGATCAAACTGTTTGATTGGGACTGCACACAACAGATCCGAAAACCAAAAACTGGTAGATCCACGAAACAAGGGGATCACTATTTTACCCCGATTAAATAACTCCAGGCTCTCATACCATGTTAAATAAAGAATAAAATAGAGAAAAGAGAACGTTTAGGGTTTTTGTATAATTTAGAAAGTGTGTCAATTACATAGTATAGATGATCTTATTTATAGATATAATAAAGGGATAATGGGCTTAGAACTTATATCTTTAACATCCAGCAAGATGCTAGATTCTTCGTTTTCAGTATATAGTGATTTCTTCTTCATGCTTTGGTCCATGCTTTGAATTTTGCATTCAAGATTACTTTAAGAGGATTTTTAATTTCAGGAAAGAAAAAGATGGTTACTGGAAGTGGTTTGTTGGAAACTTGGGATTTTGAGGGATAATGAGAGCTTCTTCCCATTTTTTATTCGCTGGATTATGAACGAACTTGTCTTGCCAATGATTTAAAGGCATCTAAGAAGATTGGAGAGAGGTAATTCAATTGTTTGGTTGATGTGTACAGAAAAACACTTAAAATTGTTTTTTGCAGGGCTTTATCATGGGTTCTATATATCTTGTGTTGAATCATTGTCTACACTGGTTTGTACTTTGAAATGTATGTTGTTTTGTTTCTGCATTTTTAATGAATTTTATTGCTCTGCTCAGATTTTAGGATATCAGTAGAGTATGGGTATAAAAAAATTGATTCTTGATCGAAGAAACAGTAATATTGATACATAATATTAATATGTCATGTTGAGACCCGACCATAAACCAGGTTTTGGACAGATAAACATGTCTGGGACTGGTTTAAATTATGTTCCAAGCTGTAAAATAAGGGAATGAATATTCCCTAGGATGAGGGTGAGTGACATCAGCCCCAAAGATAATAGTAGGTCTATCACTGACAAGAGGTATACGCCTTGAAATTGCGTCAACAAGCACAATATTTCTTCTACCAACCTTGACATTAATTTTCAGAGCCACATTGGCCAGCTATTGTCTAGACATTTTGAAAACATGCTTAGTCAGACCAAAAGTGTAAATAATTTAGTCTTTCAATCCTTTTTTTTAGAAAAAAGAAACAAAAAACAAAAGAAAAGGAAAACATAGTATAGCAAATTTTGATATACTCTGTTTTGAGAAAAAAAATTAAAAAAAATAAATTCAAAGGGTAAAAGTGGAATTAAAAGTCGAGGGACTATCTATGAAACAAAAACCATTTAACTATGGTGACATGTGGCAGCATGAGGACAAAAACCACGCCTGGGGACTTAAATTATAGATTTTTTATAGTCAAGGGATCCTCACCTGTGATTTTTTTATCGAAGGACTAAACAACAGAAAACATGATAGTCGAGGGACGAATCAATGATTTAAGCCTGAGTTCAAACCTCATAAACCCAACAATATTTATATTTTCTTTTTATTTATAGTTCTCCTCTCTTTTCAATGTGATTCAATCACAAAATTTTCTTTCACCCCAATTTTACTCTCTCTTTTTTTGCCACTATTTTTTCGCCTTTAATTCTATTTTAACCTCGAATTAAAATGCTTAAATCTTATTGAATTATTTTTATTAAATGGTAACGAGAGGCTTCTATGCATTATATAGTATGTGGATTAGTCTAAAAGTTGACCATGACTAATGTGTCTTTGAAAAAAAGGTTGAATAGTTAAACATGTAATGGTTTATTTATTATTTTTATAAATTTTATACATGAATGAGTTATGTAAGCTTATTAATCATATTTAGACAATTTATTAATGATGGAATAGTTACACGTATAATTGTTTATTATTTTTCCCATAAATTTTATACTTGATCTATATAAGTGCATTAATCATATTTATATAAGTTCATATTTCTTAAGTATCATCAAAATTATCGAGATGAGATAAGAAGAGTTTATCTTGTAATATAAATTTTATACTTGATCTATATAAGTGCATTAATCATATTTATATAAGTTCATATTTCTTAAGTATCATCAAAATTATCAAGATGAGATAAGAAGAGTTTATCTTGTAATTGAACATTGGTATATTTTTACTATGTATTACTCAAATATTTAGTTTTTGTTAATTTCATTATTATTATTGTTGCCCATGCTGACAATTGTAACAAATTTTATAAGAATGATCATTTTTAGACTTTTTTTTATCTAAAGCTAAACTTGTGAAGTTTCACCACTATATATTTTAATGACTATAGGGTGAGATACCCTAAAGTACCAGAATCGTTATCTTTACAATTTGAGGGTCTAGTATAAAGAAGAAGGAATAAAATAAATACTTATCATCATAGCACAAATTTTCTTTTGGTCCACTTCCAAAAGACCTCAATCTAGTTGAGATATGTTCTTAGTTATATCCCACTGATCCTTTCCATGTTTAACCGATGTGGGATTTTGGTCGCCACCATAACAAATCCTCCTCTCGAATAAAGTACCACTTCAACCTCCTCTCAAATAACTTCCATCCGCCCACTCTAATCAGGTTGGGGCTACCTAACCATAGAGGCACTACATATGTTATTGTTCACCTCCTCTTAGACCACACTATCTTGTTCCTTAGCGCCACTCCCGACTATAATCAAGTAACACCGCTTGATGAATCAAGATACTCCGAACTAGGATCTCTAGAAAAGATAACCTTAAGGACGACATTTGGGCTTCTGGTTCATCATGTTCGACTTCTGAGAATTTCACCACCATCGCGTTCTGTCTGGGTCTGGCTCTCATACCATTTGTTGGGAATATGGGTACCGCATATTCCGTCTTTGTGTATAAGTAAGAACAACGGATCTCCACACTAGTATGATATTATCCGCTTTGGCGCTCGTAGACCCGCACAAATTTGCTTTTGGTCCCCTTCTAAATGGCCTCATACTAGTTGAGATATGTTCTTACTTATATACCACTGATCCTTCCCATGTCTAACCGATATGGGATGTGGGACTTTGACAGCCACCCTAACAAATCCTCCTCCCGAATAAAGTATCACTTTAGCCTCATTTCAATTGACTTTCATCCGCCACTCTAATCAGGCTGGGGCTGCCTGAACCATAGAGGCACTACGGATGTTATTGTTCATCTCCTATTAGATCACCACTATCTTGTTCCTTAGCGTCACTTCAATCAAGTCACACTACTTGATGAGCCAAGTGCACTCCAAAGGGTATCTAGAGCAGATTACCTTGAGCATGATTGTTGGTTCAACCTGTTCAACCTACGAGAATTTTGATCTCCGCACTAGTATGATATTGCCCATTTTGGGGCTCGAAGGCCCGCACGGCTTTTATTTTGGTCCACTTCCGAAAGGCCTCAATCTAGTTGAGATATGTTCTTACTTATATACCATTGATCCTTCTCATGTTTAACCGATGTGGGATTTTGGTCGCCACCCTAACAATGGATATATCATAATATATGTATAATTAGTTAGTGTGTGTGTGTGTGTGAGAGAGAGAGAGAGAGAGAGAGAAATATTTCAATGAATAACCTTACAAATTAATAAATTTATAGTTTTGGGTTTCTATTTATACTTAGGGCTTGAAATATCCTAAATTAAATAGAATCCCCAATACTTTACTGGATGTTTTATTAAGAACTTATTAATTATATTCTCTTTAAATCAACCTATCAATTTAGTTCTAAAGTGCTACACTCCGATGTCTTAACATCTACAAGAGACCATAACCTTATTGAGCCTTAAAGGCAAAAGAAGTTCTAGACTAAGGGACCTTACCTCTAGATCCACATCAATCTGACACATATTCACACTTTAAAATTCATATACTACCTATCTTGTTATCTATGGGTGTAGTAAACTATAGGTTGATTACATTTAAATAATTAAACTTATATACCAACATGCTTAAATACTCCCGATATAAATGTGACAAGCTATTTCAATTCAGAATACTCTTACAATCTCCCACTTGGATCATTACATGTACGGAAGTGTACTAACCAAATTGTATACTATATAACGTTGTTGTTTTACATATAAACCAAACTTACCTTATCATTTCAGATGATAACTAATAATGAACTAGATATCATGCAATGTTTTATCAATGCACCACTGTTCAAACACCAATGCATTGTTAACTACCATGTAAACGAACTTTGAATTTCTATAGAGTAAAACATAGAAACGACATGATCCTGTAATCACCACGTGCCGACTTCCAACTGGTTTCATTGTACTATATTGAGATATCTTAAATTTAAGGAATGAGATAAAAATTAACCATTATATTCACCAAATAAATATATACATACAATGTGAAAACTAAACTAAAACTATAAACTAAAATCAAAACAACACTTTCTAAATATCATCTACGCTAAAAGACATCCACATGAATGATATGATCATAGTAATAGAACTTTGACAAATTACACCATTTTATAGTAACATATTCTATTGTTAAATGAAACAATAACATATAAACAATGATATACATTCTTAGAAAAACATAAATAATGTAATAATCATTTTGCATCACATGTATATCTCATAACAAGCTTTTTCTAAAACCCCGCCACACCTTTGTGGTTATATATATTCCAATTTCTGATATTAAATATACTTTAGTCACCAACCATTTTAACTATCCTAAAAAGACAATTACACAATTTCCCCATATTATGATATAGTATACTTTTCTTATAAATTCACTCATATTTCTTTCAGTCTCATCCTTTCAAAATTTTGATGGCGATACATAATAAAATCTGATAAAGTGGGTATATTTCGACTCTTCTTAAATATCAACTCTTTATATTTTACCCATTAGTTCTGTAAAAATTGCTTCATTAGTAGAAAAAAAAAATCATTAATTATAACAATGTTCTGGTTAGTTTCTCCTAACGAAACTTCCATCACAAGAATAACATATTTATCATAGTAATTTTTTGAAATCAAAACTTCTTTTCCCTGAAAGTAGTGATTTGAAATATGATTCTACAATATATCTCTATGTTTAATAATAACTTAACAACTTTTTTTAGATTTCGTTTAACAATCAAAATGAGAAATACAATGATAAAGAACTTGAATATGATGTACAACTGATGTATCCATACTAATGCGCATGAAAAACTTAATTATTTCGGGATTGAAGATAAATTATAAATATTATTTAATGCCAAAATGTTAAATAATATATATATAAATTTCGTTATAATTAATAAGATAAATAATTCAATAACACTGAGAAATGTAAAATATATTAGGAAATAATAATAATGCACCTGATGTAAGGGTCGAGGGAATAAGGAAAATCAAAATCATAATAAACAACGAAATAAGTTACCTATCTAGCCAGAGAAACTCTTTTAGAAATTTTTCTTTTCAGAAAAGAAATATATTTTGTTTTAGTAGATTAAGATTTAACCAATAATAGAAATAGGGTACTAAGAGATCAAAATTTATTTAATTAAAATAACTAAAAGAATTACTATATCTAGTAAAATTAAGACATAATAAAGTCCACTAAATAACCTTTTCGAATTTTCTAATGTATCTAATAAAAATATTCATTCTTTAAATAATAAACACATATTATAACATAGTTTTTAATATATATTTTAATTATTGTTATAAATATTGGGTCTGTGATTTTTAGTAAGATGAACAAAAACTTATAATAGTATAGTAGAATTTAATCATATTGTATAATAACGGTGTAGTAAAAGTTAATAACACCAAAGCGGGGATAGCTCAGTTGGGAGAGCGTCAGACTGAAGATCTGAAGGTCGCGTGTTCGATCCACGCTCACCGCAATTTTGTTGTTTTAATTTCTGGACATCTCTATGGTTTCTATTTTCTACTTAGTAGTCGAGCGGAAAACATTGGTTTGGAACTTTGCATGTTTTTTTAAGGGTTTCAGGAGGTTAAGTGTTGCTTTGGAGTAAGCGGTAGCTAACTTTAGAAGGTTAGACTTCGACATCTAATCATGAACTCCAAGTGGAAAACAAAGTTGAGTCTGAGTCATTTGATCGATTCCTATTCGCAAAAGCTTCTTCTTTAATGTAGTGTTCCAGAAGTTTTTTATTTCGTTGTTGGATCTTCCAGGCAACGAGCAGCTATATAGCTGACCATCTGTATATTACAAACCACTAAAAGTAGGTTGTTACACTACGATCTTGTGCAATAGGATTACGATATCTTTGTCTGAAGTAGTCCAACGAAGCCGGCTAACTCTTGGCCATTTTTAACCCTATCAAGTCTTCAAACATAAAAGAAAATTCAGTATCTGTAATATTTAAGTGTTTAAAATCATCAGGCATTTATAATTAGTTTCTCGAAAACTATTCTATTCGTGTGCGATTTTCATAATTCAAAGGAATTTAACGGCGTTATTCCCATACTTCACGAGACTCTAGTATGACATATGATAAGCCAATGACTAACGGCGTGACAGTCTCATAACAAGTATTCCAACATACTATAAATTTCTACCGTTTTATTACAAAACTAAACTCTCCGCGATTAAAAGTGGTGTGTCCTTTACAATTTAAACCAGATCTTTATAGGTTGAGACCCGACTTATAATGAAATCTATTTTTTTTATTACAATGAGATACTAATATATACAAAAATGTTATTGGTATAAATATTTTATCAATTTTTTTTTTAAATTTTAAAAGTTCTCAATTTATCCATTCCAAAAACATTAGATTTTTCAAATCCAAGTTTGCAAACACGTTAAAGTATGTTTTCTCTACGTATTGGTGTAATTTGTTTCGAATTTAATTTGATATTTTTAGAGTTTTAGTTTCGTTTTAAAAAATCGATTTTTTTATGATTGTTGTTGTTGTTTCGAACGGTAGTTATAGGTATATGTTTAGTTAGGCTGTTATCTACATTTTGGTATGCTAGTTGCTAGATTTGGTTGAGATTTACAGGTTTTGGGATCCATGGGTATAACCTCTGGATTGTGCATTTTCGCGAATTCTGAGTGCTAGAAATGCTGAATTCGCGCATATTGAGTTCTCGAATCCGGCAATTCTGGACACCCAAAATTTGCGATTTTCACATAATTTTAGCTGTGTACGCGTTTTAGGGTACTTTGGGCACTCAATGCTTACAATTTCTCTTGTTCGATTAAATTTATCATGTTTTATATCTAATTGGCTTGATTATTCTTTACCATTGTTTATGTCTTCAATGTAAATACATATTAGGGTGTTGTGAATTTGTTTTGGATATGATTTTTGTATATAATAATATGTTTTATGTATTTTCAGCATGCCTCGCAGAGATTTATTCCTACCGGATCAGACAACGATGCTACGAACATCGATCATCGTGAACCTAGTTCACGGTCTGTTAGGATTCGATGACACGGCCTCCTTCATTTCCATGTACTTCCCCATAGATGTGGGTCTCCAGATAAGCTATTCCGGAGAATCCCCATGTGTCCATGATGTATTCGACAATGAACGACTACAAGCTGCACGAGGCATATAACATATTTAAGAACGAGGTAACTTAGGATTGGTTTAACTTGTAGTAAATTATAGCATATCTATTGTTTAATTTACTTTAATATTATGTAGGCTCGTCCATCTACGCGCTGCTAAGTGGTGTACGCTACCCATCGCGCTTGGGATCTTACACTTTAGAGTAAAGTAAGAGACCATGTGATGGGATCTTATTTTACTCCCCACATCGATTGCTTTATGCGATGAGCTACCAACGTGCACCTCGTAGTGTCATTTCTTGGGAGGTGGCACATCGAGACCAACAACTTTGGTGAGATGACGGTGATCTTAGATGACGTCCACGCCATCACCGGTATTTCGGTTACAAGTGAGGGTTTCGACCTACAGAGTTTTCCTAGTGATGGTCAACGTATTGCTTGGTATTCTAGTTTACTAGGTATACCATCGATATTTTTAGGACGTGGTTTAGGGATAACAAGGCTGGTAGTAGTAGACATGTACGCCTACAATTTTTTCTCAAGGTATACATTTTTTCTAACTTCTTTGATGGATGATACAGTTCCAAAAGTGACGAGAGGTTATTTTATCCATATGTTTGGTTGTTTTGTTTAGACGAACAAGATGGAAAACTACTTACAGTTCATTGATCACTATAGGTCACCAATTAGGTATAACTGAGGCCAACATGTATTGGCTTAGTTGTATTACCATCTTGGTCGATTGTCCTTACATGTAACCTTGGGTTTTCCTTGTTTTGTTGCTTTGTTGGAGATGTGGATTTATGATCACTTCCCCTCGTTTATGACTACGGTTAATAGTGGATACACTATTTCTACGTCGACTCTTTGTAGATATAAACATGCTCATTTCCACTCAGATTCGGATACTCATATAAATATCAGACATACTTTATTTTTATTGAGTGAGCACAATGTAAGTTTTAACGTTTATATATTTATTTGTTGATCAATTTTTTTTATTACTTAGTATACTGTTTATATTGTAGGTCTGGTTTATGTCGTAAGAGCGTATACGCGGCCATTTTCCTTTCTGTGATGGAGCTTGGATAAACCACACACGAATGTATAGGACATAGTTGAGGCATATTATCTGCTACGCGTTGCTCGACAGTTGGGGCATATTTAGGATAAACCTCATTCACTGCGACCTATTTTGCCGCTAGGCAGAGATAGGTGTGTTAACATGCACTATTTATGGGATGAGACTATATGGGCAGCATGAGAGTTACACGTCGTTGATCCCACGAGTCGTGGTGATATATATATTATAGGCAATCCTAGTATGACCTCTTTATACACTTTATGGGTCCATGGTCACCTATGGTACATTTTGATCGATCCTGCGTGTGAGTCATCCAATGTATATGTTGGGGAGAACCCAAGAGCGATGAGTTACCAAGATAGGTTATGTGGCTTGTCCGATCGTGTTATTGATTCACATTCGAGGTCGGACGCGATGAGTATGGACGAGCTTTGTCATTCATTAGAGGAGTGCTCGTCGGTGGTACGTCAATACCAAGAGCTTAATTGAGTGAGCATTTTATATTATATGACTGTTTGATTGTATTTTCGGCATATATCTTGACTATTCTTAGGCACCATGTTTTGTTGTCGCATTCTGGTTTTATTTTTTGTTGCACTCGATATTTTTTCTATGTTGTTTAGTTATATTTATTTACATGTTTTATATATTTTAATCTATCGTATGCTATAACTATATATTGCTAAATAACGTGTCTCGTCAAATATTGATTCCCTCCAAACAATGACTATATATTGCTTACCAATAATTCCCTCCAAACAATGACTCCCGCCAACCAATGATTCCTGCCACATATTTGTTCCCGCAAAAAACCGGTTTCCCGCCACATTGGATTTTCCTTAAAAAGAGACCTGAAAACTAGCTTAATAGTTCATCCATAAAACATTCTCAAACATAAGAAAAACAAAATAATTTTAGAGATGGATTTTAATGTAGATGAAGAATATCACTTGCTTCAGACCATGAAGTTTGTTTCCCGAACAATGTCCGATGATACGAGCGATGAGTTTTTTTATAACCGCTACAGCGTATGTTGTACATGCCTTAAAAAATAAAGCAAGAAACAGCTGCAGTGTGGAACATGACAGTTGCAGATTTTATTACTAAAATATGGTAGCATATATGGAGGATAGGATTGCAGAAAGAGAGGATGATATTGTGAACAATATCATTTTTGAAGACAACATGAGATACGACTTCGAATTCTAAGTTTTTAGCTTTTATTTGTTGTTGTTTGAGTTTTTATGACTTCCTCGGTTTTTGTTTGAGTTTGTGATTTTCTCAGTTGTTGTTTGAGTTTTTACGTTTTCCAAAGATGTTTGACATATTTTTAGTCAATTTTTACTTTATCTATTTTTTTGCCGTCATTTTTCAGTAATAGTCTTTCTTGCACTCTATATTTTGTTACGCTATAATGAGACTCTTATATGTTATAGTTGGATACCCAGATCTCATGCACATGGTTTATCCTGAAACACATAAGGATATGTATTGTTTGTATCTAATAGATGTCATGAAATAATTGGGTTCTAGGATTACATTATCCATATATTACACATGTCAAGTAGTGATTGATATACTTGGATTACGTTATCTAAAGACAAAATGGTTAATAAATAAATGGTCTCATATTGTAACAACACAACTTGAAAAATCCAAGCACACTACAAACTCTAAAAATATTTTGTTAAAGTTAGTTGGAAGATGACTATTTGACAAAAGCCTCCATCGAAGTGGGTAGAACCTATAAATATTAATGGGGTAAACACTAATGGGAGGAAATATTATGTCAGATATAATTCTTATACGTCAGGGGTGACATCCATCCGCCTAATATTTCAAGATATTTGGATAAGGTATAAGTAGGTGGACATATCTAGTGAAATTTCGTGTACACCTAGTTTCTAACCTCAAATGCGATAAATGCCATGTTGTGTTTAAGTTGTTCAACTGCCAAGTCACCGCTAATTTAATGGAGAAACAATTGGATGATGTCCACACCTACATATCTACCATCAGGAAGAGGAAATGCGTACTATTGCGGTGAACTATTAGATTACGAAAGATGAAAGGAAGTTGATGAAATGGAACTGGCCTGACAAATAAACTTTGTTGACTATGAGTTATTGCAAATGCTTTCCTTAGTTGTTATTTGAGTTTATGATTTCCTTTATTGTTGTTTGAGTTTTTATGATTTCCTCTGTTATTGTTTGAGTTTTTATGATTTCCTCAGTTATTGTTTGAGTTTTATGATTTCATAAGTTGTTGTTCGACCTGTTTTTAGTCAATTTTTACTCGGTCTTTTCTTGCGTTCATTTTCTCAGTAGTAGTGTTAAATGACTAAATTAAAAGATTCATAAAAAAATTAAGTTTGGAAACCTGGAAAATATAAAGAATTGTAAATGGTAATATTTCCAGTAGTTTTCGCGAACAGAGCATCTACGTGAAAGCCAAAATCTCGAAGAGTGAGTCCATCACAATCACGAGATCTACCTTCACGATTTGAACAGACTAGCGAATGATGAGTTGGCAATTTGAACAAAATCACAAACGCTGTGTTCGAATTTGTGACTGGGCATTTATGTTTTGGCCATTTTTTGATAAATTTTCAAGAATTTGATAATATTTGTTTTGATGGTTGAACTGACTTGATTTGATGATATGTGTTGAATCGGTTGTTGAGCGGTATTGCTCAACCGGTTACGAATTTGTTAGTGAAAAACAGAAACTAAGTAGGATAGATTTCTGGTAGTGGTCCATTCAAGACAACCTATACAAACAAAATTTATATAAATATTACATCACAATAAAATATAATACTATATGATTCATCAGTATACTTACTTTCACGAAATGGTTACCATGTACGAACCCTATACCAACTTTTGTGGTAGGACACAATCGAGGAGGCACATCATGTATAGGTTAATACGTATAGGATTGTTGGAGCGATACGTGGTATACGATGCACTGAATCTAGTGGCTATCACTAAGACGTAGTTGGGTAACGTCATCCAATGCCTATGGCCATTCACATACACTTCAAATACGTCCAACCTTTTTACTAGGTTATCTACACAGTATACACCACCAAACACTTTCTTCCATAGATCGCGTTGATCTTGCAATTCGGCGATCAAATCTCATCTAACTTGTTTCAATGAATTGACATTACCATATACAGTTAAAAATACAACCCAAAAGCTGTAATTACCGTCAGGAGATACGTCTTCGACGTTAGAAATGTACTCATATAAATAGTTGGGAAACCAGCTCTCGTAACCGCTAAAATCTTTTCCCTTGATCGATTTTTCGATTGAGTCACTTTCTCTTTATTTGGTTAAGGTTGATCCTTGGATTTGGTTTTGGGTACTAAAAATATTATAGTTACCGACGAAGTGGTGCTAGCTATCGTACCGGGAGTGCTAGCGCCTCGACTACCATCATATTTGAACTCAGATGGGTTCCATTTAGTTGATTTGTCCAAACCGAATATTTTCCTACCTTTAGTAATAATCGGCTCTTTAGGTTCCAAAACATGATTTTTCGTGGGATATGAGATTTGTATAATCCTATTTATGATGTGCCATTACAGGTGTGGAACTTAAGCGCGGATGATACTATGTATTAAGGAGACTTTTCTTGTAAGCTCATCTCCATTACTAACATTATCCTAAGGTTTGATCTTTAAAGTACTCCTATAAATATCAAATTCATCATTTTGAATCACCATACCTTCTTTCTCGACCATAACTAACTCTTATGTACACGGTAAATTATATATTTTTCTAAGAACACAACCATACATTGCGGGAGTGAACCATATTTCCCCGGCTATTTAAGATTTTTCTCTATTATTTGTGTGGTCGTTCATGAAAGTTTACATTTTATTTCATTATAGATAGCCCCCTAGATGCGTTTCTAGGAAGAAACCTACTTCGTTCGAATGATTATAAATGTTAGAGTGTTGAGCGTGAAGCAACGAATGAAATTTTCCCAAAATTGCTTAAATGTGCATAAACTTGTGCCGATTGCCCGTTTTAGGCTTGAGCGAGTACTCTCCTCCATATAACATAAGATCAAATTAATTATAAGTCTAACACTTTATATTAAAAACTAATGTATAAAGATGATAATATAACTTACCGATTGCTAGTCCGATTGTCCAAATGTTTAAATTTGTTTGTGGGAATATTAAGAAATTTAGGTCCATAATTGTCTGTACCTTGTTTCAAGACATTATCGAAAGTTATCGGATAAAAGGCGTACACATGGTGTAAATCGAAAAGGTTTTTGTTATGATCTACGATCATCGCCGAATAGGTAGCAGATTCATAAAATTCGAGGAACTCACCGACCATGTCCATTTTGGACAAAAAAGATTTAGTGTATGAGAATACGTTCCTATAAATATGCCACGTGCATAACATATGAGTGACATCCGGAAATACATCCTCGATAGCATTCATTAAAGCCAACTCCATATCGGTGACGATAATATTAGGAAATGCGCACATGTTATTCGACATCACGCTCCTTAGAACGCCCAAGCTCCACATGTAGTTTTCTTGCTTCTTGAAGCACAAAAGAGAATAAGCGATACAAAAGGTTTTTTTCTTCGAAGTTTGGCCAACTGTTTCTAGCAAAGACATCTTATAACTTGTATTCTTATACATGCTATCCATTATAAGAACTTGAGGAAAAGAGCGCAATAAATCGGTGCTTGTAGGATGCGTGAAAAACAACTCGATGATCTCGTTCGTTGCTTCGTTATTTCGCTCCCAAACAAATTAATCGTGTTGTTTTAACTTACCGAACAAGTATTACATTTGGGTCTTGCCCACTTGATTGACCAAATTTTGTTTTTACGTCTGTTGTAGATCGTACGCATATTAATACATTTTTCGAGTCTCTAAGCGTGAAACCTCGATATATCTCCCTTGGTCGAGAACCGACTGTCATTTGACTACGAACAAACTCCTTTTCTTCCGCTTTTAGTGTAGCGGTTCGTGAATGACCATCCAAGTGTAAAAATGGTTGGTGGTTGTGTTTCCCGTTTACCATTATCAAATTTTAATAACCGAGTAGTTTTAAGATCGGTGTTCCCCTTAACAAGAATGGACAACCGCATGTTTTCAATGAATATTCTCGATGCTTCTTAACATACCCCTCTTTGGGATTAGGTTCGCACACACCTTGCCTCTCCCGCCTGAAATACATCATTGAAGTTTTTTCATTTTTGCTACCATCGTCATCTTTATTCAAAACCAAAATGAATCCTAATTTGGTTCTTTCGGAACCAACCCATGAGACCAAATCAAATTTCGTATATAAGGTTTCCGTAGTAATTTTTGTGTGTGTAATCATCCATTGAACATGACGGTTTCTCTGGGTTATACAAAACACATGAAATTATATCAAAATCCACTTAATTCCAATTACTTATATCGATATCTGCTTAAATCGCACAAAACAGTGCATGCAATTGGCCAAAATCGCGCTTATAGGACAACCAATTTATGCAAAATCACGAACCTAAACTACTCAATTAATTAACCAAATCGCGAATACATGGTTCGTGGTTTTGACCAAATCGGGAATAGTAACCGCGCGATTTGGTCAAAATCACGAATCCTGTATTCACAATTTATCCAAGAACATCTAGTCTGAATTCATGCATTCTCTCGCGCTCTGGGTGCGCAGTTCATCCCTTCTAGCGCGCGATACGTGCGATTTTTGTACTGAACTTAAAAATAAAATAAAAATATATTTCTATTTATTTATCCCGATGATCCGTCAAATGCTCCTCCTCATCTCATCCAAAATTATTCATATTGCAAAAGAAATCGTCATTCAAATCACTTAAATCCATAACGTAGGATATATTTAGAATTTAATAGGTTTTAGACTAAGTATTTAGATGGGAGGAGAAGGATTGGAATTATATTTTTGGCAAAAAAACTAGTTAGTATTTAAAGAAAAATACCCTTCATTAAAAGGTATCAGTAAAAAAGAAAATTTAACTCTCAACCTTGCCTATCCTTATTTCAATTAGTTCACTTAATAAATTCTACTCTTCTGTTTATAACAAGTGACGTTTAATTACTTTTTCCTATTAAACGTGGTTTGAAAATTCCAATAAACACATTTATTGTTTTTGACCAATATTTTTTTGACATTTATTTTATTTTTGACCAATATTTTTTTTAACCAGTTATATATTTTATTGTTTTTACCAATTAAATTTTGTTTTTTATTCTACTTTTTATAAATAAAAAGAAACCATTATTACGTTTTTCTGATACGTGTCACGTGAGGCACTGTTTGTAGTGTGATAATATATAATTCTTGTTCCGTTTCTCTTTTACAATTTAAATAGTTGGATTTATGTAAGGTTTTAAATCCAATTCGGTGTTTGTATTTTAGTTTGTAATTTATTTTTAACATAATAATAATAATTATTATACACGGTTTTTTCAGTGTTCGTGTTGGATGAAATATGGTTTGGCAGTTGCAATAATCGATATTTTAATTCGCAAATTTTTGAAGAAAACAATTAACCATGTTCAAAATACATAACAAATAAAAAAAATGTCAACCAAATTGTGAAAATAGTCATGCATTCATGTCTAAGAGACACTCATTTTATTAATAAAAAACACTTTCAACCATAAAAAACTCGATCACAATGTGTAACAAAAGATGACGTTCATCTCCGAAGTTCATATGTCACCTTACTTATCCCAAAAAATAGAGCTATTTATCTTTTTTCAGAAGAATGTTGCTCACAAATTTCATAGTAATATCTTCTTATCTTTATGGAATCGAAAAAACCTAATCAATATAGAAGATCTAATAATAGGAAATCTAATTAATATACGAAAACTATAAATAATGGACGTAATCTATTTAATATAGAAAACCTAATTAATAAGAAATATAATTAATATAGAAAACCTAATTAATAAGAAATCTAATTAATATAGGAAGACAAAAATAGTAGACCCAATTAATATTAAAGACCCAATCAATATATGAGACTCACTCAAATAGTAGATTCCACTTCGAGTTACTTTTAGCCTATATTTAATAATTCTCCACTTAGACTTATAGTAACTTCATTCTGTTGGACGCAATGTTCTAATCTTTAAAGGCAAGCTAACCTGTATCCCTGACTTGAACGAGTCTTGTGCATTTTGTGAGCTTTGAAATTGGCAATACCTTGGTCAAAGCATCTGAAGTATTTTCTTTGTTGGCAATCTTTTCCACATTAAATTCCTCATTTTTTTACCACATATTTAGTTCCCTCGTGGAATTTCCGTTTTTTTTCATCAAATAAAGAATACTAGTGTTATCACATAACAAAACCACATATACTCTACATAAGTGAGTTACCTTAACAATTCCGTTAATCAAATCACTTCATTCATAGATTATCTAGCATCGATATTCCCAGCTTCCATAGAAGACAAAAAAAAAATATATGTATACAAGACTTCCAACTAACCATTCCTCTAAGCACAGTAAACTAATAACCCGAAGTAGATTTTCTTGTGTTGGGATAGCTGGTATAATCGGAGTCCATATACCATTTCAAAAATATATCACTTGCATCATTCTCACTGTAATCCCACCATATAGTAGGCAAAACCTTCAAGTATTTCATGAGGCACTTGAGCGCATATCAATGCGACTTTCCCGCATTTGATATGAATCTGCTCAAAACATTTACAACATAAGAAATATCAAGTCTCATCCAAATCATAGCACACATACTGCTACCACTAACATTGTCATAAGGTATCCTCATCATATAATTTTTATCTATTTCTTCGGTTGATGTTTGAGTGACACTGAGTTTGAGTTGGGAACCAATGAGAATCTCAACCGCTTTTACTTCCAACATCAAGAACTTCCTTAAGAATTTATGTATATATTCTTGTTGAGATAATAATACATACTCATTCGTCTTGTTCCTCGTAATCTCAATACCATGTATCATCGTAGCCTCTCTCAAATGCTTCATCTCAAACTCTCATTTTAGTTGAATATTTACCCCTTCAATCTTCCTCATATATTTTTCAATTATTAGTATGTTATCAATATACAATAACAATAGGATATATCTCTCCATGAGTGTCTCCCCATTCCAATAGAATCTATTTTCGTAGTAGCTGCATATATATTTAATGGATCTCATAAAAGAATCAAATTTTCTATTCTAGTTCAACAATGATTGTTTGAGTCTATAAATGGGTCTGTTTAACAAACATACACAACCTTCATTCCCTTCTTCAAACCCCTTCAACTCACATATTTTATTTGTCTCATTTTAGTTTCTCTCTCTATCATACATGTGACTCAACTTGAAATATATTTAACAATTTTCCCCTTATATATTTCTGGAGTCATTAGTAGTGACCACAATGGATGTTTAGACAGGTACCCAGATTTGAACATCCAAAATCATTAGCGTGTTAGGATCATCTTTGGAATCTAGTAAGAGATAAATTTCTAAAATACACGTGAATCCTACGATAGTTACCGAAATAATAACACACTTGAGAAAGTTCTTATTAGTTATCATAAAAGGCTCATTCCCAACATCAATAAAAAGAACATCAAGAAAAATTGACCTTAGAAGAGCATCAAGCTCGATTATATAGTGAAATTTTTGCGTTAAATGCACACACAGAACAATAATAGTTTGAGCGAGAAAGGTCTGTTCGAAAATTTATAAAGTTGAATGAGCAAAGGTTTTTTAGGGAGATGATGCTAAGTCCGACTCTTTATAAAACCATGAAAAGCCCAAAGAAAGCAATTTCGGCCAGACAAAAGCCACAATTTCTTGAGAAATGAGTGAAAGATAATCGCTACAATCCTTTATAATTTAATGATTATTCTATCTATGATTTAAATGAGTTTTATTCTTCTCCGGAGAGTGATAACCGGTATAAGAAATAGATTAGCTATGATGGTATGTGTTATTCAAAAATGCATTCAAGTTGGAATCAAGGTTCAAAGCGAGAGTTAAGATAAAACAAAACAATGTGACTCCTCGAATAAAAAGGGAACTTTGGAGGATAAGGATATAATGATAGCATGAGGTAAAGATGGACCACATCAAACTATTGTACATGTGCAAGGAGGTTTGGGGAATCTGATTTTTTATTACTAAATAAACATCCAATTCACGAATACGGCCGAACAAGGGCTTTATACAATAATTGATGATAAACACTTTTATAGTCGTGGACACAACTAGGAACATATTTCTGAACACCTATCAAAACAGTTCGATATATCTAAAATAGAGAAGTTTGATGATAATAGTGATCTATATAATCATCTAGAGCATTTGAAAAATTGTATAATAAATTATGACGATGAAGATAAATTATTATGTCATGCTTTCTCTCAAAACTTCAAAGATAGTGCTCTAAATTAGCACATCTAACTTCCTTAAGATTTTATCAAGAATTATGACATGTTTTGGATATCGTTTAAATAATAATTTATGGGGGAGTAAGAAGAAGCAAAATAATTATGACACGATAACCCAATACATATAGTTTATCAGAGAAAGTCTGAAGGATTACACCAAATGTTTCTTTCTGACGATGAATGGTCTGGATGATTGTTATGAGCAAGTTACCATTGTTTCTTTTAGACAATGGTTTCTCCCCGGAGATTCGGTTGATGACGTAACTAAGAAGAAATCCATGACTTTTGATGTTTTATTAGCTTAGTTGTAGAGTATATTTTCTCTCCGGATATTTGGTTGATGACGTAACTAGGAAGAAATCCATGACTTTTGATGCTTTACTAGCTTAGTTGAAGAGAATATTAGGTGGAAGAATCTCAGAGATTAAAACCAATTCCCTTGCAAAGACAGATTCAACAATCATCTGCTCTAGTTTATCAACAACAATATATTTAATGTTTTCAGACCCATGTAGTGATTGCTCTTCATCCAAGAAACACAAGTCAAATTCCACCTCGACATAGGGTAAACCAACAAACTCAAGGTCTAGAGAAAAGCCCTAAATCAAAATGAAGACTCTGAATCGATAACTCTGAACTAATAGAGATTATTGCTACTATTTTTAAAAGACGCATAATTTTGTTCAATTTAGAAAACCACTCTCGTTCAAATTCTGAGAGAAGAACGAAATAACCAATTTTAAAAGTGTCATAATGATGTAGGTCATGATACGGTCATGATACAAGGGACTGCATCGCTTTGAAGTAGGAAATTTAAACTCTGGCCAAGAATGGTAAAGTGGCCACATTTGTTCACAAATAGTCAGAGGGCAGGCATTAGGTTCCAATGGGTAATCAAGAAACAATTCAAATTGAGATAGTCGAGGTTGCACAAAACTAATAAAATATGATGGTTATAAGATGGTCTTATAACTATTTTTATGTGAATGCATAATATTTAGATCCCGATCTCAACCGAATAAGTTTCCTTGGTAATTGACAAACCCAAAGCTTAAAGAAAGGTCAAAAGTTTGTGTAAGTTCTTTGAGTCAGACTATCTTTAAAGGGGTACTGTGTCGAGAGCCACCGATATTAAAAAAAATCATATCATAAGTTTAACAACCCAGTTGGAATGAAAAATGTCAACCCATATTTACCGAGATCCATTACCCTTCATTGTTTTATGATGATTTAAGAGAGGTTGTTGGACCTCACGAGGATGATGTGGTAATCAGAGCAGCAACTGAAGGAACCGAAATCCGAAAGATCTTAATTGATGCATGCAGTTTGATAAAAATCCTTTTATGTCTACTTACAAACATATGGAGGACCCTCTTGTTATTCTCTTATCCAATATAAAAATAGTAGGATTCATTAGGGTTACTGTCGATGTTATCAAATAATTCGAGATGAGTTTTTATTACGCCGAGGTTTTAAAAAAAGAGAGTAAAACTACGGTTTATAATGGTGGATGGACCAACATCCTATAATACCATTTTTACGGATCTTGGTTGTCAAGAATTCATGTTATCGCCTCAACTATCCATCTATGTTTGCATATGTTTACCGCAATAGCTAAAAATTGGCAAGAGAGTGCTAATACTACTGAATTGGGTCAAAGATAATTAAAAGTTCTAAAATAAAACAAGAATAACAGTTAATAGGGTCTCCTTCGGATTTAGATGCTTTAGACAATCCGATGAGTCTCCCAGTTCAATAACACCCGATGAGGACATTAAAAGTTATACCTTTCCTAATGGAAAGAGTTTGAAAATTGGTATTTAGTTATCGTATGTTGTAAGAGAACACATAATATCCTTTTTGTTAAGAAATTTGCATATGTTTACCTAGTGTACTAAGGATGTAAAAGAAGTACATGTGAGTGGTATTTGTCACAAACTTACCATACGACCTAATGTACGTTCCATTATTAAAAAATGAAGACTGATGGTTGTTGAAAAGTCCAAAGCATGTCTGAAGGATCCTTTTCATGTTCTCAGAATTGATCATTTGATAGACTTGACTTAAGGTAACAAACTCTTATCTTTTATGGATATATTTTTCGGGTATAATCAGATACATATAGATTCTAAGAACCCAAACAACACCACGTTCATAACTGATATGGGGCTTCATTGCTACAAGATACTAACGTTTGGGTTAAAGAACGTCGGGGAAACTTATCAGCAACTATTGAACAAAGCTTTCGCGAGCCAGATTGGAAGGGATGTTAAAGTTTATATTAATAATATGTTAGTAAAAAACACGATAGATGAAGATCATTTATCCGATCTGGAAATGTTTTGTAACATGAAGACTATAAACTTGAAAAAATCTATAAAAATGCACTTTTGGGGTGCGATGTGAAACATTGTTGGGCTATACAATAAGCGAAAAAAATAATTAAAGTTAACATAGTACAATTGAATGCTCTAATTGCTATGGATCCTCTGAGATCCATTAAATAGGTCGAGATCTTAACTGGAAGGTTGGCTGATTTAGACAGGTTCATATCAAGATCTTTGGACAAATATGCATTATTTTCTCAAGTTTTGAGAAAATAAAACTATTTGAATTGGACTCTAGAATGTGAAACATCTTTTGTCAAAATATAAGAACATTTATCCTCTTTGGAAATTTTTGACCAAACCAACTGTGGGAGAAAAATTATTTGTTTACATAAGGGTGTCAGATTATAGAGTAAGTGCAATGTTAGTTAGAGAGGTTAAAATTATCAAAACCTGGTTTATTGCGTGAGTAAGAGTTTGTTAGATACTGAAAATAGGGACTTAAAATTGTAAATATAGCTTTGGCTTTAATGGTGGCAATACGAAAAGTGAACCATATTTCCAAGCCCATTATATCGTTGTTCGAACCTCAATTCTGTTAAAAAATGTGTTGCAAAATCTTGATGTATCGGGTTGGATGACTAAATGCTCAATGGAATTAGGAGACTACGCCATCAATTTGAAACCTCAGACAACAACTAAAGCTCATGCCTTGACAGATTTTTTAGTCGACTTCCATTTCGAACGACATGGGGTGGAACCAAATATTAACATATCTTAGGACGAGTGGGTAATTTGGATTTATGAGGTTCAAGAATTTTTGGTTATGGAGCGGGGGTTCAGTTGGCAGCTCCAACCGAAGAAGTAATGTATCAAGCAATACGCTTTGGCTTCTGGGCATCTAACAACAAGGCATAATACAAAGTGGCATTGGCAAGAATACCACTTTCAAAATATATGATGGCAAGAAAGTTATTTTAATAATTGATTAAAAACTTCTTATCAACCATGCATCAGGGCAAGACGAAACGAGGACATATCATCTAGTAAAGTACGTAAAGACGTTGAGGGAATGGACAAATCTTTTTAAGTGTATTCAGTATGAACATATTCCCTAAGCATAAAATTATGTTGCTGATTCCCTAGAAATTATAGCATACACAATGGGTATCCTTGGATACTTGAACAAAAGCTTTTGTCGATAACGCCACGTACCAAGCAAAAACTGGACACATAAGAAACATTATAAATTTTAACAAGTCTAGAAAAATATTGAAGGTATGAGCATAAATGTTTCGTGATCAAAAAGACTTTTCCAGTTGATTTGGTGTTGGCTAAAAAAATTAGATTAAACCCATATGTATTTGCGGTCTTTGAAGATATTCTTTATAAAAGATATTTGAATCGACCACTTTTACGATGCGTCGGAACTAACGAATCATATATGGTGTTATCTGAATTACACGATGTGATACATATCAACGATTTCCAAATGCAATACATATGCTAACAATACCGCTTGAATTAATTTCTGAAGCGTTGCTTTTTTACAAATGATGTTCAGACTTAGTCGGGCTGTAACCAATGGCTTCTGCGGGACCCCATACCATCATAGTAACTGTATCACAATAATTCTGGTAATGTTGATGCATATTCGAATGCTGCAACATGTTTGATTTCATCAATTACTGTGTTTTTTTAATTCTAGTAGTACAAGTCCTTGGATTTTGGATGTTGGCACCACATATTATAACTATCACATATGATTTTTAACCGATCCAAAGCCTTCCACCATTACCAATGTTAATTTACCAAATAGTAGAACATCACTCAGACTTGCACAATTAGTTTTAATTCAAAATTAACCCTTACAGATATCTTGTACGTACCAGCCTTTAATATAAATTTAATTTAGCTAGCAAAATCACCAAACATTCGAATTGTTAGGTCGTTTTGTATCCGTAATATTATACTTTATATAACTTGGCTTCAGGGAAGATGATTGGTTCGGGTAGACAACATGGTGGTGTATACTACATGCATCCAAATAAATTAGCTATCTGTCTGGTGTAGCTGTCATTTGACCTATTGCACTTACTCGTAGACCATCAATCATTGTCTCGTTTGAAATTACTTTCACATTTTCTTCCGGGTATTCATTAATATTTTGGAATTTATTGCACAGTTTGTCATTTAGCAGAAAAAACACACTTGCATTTTCTCAAAAGCTCAATAAATATAAAATTTTATTTCTCATAAGTAAATTATGACGTCTGGGATCCTCAAAAAGTTCCTCCATATACATTTTCATGTTATTTCTTATAATTATTGACAGTTTTACTCAATCCAAATGGACCTTTCTTGTGCACAACAAAATCAGAAACATAATATTTATTAAGTAATTTTGTGGAATTGCAATGTCCAATTTCAAACATATGTTCAAACAATAAGAGTGGATAATGGTAGTGAATTTCTTCCTCTTCGTATTTTTTATAAAGGATAAAAATTGAACTTCAAAACTTGTGTGTTTACACCCCACAATAAAACGGATTTGTTGAACGAAAAATCAACATATTTTAAACGTGGTTCGTTTTCTCATTTTTCAATCAAATGTACCACTAAAATTTTGGCGGTGATGAGTGAATAGCTGTCAAAAGAATATATTTCGGATCTAGGACCTGATATGACTAGAGAGAGAAAGTGTAGAGAGATAAAGTAGAATCTGAGAAAGTAATATTCAATCACCTTTTTTGGGCAAGTGGGTCATCCTTTTATAGTAAAATAAGGTGGACCCATTTAACCTATTAGTGGGCCGTTCATTGCATTTCAATGAAGCCCTTCTTATTATTACATTGTTATAAATTAGTCCTTGAAGGACTTTTAAACACTTGATTAATCCCATTAACTATTATCTACTGTATTTTTACCCCTATTGCTTGGATCGGCGGATTCCTCCCTCATCAGTAGCCCCCCAGTCTTCGGGAACTTTCAGGAGCGGAGACTTATGAAGAGGCTATCGTCGATCGTGCGACCTCATCAACCACTTCAGATCCTGTCAGCTTCTACTTCCCGACGCTCGAGGCTACTTCCTCCAACGTCTTCCCGCGCCTCATCTTCTCGTTTTGTGGGCTTCTAATCCTAAGCTTCTCTTGATGGGCCCGGTCCTTTTGTCCAAGCCTGGCTGCGACGGCCCACTTCTTTGCCGTGTCGTGGCGTGTGCTTACGTCAAATTCTGTCAGAGCCGGGTCGACACGCGTCATGAGCTAATAGGCGACCCCCCTGTCAGACTCAGCTCCTAGGGGACTCTTCGTCTTCCCGCTGTGTTTCTGTCGATTGATATCCCCCGCTCTCCCAAGCTTCCCTATAAATACCCCAAAGCCTTCTGTGCCTCTCAGCAGCTTTTTAGAGAGAGAAAACGTTGTCAGAGCATTTCTAGAGAGAGAAAGAACATTCGCCCGACCCTTCTTTGTCTTGGCTCTCATTGTATGAAACCCGGACGTACACAGAAAAAACCGACCAAGAAAAAAGGATCTGAGTGGAGTTTCGAACAGTGGTCTAGTATTGGTGATAGAGCAGAGGAATACCGACGCGCAGGTCTGATCTGGGGGTCCCACTCCAAACCTTTCATTCCCGCTCCACTTCCTCACGACCCGGTTCTCGCCACCCCGGTTCCCGCAGAAGTTTTCCTTGTTTCTGATCTTCCCGCTTCTACGATTCCCGAAGCTGGTCAATCACCAGAGCCCATCGTCCTTTCTTCTAGCGACAGTTCTTCTCACTCCCCAGAAGTTCCCCCGGGAAATCCGACCCAATTTTCCATAAACTTGCCTGTGTCCCGACGTGCTCGTAGGTCCACTTTTTTGACTATGGGAGAAGACGACCTACTCAAGTACTCAGAAGGAGGTAATAGTCCCGAAATGGTTCAACTTACACCCTCGATCAGAGGGTTTCGGACCGGTACTAATACTGCGGTCACTTTTTTAGGTCTGCCCAAAATGCAGCTAACGCCCAAGCAGTTGGAGGAGGCTCATAAAGCCATGGCCCGTGGTGTTCCCGATGCTTCCTCTTCCCAGGTTCGGCCGTCTGACACAAACGCTGCTGCTGACCGCTGCTCCGACCCAGTTCCGGCCCTCGAAGCTGGAGAGCCCGAAATCGATATTGCTCCCGCAGGGGAGTGTGCTGCCGCAGGGTGTCACGCGGCTAATAACGAGGATGACCCCTGGCCCGAGGCGGTGAAAGCTGCCGTTTCAACCAAGTACTTCGACTGGCTTCTGACCAGGGACGTGGTCTCTCTCTTCGAGGGGAAGTACCTCTACTTCCCCGAGTCCGATCACGATGAGATGCTAATCCGCTGGGGAATCCCCGAGTGCGTCACCGTTCGATTTCCGACCCCGGGGGAGACACCGGTTCACGCCAGACCCAGAGAGATCGTGGTGTTTACCGAGTTGTTCAACTGGGGTCTGCGCTTTCCCCTGGACCCCGAGATTGCGCTCTACTTCCGTACTCTCCAAATCTGCCCATCGCAACTGACGCCCAATGCGTGGTACACCCTGATGTCCTGCATCATGGCATCCCGCCTCTCTGGTCGAGCAATGCCGATGGAGGAATACATCGCCATGTCGGGTCTGTCGAAATCCCCGAAGTCACCATTCTTCTATTCCTCTCTTGGCAATAAATGGAAAATTGTCAACGACTTTTTGGAGGGCGACAAGGGGTGGAAGCATCGGTTCGTATTTTTGAGCGGGTGCTGGGAGAACGGGCTTCCATACACAAAGGAGAATCCGAGGCAGATTCTGCGGACCTGGGTCCATGATGGTAATATTTTTTTTTTTTTTTTTTTTTTTTTTTGTGACGTGCTGATCCGTTGCGCAGTGTCGAAGGACTGGCTGCAGGGGGTAAAGAAGGACCACGCGAAAGCCGCGGAGGACACCTTTGAGGTGCTGAAAAACTATGCTCGCCAGAATTGGGGTCGGGGTATGCACCGCACGTTTATGGACAAGAATTTGTTCATGAGCAACCTCTGGCGGTGCTCATCCGAGGTGCTAACGATTGAACAGCTGCGGGACCCCCCAAGCCTCGACGAGATGTTTATCCGAACCGGTCGCCCTGGGTACATATTGTACTTGCCCAAGCGTAATAAGGCGCCCAGCAAGCGTCCCAAGTCAGAGGAGGGCGGAAAGGAACCCGAAGTCGGACCCGAAGCTGAGAGTGATCCGAACAGGGCGGTTGTGCCGGTGGTAGATCCAGCAGAAGTGAGTCAGAACCCGGCCGTACCGCCGAAGAGAAAGAACCGTGCAGAGACGGGAGGGTCCAAGCTAAAGAAAGCCAAGGCTGTGGTAGAGGATCGGTTGGCAGTTAGCGCAGAGGTGATTGCTTCAGACCCCGCCCTCCTGCACCACGTTGAAAGTGGGGATCTGGCTACGGTCAATGTTGTCACTACTCCGGATGATACTGAGCCTCCCGAGGCTACTGGCCCCGATGCTTCGTCATCGAGCGGTCCCAAATTCCCGGTGCTAACGACGATGGGCAGCCCGCACCCTTTCCCGCTTCGAAGCACGGATGGGTTGGCACTGTCGCTGTACAGTTTGCTTGTACCGGCCGCGTTGAAAGAGCGCCGGGCGAGGGGGCTTGGCAAGAAGTTAACCGAGGCTGAGGCAAAAATTTCCCGTCTTACCGCGGAGGCGAAGACTGCCGTTGATGCCCTGGCAGTGGCGGAGGGTCGGATTGTTGAGGCGGAGAGGCTAGCCACCGAAGCTAAGGCGGCCGCGGAAACAGCCAAGCAGGCGATGGAGTCGGCGCAAAAAACCGCTCGAACTGCGGAGGGTGCGGTGGTTACCGCTGAGACGGCGAGGAAAGCCGCGGAAGACCGTGCCTCTGCTCTAGCGTCGGAGGTTCAAAAGTTGAAGTCCTCGAATAAAGCCTTTCTCGAACGATGCAGGCTTTGGTCGGACCAAGATGCCGCAGCCTCCAAGGCCGCCTATGTTCTGTCACTCCACAACCGGTACCCGGACCTGGATCTTGGTTCGCTATGGCTTGACGTGCCGGAAAAGGATCGCCCCGAGGGGATTGTAGTGGAGGAGTCCGATGATGTGGACGATGTAGGAGAAAACGAGGAAGATGGTGACGACGGAGACCAGTGATTCAGTTCTTTTTTTTTTTTGTTCTGTTTTTTATTTTTTGAACACGTATGGTAAACCTTCGGGGGCCACGGCCCCCCAGATTTTGTATCGTACTATCTTATTTTGGGGGCCACGGGGCCCCCTGTGCGGATGATGATTTGTTTTACTAAGTACAGTGTTGTAGGTCTAAATCTTTGATGTTGGTGGTTAATTTGTCATGCCCAGGTCTGTAAATCGATTTTCATTGAAGGTGAGTTCAGAGGGTCTGGAAGGCTAAACGTAGGTCGGTAAGAACCGAAAAACTCTTAGAGTTCTGTAGATCGACTCATCGTCGAAAATCTTTCCAACGGGTCGGAAAAATCAAAATGTAGATCGGTAAAAACCGAAAAACTCTTAGAGTTCTGTAGATCGACGCATCATCGAAAATCTTTCCAATGTCGGAAAAATCAAAATGTAGATCGGTAATAACCGAAAAACTCTTAGAGTTCTGTAGATCGACTCATCGTCGAAAATCTTTCCAACGGGTCGGAAAAATCAAAATGTAGATCGGTAAAAAACCGAAAAACTCTTAGAGTTCCGTAGATCGACTCATCGTCGAAAATCTTTCCAACGGGTCGGAAAAATCAAAATGTAGATCGGTAAAAAACCGAAAAACTCTTAGAGTTCCGTAAATCGACTGTAAAAGAGACGATGGCGCCCAGCTCGTCAGCTGTCCACCGCCGTATAATGAATTGATTTTTAAAAGGAAAAGAATTTTATAATCAATAATGCGGTTCGGGTTTTGACCGATGCCTCATTAAAACCTCCTCGCGCCACCAAGGTAGGAAAGAGTGCACCCCCGATCATTACAAATTCGACTAAGAATGAAAGAATACGAAAATTAATCAAAAATTACAAACTATTCAAGATACAATTTCAGATGCTCGATATTCCACGGAAGCCTTAGGAGTTGTCCGAGACGGTTCTGCAGGCGGTACGTCCCGTTTCTGACTCTTTCGACTACTTCGTAAGGTCCCTCCCAGTTTGGTGCGAGTTTCCCGAGGCTCTTGTCTTTGGTGTGTAGAAAAACCCGTCGCAGAACCTTGTCGCCGACCTTAAATTCCCGACGACGGACTTTGCTGGCATACCGACTTCTCATTAAAGTCTGGTAATGCAAAGAGTTTAAACGGGCGCGGTGGCGTTTTTCGTCAATGAGATCGAGCTCTAGCCGTCGGGTATCATCATTTGTCTCCGGCTGATAAGTGCCGACCCTGAAAGAGGGAAAAATGGATTCCGCGGGGGTGACCGCGTCCATGCCATACACCAAGGCAAAGGGTGATTCCTGGGTTGCCGTGCGGGGTGTCGTTCGGTAAGCCCATAACACTTCCTGTAAGTAGTCGGGCCACTTGCCGGCCTTTCCTTCGAGGTTCTTCCTTAGGCCATCCAGAACGGTTCGATTCGTGACTTCGACCTGACCGTTCGCTTGCGGGTGAAAAGGAGCAGAGAAACACTGTCGGATATTGTGCGTGGTGCAGAACGTTTTCATTTCCGCGCTATCAAACTGTGGTCCGTTGTCCATGGTTAACCGCTGCGGTACCCCGAACCTACAACAAATGTTCGCCCAGATAAACTTGATAATATCCTTGGTTTTTGTGGCTGACAAGGGCTCAGCCTCGATCCATTTTGAAAAATAGTCGACCGCGACGACGATCGTTTGCCTTCCTCCCGATGCCATGGGTAATGGCCCGACAAGGTCGATTCCCCATCGGTCAAAGGGTAACCCTTCGGATATAGATTCCAGATGTGTTGCAGGTATGTTGATCGCATTCCCGAACCTTTGACACGTATCACACGTTTTCACCATGAGCTTTGCGTCTGTTGTTATTGTCGGCCAATAGAATCCTGCGAGAAAAACTCTCCTAATCAAAGACTTGTATCCGCAGTGCGCCGCGCCCTCCCCGTCGTGCAGCTCGGACAAAATTACTTGGGATTCATCGAAACCTAAACATCGAAGCAGAGGCCGGCTAAAGGATTTTTTGTACAGCACATCCCCCAAAAGAACGTATCCCCGCGCCTTGTTGCGCAATTTTCGAGCCGAGGCCGCATCGTCGGGGAGCCGACCTCCAGCTAAAAACGTGATAATATTCTGCCGCCAATCCGAATGCACTACTGGAGAGATCTGGCACGCAATTTCGGGTCGGTTATCGAGTTCATGCCGTTTAATAATGGACGGACTCTCTTGCTCTATTACCCAAGGATAGCTTGTCGAGCAAGAAACCGTCGCCAAAGAGTCGGCTGTCATATTTTCACTTCGGTTGACATGCTCGTACGTGATTTTGTCGAAAGAGGCAGCCAAAATTCTCAAGGCCGCCAAGTACTGCACTAGGTGTTCTTTCCGAGCCTCCGCATTCCCCGAGGCTTGGTTTATCAACAGTTGGGAGTCGCTTACAAGGCGCACTTGCCTCGCCCCGCAGACTTGCGCCAATCGTAACCCCGCCAAAGCCGCTTCATATTCTGCTTCATTGTTTGACGTGTTAAAACCAAAACGGATGGCCTAGAACATGCTCAAACCCGAAGGAGTAACGATTTGAACTCCCGCGCCACAACCGCTAACGTTGGCTCCTCCATCAGTGCGGATAGTCCATTCGCCCTCCGCGGCTTCGTGTGAGGGTGTTTCTTGTTCGGGTCGGTCGGAGTGAAATTCGACCAGAAAATCGGCCAAGGCCTGACCCTTGATCGCGGTTCGGGGCTCGAACTCAATGTCGAAATCCCCCAGCTCTACCGACCACTTGGCTATTCTCCCGGACATATCTGGTCGTTGAAAAACGTATTTTAGTGGAAACGACGTGCGGACGACAATGTGGTGCGCTTGGAAGTATGGGCGCATCTTCCTCGCAGCCGTCACCAGGGCCAAGGCCATTTTTTCGAGCTTTAAGTATCGCGTTTCGGCGTCAAGCAGACTTTTGCTTACATAGTACACAGCCGTCGGAGCCGGCCCTGATTCGCTGACCAGAGCTGCACTGACCGCGTAATCCGTGACTGCAACGTAGAGGAACAGAGTTTCGTGCGCAACGGGCTTGGTCAGACGGTTCGGGGACGATAAATACTCTTTGATCCCCAAAAATGCCTTGTCGCACTCATCAGTCCAAACGAAATTTTTTACCTGTCGGAGGACCTGAAAAAACGGAGCGCATTTGTCAGACGATCGAGAGATGAAACGATTCAACGCGGCTAACCGCCCAGTCAGTATCTGAACTTCTTTTACACTCCGAGGGGGAGCCATGTCGGCTAGGGCTCGGAGTTGGACAGGGTCGGCTTCGATGCCTTTCTCACTGACGAGGAAACCCAAAAATTTCCCTGACCGAACACCAAAAGAACACTTCTCAGGGTTTAGCTTAAGGTTTACCCGTCGTAGGTTATCAAAAGCCTCATTGAGGTCGGTAAGGTGATCCACATCGGTCTCACTTTTGACCAACATGTCATCGATGTAAACCTCCATGTTTCTCCCGATCTGGTCTTCAAACGTTCGGTTAACCAGTCTTTGGTATGTCGCGCCCGCGTTCTTTAGTCCGAAGGGCATTACTTTGTAGCAATATAGCCCTCGACCCGTGATAAATGTGGTATTCTCCTGATCCGCGGGGTGCAGCTTAATTTGATTATAACCGGCATAAGCATCCATAAAAGATAATAGTTTGTTACCCGATGTAGAGTCCACCAGTTGATCGATCCGTGGCATTGGGAAGGGGTCCTTTGGGCACGCTCGGTTGAGATCGGTAAAGTCTACACACATCCTCCATTTCCCGCTTTTCTTTTTGACAAGAACAGGGTTAGATATCCACAAAGGGTATCGCGCTTCTACGATATGTCCGACGCCGGTCATTCTTTCGACTTCCCTCAGAATTACTTCTGCTTTTTCGGGAGAGAAAGCCCGACGCTTCTGAATTATTGGTCTAACATTCTTGTTAATGGTCAACTTGTGAATTGCAAACGACTCGGGTACTCCCGTAACGTCCCCGGAACACCATGCGAACAAATCAAGATTCTCTCGGAGTAAAGCCAGCATCCGTTCCCTTAAGGTCGGTAACATATTCAACCCGACCCGCAGACCTTTCCCAGTTGCAAAATGATGCAGCTCACACTCTTCGTCGGTTGTCAAAAGGCTTGGGGCCTCCCGAGGGTCGTCCACCGGCTGCGATCCTGGGGAGCTCCCCCTTAATTGCTATGCCTGGGAGGGGTACATCTCTTGGTCTTTCTTGGGTGCCAACGCAGCTCGGTAACACTCCCGGGCCGTTTTCTGGCTGCTTCGCACTACTCCGATGTTATTTCCAACCACATACTTTACGCACTGATGAATGGTGGAAGTCACCGCATGCATGCGCGATATCCAAGATCGTCCCAAAATAGCATTGTGCGAAGCCGGCGCGTCAACTACTATAAACAGCACCGTGACCTCTTTTTTAAACGGGCCGCGGCCGAGCTGTACCACACCCTCGAACTCTCCGACGACGTCTGCTGCCGTTCCTGTAAACCCGACGATGGTACGGTCGGATCGCTCGATTACTGGTCGTGTTCGGAATTTGGCAAAAGTCGAAGCGAAGATGATATTGGCTGAGCTCCCGGTATCTACCAAAATTCGCCGAACCTCTTCTCCCGCGATCGCTGCCCCGATCACAATGGCATCCTCATGAGGCCCGGCTAAGTCCCTCATATCATCATCGTCAAAATACAAAATTGGCGAAGGGGTACTCCTGGTTTGGAAGCAAGTTCTGGCTTCCAGCTGGGTGGTTAAGTTAACGATGTGCCTCTTCCTGGAGGAATGCGTGATTCCCGCCATTGAATCCCCCCCGAAGATGGTCATAGATTCGAAAAAATCGCGCAAGCCTTGGACCCGACCGATGCGCTCGCCGATTTTTTCATCAACAACTCTGATATCGGTGCTGTTGCCAATTTTTTCATCAACAACTCTGATATCGGTGCGGTTGCCAATTTTTTCATCAACAACTCTGATATCGGCGTGGTTAGCTCCCCAGGTTTGGAAGCAAGTTCTGGTTCCCGTCGCAGATCCCTTTTCGAGGATTGTTGATGAATCAAAAAGTTCACAAAGGCCACGCACGCTAACTTCCGCCTCTTCCTCAATGATCCCTATGATATTCCGACCGACCTCGGGGTCAAGGTATTCAACCGATACGTCGAACTGATCCGCAACCTCCGAAATTGCCATGGTGGTTTCTGGTTTTGGGACTATAACCACTTCTTTCGAGGGTGCGGCATGTTGGGCCTTCTTGACATACTCTAAAAGGTTACCGTGCTCGATGAGCATCTGGATCTCCCTCTTTAAGGCTATGCAATCTTTCGTGTCATGGCCGACGTCCTCGTGGTAACGACAATAGCGGTTATTCCTTTGCTCCCGAGGCGTCGGGATAGGAAAAGGCTTCCGGTACATCCCGCTCCTCTTGGTTTTTTCGTAGATGGAGGACACGCACTCCGTGAGATCCGCGAAGTAGGCCGGTCGTATCCATTTGTTGGACGTGGGTCGGGACGTTGCCTGCCCATTTTGTTTTTGCCTTGGACCGGTCGGGGCGGGAGACTTAGTTACTGCTGGCGGGGTCGGGGGTATTGTACTAATCGGCTGGGCTACTCTAGCATGGTCGGGTCGGGAGCCCTGCTTTATTACGAACGATGCCTGAGCGCTCTGTTGGATCTGCGCCGCCACCTCGGAAGCCTCCGTTTCTTCGATTAGTATCTGTTTTTCTATTTGTGCCAAGAGCGCAGAGAAAGTGAACGCTTGCTTTTTCGTAACTGCTTGCTTCATTGGCCCCGGGAGCAGGCCCAATCGAAACGCTGTCAGAGCCACATTCTCTTCACAATGGTCCAGATCGGTTTTCGCATCAATAAATCGCCTGGTGTAGTTTTTTAGGCTTTCCCCCAGCTTCTGTCGACAGTTCATGATAGTGTCTCCATTAGCTCGGAAACTCTTACTTCCCACGAAGTGCTGCCTAAACATTGCCCAGAAAGTCCCGAAGTTTCTGATACACCCCTGCGGCAATCGGTTGTACCATTTCGAAGCCCTATCTTTGAACGTCATAGAAAAAGCCCTACATAAGAGCTTATCATCGTTATCGAAACTCAGCATAAAGTTTTTAAAGGCCTCCAGATGGTTGTCCGGATCCGTTTTCCCGTCGTATTTCTCCAGTTTAGAAATGTCAAAACGCCTCGGGAGCGGTCCCGCTAATATCTCATCAGATAACGGGGAGGCTCTCCAGTTGACTCCGAGCTCAAAAGCTCCTCCCCCAAGACCCTCGGTCCTGATTTCATAGAGCCCCTCGGGTCTTGGGCCGACGAACTGGCTGCTCGTTCGGTATCCAAGGTTTTGGCTGTTCGTCGGTTGCCACGGAATTGGTGGTAACATTTCTCGCTCTCCGCGGCTGGCGACGTGCGTTCCTTCCTTTTCAAAGGACACAGGGGTCGGCTTATCGGTGCCGCCCTTTTTGTACCGCGAAGGGTCTGCCCTGGACCCTCGAACGCGCTGGGACCGAATCTTTCGCGTCCGTTGAGCTCTCTCCCGGCGCCGGTAATCCTCGCCGGACGAATCGTCTGAGGGATAGTCCGACGTCATGATCCGATGGGTGTCTGGGTTCCGACGAGTCTTGACGGCCTCTTCATCATCGGGAGGTGAATCTCGGTAATACCTGACAGGTCGGACCTCCATCCGCGACGCTTGGCCGCGACCAGCCGCTCCCCGATCGTCCAGGGCGGGCTCTTTGCCCTTCCCTTCACGAACCCTTTTTTCGTCCAGTGCCCGCTCTCGCTCCTCTTCTAACCGGGCAATATCTTCGAGCAGCTGCTTTCGGGTCATAATCAGGGTCGACCGCTTATCCCGACCGCCGTTCCACTCCCGACCAGGAGCTCCCGCGTCTTCCGACCCAGCAGCGGCTCGGACAACCTCCCTACCGTCCCTCTCTGTCGCCGCTTCGCTATTCATCCCGTACAATGTGATTTTCAAAGGACAGAAGATTCCTTTTCGGTATCACTGTTCCCACAGACGGCGCCAATGATGAGTGAATAGCTGTCAAAAGAATATATTTCGGATCTAGGACCTGATATGACTAGAGAGAGAAAGTGTAGAGAGATAAAGTAGAATCTGAGAAAGTAATATTCAATCACCTTTTTTGGGCAAGTGGGTCATCCTTTTATAGTAAAATAAGGTGGACCCATTTAACCTATTAGTGGGCCGTTCATTGCATTTCAATGAAGCCCTTCTTATTATTACATTGTTATAAATTAGTCCTTGAAGGACTTTTAAACACTTGATTAATCCCATTAACTATTATCTACTGCATTTTTACCCCTATTGCTTGGATCGGCGGATTCCTCCCTCATCAGGCGGGATTGTGTTTTAACAAATGTTTATTTAATCAACTGCATTACTACTCATTTACTATCAAATAAATCATCATTCCATGTCTTATATAATCGGTCCATTTCACTCACGCACTTGCGTAGTTTTGGTTGTGCATGTTATGTAACTAGTATTCATCCCAAACCTAAATTTAATCCTCGTGCATCCATTTATTATTTAAGGGTATCTACATGGAATAAAAAGGCTACAAGATTTTTGATTTACATACATATAAAGTTTTCACAAGCCATCATGTCTAGTTTAAAGAAAAAATATTTCCCTTCTATCATGCCTAAATATTTCTTTTTCCAAACCAATATTTGTTATCATCTTTCGATCAAGCACCCATCAATTCTCAATCCCACATCCAATGACTCAGAATCTTAATTTATTGCTTTCGTCTCCATCTGAACCCATAAATCTCATTCAATTAACCCTCACCTCTCATATCTCCCTATAATTTTATATGAATTCATCATCCTTACTCCTCATTCCGTCATCAAGTTCCATTCCACCAAAACCTTCTGCTTCATGACCATCCCCAACAACACATCATTCTGATTCAACTCATAATATTATCTTGGTTTGGTGTTTCCACCTGCCATATACAACCTAATGCATGTTGCAAAGACTACGACATGTCTACCGAGATCAATAAACCTTCAACGTAATCAAGTCTTCGTCAATCTACAAGGTATTTTTTTATCTCACACTTCTATTTTATGTTTTCTCCCTAAGTACCGTGTTTTTAGATTTGTTATTAGCACAAACACATCTTTCATCTTTTTAAAATTCTAACGGTGATCCACTTTGACACCAAGCCATATCCACTGAAATTCAAGATCTAGAACATAACAACAGTTGGCAGTTGGTTTCCTTTCCTCCGGGATACAAACCTATCAGATGTTACTGGGTTTATAAGATCGAATACAACTCTGATGGAACCATTGAGCGATATAAAACTCGTTTGGTGGAAAAAGGGTACACCAAATATTAAAGGTATTGACTATCTAGAGACATTTTCTTCAACTGCTAAACTCACGGCTCTTCGATGTTTGTTGACTGTTGAAGTTTCTAGAAATTGGTGTATTTATCAGCTTGATATGCATAATGTCTTTCTTCATGGAAATCTAAAGGAGGAGGTATATATATTTTCACATCCCGGTCTCTGCTGGTAATGGGAGAATTTGGTATGTCGGCTTCGAAAATCTATCTACGGTTTGAAAGAAGCATCTCAAAGTTGGTTCTCAATTTTTTGAGTTACAGTCAAAACTGCAGGTTATATACAATAAAAACGGATTACTCATTTTTTACTAAAAAATCAAGGTAAAAAAAACAAGTTCTCTGTTATACTCATATATGTTGATGATATCCTATTGAGTGGCAATGACTTGCATAATGTTAAATTGCTGAAGAATCATCTACTCCAAAATTTTCACATTTAAAAGCTTGACGAGTTAAACTATTTTCTAGGTTATTTAATTTTCTTGATCTAAGAAAGCAATATCCATTGTTGATTTGCCAAAAAGATTTTACACCTTCTGATTTGTTCTCAAATGTTGTCGTGTTATATATTTGTCATCTTTTTTTATTCTTGTCTCTCTTAACCTACTATGTCATGTTATAAATTGTGATTTAAAAAGAAAATGAAGTTTATTTTTTTTAAAAAATATTTGTTTTTATTTGAATTTTAATGATTGAAATGCAAAGTTTTATATTGTATATGATTTTATTTTTAGTTTTGATGATCTCGATATATAGTTTATAGTTTATGTGTTTTGTGTGTCATTCTATTCATTATTCGTAATGTTTATTTATATTTTATCAATTTGCGACCGAGTCAAATAAAACTTAAAAAAATAGTTATTTTTTCGTTTTTATCGAGTTTGTTTTTTTATTCATGAAATTGGCTTAGGTTTCAGGTGAGGGTAAAGCATTTTGAGTCAAAGTATAAAATGCAAACATACTTAAATATGTATTAGTTGAGTGAAAGTATAAAATGCAAACATACTTAACTATGTATTAGTAGATATTTCTTTTAACTCGTGAAATATTTTAGTTATTGTAGTCACAAACTACATGGTGCGAATAAAAAAAGCATTCAGACGGCTCAATACGTATAATGGAAAAGAAGAAAATAGAGGGTTAAAAATAAAACGTATTAACTATCCCGGACTCTTATTTTAATATCAAAGGTACGGCAGATGGATTTTTTGATGTTATAATAAGTTAGGATTTTTTGGATATTAAAACGTAAAAGGACTGTTGAGTGAGTAACATATGGCGAGTGGTCTTAAGATAAAATATCATTAAATTTTTAATACAAACTTTTCAACAAATATCCAAAAATAAAGTAGTTGAATTACATGTCCTATTGTATTGTCCCATTTCATATTCTATCTTTTAGGGTATATCTATACTATTTTTTAAAATTAATTAATTTTATTTTAGTGTGGTTGATTTAGTAATTATATTTGACTTTGTCTACTAAGAATTGAATTGTGTATAGGACTAAAAGATTAACAAAGCAGGAAAATATAACTCCTGCGAAATAGGAATTTTGCAGTAAATTTGGATGGCCAGAGCCTCAAAGCAGCTTGAGCCACAGAGGTTTTCTGCTCTCAAAGCTATCCCGCGAAACAACTAGGACATTGTTTACTCAATCACATGAATGGGAGCCCAACCCCTAACTTTAGTTCCTGCTCAAGCTCGAAGAAGTGAAGTTTTCAAGGACAAAATTGGCAAGAGAGTGTTAATACTGTTGAATTGGCTCCGAAGATAATTAAAAGTTCTAAAATAAAGCAAGAATAACAATTAATGGGGTCTATTTCGGATTTAGATGTTTTAGATAGTCCAGTCTCCCAGTTCAATAACACCTGATGAGGACATTAAAATTTACACCTTTCGTAATGGAAAGAGTTTGAAGATTGGTATTTAGTTATCGTATGTTGTAAGTGAACAAATAATATCCTTTTTGTTAAGAAATTTGCATATGTTTACCTAGTGTACTAAGGACGTAAAAGAAGTACATGTGAGTGGTATTTGTCAAAAACTTACCGTCCGACCTAATGAATGTCCCATAATTAAAAAATAAAAAGTGTTCGTTGTTGAAATGTCAAAGCAATTTTGGCAAAAGTAGATCGATTAACAAAAGTGGGAAATATTAGACAATCTCAATATCCATTAATGGATGGTAAACCTAGTGCTCATAAAAATATAGAGCGAGAAATGATGAATGTGTGTTGATTTACCGTTTTAAACATAGCATGTCCGAATGATCCTTTTCATGTTCCCAGAATTGATCATTTGATAGACTTGACTTAAGGTAACAAACTCTTATATTTTATGGATGTATTTTTCGGGTATAATCAGATACAGATAGATTCTAAGGACCCATACAACAGCACATTCATAACTGATATGGGGTTTTATTTCTACAAGATACTAACGTTTGGGTTGAAGAACGCCGGGGCTACTTATTAGCAACTATTGCTACAAGGTAATAGCGTCGGCAGCTCCAACCGAAAAAATAATGTATTAAGCAATACGCTTTGGCTTCTTGGCATCTAACAAAAGGGCAGAATACAAAGTAGCACTTGCAAAAATAGCACTTGCAAAAATATGTGATGGCAAGAAAGTTCTATTGATAATTGATTAACAACTTCTTATCAACCATGCATCAGGGCAAGACGAAGCGAGCACAGATCATCTAGACGAAGCGAGCACAGATCACAATCTAGTAAGCTACAAACTACATTGTGCGAATAAAACAAGGCATTCGGACAGCTCAATACGTATAATGAGAAAAAAGAAAATAGAGGGTTAAAAATAAAATATATTAACTATCCGAATCTTATTTTAATATCAAAGGTACGGCGAATGGATTTTTTTGATATAATAATAAATTAGGATTTTTTTGATATTAAAACGTAAAAGGGTTGTTGAAGTGGCCTTAAGATAAAGTATCATTAAATTTTTAAAACGAACTTTTCACCAAATATCCAAAAATAACGTAAGTAGTTGAATCACATGTCCTATTATACCATTTCATATTCTATCTTTTAGGGTATATCTATACTGTCTTCTAAAATTAATTAATTTTATTTTAGTGGGGTTGATTTAGTAATTATATTTGACTTTGTCTACTAAGAATTGAATAGTGTATAGGACTAAAAGATTAACAAAGCAGGAAAATATAACTCCTGCGAAATAGAAATTTTGCAGTAAATTTGGATGGCCAGAGCCTCAAAGCAGCTTGAGCCACAGAGGTTTTCTGCTCTCAAAGCTATCCGGCGAAACAACTAGGACATTGTTTACTCAATCTATCCTCACATAAAGCATGTTTGAGATGAATGGGGGCCCAACCCCCAACTTTAGTTCCTGCTCAAGCTCAAACAAGTGAAGTTTCCAAGGACAAAATTTTGTGGCATCAAAATTGATCTTGCTGGTAACCGAGATCTAAGAATTCAGTGGCAGCCATACCCAATGCTCCTTAATCGAGTCCAAATTTAGCCTACCCACCGTTGAAGATAAATGTGTGTTATTTATTGCTTGACGTGTTTGGGGGGTTCAATTCCGTTATCTATCTATCGCATCAATAGCCTCCATCCATAAACCTCTTATAAAGCACCAAGTTGGAGCTCTTTTACTATTATCTCCTTGCGGAAAAGCGAAAGAAAGAATACACGGAATAAGATGATAGTAAATTAAAGGGTTCAAGTTAATGTTAAGCTAAACAAAAACAAAAACCGAAGTAGATACATGATAGTAAATTAAACAAACTTGACTTCAAACTTCTGAAGCACAGCTAGCCACTGAAGACATGGTGAGTTAACTCTTACAAACTTCTAGCCACTGAAGACATGGTGAGTTAACTCTTACAAACTTCTAGCCACTGAAGACATGGTGAGTTAACTCTTACAAACTTCTAGCCACTGAAGACATGGTGAGTTAACTCTTACAAACTTCTAGCCACTGAAGACATGGTGAGTTAACTCTTACAAACTTCTAGCCACTGAAGACATGGTGAGTTAACTCTTACAAACTTCTAGCCACTGAAGACATGGTGAGTTAACTCTTACAAACTTCTAGCCACTGAAGACATGGTGAGTTAACTCTTACAAACTTCTAGCCACTGAAGACATGGTGAGTTAACTCTTACAAACTTCTAGCCACTGAAGACATGGTGAGTTAACTCTTACAAACTTCTAGCCACTGAAGACATGGTGAGTTAACTCTTACAAACTTCTAGCCACTGAAGACATGGTGAGTTAACTCTTACAAACTTCTAGCCACTGAAGACATGGTGAGTTAACTCTTACAAACTTCTAGCCACTGAAGACATGGTGAGTTAACTCTTACAAACTTCTAGCCACTGAAGACATGGTGAGTTAACTCTTACAAACTTCTAGCCACTGAAGACATGGTGAGTTAACTCTTACAAACTTCTAGCCACTGAAGACATGGTGAGTTAACTCTTACAAACTTCTGTGGAAGAAAGAAAACAAAAAAACGAGCAACTCTTACAAACTTCTGCGGAAGAAAGAAAACAAAAAAAGAGAGGTGTCTGTCAGACAACCATGCAACCAACCCAGTTAGCCATTGAAGACTAACCGAGAACGATCCTCTACAGCCGCCGACCACCCGAAGGTTGAAGGAGAGCCGTTAATCACGCTCTGATTGCGCGGTCATGATTCATCAACCAGATTTGGGAACCTGTCTCCTTAGAACTCAAGGAAACAGAGGTACGAGCCTATAGAACAGATCCTGTTCAAGTAAGGTCGTGACCAATGTTGACAGAGTTTAGATTATATATACTTATTTCTCTCTCTCAACTACCAATGTGGGATATGCTCAATCAAGACTCGTGACCAGACACTACTCTACCTCCCCAAGTCCAACCTATTACTCAGATAGACAAAGTGGCACCAAATTTCCGATCTGAAATAGGAAGATTAAATTTGTGTATATATAAATAGATAGGTAGAGATAGATAGATAAGAGTTACCTCCAACTCCAAGATTCAAGATTCGCATTCAGAAGCGAAGATTGAATTTAGGTCACCAAATTGTAATCAACAACCAAATCAAATCAAGTATTAATCCAAAGGAATGATACAATCGATAGAGGAGACTGAGGTTCTATGATTTAATTTAAAATTGATAGAGATTCAGGTTCTGTGATTGTGACGATCGTGATTTTACTCCTCTCATCTCCTCTCCTTCGACCTCCGACCTCCTTATCAGGCTTCTTTTTCCATATGTTTTCTTAAATTACTTTTTGGGATTCATAAAGACACCCGTCGCCCACTCTCCTATATTTATAAATTTTAAATTACTAATTTATCTTTTAATATCACCTCTTAATTTAATTATTACTCATTTACATTCCATTCCCGCATTAAACTCCTTTCTTTATCTTGTAAGAAGAACAAAAGACTTAAAAGTTGAATCTTTTATATAATCTCATTTTTCCATCTACACTTTTCCGATAGATAATATATATTTATCATAAATAATCTTATTATATACTCGCCTACTCTTATTAATAACACACTTATATTTCTCGAGAACCAATGTTAAATCTCTTATATACTTTTATTTTTACATTTTAATCGGTCAAACTCATAATTTATCTCAATTTTTTAGGATAATCTGTTGAATAGATGCCGATGATATAAAAATTGTGTTTTTATGTTTTATTATTTTATATAAAAATTGTTACTCTAATAATACTCGTCTTGTTTTTTCATAATAATATTCTATTTTATTCTTTTATCTTTTAAAAAACCAAAAAACACTCATCCACCTCCCTCTCCCTCTCCCTCTCCCTCTCCCTCTCCCTCTCCCTCTCGATATTGGTAAAATCACGCATTGAATAAAACATTACTTAAATATATTTTAGATCTTATTAATAATAACTATATATACAATTTTGTGGAAGAATAATTTTTAACTAACAAATAATATGGCTTCCCAGCTATACAATATAATCTATTTTTTCTAATCGATACAAAATGCCTTCCATTTCTATATACAAAATATCAAATCATTTTTTCCTTCCCTATTTATATTTATAGAACATAAAGATATGCTTAATAACATAAGCAATTGATTTATTTTAGCGACGGCGTATATAATTGAAGCTTAGCATTGGTTTATACCGAAAAACGTCACGTTTTATAAACATTCTTAAATTGTTACAAATTTTACCAAAATATACAACCATATTCTTGAAGAAAAATAAATAAAAATATTAAAGTTTTTTTTAAAAATCTCATCAATTTTTTCATGTTGTCGATGTAACTGGTGACGACATAAATGACACTTTCGGTTTCTTTGGACTTCTGCCTTTGTATCTCCTTATCTACCAAACGATATCATCTTCTATCCCTTACATATAACATGTGTAAAACTAATTTGGCTAGAACTTCTCATTATTCAAATATCCAATAAGGTAACACGAGATAGTCTTTTCAGGTAATTTTTAGCAGTTCTTCTCGAGAAATTGAAATGAGAAAATATCTTATTTATTGATTCCCTTCAACATTGATGTTAAACACATAAAGAATGTATTGAACCTCCTCATTTTGCGACACATACTACATAAGTATAAGTTTACAAAATCATAAACCAAGAAATTAATAAAAATAACCATACATGCGGTTGGATTATCGTTTAACATATACAAGCATAACTACGACCTTGAATCTAAATAATACATATCAGACCACATATGCTCGTCATTTGTTGATTAGCCATGTTTGCAGACTTTATAACACCATACAAGTATAATATAAAACAATATGAGAATCAACTTAAAATTCCAAGAAAATGGGAAAGTGAGAAATTTGATAGTAAATTAGAAACATAAAAGGCCTTAGATGAGTAAAAGACAATATAAAGACTATTTATTTTACAAAAATGAATAAAAAATAAAGAATTTTTTTAAAGAAGAAGACAAATATTGTTAGATGAAAAGGGGTAAAAACATAATATCCAAAGTTAAAATACTTGATTGGTAATTATTGATTTAATTGTATATCTTATTAGTCAAAATGTTTAGGCTCCCACTTTTTTGTCATATAAGATGACAGAGATGTCTTATTGGTCATTATCCTATAATATTTATAGCTTGTGTCTCCGTGTAAGTCCATTAAGCTAATTTAATAAAACATATAAAATAGACTCATATTATGTTAGTAAAAGAACTAAATATATAAAAAACTATATCGTTTATTTGAGCATAAAAACGATGATATTAACAAACTAAAATGTATATTTCAAAACTTTGTAGAGTGTGTTCTATTTTTATTCTTTGACATGGTTTGTCTTAATTGTAACATCACGTACCATAATTTCAAAAGAAAACATGTAAAACATAGAAATGTGAGTAATAACATTATTAATTATTTTATTTTATTGATGGTGTATATATTAGAAGTTTGGTATTAGTTTATACCAAAAACTTCATATTTTATAAATATTTCAAATTGTTAAAAAAACCACCGAAAGGTACAAACACATTCTTACAGTAAAAATCATTAATAGATTAAAGTTTTTGTTGAAAACCTCTCATATTTTCTCTTTTCCCAAAACCTCAGAATATTCAAAAACACAAAATATATTCAAATTTTTTTACCAATTCAAGATATTAAAACATTAGTTACATCATCATCTACTTATATATGCATTTGTTTTCTTTAAAAAATTTGTGTTTATCACTTCAATTAGGTTTTAAGTTTTTCCCTATTTTTTTTTTAAATTCATATTTTTGTAGAAGTTGTGTACTAACTTGGCCAATGATTATCTCTTAAGATTTATCACATTCTCAAGAAAGCCACAACCATAAATTATTTGTTACGTACACATGAAATTGTGTACGGGTGAGCATCACTTCTCACCACAAATTAATAACACAATATATAGATGAAAAAAATATTCATTGGAAACTCCAAATAACTTATCATCTATGCAATGATGAATGAATCAAATCATGTATGCATCGTCCACATATGACCAACACCGTTCACACAAGACTTCCAATCGTCCATACATAACTAGAATTACTAAAACCAATTTTCAAAATCCAAATTTAAACTAATACTTGAATTCAGAATGTTTCCGCTATCTTAATTTGTGAATCTTATTCAATATCAAATTAAAAATTCAATTCGAATACAAAATGCTCATTTTTTTCATGATCTTCTATATTTTCTCTTTTTTCTTTTTTATTACTTAATATCTTTTTAAAATCTGTCTTTTATTTTTACTTTGTTATGTTTTTCTTAACAATATTATACATGATATCATAGACGTCGTGGCTTCATCCAACTTATCAATAAATCAAATATAATAACGAATATATATATAATGGACTAAATATATTAGTACCATTCATATTATATATATTATAGTTAAACTATATAATTTGCAAACCCTTCGCATGCTCAACTATGAGGTCAACAACCTTATCCTTATAAACCTTCTTCTTCTAAATCATACCCAAAAAAGGGTACAAACATTAATTAAATAACACATCATTGTTGTTGACCAAAGCCTAAATTTTAAGTTTATTCACTTCATCTTCCATAGAATCTATTTTCACCATCCTCCTTAGCCACATAACTATAAGGAAGTGAAGATTTAAGGAAATTTCAATCTAAAAAAGCTGAACATAGAAAATTGATAAAAATAAAAACGAATAAAAAGACCATAAATTACATACCTCGCTTAAAAGCTTTGAGTGTAGGTTTTCTAAAATCATCCTTAAATACGAAGAATACCTAACAACCCTAAAACATTACAAATTGTAAATATCACAAATAATAAACATAAATAACAAAATAAAAATTAATTTACATGAAATGGAAGAAGGAAGTATGAGGTCTCTTCACTGTCAGCACCAAACTAATGATATTGAAGAGGAGAAAAAAAAGATGAGTAATGTAAAATGTAAAAACTGAAAAATGAGGTTCTGTCCATTTTGTAAATGTGTCAAAAATATAAAAAGTAAGGTAACTTCGCAATTACATGGTGAAGTAAAGTGGAAAAAATATTATAATTTAATATAATAAAGATAAAAATGACGAGGTATTACCAAAAACTCAAAATGTTCGTATCACATGAAATATCGTATTCTCTACATCACAATTCCTAACCTTAAATTGATTATATCATGACCTCATATTATTCTTTGAGAGTACATACACAACTCTTAGTTTATCAAACAAATCATCAATTTTGGGTAACAAATATTTGTTTTGGATAGTAACCTTGGTTAGTCTATGTAATATATATATACAGTCGTAATGTGTCATCCTTATTCTTACAAATAATATAAGAGCATCCCATGGATAAACGCTTGGTTGTGTAAAATCCCTTTGTAATAAATCTTTTAATTGCACTTTTAACTCCTTCAGTGACATTGATATCATATGATATGTTGGAAACAAAATTAGACTCGTAGGTACAACCATACACTTGCAATGAAATATAAACTCTCCTTCCATAGGTATCCTAAAAATGACTTCTTTACTAAAACAATTTATTGCCGCATGATGTTTAGACTAGAAAACACATTTCCAAAATAACATCAAAGTCAACAATATCAAATAATACTAAGTTAGCTACCAATATCACATATTCTAATATATTAAGATATATTTTGTATTTTTTATCAATAACTACCATGCCCCTAACATGTGTTTAACTATCAATTTATTATTAATGTAGGTTTATGATTTTCCAAGTAAAGTTATATGAGAAAAATAATACGTATATCAATGTATATTAAGGTATATCCTAAACAAATATGGTATTTATCACCATACGAGTTGTTGGTCAGCATCATGTAGTATCATTGCAAACATTCAAATATTTTTATATGTGCCACTACTACTTGGTTCACATCGTCTACGTCCTCTACGAATGAACTAAATTACACCACACCTTCTACCTCGACGCGATGGAGAAACGAATGAATGTGTCCTTCTAGTGTTGGATGTATAATCCATGGCTATGCGTTTAATTTATCCATATGCAAAGCAAGATATTGGTCCAGATGATGTACATTACTTAGTTATATGTCATATTCTTCTACAATAACAAAATCTTATACTATATATTGATGCTTGTGTGGAAGGATGACTTATCAGAAACTCTAATAAAGCACTAGCACTACTTGTAGATGTACTTGTATGACATGGCATGATAGGCCCATGTTCCCAACCAAACTTATTTTAAAATCTCTCGCTTTTAATCACATGGATGTTGACGAATTTCACCAATACTCTTCTCTACCATCTTGGTTTTCTCTACTAATCTTATAGTTTTTCACCTCTACTAGTATCAATTTCAAATTTATGTTGTAATGTAGTCAATCTTGAAATCGTTGACATTTTTCTTCTTCATAACCGGTGGGGATCTCACTTTTGGACTCTTAGTAGGTTAGTTGATTGTTTACTCTCATTATTGAAGTGCTTGAAGTTTTAAAAAATAATAGATATTCAAAGAGTGACCCAAAAAGTTTGTTATTGTTTTGTGCAAACTTTTGGTTTTATTTTTAGGTTGCATTTAATGGTTTAGAGTTTTGCATTGACAAATGATTTATCTCAAATATTACAAAAGAGTGACCAAGATATTGTTACTATCACGCAACTTGTCCAAGTAAGTAAGAAAAAGATTCATCAAATGAGCAATAGTGGATGGGGAGTATTTTATGAAACAATTACGAATTCTTGTGGTAATCCTGAAATCGATGTGCCCGACATGGAATCAAGGTATGTGAAAGATATTAAACCCAAAAGGGTTGCTTCATTTTTTACAAATCTTAATTATTTCAAGAATGATTGTTTTTACATGTCATCTATTTTATAAGGAAAGAGTTAGGTGACCGTTTTACACTAGGAAATGTTGAGTTGTTGAATTGTATGGTGTTTTTGAATTCATATTCTTCATTTCAAGGTTTTGCCATTAAATCACTTGTGAGGTTGGCAAGATTTCATCCAAACGAATTTGAGCATGTTAGTGATAAAGATTGTCTAATCAACTTGAGACTTATTGAGTATGTCAATATGGATGATAATTTTCCAATATGAAGGGTATTTCTGATCTATGAAGAAATTTTGTTCATACAAAAAAATACAAGACGTTTAGATTGGTGTACACACTTTTAAAGCTAGCTTTGTCATTAATGGTGGCCACCGCAAGTGTTGAACGCATTTTTTCTGTATGAAAATGTGAAGAATGAGTTGAGAAATCGAATTTCTAATCTGTGGCTTAGTGATTGCTTAGTGACGTTTGTGGAGAATTTTTTTTTAGTACAATCGATGATCGAGATATCAACAAGCGCTTTCAACCCATAAGTAATAGGAGAACACTTTGTTTGGACTAGAAATAAATATTCATTTTGAGGTGTGATTGAAGCATTTATATATTTTTACTATATAATAATTAATTTTTTTTGGCATACTCTTAATTTAAGTACTAAAACCGTCCCTTCTTACAAAGGAGTAATACACGTTTAGTCTCCCACTTTACGAGACACAAAAATCTAAAAACTGCAAAACTAATAACCAACAAAATTAATAAAAAAACTAATAACCAACAATAACGATAGATATGAGACAAATGTTTATAAACGATGATAGATGCGAGACAATAGTATTTAATTACTATAAAACTAATAACCAACAACAATACTAAAAGAACATTCAATGTGATTCCTTAGTGTGTCTTACGATCTTTAGTACTAAATAGGATTCAAAACATCCAATAAATGTCTAGTTTTTAATACATTCAAACTTTGGTTCTATCAAAATTTGAAATTCAAATGTCAAATGAAGAAGATGATGGCTCAGGCTTGATTTCTTACTATTTTATTGATTTTATAATTTGATTGGATTTGGTTGATAGATTTTCTTTTTAATATTTAAATATATACATAATATTTATTCCTAATTTATCAGTTGCAATGGACTTCATATTAAGTTTTAATAAAAAATAGTTATTATTTTATTTTTATCATTTTTATGGAATCGAATAAGATTTCAGATTAAAATACTGAGAATAAAAATACAAAAATTAAAGAAACCTAAATATCCATGAGTAAGATACTTTTCTAACTCATGAAATATTTAAGTCAATGCAGTCACAAATTACATAATGAGGGCAAAAAGAGAAAAGAAAAAACACTACTTAATATAGTCATGGTAAAAGAAAAAACAAATATAACTTCCGATCATTCAATTATGTATACAATTAATAGATGTAAAAATAAGACAATAAGTTTGGATTGCGAAGCAGTTTTAACCTTTGTCCATGTACCGTAATAAATAATTATTTTTTAAATTATTTTTGTGTATTGTTTTAGATTTTTTGGTTGATTTTATAGTTTAATTTGATTTTGCGGATAAAAAAATTCAAAAAAGTCTAGTTTTTCCAATAACAAAATATGATTTAGAAAAACACAAAATTACGATTTAGAAAAATAGAGTTTTAATCTTATTAATATAATTATTTTAATTTAATGGTTAGAGGGTAAATTTAATGTAACAAAAGATAAAATTAAATACAAAAATAAATAGAGTTACGTTGGAGGAAAAAATTATTATTTAGTTAAAAAATGTTTTTTATGGAGATCTAATAAATTTAGGATAAAATACCAACTTTCTGCAGAAGTTATATTCATGTAAATATGAAAGGTAAATTGTAATTTTAACTTTAATATGTAACTGTATCTACTAGTTATGTTTAAAATTTAATTTTATTATATAATTTTATTGATATTATTATTATTTTGTTTGTAATTTTGATGACATGAATTTTTTTTATTTAAATTATTAATTAAAAAAGTAAATGAGTGTAATTTGGTTGTGAAAATAAGAAAAAAAACAAGAATTCTCCAAAAATATATTCGATATATTTTGTTCATTTAAATGTAGATGAGAGTGAAATACTAAGTTTTGGAGTTTTGATGAAGTTACTACAAAAACAAAAGACAAAATTTAGAGAGACAAGAAGTTAGGGAAGTAGGACACCTTAATAAAAAATAAACCATCAATTTTAAAAAGATTTGGACCATTGAATAAAAATTACTTTAATGAAAAAATAACCGATCAATTTTAACAAGTTATGGACCGCTGAATAAAAGTCAAATCTATGTTCATATTAATAGTTAGAAAATGAAATGATTTCTAAATCGAGTTGGAATTTAGGACTAATGGTATGACAAAATTTATAACACGTGTGACAATAATTAAGTATCCGTCATAATTGTGAACACGCAATTTTTTTTAATAAAAATAATAACACTAACATACGATTCATTTAGTTGTTCTTTAATAATTTATTTTATAAAATTACTTTAACAACTATAGATAATTCCGATAAGACTATATCCTATAAATAATATATATTTCTTATAAATACGATGTACGTAAAGCAAACGAAGTAATAAGATACATGTGATAAACAAAGTGATGAAGATTATATTAATTAAGGCGATGGTTATCAGTGGCGTAACCATGATTTGATCCTTATGTAGTCCTGGTTATTGTCCAAAAATGAAATAGCAGAAAATAGAAATCTTTAGACTTTATGCACAATGTTTGATTTTTTGTTTGTTTGGTTAACTAGTGTTTTTTGTATTCATGAATCCCTTATGTATTGGTTATTTTCTTTATTATTTTGTCAATCTATAATCATGAGCACACCAAGGTTATCGGGCTTGACGATGTTGCCTCACATTTAGGTCTTTTTATCTTAGTCTTTTTTTACTTATCTTCGTGTACGGTGTGTGTATCTTGATACGTCTTTGATTGTGTTGAGATCTATAGGAGTCGAGAAAAAAACGACAAATCTATGACATAGTTAATGTTCTTGAAAGTGTTGGAGTAAGAATGTTTTCCTTTGATTTTCGAATTTAACTTACTCAAATTCAATTTACTTAGGTTATTGTTGAAATTAGTGTCTTGTTAAAGGAAAAAGAACAGAATACATGGAAAGGGTGTAAAGCAATTCACGAAATTTTCTAAGGCACATATACAATCTTCTAAGTTATCTCTATTTATATTTATTAACTTAATTAGGTTAGTTTTTAATTATGTTTTCGTTCCTTCACCTGAAATTTCAACATTTTGTGGCTTTGAGAATGTGCTCTGATTTTACATATGACAATTCATTCAAGTCAAAATAAGGGAAGAGCTTTTAAGAAAAAAAAGCTTATTTTTGTATGCTTATTTTTAATATATACGATAAATCGTGGGATAACCATTGGTTATATAATGGAAAATGATTAAGGTTAGAAAGTAAAGTACACGACGAGGATCATAAAGATAGGTCGATCATCGAAGTCATAAAAAATTGATGAGGATCGTATGAAGAGTTAAGACAAGGCTCATAAATAAAAAATGATCATAGAGGAGTTTCACGAAGTTCATATAAGAGTTAAAACGAGGGTCATATGCAAAAGTTAAGACAAGGGTCATATGAATAATTAAGATGCAAATTGCATGAAAAGTTAAAGAAAGTATAAAGAAAGTTTGCTACCCACTTATAACTGTATTTATATGCGTCATCATACAAGAGGTTGATAAGAAAGTTTTATAGACAGTATTAAAGTATCTTTATATTTATTGTAAATTACTTGTATAAATAAAGGTAGATGAATGGTTGCACTATTTTAAGCGTGAAGGTAGTGGGATTGAATGTATTGATTATAGTCACAATTAAAATTTATTGTAAATTGATTATAGTCATAATTAAGATAGACCGTTTTGATTATAGTCATAATTAGCTATAACTAATATATATATGATAGTATGAGCAATATTTTTATTGAAAATACACATCATGTTTTATGATATTTTGACCTGTATCAGATCTAAGTTCCTAATTTTCTTGATTATCAAAATTCTCATTCTTCCAAAAAAAGAACGTTTTGCACTAATTATGTTTTCACCATGGTTTATGATTCTTACTGATTAAGAAATAAACCGTCGGGTCCAAGACCAAAAATATTAATTGTTAAGTGGATTAAATGTAATTGTCTCATTAGTATCTTTATTATAGGTTAGAGGACATTGTACTAAAAATATTAAATGTATGGGACCAATGAGTAATAATAGAAGGACCGCTTAGGAAATATATGGGGACCACTTCTCCCACTATATAAGGGAACCCCTTTATTCCTAGGTAGGTGGACATTCTTTAATACTTTCTTTTTCTATTTTCTCTCTCTACATTTCTTACTCTAGTCACATCATACACACGATCCAAGATTCCCCCTTTTTTGTCATTCTATTACTCATCATTGGCACCGTCTGTGGGAACACATGATACCTGAAGGGAATATTTTCCTCAAAATCACGATTCTAACTCAATTATGAACGATGAGATGAATGGGGAAGAGGTCGGGGGAGTCACGGCCCGAGCTGGGTCATTATCTAAAGGTGAAATAATTCCCGACCATGATCACTACGCACGGGTCGGGATAAGCGGTCGACTCTGATCATGACGAGAAGACAACTTATAGAGGATATCGTGAGGCTGAACGTTGAGAATGAGAAACCCTAAATGAAAAAGGACCCGTGAAGGAAAAGGTAAAAAGCCTATGATTGAAAACGACATAGAAGACTCTTCGGGTGGGGGTCATAACAACAACGTCTCCCGTGGACACGGTGTTAGCAGCCAGTTCATCAACCCGAGCAACAAAGGATTATATGGAATCCCACCGAGGGATTCAGCGGCGGCGCTTTTGGTTTTCGGCTTAATTGGAGATCATCATCGTTGTCAGACGAAATGTTATCGGGATATCTCTCGAAGAGATTCGACATATCCAAATTAGAAAAATACAATGGCAAAAAGGATCCGGATAACCATCTGGAGGCTTTCAAAAACTTCATGTTAAGCTTCGACAACAACGACAAGTTTTTATGCCGAGATTTTTCAATGACCTTCAAGGATCGGGCATCCAAGTGGTACAACAGGTTACCGCAGGGTTGCATTAAAAACTTCGGGATATTTTGGATGATGTTCCGACAGCAGTTTATGGGAAGCAACTCCGAGCTAATGGAGACACGATTGTCAACTGTAAACAAAAGTTGGAAGAAAGCCTCAGGGATTATACCAGATGTTTTATCGATGCAAAGATGGATCTCGACCACTACGAAGAAAACGTGGCTCTGACAGGATACAGTTTAGGACTGCTCCCGGGACCGATGAAGCAAGTGTTCACCAAAAAGTAGGCCTTTACCTTTTCTGCCCTCTTAGATCAGGTGGAAAAACAGATATTAATTGAGGAGGTCGAGGTGTCCGAGCTGGCCGCGGAAATCCAGCAGAGTGCGCAGGCTTCGATCGTTACAAACCAAGGCACTCAATCTTGCTATGTCCCGCAGGCTCAACCAATTAGCACATTTTCCTCAGTTGCTCAATCCACCCAGATCAAAACTCTGGCACCTCAAGCTCAAATGACTAAACAGAACAATCAGGTGGTCACGTGACCCATTTCCAACAAGTGGGTCCGACCTGCCTACTTTTCCAATTTAACTGAATGTGTATCTACCGTCTATGAAAAGACCAAAAAAAGCAGAATTTACCGGAGACCGTTTCTTATCTTGACCCCGCAGAAAAGTAGGAATAATCAGTACTGCAGATACCATGAGAATGTGGGACACGACACTAAGGACTGTATTTATCTCAAAAAGTAAATACAGATGCTGATAGAAAACGGGAAATTGCTTGAGTATGTGAAGAAGAGGGCACAACAAGGAGCCGTTTCGAAAGAATAGTCGCGGTAAAAAAACTAGAGACAATGGTGGCAATTACAGAAGTAACCCACCTTTTCGATTTATCTATCGAGTATCTCGATCCCGACGTCACTCGTAATATCATCGGGGTCATAGAGGAAGAAGTCGTGAAAGGTTGGAGAAAGGTGAGCAACCTCTGTTAATTCTTTGAGTCTTTGACTATCTTTGGAGGTGACTCCATGGTAGGGATCACCCACTCTTTACGGAAACGAAATATCGTGAATCTGGCGACTCAGTTGGAGGCTCAGACGTCTCCCCATTTTCGAGGAAGCCCATCACCGATCTTGTATTTCGATGATGACGACATGAGGGAAATAGCCGCCCCCCATGAAGACGCAGTCGTAATTGGAGCCGCCATTATTGGAGAGGAAGTCCGCCGCATTCTTGTAGACGTCGGAAGTTCGGCGGACATAATCTTTTCATCCACTTTTGCCCAGTTCAAGAGACCCCGGGTGATTATGAGGTCGGATATAACTATTGTGGGATTCACAGGTTCAGCAGTAGTAGTACTAGGGGAATTTGAGGGCATTGTGCAGCTCGGTCGCCGGCCATTCAAGAAAGAGGTCACTGTTCTGTTCGTAGTAGATGCTCCAGCCTCGCATAACGTGATTTTTGGCAAATCATGGTTATCGCGGATGCATGCGGTGACATATATGGTTCATCAATGTTTGAAATATGTGGTCGGGAATAACGTAGGGGTTGTGAGAATTAGCCAGAAGGCGGCCAAGGAATGTTACCGCGCACCGTTAGCACCAAAGGGCAATCAAGAAATGGAACAAGTACGGGACTAGCAATTAAGGGGACTTCCACTGGGGTCGTTGCCCGTGGACGATCCTCGGGAAGCTCCCACCTACTGAATACAGATGAAGATTACGAGAAATACCAGTTTACCGAAGGAAAAATTCTAAATATGGGAACCAACTTGACGCCGAATTTTAGGGTGAAGTTACTTTTATTGTTACAAGAGAGGTTACATTTGTTTGCCTGGTGTTCAGAGGATGTCACCAAAGTCCCAAAAGACATGATAATTCACAATTTGACTGTTAACCCAAACGTCTGACCAATCTCACGAAAACATCTGGCTTTCTCCTAAAAAAAACGGAAATCATTCTACGAGAAGTTAAAAGAATGCTAAGCGTCGGTCATATCAAAGAGTCGAGGTACCCACTATGGACATCGAATCCCGTTTTGGACAAAAAATAAAAAATGGCAAGTGGAGGATGTGTGTGGACTTCACTGAAATCAACCGATCATGCCCCAAAGATCCATTCCTGATGCCGAGAATCGACCAATTGGTTGATTCAACGTCAGGAAACAAACCACTCTTTTTTATGGATGCGTATGCAGGATATAACCAGATCAAATTGAACCCAACCGACCAGGAAAGCACGACGTTCATCACTGGCAGAGGGGTATACTATTACAAGGTTATGCCCTTCGGGTTAAAAAATGCAGGAGCAACATATCAGAGGCTGGTGAACAAGGCATTCGAGAAACAGATCGGGAGAAACATGGAAGTCTACATCGACGACATGCTCGTGAAAAACGAGACCGATGACAACCATCTTGCTGATTTGAAAGAAACGTTTGACAACTTAAGGGATATAAACCTTAAGTTGAAGCCGGAGAAATGTTCTTTTGGCGTGCGGTCAGGAAATTTTTTAGGCTTCCTAGTTAGCGAAAGAGGAATCAAAACGGACCACAGTTTGATAGCAGCGAGATTAAATATTTTTGTTTGACCCATAGGATCAAGCAATGTTTTTCATCTCGATTCCATCCGCAGGTGAATGGACAAGTTGAGGTTACAAACCGGACTATCATAGACGGACTCAAGAAAAACTGGGAGGGAAAAGCTGGAAAGTTTCCAGACTATCTATAGGAAGTTCTTTGGGCCTACCGCACCACTCCCCGAACGACGACTCAAGAATCACCATACGCCTTAGTTTACGGAATGCATGCGGTAACCGCTGCCGAATCGATCTTCCCGTCTTTTAGGGTCGGAAGCTATGACCAAAACAGGAATAGGGATAACCGACGATTGGCTATGACGAACCTTAACTAGTTTTTCAGTTTTTAACTGATCCACGATTTGTCCCTAACCTAAAGGGAAATTTTCAATTGAACAATTGATCTACATAACCTTAGCTAGTTTTTCAGTTTTTAACTGATTCACGATTTGTCCCGACCCTAAAGGGAAATTTTCAATTGAACAATTGATCTACAGAACCTTAACTGGTTTTTCAGTTTTTAACTGATCGACGATTTGTCCCGACCGTAAAGGGAAATTTTCAGTTGAACAGTTAATCTAAAGAACCTTAACTGGTTTTTCAGTTTTAACTGATCCACAATATTTCGCGACCCTAAAGATAAATTTCCAAACAATTGATTTACAGAACCTAAGTTGGTTTGTTAAGTTTTGAGAATAAAAGTTTTCCTGGGGCAAAGTAGTTACAAAATAAACAAAGCTTCCTTTCCCTTACCAGTTACAAAACAGAGCTATTACAAAAAGAACTCAAAATCATCAAAGCTCGGGAAATCCAATGGTAAGTTCATAAAAAAAATGGCAATAAATTTAAGCTTCTTCATCATCATGATCGGTCTCTGAGGTATCCGTTTCATCTTATTTTTTAATCCTCGCAAACTACTCAAGTCGGGCGGTTTTCTTCTGGGACATCCAGCCACATTGAGTCAAGTGGAAGGTCGGGGAATCAGTTGTGCAGGTTAAGAACGTAAGTAGCTTTGGCGTCGGCTGCCTCCTTCTCCATCCACTTTTTGTATTAAACAGCAAAAAGTTCGTTTGCAGCTCGAAGGTCACCAATCTCTTCGTTTTTCTTCGCCACAAAGTGATGGAAAAAGCGGTTCTGGAACCTCGACGCCACCAACTGTCGCGCTTGATCATCACGATCTTTTTTGACTCGTGAAAGAGAGGTGCTCAAGTAGTCGTTCTTTCCTTAAAGAGAAGTCAAGGAAGTCTTGGTTTTCGACCCTTTATCTTCCGCCTTTTTAGCCCTTACCTCCAGAAGTGTTCTTCCTTCGTCTCTCTCTTTAATTGCGTTTTCCAACTCCGATATCCTTTCCCTAGCCTCCAACAAATTTTGACTAAGCTCCCTCGCCCGTCTCTTCTTCATAGCCAGCGGTAGAATCATGCTATACAATGACAACGACAACACATCGTTGGCCCGCAAGGCAAAAGTATGCGGGCTCCCAGGTACCGACAGCACAGGCAGTTTTGTGCCACTTGATGAGGTTCCATCGGCTTTCTTTGTTTCAGAAAGGCCAACCTTTTTCTTCTCTGGCGAGAGCTCACCGACCTCATCTTCATCGGGAATCATCACGACTGTTACATTCTCCGTTGATGTGGCTGCGGAAGCAAGAAGATCTCCACCCTTAGCCTCCTCCCTGTACTGCTCAAAAAGCACCGGGATTGTCGCATTTTCTACAAGCGTCAGAACAGTTGCAACAACCCCAGTCTTAACATCTGTTTTCTTCTTCAATGGTTTTGACCTTTTGGCCTTGTTGCCATCGGCCACGGACTTCTTTCGCTTCTTCTTCACGTCCTCGGGGAAGTTGATCTTCTCAACGTCGGCAACAACTACTGGCTCTTTTCCAGCAATATCAGCCTCAACCTCATCCTTATTTTCCTGTTCAGCACCCTCATCAGATTTTGAGCGCTTGTTGGGTGCCTTGTTGCTTTTCGGGAGGAATGGATGTGCGTCGGGAGCGTCGGTTTTGGCAACCAAGTTCACCAAACTAGGTGGTTGAAGCAACTGTTCCAGGGTGTGGGGTTTGTCAGAGCAAAACTAAATATTGCTCATTATGAGATTGGTGTTCTTGAAACACCGGTGGAATGCCCGACCACAATTCCTCCGAGCATAATCCTTCAAAACTTGGAAGGTTATCTTGGCAATTTAAAAATAATCCTTCTTTAGCCCATGGATATATTCCTTACAAACTGAAAACAAAGGATAAGTCAAAAAAATAATAATATTACCATCAGAAACCCATTTACGTAGCAACCGCCTCGGGTTCTCTAGGGTAAAGGGCCGACCATTTTCCTAACAACCAGTGATAAATACGAACCGAGGCTTCCACGACTTGTCTCCTTCAAGGAAGTCGTTTACGATCTTCTAGGTGTTCCCCAAAGAGGAATAGAAGAAAGGTAGTTTTCGCGATTTCGAATTCCCGGACATGGCAACATACTCCTTAGTCGGCATAACACATCTTGACAACCGAGAAGCTGTGATACAGGACATAAGCGTGTACTAGGCGTTGGGGGTGAGCTAGGAGGGGCAGATACCAAGGAATTTAAAATACTTCGCGATCTCAGGATCCATAGGGAATATGAGACCCCAATTAAAGAGCTCGGTAAAGATAACTATCCCCCGAGATTGAACGTGCAGTGGTGTCTCCCTAGGAACGCGAAATCGTACCTTCACACACTCCGGTATCCCCCATCAGATCAGAAGGTCGGGCTGCTCTTTAGCATTATAATACATGTACTTGCCCTCGTATAAAGCGATGACATTATCCCGACAGAGAGACCGGTGATAGGTGGTTGTCATCACAACGTCTATCTTAGCAGGAAGAGGCTCCTCAAGTGTAACAGCAGTAGCCCCCTCGCCCGCGGCGACAATCTCCATTCCAGCCTCGTTTCCCTCTGCGGGACCAACTTCTGGATTCGCCAAGTTGGTCGCCTCTGGGTCATTGTCAGCAGCAATCTGCGTACCCTCGGTGCCTTTAAGATCAGCTTCCTCCGAGATTTGGGAACGAACCACCTTTTTTCTTTTAATGGAGACAGGATTCACAAAACTAGAACTGCTACCGATGCGCTTATGTTTTGATCCACCTTCCCGAAGCTTTTGCGCACATTCTATTTCCAACTTCTAACGGTCGTCATCCCTTCGAGCAACGCCCAAAGGAGTAGCAGCAATATTAAGACATGTCCGAACCCCGACAATAGAGTCGGTTAACTGCACCAGTTCGGGTGAGTTGCCCCCCACTGGTGAGGATGATGCGCTAAAGTCACCCATTGTAATAAATTTGGGATGAAGATTTTCCTTCGGGATTTGTTCGGGAAAAAAAGAGAGAATAAGTCACCATTTGGAATTACCGGTACAGGCTTCAGGTGACCAGAGAGACTGACAGAAGGGCTCGGGGAACAACTGCTCGAAGGAATGAGAATCGCTTCGGGGTTCGGGGCGACGATTGGTTCTGGGGCAAAGAACGATTCTGCAGGCACGGGCGTTGACTGGACAGGTCCGTGAGGAAGAGGAACGGGCGTAAAAGGGTTTTTTGCTGGAATCCCAAATCAATCCTGCAGCTCAGTACTCTTCAGCTCGGTCACTAATGTTAGACTAGTCGATGAATCCAAACACAAGTTTTGCTTTCTCTTTAGGTTTCTGATTGTGCTTTAGGTTTTTTTTTGTCATAAATACAATGGAATCTCTCTCTAGAATTGATAAGGGGGATTCTCTCTCTCTAGGATTTCTATGAGGAAGCAAGTTATGATAAGGGAATATGTATTTATAGGCAGCCTTGTGCCTTAACTGTTTTCTTCTTAAGGAAGTCCAAAGGATAAGAGCCGCGAGAAGTCGAAGAGTCTCCTAGAGAGGTGTGCGATCGGATACGCTTCGAATGAGGGACTGATTAGGCCTGAGATGGGTCCATAAACTAAGGCCCAATGATTTCGTCACCCAAGGTCGGGCTGATAGAGATAAAATTGATCTTCTCCCAAGTGTCGTAAGGAAGGAAAACGGGTCGGGAGCAGTTTTTTGAATAATTCGGCCCTGAAGAAAGTGTACTCTCATCCATGAAGGCATAGTTGTGAGGCAATTATTCGTGAGAGGCTTTCTTTTCTTACTTATGAGTATTCATTCTCGAAGCTCTTGAAGACTGAGGGGCTACTGATAAAGAAATAAACCGTCGGGTCCAAGACAAAAAATATTAATTGTTAAGTGGATTAAATGTAATTGTCCCATTAGTATCTTTATTATAGGTCAGAGGACAATGTACTAAAAATATTAAATGTAAGGGACCAATGAGTAATAATAGAATGACCGCTTAGGAAATATAGGGGGACCACTTCTCCCACTATATAAGGGAACTCGTTTATTCTTGGGTAGTTGGACATTCTTTAATTCTTTCTTTTTCTATTTTCTCTCTCTACATTTCTTACTCTAGTCACATCATACACACGATCCAAGATCCCCCCATTTTTTGTCATTCTTTTACTTATCACTTACGTGTTCCAATCAGAGATCCAAACCATAATCTCAAAGAGTTCTAAGACTACTAGCATTGTCTAAGGGTTCATTACAAAACAAGTACAACAATTTGCCCAAGAAATCAATGCAGTGAATCACAATAATTTTAGTAATGTTGATGCATATGTGAATGCTGAAACATGTTTAATTTCATGAATTATTGTGTTTGTTAGTTCTAGTAGTACCAGTCCTTGGATTTTGGATATTGGCACCACATATTATAACTCTCACATATGACTTTTAACTGATCTCAGGCCTTCCACCATTACCAATGTTAATTTACCAAATGGTACAACACCACAAATCACTTAGACTTGCACAATTAGTTATAATTCAAAAATTAACCCTTACAGATATCTTGTGCATACCTACCTTTAATTTAAATTTAATTTCAGCTAGCAAAATCATCAAAAATCTTAATTATTGCGTCATTTTCTATCCCTAATATTATATTTTATATAACTTGGTTTCGGGGAAGATGATTGCCTCGGGTAGACAACATGGTGGTCTATACTATATGCATCCAAATAAATCAGATATCTATCTGGTGTAGCAGTCATTTGACCTTAGACCATCAATCATTGTCTCGTTTTAGATTACTTTCACATTTTCTTCCAGGTATTCATTAAAATGTTAGAAATTATTGCACAATTTTCCATTTAGAAGAACAAATACACTTGCATTTTCTAAAAAGCTCAATAAATACAAAATTTGATTTCTCATTAGTACATTATGACGTCTAGGATCCTCACAAAGTTCCTTCATATACATTTTCACGTTATTTTCTTATAATTATCGACATTTTTACTCAATGCAAATGGACCTTTCTTATGCACAACAAAATCAGAAACATAATATTTATTAAATAATTTAGTGGAATTTGCAAAGTCCAATTTCAAAGATATGTTCAAACAATAAGAGTAGACAAGAATTTCTTCCTCTTCGTATGTTTTTTTTATAAAAGAGCAGAATTGAACTTCAAAACTTGTGTGTTTACACCCCACAACAAAACGGATTTGTTGAACGAAAAATCAACATATTTTAAACGTTGCTCGTTTTTCATGTTTCAATCAAATGTACCATTTAAATTTTGGAGGGATTGTCTTTTAACAGATATTTATTTAATCAACTGCATTACTACTCCTTTACTATCAAATAAATCCTTATTCCAGGTCTTATATAATCGGTTTATTTCACTCACGCACTTGCGCGATTTGAGTTTTGCATGTTATGTAACTAGTATTCATCCCAAACCTAAATTTAATCCTCATGCATCCATTTGTTATTTAGAGGTATCTACATGGAAAAAAAGGCTACAAAGTTCTTGATTTACATACATATAAAGTTTTCACAAGCCATCATGTCCAGGTTAAAGAAAAATTATTTCCCTTCTATCATTCGTAAATATTTCTTTTTCCAAACCAACAATCGTTATCATCTTTCGATCAAGCACCCATCAATTCTCAATCCCATATCCAATGACTAAGAACCTTAGTTTTTCGCTTTCGTCTCCATCCGAACCCATAAATCTCATTCATTTAACCCTCACCTCTCATATCTTCCCATAATTTTATATGGATTCACCATCCTCACTCATCATTCCGTCATCATGTTCTGTTCCACTAAAACCTTCCGCTTCATAACCATCCCCAACAACACATCATTCTGATTTAATTTGTAATGATATCTTGGTTCGTCGTTTTCACCCGCCACATAAAACCTCATGCATGTTTCCAAGACTACGACATGTCTACCGAGATCAATAAACCTTCAAAGTAATCAAGTCTTTGTCAATCTACAAGGTATCTTTTTTTATCTCACACTTCTATTTTATTTTTTCTCCCTAACTACCGTGTTTTCTTAGCTTTGCTATTAACACAAACATATGTTTCATCTTTTTAAAATGCTAGTCGTGATCCATTTTGACACCAAGCCATATCCATTGAAATTCAGGATCTAGAACATAACAACAGTTGGCAGTTGGTTTCATTTCCTCCAACAAACAAACCTATCGGATGTTACTGGGTTTATAAAATCAATTGCAACTCTGATGGAACCATTGAGTGATATAAAACCCGTTTGGTGGAAAAAGGGTACACCAAATATTGAAGGTATTGACTATCAAGAGACCTTTTCTTCAACTGCTAAACTCACGGCTCTTCGATGTTTGTTGGTTATTGAAGTTTCTAGAAATTGGTGTATTCATCAGCTTGATATGCATAATGTCTTTCTTTATGGAAATCTAAAGGATGAGGTATATGTATTTTCAAATCATGGTATCTGTTGGAAATGGGAGAATTTGGTATGTCGGCTTCGTAAATCTATCTACGGTTGGATAGAAGCATCTCAAAATTGGTTCTCTATTTTTTTTAGCTACAGTCAAAACTGCAGGTTATATACAATCAAAAAACGGATTACTCATTTTTTACTAAAATTCAAGGTAAAAAAACAAGTTCATTGTTATACTTATATGTCGATGATATCTTATTGAGTGGCAATGACTTGCATAATGTCAAATTGCTGAAGAATCATATACTCCAACATTTTCACATTTAAAAGCTCGGTAAGTTAAAATATTTTCTAGGTTATTTAATTTTCTTGATCTAAGAAAGCAATATCCATGGTTGATTTGCCAAAAAGATTTTACATCTTCTGATTTGTTCTTAAATGTTGCCATGTTATATATTGGTCATATTTCTAATGTTTTTCTTTCTTAACCTAATATGTCATGTTATAAATTGTGATTTAAAAATAAAATGAAGTTTAATTTTGTTTAAAAATATTTGTTTTTATTTGAATTTTAATGATTGAAATGCAAAGTTTAATATTGTATATGTTTTTTATTTTTAGTTTTGATGATCTCGATATATACTTTATGTGTTTTGTGTATTCTTTACTCGTAATGTTTATTTCTAGTTTATCAATTGCGACCGAGTCAAATAAAACTCTAAAAAAATATTAATTTTTTCGTTCCTATCGAGTTTGATTTTTATGTCGTACTTTCTCTCAAAACTTCAAAGATAGTGCTTTAAATTGACATATCTAAATTCCTCAAGATTCTATCAAGAATTCTGATATGTTTTGGATATTTAAATGATAATTTGTAGAGAGTAAGAAGATGAAACAGAATGATGACACGATAACTCAATACATATAGTTGGTCGGAGAAATTTTGAAGGATTATACCAAACGTTTCTTTCTGACGAAGAATCGTCTGGATGATTATTATGAGCAAGTTACCATTGGTTCTTTTAGACAATGGTTTCTCCCTAGATATTTGGTTGATGACGTAACTAGGAAGAAATCCATGACTTTTGATGCTTTACTAGCTTAGGTTGAAGAGCATATTAGGTGGAAGAATCTCAGAGATTAAAACCAATTCCCTTACAAAGACAAATTCAACAATCATCTGCTCTAGTTTATCAACAACAACATATTCAATATTTTCAGACCCAGGTAGTGATTTATCTTCATCTCAGAAGCACAAGTCAAACTCCACCTCTACCTAAGGTAAACCAACAAACTCAAGGTCATGAGCAAAGTTCTAAAGCGAAACGAAGAGTCCGACTCGACAAATCTGAAGAACTGATAGAGAGCATTGCTATTATTTTTTACATACACATAATTTTGTTCAATTTAGAAAACCACTCTCATTCAAATTTTGAGAGAAGAACGAAATAATCAATTTTACAAGTAGCATAATGATGTAGGTCATGATACGGTGATGATACGAGGGACTGCATCACTTTGAAGTAGGAAATTTAAACTCTGACCAATAATGGTAAAGTGACCACATTTTTTCAGAGACAGTCAGAGGGCTGGCAGTAGGTTCCAATGGGTAATCAAGATTCAGATTGAGATAGTCGAGGTTGCACAAAACCAATAATATATGATGGTTATAAGGAGGCCTTATAACTATTTTTAAGTGGATGCATAATATTTAGATCTCGATCCCAACCGAATAAGTTTCCTTAGTAATTGACGAACCAATAGCTTAAGGGAATGTTAAAAGTTTGTGTAAGTTCTTTGAGTCACACTATCTTTGGAGCGGTACTGTGTCGGGAGCCACCGATATTAAAAACAAATCATGTCATAAGTTTAACAACTCAGTTGGAATGAAGAATTCCAACCCATAATTTCCGAGATCCATTACTCTTTATTTTTTATGATGATTTAAAAGAGGTTGTTGGACCTCACGAGGATGTTGTGGTAATCAGAGCAGCAACTGAATGAACCAAAATCCGGAATATCTTAATTGATACGTGCAGTTTGATAAACATCCTTTTATTTCCACTTAAAAACATATGGGGGATTTATTAGGGTTACTGTCAATGTTATCAAAGAATTCAAGACGCGTTTTTATTAGGCCGAGGTTCTTTAAAAAAAGGTAAAAGTATTGTCTATAATTGTGGATGGACCAACATCCTATAATACCATTGTTTACGGATCTTGGTTGTCAAGAATTCATGTTATCACCTCAAATATCCATCTATGTTTGCGTATGTTTACCGCAGTAGCCAAAAAATTGGCAAGAGAGTGTTAATACTGTTGAATTGGCTCCGAAGATAATTAAAAGTTCTAAAATAAAGCAAGAATAACAATTAATGGGGTCTACTTCGGATTTAGATGCTTTAGATAGTCCAATGAGTCTACCAGTTCAATAACACCTGATGAGGACATTAAAATTTATACATTTCGTAATGGAAAGAGTTTGAAGATTAGTATTTAGTTATCGTATGTTGTAAGTGAACAAATAATATCCTTTTTGTTAAGAAATTTGCATATGTTTACCTAGTGTACTAAGGACGTAAAAGAAGTACATGTGAGTGGTATTTGTCAAAAACTTACCGTCCGACCTAATGAATGTCCCATAATTAAAAAATAAAAAGTGTTCGTTGTTGAAATGTCAAAGCAATTTTGGCAAAAGTAGATCGATTAACAAAAGTGGGAAATATTAGACAATCTCAATATCCATTAATGGATGGTAAACCTAGTGCTCATAAAAATATAGAGCGAGAAATGATGAATGTGTGTTGATTTACCGTTTTAAACATAGCATGTCTGAATGATCCTTTTCATGTTCCCAGAATTGATCATTTGATAGACTTGACTTAAGGTAACAAACTCTTATATTTTATGGATGTATTTTTCGGGTATAATCAGATACAGATAGATTCTAAGGACCCATACAACAGCACATTCATAACTGATATGGGGTTTTATTTCTACAAGGTACTAACGTTTGGGTTGAAGAACGCCGGGGCTACTTATTAGCAACTATTGCTACAAGGTAATAGCGTCGGCAGCTCCAACCGAAAAAAATAATGTATTAAGCAATTCGCTTTGGCTTCTTGGCATCTAACAAAAGGGCAGAATACAAAGTAGCACTTGCAAAAATAGCACTTGCAAAAATATGTGATGGCAAGAAAGTTCTATTGATAATTGATTAACAACTTCTTATCAACCATGCATCAGGGCAAGACGAAGCGAGCACAGATCATCTAGACGAAGCGAGCACAGATCACAATCTAGTAAGCTACAAACTACATTGTGCGAATAAAACAAGGCATTCGGACAGCTCAATAATAATAATGAGAAAAAAGAAAATAGAGGGTTAAAAATAAAATATATTAACTATCCGAATCTTATTTTAATATCAAAGGTACGGCGAATGGATTTTTTTGATATAATAATAAATTAGGATTTTTTTGATATTAAAACGTAAAAGGGTTGTTGAAGTGGCCTTAAGATAAAGTATCATTAAATTTTTAAAACGAACTTTTCACCAAATATCCAAAAATAACGTAAGTAGTTGAATCACATGTCCTATTATACCATTTCATATTCTATCTTTTAGGGTATATCTATACTGTCTTCTAAAATTAATTAATTTTATTTTAGTGGGGTTGATTTAGTAATTATATTTGACTTTGTCTACTAAGAATTGAATAGTGTATAGGACTAAAAGATTAACAAAGCAGGAAAATATAACTCCTGCGAAATAGAAATTTTGCAGTAAATTTGGATGGCCAGAGCCTCAAAGCAGCTTGAGCCACAGAGGTTTTCTGCTCTCAAAGCTATCCGGCGAAACAACTAGGACATTGTTTACTCAATCTATCCTCACATAAAGCATGTTTGAGATGAATGGGGGCCCAACCCCCAACTTTAGTTCCTGCTCAAGCTCAAACAAGTGAAGTTTCCAAGGACAAAATTTTGTGGCATCAAAATTGATCTTGCTGGTAACCGAGATCTAAGAATTCAGTGGCAGCCATACCCAATGCTCCTTAATCGAGTCCAAATTTAGCCTACCCACCGTTGAAGATAAATGTGTGTTATTTATTGCTTGACGTGTTTGGGGGGTTCAATTCCGTTATCTATCTATCGCATCAATAGCCTCCATCCATAAACCTCTTATAAAGCACCAAGTTGGAGCTCTTTTACTATTATCTCCTTGCGGAAAAGCGAAAGAAAGAATACACGGAATAAGATGATAGTAAATTAAAGGGTTCAAGTTAATGTTAAGCTAAACAAAAACAAAAACCGAAGTAGATACATGATAGTAAATTAAACAAACTTGACTTCAAACTTCTGAAGCACAGCTAGCCACTGAAGACATGGTGAGTTAACTCTTACAAACTTCTAGCCACTGAAGACATGGTGAGTTAACTCTTACAAACTTCTAGCCACTGAAGACATGGTGAGTTAACTCTTACAAACTTCTAGCCACTGAAGACATGGTGAGTTAACTCTTACAAACTTCTAGCCACTGAAGACATGGTGAGTTAACTCTTACAAACTTCTAGCCACTGAAGACATGGTGAGTTAACTCTTACAAACTTCTAGCCACTGAAGACATGGTGAGTTAACTCTTACAAACTTCTAGCCACTGAAGACATGGTGAGTTAACTCTTACAAACTTCTAGCCACTGAAGACATGGTGAGTTAACTCTTACAAACTTCTAGCCACTGAAGACATGGTGAGTTAACTCTTACAAACTTCTAGCCACTGAAGACATGGTGAGTTAACTCTTACAAACTTCTAGCCACTGAAGACATGGTGAGTTAACTCTTACAAACTTCTAGCCACTGAAGACATGGTGAGTTAACTCTTACAAACTTCTAGCCACTGAAGACATGGTGAGTTAACTCTTACAAACTTCTAGCCACTGAAGACATGGTGAGTTAACTCTTACAAACTTCTAGCCACTGAAGACATGGTGAGTTAACTCTTACAAACTTCTAGCCACTGAAGACATGGTGAGTTAACTCTTACAAACTTCTGTGGAAGAAAGAAAACAAAAAAACGAGCAACTCTTACAAACTTCTGCGGAAGAAAGAAAACAAAAAAAGAGAGGTGTCTGTCAGACAACCATGCAACCAACCCAGTTAGCCATTGAAGACTAACCGAGAACGATCCTCTACAGCCGCCGACCACCCGAAGGTTGAAGGAGAGCCGTTAATCACGCTCTGATTGCGCGGTCATGATTCATCAACCAGATTTGGGAACCTGTCTCCTTAGAACTCAAGGAAACAGAGGTACGAGCCTATAGAACAGATCCTGTTCAAGTAAGGTCGTGACCAATGTTGACAGAGTTTAGATTATATATACTTATTTCTCTCTCTCAACTACCAATGTGGGATATGCTCAATCAAGACTCGTGACCAGACACTACTCTACCTCCCCAAGTCCAACCTATTACTCAGATAGACAAAGTGGCACCAAATTTCCGATCTGAAATAGGAAGATTAAATTTGTGTATATATAAATAGATAGGTAGAGATAGATAGATAAGAGTTACCTCCAACTCCAAGATTCAAGATTCGCATTCAGAAGCGAAGATTGAATTTAGGTCACCAAATTGTAATCAACAACCAAATCAAATCAAGTATTAATCCAAAGGAATGATACAATCGATAGAGGAGACTGAGGTTCTATGATTTAATTTAAAATTGATAGAGATTCAGGTTCTGTGATTGTGACGATCGTGATTTTACTCCTCTCATCTCCTCTCCTTCGACCTCCGACCTCCTTATCAGGCTTCTTTTTCCATATGTTTTCTTAAATTACTTTTTGGGATTCATAAAGACACCCGTCGCCCACTCTCCTATATTTATAAATTTTAAATTACTAATTTATCTTTTAATATCACCTCTTAATTTAATTATTACTCATTTACATTCCATTCCCGCATTAAACTCCTTTCTTTATCTTGTAAGAAGAACAAAAGACTTAAAAGTTGAATCTTTTATATAATCTCATTTTTCCATCTACACTTTTCCGATAGATAATATATATTTATCATAAATAATCTTATTATATACTCGCCTACTCTTATTAATAACACACTTATATTTCTCGAGAACCAATGTTAAATCTCTTATATACTTTTATTTTTACATTTTAATCGGTCAAACTCATAATTTATCTCAATTTTTTAGGATAATCTGTTGAATAGATGCCGATGATATAAAAATTGTGTTTTTATGTTTTATTATTTTATATAAAAATTGTTACTCTAATAATACTCGTCTTGTTTTTTCATAATAATATTCTATTTTATTCTTTTATCTTTTAAAAAACCAAAAAACACTCATCCACCTCCCTCTCCCTCTCCCTCTCCCTCTCCCTCTCCCTCTCCCTCTCGATATTGGTAAAATCACGCATTGAATAAAACATTACTTAAATATATTTTAGATCTTATTAATAATAACTATATATACAATTTTGTGGAAGAATAATTTTTAACTAACAAATAATATGGCTTCCCAGCTATACAATATAATCTATTTTTTCTAATCGATACAAAATGCCTTCCATTTCTATATACAAAATATCAAATCATTTTTTCCTTCCCTATTTATATTTATAGAACATAAAGATATGCTTAATAACATAAGCAATTGATTTATTTTAGCGACGGCGTATATAATTGAAGCTTAGCATTGGTTTATACCGAAAAACGTCACGTTTTATAAACATTCTTAAATTGTTACAAATTTTACCAAAATATACAACCATATTCTTGAAGAAAAATAAATAAAAATATTAAAGTTTTTTTTTAAAAATCTCATCAATTTTTTCATGTTGTCGATGTAACTGGTGACGACATAAATGACACTTTCGGTTTCTTTGGACTTCTGCCTTTGTATCTCCTTATCTACCAAACGATATCATCTTCTATCCCTTACATATAACATGTGTAAAACTAATTTGGCTAGAACTTCTCATTATTCAAATATCCAATAAGGTAACACGAGATAGTCTTTTCAGGTAATTTTTAGCAGTTCTTCTCGAGAAATTGAAATGAGAAAATATCTTATTTATTGATTCCCTTCAACATTGATGTTAAACACATAAAGAATGTATTGAACCTCCTCATTTTGCGACACATACTACATAAGTATAAGTTTACAAAATCATAAACCAAGAAATTAATAAAAATAACCATACATGCGGTTGGATTATCGTTTAACATATACAAGCATAACTACGACCTTGAATCTAAATAATACATATCAGACCACATATGCTCGTCATTTGTTGATTAGCCATGTTTGCAGACTTTATAACACCATACAAGTATAATATAAAACAATATGAGAATCAACTTAAAATTCCAAGAAAATGGGAAAGTGAGAAATTTGATAGTAAATTAGAAACATAAAAGGCCTTAGATGAGTAAAAGACAATATAAAGACTATTTATTTTACAAAAATGAATAAAAAATAAAGAATTTTTTTAAAGAAGAAGACAAATATTGTTAGATGAAAAGGGGTAAAAACATAATATCCAAAGTTAAAATACTTGATTGGTAATTATTGATTTAATTGTATATCTTATTAGTCAAAATGTTTAGGCTCCCACTTTTTTGTCATATAAGATGACAGAGATGTCTTATTGGTCATTATCCTATAATATTTATAGCTTGTGTCTCCGTGTAAGTCCATTAAGCTAATTTAATAAAACATATAAAATAGACTCATATTATGTTAGTAAAAGAACTAAATATATAAAAAACTATATCGTTTATTTGAGCATAAAAACGATGATATTAACAAACTAAAATGTATATTTCAAAACTTTGTAGAGTGTGTTCTATTTTTATTCTTTGATATGGTTTGTCTTAATTGTAACATCACGTACCATAATTTCAAAAGAAAACATGTAAAACATAGAAATGTGAGTAATAACATTATTAATTATTTTATTTTATTGATGGTGTATATATTAGAAGTTTGGTATTAGTTTATACCAAAAACTTCATATTTTATAAATATTTCAAATTGTTAAAAAAACCACCGAAAGGTACAAACACATTCTTACAGTAAAAATCATTAATAGATTAAAGTTTTTGTTGAAAACCTCTCATATTTTCTCTTTTCCCAAAACCTCAGAATATTCAAAAACACAAAATATATTCAAATTTTTTTACCAATTCAAGATATTAAAACATTAGTTACATCATCATCTACTTATATATGCATTTGTTTTCTTTAAAAAATTTGTGTTTATCACTTCAATTAGGTTTTAAGTTTTTCCCTATTTTTTTTTTAAATTCATATTTTTGTAGAAGTTGTGTACTAACTTGGCCAATGATTATCTCTTAAGATTTATCACATTCTCAAGAAAGCCACAACCATAAATTATTTGTTACGTACACATGAAATTGTGTACGGGTGAGCATCACTTCTCACCACAAATTAATAACACAATATATAGATGAAAAAAATATTCATTGGAAACTCCAAATAACTTATCATCTATGCAATGATGAATGAATCAAATCATGTATGCATCGTCCACATATGACCAACACCGTTCACACAAGACTTCCAATCGTCCATACATAACTAGAATTACTAAAACCAATTTTCAAAATCCAAATTTAAACTAATACTTGAATTCAGAATGTTTCCGCTATCTTAATTTGTGAATCTTATTTAATATCAAATTAAAAATTCAATTCGAATACAAAATGCTCATTTTTTTCATGATCTTCTATATTTTCTCTTTTTTCTTTTTTATTACTTAATATCTTTTTAAAATCTGTCTTTTATTTTTACTTTGTTATGTTTTTCTTAACAATATTATACATGATATCATAGACGTCGTGGCTTCATCCAACTTATCAATAAATCAAATATAATAACGAATATATATATATATAATGGACTAAATATATTAGTACCATTCATATTATATATATTATAGTTAAACTATATAATTTGCAAACCCTTCGCATGCTCAACTATGAGGTCAACAACCTTATCCTTATAAACCTTCTTCTCCTAAATCATACCCAAAAAAGGGTACAAACATTAATTAAATAACACATCATTGTTGTTGACCAAAGCCTAAATTTTAAGTTTATTCACTTCATCTTCCATAGAATCTATTTTCACCATCCTCCTTAGCCACATAACTATAAGGAAGTGAAGATTTAAGGAAATTTCAATCTAAAAAAGCTGAACATAGAAAATTGATAAAAATAAAAACGAATAAAAAGACCATAAATTACATACCTCGCTTAAAAGCTTTGAGTGTAGGTTTTCTAAAATCATCCTTAAATACGAAGAATACCTAACAACCCTAAAACATTACAAATTGTAAATATCACAAATAATAAACATAAATAACAAAATAAAAATTAATTTACATGAAATGGAAGAAGGAAGTATGAGGTCTCTTCACTGTCAGCACCAAACTAATGATATTGAAGAGGAGAAAAAAAGATGAGTAATGTAAAATGTAAAAACTAAAAAATGAGGTTCTGTCAATTTTGTAAATGTGTCAAAAATATAAAAAGTAAGGTAACTTCGCAATTACATGGTGAAGTAAAGTGGAAAAAATATTATAATTTAATATAATAAAGATAAAAATGACGAGGTATTACCAAAAACTCAAAATGTTCGTATCACATGAAATATCGTATTCTCTACATCACAATTCCTAACCTTAAATTGATTATATCATGACCTCATATTATTCTTTGAGAGTACATACACAACTCTTAGTTTATCAAACAAATCATCAATTTTGGGTAACAAATATTTGTTTTGGATAGTAACCTTGGTTAGTCTATGTAATATATATATATATATACAGTCGTAATGTGTCATCCTTATTCTTACAAATAATATAAGAGCATCCCATGGATAAACGCTTGGTTGTGTAAAATCCCTTTGTAATAAATCTTTTAATTGCACTTTTAACTCCTTCAGTGACATTGATATCATATGATATGTTGGAAACAAAATTAGACTCGTAGGTACAACCATACACTTGCAATGAAATATAAACTCTCCTTCCATAGGTATCCTAAAAATGACTTCTTTACTAAAACAATTTATTGCCGCATGATGTTTAGACTAGAAAACACATTTCCAAAATAACATCAAAGTCAACAATATCAAATAATACTAAGTTAGCTACCAATATCACATATTCTAATATATTAGGATATATTTTGTATTTTTTATCAATAACTACCATGCCCCTAACATGTGTTTAACTATCAATTTATTATTAATGTAGGTTTATGATTTTGCAAGTAAAGTTATATGAGAAAAATAATACGTATATCAATGTATATTAAGGTATATCCTAAACAAATATGGTATTTATCACCATACGAGTTGTTGGTCAGCATCATGTAGTATCATTGCAAACATTCAAATATTTTTATATGTGCCACTACTACTTGGTTCACATCGTCTACGTCCTCTACGAATGAACTAAATTACACCACACCTTCTACCTCGACGCGATGGAGAAACGAATGAATGTGTCCTTCTAGTGTTGGATGTATAATCCATGGCTATGCGTTTAATTTATCCATATGCAAAGCAAGATATTGGTCCAGATGATGTACATTACTTAGTTATATGTCATATTCTTCTACAATAACAACATCTTATACTATATATTGATGCTTGTGTGGAAGGATGACTTATCAGAAACTCTAATAAAGCACTAGCACTACTTGTAGATGTACTTGTATGACATGGCATGATAGGCCCATGTTCCCAACCAAACTTATTTTAAAATCTCTCGCTTTTAATCACATGGATGTTGACGAATTTCACCAATACTCTTCTCTACCATCTTGGTTTTCTCTACTAATCTTATAGTTTTTCACCTCTACTAGTATCAATTTCAAATTTATGTTGTAATGTAGTCAATCTTGAAATCGTTGACATTTTTCTTCTTCATAACCGGTGGGGATCTCACTTTTGGACTCTTAGTAGGTTAGTTGATTGTTTACTCTTATTATTGAAGTGCTTGAAGTTTTAAAAAATAATAGATATTCAAAGAGTGACCCAAAAAGTTTGTTATTGTTTTGTGCAAACTTTTGGTTTTATTTTTAGGTTGCATTTAATGGTTTAGAGTTTTGCATTGACAAATGATTTATCTCAAATATTACAAAAGAGTGACCAAGATATTGTTACTATCACGCAACTTGTCCAAGTAAGTAAGAAAAAGATTCATCAAATGAGCAATAGTGGATGGGGAGTATTTTATGAAACAATTACGAATTCTTGTGGTAATCCTGAAATCGATGTGCCCGACATGGAATCAAGGTATGTGAAAGATATTAAACCCAAAAGGGTTGCTTCATTTTTTACAAATCTTAATTATTTCAAGAATGATTGTTTTTACATGTTATCTATTTTATAAGGAAAGAGTTAGGTGACCGTTTTACACTAGGAAATGTTGAGTTGTTGAATTGTATGGTGTTTTTGAATTCATATTCTTCATTTCAAGGTTTTGCCATTAAATCACTTGTGAGGTTGGCAAGATTTCATCCAAACGAATTTGAGCATGTTAGTGATAAAGATTGTCTAATCAACTTGAGACTTATTGAGTATGTCAATATGGATGATAATTTTCCAATATGAAGGGTATTTCTGATCTATGAAGAAATTTTGTTCATACAAAAAAATACAAGACGTTTAGATTGGTGTACACACTTTTAAAGCTAGCTTTGTCATTAATGGTGGCCACCGCAAGTGTTGAACGCATTTTTTCTGTATGAAAATGTGAAGAATGAGTTGAGAAATCGAATTTCTAATCTGTGGCTTAGTGATTGCTTAGTGACGTTTGTGGAGAATTTTTTTTTAGTACAATCGATGATCGAGATATCAACAAGCGCTTTCAACCCATAAGTAATAGGAGAACACTTTGTTTGGACTAGAAATAAATATTCATTTTGAGGTGTGATTGAAGCATTTATATATTTTTACTATATAATAATTAATTTTTTTTGGCATACTCTTAATTTAAGTTCTAAAACCGTCCCTTCTTACAAAGGAGTAATACACGTTTAGTCTCCCACTTTACGAGACACAAAAATCTAAAAACTGCAAAACTAATAACCAACAAAATTAATAAAAAAACTAATAACCAACAATAACGATAGATATGAGACAAATGTTTATAAACGATGATAGATGCGAGACAATAGTATTTAATTACTATAAAACTAATAAACAACAACAATACTAAAAGAACATTCAATGTGATTCCTTAGTGTGTCTTACGATCTTTAGTACTAAATAGGATTCAAAACATCCAATAAATGTCTAGTTTTTAATACATTCAAACTTTGGTTCTATCAAAATTTGAAATTCAAATGTCAAATGAAGAAGATGATGGCTCAGGCTTGATTTCTTACTATTTTATTGATTTTAGATATTGATTGGATTTGGTTGATAGATTTTCTTTTTAATATTTAAATATATACATAATATTTATTCCTAATTTATCAGTTGCAATGGACTTCATATTAAGTTTTAATAAAAAATAGTTATTATTTTATTTTTATCATTTTTATGGAATCGAATAAGATTTCAGATTAAAATACTGAGAATAAAAATACAAAAATTAAAGAAACCTAAATATCCATGAGTAAGATACTTTTCTAACTCATGAAATATTTAAGTCAATGCAGTCACAAATTACATAATGAGGGCAAAAAGAGAAAAGAAAAAACACTACTTAATATAGTCATGGTAAAAGAAAAAACAAATATAACTTCCGATCATTCAATTATGTATACAATTAATAGATGTAAAAATAAGACAATAAGTTTGGATTGCGAAGCAGTTTTAACCTTTGTCCATGTACCGTAATAAATAATTATTTTTTAAATTATTTTTGTGTATTGTTTTAGATTTTTTGGTTGATTTTATAGTTTAATTTGATTTTGCGGATAAAAAAATTCAAAAAAGTCTAGTTTTTCCGATAACAAAATATGATTTAGAAAAACACAAAATTATGATTTAGAAAAATAGAGTTTTAATCTTATTAATATAATTCTTTTAATTTAATGGTTAGAGGGTAAATTTAATGTAACAAAAGATAAAATTAAATACAAAAATAAATAGAGTTACGTTGGAGGAAAAAATTATTATTTAGTTAAAAAATGTTTTTTTATGGAGATCTAATAAATTTAGGATAAAATACCAACTTTCTGCAGAAGTTATATTCATGTAAATATGAAAGGTAAATTGTAATTTTAACTTTAATATGTAACTGTATCTACTAGTTATGTTTAAAATTTAATTTTATTATATAATTTTATTGATATTATTATTATTTTGTTTGTAATTTTGATGACATGAATTTTTTTTATTTAAATTATTAATTAAAAAAGTAAATGAGTGTAATTTGGTTGTGAAAATAAGAAAAAAAACAAGAATTCTCCAAAAATATATTCGATATATTTTGTTCATTTAAATGTAGATGAGAGTGAAATACTAAGTTTTGGAGTTTTGATGAAGTTACTACAAAAACAAAAGACAAAATTTAGAGAGACAAGAAGTTAGGGAAGTAGGACACCTTAATAAAAAATAAACCATCAATTTTAAAAAGATTTAGACCATTGAATAAAAATTACTTTAATGAAAAAATAACCGATCAATTTTAACAAGTTATGGACCGCTGAATAAAAGTCAAATCTATGTTCATATTAATAGTTAGAAAATGAAATGATTTCTAAATCGAGTTGGAATTTAGGACTAATGGTATGACAAAATTTATAACACGTGTGACAATAATTAAGTATCCGTCATAATTGTGAACACGCAATTTTTTTTAATAAAAATAATAACACTAACATACGATTCATTTAGTTGTTCTTTAATAATTTATTTTATAAAATTACTTTAACAACTATAGATAATTCCGATAAGACTATATCCTATAAATAATATATATTTCTTATAAATACGATGTACGTAAAGCAAACGAAGTAATAAGATACATGTGATAAACAAAGTGATGAAGATTATATTAATTAAGGCGATGGTTATCAGTGGCGTAACCATGATTTGATCCTTATGTAGTCCTGGTTATTGTCCAAAAATGAAATAGCAGAAAATAGAAATCTTTAGACTTTATGCACAATGTTTGATTTTTTGTTTGTTTGGTTAACTAGTGTTTTTTGTATTCATGAATCCCTTATGTATTGGTTATTTTCTTTATTATTTTGTCAATCTATAATCATGAGCACACCAAGGTTATCGGGCTTGACGATGTTGCCTCACATTTAGGTCTTTTTATCTTAGCCTTTTTATACTTATCTTCGTGTACGGTGTGTGTATCTTGACACGTCTTTGATTGTGTTGAGATCTATAGGAGTCGAGAAAAAAACGACAAATCTATGACATAGTTAACGTTCTTGAAAGTGTTGGAGTAAGAATGTTTTCCTTTGATTTTCGAATTTAACTTACTCAAATTCAATTTACTTAGGTTATTGTTGAAATTAGTGTCTTGTTAAAGGAAAAAGAACAGAATACATGGAAAGGGTGTAAAGCAATTCACGAAATTTTCTAAGGCACATATACAATCTTCTAAGTTATCTCTATTTATATTTATTAACTTAATTAGGTTAGTTTTTAATTATGTTTTCGTTCCTTCACCTGAAATTTCAACATTTTGTGGCTTTGAGAATGTGCTCTGATTTTACATATGACAATTCATTCAAGTCAAAATAAGGGAAGAGCTTTTAAGAAAAAAAAGCTTATTTTTGTATGCTTATTTTTAATATATACGATAAATCGTGGGATAACCATTGGTTATATAATGGAAAATGATTAAGGTTATAAAGTAAAGTACACGACGAGGATCATAAAGATAGGTCGATCATCGAAGTCATAAAAAATTGATGAGGATCGTATGAAGAGTTAAGACAAGGCTCATAAATAAAAAATGATCATAGAGGAGTTTCACGAAGTTCATATAAGAGTTAAAACGAGGGTCATATGCAAAAGTTAAGACAAGGGTCATATGAATAATTAAGATGCAAATTGCATGAAAAGTTAAAGAAAGTATAAAGAAAGTTTGCTACCCACTTATAACTGTATTTATATGCGTCATCATACAAGAGGTTGATAAGAAAGTTTTATAGACAGTATTAAAGTATCTTTATATTTATTGTAAATTACTTGTATAAATAAAGGTAGATGAATGGTTGCACTATTTTAAGCGTGAAGGTAGTGGGATTGAATGTATTGATTATAGTCACAATTAAAATTTATTGTAAATTGATTATAGTCATAATTAAGATGGACCGTTTTGATTATAGTCATAATTAGCTATAACTAATATATATATGATAGTATGAGCAATATTTTTATTGAAAATACACATCATGTTTTATGATATTTTGACCTGTATCAGATCTAAGTTCCTAATTTTCTTGATTATCAAAATTCTCATTCTTCCAAAAAAAGAACGTTTTGCACTAGGGATTATGTTTTCACCATGGTTTATGATTCTTACTGATTAAGAAATAAACCGTCGGGTCCAAGACCAAAAATATTAATTGTTAAGTGGATTAAATGTAATTGTCTCATTAGTATCTTTATTATAGGTTAGAGGACATTGTACTAAAAATATTAAATGTATGGGACCAATGAGTAATAATAGAAGGACCGCTTAGGAAATATATGGGGACCACTTCTCCCACTATATAAGGGAACCCCTTTATTCCTAGGTAGTTGGACATTCTTTAATACTTTCTTTTTCTATTTTCTCTCTCTACATTTCTTACTCTAGTCACATCATACACACGATCCAAGATTCCCCCTTTTTTGTCATTCTTTTACTCATCATTGGCACCGTATGTGGGAACACATGATACCTGAAGGGAATATTTTCCTCAAAATCACGATTCTAACTCAATTATGAACGATGAGATGAATGGGGAAGAGGTCCGGGGAGTCACGGCCCGAGCTGGGTCATTATCTAAAGGTGAAATAATTCCCGACCATGATCACTACGCACGGGTCGGGATAAGCGGTCGACTCTGATCATGACGAGAAGACAACTTATAGAGGATATCGTGAGGCTGAACGTTGAGAATGAGAAACCCTAAATGAAAAAGGACCCGTGAAGGAAAAGGTAAAAATCCTATGATTGAAAACGACATGGAAGACTCTTCGGGTGGGGGTCATAACAACAACGTCTCCCGTGGACACGGTGTTAGCAGCCAGTTCATCAACCCAAGCAACAAAGGATTATATGGAATCCCACCGAGGGATTCAGCAGCGGCGCTTTTGGTTTTGGGCTTAATTGGAGATCATCATCGTTGTCAGACGAAATGTTATCGGGATATCTCTCGAAGAGATTCGACATATCCAAATTAGAAAAATACAATGGCAAAAAGGATCCGGATAACCATCTGGAGGCTTTCAAAAACTTCATGTTAAGCTTCGACAACAACGACAAGTTTTTATGCCGAGATTTTTCAATGACCTTCAAGGATCGGGCATCCAAGTGGTACAACAGGTTACCGCAGGGTTGCATTAAAAACTTCGGGATATTTTGGATGATGTTCCGACATCAGTTTATGGGAAGCAACTCCGAGCTAATGGCGACACGATTGTCAACTGTAAACAAAAGTTGGAAGAAAGCCTCAGGGATTATACCAGATGTTTTATCGATGCAAAGATGGATCTCGACCACTACGAAGAAAACGTGGCTCTGACAGGATACAGTTTAGGACTGCTCCCGGGACCGATGAAGCAAGTGTTCACCAAAAAGTAGGCCTTTACCTTTTCCGCCCTCTTAGATCAGGTGGAAAAACAGATATTAATTGAGGAGGTCGAGGTGTCCGAGCTGGCCGCGGAAATCCAGCAGAGTGCGCAGGCTTCGATCGTTACAAACCAAGGCACTTAATTTTGCTATGTCCCGCAGGCTCAACCAATTAGCACATTTTCCTCAGTTGCTCAATCCACCCAGATCAAAACTCTGGCACCTCAAGCTCAAATGACTAAACAGAACAATCAGGTGGTCACGTGACCCATTTCCAACAAGTGGGTCCGACCTGCCTACTTTTCCAATTTAACTGAATGTGTATCTACCGTCTATGAAAAGACCAAAAAAAGCAGAATTTACCGGAGACCGTTTCTTATCTTGACCCCGCGGAAAAGTAGGAATAATCAGTACTGCAGATACCATGAGAATGTGGGACACGACACTAAGGACTGTATTTATCTCAAAAAGTAAATACAGATGCTGATAGAAAACGGGAAATTGCTTGAGTATGTGAAGAAGAGGGCACAACAAGGAGCCGTTTCGAAAGAATAGTCGCGGTAAAAAAACTAGAGACAATGGTGGCAATTACAGAAGTAACCCACCTTTTCGATTTATCTATCGAGTATCTCGATCCCGACGTCACTCGTAATATCATCGGGGTCATAGAGGAAGAAGTCGTGAAAGGTTGGAGAAAGGTGAGCAACCTCTGTTAATTCTTTGAGTCTTTGACTATCTTTGGAGGTGACTCCATGGTAGGGATCACCCACTCTTTACGGAAACGAAATATCGTGAATCTGGCGACTCAGTTGGAGGCTCAGACGTCTCCCCATTTTCGAGGAAGCCCATCACCGATCTTGTATTTCGATGATGACGACATGAGGGAAATAGCCGCCCCCCATGAAGACGCAGTCGTAATTGGAGCCGCCATTATTGGAGAGGAAGTCCGCCGCATTCTTGTAGACGTCGGAAGTTCGGCGGACATAATCTTTTCATCCACTTTTGCCCAGTTCAAGAGACCCCGGGTGATTATGAGGTCGGATATAACTATTGTGGGATTCACAGGTTCAGCAGTAGTAGTACTAGGGGAATTTGAGGGCATTGTGCAGCTCGGTCGCCGACCATTCAAGAAAGAGGTCACTGTTCTGTTCGTAGTAGATGCTCCAGCCTCGTATAACGTGATTTTTGGCAAATCGTGGTTATCGCGGATGCATGCGGTGACATATATGGTTCATCAATGTTTGAAATATGTGGTCGGGAATAACGTAGGGGTTGTGAGAATTAGCCAGAAGGCGGCCAAGGAATGTTACCGCGCACCGTTAGCACCAAAGGGCAATCAAGAAATGGAACAAGTACGAGACTAGCAATTAAGGGGACTTCCACTGGGGTCGTTGCCCGTGGACGATCCTCGGGAAGCTCCCACCTACTGAATACAGATGAAGATTACGAGAAATACCAGTTTACCGAAGGAAAAATTCTAAATATGGGAACCAACTTGACGCCGAATTTTAGGGTGAAGTTACTTTTATTGTTACAAGAGAGGTTACATTTGTTTGCCTGGTGTTCAGAGGATGTCACCAAAGTCCCAAAAGACATGATAATTCACAATTTGACTGTTAACCCAAACGTCTGACCAATCTCACGAAAACATCTGGCTTTCTCCTAAAAAAAACGGAAATCATTCTACAAGAAGTTAAAAGAATGCTAAGCGTCGGTCATATCAAAGAGTCGAGGTACCCACTATGGACATCGAATCCCGTTTTGGACAAAAAATAAAAAATGGCAAGTGGAGGATGTGTGTGGACTTCACTGAAATCAACCGATCATGCCCCAAAGATCCATTCCTGATGCCGAGAATCGACCAATTGGTTGATTCAACGTCAGGAAACAAACCACTCTTTTTTATGGATGCGTATGCAGGATATAACCAGATCAAATTGAACCCAACCGACCAGGAAAGCACGACGTTCATCACTGGCAGAGGGGTATACTATTACAAGGTTATGCCCTTCGGGTTAAAAAATGCAGGAGCAACATATCAGAGGCTGGTGAACAAGGCATTCGAGAAACAGATCGGGAGAAACATGGAAGTCTACATCGACGACATGCTCGTGAAAAACGAGACCGATGACAACCATCTTGCTGATTTGAAAGAAACGTTTGACAACTTAAGGGATATAAACCTTAAGTTGAAGCCGGAGAAATGTTCTTTTGGCGTGCGGTCAGGAAATTTTTTAGGCTTCCTAGTTAGCGAAAGAGGAATCAAAACGGACCACAGTTTGATAGCAGCGAGATTAAATATTTTTGTTTGACCCATAGGATCAAGCAATGTTTTTCATCTCGATTCCATCCGCAGGTGAATGGACAAGTTGAGGTTACAAACCGGACTATCATAGACGGACTCAAGAAAAACTGGGAGGGAAAAGTTGGAAAGTTTCCAGACTATCTATAGGAAGTTCTTTGGGCCTACCGCACCACTCCCCGAACGACGACTCAAGAATCACCATACGCCTTAGTTTACGGAATGCATGCGGTAACCGCTGCCGAATCGATCTTCCCGTCTTTTAGGGTCGGAAGCTATGACCAAAACAGGAATAGGGATAACCGACGATTGGCTATGACGAACCTTAACTAGTTTTTCAGTTTTTAACTGATCCACGATTTGTCCCTAACCTAAAGGGAAATTTTCAATTGAACAATTGATCTACATAACCTTAGCTAGTTTTTCAGTTTTTAACTGATCCACGATTTGTCCCGACCCTAAAGGGAAATTTTCAATTGAACAATTGATCTACAGAACCTTAACTGGTTTTTCAGTTTTTAACTGATCGACGATTTGTCCCGACCGTAAAGGGAAATTTTCAGTTGAACAGTTAATCTAAAGAACCTTAACTGGTTTTTCAGTTTTAACTGATCCACAATATTTCGCGACCCTAAAGATAAATTTCCAAACAATTGATTTACAGAACCTAAGTTGGTTTGTTAAGTTTTGAGAATAAAAGTTTTCCTGGGGCAAAGTAGTTACAAAATAAACAAAGCTTCCTTTCCCTTACCAGTTACAAAACAGAGCTATTACAAAAAGAACTCAAAATCATCAAAGCTCGGGAAATCCAATGGTAAGTTCATAAAAAAAATGGCAATAAATTTAAGCTTCTTCATCATCATGATCGGTCTCTGAGGTATCCGTTTCATCTTATTTTTTAATCCTCGCAAACTACTCAAGTCGGACGGTCTTCTTCTGGGACATCCAGCCACATTGAGTCAAGTGGAAGGTCGGGGAATCAGTTGTGCAGGTTAAGAACGTAAGTAGCTTTGGCGTCGGCTGCCTCCTTCTCCATCCACTTTTTGTATTAAACAGCAAAAAGTTCGTTTGCAGCTCGAAGGTCACCAATCTCTTCGTTTTTCTTCGCCACAAAGTGATGGAAAAAGCGGTTCTGGAACCTCGACGCCACCAACTGTCGCGCTTGATCATCACGATCTTTTTTGACTCGTGAAAGAGAGGTGCTCAAGTAGTCGTTCTTTCCTTAAAGAGAAGTCAAGGAAGTCTTGGTTTTCGACCCTTTATCTTCCGCCTTTTTAGCCCTTACCTCCAGAAGTGTTCTTCCTTCGTCTCTCTCTTTAATTGCGTTTTCCAACTCCGATATCCTTTCCCTAGCCTCCAACAAATTTTGACTAAGCTCCCTCGCCCGTCTCTCCTTCATAGCCAGCGGTAGAATCATGCTATACAATGACAACGACAACACATCGTTGGCCCGCAAGGCAAAAGTATGCGGGCTCCCAGGTACCGACAGCACAGGCAGTTTTGTGCCACTTGATGAGGTTCCATCGGCTTTCTTTGTTTCAGAAAGGCCAACCTTTTTCTTCTCTGGCGAGAGCTCACCGACCTCATCTTCATCGGGAATCATCACGACTGTTACATTCTCCGTTGATGTGGCTGCGGAAGCAAGAAGATCTCCACCCTTAGCCTCCTCCCTGTACTGCTCAAAAAGCACCGGGATTGTCGCATTTTCTACAAGCGTCAGAACAGTTGCAACAACCCTAGTCTTAACATCTGTTTTCTTCTTCAATGGTTTTGACCTTTTGGCCTTGTTGCCATCGGCCACGGACTTCTTTCGCTTCTTCTTCACGTCCTCGGGGAAGTTGATCTTCTCAACGTCGGCAACAACTACTGGCTCTTTTCCAGCAATATCAGCCTCAACCTCATCCTTATTTTCCTGTTCAGCACCCTCATCAGATTTTGAGCGCTTGTTGGGTGCCTTGTTGCTTTTCGGGAGGAATGGATGTGCGTCGGGAGCGTCGGTTTTGGCAACCAAGTTCACCAAACTAGGTGGTTGAAGAAACTGTTCCAGGGTGTGGGGTTTGTCAGAGCAAAACTAAATATTGCTCATTATGAGATTGGTGTTCTTGAAACACCGGTGGAATGCCCGACCACAATTCCTCCGAGCATAATCCTTCAAAACTTGGAAGGTTATCTTGGCAATTTAAAAATAATCCTTCTTTAGCCCATGGATATATTCCTTACAAACTGAAAACAAAGGATAAGTCAAAAAAATAATAATATTACCATCAGAAACCCATTTACGTAGCAACCGCCTCGGGTTCTCTAGGGTAAAGGGCCGACCATTTTCCTAACAACCAGTGATAAATACGAACCGAGGCTTCCACGACTTGTCTCCTTCAAGGAAGTCGTTTACGATCTTCCAGGTGTTCCCCAAAGAGGAATAGAAGGAAGGTAGTTTTCGCGATTTCGAATTCCCGGACATGGCAACATACTCCTTAGTCGGCATAACACATCTTGACAACCGAGAAGCTGTGATACAGGACATAAGCGTGTACTAGGCGTTGGGGGTGAGCTAGGAGGGGCAGATACCAAGGAATTTAAAATACTTCGCGATCTCAGGATCCATAGGGAATATGAGACCCCAATTAAAGAGCTCGGTAAAGATAACTATCCCCCGAGATTGAACGTGCAGTGGTGTCTCCCTAGGAACGCGAAATCGTACCTTCACACACTCCGGTATCCCCCATCAGATCAGAAGGTCGGGCTGCTCTTTAGCATTATAATACATGTACTTGCCCTCGTATAAAGCGATGACATTATCTCGACAGAGAGACCGGTGATAGGTGGTTGTCATCACAACGTCTATCTTAGCAGGAAGAGGCTCCTCAAGTGTAACAACAGTAGCCCCCTCGCCCGCGGCGACAATCTCCATTCCAGCCTCGTTTCCCTCTGCGGGACCAACTTCTGGATTCGCCAAGTTGGTCGCCTCTGGGTCATTGTCAGCAGCAATCTGTGTACCCTCGGTGCCTTTAAGATCAGCTTCCTCCGAGATTTGGGAACGAACCACCTTTTTTCTTTTAATGGAGACAGGATTCACAAAACTAGAACTGCTACCGATGCGCTTATGTTTTGATCCACCTTCCCGAAGCTTTTGCGCACATTCTATTTCCAACTTCTAACGGTCGTCATCCCTTCGAGCAACGCCCAAAGGAGTAGCAGCAATATTAAGACATGTCCGAACCCCGACAATAGAGTCGGTTAACTGCACCAGTTCGGGTGAGTTGCCCCCCACTAGTGAGGATGATGCGCTAAAGTCACCCATTGTAATAAATTTGGGATGAAGATTTTCCTTCGGGATTTGTTCGGGAAAAAAAGAGAGAATAAGTCACCATTTGGAATTACCGGTACAGGCTTCAGGTGACCAGAGAGACTGACAGAAGGGCTCGGGGAACAACTGCTCGAAGGAATGAGAATCGCTTCGGGGTTCGGGGCGACGATTGGTTCTGGGGCAAAGAACGATTCTGCAGGCACGGGCGTTGACTGGACAGGTCCGTGAGGAAGAAGAACGGGCATAAAAGGGTTTTTTGCTGGAATCCCAAATCAATCCTGCAGCTCAGTACTCTTCAGCTCGGTCACTAATGTTAGACTAGTCGATGAATCCAAACACATGTTTTGCTTTCTCTTTAGGTTTCTGATTGTGCTTTAGGTTTTTTTTTTGTCATAAATACAATGGAATCTCTCTCTAGAATTGATAAGGGGGATTCTCTCTCTCTAGGATTTCTATGAGGAAGCAAGTTATGATAAGGGAATATGTATTTATAGGCAGCCTTGTGCCTTAACTGTTTTCTTCTTAAGGAAGTCTAAAGGATAAGAGCCGCGAGAAGTCGAAGAGTCTCCTAGAGAGGTGTGCGATCGGATACGCTTCGAATGAGGGACTGATTAGGCCTGAGATGGGTCCATAAACTAAGGCCCAATGATTTCGTCACCCAAGGTCGGGCTGATAGAGATAAAATTGATCTTCTCCCAAGTGTCGTAAGGAAGGAAAACGGGTCGGGAGCAGTTTTTTGAATAATTCGGCCCTGAAGAAAGTGTACTCTCATCCATGAAGGCATAGTTGTGAGGCAATTATTCGTGAGAGGCTTTCTTTTCTTACTTATGAGTATTCATTCTCGAAGCTCTTGAAGACTGAGGGGCTACTGATAAAGAAATAAACCGTCGGGTCCAAGACAAAAAATATTAATTGTTAAGTGGATTAAATGTAATTGTCCCATTAGTATCTTTATTATAGGTCAGAGGACAATGTACTAAAAATATTAAATGTAAGGGACCAATGAGTAATAATAGAATGACCGCTTAGGAAATATAGGGGGACCACTTCTCCCACTATATAAGGGAACTCGTTTATTCTTGGGTAGTTGGACATTCTTTAATTCTTTCTTTTTCTATTTTCTCTCTCTACATTTCTTACTGTAGTCACATCATACACACGATCCAAGATCCCCCCATTTTTTGTCATTCTTTTACTTATCACTTACGTGTTCCAATCAGAGATCCAAACCATAATCTCAAAGAGTTCTAAGACTACTAGCATTGTCTAAGGGTTCATTACAAAACAAGTACAACAATTTGCCCAAGAAATCAATGCAGTGAATCACAATAATTTTAGTAATGTTGATGCATATGTGAATGCTGAAACATGTTTAATTTCATGAATTATTGTGTTTGTTAGTTCTAGTAGTACCAGTCCTTGGATTTTGGATATTGGCACCACATATTATAACTCTCACATATGACTTTTAACTGATCTCAGGCCTTCCACCATTACCAATGTTAATTTACCAAATGGTACAACACCACAAATCACTTAGACTTGCACAATTAGTTATAATTCAAAAATTAACCCTTACAGATATCTTGTGCATACCTACCTTTAATTTAAATTTAATTTCAGCTAGCAAAATCATCAAAAATCTTAATTATTGCGTCATTTTCTATCCCTAATATTATATTTTATATAACTTGGTTTCGGGGAAGATGATTGCCTCGGGTAGACAACATGGTGGTCTATACTATATGCATCCAAATAAATCAGATATTTATCTGGTGTAGCAGTCATTTGACCTTAGACCATCAATCATTGTCTCGTTTTAGATTACTTTCACATTTTCTTCCAGGTATTCATTAAAATTTTAGAAATTATTGCACAATTTTCCATTTAGAAGAACAAATACACTTGCATTTTCTAAAAAGCTCAATAAATACAAAATTTGATTTCTCATTAGTACATTATGACGTCTAGGATCCTCACAAAGTTCCTTCATATACATTTTCACGTTATTTTCTTATAATTATCGACATTTTTACTCAATGCAAATGGACCTTTCTTATGCACAACAAAATCAGAAACATAATATTTATTAAATAATTTAGTGGAATTTGCAAAGTCCAATTTCAAAGATATGTTCAAACAATAAGAGTAGACAAGAATTTCTTCCTCTTCGTATGTTTTTTTTTATAAAAGAGCAGAATTGAACTTCAAAACTTGTGTGTTTACACCCCACAACAAAACGGATTTGTTGAACGAAAAATCAACATATTTTAAACGTTGCTCGTTTTTCATGTTTCAATCAAATGTACCATTTAAATTTTGGAGGGATTGTCTTTTAACAGATATTTATTTAATCAACTGCATTACTACTCCTTTACTATCAAATAAATCCTTATTCCAGGTCTTATATAATCGGTTTATTTCACTCACGCACTTGCGCGATTTGAGTTTTGCATGTTATGTAACTAGTATTCATCCCAAACCTAAATTTAATCCTCATGCATCCATTTGTTATTTAGAGGTATCTACATGGAAAAAAAGGCTACAAAGTTCTTGATTTACATACATATAAAGTTTTCACAAGCCATCATGTCCAGGTTAAAGAAAAATTATTTCCCTTCTATCATTCCTAAATATTTCTTTTTCCAAACCAACAATCGTTATCATCTTTCGATCAAGCACCCATCAATTCTCAATCCCATATCCAATGACTCAGAACCTTAGTTTTTCGCTTTCGTCTCCATCCGAACCCATAAATCTCATTCATTTAACACTCACCTCTCATATCTTCCCATAATTTTATATGGATTCACCATCCTCACTCATCATTCCGTCATCATGTTCTGTTCCACTAAAACCTTCCGCTTCATAACCATCCCCAACAACACATCATTCTGATTTAATTTGTAATGATATCTTGGTTCGTCGTTTTCACCCGCCACATAAAACCTCATGCATGTTTCCAAGAGTACGACATGTCTACCGAGATCAATAAACCTTCAAAGTAATCAAGTCTTTGTCAATCTACAAGGTATCTTTTTTTATCTCACACTTCTATTTTATTTTTTCTCCCTAACTACCGTGTTTTCTTAGCTTTGCTATTAACACAAACATATGTTTCATCTTTTTAAAATGCTAGTCGTGATCCATTTTGACACCAAGCCATATCCATTGAAATTCAGGATCTAGAACATAACAACAGTTGGCAGTTGGTTTCATTTCCTCCAACAAACAAACCTATCGGATGTTACTGGGTTTATAAAATCAATTGCAACTCTGATGGAACCATTGAGTGATATAAAACCCGTTTGGTGGAAAAAGGGTACACCAAATATTGAAGGTATTGACTATCAAGAGACCTTTTCTTCAACTGCTAAACTCACGGCTCTTCGATGTTTGTTGGTTATTGAAGTTTCTAGAAATTGGTGTATTCATCAGCTTGATATGCATAATGTCTTTCTTTATGGAAATCTAAAGGATGAGGTATATGTATTTTCAAATCATGGTATCTGTTGGAAATGGGAGAATTTGGTATGTCGGCTTCGTAAATCTATCTACGGTTGGATAGAAGCATCTCAAAATTGGTTCTCTATTTTTTTTAGCTACAGTCAAAACTGCAGGTTATATACAATCAAAAAACGGATTACTCATTTTTTACTAAAATTCAAGGTAAAAAAACAAGTTCATTGTTATACTTATATGTCGATGATATCTTATTGAGTGGCAATGACTTGCATAATGTCAAATTGCTGAAGAATCATATACTCCAACATTTTCACATTTAAAAGCTCGGTAAGTTAAAATATTTTCTAGGTTATTTAATTTTCTTGATCTAAGAAAGCAATATCCATGATTTGCCAAAAAGATTTTACATCTTCTGATTTGTTCTTAAATGTTGTCATGTTATATATTGGTCATATTTCTAATGTTTTTCTTTCTTAACCTAATATGTCATGTTATAAATTGTGATTTAAAAATAAAATGAAGTTTAATTTTGTTTAAAAATATTTGTTTTTATTTGAATTTTAATGATTGAAATGCAAAGTTTAATATTGTATATGTTTTTATTTTTAGTTTTGATGATCTCGATATATACTTTATGTGTTTTGTGTATTCTTTACTCGTAATGTTTATTTCTAGTTTATCAATTGCGACCGAGTCAAATAAAACTCTAAAAAAATATTAATTTTTTCGTTCCTATCGAGTTTGATTTTTATGTCGTACTTTCTCTCAAAACTTCAAAGATAGTGCTTTAAATTGACATATCTAAATTCCTCAAGATTCTATCAAGAATTCTGATATGTTTTGGATATTTAAATGATAATTTGTAGAGAGTAAGAAGATGAAACAGAATGATGACACGATAACTCAATACATATAGTTGGTCGGAGAAATTTTGAAGGATTATACCAAACGTTTCTTTCTGACGAAGAATCGTCTGGATGATTATTATGAGCAAGTTACCATTGGTTCTTTTAGACAATGGTTTCTCCCTAGATATTTGGTTGATGACGTAACTAGGAAGAAATCCATGACTTTTGATGCTTTACTAGCTTAGGTTGAAGAGCATATTAGGTGGAAGAATCTCAGAGATTAAAACCAATTCCCTTACAAAGACAAATTCAACAATCATCTGCTCTAGTTTATCAACAACAACATATTCAATATTTTCAGACCCAGGTAGTGATTTATCTTCATCTCAGAAGCACAAGTCAAACTCCACATCTACCTAAGGTAAACCAACAAACTCAAGGTCAGGAGCAAAGTTCTAAAGCGAAACGAAGAGTCCGACTCGACAAATCTGAAGAACTGATAGAGAGCATTGCTATTATTTTTTACATACACATAATTTTGTTCAATTTAGAAAACCACTCTCATTCAAATTCTGAGAGAAGAACGAAATAATCAATTTTACAAGTAGCATAATGATGTAGGTCATGATACGGTGATGATACGAGGGACTGCATCACTTTGAAGTAGGAAATTTAAACTCTGACCAATAATGGTAAAATGACCACATTTTTTCAGAGACAGTCAGAGGGCTGGCAGTAGGTTCCAATGGGTAATCAAGATTCAGATTGAGATAGTCGAGGTTGCACAAAACCAATAATATATGATGGTTATAAGGAGGCCTTATAACTATTTTTAAGTGGATGCATAATATTTAGATCTCGATCCCAACCGAATAAGTTTCCTTAGTAATTGACGAACCAATAGCTTAAGGGAAGGTTAAAAGTTTGTGTAAGTTCTTTGAGTCAGACTATCTTTGGAGCGGTACTGTGTCGGGAGCCACCGATATTAAAAACAAATCATGTCATAAGTTTAACAACTCAGTTGGAATGAAGAATTCCAACCCATAATTTACGAGATCCATTACCCTTTATTTTTTATGATGATTTAAAAGAGGTTGTTGGACCTCACGAGGATGTTGTGGTAATCAGAGCAGCAACTGAATGAACCAAAATCCAGAATATCTTAATTGATACATGCAGTTTGATAAACATCCTTTTATGTCCATTTACAAACATATGGAGGATTTATTAGGGTTACTGTCGATGTTATCAAAGAATTCAAGACGCGTTTTTATTAGGCCGAGGTTCTTTAAAAAAAGGTAAAAGTATTGTTTATAATTGTTGATGGACCAACATCCTATAATACCATTGTTTACGGATCTTGGTTATCAAGAATTCATGTTATCGCCTCAAATATCCATCTATGTTTGCGTATGTTTACCGCAGTAGCCAAAAAATTGGCAAGAGAGTGTTAATACTGTTGAATTGGCTCCGAAAATAATTAAAAGTTCTAAAATAAAGCAAGAATAACAATTAATGGGGTCTACTTCGGATTTAGATGCTTTAGATAGTCCAATGAGTCTCCCAGTTCAATAACACCTGATGAGGACATTAAAATTTACACCTTTCGTAATGGAAAGAGTTTGAAGATTGGTATTTAGTTATCGTATGTTGTAAGTGAACAAATAATATCCTTTTTGTTAAGAAATTTGCATATGTTTACCTAGTGTACTAAGGACGTAAAAGAAGTACATGTGAGTGGTATTTGTCAAAAACTTGCCGTCCGACCTAATGAATGTCCCATAATTAAAAAATAAAAAGTGTTCGTTGTTGAAATGTCAAAGCAATTTTGGCAAAAGTAGATCGATTAACAAAAGTGGGAAATATTAGACAATCTCAATATCCATTAATGGATGGTAAACCTAGTGCTCATAAAAATATAGAGCGAGAAATGATGAATGTGTGTTGATTTACCGTTTTAAACATAGCATGTCTGAATGATCCTTTTCATGTTCCCAGAATTGATCATTTGATAGACTTGACTTAAGGTAACAAACTCTTATATTTTATGGATGTATTTTTCGGGTATAATCAGATACAGATAGATTCTAAGGACCCATACAACAGCACATTCATAACTGATATGGGGTTTTATTTCTACAAGGTACTAACGTTTGGGTTGAAGAACGCCGGGGCTACTTATTAGCAACTATTGCTACAAGGTAATAGCGTCGGCAGCTCCAACCGAAAAAAATAATGTATTAAGCAATACGCTTTGGCTTCTTGGCATCTAACAAAAGGGCAGAATACAAAGTAGCACTTGCAAAAATAGCACTTGCAAAAATATGTGATGGCAAGAAAGTTCTATTGATAATTGATTAACAACTTCTTATCAACCATGCATCAGGGCAAGACGAAGCGAGCACAGATCATCTAGACGAAGCGAGCACAGATCACAATCTAGTAAGCTACAAACTACATTGTGCGAATAAAACAAGGCATTCGGACAGCTCAATAATAATAATGAGAAAAAAGAAAATAGAGGGTTAAAAATAAAATATATTAACTATCCGAATCTTATTTTAATATCAAAGGTACGGCGAATGGATTTTTTTGATATAATAATAAATTAGGATTTTTTTGATATTAAAACGTAAAAGGGTTGTTGAAGTGGCCTTAAGATAAAGTATCATTAAATTTTTAAAACGAACTTTTCACCAAATATCCAAAAATAACGTAAGTAGTTGAATCACATGTCCTATTATACCATTTCATATTCTATCTTTTAGGGTATATCTATACTGTCTTCTAAAATTAATTAATTTTATTTTAGTGGGGTTGATTTAGTAATTATATTTGACTTTGTCTACTAAGAATTGAATAGTGTATAGGACTAAAAGATTAACAAAGCAGGAAAATATAACTCCTGCGAAATAGAAATTTTGCAGTAAATTTGGATGGCCAGAGCCTCAAAGCAGCTTGAGCCACAGAGGTTTTCTGCTCTCAAAGCTATCCGGCGAAACAACTAGGACATTGTTTACTCAATCTATCCTCACATAAAGCATGTTTGAGATGAATGGGGGCCCAACCCCCAACTTTAGTTCCTGCTCAAGCTCAAACAAGTGAAGTTTCCAAGGACAAAATTTTGTGGCATCAAAATTGATCTTGCTGGTAACCGAGATCTAAGAATTCAGTGGCAGCCATACCCAATGCTCCTTAATCGAGTCCAAATTTAGCCTACCCACCGTTGAAGATAAATGTGTGTTATTTATTGCTTGACGTGTTTGGGGGGTTCAATTCCGTTATCTATCTATCGCATCAATAGCCTCCATCCATAAACCTCTTATAAAGCACCAAGTTGGAGCTCTTTTACTATTATCTCCTTGCGGAAAAGCGAAAGAAAGAATACACGGAATAAGATGATAGTAAATTAAAGGGTTCAAGTTAATGTTAAGCTAAACAAAAACAAAAACCGAAGTAGATACATGATAGTAAATTAAACAAACTTGACTTCAAACTTCTGAAGCACAGCTAGCCACTGAAGACATGGTGAGTTAACTCTTACAAACTTCTAGCCACTGAAGACATGGTGAGTTAACTCTTACAAACTTCTAGCCACTGAAGACATGGTGAGTTAACTCTTACAAACTTCTAGCCACTGAAGACATGGTGAGTTAACTCTTACAAACTTCTAGCCACTGAAGACATGGTGAGTTAACTCTTACAAACTTCTAGCCACTGAAGACATGGTGAGTTAACTCTTACAAACTTCTAGCCACTGAAGACATGGTGAGTTAACTCTTACAAACTTCTAGCCACTGAAGACATGGTGAGTTAACTCTTACAAACTTCTAGCCACTGAAGACATGGTGAGTTAACTCTTACAAACTTCTAGCCACTGAAGACATGGTGAGTTAACTCTTACAAACTTCTAGCCACTGAAGACATGGTGAGTTAACTCTTACAAACTTCTAGCCACTGAAGACATGGTGAGTTAACTCTTACAAACTTCTAGCCACTGAAGACATGGTGAGTTAACTCTTACAAACTTCTAGCCACTGAAGACATGGTGAGTTAACTCTTACAAACTTCTGTGGAAGAAAGAAAACAAAAAAACGAGCAACTCTTACAAACTTCTGCGGAAGAAAGAAAACAAAAAAAGAGAGGTGTCTGTCAGACAACCATGCAACCAACCCAGTTAGCCATTGAAGACTAACCGAGAACGATCCTCTACAGCCGCCGACCACCCGAAGGTTGAAGGAGAGCCGTTAATCACGCTCTGATTGCGCGGTCATGATTCATCAACCAGATTTGGGAACCTGTCTCCTTAGAACTCAAGGAAACAGAGGTACGAGCCTATAGAACAGATCCTGTTCAAGTAAGGTCGTGACCAATGTTGACAGAGTTTAGATTATATATACTTATTTCTCTCTCTCAACTACCAATGTGGGATATGCTCAATCAAGACTCGTGACCAGACACTACTCTACCTCCCCAAGTCCAACCTATTACTCAGATAGACAAAGTGGCACCAAATTTCCGATCTGAAATAGGAAGATTAAATTTGTGTATATATAAATAGATAGGTAGAGATAGATAGATAAGAGTTACCTCCAACTCCAAGATTCAAGATTCGCATTCAGAAGCGAAGATTGAATTTAGGTCACCAAATTGTAATCAACAACCAAATCAAATCAAGTATTAATCCAAAGGAATGATACAATTGATAGAGGAGACTGAGGTTCTATGATTTAATTTAAAATTGATAGAGATTCAGGTTCTGTGATTGTGACGATCGTGATTTTACTCATCTCATCTCCTCTCCTTCGACCTCCGACCTCCGAATCAGGCTTCTTTCTCCATATGTTTTCTTAAATTACTTTTTGGGATTCATAAAGACACCCGTCGCCCACTCTCCTATATTTATAAATTTTAAATTACTAATTTATCTTTTAATATCACCTCTTAATTTAATTATTACTCATTTACATTCCATTCCCGCATTAAACTCCTTTCTCTATCTTTTAAGAAGAACAAAAGACTTAAAAGTTGAATCTTTTATATAATCTCATTTTTCCATCTACACTTTTTCGATAGATAATATATATTTATCATAAATAATCTTATTATATACTCGCCTACTCTTATTAATAACACACTTATATTTCTCGAGAACCAATGTTAAATCTCTTATATACTTTTATTTTTACATTTTAATCGGTCAAACTCATAATTTATCTCAATTTTTTAGGATAATCTGTTGAATAGATGCCGATGATATAAAAATTGTGTTTTTATGTTTTATTATTTTATATAAAAATTGTTACTCTAATAATACTCGTCTTGTTTTTTCATAATAATATTCTATTTTATTCTTTTATCTTTTAAAAAACCAAAAAACACTCATCCACCTCCCTCTCCCTCTCCCTCTCCCTCTCCCTCTCCCTCTCCCTCTCGATATTGGTAAAATCACGCATTGAATAAAACATTACTTAAATATATTTTAGATCTTATTAATAATAACTATATATACAATTTTGTGGAAGAATAATTTTTAACTAACAAATAATATGGCTTCCCAGCTATACAATATAATCTATTTTTTCTAATCGATACAAAATGCCTTCCATTTCTATATACAAAATATCAAATCATTTTTTCCTTCCCTATTTATATTTATAGAACATAAAGATATGCTTAATAACATAAGCAATTGATTTATTTTAGCGACGGCGTATATAATTGAAGCTTAGCATTGGTTTATACCGAAAAACGTCACGTTTTATAAACATTCTTAAATTGTTACAAATTTTACCAAAATATACAACCATATTCTTGAAGAAAAATAAATAAAAATATTAAAGTTTTTTTTAAAAATCTCATCAATTTTTTCATGTTGTCGATGTAACTGGTGACGACATAAATGACACTTTCGGTTTCTTTGGACTTCTGCCTTTGTATCTCCTTATCTACCAAACGATATCATCTTCTATCCCTTAGATATAACATGTGTAAAACTAATTTGGCTAGAACTTCTTATTATTCAAATATTCAACAAGGTAACACGAGATAGTCTTTTCATGTAATTTTTAGCAGTTCTTCTCGAGAAATTGAAATGAGAAAATATCTTATTTATTGATTCCCTTCAACATTGATGTTAAACACATAAAGAATGTATTGAACCTCCTCATTTTGCGACACATACTACATAAGTATAAGTTTACAAAATCATAAACCAATAAATTAATAAAAATAACCATACATGCGGTTGGATTATCGTTTAACATATACAAGCATAACTACGACCTTGAATCTAAATAATACATATCAGACCACATATACTCGTCATTTGTTGATTAGCCATGTTTGCAGACTTTATAACACCATACAAGTATAATATAAAACAATATGAGAATCAACTTAAAATTCCAAGAAAATGGAAAAGTGAGAAATTTGATAGTAAATTAGAAACATAAAAGGCCTTAGATGAGTAAAAGACAATATAAAGACTATTTATTTTACAAAAATGAATAAAAAATAAAGAATTTTTTTAAAGAAGAAGACAAATATTGTTAGATGAAAAGGGGTAAAAACATAATATCCAAAGTTAAAATACTTGATTGGTAATTATTGATTTAATTGTATATCTTATTGGTCAAAATGTTTAGGCTCCCACTTTTTTGTCATATAAGATGACAGAGATGTCTTATTGGTCATTATCCTATAATATTTATAGCTTGTGTCTTCGTGTAAGTCCATTAAGCTAATTTAATAAAACATATAAAATAGACTCATATTATGTTAGTAAAAGAACTAAATATATAAAAAACTATATCGTTTATTTGAGCATAAAAACGATGATATTAACAAACTAAAATGTATATTTCAAAACTTTGTAGAGTGTGTTCTATTTTTATTCTTTGACATGGTTTGTCTTAATTGTAACATCACGTACCATAATTTTAAAAGAAAACATGTAAAACATAGAAATGTGAGTAATAACATTATCAATTATTTTATTTTATTTTATTTTATTTTATTGATGGTCTATATATCAGAAGTTTGGTATTAGTTTATACCAAAAACTTCATATTTTCTAAATATTTCAAATTTTTAAAAAAACCACCGAAAGGTACAAACACATTCTTACAGTAAAAATCATTAATATATTAAAGTTTTTGTTGAAAACCTCACATTTTTTCTCTTTTCCCAAAACCTCAGAATATTCAAAAACACAAAATATATTCAATTTTTTTTACCAATTCAAGATATTAAAGCATTAGTTACATCATCATCTACTTATATATGCATTTGTTTTCTTTAAAAAATTTGTGTTTATCACTTCAATTAGGTTTTAAGTTTTTCCCTATTTTTTTTAAAATTCATATTTTTGTAGAAGTTGTGTACTAACTTGGCCAATGATTATCTCTTAAGATTTATCACATTCTCAAGAAAGCCACAACCATAAATTATTTGTTACGTACATATGAAATTGTGTACGGGTGAGCATCACTTCTCACCACAAATTAATAACACAATATATAGATGAAAAAAATATTCATTGGAAACTCCAAATAACTTATCATCTATGCAATGATGAATGAATCAAATCATGTATGCATCGTCCACATATGACCAACACCGTTCACACAAGACTTCCAATCGTCCATACATAACTAGAATTACTAAAAACCAATATTCAAAATCCAAATTTAAACTAATACTTGAATTCAGAATGTTTCCGCTATCTTAATTTGTGAATCTTATTTAATATCAAATTAAAAATTCAATTCGAATACAAAATGCTCATTTTTTTCATGATCTTCTATATTTTCTCTTTTTTTCTTTTTTATTACTTAATATCTTTTGAAAATCTGTCTTTTATTTTTACTTTGTTATGTTTTTCTTAACAATATTATACATGATATCATAGACGTCGTGGCTTCATCCAACTTATCAATAAATCAAATATAATAACGGATATATATATATATATATATATAATGGACTAAATATATTAGTACCATTCATATTATATATATTATAGTTAAACTATATACTTTGCAAACCCTTCGCATGCTCAACTATGAGGTCAACAACCTTATCCTTATAAACCTTCTTCTCCTAAATCATACCCAAAAAAGGGTACAAACATTAATTAAATAACACATCATTGTTGTTGACCAAAGCCTAAATTTTAAGTTTATTCACTTCATCTTCCATAGAATCTATTTTCATCATCCTCCTTAGCCACATAACTATAAGGAAGTGATAATTTAAGGAAATTTCAATCTAAAAAAGTTGAACATAGAAAATTGATAAAAATAAAAACGAATAAAAAGACCATAAATTACATACCTCGCTTAAAAGTTTTGAGTATAGGTTTTCTAAAATCATCCTGAAATACGAAGAATACCTAGCAACCCTAAAACATTATAAATTGTAAATATCACAAATAATAAACATAAATAACAAAATAAAAATTAATTTACATGAAATGGAAGAAGGAAGTATGAGGTCTCTTCACTGTCAGCACCAAACTAATGATATTGAAGAGGAGAAAAAAAAGATGAGTAATGTAAAATGTAAAAACTGAAAAATGAGGTTCTGTCCATTTTGTAAATGTGTCAAAAATATAAAAAGTAAGGTAACTTCGCAATTACATGGTGAAGTAAAGTGGAAAAAATATTATAATTTAATATAATAAAGATAAAAATGACGAGGTATTACCAAAAACTCAAAATGTTCGTATCGCATGAAATATCGTATTCTCTACATCACAATTCCTAACCTTAAATTGATTATATCATGACCTCATATTATTCTTTGAGAGTACATACACAACTCTTAGTTTATCAAACAAATCATCAATTTTGGGTAACAAATATTTGTTTTGGATAGTAACCTTGGTTAGTCTATGTAATATATATATATATATATACAGTCGTAATGTGTCATCCTTATTCTTACAAATAATATAAGAGCATCCCATGGATAAACGCTTGGTTGTGTAAATTCCCTTTGTAATAAATCTTTTAATTGCACTTTTAACTCCTTCAGTGACATTGATATCATATGATATGTTGGAAACAAAATTAGACTCGTAGGTACAACCATACACTTGCAATGAAATATAAACTCTCCTTCCATAGGTATCCTAAAAATGACTTCTTTACTAAAACAATTTATTGCCGCATGATGTTTAGACTAGAAAACACATTTCCAAAATAACATCAAAGTCAACAATATCAAATAATACTAAGTTAGCTACCAATATCACATATTCTAATATATTAGGATATATTTTGTATTTTTGATCAATAACTACCATGCCCCTAACATGTGTTTAACTATCAATTTATTATTAATGTAGGTTTATGATTTTCCAAGTAAAAATATATGAGAAAAATAATACGTATATCAATGTATATTAAGGTATATCCTAAACAAATATGGTATTTATCACCATACGAGGTGTTGGTCAGCATCATGTAGTATCATTGCAAATATTCAAATATTTTTATATGTGCCACTACTACTTGGTTCACATCGTCTACGTCCTCTACGAATGAACTAAATTACACCACACCCTCTACCTCGACGCGATGGAGAAACGAATGAATGTGTCCTTCTAGTGTTGGATGTATAATCCATGGCTATGCGTTTAATTTATCCATATGCAAAGCAAGATATTGGTCCAGATGATGTACATTACTTAGTTATATGTCATATTCTTCTACAATAACAACATCTTATACTATATATTGATGCTTATGTGGAAGGATGACCTATCAGAAACTCTAATAAAGCACTAACACTACTTGTAGATGTACTTGTATGACATGACATGATAGGCCCATGTTCCCAACCAAACTTATTTTAAAATCTCTCGCTTTTAATCACATGGATGTTGACGAACTTCACCAATACTATTCTCTACCATCTTGGTTTTCTCTACTAATCTTATAGTTTTTCACCTCTACTAGTATCAATTTCAAATTTATGTTGTAATGTAGTCAATCTTGAAATCGTTGACATTTTTCTTCTTCATAACCGGTGGGGATCTCACTTTTGGACTCTTAGTAGGTTAGTTGATTGTTTACTCTCATTATTGAAGTGCTTGAAGTTTTAAAAAATAATAGATATTCAAAGAGTGACCCCAAAAGTTTGTTATTGTTTTGTGCAAACTTTTGGTTTTATTTTTAGGTTGCATTTAATGGTTTAGAGTTTTGCATTGACAAATGATTTATCTTAAATATTACAAAAGAGTGACCAAGATATTGTTACTATCACGCAACTTGTCCAAGTAAGTAAGAAAAAGATTCATCAAATGAGCAATAGTGGATGGGGAGTATTTTATGAAACAATTACGAATTCTTATGGTAATCCTGAAATCGATGTGCCCGACATGGAATCAAGGTATGTGAAAGATATTAAACCCAAAAGGGTTGCTTCATTTTTTACAAATCTTAATTATTTCAAGAATGATTGTTTTTACATGTCATCTATTTTATAAGGAAAGAGTTAGGTGACCGTTTTACACTAGGAAATGTCGAGTTGTTGAATTGTATGGTGTTTTTGAATTCATATTCTTCATTTCAAGATTTTGCCATTAAATCACTTGTGAGGTTGGCAAGATTTCATCCAAACGAATTTGAGCATGTTAGTGATAAAGATTATCTAATCAACTTGAGACTTATTGAGTATGTCAATATGGATGATAATTTTCCAATATGAAGGGTATTTCTGATCTATGAAGAACTTTTGTTCATACAAAAAAATACAAGACGTTTAGATTGGTGTACACACTTTTAAAGCTAGCTTTGTCATTAATGGTGGCCACCGCAAGTGTTGAACGCATTTTTTCTGGTATGAAATATGTGAAGAATGAGTTGAGAAATCGAATTTCTAATCTGTGGCTTAGTGATTGCTTAGTGACGTTTGTGGAGAAATTTTTTTAGTACAATCGATGATCGAGATATCAACAAGCGCTTTCAACCCATAAGTAATAGGAGAACACTTTGTCTGGACTAGAAATAGATATTCATTTTGAGGTGTGATTGAAGCATTGATATATTTTTACTATATAATAATTAAATTTTTTGGCATACTCTTAATTTAAGTTCTGAAACCGTCCCTTCTTACAAAGGAGTAATACACGTTTAGTCTCCCACTTTACGAGACACAAAAATCTAAAAACTGCAAAACTAATAACCAACAAAATTAATAAAGAACTAATAACCAACAATAACGATAGATATGAGACAAATGTTTATAAACGACGATAGATGCGAGACAATAGTATTTAATTACTGTAAAACTAATAACCAACAACAATACTAAAAGAACATTCAATGTGATTCCTTAGTGTGTCTTACGATCTTTAGTACTAAATAGGATTCAAAACATCCAATAAATGTCTAGTTTTTAATACATTCAAACTTTGGTTCTATCAAAATTTGAAATTCAAATGTCAAATGAAGAAGATGATGGCTCAGGATTGATTTCTTACTATTTTAATGAAGACGATGATCGGAAGTTGATCTGAAATTGACTTTTTTACTTTATGGACTATAAAATCTATGAGTTTTTTTTATATTTCGGAGTTGGAGGCGATGAGTTTACGTGATTTTAGTTTTTTAGAGAGTGAACTAGAATGAGAAAGTAGGCAAGTAATCTATAAAAATTGAAACGTTCTTCTTTTGTTAGTTAACTATTTAATTTATTTTTATAGCAATGGTATGCCTGATAGAAAATAAGTTGGATCTTCTGATATTAGACCGCAATACATTTATAGACCGAATGGTATAAAGTAAATTATCTTTTAAAAACTTTATTAGATAAAATATCATTAAATATTTAAACTAACCTTACTTTTCAATAAATATCATTATATTATCATTGAACTGCTAAATCATTTCCTTTTGCTGCTTCATCATTAGTTTCGACTACTGTTGGCCAAATTTCAGCAGCTGTTGGAGTTGCTTTTGATAACTTTTCAGGCATAAAGGTTGCTGGAGTTCGTTCGCTTTGAGAATCGTTGTCAAAGAAAAGCTTTGGGTGTTATACTAACACCAAGAAAAATACATATTTCCTCTTTATGACCAAGTTCCTTCCTTTTCTCAACTGGGATATGTGCATAAGCAATGCAACCAAAAATTCTACAATAATATATAGATGGTTTCCTTTCACTCCAAACTTCCTTTGGCATCATATTTCCAACAACATATGGAAGGCTTTTGTTCAAGATATGAATACTCAAATTTACTGCCTCAGACCAAAAAGATTTTGGAATTATCCTTTTTGCCAACAAGCTTCTCACCATATTGAGGATGGTTCTATTTTCTTATCTGATACACCATTTTGTTGTGGTGTATAAGCAGTTTTTAACTCTCTTCGAATGCCATTAATATCACAAAAACTTTAAATTTTTTTGAGAAATATTCTCCACCATGATATGTTCAAAGGGTTTTAATGGTCTTTCTTGTTTCAGTTTCCACACGAGCCTTGAAGCTTTTAAATGCACAACGAGCTTCTGATTTTTTATGTGAAAAATAAACCCATTTTTCGGATATAGTGATCAGTTAAGGTAATTAAATATATTTTACCTCCGTTAGAAATAGGTTTTATCGGGCCACAAATATCATAACGAATTAGCTCTAAAACTCATTTTGCTCGCCATGACTTCCCTTAGGTAAATTGAGAACAATGTTTTTTTCCAACGACACATTCTTCACAAATTTGGATTAGAATACTAATACGAGGAAGACATGTCACCATATTTTTATGTTGGAGGATCTTCAATCCACCAAAACTCAAGTGTCCATAACGAAAATGCCACAACTAAGAATGATCTTTTACTTCAGCGACTAGATAAGTTTGCACACTTTCAATTTTTAATGGAAACAACCTGTTTGAATTTATTGGCACAACATAAATAACTCCTCTAGTATGAGCATAAATCTCACAAACACCTTTTTGAATAGTAAATAAATATAACCCTTTTTACCAATTGACTATTACTTAACAAATTACTTTTTAAGTGAGGAACATAAAAAACATTAGATATTATTTCCATGAAGCCATTCTTGGTTCTTATCTCAATATTACCCTTTCCCATCACCTTCACAGTGGAACGATCACCAAAATTTACAATAATATGAAAGTTTTCATTTAAATAAGAAAAAGAAGACTTACTTCCACACATGTGGTTACTGCAGCCCGTATCCACATACCAAACATTAGATTGAGATTCCTGATTAGCTTGAACTGTCATTAACAGAGTTTCTACTTCCTTATTTTCTGTAAAATTTGATTGTTTTTCCTTCACTTTATCATTAGGCAGCTTAGTATAACATTCAGAACGATAATGACCAAATTTATGACATCTAAAACACTCTACCTTGAAATTTGTGTTGATTTCGTCCTCTGCCTCTGCTTGAGAAATTATAAGTAATGGTTTTAAAATACGTGTTCCCATCTTTATTTCCATGGAATCCTCTTCCTCTACCTATACATCTACCTCTTATTCTAAAGTTTGAGAAATTAGTATGGGTAGAAGCCTTCAAATCTTGCTCCTCTGAAGTTAAACTGCAGTTCATCTTCTGTTCATGGACCAACAAGGAGTTTTGTAGTTCATCAAGAGAGAATGCATTTATGTCTCTTGATTCTTCAGTTGAACACACAACATAATAAAATTTTGGTGCCAGAGAACGCAGTATTTTCTCCAAAATGGTAATATCTTCCATCTTCTCACCATGAAATCACATTTTGTTGCTGATCTCCATAGTCCTGACACATTAGCTGGTAACAGATTCTCCATTCTTCATTTGTAGAGTCTCACAATCTCTTCTCAAACCTAGAAGTTGTGCTCGCTTCACTCTAGCAGAGCCTTGATATCGTTTCTTCATAGAATCCCAGATATCTTTGGAAGTTTCTTTGCTAAGAATTGTTTCCAAGATTGGCCGAGAAATTTCCTGAAATTATAATTTTTTGCCTTCAAATCTTTTAGCTTTCTCGCTTCCAACTCCGTCTTCTCAACATTCGTCAACACAACACCTTCTGCTAGTTCTACTACTAAAAAAAAACAACCGTCGGAACTTAAGAAATTCTACATGAGCATGCTCCAATGATCATAGTGACCATCAAATCGTGTAATGGATGGTTGTACAAAACTTTCCGAATACGTCAAGTTCATTTTTCTTTTTCTTCTTTGATAAAAAGAATTTGGCTTTCTCTTTTGTGGAAAAAAAATTCCTTCTGAAAAAATTGGTTTTTTCTTTTCCAAAAACATGGGTTTCTTTTCTGAAAAAGAATTGTTTTTTTTTCTGAGAAAAAGAAAATGGTATGGAAATAAATATAAAATAAAACGTTTAAACTTTAAAATTTAATACTTTCAACCTTAGTTTCTATCAAAATTTCAAATTCAAATGTCAAATAAAGAAGATGATTGCCAGGATTTGATTTCGTACTATTTTGATGAAGAATCTGAAATTGAATTTCTTACTTTGTAAACTATAAAATCTATGAGTTTTTATGATTATGGAGTTGGAGCCGATGAGTGTATGTGATTTTAATTGTTTTTGTTGAGGGAGAGGAGAGCTAGAGAGGGAATGTAGTAAAAAATTCTATGAAAATTTAAAAAAAAATTAGTTAACTATTTAATTTATTTTTAAAGCAAGATTATGTCTAATAGAAAATAAGTTTGTGTCTTCCGATATTAGACGGTAATACATTTATGGACCGAATAATATAACATAAATTATATCTTTTAAAATTTATGAAATAAAATATCATTAAATATTTAAACTAACCTTATTTTTTTAATAAATATCCAAAATTAATCTAGTTTTAGAGAAAAACACTTATTATTATTATTACCGTTTCGTATTCTAATAGTACAAGATTAATTGATTTTATTTTTATATTTTTTCTATTTAATTTTTTTATTGATTTTATAATTTGATTGGATTTGGTTGATATTTTTTTTAATATTTAAATATATTCATAATATTTATTCCTAATTTATCAGTTGCAATGGACTTCATATTAAGTTTTAATAAAAAATAGTTATTATTTTATTTTTATCATTTTTATGGAATCGAATAAGATTCCAGATTAAAATACTGAGAATAAAAATACAAAAATTAAAGAAACCTAAATATCCATGAGTAAGATACTTTTCTAACTCATGAAATATTTAAGTCAATGCAGTCACAAATTACATAATGAGGGCAAAAAGAGAAAAGAAAAAGCACTATTTAATATAGTCATGGTAAAAGAAAAAACAAATATAACTTCTGATCATTCAATTATCTATACAATTAATAGATGTAAAAATAAGACAAAAGTTTGGATTGCGAAGCAGTTTTAGCCTTTGTCGATTTACCGTAATAAATAATTATTTTTTAAATTATTTTTGTGTATTGTTTTAGATTTTTTGGTTGATTTTATAATTTAATTTGATTTTGCAAATAAAAAAATCAAAAAAGTCTAGTTTTTCCAATAACAAAATATGATTTAGAAAAACACAAAATTATGATTTAGAAAAATAGAGTTTTAATCTTATTAATATAGTTCTTTTAATTTAATGGTTAGAGGGTAAATTTAATGTAACAAAAGATAAAATTAAATACAAAAATAAATAGAGTTACTTTGGAGGAAAAAATTATTTTTTAGTTAATTTTTTTTTTATAGAGATGTAATAAATTTAGGATCAAATACCAACTTTCTGCAGAAGTTATATTCATGTAAATATGAAAAGTAAATTGTAATTTTAACTTTAATATGTAAATGTATCTACCAGTTATGTTTAAAATTTAATTTTATTATATAATTTTATTGATATTATTATTATTTTGTTTGTAATTTTGATGACATGAATTTTTTTTATTTAAATTATTAATTAAAAAAGTAAATGAGTGTAATTTGGTTGTGAAAATAGGAAAAAATAAGAATTCTCCAAAAATATCTTCGATATATTTTGTTCATTTATATGTAGATGAGAGTGAAATACTAAGTTTTGGAGTTTTGATGAAGTTACTACAAAAACAAAAGACAAAATTTAGAGAGACAAGAAGTTAGGGAAGTAGGACACCTTAATAAAAAAAATAAGCCATCAATTTTAAAAAGATTTGGACCATTGAATAAAAATTACTTTAATGAAAAAATAACCGATCAATTTTAACAAGATATGGACCGCTGAATAAAAGTAAAATCTATGTTCATATTAATAGTTAGAAAATGAAATGATTTCTAAAGCGAGTTGGAATTTAGGACTAATGGTATGACAAAATTTATAACACGTGTGACAATAATTAAGCATCCGTCATAATTGTGAACACACAATTTTTTTAATAAAAATAATAACACTAACATACGATTCATTTAGTTGTTTTTTAATAATTTATTTTATAAAATTACTTTAACAACTATAGAGAATTCCGATAAGACTATATCCTATAAATACTATATATTTCTTATAAATATGATGTACGTAAAGCTAACGAAGTAATAAGATACATGTGATAAACAAAGTGATGAAGATTATATTAATTAAGGCGATGGTTATCAGTGGCGTAGCCATGATTTGATCCTTATGTAGTCCTGGTTATTGTCCAAAAATGAAATAGCATAAAATAGAAATCTTTAGACTTTATGCACAATGTATGATTTTTTGTTTGTTTGGTTAACTAGTGTTTTTTGTATTCATGAATCCCTTATGTATTGGTTATTTTCTTTATTATTTTGTCAATCTATAATCATGAGCACACCAAGGTTATCGGGCTTGACGATGTTGCCTCACATTTATGTCTTTTTATCTTAGTCTTTTTTACTTATCTTTGTGTACGGTGTGTGTATCTTGACACGTCTTTGATTGTGTTGAGATCTATAGGAGTCGAGAGAAAGACGACAAATCTATGACATAGTTAATGTTCTTGAAAGTGTTGGAGTAAGAATGTTTTCCTTTGATTTTCGAATTCAACTTACTCAAATTCAATTTACTTAGGTTATTGTTGAAATTAGTGTCTTGTTAAAGGAAAAAGAACAGAATACATGGAAAGGGTTTAAAGCAATTCCTGAAATTTTCTAAAGCACATATACAATCTTCTAAGTTATCTCTATTTATATTTATTAACTTAATTAGGTTAGTTTTTAATTATGTTTTCGTTCCTTCACCTGAAATTTCAACATTTTGTGGCTTTGAGAATGTGCTCTGATTTTACATATGACAATTCATTCAAGTCAAAATAAAGGAAGAGCTTTCAAGAAAAAAAAGCTTATTTTTGTATGCTTATTTTTAATATATACGATAAATCGTGGGATAACCATTGGTTATATAATGGAAAATGATTAAGGTTATAAAGTAAAGTACACGACGAGGATCATAAAGATAGGTCGATCATCGAAGTCATAAAAAATTGATGAGGATCGTATGAAGAGTTAAGACGAGGCTCATAAATAAAAAATGATCATAGAAGAGTTTCACGAAGTTCATATAAGAGTTAAAACGAGGGTCATATGCAAAAGTTAAGACAAGGGTCATATGACTAATTAAGATGCAAATTGCATGAAAAGTTAAAGAAAGTATAAAGAAAGTTTGCTACCCACTTATAACTGTATTTATATGCGTCATCATACAAGAGGTTGATAAGAAAGTTTTATAGACAGTATTAAAGTATTTTTATATTTATTGTAAATTACTTGTATAAATAAAGGTAGATGAATGGTTGAACTATTTTAAGCGTGAAGGTAGTGGGATTGAATGTATTGATTATAGTCACAATTAAAATTTATTGTAAATTGATTATAGTCATAATTAAGATTAACCGTGTTGATTATAGTCATTATTAGCTATAACTAATATATATATATATGATAGTATGAGCAATATTCTTATTGAAAATACACATCACGTTTTATGATATTTTGACTTGTATCAGATCTAAGTTCCTAATTTTCTTGATTATCAAAATTCTCATTCTTCCAAAAAAAAGAATGCTTTGCACTAGGGATTATGTTTTCACCATGGTTTATGATTCTTACTGATTAAGAAATAAACCGTCGGGTCCAAGACCAAAAATATTAATTGTTAAGTGGATTAAATGTAATTGTCTCATTAGTATCTTTATTATAGGTTAGAGGATATTGTACTAAAAATATTAAATGTATGGGACCAATGAGTAATAATAGAAGGACTGCTTAGGAAATATATGGGGATCACTTCTCCCATTATATAAGGGAACCCCTTTATTCCTAGGTAGTTGGACATTCTTTAATACTTTCTTTTTCTATTTTCTCTCTCTACATTTCTCACTCTAGTCACATCATACACACGATCCAAGATTCCCCCTTTTTTGTCATTCTTTTACTCATCATTGGCACCGTCTGTGGGAACACTTGATACCTGAAGGGAATATTTTCCTCAAAATCACGATTCTAACTCAATTATGAACGATGAGATGAATGGGGAGGAGGTCGGGGGAGTCACGGCCCGAGCTGGGTCATTATCCGAAGGTGAAATAATTCCCGACCATGATCACTACGCACGGGTCGGGATAAGCGGTCGACTCTGATCATGACGAGAAGACAGCTTATAGAGGATATCGTGAGGCTGAACGTTGAGAAGGAGAAACCCTAAATGAAAAAGGACCCGTGAAGGGAAAGGTAAAGAGCCTATGATCGAAAACGACATGGAAGACTCTTCGGGTGGGGGGTCATAACAACAACATCTCCCGTGGACACGGTCATCGAGAATCCAAATCGGATCGAGAATTGGAAGGAAGGACAAAGCGATATTTGAAGGAAAATCGGGACGATTCCACTGACTTCTCTTCAGACAATTCCTCAGATAGGGAATAACGACGCAGGGTTAGACGAAATAAACACACATGAAAGAGTAAATCCCGACGCCATAGGGAAAGGCTTTTTTACTCACCAAAATTCAAGAAAGACAGCACCGAAAAAAGAATACCAAATTCTCACGAGAAAGAATAAATGTCGACAGCAAATAGAGAGGAGCGGGTAGTTCTCCCTCAAGTCCAGTGGCAACCGTCAGTAAGCCAAACGCACGGTTACTGGGTTAGCAGCCAGTTCATCAACCCGAGAAACAAAGGATTATATGGAATCCCACCGAGGGATTCAGCGGCGACCCTTTTGGTTTTGGGCTTAATTGGAGATCATCATCGTTGTCAGACGAAATATTGTCGGGATATCTCTCGAAGAGATTCGACATATCCAAATTAGAAAAATACGATGGCAAAAATGATCCGGATAATCATCTGGAGGCTTTCAAAAACTTCATGTTAAACTTCGACAACAACGACAAGTTTTTATGCCGAGCTTTTTCAATGACCTTCAAGGATCGGGCATCCAAGTGGTACAACAGGTTACCGCAGGGTTGCATTAAAAACTTCGGGATGTTTTGGATGATTTTCCCGCAACAGTTTATGGGAAGCAACTCCGAGCTAATGGAGACACGATTGTCAACTGTAAACAAAAGTTGGAAGAAAGCCTCAGGGATTATACCAGACGATTTATCGATGCAAAGATGGATCTCGACCACTACGAAGAAAATGTGGCTCTGACAGGATACAGTTTAGGACTGCTCCCGAGACCGATGAAGCAAGCGTTCACCAAAAAGTAGGCCTTTACCTTTTCCGCCCTCTTAGATCAGGTGGAAAACAGATATTAATTGAGGAGGTCGAGGCGTCCGAGCTGGCCACGGAAATCCAGCAGAGTGCGCAGGCTTCGATCGTTACAAATCAAGGCACTCAATCTTGCTATGTCCCGCAGGCTCAACCAATTAGCACGCTTCCCCCAGTTGCTCAATCGACCCATATCAAAACTCTGGCACCTCAAGCTCAAAAGACTAAACAGAACAATCAGGTGGTCACGCGACCCATTTCCAACAAGTGGGTCCGACCTGCCTACTTTTCCAACTTAACTGAATGTGTATCTATCGTCTATGAAAAGACCAAAAAGAGTGGAATTTACCAGAGACCGTTTCTTATCTTGACCCCGCGGAAAAGTAGGAATAATCAGTACTGCAGATACCATGAGAATGTGGGACACGACACTAAGGACTGTATTAATCTCAAAAAGAAAATACAGATGTTGATAGAAAACGAGAAATTGCTTGAGTATGTGAAGAAGAGGGCACAACAAGGAGCTGTTTCGAAAGAATAGTCGCGGTAAAAAAACTAGAGACAATCGTGGCAATTACAAAAGTAACCCACATTTTCGATGTATCTATCGAGTATCTCGATCCCGATGTCACTCGTAATATCATCAGGGTCATTGAGGAAGAAGTCGTGAAAGGTTGGAGAAAGGTGAGCAACCTCTATTAATTCTTTGAGTCTTTGACTATCTTTGGAGGTGACTCCATGGCGGGGATCACCCACTCTTTACGGAAACGAAATATCGTGAATCTGGCGACTCAGTTGGAGGCTCAGACGTCTCCCCATTTTCGAGGAAGCCCATCACCGATCTTGTATTTCGATGATGACGACATGAGGGAAATAGCCCCCCCCCCCATGAAGACGCAGTCATAATTGGAGCAGCCATTATTGGAGAGGAAGTCCGCCGCATTCTTGTAGACGTCGGAAGTTTGGCAGACATAATCTTTTCATCCACTTTTGCCTAGTTCAAGAGACCCCCGGTGATTATGAGGTCGGATATAACTATTGTGGGATTCACAGGTTCAACAATAGTAGTACTAGAGGAATGTTATTGCGGATAACGTGATTTTTGGCATAACGTGATTTTTGGATAATCGTGGTTATTGCGGATGCATGCGGTGACATCTATGGTTCATCAATGTTTGAAATACGTGGTCGGGAATAACGTAGGGGTTGTGAGAATCAGCCAGAAGGCGGCCCAGGAATGTTACCACGCACCGTTAGCACAAAAGGGCAATCAAGAAATGGAACAAGTACGAGACTAGAAATTAAGGGGACTTCCACTTGGGTCGTTGCCCGTGGACGATCCTCGGGAAGCTCCCACCTACTGAATATGGATGAAGATTACGAGAAATACCAGTTTACCGAAGGAAAAATTCTAAAGATCGGAACCAACTTGACGCCGAATTTTAGGGTGAAGTTACTTTTATTGTTACAAGAGAGGTTACATTTGTTTGCCTGGTGTTCAGAGGATGCCACCAAAGTCCTAAAAGACATTATAATTCACAATTTGACTGTTAACCGAAGCGTCTGACCAATATCATGGAAACGTCTGGCTTTCTCCTCAGAAAAAATGGAAATCATTCTACGAGAAGTTAAAAGAATGCTAAGCGTCGGTCATATCAAAGAGTCGAGGTACCCACTATGGACATCGAATCCCGTTTTGGACAAAAAAGAAAAATGGCAAGTGGAGGATGTGTGTGTACTTCACTGAAATCAACCGAGCATGCCCCAAAGATCCATTCCTGATGCCGAGAATCGACCAATTGGTTGATTCAACGTCAGGAAACAAACCACTCTCTTTTATGGATGCGTATGCAGGATATAACCAGATCAAATTGAACCCAACCGACCAAGAAAGCACGACGTTCATCACTGGCCGAGGGGTATACTGTTACAAGGTTATGCCCTTCGGGTTAAAAAATGCAGGAGCAACATATCAGAGGCTGGTGAAAAAGGCATTCGAGAAACAAATCGGGAGAAACATGGAAGTCTACATCGACGACATGCTCGTGAAAAGCGAGACCAATGACAACCATCTTGCTGATTTGAAAGAGACCAATCTCTTCGTTTTTCTTCGCCACAAAGTGATGGAAAAAGCGGTTCTGGAACCTCGACGCCACCAACTGTCGCGCTTGATCATCACGATCTTTTTTGACTCGTGAAAGAGAGGTGCTCAAGTAGTCGTTCTGTCCTTGAAGAGAAGTCAAGGAAGTCTTGGCTTTCGAACCTTTATCTTCCGCCTTTTTAGCCCTTACCTCCAGAAGTGTTCTTCCTTCGTCTCTCTCTTTAATTGTGTTTTCCAACTCGGATATCCTTTCCCTAGCCTCCGACAAATTTTGACTAAGCTCCCTCGCCCGTCTCTCCTTCATAGCCAGCAGTAGAATCATGCTATACAATGACAACGACAACACATCGTTGGCCCGCAAGGCAAAAGTGTGCGGGCTCCCAGGTACCGACAGCACAGGCAGTTTTGTGCCACTTGATGAGGTTCCATCGGCTTTCTTTGTTTCAGAAAGGCCAACCTTTTTCTTCTCTGGCGAGAGCTCTTTGACCTCATCTTCATCGGGAATCACCACGACTGTTGCATTCTCTGTTGATGCGGCCGCGGAAGCAAGAAGATCTCCACCCTTAGCCTCCTCCCTGTACTGCTGAAAAAGCACCGGGATTGTCGCATTTTCTACAAGCGTCGGAACAGTTCCAACAACCCCACTCTTAACATCTGTTTTCTTCTTCAATGGTTTTGACCTTTTGGCCTCGTTACCATCAGCCATGGAATTCTTTCGCTTCTTTTTCACCTCCTCGGGGAAGTTGATCTTCTCAACGTCGGCAGTAACTACTGGCTCTTTTCCAGCAACATCAGCCTCAACCTCATCCTTATTTTCCTGCTCAGCACCCTCATCAGATTTTGAGCGCTTGCTGGGTGCCTTGGTGCTTTTCGAGAGGAATGGATGTGCGTCGTGAGCGTCGGTTTTGGCAACCAAGTTCACCAAACTAGGTGGTTGGCGCAACTGTTCCAGGGTGTGGGGTTTGTCAGAGCAACACTAAATATTGCTCATTATGAGATTGGTGTTCTTGAAACACCGGTGGAATGCCCGACCACAATTCCTCCGAGCATAATCCTTCAAAACTTGGAAGGTTATCTTGGCAATTTCAAAATAATCCTTCTTTAGCCCATGGATATATTCCTTACAAACTGAAAACAAAGGATAAGTCAAAAATAATAATATTATTACCATCAGAAACCCATTTACGTAGCAACCGCCTCGGGTTATCTAGGGTAAAGGGCCGATCATTTTCCTAACAACCACTGATAAATACGAACCGAGGCTTCCACGACTTGTCTCCTTCAAGGAAGTCGTTTACGATCTTCCAGGTGTTCCCCAAAGAGGAATAGAAGAAAGGTAGTTTTGGTGATTTCGAATGCCCGGACATGGAAACATACTCCTTAGTCGCAATAACACATCTTGACAACCGAGAAGCTATGATACAGGACATAAGCGTGTACTAGGCGTTGGGGGTGAGCTGGGAGGGGTAGATACCGAGGACTTCAAAATACTTCGCGATCTCAGGATCCATAGGGAATATGAGACCCCAATTAAAGAGCTCGGTAAAGATAACTATCCTCCAAGATTGGACGTGCAATGGTGTCTCCCTAGGAACGCGAAATCGTACCTTCACACACTCCGGTATCCCCCATCAGATCAGAAGGTCGGGCTGCTCTTTAGCATTATAATACATGTACTTGCCCTCGTATAAAGCGATGACATTATCCCGACAGAGAGACCGGTGATAGGTGGTTGTCATCACAACGTCTATCGTAGCAGGAAGAGGCTCCTCAGGTGTAACAACGGTAGCCCCCTCGCCCGCGACGACAATCTCCATTCCAGTCTCGTTTCCCTCTGCGAGACCAACTTCTGGATTCGCCAAGTTGGTCGCCTCTGGGTCATTGTCAGCAGCAATCTGCGTACCCTCGGTGCCTTTAAGATCAGCTTCCTCCGAGATTTGGGAACGGGCCACCTTTTTTCCTTTAATGGAGACAGAATTCACAAAACTAGAACTGCTACTGATGTGCTTATGTTTTGATCCACCTTCCCAAATCTTTTGCGCACATTCTATTTCCAACTTCTAACGGTCGTCATCCCTTCGAGCAACGCCCAACGGAGTAGCAGCAGTATTAAGACCTGTCCGAACCCCGACAATAAAGTCGGTTAACTGCACCATTTTGGGTGAGTTGCCCCCCACTGGTGAGGATGATGCGCTAGAGTCACCCATTGTAATAAATTTGGGATGAGGATTTTCCTTCGAGATTCGTTCGGGAAAAAAAGAGAGACTAAGTCACCATTTGGAATTACCGGTACAGGCTTCGGGTGACCAGAGAGACTGACAGAAGGGCTCGGGGAATAACTGCTCGAAGGAATGAGAATCGCTTCGGGGTTCGGAGCGACGATTGGTTCTGGCGCAAAGAACAATTCTGCAGGCACGGGCATTGATTGGACAGGTCCATGAGGAAGAGGAACGGGCGTAAAGGTCGAAGAGTCTCCTAGAGAGGTGTGCGATCGGACACGCTTCGAATGAGGCACTGACACGTGTAAGTCAAAATCGGCTACGTAAGAAATTGGTAATCATCAAGGTAGCTTCATAGGCATGCAACGTCATCAGAACTCGCGTGTTCCTCAAGCTTGATCCACGTGTCGACTAATACCAAGAGCAAAAGCGGATAATTTCGCGGATGGGCCGGATGACCCGATTAGGCCTGAGATGGGTCCATCAACTAAGGCCCAATGATTTCGTCCCCCAAGGTTGGGCTGATGGAGACAAAATTGATCTTCTCCAAAGTGTCGTAAGGAATGAAAACGGGTCGGGAGCAGTTTTTTGAATAGTTCGGCCCTGAAGAAAGTGTACTCTCATCCATGAAGGCATAGTTGTGAGGAAATTATTCGTGAGATGCTTTCTTTGCTTACTTATGAGTATTCATTCTCGAAGCTCTTGAAGACTGAAGGGCTACTGATAAAGAAATAAACCGTCGGGTCCAAGACAAAAAATATTAATTGTTAAGTGGATTAAATGTAATTGTCTCATTAGTATCTTTATTATAGGTTAGAGGACAATGTACTAAAAATATTAAATGTAAGGGACCAATGAGTAATAATAGAATGACCGCTTAGGAAATATATGGGGACCACTTCTCCCACTATATAAGGGAACCCATTTATTCTTGGGTAGTTGGACATTCTTTAATTCTTTCTTTTTCTATTTTCTCTCTCTATATTTCTTACTCTAGTCATCACTTACGTGTTCCAATCAGAGATCCAAACCATAATCTCAAAGATTTCTAATACTACTAGCATTGTCTAAGGGTTCATTACAAAACGAGTACAACAATTTGCCCAAGAAATCAATGCACTGAATCACAATAATTTTAGTAATGTTTATGCATATGTGAATGCTGAAACATGTTTAATTTCATGAATTATTGTGTTTGTCAGTTCTAGTAGTACAAGTCCTTGGATTTTGGATATTGGCACCACATATTATAACTCTCACATATGAATTTTAACTGACCTCAGGCCTTCCACCATTACCAATGTTAATTTACCAAATGGTACAACACCACAAATCACTTAGACTTGCACAGTTAGTTATAATTCAAAAATTAACCCTTACAGATATCTTGTGCATACCAACCTTTAATTTAAATTTAATTTCAGCTAGCAAAATCATCAAAAATCTTAATTGTTACGTCATTTTCTATCCCTAATATTATATTTTATATAACTTGGTTTCAGAGAAGATGATTGGCTCGGGTAGACAACATGGTGGTCTATACTATATGCATCCAAATAAATCGGATATCTATCTGGTGTAGCAGTCATTTGACCTTAGACCATCAATCATTGTCTCGTTTTAGATTACTTTCACATTTTCTTCTGGGTATTCATTAAAATTTTAGAAATTATTGCATAATTTGCCATTTAGCAGAACAAATACACTTGCATTTTCTAAAAAGCTCAATAAATACAAAATTTGATTTCTCATTAGTACATTATGACGTCTAGGATCCTCACAAAGTTCCTTCATATACATTTTCACGTTATTTTCTTATAATTATCGACAGTTTTACTCAATGCAAATGGACCTTTCTTATGCACAACAAAATGAGAAACATAATATTTATTAAATAATTTAGTGGAATTTGCAAAGTCCAATTTCAAAGATATGTTCAAACAATAAGAGTAGACAAGAATTTCTTCCTCTTCGTATGTTTGTTTTATAAAAGAGCAGAATTGAACTTCAAAACTTGTGTGTTTACACCCCACAACAAAACGGATTAGTTGAACGAAAAATCAACATATTTTAAACGTTGCTCGTTTTTTCATGTTTCAATCAAATGTACCATTTAAATTTTGGAGGGATTATCTTTTAACAGATATTTATTTAATCAACTGCATTACTACTCCTTTACTATCAAATAAATCCTTATTCCAGGTTTTATATAATCGGTTTATTTCACTCACGCACTTACGCGGTTCGAGTTATGCATGTTATGTAACTAGTATTCATCCCAAACCTAAATTTAATCCTCGTGCATCCATTTGTTATTTAGAGGTATCTACATGGAAAAAAGGCTACAAAGTTCTTGATTTACATACATATAAAGTTTTCACAAGCCATCATGTCCAGGTTAAAGAAAAATTATTTCCCTTCTATCATTCCTAAATATTTCTGTTTCCAAACCAACAATCGTTATCATCTTTCGATCAAGCACCCATCAATTCTCAATCCCATATCCAATGACTCAGAACCCATAAATCTCATTAATTTAGCCCTCACCTCTCATATCTTCCCATAATTTTATATGGATTCATCATCCTCACTCATCATTCCGTCATCATGTTCTGTTCCACTAAAACCTTCTGCTTCATAACCATCCCCAACAACACATAATTCTGATTTAATTTGTAATGATATCTTGGTTCGTCATTTTCACCCGCCACATAAAACCTCATGCATGTTTCCAAGACTATGACATGTCTACCGAGATCAATAAACCTTCAAAGTAATCAAGTCTTTGTCAATCTACAAGGTATCTTTTTTTATCTCACACTTCTATTTATGTTTTCTCCCTAACTACCGTGTTTTCTTAGCTTTGCTATTAACACAAACATATATTTCATCTTTTTAAAATGCTAGTCGTGATCCATTTTGACACCAAGCCATATCCACTGAAATTCAAGATCTAAAGGAGGAGGTATATGTATTTTCAAATCATGGTATCAATGGGAGAATTTGGTTTGTCGGCTTCGTAAATCTATCTACGGTTGGATAGAAGCATCTCAAAATTGGTTCTCTATTTTTTTAGCTACAGTCAAAACTGCATGTTATATACAATCAAAAAACGGATTACTCATTTTTTACTAAAATTCAAGGTAAAAAAACAAGTTCATTGTTATACTTATATATGTCGATGATATCTTATTGAGTGGCAATGACTTGCATAATGTCAAATTGCTGAAGAATCATATACTCCAACATTTTCACATTTAAAAGCTCGGTAAGTTAAAATATTTTCTAGGTTATTTAATTTTCTTGATCTAAGAAAGCAATATCCATGGTTGATTTGCCAAAAAGATTTTACATCTTCTGATTTGTTCTTAAATGTTGTCATGTTATATATTGGTCATATTTCTAATGTTTTTCTTTCTTAACCTACTATGTCATGTTATAAATTGTGATTTAAAAATAAAATGAAGTTTAATTTTATTTAAAAATATTTGTTTTTATTTGAATTTTAATGATAAAATGCAAAGTTTAATATTATATATGTTTTTATTTTTAGTTTTGATGATCTCGATATATAGTTTACGTGTTTTGTGTATTCTTTACTCGTAATGTTTATTTCTAGTTTATAAATTGCGACCGAGTCAAATAAAACTCTAAATAAATATTAATTTTTTCGTTCCTATCGAGTTTGATTTTTATGTCGTACTTTCTCTCAAAACTTCAAAGATAGTGCTTTAAATTGACATATCTAAATTCCTCAAGATTCTATCAAGAATTCTGATATGTTTTGGATATTTTAAATGATAATTTGTAGAGAGTAAGAAGATGAAACAGAATGATGACACGATAACTCAATACATATAGTTGGTCGGAGAAATTTTGAAGGATTATACCAAACGTTTCTTTCTGACGAAGAATCGTCTGGATGATTATTATGAGCAAGTTACCATTGTTTCTTTTAGACAATGGTTTCTCCCTAGATATTTGGTTGATGACGTAACTAGGAAGAAATCCATGACTTTTTATCCTTTACTAGCTTAGGTTGAAGAGCATATTAGGTGGAAGAATCTCAGAGATTAAAACCAATTCCCTTACAAAGACAAATTCAACAATCATCTGCTCTAGTTTATCAACAACAACATATTCAATATTTTCAGACCCAGGTAGTGATTTATCTTCATCTCAGAAGCACAAGTCAAACTCCACCTCTACCTAAGGTAAACCAACAAACTCAAGGTCAGGAGCAAAGTTCTAAAGCGAAACGAAGAGTCCGACTCGACAAATCTGAAGAATTGATTGAGAGCATTGCTACTATTTTTTACATACACATAATTTTATTCAATTTAGAAAACCACTCTCATTCAAATTCTGAGAGAAGAACGAAATAACCAATTTTACAAGTAGCATAATGATGTAGGTCATGATACGGTCATGATACGAGGGACTGCATCACTTTGAAGTAGGAAATTTAAACTCTGACCAATAATGGTAAAGTGACCATATTTTTTCAGAGACAGTCAGAGGGCTGGTAGTAGGTTCCAATGGGTAATCAAGATTCAGATTGAGATAGTCGAGGTTGCACAAAACCAATAAAATATGATGGTTATAAGGAGGCATTATAACGATTTTTAAGTGGATGCATAATATTTAGATCCCGATCCCAACCGAATAAGTTTCCTTAGTAATTGACGAACCAATAGCTTAAGGGAAGGTTAAAAGTTTGTGTAAGTTATTTGAGTCAGACTATCTTTGAAGCGGTACTGTGTCGGGAGCCACCGATATTAAAAACAAATCATGTCATAAGTTTAACAACTCAGTTGGAATGAAGAATTCCAACCCATAATTTCCGAGATCCATTACCCTTTATTTTTTATGATGATTTAAAAGAGGTTGTTGGACCTCACGAGGATGTTGTGGTAATTAGAGCAGCAACTGAATGAACCAAAATCCGGAATATCTTAATTGATACATGCAGTTTGATAAACATCCTTTTATGTCCACTTACAAACATATGGAGGATTTATTAGGGTTACTGTCGATGTTATCAAAGAATTCAAGACGCGTTTTTATTAGGCCGAGGTTCTTTAAAAAAAGGTAAAAGTATTGTTTATAATTGTGGATGGACCAACATCCTATAATACCATTGTTTACAGATCTTGGTTGTCAAGAATTCATGTTATCGCCTCAAATATCCATCTATGTTTGCGTATGTTTACCGCAGTAGCCAAAAAATTGGCAAGAGAGTGTTAATACTGTTGAATTGGCTCCGAAGATAATTAAAAGTTCTAAAATAAAGCAAGAATAACAATTAATGGGGTCTACTTCAGATTTAGATGCTTTAGATAGTCCAATGAGTCTCCCAGTTCAATAACACCTGATGAGGACATCAAAATTTATACTTTTCCTAATGGAAAGAGTTTGAAGATTGGTATTTAGTTATCGTATGTTGTAAGTGAACAAATAATATCCTTTTTGTTAAGAAATTTGCATATGTTTACCTAGTGTACTAAGGACGTAAAAGAAGTACATGTGAGTGGTATTTGTCAAAAACTTACCGTACGACCTAATGAATGTCCCATAGTTAAAAAATAAAAAGTGTTCGTTGTTGAAATGTCAAAGCAATTTTGGCAAAAGTAGATCGATTAATAGAAGTGGGAAATATTAGACAATCTCAATATCCATTAATGGATGGTAAACCTAGTGCTCATAAAAATATATAGCGAGAAATGATGAATGTGTGTTGATTTACCGTTTTAAACATAGCATGTCCGAATGATCCTTTTCATGTTCCCAGAATTGATCATTTGATAGAATTGACTTAAGGTAACAAACTCTTATATTTTATGGATGTATTTTTCGGGTATAATCAGATACAGATAGATTCTAAGGACCCATACAACAGCACATTCATAACTGATATGGGGTTTTATTTCTACAAGGTACTAAAGTTTGGGTTGAAGAACGCCGGGGCTACTTATTAGCAACTATTGCTACAAGGTAATAGCGTCGGCAGCTCCAACCGAAAAAATAATGTATTAAGCAATACGCTTTGGCTTCTGGGCATCTAACAAAAGGGCAGAATACAAAGTAGCACTTGCAAAAATACCACTTGCAAAAATATGTGATGGCAAAAAAGTTCTATTGATAATTGATTAACAACTTCTTATGAACCATGCATCAGGGCAAGACGAAGCGAGCACAGATCATCTAGACGAAGCGAGCACATATCACAATCTAGTAAGCTACAAACTACATTGTGCGAATAAAACAAGGCATTCGGACAGCTCAATACGTATAATGAGAAAAAAGAAAATAGAGGGTTAAAAATAAAATATATTAACTATCCGAATCTTATTTTAATATCAAAGGTACGGCGAATGAAATTTTTTGATATAATAATAAGTTAGGATTTTTTTGATATTAAAACGTAAAAGGGTGGGTGAAGTGGCCTTAAGATAAAGTATCATTAAATTTTTAAAACGAACTTATCACCAAATATCCAAAAATAACGTAAGTAGTTGAATCACAAAAATAACGTAAGTAGTTGAATCACATGTCCTATTATACCATTTCATATTCTATCTTTTAGGGTATATCTATACTATCTTCTAAAATTAATTAATTTTATTTTAGTGTGGTTGATTTAGTAATTATATTTGACTTTGTCTACTAAGAATCGAATTGTGTATAGGACTAAAAGATTAACAAAGCAGGAAAATATAACTCCTGCGAAATAGAAATTTTGCAGTAAATTTGGATGGCCAGAGCCTCAAAGCAGCTTGAGCCACAGAGGTTTTCTGCTCTCAAAGCTATCCGGCGAAACAACTAGGACATTGTTTACTCAATCTATCCTCACATAAAGCATGTTTGAGATGAATGGGGGGCCAACCCCCAACTTTAGTTGCTGCTCAAGCTCAAACAAGTGAAGTTTCCAAGGACAAAATTTTGTGGCATCAAAACTGATCTTGCTGGTAACCGAGATCTAAGAATTCAGTGGCAGCCATACCCAATGCTCCTTAATCGAGTCCAAATTTAGCCTACCCACCGTTGAAGATAAATGTGTGTTATTTATTGCTTGACGTGTTTGGGGGGTTCAATTCCGTTATCTATCTATCTATCGCATCAATAGCCTCCATCCATAAACCTCTTATAAAGCACCAAGTTGGAGCTCTTTTACTATTATCTCCTTGCGGAAAAGCGAAAGAAAGAATACGGAATAAGATGATAGTAAATTAAAGGGTTCAAGTTAATGTTAAGCTAAACAAAAACAAAAACCGAAGTAGATACATGAAAGTAAATTAAACAAACTTGACTTCAAACTTCTGAAGCACAGCTAGCCACTGAAGACATGGTGAGTTAACTCTTACAAACTTCTAGCCACTGAAGAAGACATGGTGAGTTAACTCTTACAAACTTCTAGCCACTGAAGAAGACATGGTGAGTTAACTCTTACAAACTTCTGTGGAAGAAAGAAAACAAAAAAAGAGAGGTGTCTGTCAGACAACCATGCAACCAACCCAGTTAGCCATTGAAGACTAACCGAGAACGATCCTCTACAGCCGCCGACCACCCGAAGGTTGAAGGAGAGCCGTTAATCACGCTCTGATTGCGCGGTCATGATTCATCAACCAGATTTGGGAACCTGTCTCCTTAGAACTCAAGGAAACAGAGGTACGAGCCTATAGAACAGATCCTGTTCAAGTAAGGTCGTGACCAATGTTGACAGAGTTTAGATTATATATACTTATTTCTCTCTCTCAACTACCAATGTGGGATATGCTCAATCAAGACTCGTGACCAGACACTACTCTACCTCCCCAAGTCCAACCTATTACTCAGATAGACAAAGTGGCACCAAATTTCCGATCTGAAATAGGAAGATTAAATTTGTGTATATATAAATAGATAGGTAGAGATAGATAGATAAGAGTTACCTCCAACTCCAAGATTCAAGATTCGCATTCAGAAGCGAAGATTGAATTTAGGTCACCAAATTGTAATCAACAACCAAATCAAATCAAGTATTAATCCAAAGGAATGATACAATCGATAGAGGAGACTGAGGTTCTATGATTTAATTTAAAATTGATAGAGATTCAGGTTCTGTGATTGTGACGATCGTGATTTTACTCATCTCATCTCCTCTCCTTCGACCTCCGACCTCCGAATCAGGCTTCTTTCTCCATATGTTTTCTTAAATTACTTTTTGGGATTCATAAAGACACCCGTCGCCCACTCTCCTATATTTATAAATTTTAAATTACTAATTTATCTTTTAATATCACCTTCTAATTTAATTATTACTCATTTACATTCCATTCCCGCATTAAACTCCTTTCTCTATCTTTTAAGAAGAACAAAAGACTTAAAAGTTGAATCTTTTATATAATCTCATTTTTCCATCTACACTTTTTCGATAGATAATATATATTTATCATAAATAATCTTATTATATACTCGCCTACTCTTATTAATAACACACTTATATTTCTCGAGAACCAATGTTAAATCTCTTATATACTTTTATTTTTACATTTTAATCGGTCAAACTCATAATTTATCTCAATTTTTTAGGATAATCTGTTGAATAGATGCCGATGATATAAAAATTGTGTTTTTATGTTTTATTATTTTATATAAAAATTGTTACTCTAATAATACTCGTCTTGTTTTTTCATAATAATATTCTATTTTATTCTTTTATCTTTTAAAAAACCAAAAAACACTCATCCACCTCCACCTCCACCTCCCTCTCCCTCTCCCTCTCGATATTGGTAAAATCACGCATTGAATAAAACATTACTTAAATATATTTTAGATCTTATTAGTAATAACTATATATACAATTTTGTGGAAGAATAATTTTTAACTAACAAATAATATGGCTTCCCAGCTATACAATATAATCTATTTTTTCTAATCGATACAAAATGCCTTCCATTTCTATATACAAAATATCAAATCATTTTTTCCTTCCCTATTTATATTTATAGAACATAAAGATATGCTTAATAACATAAGCAATTGATTTATTTTAGCGACGGCGTATATAATTGAAGCTTAGCATTGGTTTATACCGAAAAACGTCACGTTTTATAAACATTCTTAAATTGTTACAAATTTTACCAAAATATACAAACATATTCTTGAAGAAAAATAAATAAAAATATTAAAGTTTTTGTTAAAAATCTCATCATTTTTTTCATGTTGTCGATGTAACTGGTGACGACATAAATGACACTTTCGGTTTCTTTGGACTTCTGCCTTTGTATCTCCTTATCTACCAAACGATATCATCTTCTATCCCTTACATATAACATGTGTAAAACTAATTTGGCTAGAACTTCTTATTATTCAAATATTCAATAAGGTAACACGAGATAGTCTTTTCATGTAATTTTTAGCAGTTCTTCTCGAGATATTGAAATGAGAAAATATCTTATTTATTGATTCCCTTCGACATTGATGTTAAACACATGAAGAATGTATTGAACCTCCTCATTTTGCGACACATACTACATAAGTATAAGTTTACAAAATCATAAACCAAGAAATTAATAAAAATAACCATACATGCGGTTAGATTATCGTTTAACATATACAAGCATAACTACGACCTTGAATCTAAATAATACATATCAGACCACATATGCTCGTCATTTGTTGATTAGCCATGTTTGCAGACTTTATAACACCATACAAGTATAATATAAAACAATATGAGAATCAACTTAAAATTCCAAGAAAATGGGAAAGTGAGAAATTTGATTAGTAAATTAGAAACATAAAAGGCCTTAGATGAGTAAAAGACAATATAAAGACTATTTATTTTACAAAAATGAATAAAAAATAAAGAATTTTTTTAAAATAGAAGACAAATATTGTTAGATGAAAAGGGGTAAAAACATAATATCCAAAGTTAAAATACTTGATTGGTAATTATTGATTTAATTGTATATCTTATTGGTCAAAATGTTTAGGCTCCCACTTTTTTGTCATATAAGATGACAGAGATGTCTTATTGGTCATTATCCTATAATATTTATAGCTTGTGTCTTCGTGTAAGTCCATTAAGCTAATTTAATAAAACATATAAAATAGACTCATATTATGTTAGTAAAAGAACTAAATATATAAAAAAAACTATATCGTTTATTTGAGCATAAAAACGATGATATTAACAAACTAAAATGTATATTTCAAAACTTTGTAAGAGTGTGTTCTATTTTTATTCTTTGACATGGTTTGTCTTAATTGTAACATCACGTACCATAAGTTTAAAAGAAAACAAGTAAAACATAGAAATGTGAGTAATAACATTATCAATTATTTTATTTTATTGATGGTGTATATATTAGAAGTTTGGTATTAGTTTATACCAAAAAATTCATATTTTATAAATATTTCAAATTGTTAAAAAACCACCGAAAGGTACAAACACATTCTTACAATAAAAATCATTAATAGATTAAAGTTTTTGTTGAAAACCTCATATTTTTTCTCTTTTCCCAAAACCTCAGAATATTCAAAAACACAAAATATATTCAATTTTTTTACCAATTCAAGATATTAAAACATTAGTTACATCATCATCTACTTATATATGCATTTGCTTTCTTTAAAAAATTTGTGTTTATCACTTCAATTAGGTTTTAAGTTTTTCCCTATTTTTTTAAAAAATTCATATTTTTGTAGAAGTTGTGTACTAACTTGGCCAATGATTATCTCTTAAGATTTATCACATTCTCAAGAAAGCCACAACCATAAATTATTTGTTACGTACACATGAAATTGTGTACGGGTGAGCATCACTTCTCACCACAAATTAATAACACAATATATAGATGAAAAAAATATTCATTGGAAACTCCAAATAACTTATCATCTATGCAATGATGAATGAATCAAATCATGTATGCATCGTCCACATATGACCAACACCGTTCACACAAGACTTCCAATCGTCCATACATAACTAGAATTACTAAAACCAATATTCAAAATCCAAATTTAAACTAATACTTGAATTCAGAATGTTTCCGCTATCTTAATTTGTGAATCTTATTTAATATCAAATTAAAAATTCAATTCGAATACAAAATGCTCATTTTTTTCATGATCTTCTATATTTTCTCTTTTTTTCTTTTTTATTACTTAATATCTTTTTAAAATCTGTCTTTTATTTTTACTTTGTTATGTTTTTCTTAACAATATTATACATGATATCATAGACGTCGTGGCTTCATCCAACTTATCAATAAATCAAATATAATAACGAATATATATATATATATATATATATATATATATATATAATGGACTAAATATATTAGTACGATTCATATTATATATTATAGTTAAACTATATACTTTGCAAACCCTTCGCATGCTCAACTATGAGGTCAACAACCTTATCCTTATAAACCTTCTTCTCCTAAATCGTACCCAAAAAAGGGTACAAACATTAATTAAATAACACATCATTGTTGTTGACCAAAGCCTAAATTTTAAGTTTATTCACTTCATCTTCCATAGAATCTATTTTCATCATCCTCCTTAGCCACATAACTATAAGGAAGTGAAGATTTAAGGAAATTTCAATCTAAAAAAGTTGAACATAGAAAAGTGATAAAAATAAAAACGAATAAAAAGACCATAAATTACATACCTCGCTTAAAAGCTTTGAGTATAGGTTTTCTAAAATCATCCTTAAATACGAAGAATACCTAACAACCCTAAAACATTACAAATTGTAAATATCACAAATAATAAACATAAATAACAAAATAAAAATTAATATACATGAAATGGAAGAAGGAAGTATGAGGTCTCTTCACTGTCAGCACCAAACTAATGATATTGAAGAGGAGAAAAAAAAGATGAGTAATGTTAAATGTAAAAACTGAAAAATGAGGTTCTGTCCATTTTGTAAATGTGTCAAAAATATAAAAAGTAAGGTAACTTCGCAATTACATGGTGAAGTAAAGTGGAAAAAATATTATAATTTAATATAATAAAGATAAAAATGACGAGGTATTACCAAAAACTCAAAATGTTCGTATCGCATGAAATATCGTATTCTCTACATCACAATTCCTAACCTTAAATTGATTATATCATGACCTCATATTATTCTTTGAGAGTACATACACAATTCTTAGTTTATCAAACAAATCATCAATTTTGGGTAACAAATATTTGTTTTGGATAGTAACCTTGGTTAGTCTATGTAATATATATATATACAGTCGTAATGTGTCATCCTTATTCTTACAAATAATATAAGAGCATCCCATGGATAAACGCTTGGTTGTGTAAAATCCTTTTGTAATAAATATTTTAATTGCACTTTTAACTCCTTCAGTGACATTGATATCATATGATATGTTGGAAACAAAATTAGACTCGTAGGTACAACCATACACTTGCAATGAAATATAAACTCTCCTTCCATAGGTATCCTAAAAATGACTTCTTTACTAAAACAATTTATTGCCGCATGATGTTTAGACTAGAAAACACATTTCCAAAATAACATCAAAGTCAACAATATCAAATAATACTAAGTTAGCTACCAATATGACATATTCTAATATATTAGGATATATTTTGTATTTTTGATCAATAACTACCATGCCCCTAACATGTGTTTAACTATCAATTTATTATTAATGTAGGTTTATGATTTTCCAAGTAAAGTTATATGAGAAAAATAATATGTATATCAATGTATATTAAGGTATATCCTAAACAAATATGGTATTTATCACCATACGAGGTGTTGGTCAGCATCATGTAGTATCATTGCAAACATTCAAATATTTTTATATGTGCCACTACTACTTGGTTCACATCGTCTACGTCCTCTACGAATGAACTAAATTACACCACACCCTCTACCTCGACGCGATGGAGAAACGAATGAATGTGTCCTTCTAGTGTTGGATGTATAATCCATGGCTATGCGTTTAATTTATCCATATGCAAAGCAAGATATTGGTCCAGATGATGTACATTACTTAGTTATATGTCATATTTTTCTATAATAACAACATCTTATACTATATATTGATGCTTGTGTGGAAGTATGACCTATCAGAAACTCTAATAAAGCACTAGCACTACTTGTAGATGTACTTGTATGACATGGCATGATAGGCCCATGTTCCCAACCAAACTTATTTTAAAATCTCTCGCTTTTAATTACATGGATGTTGACGAACTTCACCAATACTATTCTCTACCATCTTGGTTTTCTCTACTAATCTTATAGTTTTTCACCTCTACTAGTATCAATTTCAAATTTATGTTGTAATGTAGTCAATCTTGAAATCGTTGCATTTTTCTTCTTCATAACCGGTGGGGATCTCACTTTTGGACTCTTAGTAGGTTAGTTGATTGTTTACTCTCATTATTGAAGTGCTTGAAGTTTTAAAAAATAATAGATATTCAAAGAGTGACCCCAAAAGTTTGTTATTGTTTTGTGCAAACTTTTGGTTTTATTTTTAGGTTGCATTTAATGGTTTAGAGTTTTGCATTGACAAATGATTTATCTCAAATATTACAAAAGAGTGACCAAGATATTGTTACTATCACGCAACTTGTCCAAGTAAGTAAGAAAAAGATTCATCAAATGAGCAATAGTGGATGGGGAGTATTTTATGAAACAATTACGAATTCTTATGGTAATCCTGAAATCGATGTGCCCGACATGGAATCAAGGTATGTGAAAGATATTAAACCCAAAAGGGTTGCTTCATTTTTTACAAATCTTAATTATTTCAAGAATGATTGTTTTTACATGTCATCTATTTTATAAGGAAAGAGTTAGGTGACCGTTTTACACTAGGAAATGTTGAGTTGTTGAATTGTATGTTGTTTTTGAATTCATATTCTTCATTTCAAGATTTTTCCATTAAATCACTTGTGAGGTTGGCAAGATTTCATCCAAACGAATTTGAGCATGTTAGTGATAAAGATTGTCTAATCAACTTGAGACTTATTGAGTATGTCAATATGGATGATAATTTTCCAATATGAAGGGTATTTCTGATCTATGAAGAAATTTTGTTCATACAAAAAAATACAAGACGTTTAGATTGGTGTACACACTTTTAAAGCTAGCTTTGTCATTAATGGTGGCCACCGCAAGTGTTGAACGTATTTTTTCTGGTATGAAAATGTGCAGAATGAGTTGAGAAATCGAATTTCTAATCTGTGGCTTAGTGATTGCTTAGTGACGTTTGTGGAGAATTGTTTTTAGTACAATCGATGATCGAGATATCAACAAGCGCTTTCAACCCATAAGTAATTTGTTTTGGCATACTCTTAATTTAAGTTCTGAAACCGTCCCTTCTTACAAAGGAGTAATACACGTTTAGTCTCCCACTTTACGAGACACAAAAATCTAAAAACTTCAAAACTAATAACCAACAGAATTAATAAAAAACTAATAACCAACAATAACGATAGATATGAGACAAATGTTTATAAACGACGATAGATGTGAGACAATAGTATTTAATTACTGTAAAACTAATAACCAACAACAATACTAAAAGAACATTCAATGTGATTCCTTAGTGTGTCTTACGATCTTTAGTACTAAATAGGATTCAAAACATCCAATAAATGTCTAGTTTTTAATACATTCAAACTTTGGTTCTATCAAAATTTGAAATTCAAATGTCAAATGAAGAAGATGATGGCTCAGGCTTGATTTCTAACTATTTTAATGAAGACGATGATCAGAAGTTGATCTGAAATTGACTTTTTTACTTTATGGACTATAAAATCTATGAGTTTTTTTTATATTTCGGAGTTGGAGGCGATGAGTTTACGTGATTTTATTTTTTTAGAGAGTGAACTAGAATGAGAAAGTAGGCAAGTAATCTATAAAAATTGAAACGTTCTTCTTTTGTTAGTTAACTATTTAATTTATTTTTATAGCAATGGTATGCCTAATAGAAAATAAGTTGGATCTTCTGATATTAGACCGCAATACATTTATAGACCGAATGGTATAAAGTAAATTATCTTTTAAAAACTTTATTAGATAAAATATCATTAAATATTTAAACTAACCTTACTTTTCAATAAATATCATTATATTATCATTGAACTGTTACATCATTTCCTTTTGCTGCTTCATCATTAGTTTCGACTACTGTTGGCCAAATTTCAGCAGCTGTTGGAGTTGCTTTTGATAGCTTTTCAGGCATAAAGGTTGCTGGAGTTGGTTCGCTTTGAGAATCGTTGTCAAAGAAAAGCTTTGGATGTTATACTAACACCAAGAAAAATACATATTTCCTCTTTATGACCAAGTTCCTTCCTTTTCTCAACTGGGATATGTGCATAAGCAATGCAACCAAAAATTCTACAATAATATACAGATGGTTTCCTTTCACTCAAAACTTCCTTTGGCATCATATTTCCAACAACATATGTAAGACTTTTGTTCAAGATATGAATACTCCAATTTACTGCCTCAGGCCAAAAAGATTTTGGAATTATCCTTTTTTCCAACAAGCTTCTCACCATATTGAGGATGGTTCTATTTTCCTCTCTGATACACCATTTTGTTGTGGTGTATAAGCAGTTTTTAACTCTCTTCGAATGCCATTAATATCACAAAAACTTTAAAAGTTTTTGAGAAATATTCTCCACCATGATATGTTCAAAGGGTTTTAATGGTATTTCTTGTTTCACTTTCCACACGAGCCTTGAAGCTTTTAAATGCACAACGAGCTTCTGATTTTTTTATGTGAAAAATAAACCCATTTTTCGGATATAGTGATCAGTTAAGGTAATTAAATATATTTTACCTCTGTTAGAAATAGGTTTTATCGGGCCACAAATATCATAATGAATTAGCTCTAAAACTCATTTTGCTCGCCATGACTTCCCTTGGGTAAATTGAGAACAATGTTTTTTTCCAACGACACATTCTTCACAAATTTGGATTAGAATACTAATATGAAGAAGACATGTCACCATATTTTTATGTTGGAGGATCTTCAATCCACCAAAACTCAAATGTCCATAACGAAAATGCCACAACTAAGAATGATCTTTTACTTCAGCGACTAGACAAGTTTGCACACTTTCAATTTTTAATGGAAACAACTTGTTTGAATTTATTGGCACAATATAAATAACTCCTCTAGTATGAGCATAAATCTCACAAACACCTTTTTAAATAGTAAATAAATATAACCCTTTTTACCAATTGACGATTACTTAACAAATTACTTTTTAAGTGAGGAACATAAAAAACATTAGAGATTATTTCCATGAAACCATTCTTGGTTCTTATCTCAATATTACCCTTTCCCATCACCTTCACAGTGGAACGATCACCAAAATTTACAATAATATGAAAGTTTTCATTTAAATAAGAAAAAGAAGACTTACTTCCACACATGTGGTTACTGCAGCCCGTATCCACATACCAAACATTAGATTGAGATTCCTGATTAGCTTGAACTGTCATTAATAGAGTTTCTACTTCCTTATTTTCTGTAAAATTTGATTGTTTTTCCATCACTTTATCATTAGGCAGCTTAGTATAACATTCAGAACGATAATGACCAAATTTATGACATCTAAAACACTCTACCTTGAAATTTGTGTTGATTTCGTCCTCTGCCTCTGCTTGAAAAATTATAAGTAATGGTTTTAAAATACGTGTTTCCATCTTTATTTCCATGGAATCCTCTTCCTCTACCTATACATCTACCTCTTATTCTAAAGTTTGAGAAATTAGTATGGGTAGAAGCCTTCAAATCTTGCTCCTCTGAAGTTAAACTGCAGTTCATCTTCTGTTCATGGACCAACAAGGAGTTTTGTAGTTCATCAAGAGAGAATGCATTTATGTCTTTTGATTCTTCAGTTGAACACACAACATAATAAAATTTTGGTGCCAGAGAACGCAGTATTTTCTCCAAAATGGTAATATCTTCCATCTTCTCACCATGAAATCACATTTTGTTGCTGATCTCCATAGTCCTGACACATTAGCTGGTAACAGATTCTCCATCCTTCATTTGTAGAGTCTCACAATCTCTTCTCAAACCTTGAAGTTGTGCACGCTTCATTCTAGCAGAGCCTTGATACTGTTTCTTCATAGAATCCCAGATATCTTTGGAAGTTTCTTTGCTAAGAATTGTTTCCAAGATTGGCCGAGAAATTTCCTGAAATTATAATTTTTTCCTTTCAAATCTTTTAGCTTTCTCGCTTCCAACTCCGTCTTCTCAACATCCGTCAACACCACACCTTCTGCTAGTTCTACTACTAAAAAAATAACCGTCGGAACTTAAGAAATTCTACATGAGCATGCTCCAATGATCATAGTGACCATCAAATCGTGTAATGGATGGTTGTACAAAACTTTCCGAATACGTCAAGTTCATTTTTATTTTTCTTCTTTGATAAAAAGAATTTGGCTTTCTCTTTTTGTGGAAAAAAAAATTCCTTCTGAAAAAATTAGTTTTTTCTTTTCCAAAAACATGGGTTTCTTTTTTGAAAAAGAATTGGTTTTTTTTTCTGAGAAAAAGAAAATGGTATAGAAATAAATATAAAATAAAACGTTTAAACTTTAAAATTTAATACTTTCAAACTTAGGTTCTATCAAAATTTGAAATTCAAATGTCAAATAAAGAAGATGATTGCCAGGATTTGATTTCGTACTATTTTGATGAAGAATCTGAAATTGATTTTCTTACTTTGTAAACTATAAAATCTATGAGTTTTTATGATTATGGAGCTGGAGCCGATGAGTGTATGTGATTTTAATTGTTTTTGTTGAGGGAGAGGGGAGCTAGAGAGGGAATGTAGTCAAAAAGTCTATGAAAATTAAAAAAAAAAATTAGTTAACTATTTAATTTATTTTTAAAGCAAGATTATGTCTAATAGAAAATAAGTTTGTGTCTTCCGATATTAGACGGTAATACATTTATGGACCGAATAATATAACATAAATTATATCTTTTAAAATTTATGAAATAAAATATCATTAAATATTTAAACTAACCTTATTTTTTTAATAAATATCCAAAATTAATCTAGTTTTAGAGAAAAACACTTATTATTATTACCGTTTCGTATTCTAATAGTACAAGATTAATTGATTTTATTTTTGTATTTTTTCTATTTAATTTTTTTTTATTGATTGGATTTGGTTGATAGATTTTTTTTTTAATATTTAAATATATTCATAATATTTATTCCTAATTTATCAGTTGCAATGGACTTCATATTAAGTTTTAATAAAAAATAGTTATTATTTTATTTTTATCATTTTTATGGAATCGAATAAGATTTCAGATTAAAATACTGAGAATAAAAATACAAAAATTAAAGAAACCTAAATATCCATGAGTAAGATACTTTTCTAACTCATGAAATATTTAAGTCAATGTAGTCACAAATTACATAATGAGGGCAAAAAGAGAAAAGAAAGAGCACTACTTAATATAGTCAGGGTAAAAGAAAAAGCAAATATAACTTCCGATCATTCAATTATGTATGTAAAAATAAGACAATAAGTTTGGATTGCGAAACAATTTTAACCTTTGTCGATCTACCGTAACAAATAATTATTTTTGAAATTATTTTTGTGTATTGTTTTAGATTTTTTTGGTTGATTTTATAATTTAATTTGATTTTGCGGATAAAAAAATTCAAAAAAGTCTAGTTTTTCCAGTAACAAAATATGATTTAGAAAAACACAAAATTATGATTTAGAAAAATAGAGTTTTAATCTTATTAATGTAGTTCTTTTAATTTAATGGTTAGAGGGTAAATTTAATGTAACAAAAGATAAAATTAAATACAAACATAAATAGAGTTACGTTGGAGGAAAAAATTATTATTTAGTTAAAAAAAGTTTTTTTATGGAGATGTAATAAATTTAGGATCAAATACCAACTTTCTCCAGAAGTTATATTCATGTAAATATGAAAAGTAAATTGTAATTTTAACTTTAATATGTAACTGTATCTACCAGTTATGTTCAAAATTTAATTTTATTATATAATTTTTATTGATATTATTATTTTGTTTATAATTTTGATGACATGAAATTTTTTTATTTAAATTATTAATTAAAAAAGTAAATGAGTGTAATTTGGTTGTGAAAATAGGAAAAAACAAGAATTCTCCAAAAATATCTTCGATATATTTTGTTCATTTATATGTAGATGAGAGTGAAATACAAAGTTTTGGAGTTTTGATGAAGTTACTACAAAAACAAAAGACAAAATTTAGAGAGACAAGAAGTTAGGGAAGTAGGACACCTTAATAAAAAAAATAAGCCATCAATTTTAAAAAGATTTGGACCATTGAATAAAAATTACTTTAATGAAAAAATAACCGATCAATTTTAACAAGATATGGACCGCTGAATAAAAGTAAAATCTATGTTCATATTAATAGTTAGAAAATGAAATGATTTCTAAAGTGAGTTGGAATTTAGGACTAATGGTATGACAAAATTTATAACACGTGTGACAATAATTAAGCATCCGTCAACAATTTTTTTTAATAAAAATAATAACACTAACATACGATTCATTTAGTTGTTCTTTAATAATTTATTTTATAAAATTACTTTAACAACTATAGAGAATTCCGATAAGACTATATATATCCTATAAATAATATATATTTCTTATAAATATGATATACGTAAAGCTAACGAAGTAATAAGATACATGCGATAAACAAAGTGATGAAGATTATATTAATTAAAGCGATGGTTATCAGTGGCGTAGCCATGATTTGATCCTTATGTAGTCCTGGTTATTGTACAAAAATGAAATAGCATAAAATAGAAATCTTTAGACTTTATGCACAATGTATGATTTTTTTTTGTTTGGTTAACTAGTGTTTTTTGTATTCATGAATCCCTTATTTATTGGTTATTTTCTTTATTATTTTGTCAATCTATAATCATGAGCACACCAAGGTTATCGAGCTTGACGATGTTGCCTCACATTTATGTCTTTTTATCTTAGTCTTTTTTTACTTATCTTCGTGTACGGTGTGTGTATCTTGACACGTCTTTGATTGTGTTGAGATCTATAGGAGTCGAGAGAAAGACGACAAATCTATGACATAGTTAATGTTCTTGAAAGTGTTGGAGTAAGAATGTTTCCTTTGATTTTCGAATTTAACTTACTCAAATTCAATTTACTTAGGTTATTGTTGAAATTAGTGTCTTGTTAAAGGAAAAAGAACAGAATACATGGAAAGGGTTTAAAGCAATTCCAGAAATTTTCTAAGGCACATATACAATCTTCTAAGTTATCTCTATTTATATTTATTAACTTAATTAGGTTGGTTTTTAATTTTGTTTTCGTTCCTTCACCTGAAATTTCAACATTTTGTGGCTTTGAGAATGTGCTCTGATTTTACATATGACAATTCATTCAAGTCAAAATAAAGGAAGAGCTTTTAAGAAAAAAAAGCTTATTTTTGTATGCTTATTTTTAATATATACGATAAATCGTGGGATAGCCATTGGTTATATAATGGTAAAGTACACGACGAGGATCATAAAGATAGGTCGATCATCGAAGTCATAAAAAATTGATGAGGATCGTATGAAGAGTTAAGACGAGGCTCATAAATAAAAAATTATCATAGAAGAGTTTCACAAAGTTCATATAAGAGTTAAAACGAGGGTCATATGCAAAAGTTAAGACAAGGGTCATATGAATAATTAAGATGCAAATTGCATGAAAAGTGAAAGAAAGTATAAAGAAAGTTTGCTACCCACTTATAACTGTATTTATATGCGTCATCATACAAGAGGTTGATAAGAAAGTTTTATAGACAGTATTAAAGTATCTTTATATTTATTGTAAATTACTTGTATTAATAAAGGTAGATGAATGGTTGAACTATTTTAAGCGTGAAGGTAGTGGGATTGAATGTATTGATTATAGTCACAATTAAAATTTATTGTAAATTGATTATAGTCATAATTAAGATTGACCGTGTTGATTATAGTCATTATTAGCTACAACTAATATATATATATATATATATATATATATATATATATATATATATATATATATATGATAGTATGAGCAATATTCTTATTGAAAATACACATCACATTTTATGATATTTTGACTTGTATCATATCTAAGTTCCTAATTTTCTTGATTATCAAAATTCTCATTCTTCCAAAAAAAGAACGCTTTGCACTAGGGATTATGTTTTCACCATGGTTTATGATTCTTACTGATTAAGAAATAAACCGTCGGGTCCAAGACCAAAAATATTAATTGTTAAGTGGATTAAATGTAATTGTCTCATTAGTATCTTTATTATAGGTTAGAGGACATTGTACTAAAAATATTAAATGTATGGGACCAATGAGTAATAATAGAAGGACCGCTTAGGAAATATATGGGGACCACTTCTCCCACTATATAAGGGAACCCCTTTATTCCTAGGTAGTTGGACATTCTTTAATACTTTCTTTTTCTATTTTCTCTCTCTACATTTCTTACTCTAGTCACATCATACACACGATCCAATATCCCCCCTTTTTTGTCATTCTTTTACTCATCATTGGCACCGTCTGTGGGAACACATGATACCTGAAGGGAATATTTTCCTCAAAATCACGATTCTAACTCAATTATGAACGATGAGATTAATGGGGAAGAGGTCGGGGGAGTCACGGCCCGAGCTGGGTCATTATCCGAAGGTGAAATAATTCCCGACCATGATCACTACGCACGGGTCGGGATAAGCGGTCGACTCTGATCATGACGAGAAGACAGCTTATAGAGGATATCGTGAGGCTGAACGTTGAGAAGGAGAAACCCTAAATGAAAAAGGACCAGTGAAGGGAAAGGTAAAGAGCCTATGATCGAAAACGACATGGAAGACTCTTCGGGTGGGGGTCATAACAACTACATCTCCCGTGGAAACGGTCATCGAGAATCCAAACCGGATCGAGAATTGGAAGGAAAGACAAAGCGATATTTGAAGGAAAATCGGGACGATTCCACTGACTTCTCTTCAGACAATTCCTCAGATAGGGAATACCGACGCAGGGTTAGACGAAATAAACACACAGGAAAGAGTAAATCCCGACGCCATAGGGAAAGGCGTTTTTACTCACCAAAATTCAAGAAAGACAGTACCGAAAAAAGAACACCAAATTCTCACGAGAAAGAAGAAATGTTGACAGCAAATGGAGAGGAGCGGGTAGTTTTGCCTCAAGTCCAGTGGCAACCGTCAGTAAGCCAAACGCACGGTTACAGGGTTACCAGCCAGTTCATCAACCCGAGAAACAAAGGATTATATGGAATCCCACCGAGGGATTCAGCGGCGACGCTTTTGGTTTTGGGCTTAATTGGAGATCATCATCGTTGTCAGACAAAATATTGTCGGGATATCTCTCGAAGAGATTCGACATATCCAAATTAGAAAAATACGATGGCAAAAAGGATCCGGATAATCATCTGGAGGCTTTCAAAAACTTCATGTTAAGCTTCGACAACAACGACAAGTTTTTATGCCGAGCTTTTTCAATGACCTTCAAGGATCGGGCATCCAAGTGGTACAACAGGTTACCGCAGGGTTGCATTAAAAAATTCGGGATGTTTTGGATGATGTTCCGGCAACAGTTTATGGGAAGCAACTCCGAGCTAATGGAGACACGATTGTCAACTGTAAACAAAAGTTGGAAGAAAGCCTCAGGGATTATACCAGACGTTCTATCGATGCAAAGATGGATCTCGACCACTACAAAGAAAATGTGGCTCTAACAGGATACAGTTTAGGACTGCTCCCGGGACCGATGAAGCAAGCGTTCACCAAAAAGTAGGCCTTTACCTTTTCCGCCCTCTTAGATCAGGTGGAAAAACAGATATTAATTGAGGAGGTCGAGGCGTCCGAGCTGGCCACGGAAATCCAGCAGAGTGCGCAGGCTTCGATCGTTACAAACCAAGGCACTCAATCTTGCTATGTCCCGCAGGCTCAACCAATTAGCACGCTTCCCCCAGGTGCTCAATCGACCCATATCAAAACTCTGGCACCTCAAGCTCAAAGGACTAAACAGAACAATCAGGTGGTCACGCGACCCATTTCCAACAAGTGGGTCCGACCTGCCTACTTTTCCAACTTAACTGAATGTGTATCTACCGTCTATGAAAAGACCAAAAAGAGCGGAATTTACCGGAGACCGTTTCTTATCTTGACCCCGCGGAAAAGTAGGAATAATCAGTACTGCAGATACCATGAGAATGTGGGACACGACACTAAGGACTGTATTTATCTCGAAAAGAAAATACATATGCTGATAGAAAACGGGAAATTGCTTGAGTATGTGAAGAAGAGGGCACAAAAAGGAGCTGTTTCGAAAGAATAGTCGCGGTAAAAAAACTAGAGACAATGGTGGCAATTACAGAAGTAACCCACCTTTTCGATGTATCTATCGAGTATCTCGATCCCGATGTCACTCGTAATATCATCAGGGTCATAGAGGAAGAAGTCGTGAAAGGTTGGAGAAAGGTGAGCAGCCTCTGTCAATTCTTTGAGTCTTTGACTATCTTTGGAGGTGACTCCATGGCGGGGATCACCCACTCTTTATGGAAACGAAATATCGTGAATCTGGCGACTCAGTTGGAGGCTCAGACGTCTCCCCATTTTCGAGGAAGCCCATCACCGATCTTGTATTTCGTTGATGACGACATGAGGGAAATAGCCGCCCCCCATGAAGACGCAGTCGTAATTGGAGCAGCCATTATTGGAGAGGAAGTCCGACGCATTCTTGTAGACGTCGGAAGTTCGACGGACATAATCTTTTCATCCACTTTTGCCTAGTTCAAAAGACCCCCGGTGATTATGAGGCCGGATATAACTATTGTGGGATTCACAGGTTCAACAGTAGTAGTACTAGAGGAATTTGAGGGCATTGTGCAGCTCGGTCGCGGGCCATTCAAGAAAGAGGTCACTGTTCTGTTCGTAGTAGTAGATGCTCCAGCCTCGCATAACGTGATTTTTGGCAGATCGTGGTTATTGCGGATGCATGCGGTGACATCTATGGTTCATCAATGTTTGAAATACGTGGTCGGGAATAACGTAGGGGTTGTGAGAATCAGCCAGAAGGCGGCCCAGGAATGTTACCGCGCACCGTTAGCACCAAAGGGCAATCAAGAAATGGAACAAGTACGAGACTAGAAATTAAGGGGACTTCCACTGGGGTCGTTGCCCGTGGACGATCCTCGGGAAGCTCCCACCTACTGAATACGGATGAAGATTACGAGAAATACCAGTTTACCGAAGGAAAAATTCTAAAGATCGGAACCAACTTGACGCCGGATTTTAGGGTGAAGTTACTTTTATTGTTACAAGAGAGGTTACATTTGTTTGTCTGGTGTTCAGAGGATGTCACCAAATTCCTAAAAGACATGATAATTCACAATTTGACTGTTAACCCAAGCGTCTGACCAATCTCACGGAAACGTCTGGCTTTCTCCTCAGAAAAAATGGAAATCATTCTACGAGAAGTTAAAAGAATGCTAAGCGTCGGTCATATCAAAGAGTCGAGGTACCCACTATGGACATCGAATCCCGTTTTGGACAAAAAAGAAAAATGGCAAGTGAAGGATGTGTGTGGACTTCACTGAAATCAACCGAGCATGCCCCAAAGATCCATTCCTGATGCCGAGAATCGACCAATTGGTTGATTCAACGTCAGGAAACAAACCACTCTCTTTTATAGATGTGTATGCAGGATATAACCAGATCAAATTGAACCCAACTGACCAGGAAAGCACGACGTTCATCACTGGCCGAGGGGTATACTGTTACAAGGTTATGCCCTTCGGGTTAAAAAATGCAGGAGCAACATATCAGAGGCTGGTGAACAAGGCATTCGAGAAACAGATGGGGAGAAACATGGAAGTCTACATCGACGACATGCTCGTGAAAAGCGAGACCAATGACAACCATCTTGCTGATTTGAAAGAAACGTTTGACAACTTAAGGGATATAAACCTTAAGTTGAAGCCGGAGAAACGTTCTTTTGGCGTGCGGTCATGAAATTTTTTAGGCTTCCTAGTTAGCGAGAGAGGAATCAAAACGGACCACACTTTGATAGCAGCGAGATTAAATCTTTTTGTTTGACCCATAGGATCAAGCAATGTTTTTCATCTCCATTCCATCCGCAGGTGAATGGACAGGTTGAGGTTACAAACCGGACTATCATAGACGGACTCAAGAAAAACTGGGAGGGAAAAGCTGGAAAGTTTCCAGACTATCTATAGGAAGTTCTTTGGGCCTACCGCACCACTCCCCGAACGACGACTCAAGAATCACCCTACGCCTTAGTTTACGGAATGGATGCGGTAACCGCTGCCGAATCGATCTTCCCGTCTTTTAGGGTCGGAAGCTATGACGAAAACAGGAATGGGGATAACCGACGATTGGCTATGACGAACCTTAACTAGTTTTTCAGTTTTTAACTGATCCACGATTTGTCCCGAACCTAAAGGGAAATTTTCAATTGAACAATTGATCTACAGAAACTTAGCTAGTTTTTCAGTTTTTAACTGATCCACGATTTGTCCCGACCCTAAAGGGAAATTTTCAATTGAACAATTGATCTACAGAACCTTAACTGGTTTTTCAGTTTTTAACTGATCGACGATTTGTCCCGACCGTAAAGGGAAATTTTCAGTTGAACAGTTAATCTAAAGAACCTTAACTAGTTTTTCAGTTTTAACTGATCCACAATATTTCGCGACCCTAAAGATAAATTTCCAAACAATTGATATACAGAACCTACGCTGGTTTGTTAAGTTTTCAGAATAAAAGTTTTCCTGGGGCAAAGTAGTTACAAAATAAACAAAGGTTCATTTCCCTTACCAGTTACAAAACATAGCTATTACAAAAAGAACTCAAAATCATCAAAGCTCGGGAAATCCAATGGTAAGTTCATAAAAAAATGGCAATAAATTTAAGCTTCTTCATCGTCAGGATCGGTCTCTGAGGTATCCGTTTCATCTTGATTTTCATCCTCGCAAACTAATCAAGTCGGGCGGTCTTCTTCTGGGACATCCAGCCACATTGAGTCAAGTGGAAGGTCGGGGAATCAGTTGTGCAGGTTCAGAATGTAAGTAGCTTTGGCGTCGGCTGCCTCCTTCTCCATCCACTTTTTGTATTAAACAACAAAAAGTTCGTTTGCAGCTCGAAGGTCACAAATCTCTTCGTTTTTCTTCGCCACAAAGTGATGGAAAAAGCGGTTCTGGAACCTCGATGCCACCAACTGTCGCGCTTGATCATCACGATCTTTTTTGACTCGTGAAAGAGAGGTGCTCAAGTAGTCGTTCTTTCCTTGAAGAGAAGTCAAGGAAGTCTTGGCTTTCGACCCTTTATCTTCCGCCTTTTTAGCCCTTACCTCCAGAAGTGTTCTTCCTTCGTCTCTCTCTTTAATTGCGTTTTCCAACTCCGATATCCTTTCCCTAGCCTCCAACAAATTTTTACTAAGCTCCCTCGCCCGTCTCTCCTTCATAGCCAGCGGTAGAATCATGCTATACAATGACAACGACAACACATCGTTGGCCCGCAAGGAAAAAGTGTGCGGGCTCCCAGGTACCGATAGCACAGGCAGTTTTGTGCTACTTGATGAGGTTCCATCGGCTTTCTTTGTTTCAGAAAGGCCAACCTTTTTCTTCTCTGGCGAGAGCTCACCGACCTCATCTTCATCGGGAATCACCACGAATTTTACATTCTCTGTTGATGCGGCCGTGGAAGCAAGAAGATCTCCACCCTTAGCCTCCTCCCTGTAATGCTCAAAAGCACCGGCATTGTCGCATTTTCTACAAGCGTCGGAACAGTTCCAACAACCCTAGTCTTAACATCTGTTTTCTTCTTCAATGGTTTTGACCTTTTTGCCTCGTTGCCATCGGCCATGGACTTCTTTCGCTTCTTTTTCACCTCCTCGGGGAAGTTGATCTTCTCAACGTCGGCAGCAACTACTGGCTCTTTTCCAGCAACATCAGCCTCAACCTCATCCTTATTTTCCTGCTCAGCACCCTCATCAGATTTTGAGCGCTTGCTGGGTGCCTTGTTGCTTTTCGGGAGGAATGGATGTGCGTCGGGAGCGTCGGTTTTGGCAACCAAGTTCACCAAACTAGGTGGTTGGCGCAACTGTTCCAGGGTGTGGGGTTTGTCAGAGCAACACTAAATATTGCTCATTATGAGATTGGTGTTCTTGAAATACCGGTGGAATGCCCGACCACAATTCCTCCGAGCATAATCCTTCAAAAATTGGAAGGTTATCTTGGCAATTTCAAAATAATCCTTCTTTAGCCCATGGATATATTCCTTACAAACTGAAAACAAAGGATAAGTCAAAAATAATAATATTATTACCATCAGAAACCCATGTACGTAGCAACCGCCTCGGGTTCTCTAGGGTAAAGGGCCGATCATTTTCCTAACAACCACTGATAAATACGAACCGAGGCTTCCACGACTTGTCTCCTTCAAGGAAGTCGTTTACGATTTTCCAGGTGTTCCCCAAAGAGGAATAGAAGAAAGGTAGTTTTGGCGATTTCGAATGCCTGGACATGGCAACATACTCCTTAGTCGGCATAACAAATCTTGACAACCGAGAAGCTATGATACAGGACATAAACGTGTACCGGGCGTTGGGGGTGAGCTGGGAGGGGCAGATACCGAGGACTTCAAAATACTTCGCAATCTCAGGATCTATAGGGAATATGAGACCCCAATTAAAGAGCTCGGTAAAGATAACTATCCTCCGAGATTGGACCTGCAGTGGTGTCTCCCTAGGAACGCGAAATCGTACCTTCACACACTTCGGTATCCCCCATCAGATCAGAAGGTCGGGCTGCACTTTAGCATTATAATACATGTACTTGCCCTCGTATAAAGCGATGACATTATCCCGACAGAGAGACCAGTGATAGGTGGTTGTCATCACAACGTCTATCTTAGCAGGAAAAGGCTCCTCAGGTGTAACAACAGTAGCCCCTTCGCCCGCGGCAACAATCTCCATTCCAGCAACGTTTCCCTCTGCGGGACCAACTTCTGGATTCGCCAAGTTGGTCGCCTCTGGGTCATTGTCAGCAGCAATCTGCGTACCCTCGGTGCCTTTAAGATCAGCTTCCTCCAAGATTTGGGAACGGGCCACCTTTTTTCCTTTAATGGAGACAGGATTCACAAAACTAGAACTGCTACCGATGCGCTTATATTTTGATCCACCTTCCCGAAGCTTTTGCGCACATTCTATTTCCAACTTCTAACGGTCGTCATCCCTTCGAGCAACGCCCAACGGAGTAGCAGCAGTATTAAGACCTGTCCGAAACCCGACAATAGAGTCGGTTAACTGCACCAGTTCGGGTGAGTTGCCCCCACTGGTGAGGATGATGCGCTAGAGTCACCCATTGTAATAAATTTGGGATGGGGATTTTCCTTGGGATTCGTTCGGGGAAAAAAGAGAGACTAAGTCACCATTTGGAATTACCGGTACAGGCTTCGGATGACCAGAGAGACTGACAGAAGGGCTCGGGGAATAACTGCTCGAAGGAATGAGAATCGCTTCGGGGTTCAGAGCGACGATTGGTTCTGGCACAAAGAACGATTCTGCAGGCACGGGCGTTGACTGGATAGGTCCATGAGGAAGAGGAACGGGCGTAAAGGGTTTTTTGCTGGAATCCCAAATCAATCCTGCGGCTCAGTACTCTTCAGCTCGGTCACTAATGCTAGACCAGTCGATGAATCCAAACACAGGTTTCGCTTTCTCTTTAGGTTTCTGATTGTGCTTTAGGTTTTTCTTTGTCATAAATACAATGGACTCTCTCTCTAGAATTGATAAAGGGGATTCTCTCTCTCTCTTGGATTTCTCTGAGAAAGAAATTTATGAGAAGGGAAGATGTATTTATAGGCAACCTTGTGCCTTAACTGTTTTCTTCTTATGGAAGTCCAAAGGAAAAGAGTCGCGGGAAGTCGAAGAGTCTCCTAGAGAGGTGTGCGATCGGACACGCTTCGAATGAGGGACTGACACGTGTAAGTCAAAACCGGCTACGTAAGAAATAGGTAATCATCAAGGTAGCTTCATAGGCATGCAACGGCATCATAACTCGCGTGTTCCTCAAGCTTGCTCCACGTGTCGACTAATACTAAGAGCAAAAGCGGATAATTTCGCGGATGGGCCGGATGACCCGATTAGGCCTGAGATGGGTCCATTAACTAAGGCCCAATGATTTCGTCACCCAAGGTCGGGCTGATGGAGACAAAATTGATCTTCTCCAAAGTGTTGTAAGGAATGAAAACGGGTCGGGAGCAGTTTTTTGAATAGTTCGGCCCTGAAGAAAGTGTACTCTCATCCATGAAGGCATAGTTGTGAGGAAATTATTCGTGAGATGCTTTCTTTGCTTACTTATGAGTATTCATTCTCGAAGCTCTTGAAGACTGAGGGGCTACTGATAAAGAAATAAACCGTCGGGTCCAAGACAAAAAATATTAATTGTTAAGTGGATTAAATGTAATTGTCCCATTAGTATCTTTATTATAGGTTAGAGGACAATGTACTAAAAATATTAAATGTAAGGGACCAATGAGTAATAATAGAATGACCGCTTAGGAAATATATGGGGACCACTTCTCCCACTATATAAGGGAACCCATTTATTCTTGGGTAGTTGGACATTCTTTAATTCTTTCTTTTTCTATTTTCTCTCTCTATATTTCTTACTCTAGTCACATCATACACACGATCCAAGATCCCCCATTTTTTGTCATTCTTTTACTCATCACTTACGTGTTCCAATCAGAGATCCAAACCATAATCTCAAAGAATTCTAATACTACTAGCATTGTCTAAGGGTTCATTACAAAACAAGTACAACAATTTGCCCAAGAAATCAATGCACTTAATCACAATAATTTTAGTAATGTTGATGCATATGTGAATGCTGAAACATGTTTAATTTCATGAATTATTGTGTTTGTTAGTTCTAGTAGTACAAGTCCTTGGATTTTGGATATTGGCACCACATATTATAACTCTCACATATGACTTTTAACTGACCTCAGGCCTTCCACCATTACCAATGTTAATTTACCAAATGGTACAACACCACAAATCACTTAGACTTGCACAATTAGTTATAATTCAAAAATTAACCCTTACAGATATCTTGTTCATACCAACCTTTAATTTAAATTTAATTTCAGCTAGCAAAATCATCAAAAATCTTAGTTGTTGCGTCATTTTCTATCCCTAATATTATATTTTATATAACTTGGTTTCGGAGAAGATGATTGGCTCGGGTAGACAACATGGTGGTCTATACTATATGCATCCAAATAAATCGGATATCTATCTGGTGTAGCAGTCATTTGACCTTAGACCATCAATCATTGTCTCGTTTTAGATTACTTTCACATTTTCTTCTGGGTATTCATTAAAATTTTAGAAATTATTGCATAATTTTCCATTTAGCAGAACAAATACACTTGCATTTTCTAAGAAGCTCAATAAATACAAAATTTGATTTCTCATTAGTACATTATGACGTCTAGGATCCTCACAAAGTTCCTTCATATACATTTTCACGTTATTTTCTTATAATTATCGACAGTTTTACTCAATGCAAATGGACCTTTCTTATGCACAACAAAATGAGAAACATAATATTTATTAAATAATTTAGTGGAATTTGCAAAGTCCAATTTCAAAGATATGTTCAAACAATAAGAGTAGACAAGAATTTCTTCCTCTTCGTATGTTTGTTTTATAAAAGAGCAGAATTGAACTTCAAAACTTGTGTGTTTACACCCCACAACAAAACGGATTAGTTGAACGAAAAATCAACATATTTTAAACGTTGCTCGTTTTTCATGTTTCAATCAAATGTACCATTTAAATTTTGGAGGGATTATCTTTTAACAGATATTTATTTAATCAACTGCATTACTACTCCTTTACTATCAAATAAATCCTTATTCTAGGTCTTATATAATCAGTTTATTTCACTCACGCACTTGCGCGGTTTGAGTTTTGCATGTTATGTAACTAGTATAATCCTCGTGCATCCATTTGTTATTTAGAGGTATCTACATGGAAAAAAAGGCTACAAAGTTCTTGATTTACATACATATAAAGTTTTCACAAGACATCATGTCCAGGTTAAAGAAAAATTATTTACCTTCTATCATTCCTAAATATTTCTTTTTCCAAACCAACAATCGTTATCATCTTTCGATCAAGCACCCATCAATTCTCAATCTCATATCCAATGACTCAGAACCTTAGTTTTTCGCTTTCGTCTCCATCCGAACCCATAAATCTCATTCATTTAATCCTCACCTCTCATATCTTCCCATAATTTTATATGGATTCATCATCCTCACTCATCATTCCGTCATCATGTTCTGTTCCACTAAAACATTCCGCTTCATAACCATCCCCAACAACACATCATTCTGATTCAACTCATAATGATATCTTGGTTTGGTGTTTCCACCTGCCATATACAACCTAATGCATGTTGCAAAGACTACGACATGTCTACCGAGATCAATAAACCTTCCACGTAATCAAGTCTTCGTCAATCTACAAGGTATTTTTTTATCTCGCACTTCTATTTTATGTTTTCTCCCTAAATACCGTGTTTTTAGATTTGTTATTAGCACAAACATATCTTTCATCTTTTTAAAATTCTAACGGTGATCCACTTTGACACCAAGCCATATCCACTGAAATTCAAGATCTAGAACATAACAACAGTTGGCAATTGGTTTCCTTTCCTCCGGGATACAAACCTATCAGATGTTACTGGGTTTATAAGATCGAATACAACTCTGATGGAACCATTGAGCGATATAAAACTCGTTTGGTGGAAAAAGGGTACACCAAATATTAAAGGTATTGACTATCAAGAGACATTTTCTTCAACTGCTAAACTCACGGCTCTTCGATGTTTGTTGACTGTTGAAGTTTCTAGAAATTGGTGTATTTATCAGCTTGATATGCATAATGTCTTTCTTCATGGAAATCTAAAGGAGGACGTATATATATTTTCACATCCCGGTCTCTGCTGGTAATGGGAGAATTTGGTATGTCGGCTTCGAAAATCTATCTACGGTTTGAAAGAAGCATCTCAAAGTTGGTTCTCAATTTTTTGAGTTACAGTCAAAGCTGCAGGTTATATACAATAAAAACGGATTACTCATTTTTTACTAAAAAATCAAGGTAAAAAAAACAAGTTCTCTGTTATACTCATATATGTTGATGATATCCTATTGAGTGGCAATGACTTGCATAATGTTAAATTGCTGAAGAATCATCTACTCCAAAATTTTCACATTTAAAAGCTTGACGAGTTAAACTATTTTCTAGGTTATTTAATTTTCTTGATCTAAGAAAGCAATATCCATTGTTGATTTGCCAAAAAGATTTTACACCTTCTGATTTGTTCTCAAATGTTGTCATGTTATATATTTGTCATCTTTTTTTATTCTTGTCTCTCTTAACCTACTATGTCATGTTATAAATTGTGATTTAAAAAGAAAATGAAGTTTATTTTTTTAAAAAAATATTTGTTTTTATTTGAATTTTAATGATTGAAATGCAAAGTTTTATATTGTATATGATTTTATTTTTAGTTTTGATGATCTCGATATATAGTTTATGTGTTTTGTGTGTCATTCTATTCATTATTCGTAATTTTATTTATATTTTATCAATTTGCGACCGAGTCAAATAAAACTTAAAAAAATAGTTATTTTTTCGTTTTTATCGAGTTTGATTTTTTTATTCATGAAATTGGCTTAGGTTTCAGGTGAGGGTAAAGCATTTTGAGTCAAAATATAAAATGCAAACATACTTAAATATGTATTAGTTGAGTGAAAGTATAAAATGCAAACATACTTAACTATGTATTAGTAGATATTTCTTTTAACTCGTGAAATATTTAGTTATTGTAGTCACAAACTACATGGTGCGAATAAAAAAAAGCATTCGGACGGCTCAATACGTATAATGGAAAAAAAGAAAATAGAGGGTTAAAAATAAAACGTATTAACTATCCCTGACTCTTATTTTAATATCAAAGGTACGGTAGATGGATTTTTTGATGTTATAATAAGTTAGGATTTTTTGGATATTAAAACGTAAAAGGACTGTTGAGTGAGTAACATATGGCGAGTGGTCCTAAGATAAAGTATCATTAAATTTTTAAAACGAACTTATCACCAAATATCCAAAAATAACGTAAGTAGTTGAATCACATGTCCTATTATACCATTTCATATTCTATCTTTTAGGGTATATCTATACTATCTTCTAAAATTAATTAATTTTATTTTAGTGTGGTTGATTTAGTAATTATATTTGACTTTGTCTACTAAGAATCGAATTGTGTATAGGACTAAAAGATTAACAAAGCAGGAAAATATAACTCCTGCGAAATAGAAATTTTGCAGTAAATTTGGATGGCCAGAGCCTCAAAGCAGCTTGAGCCACAGAGGTTTTCTGCTCTCTAAGCTATCCGGCGAAACAACTAGGACATTGTTTACTCAATCTATCCTCACATAAAGCATGTTTGAGATGAATGGGGGCCCAACCCCCAACTTTAGTTCCTGCTCAAGCTCAAACAAGTGAAGTTTCCAAGGACAAAATTTTGTGGCATCAAAACTGATCTTGCTGGTAACCGAGATCTAAGAATTCAGTGGCAGCCATACCCAATGCTCCTTAATCGAGTCCAAATTTAGCCTACCCACCGTTGAAGATAAATGTGTGTTATTTATTGCTTGACGTGTTTGGGGGGTTCAATTCCGTTATCTATCTATCTATCGCATCAATAGCCTCCATCCATAAACCTCTTATAAAGCACCAAGTTGGAGCTCTTTTACTATTATCTCCTTGCGGAAAAGCGAAAGAAAGAATACACGGAATAAGATGATAGTAAATTAAAGGGTTCAAGTTAATGTTAAGCTAAACAAAAACAAAAACCGAAGTAGATACATGAAAGTAAATTAAACAAACTTGACTTCAAACTTCTGAAGCACAGCTAGCCACTGAAGACATGGTGAGTTAACTCTTACAAACTTCTAGCCACTGAAGAAGACATGGTGAGTTAACTCTTACAAACTTCTAGCCACTGAAGAAGACATGGTGAGTTAACTCTTACAAACTTCTGTGGAAGAAAGAAAACAAAAAAAGAGAGGTGTCTGTCAGACAACCATGCAACCAACCCAGTTAGCCATTGAAGACTAACCGAGAACGATCCTCTACAGCCGCCGACCACCCGAAGGTTGAAGGAGAGCCGTTAATCACGCTCTGATTGCGCGGTCATGATTCATCAACCAGATTTGGGAACCTGTCTCCTTAGAACTCAAGGAAACAGAGGTACGAGCCTATAGAACAGATCCTGTTCAAGTAAGGTCGTGACCAATGTTGACAGAGTTTAGATTATATATACTTATTTCTCTCTCTCAACTACCAATGTGGGATATGCTCAATCAAGACTCGTGACCAGACACTACTCTACCTCCCCAAGTCCAACCTATTACTCAGATAGACAAAGTGGCACCAAATTTCCGATCTGAAATAGGAAGATTAAATTTGTGTATATATAAATAGATAGGTAGAGATAGATAGATAAGAGTTACCTCCAACTCCAAGATTCAAGATTCGCATTCAGAAGCGAAGATTGAATTTAGGTCACCAAATTGTAATCAACAACCAAATCAAATCAAGTATTAATCCAAAGGAATGATACAATTGATAGAGGAGACTGAGGTTCTATGATTTAATTTAAAATTGATAGAGATTCAGGTTCTGTGATTGTGACGATCGTGATTTTACTCATCTCATCTCCTCTCCTTCGACCTCCGACCTCCGAATCAGGCTTCTTTCTCCATATGTTTTCTTAAATTACTTTTTGGGATTCATAAAGACACCCGTCGCCCACTCTCCTATATTTATAAATTTTAAATTACTAATTTATCTTTTAATATCACCTCTTAATTTAATTATTACTCATTTACATTCCATTCCCGCATTAAACTCCTTTCTCTATCTTTTAAGAAGAACAAAAGACTTAAAAGTTGAATCTTTTATATAATCTCATTTTTCCATCTACACTTTTTCGATAGATAATATATATTTATCATAAATAATCTTATTATATACTCGCCTACTCTTATTAATAACACACTTATATTTCTCGAGAACCAATGTTAAATCTCTTATATACTTTTATTTTTACATTTTAATCGGTCAAACTCATAATTTATCTCAATTTTTTAGGATAATCTGTTGAATAGATGCCGATGATATAAAAATTGTGTTTTTATGTTTTATTATTTTATATAAAAATTGTTACTCTAATAATACTCGTCTTGTTTTTTCATAATAATATTCTATTTTATTCTTTTATCTTTTAAAAAACCAAAAAACACTCATCCACCTCCACCTCCACCTCCCTCTCCCTCTCCCTCTCCCTCTCCCTCTCCCTCTCGATATTGGTAAAATCACGCATTGAATAAAACATTACTTAAATATATTTTAGATCTTATTAGTAATAACTATATATACAATTTTGTGGAAGAATAATTTTTAACTAACAAATAATATGGCTTCCCAGCTATACAATATAATCTATTTTTTCTAATCGATACAAAATGCCTTCCATTTCTATATACAAAATATCAAATCATTTTTTCCTTCCCTATTTATATTTATAGAACATAAAGATATGCTTAATAACATAAGCAATTGATTTATTTTAGCGACGGCGTATATAATTGAAGCTTAGCATTGGTTTATACCGAAAAACGTCACGTTTTATAAACATTCTTAAATTGTTACAAATTTTACCAAAATATACAAACATATTCTTGAAGAAAAATAAATAAAAATATTAAAGTTTTTGTTAAAAATCTCATCAATTTTTTCATGTTGTCGATGTAACTGGTGACGACATAAATGACACTTTCGGTTTCTTTGGACTTCTGCCTTTTTATCTCCTTATCTACCAAACGATATCATCTTCTATCCCTTACATATAACATGTGTAAAACTAATTTGGCTAGAACTTCTTATTATTCAAATATTCAAAAAGGTAACACGAGATAGTCTTTTCATGTAATTTTTAGCAGTTCTTCTCGAGAAATTGAAATGAGAAAATATCTTATTTATTGATTCCCTTCAACATTGATGTTAAACACATAAAGAATGTATTGAACCTCCTTATTTTGCGACACATACTACATAAGTATAAGTTTACAAAATCATAAACCAATAAATTAATAAAAATAACCATACATGCGGTTGGATTATCGTTTAACATATACAAGCATAACTACGACCTTGAATCTAAATAATACATATCAGACCACATATACTCGTCATTTGTTGATTAGCCATGTTTGCAGACTTTATAACACCATACAAGTATAATATAAAACAATATGAGAATCAACTTAAAATTCCAAGAAAATGGAAAAGTGAGAAATTTGATAGTAAATTAGAAACATAAAAGGCCTTAGATGAGTAAAAGACAATATAAAGACTATTTATTTTACAAAAATGAATAAAAAATAAAGAATTTTTTTAAAGAAGAAGACAAATATTGTTAGATGAAAAGGGGTAAAAACATAATATCCAAAGTTAAAATACTTGATTGGTAATTATTGATTTAATTGTATATCTTATTGGTCAAAATGTTTAGGCTCCCACTTTTTTGTCATATAAGATGACAGAGATGTCTTATTGGTCATTATCCTATAATATTTATAGCTTGTGTCTTCGTGTAAGTCCATTAGCTAATTTAATAAAACATATAAAATAGACTCATATTATGTTAGTAAAAGAACTAAATATATAAAAAACTATATCGTTTATTTGAGCATAAAAACGATGATATTAACAAACTAAAATGTATATTTCAAAACTTTGTAGAGTGTGTTCTATTTTTATTCTTTGACATGGTTTGTCTTAATTGTAACATCACGTACCATAATTTTAAAAGAAAACATGTAAAACATAGAAATGTGAGTAATAACATTATCAATTATTTTATTTTATTTTATTTTATTGATGGTCTATATATCAGAAGTTTGGTATTAGTTTATACCAAAAACTTCATATTTTATAAATATTTCAAATTTTTTAAAAAACCACCGAAAGGTACAAACACATTCTTACAATAAAAATCATTAATATATTAAAGTTTTTGTTGAAAACCTCACATTTTTTCTCTTTTCCCAAAACCTCAGAATATTCAAAAACACAAAATATATTCAATTTTTTTTACCAATTCAAGATATTAAAACATTAGTTACATCATCATCTACTTATATATGCATTTGTTTTCTTTAAAAAATTTGTGTTTATCACTTCAATTAGGTTTCAACTTTTTCCCTATTTTTTTTAAATTCATATTTTTGTAGAAGTTGTGTACTAACTTGGCCAATGATTATCTCTTAAGATTTATCACATTCTCAAGAAAGCCACAACCATAAATTATTTGTTACGTACATATGAAATTGTGTACGGGTGAGCATCACTTCTCACCACAAATTAATAACACAATATATAGATGAAAAAAATATTCATTGGAAACTCCAAATAACTTATCATCTATGCAATGATGAATGAATCAAATCATGTATGCATCGTCCACATATGACCAACACCGTTCACACAAGACTTCCAATCGTCCATACATAACTAGAATTACTAAAAACCAATATTCAAAATCCAAATTTAAACTAATACTTGAATTCAGAATGTTTCCGCTATCTTAATTTGTGAATCTTATTTAATATCAAATTAAAAATTCAATTCGAATACAAAATGCTCATTTTTTTCATGATCTTCTATATTTTCTCTTTTTTTCTTTTTTATTACTTAATATCTTTTGAAAATCTATCTTTTATTTTTACTTTGTTATGTTTTTCTTAACAATATTATACATGATATCATAGACGTCGTGGCTTCATCCAACTTATCAATAAATCAAATATAATAACGGATATATATATATATATATATATAGATATATATATATATATAATGGACTAAATATATTAGTACCATTCATATTATATATATTATAGTTAAACTATATACTTTGCAAACCCTTCGCATGCTCAACTATGAGGTCAACAACCTTATCCTTATAAACCTTCTTCTCCTAAATCATACCCAAAAAAGGGTACAAACATTAATTAAATAACACATCATTGTTGTTGACCAAAGCCTAAATTTTAAGTTTATTCACTTCATCTTCCATAGAATCTATTTTCATCATCCTCCTTAGCCACATAACTATAAGGAAGTGATAATTTAAGGAAATTTCAATCTAAAAAAGTTGAACATAGAAAATTGATAAAAATAAAAACGAATAAAAAGACCATAAATTACATACCTCGCTTAAAAGTTTTGAGTATAGGTTTTCTAAAATCATCCTGAAATACTAAGAATACCTAGCAACCCTAAAACATTACAAATTGTAAATATCACAAATAATAAACATAAATAACAAAATAAAAATTAATTTACATGAAATGGAAGAAGGAAGTATGAGGTCTCTTCACTGTCAGCACCAAACTAATGATATTGAAGAGGAGAAAAAAAAGATGAGTAATGTAAAATGTAAAAACTGAAAAATGAGGTTCTGTCCATTTTGTAAATGTGTCAAAAATATAAAAAGTAAGGTAACTTCGCAATTACATGGTGAAGTAAAGTGGAAAAAATATTATAATTTAATATAATAAAGATAAAAATGACGAGGTATTACCAAAAACTCAAAATGTTCGTATCGCATGAAATATCGTATTCTCTACATCACAATTCCTAACCTTAAATTGATTATATCATGACCTCATATTATTCTTTGAGAGTACATACACAACTCTTAGTTTATCAAACAAATCATCAATTTTGGGTAACAAATATTTGTTTTGGATAGTAACCTTGGTTAGTCTATGTAATATATATATATATACAGTCGTAATGTGTCATCCTTATTCTTACAAATAATATAAGAGCATCCCATGGATAAACGCTTGGTTGTGTAAATTCCCTTTGTAATAAATCTTTTAATTGCACTTTTAACTCCTTCAGTGACATTGATATCATATGATATGTTGGAAACAAAATTAGACTCGTAGGTACAACCATACACTTGCAATGAAATATAAACTCTCCTTCCATAGGTATCCTAAAAATGACTTCTTTACTAAAACAATTTATTGCCGCATGATGTTTAGACTAGAAAACACATTTCCAAAATAACATCAAAGTCAACAATATCAAATAATACTAAGTTAGCTACCAATATCACATATTCTAATATATTAGGATATATTTTGTATTTTTGATCAATAACTACCATGCCCCTAACATGTGTTTAACTATCAATTTATTATTAATGTAGGTTTATGATTTTCCAAGTTAAAATATATGAGAAAAATAATACGTATATCAATGTATATTAAGGTATATCCTAAACAAATATGGTATTTATCACCATACGAGGTGTTGGTCAGCATCATGTAGTATCATTGCAAACATTCAAATATTTTTATATGTGCCACTACTACTTGGTTCACATCGTCTACGTCCTCTACGAATGAACTAAATTACACCACACCCTCTACCTCGACGCGATGGAGAAACGAATGAATGTGTCCTTCTAGTGTTGGATGTATAATCCATGGCTATGCGTTTAATTTATCCATATGCAAAGCAAGATATTGGTCCAGATGATGTACATTACTTAGTTATATGTCATATTCTTCTACAATAACAACATCTTATACTATATATTGATGCTTATGTGGAAGGATGACCTATCAGAAACTCTAATAAAGCACTAACACTACTTGTAGATGTACTTGTATGACATGACATGATAGGCCCATGTTCCCAACCAAACTTATTTTAAAATCTCTCGCTTTTAATCACATGGATGTTGACGAACTTCACCAATACTATTCTCTACCATCTTGGTTTTCTCTACTAATCTTATAGTTTTTCACCTCTACTAGTATCAATTTCAAATTTATGTTGTAATGTAGTCAATCTTGAAATCGTTGACATTTTTCTTCTTCATAACCGGTGGGGATCTCACTTTTGGACTCTTAGTAGGTTAGTTGATTGTTTACTCTCATTATTGAAGTGCTTGAAGTTTTAAAAAATAATAGATATTCAAAGAGTGACCCCAAAAGTTTGTTATTGTTTTGTGCAAACTTTTGGTTTTATTTTTAGGTTGCATTTAATGGTTTAGAGTTTTGCATTGACAAATGATTTATCTCAAATATTACAAAAGAGTGACCAAGATATTGTTACTATCACGCAACTTGTCCAAGTAAGTAAGAAAAAGATTCATCAAATGAGCAATAGTGGATGGGGAGTATTTTATGAAACAATTACGAATTCTTATGGTAATCCTGAAATTGATGTGCCCGACATGGAATCAAGGTATGTGAAAGATATTAAACCCAAAAGGGTTGCTTCATTTTTTACAAATCTTAATTATTTCAAGAATGATTGTTTTTACATGTCATCTATTTTATAAGGAAAGAGTTAGGTGACTGTTTTACACTAGGAAATGTCGAGTTGTTGAATTGTATGGTGTTTTTGAATTCATATTCTTCATTTCAAGATTTTGCCATTAAATCACTTGTGAGGTTGGCAAGATTTCATCCAAACGAATTTGAGCATGTTAGTGATAAAGATTATCTAATCAACTTGAGACTTATTGAGTATGTCAATATGGATGATAATTTTCCAATATGAAGGGTATTTCTGATCTATGAAGAACTTTTGTTCATACAAAAAAATACAAGACGTTTAGATTGGTGTACACACTTTTAAAGCTAGCTTTGTCATTAATGGTGGCCACCGCAAGTGTTGAACGCATTTTTTCTGGTATGAAATATGTGAAGAATGAGTTGAGAAATCGAATTTCTAATCTGTGGCTTAGTGATTGCTTAGTGACGTTTGTGGAGAAATTTTTTTAGTACAATCGATGATCGAGATATCAACAAGCGCTTTCAACCCATAAGTAATAGGAGAACACTTTGTTTGGACTAGAAATACATATTCATTTTGAGGTGTGATTGAAGCATTGATATATTTTTACTATATAATAATTAAATGTTTTTGGCATACTCTTAATTTAAGTTCTGAAACCGTCCCTTCTTACAAAGGAGTAATACACGTTTAGTCTCCCACTTTACGAGACACAAAAATCTAAAAACTGCAAAACTAATAACCAACAAAATTAATAAAGAACTAATAACCAACAATAACGATAGATATGATACAAATGTTTATAAACGACGATAGATGCGATACAATAGTATTTAATTACTGTAAAACTAATAACCAACAACAATACTAAAAGAACATTCAATGTGATTCCTTAGTGTGTCTTACGATCTTTAGTACTAAATAGGATTCAAAACATCCAATAAATGTCTATTTTTTAATACATTCAAACTTTGGTTCTATCAAAATTTGAAATTCAAATGTCAAATGAAGAAGATGATGGCTCAGGCTTGATTTCTTACTATTTTAATGAAGACGATGATCGGAAGTTGATCTGAAATTGACTTTTTTACTTTATGGACTATAAAATCTATGAGTTTTTTTTATATTTCGGAGTTGGAGGCGATGAGTTTACGTGATTTTAGTTTTTTAGAGAGTGAACTAGAATGAGAAAGTAGGCAAGTAATCTATAAAAATTGAAACGTTCTTCTTTTGTTAGTTAACTATTTAATTTATTTTTATAGCAATGGTATGCCTGATAGAAAATAAGTTGGATCTTCTGATATTAGACCGCAATACATTTATAGACCGAATGGTATAAAGTAAATTATCTTTTAAAAACTTTATTAGATAAAATATCATTAAATATTTAAACTAACCTTACTTTTCAATAAATATCATTATATTATCATTGAACTGCTAAATCATTTTCTTTTGCTGCTTCATCATTAGTTTCGACTACTGTTGGCCAAATTTTAGCAGCTGTTGGAGTTGCTTTTGATAACTTTTCAGGCATAAAGGTTGCTGGAGTTCGTTCGCTTTGAGAATCGTTGTCAAAGAAAAGCTTTGGATGTTATACTAACACCAAGAAAAATACATATTTCCTCTGTATGACCAAGTTCCTTCCTTTTCTCAACTGGGATATGTGCATAAGCAATGCAACCAAAAATTCTACAATAATATATAGATGGTTTCCTTTCACTCCAAACTTCCTTTGGCATCATATTTCCAACAACATATGTAAGGCTTTTGTTCAAGATATGAATACTCCAATTTACTGCCTCAGGCCAAAAAGATTTTGGAATTATCCTTTTTGCCAACAAGCTTCTCACCATATTGAGGATGGTTCTATTTTCTTCTCTGATACACCATTTTGTTGTGGTGTATAAGCAGTTTTTAACTCTCTTCGAATGCCATTAATATCACAAAAACTTTAAATTTTTTTGAGAAATATTCTCCACCATGATATGTTCAAAGGGTTTTAATGGTCTTTCTTGTTTGAGTTTCCACACGAGCCTTGAAGCTTTTAAATGCACAACGAGCTTCTGATTTTTTATGTGAAAAATAAACCCATTTTTCGGATATAGTGATCAGTTAAGGTAATTAAATATATTTTACCTCCGTTAGAAATAGGTTTTATCGGGCCACAAATATCATAACGAATTAGCTCTAAAACTCATTTTGCTCGCCATGACTTCCCTTGGGTAAATTGAGAACAATGTTTTTTTCCAACGACACATTCTTCACAAATTTGGATTAGAATACTAATATGAGGAAGACATGTCACCATATTTTTATGTTGGAGGATCTTCAATCCACCAAAACTCAAGTGTCCATAACGAAAATGCCACAACTAAGAATGATCTTTTACTTCAGCGACTAGACAAGTTTGCACACTTTCAATTTTTAATGGAAACAACCTGTTTGAATTTATTGGCACAACATAAATAACTCCTCTAGTATGAGCATAAATCTCACAAACACCTTTTTGAATAGTAAATAAATATAACCCTTTTTACCAATTGACTATTACTTAACAAATTACTTTTTAAGTGAGGAACATAAAAAACATTAGATATTATTTCCATGAAGCCATTCTTGGTTCTTATCTCAATATTACCCTTTCCCATCACCTTCACAGTGGAATGATCACCAAAATTTACAATAATATGAAAGTTTTCATTTAAATAAGAAAAAGAAGACTTACTTCCACACATGTGGTTACTGCAGCCCGTATCCACATACCAAACATTAGATTGAGATTCCTGATTAGCTTGAACTGTCATTAACAGAGTTTCTACTTCCTTATTTTCTGTAAAATTTGATTGTTTTTCCTTCACTTTATCATTAGGCAGCTTAGTATAACATTCAGAACGATAATGACCAAATTTATGACATCTAAAACACTCTACCTTGAAATTTGTGTTGATTTCGTCCTCTGCCTCTGCTTGAAAAATTATAAGTAATGGTTTTAAAATACGTGTTCCCATCTTTATTTCCATGGAATCCTCTTCCTCTACCTATACATCTACCTCTTATTCTAAAGTTTGAGAAATTAGTATGGGTAGAAGCCTTCAAATCTTGCTCCTCTGAAGTTAAACTGCAGTTCATCTTCTGTTCATGGACCAACAAGGAGTTTTGTAGTTCATCAAGAGAGAATGCATTTATGTCTCTTGATTCTTCAGTTGAACACACAACATAATAAAATTTTGGTGCCAGAGAACGCAGTATTTTCTCCAAAATGGTAATATCTTCCATCTTCTCACCATGAAATCACATTTTGTTGCTGATCTCCATAGTCCTGACACATTAGCTGGTAACAGATTCTCCATCCTTCATTTGTAGAGTCTCACAATCTCTTCTCAAACCTAGAAGTTGTGCTCGCTTCACTCTAGCAGAGCCTTGATATCGTTTCTTCATAGAATCCCAGATATCTTTGGAAGTTTCTTTGCTAAGAATTGTTTCCAAGATTGGCCGAGAAATTTCCTGAAATTATAATTTTTTGCCTTCAAATCTTTTAGCTTTCTCGCTTCCAACTCCGTCTTCTCAACATTCGTCAACACAACACCTTCTGCTAGTTCTACTACTAAAAAAAAACAACCGTCGGAACTTAAGAAATTCTACATGAGCATGCTCCAATGATCATAGTGACCATCAAATCGTGTAATGGATGGTTGTACAAAACTTTCCGAATACGTCAAGTTCATTTTTCTTTTTCTTCTTTGATAAAAAGAATTTGGCTTTCTCTTTTTGTGGAAAAAAAATTCCTTCTGAAAAAATTGGTTTTTTCTTTTCCAAAAACATGGGTTTCTTTTCTGAAAAAGAATTGTTTTTTTTTTTCTGAGAAAAAGAAAATGGTATGGAAATAAATATAAAATAAAACGTTTAAACTTTAAAATTTAATACTTTCAACCTTAGGTTCTATCAAAATTTCAAATTCAAATGTCAAATAAAGAAGATGATTGCCAGGATTTGATTTCGTACTATTTTGATGAAGAATCTGAAATTGAATTTCTTACTTTGTAAACTATAAAATCTATGAGTTTTTATGATTATGGAGCTGGAGCCGATGAGTGTATGTGATTTTAATTGTTTTTCTTGAGGGAGAGGAGAGCTAGAGAGGGAATGTAGTCAAAAATTCTATGAAAATTTAAAAAAAAATTAGTTAACTATTTAATTTATTTTTAAAGCAAGATTATGTCTAATAGAAAATAAGTTTGTGTCTTCCGATATTAGACGGTAATACATTTATGGACCGAATAATATAACATAAATTATATCTTTTAAAATTTATGAAATAAAATATCATTAAATATTTAAACTAACCTTATTTTTTTAATAAATATCCAAAATTAATCTAGTTTTAGAGAAAAACACTTATTATTATTATTATTACCGTTTCGTATTCTAATAGTACAAGATTAATTGATTTTATTTTTATATTTTTTCTATTTAATTTTTTTATTGATTTTATAATTTGATTGGATTTGGTTGATATTTTTTTAATATTTAAATATATTCATAATATTTATTCCTAATTTATCAGTTGCAATGGACTTCATATTAAGTTTTAATAAAAAATAGTTATTATTTTATTTTTATCATTTTTATGGAATCGAATAAGATTTCAGATTAAAATACTGAGAATAAAAATACAAAAATTAAAGAAACCTAAATATCCATGAGTAAGATACTTTTCTAACTCATGAAATATTTAAGTCAATGCAGTCACAAATTACATAATGAGGGCAAAAAGAGAAAAGAAAAAGCACTACTTAATATAGTCATGGTAAAAGAAAAAACAAATATAACTTCTGATCATTCAATTATCTATACAATTAATAGATGTAAAAATAAGACAAAAGTTTGGATTGCGAAGCAGTTTTAGCCTTTGTCGATTTACCGTAATAAATAATTATTTTTTAAATTATTTTTGTGTATTGTTTTAGATTTTTTTGGTTGATTTTATAATTTAATTTGATTTTGCAAATAAAAAAATCAAAAAAATCTAGTTTTTCCAATAACAAAATATGATTTAGAAAAACACAAAATTATGATTTAGAAAAATAGAGTTTTAATCTTATTAATATAGTTATTTTAATTTAATGGTTAGAGGGTAAATTTAATGTAACAAAAGATAAAATTAAATACAAAAATAAATAGAGTTACTTTGGAGGAAAAAATTATTTTTTAGTTAAAAAAAGTTTTTTTTATAGAGATGTAATAAATTTAGGATCAAATACCAACTTTCTGCAGAAGTTATATTCATGTAAATATGAAAAGTAAATTGTAATTTTAACTTTAATATGTAAATGTATCTACAACTTATGTTCAAAATTTAATTTTATTATATAATTTTATTGATATTATTATTATTTTGTTTGTAATTTTGATGACATGAATTTTTTTTATTTAAATTATTAATTAAAAAAGTAAATGAGTGTAATTTGGTTGTGAAAATAGGAAAAAATAAGAATTCTCCAAAAATATCTTCGATATATTTTGTTCATTTATATGTAGATGAGAGTGAAATACTAAGTTTTGGAGTTTTGATGAAGTTACTACAAAAACAAAAGACAAAATTTAGAGAGACAAGAAGTTAGGGAAGTAGGACACCTTAATAAAAAAAATAAGCCATCAATTTTAAAAAGATTTGGACCATTGAATAAAAATTACTTTAATGAAAAAATAACCGATCAATTTTAACAAGATATGGACCGCTGAATAAAAGTAAAATCTATGTTCATATTAATAGTTAGAAAATGAAATGATTTCTAAAGCGAGTTGGAATTTAGGACTAATGGTATGACAAAATTTATAACACGTGTGACAATAATTAAGCATCCGTCATAATTGTGAACACACAATTGTTTTAATAAAAATAATAACACTAACATACGATTCATTTAGTTGTTTTTTAATAATTTATTTTATAAAATTACTTTAACAACTATAGAGAATTCCGATAAGACTATATCCTATAAATACTATATATTTCTTATAAATATGATGTACGTAAAGCTAACGAAGTAATAAGATACATGTGATAAACAAAGTGATGAAGATTATATTAATTAAGGCGATGGTTATCAGTGGCGTAGCCATGATTTGATCCTTATGTAGTCCTGGTTATTGTCCAAAAATGAAATAGCATAAAATAGAAATCTTTAGACTTTATGCACAATGTATGATTTTTTGTTTGTTTGGTTAACTAGTATTTTTTGTATTCATGAATCCCTTATGTATTGGTTATTTTCTTTATTATTTTGTCAATCTATAATCATGAGCACACCAAGGTTATCGGGCTTGACGATGTTGCCTCACATTTATGTCTTTTTATCTTAGTCTTTTTTACTTATCTTTGTGTACGGTGTGTGTATCTTGACACGTCTTTGATTGTGTTGAGATCTATATGAGTCGAGAGAAAGACGACAAATCTATGACATAGTTAATGTTCTTGAAAGTGTTGGAGTAAGAATGTTTTCCTTTGATTTTCGAATTTAACTTACTCAAATTCAATTTACTTAGGTTATTGTTGAAATTAGTGTCTTGTTAAAGGAAAAAGAACAGAATACATGGAAAGGGTTTAAAGCAATTCCTGAAATTTTCTAAAGCACATATACAATCTTCTAAGTTATCTCTATTTATATTTATTAACTTAATTAGGTTAGTTTTTAATTATGTTTTCGTTCCTTCACCTGAAATTTCAACATTTTGAGGCTTTGAGAATGTGCTCTGATTTTACATATGACAATTCATTCAAGTCAAAATAAAGGAAGAGCTTTCAAGAAAAAAAAGCTTATTTTTGTATGCTTATTTTTAATATATACGATAAATCGTGGGATAACCATTGGTTATATAATGGAAAATGATTAAGGTTATAAAGTAAAGTACACGACGAGGATCATAAAGATAGGTCGATCATCGAAGTCATAAAAAATTGATGAGGATCGTATGAAGAGTTAAGACGAGGCTCATAAATAAAAAATGATCATAGAAGAGTTTCACGAAGTTCATATAAGAGTTAAAACGAGGGTCATATGCAAAAGTTAAGACAAGGGTCATATGACTAATTAAGATGCAAATTGCATGAAAAGTTAAAGAAAGTATAAATAAAGTTTGCTACCCACTTATAACTGTATTTATATGCGTCATCATACAAGAGGTTGATAAGAAAGTTTTATAGACAGTATTAAAGTATTTTTATATTTATTGTAAATTACTTGTATAAATAAAGGTAGATGAATGGTTGAACTATTTTAAGCGTGAATGTAGTGGGATTGAATGTATTGATTATAGTCACAATTAAAATTTATTGTAAATTGATTATAGTCATAACTAAGATTGACCGTGTTGATTATAGTTATTATTAGCTATAACTAATATATATATATATATATATATATATATATATATATATATATATATATATATATATGATAGTATGAGCAATATTCTTATTGAAAATACACATCACGTTTTATGATATTTTGACTTGTATCAGATCTAAGTTCCTAATTTTCTTGATTATCAAAATTCTCATTCTTCTAAAAAAAGAACGCTTTGCACTAGGGATTATGTTTTCACCATGGTTTATGATTCTTACTGATTAAGAAATAAACCGTCGGGTCCAAGACCAAAAATATTAATTGTTAAGTGGATTAAATGTAATTGTCACATTAGTATCTTTATTATAGGTTAGAGGATATTGTACTAAAAATATTAAATGTATGGGACCAATGAGTAATAATAGAAGGACCGCTTAGGAAATATATGGGGACCACTTCTCCCATTATATAAGAGAACCCCTTTATTCCTAGGTAGTTGGACATTCTTTAATACTTTCTTTTTCTATTTTCTCTCTCTACATTTCTTACTCTAGTCACATCATACACACGATCCAAGATTCCCCCTTTTTTGTCATTCTTTTACTCATCATTGGCACCGTCTGTGGGAACACTTGATACCTGAAGAGAATATTTTCCTCAAAATCACGATTCTAACTCAATTATGAACGATGAGATGAATGGGGGAAGAGGTCGGGGGAGTCACGGCCCGAGCTGGGTCATTATCCGAAGGTGAAATAATTCCCGACCATGATCACTACGCACGGGTCGGGATAAGTGGTCGACTCTGATCATGACGAGAAGACAGCTTATAGAGGATATCGTGAGGCTGAACGTTGAGAAGGAGAAACCCTAAATGAAAAAGGACCCGTGAAGGGAAAGGTAAAGAGCCTATGATCGAAAACGACATGGAAGACTCTTCGGGTGGGGGTCATAACAACAACATCTCCCGTGGACACGGTCATCGAGAATCCAAATCGGATCGAGAATTGGAAGGAAGGACAAAGCGATATTTGAAGGAAAATCGGGACGATTCCACTGACTTCTCTACAGACAATTCCTCAGATAGGGAATACCGACGCAGGGTTAGACGAAATAAACACACAGGAAAGAGTAAATCCCGACGCCATAGGGCAAGGCTTTTTTACTCACCAAAATTCAAGAAAGACAGCACCGAAAAAATAATACCAAATTCTCACGAGAAAGAAGAAATGTTGACAGCAAATAGAGAGGAGCGGGTAGTTCTGCCTCAAGTCCAGTGGCAACCGTCAGTAAGCTAAACATACGGTTACTGGGTTAGCAGCCAGTTCATCAACCCGAGAAACAAAAGATTATATGGAATCCCACCGAGGGATTCAGCGGCGACGCTTTTGGTTTTGGGCTTAATTGGAGATCATCATCGTTGTCAGACGAAATATTGTCGGGATATCTCTCGAAGAGATTCGACATATCCAAATTAGAAAAATACGATGGCAAAAATGATCCGGATAATCATCTGGAGGCTTTCAAAAACTTCATGTTAAGCTTCGACAACAACGACAAGTTTTTATGCCGAGCTTTTTCAATGACCTTCAAGGATCGGGCATCCAAGTGGTACAACAGGTTACCGCAGGGTTGCATTAAAAACTTCGGGATGTTTTGGATGATTTTCGCGCAACAGTTTATGGGAAGCAACTCCGAGCTAATGGAGACACGATTGTCAACTGTAAACAAAAGTTGGAAGAAAGCCTCAGGGATTATACCAGACGATTTATCGATGCAAAGATGGATCTCGACCACTACGAAGAAAATGTGGCTCTGACAGGATACAGTTTAGGACTTCTCCCGAGACCGATGAAGCAAGCGTTCACCAAAAAGTAGGCCTTTACCTTTTCCGCCCTCTTAGATCAGGTGGAAAACAGATATTAATTGAGGAGGTCGAGGCGTCCGAGCTAGCCACGGAAATCCAGCAGAGTGCGCAGGCTTCGATCGTTACAAACCAAGGCACTCAATCTTGCTTTGTCCCGCAGGCTCAACCAATTAGCACGCTTCCCCCAGTTGCTCAATCGACCCATATCAAAACTCTGGCACCTCAAGCTCAAAGGACTAAACAGAACAATCAGGTGGTCACGCGACCCATTTCCAACAAGTGGGTCCGACCTGCCTACTTTTCCAACTTAACGGAATGTGTATCTACCGTCTATGAAAAGACCAAAAAGAGTGGAATTTACCGGAGACCGTTTCTTATCTTGACCCCGCGGAAAAGTAGGAATAATCAGTACTGAAGATACCATGAGAATGTGGGACACGACACTAAGGACTGTATTTATCTCAAAAAGAAAATACAGATGCTGATAGAAAACGGGAAATTGCTTGAGTATGTGAAGAAGAGGGCACAACAAGGAGCTGTTTCGAAAGAATAGTCGCGGTAAAAAAACTATAGACAATGGTGGCAATTACAAAAGTAACCCACCTTTTCGATGTATCTTTCGAGTATCTCGATCCCGATGTCACTCGTAATATCATCAGGGTCATAGAGGAAGAAGTCGTGAAAGGTGAGCAGCCTCTGTTAATTCTTTGACTCTTTGACTATCTTTGGAGGTGACTCCATGGCGGGGATCACCCACTCTTTACGGAAACGAAATATCGTGAATCTGGCGACTCAGTTGGAGGCTCAGACGTCTCCCCATTTTCGAGGAAGCCCATCACCGATCTTGTATTTCGATGATGACGACATGAGGGAAATAGCCCCCCCCCATGAAGACGCAATCGTAATTGGAGCAGCCATTATTGGAGAGGAAGTCCGCCGCATTCTTGTAGACGTCGGAAGTTTGGCAGACATAATCTTTTCATCCACTTTTGCCCAGTTCAAGAGACCCCCGGTGATTATGAGGTCGGATATAACTATTGTGGGATTCACAGGTTCAAAAATAGTAGTACTAGAGGAATTTGAGGGCATTATGCACCTCGGTCCCGGGCCATTCAAGAAAGAGGTCACTGTTCTGTTCGTAGTAGTAGATGCTCCAGCTCGCATAACGTGATTTTTGGCAGATCGTGGTTATTGCGGATGCATGCGGTGACATCTATGGTTCATCAATGTTTGAAATACGTGGTCGGGAATAACGTAGGGGTTGTGAGAATCAGCCAGAAGGCGGCCCAGGAATGTTACCACGCACCGTTAGCACAAAAGGGCAATCAAGAAATGGAACAAGTACGAGACTAGAAATTAAGGGGACTTCCACTGGGGTCGTTGCCCGTGGACGATCCTCGGGAAGCTCCCACCTACTGAATACGGATGAAGATTAAGAGAAATACCTGTTTACCGAAGGAAAAATTCTAAAGATCGGAACCAACTTGACGTCGAATTTTAGGGTGAAGTTTCTTTTATTGTTACAAGAGAGGTTACATTTGTTTGCCTGGTGTTCAGAGGATGTCACCAAAGTCCTAAAAGACATGATAATTCACAATTTGACTGTTAACCCAAGAGTCTGACCAATATCATGGAAACGTCTGGCTTTCTCCTCAAAAAAATGGAAATCATTCTACGAGAAGTTAAAAGAATGCTAAGCGTCGGTCATATCAAAGAGTCGAGGTACCCACTATGGACATCGAATCCCGTTTTGGACAAAAAAGAAAAATTGCAAGTGGAGGATGTGTGTGTACTTCACTTAAATCAACCGAGCATGCCCCAAAGATCCATTCCTGATGCCGAGAATCGACCAATTGGTTGATTCAATGTCAGGTAACAAACCACTCTCTTTTATGGATGCGTATGCAGGATATAACCAAATCAAATTGAACCCAACCGACCAAGAAAGCACGACGTTCATCACTGGCCGAGGGGTATACTGTTACAAGGTTATGCCCTTCGGGTTAAAAAATGCAAGAGCAACATATCAGAGGCTGGTGAAAAAGGCATTCGAGAAACAGATCGGGAGAAACATGGAAGTCTACATCGACGACATGCTCGTGAAAAGCGAGACCAATGACAACCATCTTGCTGATTTGAAAGAGACCAATCTCTTCGTTTTTCTTCGCCACAAAGTGATGGAAAAAGCGGTTCTGGAACCTCGACGCCACCAACTGTCGCGCTTGATCATCACGATCTTTTTTGACTCGTGAAAGAGAGGTGCTCAAGTATTCGTTCTTTCCTTGAAGAGAAGTCAAGGAAGTCTTGGCTTTCGAACCTTTATCTTCCGCCTTTTTAGCCCTTACCTCCAGAAGTGTTCTTCCTTCGTCTCTCTCTTTAATTGTGTTTTCCAACTCGGATATCCTTTCCCTAGCCTCCGACAAGTTTTGACTAAGCTCCCTCGCCCGTCTCTCCTTCATCGCCAGCGGTAGAATCATGCTATACAATGACAACGACAACACATCGTTGGCCCGCAAGGCAAAAGTGTGCGGGCTCCCAGGTACCGACAGCACAGGCAGTTTTGTGCCACTTGATGAGGTTCCATCAGCTTTCTTTGTTTCAGAAAGGCCAACCTTTTTCTTCTCTGGCGAGAGCTCTTTGACCTCATCTTCATCGGGAATCACCACGACTGTTGCATTCTCTGTTGATGCGGCCGCGGAAGCAAGAAGATCTCCACCCTTAGCCTCCTCCCTGTACTGCTCAAAAAGCACCGGGATTGTCGCATTTTCTACAAGCGTCGGAACAGTTCCAACAACCCCACTCTTAACATCTGTTTTCTTCTTCAATGGTTTTGACCTTTTGGCCTCGTTACCATCGGCCATGGACTTCTTTCGCTTCTTTTTCACCTCCTCGGGGAAGTTGATCTTCTCAACGTCGGCAGTAACTACTGGCTCTTTTCCAGCAACATCAGCCTCAACTTCATCCTTATTTTCCTGCTCAGCACCCTCATCAGATTTTGAGCGCTTGCTGGGTGCCTTGGTGCTTTTCGAGAGGAATGGATGTGCGTCGGGAGCGTCGGTTTTGGCAACCAAGTTCACCAAACTAGGTGGTTGGCGCAACTGTTCCAGGGTGTGGGGTTTGTCAGAGCAACACTAAATATTGCTCATTATGAGATTGGTGTTCTTGATACACCGGTGGAATGCCCGACCACAATTCCTCCGAGCATAATCCTTCAAAACTTGGAAGGTTATCTTGGCAATTTCAAAATAATCCTTCTTTAGCCCATGGATATATTCCTTACAAACTGAAAACAAAGGATGAGTCAAAAATAATAATATTATTACCATCAGAAACCCATTTACGTAGCAACCGCCTCGGGTTCTCTAGGGTAAAGGGCCGATCATTTTCCTAACAACCACTGATAAATACGAACCGAGGCTTCCACGACTTGTCTCCTTCAAGGAAGTCGTTTACGATCTTCCAGGTGTTCCCCAAAGAGGAATATAAGAAAGGTAGTTTTGGCGACTTCGAATGCCCGAACATGGAAACATACTCCTTAGTCGGCATAACACATCTTGACAACCGAGAAGCTATGATACATGACATAAGCATGTACCAGGCGTTGGGGGTGAGCTGGGAGGGGCAGATACCGAGGACTTCAAAATACTTCGCGATCTCAGGATCCATAGGGAATATGAGACCCCAATTAAAGAGCTCGGTAAAGATAATTATCCTCCGAGATTGGACGTGCAATGGTGTCTCCCTAGGAACGCGAAATCGTACCTTCACATACTCCGGTATCCCCCATCAGATCAGAAGGTCGGGCTGCTCTTTAGCATTATAATACATGTACTTGCCCTCGTATAAAGCGATGACATTATCGTGACAGAGAGACCGTTGATAGGTGGTTGTCATCACAACGGCTATCGTAGCAGGAAGAGGCTCCTCAGGTGTAACAGCAGTAGCCCCCTCGCCCGCGGCGACAATCTCCATTCCAGACTCGTTTCCCTCTGCGAGACCAACTTCTGGATTCGCCAAGTTGGTCGCCTCTGGGTCATTGTCAGCAGCAATCTGCGTACCCTCGGTGCCTTTAAGATCAGCTTCCTCCGAGATTTGGGAACGGGCCACCTTTTTTCCTTTAATGGAGACAGGATTCACAAAACTAGAACTGTTACCGATGTGCTTATGTTTTGATCCACCTTCCCAAAGCTTTTGCGCACATCCTATTTCCAACTTCTAACGGTCGTCATCCCTTCGAGCAACGCCCAACGGAGTAGCAGAAGTATTAAGACCTGTCTGAACCCCGACAATAAAGTCGGTTAACTGCACCATTTTGGGTGAGTTGCCCCCCACTGGTGAGGATGATGCGCTAGAGTCACCCATTGTAATAAATTTGGGATGAGGATTTTCCTTCGAGATTCGTTCGGGAAAAAAAGAGAGACTAAGTCACCATTTGGAATTACCGGTACAGGCTTCGGGTGACCAGAGAGACTGACAGAAGGGCTCGGGGAATAACTGCTCGAAGGAATGAGAATCGCTTCGGGGTTCGGAGCGACGATTGGTTCTGGCGCAAAGAACGATTCTGCAGGCACGGGCGTTGACTGGACAGGTCCATGAGGAAGAGGAACGGGCGTAAAGGGTTTTTTGCTGGAATCCCAAATCAATCATGCGGCTCAGTACTCTTCAACTCGGTCACTAATGCTAGACCAGTCGATGAATCCAAACACAAGTTTCACTTTCTCTTTAGGTTTCTGATTGTGCTTTAGGTTTTTCCTTGTCATAAATACAATGGACTCTCTCTCTAGAATTGATAAAGAGGATTCTCTCTCTCTAGGATTTCTCTGAGGAAGCAAGTTATGAGAAGGGAAGATGTATTTATAGGAAACCTTGTGCCTTAACTATTTTCTTCTTATGGAAGTCCAAAGGAAAAGAGTCGCGGGAAGTCGAAGAGTCTCCTAGAGAGGTGTGCGATCGGACACGCTTCGAATGAGGCACTGACATGTGTAAGTCAAAACCGGCTACGTAAGAAATTGGTAATCATCAAGGTAGCTTCATAGGCATGCAACGTCATCAGAACTCGCGTGTTCCTCAAGCTTGCTCCACGTGTCGACTAATACCAAGAGCAAAAGCGGATAATTTCGCGGATGGGCCGGATGACCCGATTAGGCCTGAGATGGGTCCATCAACTAAGGCCCAATGATTTCGTCCCCCAAGGTTGGGCTGATGTAGACAAAATTGATCTTCTCCAAAGTGTCGTAAGGAATGAAAACGGGTCGGGAGCAGTTTTTTGAATAGTTCGGCCCTGAAGAAAGTGTACTCTCATCCATGAAGGCATAGTTGTGAGGAAATTATTCGTGAGATGCTTTCTTTGCTTACTTATGAGTATTCATTCTCGAAGCTCTTGAAGACTGAAGGGCTACTGATAAAGAAATAAACCGTCGGGTCCAAGACAAAAAATATTAATTCTTAAGTGGATTAAATGTAATTGTCCCATTAGTATCTTTATTATAGGTTAGAGGACAATGTACTAAAAATATTAAATGTAAGGGACCAATGAGTAATAATAGAATGACCGCTTAGGAAATATATGGGGACCACTTCTCCCACTATATAAGGGAACCCATTTATTCTTGGGTAGTTGGACATTCTTTAATTCTTTCTTTTTCTATTTTCTCTCTCTATATTTCTTACTCTAGTCACATCATACACACGATCCAAGATCCCCTATTTTTTGTCATTCTTTTACTCATCACTTACTTGTTCCAATCAGAGATCCAAACCATAATCTCAAAGATTTCTAATACTACTAGCATTGTCTAAGGGTTCATTACAAAACAAGTACAACAATTTGCCCAAGAAATCAATGCACTGAATCACAATAATTTTAGTAATGTTGATGCATATGTGAATGCTAAAACATGTTTAATTTCATGAATTATTGTGTTTGTCAGTTCTAGTAGTACAAGTCCTTGGATTTTGGATATTGGCACCACATATTATAACTCTCACATATGAATTTTAACTGACCTCATGCCTTCCACCATTACCAATGTTAATTTACCAAATGGTACAACACCACAAATCACTTAGACTTGCACAATTAGTTATAATTAAAAAATTAACCCTTACAGATATCTTGTGCATACCAACCTTTAATTTAAATTTAATTTCAGCTAGCAAAATTATCAAAAATCTTAATTGTTACGTCATTTTCTATCCCTAATATTATATTTTATATAACTTGGTTTCAGAGAAGATGATTGGCTCGGGTAGACAACATGGTGGTCTATACTATATGCATCCAAATAAATCAGATATCTATCTGGTGTAGCAGTCATTTGACCTTAGACCATCAATCATTGTCTCGTTTTAGATTACTTTCACATTTTCTTCTGGGTATTCATTAAAATTATAGAAATTATTGCATAATTTGCCATTTAGCAGAACAAATACACTTGCATTTTCTAAAAAGCTCAATAAATACAAAATTTGATTTCTCATTAGTACATTATGACGTCTAGGATCCTCACAAAGTTCCTTCATATACATTTTCACGTTATTTTCTTATAATTATCGACAGTTTTACTCAATGCAAATGGACCTTTCTTATGCACAACAAAATGAGAAACATAATATTTATTAAATAATTTAGTGGAATTTGCAAAGTCCGATTTCAAAGATATGTTCAAACAATAAGAGTAGACAAAAATTTCTTCCTCTTCGTATGTTTGTTTTATAAAAGAGCAGAATTGAACTTCAAAACTTGTGTGTTTACACCCCACAACAAAACGGATTAGTTGAACGAAAAATCAACATATTTTAAACGTTGCTCGTTTTTTCATATTTCAATCAAATGTACCATTTAAATTTTGGAGGGATTATCTTTTAAAAGATATTTATTTAATCAACTGCATTACTACTCCTTTACTATCAAATAAATCCTTATTCCAGGTCTTATGTAATCGGTTTATTTCACTCACGCACTTGCGCGGTTCGAGTTTTGCATGTTATGTAACTAGTATTCATCCCAAACCTAAATTTAATCCTCGTGCATCCATTTGTTATTTAGAGGTATCTACATGGAAAAAAAGGCTACAAAGTTCTTGATTTACATACATATAAACTTTTCACAAGCCATCATGTCCAGGTTAAAGAAAAATTATTTCCCTTCTATCATTCCTAAATATTTCTGTTTCCAAACCAACAATCGTTATCATCTTTCGATCAAGCACCCATCAATTCTCAATCCTATATCCAATGACTCAGAACCTTAGTTTTTCGCTTTCGTCTCCATCCGAACCCATAAATCTCATTCATTTAACCCTCACCTCTCATATCTTCCCATAATTTTATATGGATTCATCATCCTCACTCATCATTCCGTCATCATGTTCTGTTCCACTAAAACCTTCTGCTTCATAACCATCCCCAACACATCATTCTGATTTAATTTGTAATGATATCTTGGTTCGTCATTTTCACCCGCCACATAAAATCTCATGCATGTTTCCAAGACTATGACATGTCTACCGAGATCAATAAACCTTCAAAGTAATCAAGTCTTTGTCAATCTACAAGGTATCTTTTTTTATCTCACACTTCTATTTTATGTTTTCTCCCTAACTACCGTGTTTTCTTAGCTTTGCTATTAACACAAACATATATTTCATCTTTTTAAAATGCTAGTCGTGATCCATTTTGACACCAAGCCATATCCACTGAAATTCAACATCTAAAGGAGGAGGTATATGTATTTTCAAATCATGGTATCTGTTGGCAATGGGAGAATTTGGTATGTCCCCTTCGTAAATCTATCTACGGTTGGATAGAAGCATCTCAAAATTGGTTCTCTATTTTTTTAGCTACATTCAAAACTGCAGGTTATATACAATCAAAAAACGGATTACTCATTTTTTACTAAAATTCAAGGTAAAAAAACAAGTTCATTGTTATACTCATATATGTCGATGATATCTTATTGAGTGGCAATGACTTGCATAATGTCAAATTTCTAAAGAATCATATACTCCAACATTTTCACATTTAAAAGCTCGGTAAGTTAAAATATTTTCTAGGTTATTTAATTTTCTTGATCTAAGAAAGCAATATCCATGGTTGATTTGCCAAAAAGATTTTACATCTTCTGATTTGTTCTTAAATGTTGTCATGTTATATATTGGTCATATTTCTAATGTTTTTCTTTCTTAACCTACTATGTCATGTTATAAATTGTGATCTAAAAATAAAATGAAGTTTAATTTTGTTTAAAAATATTTGTTTTTATTTGAATTTTAATGATAAAATGCAAAGTTTAATATTGTATATGTTTTTATTTTTAGTTTTGATGATCTCGATATATAGTTTACGTGTTTTGTGTATTCTTTACTCGTAATGTTTATTTCTAGTTTATCAATTGCGACCGAGTCAAATAAAACTCTAAATAAATATTAATTTTTTCGTTCCTATCGAGTTTTATTTTTATGTCGTACTTTCTCTCAAAACTTCAAAGATAGTGCTTTAAATTGACATATCTAAATTCCTCAAGATTCTATCAAGAATTCTGATATGTTTTGGATATTTTAAATGATAATTTGTAGAGAGTAAGAAGATGAAACAGAATGATGACACGATAACTCAATACATATAGTTGGTCGGAGAAATTTTGAAGGATTATACCAAACGTTTCTTTCTGACGAAGAATCGTCTGGATGATTATTATGAGCAAGTTACCATTGTTTCTTTTAGACAATGGTTTCTCCCTAGATATTTGGTTGATGACGTAACTAGGAAGAAATCCGTGACTTTTGATCCTTTATTAGCTTAGGTTGAAGAGCATATTAGGTGGAAGAATCTCAGAGATTAAAACCAATTCCCTTACAAAGACAAATTCAACAATCATCTGCTCTAGTTTATCAACAACAACATATTCAATATTTTCAGACCCAGGTAGTGATTTATCTTCATCTCAGAAGCACAAGTCAAACTCCACCTCTACCTAAGGTAAACCAACAAACTCAAGGTCAGGAGCAAAGTTCTAAAACGAAACGAAGAGTCCGACTCGACAAATCTGAAGAATTGATAGAGAGCATTGCTACTATTTTTTACATACACATAATTTTATTCAATTTAGAAAACCACTCTCATTCAAATTCTGAGAGAAGAACGAAATAACCAATTTTACAAGTAGCATAATGATGTAGGTCATGATATGGTCATGATACGAGGGACTGCATCACTTTGAAGTAGGAAATTTAAACTCTGACCAATAATGGTAAAGTGACCACATTTTTTCAGAGACAGTCAGAGGGCTGGCAGTAGGTTCCAATGGGTAATCAAGATTCAGATTGAGATAGTCGAGGTTGCACAAAACCAATAAAATATGATGGTTATAAGGAGGCATTATAACTATTTTTAAGTGGATGCATAATATTTAGATCCCGATCCCAACCGAATAAGTTTCCTTAGTAATTGACAAACCAATAGCTTAAGGGAAGGTTAAAAGTTTGTGTAAGTTATTTGAGTCAGACTATCTTTGGAGCGGTACTGTGTCGGGAGCCACCGATATTAAAAACAAATCATGTCATAAGTTTAACAACTCAGTTGGAATGAAGAATTCCAACCCATAATTTCCGAGATCCATTACCCTTTATTTTTTATGATGATTTAAAAGAGGTTGTTGGACCTCACGAGGATGTTGTGGTAATCAGAGCAGCAACTGAATGAACCAAAATCCGGAATATCGTAATTGATACATGCAGTTTGATAAACATCCTTTTATGTCCACTTACAAACATATGGAGGATTTATTAGGGTTACCGTCGATGTTATCAAAGAATTCAAGACGCGTTTTTATTAGGCCGAGGTTCTTTAAAAAAAGGTAAAAGTATTGTTTATAATTATGGATGGACCAACATCCTATAATACCATTGTTTACGGATCTTGGTTGTCAAGAATTCATGTTATCGCCTCAAATATCCATCTATGTTTGCGTATGTTTACCGCAGTAGCCAAAAAATTGGCAAGAGAGTGTTAATACTGTTGAATTGGCTCCGAAGATAATTAAAAGTTCTAAAATAAAGCAAGAATAACAATTAATGGGGTCTACTTCGGATTTAGATGCTTTAGATAGTCCAATGAGTCTCCCAGTTCAATAACACCTGATGAGGACATCAAAATTTATACTTTTCCTAATGGAAAGAGTTTGAAGATTGGTATTTAGTTATCGTATGTTGTAAGTGAACAAATAATATCCTTTTTGTTAAGAAATTTGCATATGTTTACCTAGTGTACTAAGGACGTAAAAGAAGTACATGTGAGTGGTATTTGTCAAAAACTTACCGTACGACCTAATGAATGTCCCATAATTAAAAAATAAAAAGTGTTCGTTGTTGAAATGTCAAAGCAATTTTGGCAAAAGTAGATCGATTAACAGAAGTGGGAAATATTAGATAATCTCAATATCCATTAATGGATGGTAAACCTAGTGCTCATAAAAATATATAGCGAGAAATGATGAATGTGTGTTGATTTACCGTTTTAAACATAGCATGTCCGAATGATCCTTTTCATGTTCCCAGAATTGATCATTTGATAGAATTGACTTAAGGTAACAAACTCTTATATTTTATGGATGTATTTTTCGGATATAATCAGATACAGATAGATTCTAAGGACCCATACAACAGCACATTCATAACTGATATGGGGTTTTATTTCTACAAGGTACTAAAGTTTGGGTTGAAGAACGCCGGGGCTACTTATTAGCAACTATTGCTACAAGGTAATAGCGTCGGCAGCTCCAACCGAAAAAATAATGTATTAAGCAATACGCTTTGGCTTCTGGGCATCTAACAAAAGGGCAGAATACAAAGTAGCACTTGCAAAAATACCACTTGCAAAAATATGTGATGGCAAGAAAGTTCTATTGATAATTGATTAACAACTTCTTATGAACCATGCATCAGGGCAAGACGAAGCGAGCACAGATCATCTAGACGAAGCGAGCACATATCACAATCTAGTAAGCTACAAACTACATTGTGCGAATAAAACAAGGCATTCGGACAGCTCAATACGTATAATGAGAAAAAAGAAAATAGAGGGTTAAAAATAAAATATATTAACTATCCGAATCTTATTTTAATATCAAAGGTACGGCGAATGAAATTTTTTGATATAATAATAAGTTAGGATTTTTTTATATTAAAACGTAAAAGGGTGGGTGAAGTGGCCTTAAGATAAAGTATCATTAAATTTTTAAAACGAACTTATCACCAAATATCCAAAAATAACGTAAGTAGTTGAATCACATGTCCTATTATACCATTTCATATTCTATCTTTTAGGGTATATCTATACTATCTTCTAAAATTAATTAATTTTATTTTAGTGTGGTTGATTTAGTAATTATATTTGACTTTGTCTACTAAGAATCGAATTGTGTATAGGACTAAAAGATTAACAAAGCAGGAAAATATAACTCCTGCGAAATAGAAATTTTGCAGTAAATTTGGATGGCCAGAGCCTCAAAGCAGCTTGAGCCACAGAGGTTTTCTGCTCTCTAAGCTATCCGGCGAAACAACTAGGACATTGTTTACTCAATCTATCCTCACATAAAGCATGTTTGAGATGAATGGGGGCCCAACCCCCAACTTTAGTTCCTGCTCAAGCTCAAACAAGTGAAGTTTCCAAGGACAAAATTTTGTGGCATCAAAACTGATCTTGCTGGTAACCGAGATCTAAGAATTCAGTGGCAGCCATACCCAATGCTCCTTAATCGAGTCCAAATTTAGCCTACCCACCGTTGAAGATAAATGTGTGTTATTTATTGCTTGACGTGTTTGGGGGGTTCAATTCCGTTATCTATCTATCGCATCAATAGCCTCCATCCATAAACCTCTTATAAAGCACCAAGTTGGAGCTCTTTTACTATTATCTCCTTGCGGAAAAGCGAAAGAAAGAATACACGGAATAAGATGATAGTAAATTAAAGGGTTCAAGTTAATGTTAAGCTAAACAAAAACAAAAACCGAAGTAGATACATGATAGTAAATTAAACAAACTTGACTTCAAACTTCTGAAGCACAGCTAGCCACTGAAGACATGGTGAGTTAACTCTTACAAACTTCTAGCCACTGAAGACATGGTGAGTTAACTCTTACAAACTTCTAGCCACTGAAGACATGGTGAGTTAACTCTTACAAACTTCTAGCCACTGAAGACATGGTGAGTTAACTCTTACAAACTTCTAGCCACTGAAGACATGGTGAGTTAACTCTTACAAACTTCTAGCCACTGAAGACATGGTGAGTTAACTCTTACAAACTTCTAGCCACTGAAGACATGGTGAGTTAACTCTTACAAACTTCTAGCCACTGAAGACATGGTGAGTTAACTCTTACAAACTTCTAGCCACTGAAGACATGGTGAGTTAACTCTTACAAACTTCTAGCCACTGAAGACATGGTGAGTTAACTCTTACAAACTTCTAGCCACTGAAGACATGGTGAGTTAACTCTTACAAACTTCTAGCCACTGAAGACATGGTGAGTTAACTCTTACAAACTTCTAGCCACTGAAGACATGGTGAGTTAACTCTTACAAACTTCTAGCCACTGAAGACATGGTGAGTTAACTCTTACAAACTTCTAGCCACTGAAGACATGGTGAGTTAACTCTTACAAACTTCTGTGGAAGAAAGAAAACAAAAAAACGAGCAACTCTTACAAACTTCTGCGGAAGAAAGAAAACAAAAAAAGAGAGGTGTCTGTCAGACAACCATGCAACCAACCCAGTTAGCCATTGAAGACTAACCGAGAACGATCCTCTACAGCCGCCGACCACCCGAAGGTTGAAGGAGAGCCGTTAATCACGCTCTGATTGCGCGGTCATGATTCATCAACCAGATTTGGGAACCTGTCTCCTTAGAACTCAAGGAAACAGAGGTACGAGCCTATAGAACAGATCCTGTTCAAGTAAGGTCGTGACCAATGTTGACAGAGTTTAGATTATATATACTTATTTCTCTCTCTCAACTACCAATGTGGGATATGCTCAATCAAGACTCGTGACCAGACACTACTCTACCTCCCCAAGTCCAACCTATTACTCAGATAGACAAAGTGGCACCAAATTTCCGATCTGAAATAGGAAGATTAAATTTGTGTATATATAAATAGATAGGTAGAGATAGATAGATAAGAGTTACCTCCAACTCCAAGATTCAAGATTCGCATTCAGAAGCGAAGATTGAATTTAGGTCACCAAATTGTAATCAACAACCAAATCAAATCAAGTATTAATCCAAAGGAATGATACAATTGATAGAGGAGACTGAGGTTCTATGATTTAATTTAAAATTGATAGAGATTCAGGTTCTGTGATTGTGACGATCGTGATTTTACTCATCTCATCTCCTCTCCTTCGACCTCCGACCTCCGAATCAGGCTTCTTTCTCCATATGTTTTCTTAAATTACTTTTTGGGATTCATAAAGACACCCGTCGCCCACTCTCCTATATTTATAAATTTTAAATTACTAATTTATCTTTTAATATCACCTCTTAATTTAATTATTACTCATTTACATTCCATTCCCGCATTAAACTCCTTTCTCTATCTTTTAAGAAGAACAAAAGACTTAAAAGTTGAATCTTTTATATAATCTCATTTTTCCATCTACACTTTTTCGATAGATAATATATATTTATCATAAATAATCTTATTATATACTCGCCTACTCTTATTAATAACACACTTATATTTCTCGAGAACCAATGTTAAATCTCTTATATACTTTTATTTTTACATTTTAATCGGTCAAACTCATAATTTATCTCAACTTTTTAGGATAATCTGATGAATAGATGCCGATGATATAGTTAACGAACTCCGATATTTCAAAGATCAAAATCCAAGACAACTAACTGTTTGGGTTTAATCAACCGCAATCCCAAATGGGTTTAATCAACCGCCTCCAAATGTTCCCAATTTGTAGATTGATCTTCGACTTCAGGTTGTGAATTATTGTCCACCGGAATATGAGCTTCTGGAATAACAACTTCATCTTGTGTTTCTTCGCGGTTAACTTCAGTAATTGAATTAGAGACATTTGTATTTGCTTCGTTATATTTAGGAGTTCGTTTAAAATATTTATGCATCCTATAATGGCAATCATAAAAAAAACTCAACCAACAACAAAATTTAAACTCAATCTTTGTAACGAGTGAATAATAACATAAGACATGTAGCAAAACTTCAATTTTGATAATTAATAACATAAAACATAATAAATACCTTAGTGTTTGAAGTTGAAAATCACAAGAAAGCAAGAAAACAATTTGCAGCCTGTAGTTAGAGGTTTTAAAATTATAGTAGAAACTCGAAAGGAAATACTGTATTTTGTAGTTAGAGTTTAATATATATATATATATATATATATATATATATATATATATATATAAGTATAAATTGATATTATATATATTTAAAAAATATTATCTATATTAAACTAATATATAGGATATATTAGGTATAGGATAAAATCTTTTAAAAAAATTGATAATATATAGAATAAGAATAAACGGGTAGGATATATTAAACTAATATATCCTATATATTAGGTATAGGATAAAATCTAATATAGAGTAGGTTTAAGAAAAAATATATAGATAAGAATAAAAACGAAAATATATAGATAAGAATAGAAAAACAAGAGAATATATAGGGTATAAAACAAAAATATATATACAAAAATTTTTTACTTTGCCTAGGTATCGAACCCATGACCTCCACTCAGGTCGTGGGTTCCTATTTTGATTTTACCACTAAGACAAAGGTGGATTTGATTTTTTAACGGTACAAAAACATCCACTCAGGTCCTGGGACCCCACAGGCACCCACCCAGCTCCGCCTATCCCAGCTATACAATATAATCTATTTTTTCTAATTGATACAAAATGCCTTCCATTTCTATATACAAAATATCAAATCATTTTTTCCTTCCCTATTTATATTTATAGAACATAAAGATATGCTTAATAACATAAGCAATTGATTTATTTTAGCGACGGCGTATATAATTGAAGCTTAGCATTGGTTTATACCGAAAAACGTCACGTTTTATAAATATTCTTAAATTGTTACAAATTTTACCAAAATATACAAACATACTCTTGAAGAAAAATAAATAAAAATATTAAAGTTTTTGTTAAAAATCTCATCAATTTTTTCATGTTGTCGATGTAACTGGTGACGACATAAATGACACTTTCGGTTTCTTTGGACTTCTGCCTTTGTATCTCCTTATCTACCAAACGATATCATCTTCTATCCCTTACATATAACATGTGTAAAACTAATTTGGCTAGAACTTCTCATTATTCAAATATCCAATAAGGTAACACGAGATAGTCTTTTCAGGTAATTTTTAGCAGTTCTTCTCGAGAAATTGAAATGAGAAAATATCTTATTTATTGATTCCCTTCAACATTGATGTTAAACACATAAAGAATGTATTGAACCTCCTCATTTTGCGACACATACTACATAAGTATAAGTTTACAAAATCATAAACCAAGAAATTAATAAAAATAACCATACATGCGGTTGGATTATCGTTTAACATATACAAGCATAACTACGACCTTGAATCTAAATAATACATATCAGACCACATATGCTCGTCATTTGTTGATTAGCCATGTTTGCAGACTTTATAACACCATACAAGTATAATATAAAACAATATGAGAATCAACTTAAAATTCCAAGAAAATGGGAAAGTGAGAAATTTGATAGTAAATTAGAAACATAAAAGGCCTTAGATGAGTAAAAGACAATATAAAGACTATTTATTTTACAAAAATGAATAAAAAATAAAGAATTTTTTTAAAGAAGAAGACAAATATTGTTAGATGAAAAGGGGTAAAAACATAATATCCAAAGTTAAAATACTTGATTGGTAATTATTGATTTAATTGTATATCTTATTAGTCAAAATGTTTAGGCTCCCACTTTTTTGTCATATAAGATGACAGAGATGTCTTATTGGTCATTATCCTATAATATTTATAGCTTGTGTCTCCGTGTAAGTCCATTAAGCTAATTTAATAAAACATATAAAATAGACTCATATTATGTTAGTAAAAGAACTAAATATATAAAAAACTATATCGTTTATTTGAGCATAAAAACGATGATATTAACAAACTAAAATGTATATTTCAAAACTTTGTAGAGTGTGTTCTATTTTTATTCTTTGATATGGTTTGTCTTAATTGTAACATCACGTACCATAATTTCAAAAGAAAACATGTAAAACATAGAAATGTGAGTAATAACATTATTAATTATTTTATTTTATTGATGGTGTATATATTAGAAGTTTGGTATTAGTTTATACCAAAAACTTCATATTTTATAAATATTTCAAATTGTTAAAAAAACCACCGAAAGGTACAAACACATTCTTACAGTAAAAATCATTAATAGATTAAAGTTTTTGTTGAAAACCTCTCATATTTTCTCTTTTCCCAAAACCTCAGAATATTCAAAAACACAAAATATATTCAAATTTTTTTACCAATTCAAGATATTAAAACATTAGTTACATCATCATCTACTTATATATGCATTTGTTTTCTTTAAAAAATTTGTGTTTATCACTTCAATTAGGTTTTAAGTTTTTCCCTATTTTTTTTTTAAATTCATATTTTTGTAGAAGTTGTGTACTAACTTGGCCAATGATTATCTCTTAAGATTTATCACATTCTCAAGAAAGCCACAACCATAAATTATTTGTTACGTACACATGAAATTGTGTACGGGTGAGCATCACTTCTCACCACAAATTAATAACACAATATATAGATGAAAAAAATATTCATTGGAAACTCCAAATAACTTATCATCTATGCAATGATGAATGAATCAAATCATGTATGCATCGTCCACATATGACCAACACCGTTCACACAAGACTTCCAATCGTCCATACATAACTAGAATTACTAAAACCAATTTTCAAAATCCAAATTTAAACTAATACTTGAATTCAGAATGTTTCCGCTATCTTAATTTGTGAATCTTATTTAATATCAAATTAAAAATTCAATTCGAATACAAAATGCTCATTTTTTTCATGATCTTCTATATTTTCTCTTTTTTCTTTTTTATTACTTAATATCTTTTTAAAATCTGTCTTTTATTTTTACTTTGTTATGTTTTTCTTAACAATATTATACATGATATCATAGACGTCGTGGCTTCATCCAACTTATCAATAAATCAAATATAATAACGAATATATATATATATATATAATGGACTAAATATATTAGTACCTCCCTCTCCCTCTCGATATTGGTAAAATTACGCATTGAATAAAACATTACTTAAATATATTTTAGATCTTATTAATAATAACTATATATACAATTTTGTGGAAGAATAATTTTTAACTAACAAATAATATGGCTTCCCAGCTATACAATATAATCTATTTTTTCTAATCGATACAAAATGCCTTCCATTTCTATATACAAAATATCAAATCATTTTTTCCTTCCCTATTTATATTTATAGAACATAAAGATATGCTTAATAACATAAGCAATTGATTTATTTTAGCGACGGCGTATATAATTGAAGCTTAGCATTGGTTTATACCGAAAAACGTCACGTTTTATAAACATTCTTAAATTGTTACAAATTTTACCAAAATATACAAACATATTCTTGAAGAAAAATAAATAAAAATATTAAAGTTTTTTTTTAAAATCTCATCAATTTTTTCATGTTGTCGATGTAACTAGTGACGACATAAATGACACTTTCGGTTTCTTTGGACTTCTGCCTTTGTATCTCCTTATCTACCAAACGATATCATCTTCTATCCCTTAGATATAACATGTGTAAAACTAATTTGGCTAGAACTTCTTATTATTCAAATATTCAACAAGGTAACACGAGATAGTCTTTTCATGTAATTTTTAGCAGTTCTTCTCGAGAAATTGAAATGAGAAAATATCTTATTTATTGATTCCCTTCAACATTGATGTTAAACACATAAAGAATGTATTGAACCTCCTCATTTTGCGACACATACTACATAAGTATAAGTTTACAAAATCATAAACCAAGAAATTAATAAAAATAACCATACATGCGGTTGGATTATCGTTTAACATATACAAGCATAACTACGACCTTGAATCTAAATAATACATATCAGACCACATATGCTCGTCATTTGTTGATTAGCCATGTTTGCAGACTTTATAACACCATACAAGTATAATATAAAACAATATGAGAATCAACTTAAAATTCCAAGAAAATGGGAAAGTGAGAAATTTGATTAGTAAATTAGAAACATAAAAGGCCTCAGAGGAGTAAAAGATGATATAAAGACTATTTATTATACAAAAATGAATAAAAAATAAAGATTTTTTTAAAGAAGAAGACAAAGATTGTTAGATGAAAATGGGTAAAAACATAATATCCAAAGTTAAAATACTTGATTGGTTATTATTGATTTAATTGTATATCTTATTGGTCAAAATGCTTAGGCTCCCACTTTTTGGTCATATAAGATGAAAGAGATGTCTTATTGGTCATTATCCTATAATATTTATATCTTGTGTCTTCCTGCAGATCCATTAAGCTAATTTAACAAAACATATAAAATAGACTCATATTATGCACCTCTCTTCATTGTTAGAGTCGTGAATTGATATGTTATCATTTAGTGATGGCGTTTATATTATAAGTTTCTTATTTATTATACAAAAAACGTCATATTTTAAAAATATTTTAAATTATTGAAAAATTCACCAAAATGTACAAACACATTCAAGATAATTAAACATTAGTTATATCATCTTTTACTTATATATGAATTTGTTTTCCTTAAAATTTTATGTTTATAACTTCAATTGGGGTTTTAATTTTTTCCCTGTTTTTTTTAAAAAATCATATTTTTGAAGAAGTTGTCTACTAACTTGGCCAACGATTATCTCCTAAGATTTATCACATGATCAAGCAAGCCACAACCTTGATTTGTTTGTTACCTACGCATGAAATTGTGTAAGGGTGATCACCACTGCTTGCCACAAATGAATAACAAAACTTATAAATAAAACAAATATATTCATAAAAAACTCCAAATAACTTATCATCTATGCAATGATGAATGAATCAAATCTTACATGCATCATTCACATATGACTAACACCGTTCACACAAGATTTCCAATCATCTATACATAACTAGAATTACCGAAATCAATATTCAAAATCCTAATTTAAACTAATACTTGAAATGTTTGCATTATCTTAATTTGTGAATCTTATTTTATATCAAATAAAAAATTGAAATCGAATAGCAAATGCTCATTAGTTTTCTTGATCTTCTCTCTCTATATTTTTTTTACATATCAATATCCTTTTAACATGTATTTTTTAGTTTTCTTTTGTCATGTTTTCTTAACAATATTATACATGACTCCTTTAATACATATATTATAGATATCGTGGCTTCATCCAACTTGTCAATAAATCAATTATATAAACGAATATATATATATATATATATATATATAGTCGACTAAATATATTATTATCATTCATATTATATATATATATATATATATTATAGTTAAACCAAATAAATTTAATTTTATAACCATCTACAATTACATTTAAGCATTTATTTCATCTTATTTCTTCCGAATTATGATTACAAGATATAAAATAAAAATTTATTTAATGGTTATTATCCATAAAAAAATATATATTATAAATAAATAAAATACAATATAAATATACATTATATATAAAATTTTAGATAAAAACAATCAATTCTAATTGAATTGAGCTCGATTGGAGAGTCAAATAAAGAATATGTACTCAAAGAACTTTCTCAATTGCTCTTTTTAGAAAACTTATTCTTTTTAGAGACTAATCTTCCTCTTAATTCTTATCATTATTATTGATGAGTCCGAATTCAGAATACTCCCCGAAAGGGCAGATCAGTGTAATTCTCTCCGAACTCCGGACAGAACTTTTGACCGGACAGATCACTTCGAACCAATGTGAGCCTAAGGCAGTTCGAACTATGAAAAAAGTACTAAAAAACCTAAACACTTCTTGACTAAGCTACCTGTCCTCCTGCTTAGAACTCATGGGTCTTTAAACATGACCCGGGTCCATTAAACTTGACCCGAAAGCCCATAAGGGCCCAAATTTCATACTATAAATACCCAACCACCAGCATTAACTATGGGGAAGAAAAATTAACTGCTGCCAAGCTACTTAATTCTCTCTCCACATTAAAACACTTTGAAACACCCTTAAACACTCTCACACCACCGTAAAACACCCTTACACCGCCTTAAAACTCCACTTGAAATTACTTGCCTACCTCTAGGCCATTTTCATCCACACCAAATTGGCGACCACAGTGGGAGGCGACGGTGCCTGAATCAAGTATTCGAAACCAAGCAAAGAATTTCTGTCCGAATGAATTCGGATAATCCAGAGCTTCCACCAGCTTTGCTCGAAGTGGTGGAGGAGAACGATGAGTATACAGTCCAAGAGCGCGACAGGTTAAAGCTTGAGATAGAAGCTCTGAGGGCTGAAAAGGCCAAGATGGGCATGAAAGAGAAATCCAAAGCGTCAGCTGCTCATCACACTGACAACCCTCGAGAGCCTGAGGCTTCGAAAACTCGTGTGAGCACTAAAAAGACACATGCCAGCTCTAAGAAGTCTCACCGGTCCAAGCCTGTGGAGAGCTCTGACTCAAGTTCAGAATCTTCGGGCAGCTCTTCGGACAGTGAGGGAAACGAAAAATCCTTGTCCTCTAGCAGTGACGAGGGTCGAACCAAGAAGAAACAAAAACAAGTTAAGAAGTATTCGAGAAAAAGAGATCATCATAGAAGAATGAAGAGGCATATTGGAAAGGGGTCATCTCACCACCGGAGGTATACGGACAAGATGTTGATGGATCCTTTTGCTTTCCACGATGAGCCAGGTATCTTTGCAACTCCTAATGAGGATATCGTGTTCAGTCGTGGAAGGAATTGGAGGCAGTCTCCACTATCTTCTAAAATCATGTCCGCAAACCTCCCTAAGAGGTTTGACAGTACTAAGATGGAAAGGTATGATGGCAGTACTGATCCGGACAATCATCTGGAGCAATTCAAGAACTTCATGATGAATTTTGATGATGATGATGATAAACTACTCTGTAGGGCATTCTCCCAATCTTTTACGGGGAGTGCTCTGAAATGGTACAACAGCCTGCCTCAGGGTTGTATTAAAGACTTTGATACTTTTTGGGTGGCCTTTCGAAGGCAGTTTGTGGGGAGTAAGGAGCTGAAGGGCAATGGAGACACAATAATCCATTGTGCCCAAGAGCCAAATGAGTCGTTAAAGGAGTACATAAGTCGTTTTGTAAACACAAAGAATGGGTTGGCTGATTGCTTCGAACAGGTGGCAATAGCATCCCTAAGACAAGGTTTGAACCCAGGCAACCTGGCTGATTCGGTGACCAGGAAGAAAGCCATGACCTGGGGAGGATTGCTGAATCAAGTTGGCAAGCAAATAAACGTTGATGAAACAAAAAAGACCAGGGTGCACAGACAGGTGAGATCCACCCCGGTGGCACCAACTCCAAATCAAAACCAGTCCGGGAATAGAGCAAGAGAAACCGGACAGGGGCATGGTAGGGGAAAAGCTCAGTCTCAGCCAGCTGCTCATGCTCAAAGTCAGCAATCCAGAAACAAAAGAGGGCCATGGGTCCAACCAGAGTGGTTCGCAGAACTTAAAGAAAGCGTGGCCACCATTTTTGATAAAACAAAAGATGAGGTACACTACCGGAGACCGGCAACCTTGCAGTCTCCCAGAGAGCATCGTAATAACTCCTTTTGCCAATACCACAATGATATTGGCCATACCACTGATGATTGCATAGCGTTGAAACAAGAGGTACAAAATTTGATTGAAAGGGGGAAGTTGGGTGCATACGTTAAAAGAAAAGGAGGCAACAGGCCTGACAACACTCACCGGGCTGGTCCGGTTAATGCTGCCCCGGAGGGGGCTATGGTAATAGTTGAAAGGTTTGATGTGGAATCTGAATACTTGGATCCTGATCCAACAAGAAACAGAGTGGGTACTATAGAGGAGCGTACTAGATCGGTCTCCGGGCTCATTAAATTCTTTGAGTCACTGACAATTTTCGGAGGGGACACTGTAACAGCTCCTACTACTTCATCAAGAAAAAGACATGTTCATAATTTGGCTTCCAGCTAGAAGGGGGCATGACCTCTTATCAATCATCAAATTCATTCCCATTCATTGTCTTTGATGAGGATGATTTAAGAAACATTGCTGGCCCTCATGAGGATGCTGTTGTTATAGGAGCATCAGTAGGGGGCAATGAGATAAGGCGAATTCTGGTAGATACTGGAAGCTCTGCCAATATCCTTTTCCTAGACACTTACAAGAAAATGAAAAATCCAGCTGTGATTCAAAAGTCAGACAAGTCAATCGTGGGCTTCACGGGCAGCTCAGCCGATGTGATCGGGGAGTTTGAAGAAGAAGTGTTGTTGGGCAGGGGCCCTTTCAAGAAAACGGTCAGAATACTCTTCATTTTGGTGGATTGTCCCACCTGCTACAATGCTATTCTAGGGAGATCTTGGCTCTCTAGGATGCATGCAGTGGCTTCGACAGTCCATCAGTGTCTAAAGTATGCTGTTCAGGGGCAGGTTGGGGTTGTCCGGAGCAGCCAAAAGGTTGCAAGAGAATGCTATGCCACTGCCTTGGCTCCACGAACGCTGGGGGCAGTCCGTATAGATAATCAATAGCAGTTTGAGGGCCTTTCTGGGGGTGAGGGTGAAATTGATGACCCCAGAGAGACCCCCGGAGTATTGATTCCGATTGAAGAGGTTGAAACACACTGCTTGGAAGAAGGAAAAAGCGTCAAGATAGGGTCCAAAATGCCACCAATGTTGAAAGAAGGAATGTTGAAATTCTTAAAAGACCATCAACATGTTTTTGCTTGGTGCAACGCTGATGTTACTGGAGTTCCATCAGAGGTGATTTCCCATCGCTTGTCTGTCCGGAGAGATGTGGCACCAGTAGTACAAAAGAGGAGAGCTTTCTCAAAAGAAAAAGCTGATGTCATTGTACAAGAGGTTGATAGACTCACAAAGATGGGGCACATTAAGGAATCTCAATACCCTTTGTGGACTGCCAATCCTGTCTTAGTAAAAAAGAAGAATGGCAAATGGCGTATGTGCATTGACTTCACAGACCTCAATCGAGCTTGTCCAAAAGATTTGTATCCGGTCCCCCGGATAGATCAGTTAGTAGACTCTACTTCTGGGAACAAGCTACTCTCCTTTATGGATGCCTTCTCCGGGTACAATCAGATCCAAGTAGATCCAAAAGATCAAGAGCATACTACATTTGTCACTGATAGGGGTCTACATTGCTACAAGGTGATGCCCTTTGGCTTGAAAAATGCTGGGGCTACTTATCAAAGGTTAGTCAACAAGGCATTTGCTGATCAAATTGGAAGAAATATGGAGGTTTACATTGACGATATGATGGTAAAAAGCGTGGATGAGCAGTTGCACTTGTCCGACCTCCAGGAGACTTTTGCCAACTTGGCCAAAGTAAATTTGAAACTAAACCCTGAAAAGTGTGTGTTCGGAGTGCAGTCCGGGAAGTTCTTAGGGTATATCATAAGTGAGCATGGAATACAGCCCGACCCGGACCAGCTCAATGCTTTGTTCCAGATGGAGCCTCCTCGAAACATTAAAGAAGTACAACGATTAACGGGGAGATTGGCTGCCTTGAACAGATTCATCTCCATATCTTCGGACAGGTGTGCTCCTTTCTTTCAAACCTTGAAAGGTGCAAAGGGGTTCGAATGGACACCACAGTGTAATGAAGCATTTAATGAAATCAAGAAACATATTTCCTCTCCCAAGACTTTGTTCAAACCGGTTGATGGGGAGACTCTCTTTGTATATCTGGCTGTTTCAAGTTGTGCCATCAGTGCTGTGCTAGTAAGGGAGGTTGATGGGAATCCTCACCCAGTGTACTACATCAGTAAAAGCTTGATTGATGCTGAGAGGCGTTACTTGAAACTCGAAAAACGGGCGTTGGCCTTGGTAATAGCTGCAAGAAAAATGAGGCCTTACTTCCAGGCTCATCCTATCGTTGTCCGGACTTCTTTCCCTTTAAAGAATGTCCTTCAAAAAGAAGACATTTCGAGCAGAATGACAAAGTGGTCAGTAGAGTTGGGGGACTTCGACATAGACTTTGCTCCCCGAACAGCGGTAAAAACTCAAGTTGTGGCTGACTTTCTGGTTGAATTCCATTCTGATAGGGATTCCGAACAACCTACTGATTCAAAAGACAAGAAAGTGTGGATTGTCCGAACAGACGGAGGATCCAGTACCATGGGATCTGGGGCAGGAATATGTCTCACTTCCCCATACGGGGACAACATGTTCCAAGCTATTTGTTTTGCTTTCAGGGCATCCAATAATGAGTCCGAATACGAAGCAGCTATAGCTGGGTTAAAATTGGCCTACATTTGTGGAGCTAAAAGAGTCAAGCTACTAAGTGACTCCCAGTTACTAGTCCACCATGCCTTGGGCCTATCAGAAGCTAGAAAGGAACAATTGATCAAGTATTTACTCCTCCTCAAAAATGAAGCGTTGAAATTTAAAGCTGTTATCTATGAGCACATCCCCCGGGCAGAAAATGAGCTGGCAGACTCACTAGCAACGATAGCATATACGGAGTCCTACCCATGGATCCATGTGCTTGAAAGCCCTTCTATTCAACTCAATGAAGGTATAAAAGAGGAAGTCTTTGAAGTACAAGTAAATCGGCCTCAAGACTGGAGGTCTCCTCTTATACAATATCTGTCCGATGGCATCGTGCCCTTGGATAAATCACAAGCCAGAACATTGAAACACATGGCTCGTGGTTTCATTATGATTAGAGAAGTCTTGTACAAAAAATCCTACAGCAAACCTCTCCTACGTTGTTTAGGGGATCATGAGTCACAAATGGTTCTCTCCGAATTGCATGATGGTGAGGGATCAGCCCATTGTGGATTTAGAGCTTTGACAAGAAGAGTGTTACTCTCCGGATACTATTGGCCATCGATTATGAAAGATGCTAAGGAGCTGGTAAGAAGGTGTGACCCATGCCAGAGATACAGCAATGAAATTCATGTACCAGCCATTCCTTTGGAATCAATTTCTGAGCCCATCCCTTTTGCTCGATGGGGATTGGACTTAGTTGGGCCTCTCCCTGTGGCGTCCGGAGGGCGTAAAACCATAATTGTAGCCATTGACTACTTCTCGAAGTGGATAGAAGCAGCCCCCTTGGCAGGGACAACCTCAAAAGCTGTTATAAAATTCATTCTATCCAACATATGTTGCAGATTTGGTGTCCCCCAGAAAATAACAACAGACAATGGGCCACAGTTTGACAACAGAGAAATGGAAAGCTTCTGTGCCTCAAGGGGTATTCAACACTGCTTTTCTTCACCTTTCCACCCTCAAGCCAATGGGCAAGTTGAAGTGGCTAATAGAACGATACTGTCCGGTTTAAAGAAGAATTTAGAAGGAGCTGCTGGGAAGTGGCCTAGTTATCTACAAGAAGTCTTATGGGCCTACCGAACAACACCTGGGGCTGCAACACAAGAATCCCCTTTTGCCTTGGTCTATGGAATGGATGCAGTAGCTCCCATAGAGAAGACACTCCCCTCCTTTCGTGTTCATAACTTCTCCGGACAGGCTAATGAGATGACAATTAGAAATCAGCTTGATTTAATCGAAGAAAGACGGGTAAAAGCTCATCTTAGAATGGCACACTATCAGGGCTTGATGAGAAGCAGGTTCGCTTCTAAAGTTAAAAGAAGGGATTTTCAACCAGGAGATAAAGTATTAAGGAACGTTTTCTTGCATACTAAGGAAAAGCTCTTTGGAAAACTGGCTCCGACTTGGGAAGGTCCATATACTGTGGTTGAAAGAATCAAGCCTGGGACATACTGGTTGGAAGACAAAGATGGCAGGGTTTTAACTCACCCTTGGAATATTGAACACCTTCGAATGTACTTGGAATAAAACTTATGTAAATATTTACTTGTTTAAACATCCATGTAAATATTTGGGGGCATACCTTCCCCTCTTCGGTGGCACGGAGAGTTTTCAATGAAAGTTGGTGCCTTCTTCAAAATTCTCTAAGTATTTTTTAACATTTTGTCTCTTATCATAATATCCGGGTTAACAGATCTAAGGGCTATTTAAATTCTAGCCGGAAAGTCTTAATACTTTCACAATACAATAAAACTATTTAAACTCCAGCTATTTAAACAAACAATGAAAGAAGAGGATGGTTGAGCAAAATAAGATATTCATTCAACAATTTAAAACTGCCTTGGCCTTCCAAGGACTTTTTGAGTAAGTTTGGGCACAGTACAAAAATCTGTCTGAATAATACGGACAGCATCACCAAAAAAGTGGCTTGGCCTTCCAAGGACTTTAGTTCGAACAAAAAATAAACAAAATAAATTTTTGGTTAAGGTTGAGCCTTTGAAGATGGCTCACCCTCATTTGCTTTCTTGCCCTTGATATCGCTTTTCTCTTCGACTATCTTTTTACCCTTGGGGTCAATCTCTTCCTCACCTGGGCTCTCTCCGGTTTCCTCTTCTTCACCGGACGAAGACTCACCGGAGTACCCTTCATCAACCATGGTCCAGTATGGGAGATCATCATCATCCACATAGCGCCATAATTCCCCTAGTCTCCTCTTCGGGAATTTCTCATGAAACAGGAGGACCATATCAGACTTTACCTTTTGAATCATTAGCTCCTCGCTTTGGATCATCTCCCTGGCATAGGCGTTGATCTTGGCCTTGATCATGGCCTCTTGATCCCTCACCAAAGCAGCTTTCTCTTCAACAGCCTGAGTCACTGCATTCTCTAAATCAAGTTTGTCAGTGGTCAGGTTGGTGACAAGCTTCTCCTTTGCTGCGGTTTCTCCTCTTGAGGCTGTCAGGTCCTTCTCCAGTCCGGACAGCTTAGCCCGGAGATCTTTCACGGTCTCTTCTAAGGAAGCAGCTTTTGTGTTGCTTTCATCTTGATTCTTCTTTAGCTGATCATTTGCCTCCTTGAGCAAATCAACCTTATTGGCAGCAGTCCGGAGGTCTTCGGACAGTTTTTCCTTCTCCGACTTGAGGTCTTTGATGGTGTCTGCCTGACTTCGGACTTGCCTTTCCAAAGTAAGTATTGGTTGCACGTTGCAAAGGATAGAATGGGCTATAACATCCCTCTCACTGGAAACCATAAAAGTCTTACCGTTGAAATTAACTGTGTTGGAGCTGCTTGGAGGGACATAGGGCCCTGCAAACTCGTCTCTGGGCAGCCCAAGAAAATATTCACCAAGTCCACCCAGACCGGTGATGTCCATTTCATCTAAGTTGAGCTCTCCCCCCTCAACTTCATCTGTAGTAAACTCCCTTTGAATCTCTCCTTGCAAGTCCCTTGGGATCTCTTCAGCCAATGTTGGGTCAGTAGGGAAAGAGGGCTCCGGGTCCCGGAGAGCAACTTCATCTCCTTGGGAAGACTTCTTCTTCTTGGCCTCCCTGTTAGCGCTCTCACCTGTTTGCTTGCGAGTCCTTTTAGAGGCCCTTGTAGGCTTAGGGAGGTTCACTTCCTGCTTCTCGCTCTCCTGTTCCACCACCTGTAGAAGGGCTGCATCAATCTGAGCCTGTGCCAGTCCTTCTGTGTCTGTTGGGGCCTCCTTCTCATCGTCACCTGCTACCCTCTTGCCTTTCTTCTTCTTGCCCTTCATTTTACTTGGGGCTTTAGCCCGGGCAAGAAGGAAGAGAGTCTCATCCAGTTCGTGAGACCTTCTCAGCACGATGTCTTCATTAGGTTGGGTGGAGAACTCCTCCCAAGTTAGGTCTCTTCGACCTGTGGTGTTCCACAGGTGAGACCTTGCTAAGTTCCCAGCAGTGAAGGCTTTATGGAACCGGTTCTCCCAGTTCTCTGCGGCCCAAGCGTTGATTTTACCACAGGTGACCTGTCCGGCCTTCAGGTAGTCTCCGAACTCCTTTGGCAGCTCTGATAAAACAAAAGAGAAACTAATTAGCATAGACTTAAAAGAAAAGAGAAATTCGAACAGAGACTTAAGATGAGAAGCTTACGGTCACTCCTCCATCTACTCCTGAGGAGGCTTGGATTCTCTCCGGTCTTAATTTTCTTGCCATTCTCTCATGAGCCACTGACAAATAAGAATTGGCTCCTCCATTTTCTCTCCGACTCCAGGAGATCATCAACAGCTTTAAGATCGTTCCCCATGTTGAAATGGTAGAAGGGGAACTGATGATGTTTGCACAGGTTGGCCACAGCTGCAAACTCTTCCATAGGAAGAGGGATTCCAGATAACCTATACGCCATAATACATGACATCAAGGTGAACCAACCGTTGGGGCTTAACTGTGATGGGCAGAGTTTGACCAAGTGAAAATAGCGCACTATCTCCGGGTCCAGTGGGAACCTGAGTTCCCAGTTGAATAGCTCCGTAAAGAAGACTATCTCATTCCTTTTGCAATCCATCGGGGTCTCCGGATCGATGGGAATCCTTATCTTTACGTTCTCAGGGATTCCCCACTTTGTGCGCAATCTACCCAGATCTGAAGTATGGATGAGCGCGTACTTGGGTTTCAACAAAGACAAAAGATACTTGAACTCCACTTTATAAAAGCATGGCCCACTCTCCCTTCAAGGCTCTCCGGCAGGTCCGGACGCCTCATATACAAGTCCTCTTTGCCCTTCTTGGCAACAACGATAGCAGTTTCAGCCTGTCCGGAGGACTCGGACTCAAATCTAACCTCCTCAGTGGAGTCCTCCATCCTCTCCTCCATAATCGTTGGGGGAACTTCAGTAGAAATAGTCCGGGGAGGATTGAGGCTAGGCAGAGCTGATCCTCCGGACTGTTGGTTGTCCGTATTTACTCGACTTCTCACCTCAATTTGAGTTTCTGAGGTAGAAGATTCCTTGGGGGGTAGTGGGCTGCTGGCCTCTAGTCCTGACAGCCTCTCCCAGGGAGCCCTTATAGTTGCCCCAGACCCTGATACAGTATCTTTTGCCCCCGATTTCGAGGGTGTGTTTTTAGAAGAAAGCCCTTTGACCAACCGACTTGGCCTTTTCATGATTAGCTTGTCCGGGGAATGGTCAGAATCAGACCCCATAGCAATGAAAGAAGATTTTTTCCTAACACTAGTGACAGTAACTCCCGGTTCAACAGCAGGGATCGACTCCTGAACTGAGGAGCCAGATACTATGGGGGAAAGCGTTGATTGAAAAAGCCTTTTTGGCTTGGTACCTTTAGAAGAAGATGAGCCTCTGTCAGATTCTTCGATTGAAGGGGCTGGTTTCTCAACAGGCGACGATGGTAGCCCTGCTGCAAGTCTTTTTTCCTTCTCAACTCTTTGAGCTTTCTCCAATTCCGAGAGATTAAGCCAGCCGCCCTTGATCAGTGCTGTTCTTGCTATAAACATAAACAGCCAAGAAAGTTTTGAAGATTCTAGAGAGATAAAGCTCTGAGTAAAAATGGCAGAGTGAAATTTGAAAGAGATAATGAGATAGTGAAAAGTGAATTAGAATTTATAGTAAAAGTGAAAAAAGGAGTTGATTCCTAGGAGAATCCGAAAAGTTGGGCAATGATTAAAAGACGGCGCTGATGTCATTAATGGAATTTAAAAGAGGTAACTTGTTCGAGAAAGTGGTGCGAAGTTCAAGGTGAAAAAACGGCTAAAGTGACCAATCAGAGAATGACACGTGTCCCATTAACTCTGGCAATAACCGTTTAGAATTCGTAACGTTCGGTCTGTCCGGGTTTATCCACGACTCTCTCCGGATTGAAAAACCACTTCCTATAATCGGACTGTTTTTCAGTTCTTTGACAAGGACACTTGTTCAAACATCTAAAAAGGGGCTCTTGATGAGTCCGAATTCAGAATACTCCCCGAAAGGGCAGATCAGTGTAATTCTCTCCGAACTCCGGACAGAACTTTTGACCGGACAGATCACTTTGAACCAATGTGAGCCTAAGGCAGTTCGAACTATGACAAAAGTACTAAAAAACCTAAACACTTCTTGACTAAGCTATCTGTCCTCCTGCTTAGAACTCATGGGTCTTTAAACATAACCCGGGTCTATTAAACTTGACCCGAAAGCCCATAAGGGCCCAAATTTCATACTATAAATACCCAACCACCAGCATTAACTATGGGGAAGAAAAATTAACTGCTGCCAAGCTGCTTAATTCTCTATCCACATTAAAACACTTTGAAACACCCTTAAACACTCTCACACCACCGTAAAACACCCTTACACCGCCTTAAAACTCCACTTGAAATTACTTGCCTACCCTTAGGCCATTTTCATCCACACCAATTATAATTGTGGTCAATCATTGATTGAAACACACATGTAACTGATAACTTGCACCATTATAAAAACAACTCAAGATAATGAAAAAAGAAAAAACAAGAAGACCTTAATTGGTATGGATCAATAGATGATTTATAAAAAAAAATTAAAAACAAAGATAAATGAAGTTGAATATGTTACATATTAATTTCAAGTATGCTCTCAATCAAAATTATGTCTTTTTGGATGTATCAGTTTGTAGTGGAAATTATCAATTATACTTATATATAACATTGTCCATATGTAACTTAAATCTATTTATATGTAACTACATTTCATTCTAGAGTTGTGAGAATCACCATGTTCAAGGTTAAATAGATGAGTTAAGTATGACTTCTCATCTGCAAACATCGGTCTACGATATCCTAATTTAGATATATCGTTTGATGAATGATCAATTTCCGTATCATATTCGATATTTACAACCTACACGATAAGTTCATAACCTAGATTTTAATGTCAATGACATACCTTCAGTGTTTGGATCCAACATCATCTCTAAATGACATACGCCTATTTAGGAAATACGCTTAAAAACCAACAACTTATGCACATAAATAAGCTATTGACATAATTTAAAACATTTATAATCATTAAATATAAATATAGAAAATAAAGACAACTCACTTTAAATTATCTTGTGGGAATGCATCATTAATCTAATTAGGTTTTCCATTTTTATGAAGAATTAATAATTAATAAAATTTCTTCATAATGGTTACTAACTTTGATCAATAACGTTTTTTAGTATCCAACAACTGACTTATATCTATCATCCCCATTTAAGCCAATAAGTCAAGTCATTAACTATTTATGAATTTAGTTACGACCATGACTGGTCTAATATAAATATACTACTTGGCTTGGTTACATGAACCTGTGATGGGCTAAAACGATTAAATGGTAGCAAATTATTAATCTTTCACGCAATGGATAATACATAAAATACATGAAAAATGAAAGAATTTTAGAGTAAGGAAACCAATTTGTGAAACAGAAACCTGATTATATATTTTTCTGAAATATGCAAACGACATATAGATTTGTTCTTGATCTACCATCAAGCCATTTATGTTTATTCAAGTCTTTATAGCCATTGGTGCATATGAAGAAATTCATTTGTTATTTTCTAACTCATTGTAAACTAATTGTACATTACATATAAAATTTTATTCTCATATCATCTTTTGATCTAAATATTTCCCACAATGTCTCAGAAATCTTTCTTGTTACTTTACTCATACTGATCATAAAAACACGAATATAATATCTTTATGTTTTCTCATATTTAGTGTCTAGATAAATAGTTGAAGAGGTGAAAAACAATAAAATTACATAATTTATTTATTTATCATATCATAAATTTATCTCAGTTTCATATTTGCACCAACACGATTTAACGTTGTTGATTGCTCCACCTCTCAAGATTATATAATTATATTATTATTTATGCACTTTATATTCATAACTCTATATATGCAGATAATCATTCAAGATAAATTATCAAGTCTAACATAATTTGCTATTAAGACCCTAAAAATTAATGAAGAAAACTATTATTAAGTTTAAAAAGGAAAAAATAGAGAAAACTTATGTTAATTTATTCAATAACAAGCTTGAATAACCAGATATATAGGTCAAGTTCAATCCTAATAGGTAAATCTTACAAATAAAATCTGTAAAGATTAGTTCTTAATGATAAACACGTAATCTTAACATTCTAATATAGATTCAACATAATTACTCTGCAAACCCTTTGTATGCTCAACTCTAAGCTCATCAACCTTATCCTCATACACCTTCTTCTTCAAAATCATACCCAAAAATGGTTACAAAAATTATACAAATAAAACATCATTGTTGCTGACCAAAGCCTAAATTTTAAATTAATTCGCTTCATCTTCCATGTAATCCATTTTCACCATCCTCCTTAGCCACCTAACTATAAAAAATGAAAATTAAAGACATTCAAATCTCAAAACCATAAAAGATGGAAAAATGATTAAAAAAACGTGAATAAAAAGACCATAAATACATACCTCGCTTAAAAGCTTTGAGTATGGGTTTCTAAAATCATTCTTAAATAGGAATAATACCTATCAACCCTAAAACCTTACAAAGTTTAAATTTTATCACAAACAATAAACATAAATAACGAAATAAAAATCAATTTACTTGAAAAGGACAAAGGCAGTATGAGGTCTCTTCTTTGTCAACATCATTACTAATGAAATTGAAGAGGAGAAAAAAAAGATGAGCAATGTAAAATGTAAGAACTGAAAATAAGATTCTGTCTTTTATATAAGTGTGTCAAAAATATAAATGATAAGTTAACGTCATAACGACACAGTTAAGTAACGTGGAAAAATATTATAATTGAATATAATATCGATAAAAATGACGAGGTATTACCAAAAACTTAAAATGTTCGTATAACATGAAATATCGTATTCTACACATCACAATTACAAACCCTCACTTGATGATTTTATGACCTTATATTACTCTTTGAGAGTACATACACAACTCTGAGTTAATCAAACAATTCATCAAGTTTAGGTAACAAATATCTGTTTTTGATAGTAACCTTGTTTAGTCTCTATAATATATGTACGGTCGTAATGTGTCATCATTCTTTTTTTTACAAATAATACAAGAACATCACATGGATAAACGTTTAGTTGTGTAGAATGAAGAAGATGATGGTCGAAACTTGATCGGAACTTGAATTTCGTACTTATAGACTATAAAATCTATGAGTTTTAAAGATTTTGAAGCTGGAGCCGATGATTTTTATGTGATTTTAGCTGTTTTTACGCGTGTGTGTGTGTGTGTGAGAGAGAGAGAGAGTAACTAAAGAGTGAACTAGAGAGATAAATTAGTTAGGTAGTCTATGAAAATTGAAATGCTCTTTTTTAGTTAGTTAACTATTTAATTTATTTTTATAGCAAGGGTATGTGTGATAGAAATAAGTTGGAGTCTCCGGGTATTAGACTGTAATACATTTATCGACCGAACAATATAACGTACATGATCTTTTTAAAACTTTATGAGATAAAATATACTTAAATATTTAAACTAACCTTACTTTTCAATAATTATCCAAAAATAGTATAGTTTTAGAGAAAAACACTTATTATTACCATTTCGTATTATATATTTTATCGTATATATAGACATTTATTTAAGATTAATTGATTTTATTTTTGTAAATTTTTTGTATTTAATTTTTTGATTGATTTTTTATTTTAATTTGATTTCGTTGTTAGATTTTATTTTTAACGTTTCAATATATTCGTAATATTGGTTCCTAATTTATCATCGATTTTTGTTAGAGTGTTAGGATTAGAATCAAATGTATATGAGCTATTTAATATTAGTGTGATATACATTTTAGAAAGAACACAATAAACTCTTTGCGTTACTTTTGTCACACTATATATACACTGTAATTGTAACCTGTTGTTAAAGAGTGAAGATATAATAGACACAATTATTTAAACATGTATCTGAGACCTAGCCTTCAGAACCCTAGCCATAATAAAAGAAAATCCTAGCCTCCAAAGTATTCATCTTGTGCCGACGTGTTTCCAGAATAGCCTTTATTAGTCGATATTTATCCAACCTTTGTTCTCTCGAGATCGACGTATTTCCGGTCTTGTTCCTCTTGCGCCGACGTATCACTGGTATAGTCTTGTTTGTTTTCTCATCATTAATGTTTTTCCGATAGTTTTCATGGTAGAAGAATCACATTCTACAGTGGACCAGCCAACCCCTTCTGCATCACGTGATGCGACAGTTGGGTTTCAGAAGATTGATTATACTTCCTCCTATTATCTTGGTTCCAATGATAATCCTTGTAATATTATTTCCAATGTTAAATTTGATGGCTCTAATTATTAGGATTGGTCTCGTTATCTGCGATTATCTCTGAAAGGTAGGAAGAAGGTTGATTTTTTGGATGGAATTATTGTGAAATTGGTACATCCGAAGTCTCTAAAGGATTGGGATGTTATTCAATCCACACTCATTCAGTGAATTATAAACATTATAGATGAGTCTCATCGCAAATATGTTTTATATTTTGAGGAGGTTAAACCTTTGAGGGATATTTTGTAGCTTCGCTTTACTATTAGTGATATTTAGCACAAACATGAGTTGAATGGGACGTTGGTTGCTTATAAACAGATCTCTACTATATTTATTTCTGATTACATTGGGACACTCGATAAAATCTGAGATAAGTTGAGTGCATATTCATTTTCTCATAACTGTGTTTGTGGTCGGATGGCTGAAATATATCAACAAAGTCACGATGAAGAAAAGTTGCATGCATTTCTTTATGGTCTCCATCGAGAGTGCTTTGGTGCTATTTGCCATCAATTAATTTTTCAAGTTCAGGCTCTCACCATGGATAAGGAATTCAACAAATTGCATGGTGATGAGTGATTACAGGCCAGTGCACATGTGAATAAGCATATCTCAGATGCCCCGATGACATTTACGGTTCAGTCTACTCCTCGAGGTACTTCTTTGTCTGCCTCACGTTATGCTCAACATTTTTGTACTTATTGTCGTCCTTCTGATCAGTTGCAGTAGTTGTTTTCCATTCTTTCACCATACAAAGTTTCCTAGGCTAATGTGCTTCTGAGTGGTGCGTTCTTCAGTAATCCTTGGATTATGGATACTAAGGCTTATAATCACATGATTAATGACATCTCTCTATTGCATAATATTACCTATTATGCCAACTTTTGTAGTATCTCTACCCGATGGTTCTTAGGTTACTACCACACACTGTGATAGTGTGCACTTGTCTTGTCTGTTCTCTTTGAAAAATGTATTTGTGGTTCCCAAGCTTACCTGTGATCTGTTTTCAGTATCCCACTTGACTGGTGATCTTGACTGTATTGTTTACTGTGTTAAGTTTGGTTGTGTTATTCAGGACTAACGATCAAGGACTGTGATTGGACTGGATGAGTGGAGATGTAGAATGTACTCATTCATCGGTGTTGTGAAGACCGAAGTTTAGACTGATGTAGTGGTTAATAGTGATGCTGATTTATGGCACCATAGGTTGGGACATCTCTCAGCTAAGATAGTCCAGTCTCTACCTTTTGTTTCTAGTACTGGTGATAAGAGTGTTGCTCACCTGTATGATGTTTGTTTTTTAGTTAATTAAACTTGTGAATGTTTTTCTGTCAGTGATTCTAAAACGGCTTATTGTTTTCAATTAATTCATTATTATTTATGGGGTCCTCATCATTTTTTGTCTTCATATGGTGCGCGATAGTTTCTCATTATTGTTCATGATTACTCCCGTACTGTATGAATTTATTTGTAGGATGAGAGAACAAAAGTAACTGCCATGCTTTTACATTTTCTCGCAATGGCTTGGAAACAATTTAATAGGGTTGTTAAGACAGTGCCCAGTGACAATGTCACTGAATATTTTCTATGCGTCGTCTTTTCTATGAGTTGGGTATTGTTTTTCAATCTTCATGTGCGAGTATTCCTCAACAAAAGGGTAGGGTCGAACGGAAACATAGACATATTTTGAATGTTTCCTATGCTTTCAGTTTCAGGGTAACTTACTTATTAAATTTTTGGGGGAGTGTATTTTGACTGCTGAGTATTTTATTAATAGAACTCCTTCTCAATTTTTGGGTTCCAAGACTCAATTTGAGATGCTTTTTGGCATGCCTCCTGTTTTCTCTAACCTTCGTATTTTTGGGTCTTTGTGTTATGTGCATGATCAGAGGTCTAAGGGTGACAAGTTCCCGAGTCTTAGTTGTCAGTATATATTTGTAGGCTACCCATATGGCAAGAAAGGCTGAAAAGTATATGATTTGAAGAGTCAAAATTGTTTTGTTTCTCGTGATGTAGATTTGTTGAACATATATTTCCATTTACATTTATTCATGTGCTCTCTGAGTTGGGTTGTCATAAGAATGAGGTCGCTGCACCTCCTACTACTGCTTCAGAATTTTGGGAGGAGGTTGGGAAGCATAGTAAAATCCCTTATACTTGTTTAAAGGATTTTGTGATGAATACAGTAGTACATTCAGCATCATCTGCTCCTCCTTCTCCTGGTTCCAACCCATTTACTGAGCACGGTATGCCTTATCCTCTCACTCATTATATAAACAATTCTTGTTTTTTCATTGGCACAAGTCGTTCCGAGATGCTATGGGGCACGCCGGTTGGAGAGAGGCAATGCAACACGAGATTCAGGCACTAGAGGATAATCGTACTTGGACCTTCATGTATTTACCTTCAAGGAATAATTTTTTGGGGAGCCAATAAATTTATAAAATTAAATATCATGTTGATGGGAGAGTAGAGCGCCTCAAAGCTCGTTTGGTCATGTTTGGTAATCACAAAGTAGAAAAAGTTAATTATACATAGACATTTTCCCTTGTTTCCAAGATAGTGACTATACGTCTTTTCTTAGTGGTTGCAGCAGCTCAGAACTGGGAGTTACATCAGATAAATATACACGGTACCTTTCTGCATGATGATCTGGATGAGGATATTTAGATGAAAATTTCTCCAAGTTTTGACAGATAACGCAAAGAACAGGTCTGTCGCCTTCGTAAATTGTTGTATGGCCTGAAGCAGGTACCTTGGCGTTGGTTTGCTAAGTTAAGGGCTGCAATGAAGAGGTATAGGTTTGTTCGGTCCTTTTCAAATTATTATTTATTCTCTTATTCCACGAGTGTTTACCGTAGGCATGTTTTGATGTATGTTGATGGTCTTATTCTGGGAATGACCATAATGTATTGGTGGAGTTTAAGAAATAGTTTAATACTTACTTTCATATAGAAGACTTAGGTCATATAATGTATTTTCTTGGAGTTGAAGTAGCACGGGGTCCCGCAGATATCTTTCTATGCCAATGTAAATATACTATGGACATTATTTTTTAGATAGGTTTACTTGGCAGCAAGCCTGCAACGTTTCCCATGGAGCAAAACCACCCGCTCAGCAAGATCGAGTTGACACTACTCATTGACGGGTCCGCATACCGCAGGTTAGTGGAGAGATTGATTTATTTGGCGTTTACACGGCCATATATATATATATATATATATATATATATATATATATATATATATATATATATATTTCGGTACATATTTTATCTTATTTTCTGCAGAAACCACAGGAGGATCACTAGCAGGCTGCATTATGAGTTGTTTGTTATCTGAAAGGAAGCCTGAGTCAAGGAATTTTTATGCTAAGTAGTCTTAATCTCACTCTGACAGGCTAGTGTGACTCTGATTGTGTTGGATGTCCAAAGACTCGGGGCATTGCATGTGGTTGGATGTTGTTCTTGGGTGATTCTCCTGTTTTTTGGAAGACAAAGAAACATGGTGTTGTTGCATTGTCTTCTGGTGAAGGAGAGCACCAGTCTATGACAAGATTGACTTGTCAGTTAAAGTGGTTGCACGGTTTGATCAAGGATATTGGGGTCTCATATTCAGGGGCTATGAAAGTTTTCTGTGATAGTCAGTCAGTTTTACATCTTGCCCCCAATCTTGTGTTCCATGAGCGTTCAAAGCCTTTTGAAGTAGATTGTCATTTTCTACGAGAAGCGATACTTTAAGGAGTTATTTGCGCATCTCACGTGCTGACTTAGTCTCAGCTTGCAGACATCTTTACCAAAGCATTAGACAAGCAACAGTTTGAATTTTTTGCTTGACAAGTTTGGCATTCATATTCTTCATGCTCCAACTTGAGGTGAGGAGTTAGAGTGTCAGGATTAGAATCAAATGTATATGGACTTTGTTATAATGTATATAGGATATATAATGTATATGAGCTATTTAATATTAGTCTGATATATATTTTGAGAAATACACATTAAATCATTTGCGTTACTTTTTGCCACACTCTATATATATACATTGTAATTATGACATGTTGTTAAAAAGTGAAAATATAAAAAACACAATCTGTCGATAATTTCATATTAAATTTTAATAAAAAAATACATATTATTTTATTTTTATCATTTTTTTGAAATCAAATAAGTTTTTAGGTTAAAATATTTTGAGAAAAAAAAACAAAAGTTAGACGAACTTAAATATTTATTATTAGATAGTATTTTAACTCATGAAATATTTAACTTAAAATAGTCATAAGCTTAGCGTACACAAAAAAAAATTAAAAAATTAAAGCAGTACTTCTTAACATAGTCCTAATAAAAGAAAATCTAAATACGGCTACCGGCCCTTCAATTATGTATACAGCTAATAAATGTAAAAGTCAGGAAAATATTAACAAGTTTTTAAGAACTTTCATATTAGAGTTGTATGGGTGACAGTAACATGGTGTTCTGGTATAAGCTAAGGAGGTTGAAAAACTTTCTTAAAGGTTGGAATATTAACAAGTTTGGTAATATATTTAGTCATGTGGAGCAAGCTATGGAAAATGTGGCCACTATGGAGATTAATCATCAGGCTGTCAACACCAGGGAGTCTAATGATAAGTTAAATAATGCTAACAGTTTGCTTATGCAGGCCCTAAAGAACGAGGAGAGCTACTGGAGGCAGAAATGCTACAACTCTTGGTTAAGCAGTGGGGATGGTAACACTAAGTTGTATCATTCCTATGTTAATCAAAAGAAGAAAAAGAACTCTATCATGGGGATCCAGGATAAGGGCATTTGGCTGACTAATGGCTCTGATATTGCTACTTCTGCTGAGAACTATTTTAAGCTTATTTTTTCTGGTGATAGCTATTGCTGTGAGGATAATGTCATTAATAATTCTGTTTTTAATAGTATTCCTACTCTTGTTACTTCTACTGATAATGAGAGTATTTTGAAGGATGTATCTAAAGAGGAATTGTGGGCTGTTGTTATGGCTATGAAGCATGATAGTGCCCCTGGCACTGATGGCTTCAATTGTCATTTTATCAAGTCTTGCTGGGGAATCATTAATCAGGATCTTTGTCTGGCTATCAATGCTTATCTTAAAGGCATGATCATTCCTAAAGGGATCTTTGCTACGGGCATATGTCTGATTCCTAAGTCTTCTAACCCTATCTTGTGGAGTAATTTTAGGCCTATTAGTCTTTGTACGATTTTTAACAGAATGATTTCTTCTCTTATTAATACTAGATTGTCTCTTATTTTGCCTAAGATTGTCTCTAACTGTCAAGGTGCATTTGTGAGACACAGGCTTATTCATGACAATATTCTCACTATTAAGGAAATGTTGCATAACATCAATAGGAGGCCTTCTAAAGGGAACATTATTATGCAGCTGGATATGACAAAGGCATTTGACAGATTGTCTCATGCCTTTGTCATTAAGGTTATGGACAAATTTGGTTTCTCTAGTAGGCTGTTAGTTCTTATTCAGTCTCTTATTTCTAATGTCATGATTTCAATTCTAATTAATGGCAGTAGTGTTGGGTACTTCCCTCAAAAGAATGGCTTAAGGCAAGGGGATCCTTTATCCCCAAGCCTTTTCATTCTTGCTGAGGAGGCTCTCCTAAGAGGACTGTCTGATGCTTATACTTCTAATCCTACTATGAAATACTATCTTAAGTCAAATTTTACGTTACCTTGCCTTGCCTTTGCTGATGACATTGTCATCTTCTCTAAATGTGCAGCTCCTTCCCTTGCTATCCTGTGCAACATTCTAGACAATTACCAGTCTGCATCTGGGCAATTGATCAATAAGGACAAAACAAAAATAATTACCTCAACAAAGATGACTTTGGCTGCTAACTCCAGATTGAAGGTTGCTACTGGTTTCAAGCTGGATCATGCCCCTTTTTCAGTATTTGGGCATCAATATCTCTGCAATAAACAAGGGAATAAATTTTGTCAAGTTAATTTCTGCTATTTACAGTAAAATTCAAATATGGGATCTTAAGTCTTTGTCTTTTAGGGGGAGATTATCTCTCATCAAGAGTGTTCTTCACCCAATTGTATATTATTGGATGCAGAACACCTTAATTCCCAAGTCTGTTTTGAATAAAATTGAACTGTGTTTCAATAAATTCCTTTGGAGGTCTAATTTCAATGACAAAGCCATTCATTGGACTTCATGGGGCTCTTTATGTAAGCCCTATGATGAAGGTGGTTTGAATATCAAGTCCTTATCTGATATTCAAACCACATTCTCTTTCAAATTATGGTTCTTATTCAGGCAAGGCAAGTCTCTTTGGTCTGATTTGATGTATCACACCTATTGTAAGAATAGTCACCCTTCTATTGCTAATTGTAGCCCTTCTGATTCTATTATTTGGAAGCGTTTAGCTGCTATTAGGGCTCATGCTGATGGGTATATTCACTGGCATGTGGGCAATGGGGATGTAGACTTTTGGAGAGATGCCTGGCATGACATGTCTTCTATAGTCTCTGATTCTGATCACAGATCATGGATGCTTCCTGCTAAAGTAAAAACCTTTTGGAAGGATACTAATTGGGACTTCACTCTTCTTAACTTCTTATCCCAAGATCGTATTTCACACATTAAGTGTGTGAAGCTTGATCTGGGAAAGGAAGACAAGATTGAGTGGACTATTTCTAAAGATAAAGTTTTTAAAACTAGCTTAACTTGGGACATTATCAGAGTTAAGCACACCAAGCAAAACATTTTTAAGAAGATTTGGAGTCATTTTGTCCCAAGCAAGTTTTCGTTTCTTTGTTGGAAACTGTTAAAGAATTTTATCCCAATAGACAGTATTCTTTCAAAAAGGCATTTTACTTTAGTCTCTAAATGTCAGTTCTGCCACAGTTGTGAAGAGAAGAATCATCTCTTCATCAACTGTGGGTATGCCTGGTCTCTGTGGAACTACTATGGAGTTCTTTTCAGGGTTCCTATAGGCAGATTTATGTCCATCAGTCACATGTTCTATAGCTGGTTCTGGGCTTCTAATGGTAAGTTTCATATTACTCATCTAGTCCCACAGATTATCTGTTGGACTATTTGGCGTAATAGAAATGCTTCTAAGTTCTCTGGCTCCTATGATGGGTTTGTGAATGCTAGCTTAAGCATTAACAGAATAATAAAAGGTATTGATGCTAATGGAGTCTTAAAATCGACTCACTGGTCAGGTATGCATAGGGCTGGCTTGGCTCTAGGGTGTAATTCGATTTATAACAGAAAGCAAAGAGTGAGGTACCTGAAATGGGAGTCTCCTCCTTCTGGCAGGCTCAAAGTAAACGTTAACGGAGCTTGCAGTTACACCGGTGAAGCCAGTGGGGGCTTTCTGGTCAGAGACGATCTTGGCAATCTGATTTTTGGTCAGGGCTTCTGTTTTGGCAAAGTAGGACCGTTTGAGGCTGAATACTTGGCTATGGTTGAGGCCATCTCTTACTGTCGTCGCAATGATTTGGTGAATGTCGATGTAGAGTCTGACTGTCAGACTCTAATCGACACTCTGGCCTTTGGTGTTGAGACTTCTTTCTCGATGGTTGATGTGTGTAGAAGCTTGATTCATCATTCGATGATTCTCCGGCATGTATCTCGTATCCAGAACTCGGCTGCTGACTGGATTTCGAGATGGGCATTGAAGGCGAAGGGTGACAAATCTTTCCGGTTTAGTGATGCCCCGGTGGAGCTACTGGCGATTGTCACGCTTGAGAGCCTAGGCGTGGGCTACATTGATCCCGGTTGAGTCAGCTGCTGGCTTCTGCTATCGATCGATCCGTTAAGAATCTCTCGTTTTCTTGGTGGTTCGATTTTGTCTATGGACTCTGTTTGCGGGTGCTGTTGGTTTTGTTAAAGCTTTGTTGGCTTTGATAGGTGGTGGCTCGATTGTTGGGGGTGGAGGTCGATTTTAGGGTTTCAATTGGGGGCGAGATTGAATGTGTCTCAGAGAGAGGAGTAGGAGAGAAATTAGGGTTTTGAGTTTGGAGTGGTGTCTAATTGCGGGTTCATGTTTGGGTTTATTTGTCCTGGGCCTTATCTTTGTGGGTTTGGTCCTTTATTTGTATCTCACTATTCAACGGTTCAATTCTAATAAATGAGGTCTTTTTCAAAAAAAAAAAGGAAAATATAATTCTTGTAAAATAGAAATTTTGCAATAACTTTGGATTGCAAAGCAACTTCAGCCATTGTCGATGGACTGAACTATATTATTCTTATTTAAGTTATTTTTGTATGTTTATAAGAAAATTCATTTTTTTTTATTTGTAATTTAATTTGACTTTGCGGATACGAAAATTCAAGAAAATTTTATTTTTTCTAGTAAAAAGATTGACTTAGAAAAATATAAAATTATGATTTAGAAAAATGAAATTTAATTTTATTATGTCATTAATACAGTTCTTTTAGTAATTCTTAGAGGATAAATTTAATATAAAAAAAATCATTGGTGATAAATTTAATTTAAAAAATCACTATTTAGTTAAACAAAGCTTTTGATGGAGATATAATAAAGTTGGGATCAAAGAACTACTTTCTACGTAAATTAGGGTTATTAGGACTCAGAGTAAACGCTTTTAAATATGGAAATTAAATTCTAATTTTAACTTTAATACGTAATTGTATTTACTTCAAAAATTTAATTTTATTGTATAATTTTATTGATATTATCTTATTTATTTATAATTTTAATGATATGAATTTTTTTATTCAAATTATTAATTAGAAAAAATAAAGGACTGTAATTTGGTGGTGAAAACAAGAAAAAAACAAAAAGAATTTAAAAAATATCATCCATACATGTTTCTGTGCACTAATCTGGCCAAGTTCATATGGAGTTTTTCAGTAAAAATAGATGTATTGCTGTTTTTTTCATTCTTGAGAAAAGAGAAGCCCGTAGATCTGGCGCTAATGGCTTCTTCAATCAAGTGATGTTGTTGTAGCCAAAGAACAAAAAAAAGCATATGAACAACATCTATAGTTTTTTACAATACAAAAAAGTGATTCGAATTTGTTATATAAAACTGAAGATCGAAAGAGAAATCTTGAGTTTTGGAGCTTTGATGATATCAATATAGGAAAAAAAGATAATTTTAAAAAAGATAAGAGCTTTGAAGCTTAGTATCGGTTTATACCGAAAACGTCACGTTATATAAACATTTTTAAATTTTTACAAATTTCACAGAAATATACAAAAATATTCTTGAAGAAAATAAATAAAAATATTAATTTTTTGTTAAAAACCTATTCAATTTTTTTTGTTGCGTTTCTCCAAATTTCAAATTTGAAAAATTCTTAAGCTTTAAAAACATAATCCGATTTCGAATTTGTTTTTACAAATTCAATGTATTATAACATTCGTTACATCATCCTCTACTTATATATGTATTGGTTTTACTAAAATTTATGTTATTATAACTTCAATTATGGTCTTAAGTTTTTCCATATTTCTTTTAAATCTATGTTTTTTTTTTAGTTTTTACTAGTATGAATTTGATTTAGATTTCATTTACTAGATCCGATCTACCGTTAGATACTTAGATTTTTTGATTTAAAGAGATATTTAAGAAAATAGAATTAGGGTTGTGCCATTATTTCTACTGGTTTGTGGTTTTTATTTTTTGCATTTACTAGTTGCTCACTGGTTCATATGTTGGTTAATGGTTGATTTTTTATATTTAACATTTTTTATTTGTTAGGAAGATTTAACATATTATGTTTATGCTTGTATACTATAGGTTTTTTTTTTACTTTGGTTGTTGTTTAGATGAAGTTATAATATTTTTTTATTATATTTAATAAGATGGAACCAAATAAGTTTTTTGAAAAATTTGTTTTCAGGAGGAGCGTTATCTTTATGGGAATCTCTGTCACAACTACTAGAAGTTGTTCAACCACCACCGTACCAACTTTTAGAGACGTCGATGAGAGTAAACATACAATAACAATGGATGAATCCTTCTTCAACTCCACACCACCCCACCTCCAGGGCCATAGTCTTGACGGATGAAAAAAAGGCAAGGCTCAAAAAAGTATAAACTAGGAGGAACTCACACGATTCTTAATAAATTTCGATGATATTTTGAGACAATATAACAGATACTTGAATCACACAACATACTATATCTATCATGGGAGGGTAAGCATCTAGGAATCTTAAACGAGTTCGTTAATGAGGTACCCCTTTTGGGACTTGAGCGACCAAACAAGATGTCGAGATATAGTACTGCATTGTGCAATTATTACCTGAATAACCCACTAGAAGACATATTCGTTAAAATATGGCATCCAAAAATCAACAACTTTCATTCATATTTTGGAGAGCTGAGAATCACATTGGACGACATGGTCAACATTACAGGTCTACATGTGAAAGAGCATACTATCGACCTTTACGAAAATAGAGGTGGAAAGGTATGCACTACAACGGTCTCGAGGTTTCTTGGTATCGACATTACTAGCGTCAGAGTGAATACAAATTTAAACAAAAGAAAGAGATTAATAATGACATGACTGTATGAAAATTTCACCGCCCTTCATTTGTTCTACCATGAATTAATTGCAGAAGATGTATTTTTCTACGCACAAGCTTATATCACTTCCTTTTTTGGCATCATTTATGTTTTTGAGAAGACTGGGACGACGGTAAATACCGACTAGTTGTACGCTCTTGAAGACTTTCATGTAATTAATGATATACATGGAGGATGCATATATTTGGAAAATTGGTGTAGTATGTTACACTCAACTTTATGACACGGTACGAAAAAGATGAGAAAATTTAATACATTGGTCGTGTGTTAGATATATGGTCATTTATAAAGTGTCTAATAAGCGTAAAAATCATTCTCACTTAGTAGTCCTCTGAGAAGATGATTCTCTCTTGAGTTGTTATTGAATAAAAAATAAATATGGAAGAAACAATTACCAATTGTGTAAATTTTGAGAAGAAACAAATTGGATTATTAGTGATAAACAAGGCTAACGTTGCCAAAATAATTCTAGTGATGTGTTCGAGTTACTATGATGCTTTCGACATTGTTAAGGACATGAATGGTACTGAAATAATGAAATTGTAGCAAATTATTTAAGGGATGACTGCCAAAAGTCTACGTTACATGGCATTTTCACATAAATTTGTTGAACAAGATGTTAAGGATGAGAGCTAAAAGAAGATAACTTGAACTAACTAGTTATTCTTGGTATTAATATTCCATGCAGGCCATGCGCGAAGAATGTCATACTAGATTGCAAATTTTTTGGCGCCAGTGCCAAAATGATAACCTGTGATAAATTTTTCATATGAAGAGCTATAACAACAAAATATGGAATTCTTAGACCAGAATACAAGATATTTGATTGCGCTGTTATAAATAGGAAATAATATAGAAACTACTCACGACATATAAGAATGGTAAAAAAATGCATAATGGAAAGATTATATCCGTTTCTCAAGATTCTTATGGTGCGATGCTTGAAACAGAAAGGTCATGTTGTCGCGGCAACTAATATCAATGAAAATAATGCTCTCGGTCTAATTGCACTTCTGTCTTTGTAACTCTTTCTATATCACATAATATGATCTTGTATACCTTACATGTAACATATGTAAAACTAATTTGGATAGAACTTCTATTGTTTGAAGATGTAGTAATGAACACGAGATAATATTTTGATTTACCTTTTAGTAGTGTTTCCTATTGGAGAACTTGAAATGAACAAATATCTTATAATTAACTCGTTATAAACTTCCAAGAGATTTACCGATAGATTATATTGATACAGATTTTCACGCTCCTTAATTATATGAAAAAACTCTTGAAGGTTTATACCATAATCATCTTCTGTACTTTCTATCGTAAAAGTTTTTCCAATACCCATTTTTTCATAAGCTAATATACAAACATTAAAACCATCCAAAACTGACTTTATAAATGGAGTAGTGTCTTCAAAGTCATCAACTACAAAAAAGAAAATAGAAAAAATGTTAGGCTTGGTTAAAATTTAATAGATTAACCTATATCAAGTCTTAGTAGTGATTGTCTATTCATATAGTTTTAAAAATTATAGAAAAAAAAATACTTATAAGAGACATAAAATGAACACAAATGAGAACTTCACCCAAAATGTATTCCATTTTTTCTTTATTTTTCTAATTATACCTTTTTTGTTGTACATGTAACTAATTTTATAAAACTAGCAAGTAAAAAAAAGTATATGTAGGACATGGGAGTTGTTTGTACTTACAAAAAGTGGGTGTATTGTTTTTTTTTAAATCTATACCACATTGTTTTTAAAATAATGCTTCCAGCTACGTTGTTTTTAGAAAAGTTGTTCTATCAAGTTGTTTTTTTATAAAATTTGTCTTGCTAACCTTGTTTATCGATAATATTTTCTTTATCATGTTATGTTATTCTAAAAAAACATTCATGCCACAACCACATAAAATCTGACTTCTCACAGCCACAAAATATCTGACATATCATAGCCATAAAATATATGACCTACCACAACTTCAAAAATATGGCATGACATAGCCGCATAATATTTGACCTACCACAGCCACATAAAATATGACATGCCATAATCAAATAATATATAACCTGCTATAGCCACATAAAATCTGATATGTCACAGCCATAAAGAATCCGGCATGCCAAAACCATTAGAAATATTTCCTGCCACAACCATAGAGAATACTCATCTCTTGGATTGAGATTGTTATTAGTTAGCCTCAAGTACTATCAGTGGAATACCATAGTTTAGTGGAATACCATAGTTTAGCACCATTTAGTTACATAAATCATTATATGAGATGTTTATCATTGTTAACTTTAGTAAGTAAGATTTTTCTTTAAAATAGATTACAAAAAGTAAATATAATGTTGGTAGAAACAACCAAAGTCAATATAAACATGGTAGTTTGGACTATAAAAAAGGTTAAACACTTCATGAACAATTTTAACAAAGAGATACACATTACTACCACAAATAGTTTTTGTACAAAATTCATGGATCTATAAAATTTGTTTCATCAACTAGTATCTCGAATACATAGAGAAGTTGTAAACGAGTTATGTATTTTACTAAACCAAAATAAATAAAAATTATTTTAGAAGCTAACAGTTGATGTTGTTGAATAAAGAGAAGGCTATGGCTAAATCTTACCCCAAAAAGATAACTAGCCCCAAATGTTTGCCGAATTTAAGAGCTTACCAAATATACTCCTTTATCCTCTCCGGTGCAGGTGACCAAACGAGATCCAGGACAAAATAGTAAAAAATAAAAAATGCTCTATTTTTGGGGCTGCTTATAGTTTTTTGGGACTAGATTTATCCAAAGCATAAAAATAATTATTGTACCGTTGAAGCAACACAATAAATAACAGCACGGGGCCACACAGGTCTAAAGAATGGTACAATCTGCAACAATCCCAATGAAGCACATTTCAATGAGCTTGATACTGAACTTCCTCAACCCTTTTGATTTTTAAATGACAGATATATACGGTTGTATATTCGAATAAAGACTGTTTCTTTTTTGTACAAAAGAAATGCAAGAGTTTTAGTTTCTTTATCGCGCAGATTGAATCTTGTGATAATTGAATGGTTTTTTCTCCACATAATCTTAAAATTCAGCGTTATCTAAAGCTCCACTCAACATTTGATATATCTTCATTGCGTGTCTTTCCAAAAACCTATAACTGTAATCCCGACATATTAGTCCACCTGTATTGCAGAAGCCCATCACAAGACTCCCTATAAACATGTTCGTCATAATCATTAGTTCGTGAGATTTAGACCAAACTTATGTGCTTATTTTTACTGTTAGAGTTGTAAATTGTTATGTTTTCAAGTGACAGATACCAGTAAATTAGTATGTTATAAATAATGATATGATGTATCTGCTTACATGTATTACTTCTATATATCACTAAGAAGTCTTTGATCACACATCTATAATCGTGGAATTGGCTGAAATAAAGTAGTCTTTTAAAAGTACCCCTAAACTATAATACCTCGCTGATGAATATAATTCCGTGAAGGTCTAGTTTGGAAGTATTTTTCATTATAATGATGAAGCAATTGCTTCAATTTCAGATTTTAATAAGACAGAACCTGCATTATAATGCTTACTCACTTTTGATACAACTGAATTTACACGCTTAACCATATCATACAAAAGACTATTCAATAGTTGTAAAAAGGAAAATATCATGACTAGACACTCCATCAGAAAGTAGGACCTTGATATAACCATGCCTATTGTAGATGAGCGAACAAAGAAATAACTAATTACATGATATCTTAAGAAATCTAAATCATCCACAGCTTTATGTCTAATGCATTAAACATAACTTAGGAATACATTCCATCCTTGTAATTTTTTGCATGTTCAAGAACTAGTTTGGGATTTTGAATTGATAAGGATTAGCAACGATTATCATGAGATTATCAAGCTCTACAGTTTTTTTAACTATGATAACAATAATGATATCCATTATCAGATTATTGTATAGAAGATCGTATTCTCATCCAGCTAGAGTGGAGGTAAGGTTTTAAATTCAGCACACAAAAAATATCTAATGAATCATCTTCATCACACCTTGGTGAACTATCTACATGTTCTAATGAATAGATTTAAGTGCTCATTTAAAATTAAGAGTCTACAAAATTGGCAACCAAAACCATTATATTTCGGGATGATCATTTTTTTATTAGTAGTTACTACAAATTTCTTTCGAATAATCCTTTTTTATTCTTTGTTTTTTATAGTTAGATTTTGTAATCTTAATACATTTTAACTTAAACATTCTAGCATTCTGAACACTTTAAACACGCCTAATTGGTTTAATTATATAACATATTGGTTAAATATTTAGGTTCCAACCTTTTTGGTCATCCAAAATGATAGAAATACATTAATGACCATATTGGTCATTATCTCATAATATTTGTTTCATAGATATTCATACAGATTCATTAAAAGAATTTAATATTATATAATAGACATATATTATGTTAAATAAAGGACTATAAGTCTGACCATAGTGTAAACAAATACGTATTTTTGAGCATAAAAACGAATATATTAACAAAGTAAAATGTTTATTTTGATTCTTTGTGGAGTGTCTTCTAATATAACTCATCGATATGGTTTGTTCTAATTGTAACATCATGTACTATAATTTTAATAAAACATGTAGAACATGAAAATATGAATAATAAGATAAAAAAGTACTTTATTTTAGTGATAATGTATATAGTTGAAGTTTGGTATTGGTTTATACCAAAAATATCACGTTTCACAAACACTTTTAAATTGTTAAAATTTCATTTGTACAAAATATTATTGAAGCAAACATAACTATATTTAGGTTTTTGTTAAAAACTTCATCACTTTTTTCTCTGCGAATTTCAATTTTAAAAATCTCTCAATCTTCAAAAATACAAATCGATTTCAAGTTTTTTAACAAATTCAAGATTTCAAAACATTTGTTACATCACCCTCTACTTATATATGCATTTGTTTTTCTTAAAGTTTCTGTTTATAACTTCAATTAGGGTTTTAAGGTTTCCCCTAAAATTTTTAAAATCCATATTTTTTAATTTTTACTAGTTTAAATTTGGTATATGTTTAATTTACTAGATACTCTAAGTTCGATCTACCATTAGATTCTTAGATTTTATGATTTAAGGCAATATTTGGATAAATTATAGGTAGGGTTTCACCATTATTTATGTTGGTTTGTGTTTGCTATTTTTTGCATGTTTTTATTGATTTCGGCTCATTTGGTCGACATCTACGTTGCAAAAATGCATATAATTTCAAGCCAAAGCTAATTTATTTGTGTTTAATATTTTTTATTTATTAGGTAGATATAACATGTTGCTACATTTTTAAAGCATATCGTTTATGCTTGTATACTATAGTTTTCTTGTATAATTTAGGTTGATGGTTAGATGAAGTTGTAATTGTTTTCTTATTAAATGTAATAATATGAAACCCATGATATTTTTGAAGAAGTTGTGATCAGGATGACCGTTATATTTACAAGCACTTCGACATAATCTATTATAAGTTGATCAACCAACACCATATTAATCTTCATAGACATCGACGAGAGCAAACAGACCCAAAAATGAATGAATATTTTCCCACCCTCACCCTCACCTCCAAAGGCATATTCTTGATCAGATGAGGAGAAGGTTAAGGCACAAAAAAGCATAAACCATTAGGAATTCCCAAAGTTCTTAATAACTTTGCATCATATTTCCAGACAATATAAGAGATACTCGAATCACACAACATACCATATACATCATGGAATGGTGAGCATCTATAAAACTTATAAGGAGTTCAATAATGAAGATTAAGTATATTACATTTTATTGAAAAAATAGTTGTTCTATAGTATAGAAAATAAGGTATTTTTTTGGTTTGACAATGGCCATAGACAACTACGAGGTTGAGCCCTTCCACATCTTAAGTCGATGCAGCTCACATTGGACCGTCATAGGGTGATACCAGTGGCGGATCCAGGACTAAAAGTTAAGGTATGTCAAAAAAATATTATGTAAAAGATAACTATTTAAATATCTCATAATAAAAATATGTAAATATTTTGATTACAGCTTAAAATTAAAATATAGTATAGCCCAAGCGCAAATGAATTCTCCTCTTATTCATGTCTTCAAAAGAAAGACTAAGATACTAAGGAAGTCATCAACCGTAGAAAACACTTTCATCTTTACAAATGTCACTAAACAATCATTAAGCCAGATTGACCATTCTATTTCTCAATTCATTCTTCACATATTTCATAAAATAAAATACTCGCTCAACACTTGCGATAACAATCGGTAATGACAAGACTAGCTTGAAAAGTGTGTACACAAATCCAAATATCTTGTATTTTTTTTTATCAACCAGAGTCTTACAAACAAGACAATAATTTGTATTTTTTCAGTATTTTGTTGAATTAGAATTGAATAAAACCCAATGAATTGAAATTTCTTTGAAAGAAGTTAGGAAAGAGAGAGGAAACCAAATCGACTTAGTAAAGTAAAAAAGAAAAAATAAAGAAATGTAAAAAAAGAGTAAAAAATACCTAGATTTTGGTATCTAGTAGGTGTTGAACTCCAAATCTAAGGTATACTACTAGAGTTCTTTACCACTACACTAAGTTCATTTTTTTAGGATTGTCCTGGGCATACCCATATCCCCTCTAAATCCGCCCCTCGGTGATACACTATGCTCATTTATAACGTTTTTAATTACGTACTTTTTTATATATTTCATAATACTATTTTTGTGATTTTAGGTTCTTTTCTAACTGGACAAGTATATATAAGTGATTAAATATTTCAAGGAAATATCGTGGTTTGACTATGTTATTTGGATTGTTGACATAATCGAGTTGTATTAACCACGTGACATACTTCGTTAATTGGTCCATACCCAATGCATATCATGTCATTCTGCAAAGAAAATTCTTAGGAGAGGGGGTCAACATGTTTGGGCATTGGAGCCAAATAACTTTGATTTAATGAGAGAATAGCATTTTACTAACACAAACTCTACAAAACCTACAAAACCTAGTCTATGATACTAAATTGCTGCGCCTTGATCCTACGAGGTGCTAATACAACATTATAAACAAAAATGATGTTCATATTTACTAGAAAATAAAAGAATGAACTCTTACGTCATATATACACACATCCACGACTCAAAGAGTCTGGACATTCATCGTTAAAATTACATTAAACATAAACGTAAACTAAATACAAACAAAGACTCAATATGATTCCAAATTTATTTTGATCCATAAATGTTAAACTAGGCCAACAATTATCTCCTAAGATAGGTCACATGACCAAACATGTTGCAACCATAAGTTTATATGTTACTTACACATGAAACTATGTAGGGGTTGGCACCACTACTCATCACAAATAAATAACACAATATAAAAATAAGACAAATATTTTCAATAAAATTCTCAAACAACTTATCATCTATGCAATAATGAATGAATTGGCTCATGTATGCATCTTCCACACATGACCAACACATTCCACATATTCAAAATCTAAATTTAAGCTAACACTTGAACTTAAATATTTCAACTACCTTAGTATATTAGTCTTATTTTATATCGAATTAAAAGTTTAAGTCAAATAGTAATGATGCTCCGTCTTGTTATGATCTTCCAAACTTTTTCATTATTTCTCTTTTATACTTTAATATATTTGTAGATATTTTTTTCCGATGTAAACTAACGATAATCACCTGTAAAAGATTGAAGTTACCAATAACAAAATGGACTTTGAAGTTTACCAATAACCACATGCAACATAAATATTTCCTACAATATCCCTCAACATACAAAACATGTACTTATTTTTAACCTTCAAAATATCATATCTTCCAAACTCTAACTAAACAAAATCTAAAAACACATATATTGCTAGTTTTTAAATATAAAAAATGAAATCGATGAGTGATATTTTTGGTAAATTATTTTTCATTTTCTTATTTTCACACCCAAATTACACAAAGTTTTCCAGCCCGAACACAATCCATATTTGTGTGTGTTTTGGACACAACATATTTTCACAACTACAAAAATGTTAGTTATATCACATCCAAATAACTCTTATTTTTAAAAGATCAGGTTGTATTTTATTTTTTCACATAATCAAACTTATTTCATAATAAAAAGTCATATTTACACATTTATTCTTTTTTTTATTTTCGTAACATATTTCAACGTAATTATGAAACTATACCAAAATTATTATTTTTGCAACTAAATTACACGTATTTTTGCACCCGGAACAAAGTCTAATTAAAAAAAACAATTTCAACATAAAAATGCACACATTTTCACAACTACATAAAAGTTAGTTGTTTCATATCTAATTAACATTTATTTTCACAAAAAATATTTTCCCACAATCAAACTTATTTTGCAACCAAAAATTATATTTATGCAAACTTTTTCTTCTTATTTTTACAGCACATTTGCATATAATTACGCAATTGGATCACAGTTGTTTTTCTCAACTAAATTACACATATTTTCGCCCCCTTAATACAGTATAAATTTTTATGTTTATTTTAAAAAGGAAACAATTCACATAAAAATACACATATTTTCAGAAGTACAAAAAAAGTTAGTTGTTCACAACAAATTAACATTTATTGTCATAAAAAAGTTGTATTTTGTTTTTTTACACAATCAAACTTATTTCGCAACCAAAATTTTTTGTTACACAACTTTTTGTTTTATTTTCACAAAATATGTGTCCGTAATTATGCAACTGAAGACAATTGCTTTTTGAAAACTTATATCGTAACTCAATTATACATGATTACGAAACTGATTATACGTTCGCCATAAGAAAACAAAACGAACAATATTTTTAATTTTTTTATAATATGAGTTGAAAAATACAAAACGAACAATATTTTAATTTTTTTAGAATATGAGTTGAAAAATACGACATTTTAAAAAAATGGTTAAAAATATATTAGTATTAACAAATAGTAGTGATATAATATATATTTTTACTTTGCCTAAGGCTAAAACATTTTGATTGAACTTTGTCTCTCGTATATTATTAATATAGTTTAGTTAAACCAATAATATTTCATTTTATAACCTTCTAATAATTACAGTTAAACTTTCACTCCACTTTATCTTTTTGAAAATTATAATTATAGTCCGTATATAAAAAAAACAAATTTCATTAAAAAAAACAGAAAGGTTACAACCTACGGCATTGGTATGAAAATATTAGACTTAATATCAGAAGTCCAATACCTATACATATACAACTTAATTTCATTGAAGTAGGAATTGACGCCTGTTTGAATTTTATTTTCATCTCTAAAAATGAATCGGGCCAATTTCTTCTGTATTCATCATAAGACTATACTTTCTTTGCTTTGAGGATTGACTCAAATAAGCTGCATGTTTCTCGCAAATAAGTAAGTTCACTTCATATTCTTTTAGCCTTCTAAGAGTTCTTTTACTTCTTTACTTTATTTTGTTCATTGACCTAAATAACTGGATGTTTCATTTTAATTTTTTTGAAATAGATGGAGCTTATTTAAATTAAGTATAGACAATTGCAAGTATAGTTTTCAATATATAAATTTTTTTTGGATGATTTCATGAAATTGAATTTTTATTTGTTAATTTCTTCTTGTTTCACTTTTCCAATTTCAATAGATCGACTCAACTGTTCTAGTAAAAAAATTAACGTTTCTTCTTTGCATTTACTTGAAATATGTTTCCATTATCTTGTTCGTCTCCTTAGTCATTGGATTATGAGATTGAAAATTTGTATCTTGCAAAATTTCAGAGTTTTACAAACAAGGAAGAAGTTAGGTATAGCTACCCATTTTTAATGTTTGTTAATAATAATGCATCAGGCAATATATGATTAAGAATAAATGATATATAGCATGATAAATTAATCCTTATTTTTTTATATATAAATGATTGATTATAGAGACAATAATCAGGTGAGACAAGTCTATAAATTTCCGAGATGTAAAAAACAGCTATTTAATATTCCAATTTAGCTTGTGCGCTAGAATATCTTTATCCAGATATTCAGCATGTAATCCATCTTATAACATTCTATTAATCTATTATAGTTTCGGTAGATAGTTTCCTAATTAAAAATATTAGTCATCTAGCCTTAGATAACCTACTTCTAGACTTTCAAGTAGTGTAATAGCTCTTAGTTCAACAGATGTCTGGTTTTGTTATAGTCTAGTCTTATTCTGTATTTAAGAGTCTATTTAGCAAGTCAGTCTACAACTTGATTTCGTTCTCTATAGATATGGACTCTGGTCATGCTAGAAAATATAAGTTTCCTACAACATTTAATAAGTTGAGCCAAATACGAGGGATTTTTTCCTTTCATAAGCAATTCAGTAAGAACAATAGAGTTAGTCTCAATGCCAATCTGACTAATTTACTTTTCCTTTCATATTAAAGCCCATCTAAAAGAGCTATGCACTCAACAATAATAGAAGATTGCTTACCATATAATCTACCATAATATTATAATATATCTTCTTTATTATCTCTTACAAGACCACATCCACTGGATTCACAAGAGAAGATACATGATCCATCAATATTAAACTTGTATTTGTTACCAAATGAGAGTTTCCACTTAAGATAAATACTCATTATTGGCTTGTTTAAGTGTTGGAAACATCTAAGATCATAATAAACTTTTATATATTTTATCTAATATGATCTTTTTAGAATATTTGGAGAATCTAGACTTGAGATGATGTACTTAATATGGGCCAATATAGAATTAACTGCAATACTTTTCTCTTGGCGCTTTGATTTATTTTTAGAATTCCATTAGACCCAACATATTATAGGAGGCATAATGATTCTTATATGTACTTGTTTTCAGTAGACCAAAACCCACATCTAATGAGATGAGATAATATTATATGTCTTCTTATTAGTATACCAAATATTCTAGCAAAGTATTTCCGGACTTTCCGAGTTATATTGCATTGAACAAATAGATGATTTATTGACTCAATTCTATTACAGAATTGACATTTGGTGGCTAGAGAGAATTTCTCTTTCTGTAAAATAGTGCAATCTGATATCTAGCTATTTGAAAGTCTCCAGAGAAGAAAGGAACACTTTCTAGGTATAATGTTATTCCATATTATCTTGAAAAGATTAGATTTGATACCTTTGTCTCTTACCTTATTCCAAGTATCTTTTGTATTAAATTCTCCATTAGTGTGTCCATTTAATGGAATCCTCTTCTGTTTCTTTTATTGTAGTTCTCTTTATTTTCTCAATATCAGATGTGAGAATAACACTCTTCAATTTCTCAAAATTCTAGTAACCTTCATACCAATGAATGCTAACTTTTTCCTCAATGTACCAGTAGTCATTGTCTTTATTAGAGAGTATGATGAATTGCTGTATGCCAGACTATTTCTCAATCCAAAAATCTATATCACCTCTACCAACATGCTAGCAGATATAACATTCAACAATATCTCTCATATTCAATAAAAAATTCCAGATTTTAGATTTTTACTTGTAACTTGTTACTTGAAGGGATGATATGTGGAACAATATAATGATTTCATATATTTTTACCATAAAGACTTTTGATCGCTAAATTTTTACCATAATTTACAAGAGAAATAAGTTTGCATTTCTAATCTTCTTATATTTAATCCACCTTCATCACAAGGTTTACAAAGTTGCAACCATCTTGTTCAGTTAATTTCTTGATTAGTTTCAGTAGAAACATATAAAAATCTATTATATATTCTTTCTATTCTGTTGATAACAACTTCAGGAAGTAAACAAATTCATAAGTGGTAGATTTGTATAGCCATGAAAACAGATTGGATAAGGATTAGTCTACGAACAAAATATATAAGCTTTTTATCCCAATCTTAAATTATTTCCTGATTTTAGTAACCAATTAATCAAAGTAACAAGTTTTATTTCATGTATGAATAAAGATACCTATGTATTTTATAGAAATATTTCCATGCTTAAAACCTGATTGGTTAGTATCACCTTAATCCGTGTTTTAGACATTTTTGTAAACATAATAATTTTAGTTTTTTCCTTGTTGATTATTTGACCCGACCTGTTTTGGTAATGTTGTAGGTCGATGTTAGGAGAATAACCATTTGTAAAAATGATAAAGTTATCTGTTAAGGCCAAACAAGGTATAGCCAAAGAGCTGTTTGTTTTATAATTCATTTCACTTTAGTTTTCAAAGAGTATAAGAACCCTAATTAGGTTTTATTCAACTATAATAAATAGACTATGGAATATATGATCCCCTTGTCTAACTCTTTTTTGTAGAATTTAAATAACCTTGTAATTCTTTATTCATAATTATTGAAAACCATGTAGAATTGATGCTCTTCTTAATTTTATCCAAGAATCTTTTATCAAAACCAAATGCTTCCATGATTCTTATGATAAAGTTGAAAGATAATGTATCAAATACTTTTTATATGTCAATTGTGATCATCATATTTCCATCTTTGACTTATCTATTTAAGTTATGAGTTAACCCTTAAGTCAGTAAGATATAATCATGTATGTTCCTGTATTTGAAAAAACCTCTTTGCTCATCAGATATTATCTTGGGGAGTAAAATTGATAATATTTCATTCATAATATTTGATATAACTCTATTGAGCATTATAAATAGGCCGATTGGCGTAAATTCATTCCAGGTTTGAGGGGAAATCCACTTTTGAAATTAAGTAAATTGCAGTAGTGTATACAATTTGAGGGACATGATGACCATGAAAGAAAGCTGTTATAGATCAGCAAAGTTCCTTGGAAATTATAGACCAACAAAATTGGAAGAACTTGGCGTTGAATCCATAAACACTAGCAACGTTATTGGAAATTAAAGATTTCACAGTGGTATGAATCTTTTATTCTGAAGGTAATAATATAAGATTTTTGTTATCTTCATCAGAAGTGAGCTTAGGAATAATGTTATGAAGTTTTTGGATTAGGCTGAGCTGACAAAAGTGATTTGACATGCTCCTCAACAGAAGTTACCTAAAGCAACATGATCTCTAATCTATGTGTCTCCTTCCAAAATGCTCTGAATTTTGTTTTTTCTCCTTCTTTTCTTGAAATAATTATGAAAGCATGAAATATTTATATCTCCATTTCAACCAACTAGTAATACCTTTTTGTTCCTCGTAAGATTCTCCCTTAGCCATGAATAACTTGCGCTTTAAAATAGATTTTTTTTCTATACTCTTGGTTTTCTCAAAACATATTTATAGAAACTTCACTTCCTCTTCTGATTGAGCAATAACGTAAAAAACATTATAAAAAATCTCCATATTCCAGCTTTTAATTTCATGTTTTAATATTTTAAGCTTATTTTAGAAAACTTAAATGAGAGATCCTGTTATATCCTCATTCCAGTTTTGATCTACTATCTTTTAGAAATAATGATGGATAGTTCACATATTTTGAAACTTGAATGTTGGTTTGGTTCTATTGTGATAAGTTGATATAATTATACTCAAAAGGAGTGGACTCATCCTGTTTTAGATAGGTTTAATTTAGTATTTTAAAAATAATCCATCCAAGATTAATTATATAATACTTCATCTCCTATTTACAATTATTAGTCCACGTAAATTTTAAACTTGAATATCCAGTATCTTATAGTTGACAGTTTAGAATAATATTGTTGAAGTTGATAAGGGCGCAGAATATGCGGTCACTTTAGATCAACATAATCAAATGATGTGATAATATATTTGTAATAATGTATAAAAATAATGGTATATTGAGAAATAATAAGTATTTACCTTGTAAATAATAATAGTATGGATAAAATGAGTGTATAAAAGGGTAATAATAGAATCAAGTAGGTCAATTGTGTGAAATAGGGCCCACGACCACCATTATATAAGGAAATATCCCATTTTTGGGGATGTGTGAACATTTAATATAATACTTACTCTTAACACATTCTCTTTCTACAATCCCATGTTCTCTCTCTTGTTTAATATCACGACTTTGTCTTGTAACGAGATTAGGTTCAAATATTTATGAGAGAGACACTTTATTTTGTACTCACTTTTTTCTTAAATGTGACTCCCTTGGTAGCAGGATTTGTTTCCGGGAGAATGGCGACCGAGTTTTCATTTATTATTTTTACCGGAAAGAATTTTGTAAGAGCAACCAACTCCTCAAGGGTGGGAGTAGAGTGGACAAAGCTGGAGCTACTGCCAACACGAAAGTGGCTAAACATAGTTCATTTTAGGTTTTTAGATGCAACTTCATTGAGTTTTTTCCGTTGAATCCGTTCCAAACGGTGTTGTGCCACACCTCGAATGGTGGCCACAGTGTTATGACCAGTTTGAATACTAACGATGGACGGAATCAGTTGAACCATCTCGAGAGAGCTAAATGAAGCACTTGAATCTCCCATAACCATAAATTGGGGTTTAGGATGCTCGATGGAAGAAACTTGAGGGTTGAACGAGAATGTCAGCCAAGGAACAGTGGGAAATATCGGTATAAGAATGACTGGTCGCGCCAGTTTTGTGTTCAGATGATCGGGGCAGGTCACGATTGAAGGAACCAAGTGGAGTCATGCATAAAGGAATTGTTGGAGAACTATCAATCAAACCCGTCGCTTTGTACTCAACGACCCTCTAAAAAATACTCAGATAATCGATTGCATCAAAAATTGGTTTCTTGGTTGGGTCGGGCCTTTTGCTCGAGGCATGTGTTTTCATAAACCATGATGATGCTGCTCTCTTTCACTCTTTAGAAAGGCTAAAAAATAGGATCTCCTCCTCTCTCTAAGTTTGTTTTGTTGGTGAATAATAAAGTAGCGAAATCTATTTATAAAGTAGTGGCCCCTTGGAGTAGATCAAGATATTGATTATAAATGTGATATCATGTATATATATATATATAGGAACGGTTTAAATATTTGATTCATTATATCTTAAAATATTGATGGTACATTTGTATGAAATGTAATTTTCTATAAATCACAGTTATTAACCTTTAGTTGATGATATCATAGCCTAATTAATATTTAAGAATACATGTGAATCTCTTAATTGATCAAACAAATCATCACTTCTAGGTAATGGATATCAACCATGTTTAGTTATATGTAATTGATGCACATTCATAATGAGCTATCATTCTTCTTTACAGAAAACACGGGCGCACCCCATGATGAAACGCCTAGTTGTATAAAACCACGTTGTAATAAATCTTATAACTATGCCTTCAACTCCATCGGTTTTGTTGAAGTCGTATGATATAGTGGAATCAAAATTGTTGTGGTAATAGAAATTAAATTGATTATAACTTAACTAATCTTTTGGGTACTGGTCCGCGTAATTTCTCAATAAATACATCTATAAATTCTGGAGCTACTTGGATACCTAGTATTTGTGTAGCCTATTTTGAATTATTAAGGGTATAAGCCATGACACATTCATATTTTTTCTTTAAACTTTCTCTAGCTTTGAGAACCAAAATTAGACTCGTGTGTACAACCATTCACTAACCATAAAATATAAACTCTCCATCCACTAGTATTATGAAAATTACTCATTTACAAAAGAAACTTAGTGACACATGATGTTTAGGCAGAAAATATATTCCCAAAATAACATCAACGATATCCAATGATACTAAGTCTTCTACCAATGGCATATATTATAATATATTAGGACATTTTCTGTTTATGTGGTCGACAACCACCATACAATGAACATGCGTTGATAATATCAACTTATCACAATTATAGGTTTTTATATTGTTCTAGTAAAGCTATATGAGATAAAATAATGCGTAGCTCCAAAATCTATTAATGTATATAAGGGTATATTATAAACATATATAGTTCTTGGCACCACATGGGGTGTTGTGTTGGTATCACGTCGCGTCATTGCAAACATTCGACCTTGGTCACATATGCCACTACTACTTGTTCCACCTCGTCCATGTCCTCCATGAAAGGATTGACTTCCGTCATGGCATTTACCTCGATATGATGGACAAATTGATGGATGTATCATTTTAGTGTTCGATATACAATTACTGGTAATATTTCCCAATTTTCCATACTCAAAGCAAGTAGTTTGCTCATTCTTCACCAACGATAGCATCTTATATTCCATGTTAATGCATTCATGGATGGTTAGTCATCAGATACCTCGGTAGAGCACTAATATTGGTTGTAAATGAGCCAGTATTTTGGGACACGATAGGAACCCATATGCGACCAAACTAATTTTAATAATCTTAATGCAGTATGGTACATATTACCATATAATGTCATATATATCTCGATTTTGATCACATGGGCGTTGGCGAACTTCACCAAAATCTTACTCTACCATCTTGGGTTTTTATACTAAACTTATATATTTTTGTACCTTCGTTACTGTAAGTCTTAAACTTATGTTGTATTATAGTTTAATTTGAAATTTCTAACATTTTAATTTTTTATTATGTATTTATTTGGTGCATATCGAGATCAAGTTGCGAACATTGCCTCATATTTCTTAATAATTTTTTTTGTTTCAGATCAAAAACTTGTTTTGCTTCTCTTGTGTATACCGCTCTGAAAATAATTTTCCACTAAAGATCTGATTGAAATATTATCATTTCACTACCTTGCTATCAGTAGTATAACCTCTCATACGACCGTCATATCTTTCTACTAGTGATGAGCTCGGTTTGTAAAGCAAAACGCGACTAGAACCACTTTATCATCGCTTGATATTTGCATTAACTTAAACATATCTTCCATTTTTCAAATTATTCTTCAGCATCTTCTGGATCCTTCATACCATGAAAATTTCGTGGGTTATATTTCGTGAATCATTCATAACACTTTCCCATTTCATCATTCCCCTTTCACGATTCCACTAAACATGCGTTAATATTTGAGTCCAAAATATCAATATTATATTAGTTATCCGAAAAAGATATTAAACCCACTGAAAAACATATAATTACTCTTATAAGTGCATATGTTCTGATATGTGAGACAGAACTCTATTTGCCTTCGAACTTGTATCTGAACTCATTAGATTCTCTTATTTCACATAATATAATTTATTTTCAGAAATACAATTTACAATTTTGATGTAATTATTTTATATAATTTTCATAACTCTTAAAATAATTTCCAAAATAAAATCATACTCAAAATTATAATTTCATAAAATCTAATTCTTAAAAAAAATTGTAATTAAATAGATACATGTTTATCTACCTAGATTCCAACCAAACTTTATATGGTTACCTTTAATCGATAGAGCGAAAAATAGTATAACAGTTACCTATTACTTATTTTACCAAAAATCTTAAGCACAATTATCTCATTTTTAATCTTTAAAAACGTTTATATAATCAAAAAATACTAAAATTATCAAAACGAATATTTGGAGTCTAAATCAGTGGCAGAACCAACATTAAAATTTAGGATATGCCGAAAATATTAGGGATATTGTTTTAATAAAAAATAAATATATGAGTATCGTATAATAAAATATGTAAGTATTTAGGTTTCAACTGAAAATAAAAATATATTATAGTCCAAGCGTGTATGCATTCTCCTCTTACTCATGTCTTGAAAGCATTTGATAATATTTAGATCATCAACGGTAGAATTTTCTATGTAAATGTCACTAAACAGTCATTAAGTCGTTGACTGAACATTCTATTTCTCAACTCATTCTTCATATATTTTATACCACAATATACTTTCTTATTTACTATTGAAAGTTTCACCAACATGTTTAACCAACTTGCTCTTTATATTCCAAAAATGAAAAACCTTTCTCCGCAACCACAATACTTTATCATTAGTGGTAATGATAAAATCTGATCTAAGGGTAGTCTCGAAGATATTTAGTTTATATCGTATTGAATTTGTAATAGAAAGTAGAGATAGAATGGAGATGCTTGTATTTATTATTGAGAGAAAAAAGTCCAACCCATTTAATGCTGTTTGTTAAGCTATTTATACTTTTTTCGGATCCATGAGCTTTTCAGGTATGGTCATAGGTTTGAGTCGATCTCATGAGCCCACAAGCCCATAAACAAATGTACTAGGCATCCAACTGAGTCATTAAGCACACAATTTACTCATGGACTTTAATTGTCGTGTCCGAACTTCCCATATAAGAAAAATCTAATATGATCCACTTTACTGCTTACGCCCTCCAGCATAATGTGATGCTATTAATTAGTACCACTGTAGCACAAATAACAAGGTAAACAATACGCAACGTCTTTTCCTATACTATATTATGATCGGTCACTACCTTCATATTAACTATTATTAAAAGAACTATTATATCCTATGATGTCTTCAAAATGATATTTCATCATATTGGGCCTTGCCATTCTATTTACAATATGAGATCTTCTTACCTCATCTTGGTCATTAAAAATGATACTCAAGAATTGTAGTTTTAATCCAGTATCTCATTCCAAATAACCTCATTTTGAATATCTTACTTGAAGATGATGAATCACTTAGTGAAGGAATAAAGAAGGTTCTCAAATGATTAAATGTATTAAAATAAGAGAAAAGTACCCGAAAATACCTTTTCAAGTTTGATATCCCGTTTCAATACCCAAATATTAGATAATACCAATTGGTACTTTAGAAACCATTTTGGACAAAAATAACCCTGAGGGTATATAAAGGATAATAAGTTCACAAACTTTGAAACCCTAAAATAAGTCGACTGTGGTTGTTGCTGTTCAAAGTCCGCCGAGGGTAGAAGCATGTGGAGTATAATCGGGTTTTGAGGCAAACTTCATCGACTAATCAACGCAAAGCCTGTTACTGGTGAACGTCTGAATACTGGTTAACAGTCTAAAGTAGTTTGAAGGTACGTCGATACCGTTTATATTCGCCGCTTAATAAGATATGTGTACTGGTTGTTCGAAGTACAACCAAGTTCGTCTCCATTTGTGTTAAAAATAGAACATTATGAAGGCCCATCAATGGGCCACTACAAGGTTTGTCTCCATTTGTGTTAAAAAAGAGCATCAAGAAGGCTCATCGATCGGCCGGTACACGGTTTTGTAGTCCTTAGAAGTTTCATACATGTGTTTGTTTGGTTTTTTGGTGTTTTTGAAGCAGACATAATGTTGATTTTGTTTGTGGGTTGTTTATGATAGGCTATTGTTGTTGTTAAATGTATTGTTTGAATTTGATTTTTCACGGGAATGGAAGTGGGAACTTAATGATTGTATATCAAGAGATATGATTGTTTACTTTAAGGAAAGAATTACCGAGAAAGAAGATGGGCTTGCAAATTGCTCACCGGCGTTCGAGAGAAATGGTTGTGAAAATGGCAGTGATTTTTTTTTCTTTTAAATCGCGTGATGTAATACTTTAATTTAGTACATGAATTGCGTCACAATCAATGATTGGTTTTCAAAATCGCATAACAATATTTGTGCCACAACCTCGCGTCGTCGTTTTACACAAATCGCGCGATCTTTTTTTTGTTTTCATATAAATCGCATCGTATAGATAAATCAAGAATTGGTGGCGTTGTTATAGCCTCATGATCTTAAGTTCGGAAATAAAAAACGAAGAAAATATATGAAATAACAGTAATATAATATTTTCTAAATCGCGTTAGTGAATACTTTAATTTAATTAATGAATCGCTTTAGTGAATACTTCAAAGTCGCATGAGTGAATACTTTAATTTAATTAATGAATCGCTTCATTGGATACTTCAAAGTCGCATGATTGTTTATATTACATAGTTATACCTCGCGTGATAGAACCAACGATTTATTATATAATTTTTTAAAAAATTGTACAAATTCGCGTCGACTAAAATACTTAAAATTTAAACAAATCGCACGATAATATATCTATATGTTTCGTACAAATCGCGTTTACAAATATAGATAACAATTATGCAAGATTTGTTATAGGCTCGTGAATCGTGTCATCGAATATATTAATTTAATAAATAAATCGCGTCAAGGGTTTTGGTAAAGTCTAAGAGGATTCCCATATTTTACTTCTCTCTCGCGTGTTGTGTGTCAAAATGAATTGAATTTCTGGTTTATGTGGGCCACTCCTCTCTTATTGCTCAACCCAACAGTAAGAGGTCTGTTTCTCTTCCTGTCCCTAATATCTCACTACTATGTTCCTCCTATTATTTTTTTCATTCACAACTCAAATTTACTTTTGGCTTTCCATTCAACCCTATTGAATTTGACGCAGGTCTTCACTCTGGTTGATTGTATTTGACGAATTTGATTAATTAACAGATTTCAAATCAAATTAAAGAAAATCAGCTCGTACCCATAGCAGGAATAAAAGAGAAAAAAGAAATCAAGAACATGTTTTGAGTATTAAAAAGAAGACTTGACCAAATTTTGAAGGTACTTCAAGGATAAAATAAAACCCGGGTATTGAAAAAGAATTAGTTTGGTGAGAATGGTGTTTAGTAGGCATAAAAAATAGTTGGGATACTAGATGATAACACAATTGGTGAGAAGGAATTAAGTGTGACATTTCTAAAAAATAATTCAAATAAAATATTAACGGCTGATATAAAGAGAAAAATAAATTTAAAGCAATTAAATATAATATTAAATTGAATTTAAAAATTCGATTACATGTATTTGTTATATTGATTTGTAAATAACAACACTATGGATATAACTTAATAAAAATATCATTTTTTTCATCGAAAATTAAGATGATAAATGAGCTAATAATTTTCACAATCAAGTATGGACAAGTATCAAGTTATGTCCATCGTACCGCAAAACTGGAATTTGATTATAAAAACATGTCAATTTTAAGACTACCACTTCTTACGTTCATGGATAAGTCAGATCTTGTATTTCTAGTTTCGAATCTTTAACTTCTTTGTATTCATCAATATGAATAAAAAGGAAAAGGAAATTATTGTAGGATTCATCGTTAATGTGTGTATCTACCGCACCGCAATTCATTTATAACCAAAATAACAACAAATATATAATAATTTGTAAAAAACTAAAAATATTTGAATAGTAACTAATTAGGGTTGTCAACACATATCCACTTCCTCTCTAAATCTGCTGCTTGTCTAAATCTAAAGTTATTATTGAATCGAGAAGGTTTACCTTCTCTAACGGTGAGATCCGGTCGGTTCGATCGGTTTTTTTAAATTTTTAAATCAAACCGAAATAATTCGGTTTGTATATTATTAAACCGATTTAGTAATACAAAAATTTAAAAAAATTCAAATTAAAAATGTGAATCTTACTTTATATCAAATTAAAAATTTCAATAGAATAGCAATAATACATTTTATTGTATTTTATTTTATTTTATTTTATTTTATTTTATTTTATTTTATTTTATAATTTTCCAGTGTATTTTTATTTTTATTATATGTCCCAATATTTGTTTCACTTGTACTTATTAACTCTTTTTTGGTGTTCTTTAACTAATATAAAAAGCATTATAGATTATATTATATATACGCTACGTATAATATGTTGTTTTTTTTATTCTAAATTTTAGATATTTTTTTTAATTTTAAATTTTAAATTTGATTTCACAACTTGTTATAACCTAAAGAAATTCTAGATTGTACATATAACATCAGTTATTAAAGTTTTCAGAGTTAATATTCTACCAACACGTTTTATTCTAAATTTATTTGAAGTTTTGAATTTGCAACACAATCTTTACAAAAAAACAATATTGTTTATGGTCCGTGATTAGTTTTTATTTTTTATGAGTTATAATTATTATTGATATTTTATATTATTATAACTTTTTGTATAGCAATATAAATTTTGAATGTTAAATAACTTTTTACAAATGTTATATACCACAAAGATGAGCAATCATACACGTCAAAAGAAAATATATGGTGCGATATGAGAAGTTAATATATTTGGCATGAAAACTCTTTATTTTCTGCATAGAACTGTATGTCAACGGCAAAGAAAAAAATAACTATAAAAAAAACAAGGTTAAAATGCTATTGGAATTTTTTATAATAAGATATCCAAAATAATTTTTTTTTCATTTTTTTGTTAAAAGACTATTTTCCTTTTTATATATAAGAGCTAGTTTTTCGGTAAAAAATCACGATTCCAACCCTTCTTCTCCAACCTAAAAACTAACCTAAGATCTAAAAAACCCTAAATACATCGTACATTATGAATTTGAGTGACGATTTGTTTTTTTGCAATATGGATGTTTTTGTAGTAATAAAGGAGCCTTTGACGGACCATCTGGATACACAAATAAAAGTAGACTTTATGATTTTTTAAGTTCCATACAAAAATCACATATATCTGTGCTTGAAGGGATGAATCGCGAACCCATAGTGCGCTAGAATGTATGAATTTAGGCTAGATGTTCTAGGATAAATCCCGAATACACGGTTCGCGATTTTGACCAAATCGCAAATGGTAACCGTGTGATTTGGTCAAAATTACGGACCTCGTATTCAGATTTTTGTTAATCAACTGACTAGTCTAGGTTCGTGATTTTGAAAAAAAAAATTGTTGTTCTGTGCAAGCGATTTTGGTCAATTACGTGAACTATTTTGCGTGATTTAAGAAGATTTTGATATAAGTAATTAGAATTAAGTAGATTTTGATATAATTCATGTGTTTTGTATGACCCGAAGAAACTATCATGTTTGATGGCCGATTACACAAAACATTTACTGCAGAAACCTTATATACGGAATCCGATTTGGCCTTAAAGAAACCTTAATGAACGCTATCGAGAATATATTTCTAGATGCCACCCGTATGCTATGCACTTTGCATATTAATACGAACATTTTCTCCTACGCTAAGAAAGTTTTTCCCAAAGCGTACATGGTCGATGGGTTCCTCAAATTTTATGAATCACTTGCCTATTCGGCGTCGATCGAAGATTATAACAAAAACATTGTCGAGTTACACCACGTTTATACCTTTTTTGCGATTATTGTCAATGGATAGAAAATTATGGACCCAAAGTTTTAAATATTCACACGACAAATTTAAACATTTGGGCAATCGAACTAGTAACCACCGAGTTATATTATCATCTATATACATTAGTTTATAATATTAAGTGTTAGACTTCTAATTAATTTAATATTATGTTATAGGGTGGAGAGTGCTCACTCGAGCTTAAAACCTGCAATCGGCACAGGTCTATGCATATTTGAGCAATTTTAGGAAAATGGTTATTCATTGCGTCACGATCAACACTTTAACATTTTCGAATCATTCGAAAGAAGTAAGCTTCGTCCTAGACACACATCTAGAAGGCTATATATAACAAAATAAAAGGTAAAATTTCATGTACGACCATATAAATAATAGAGAAAAACCTTAAAACGATCGGGGAAATATGGTTCACTCCCGCAATGTATAGTTGTGTTATTAAGAAAATTTACCATGTGCATGTGAGTTAGCTATGACCGAGAAAGAAGGTAGGGCGATTCAAAATGTTGAACATGATGTTTATTGGAGTACTTTAAAGATCAAACCTAGGGATACTGTTGGTACCGAAGATGAGCTTACAAGAAAACTCTCCTTAATAGATAGTACTATACGCGTTTAAGGTCCACACATGAAAGATCATATCATAAATAGGACGATGCAAATCCTAGTCCCGCGAGAACTCATGTTTGGGAACCTAAGGAGCCGGTTATCACTAAAGCTATAAAAAAAGCCAATCCAGACAAATCAACTAAACAGAACCCATCTGAGTTCAAATACGATGGTATTCTAGGTGCTAGTACTCCCGGTACGATAGCTAGCACGACTGCCTCGGTAGCTAAAACCTTTTTAGTACCAAACCAAATCCGAAGCCAAATCAAAGGCTCAATCTCAACCAAAAAATAAAAAATTGTCTCGATCGAAAAAATCGATAAAGGGAAAAGATTTTAGTGGTTACGAGAGTTGGTTCCCCGACTATTTGCATGAGTACATTTCTAATGTCGAAGATGGAAGTCGGACATAATTGCAGATTTCGGGCTATAACTTTAACAGTATACAGTAATGTCGATTCATGGTAATAAGTTAGAAGAGATTTGATCGCCGAATTGCAAGATCAACCTGATATATGGAAGAAAGTGTTTGATGATGCACAATGGATAGATAACCTAGTTTAAAAGGTTGGACGTCTTTGAAGTGTATGCAAATGGTAATTGGCATTGTATCGTATGGACGAATACTTTAATTTTATTTCATTATCGTTTGGACGTTAAAGTTTATTTTGAGACATTATTATCTATATTAATCTTTGTAGTTATTTCTTAAAAACTGGCAAAAGTCTTGCAAATTTTATAAAAACAATGGCCTAAACATAAATGCCCAATCACAAATTCAAACTTAGCGTTCGTAATTTTGTTCAAATCGCAAACTCAATATTCGCTATTCTGTTCAAACCCGCGATTGTGTGCAAATGTCAGACTCACTCTTCACATCTATTGCTTTCACGCGAATGCTCTGTACGCGAAGACTACTGTAAATATTTCCATTTTCAATTCTTTTGTATTTTCCAGGTTTTCCAAACTTAATGTTTTTATGAATCTTATATTTTAGTCATTTAGTAGTACTACTGAGAAAAGGAACGCAACAAAGTAGAAGTTAAAATTGATTAAAAACAGGTCAATAAAATAACTTAGGAAATCATAAAGTTCAAACAACAAGTGAGGGAATCATAAACTTAAGCAATAATCAAGGAAAGCATAAACTGAAACAACAACTGAGGAAAACATTTGCAATAACTCCTAGTTTACGATATCTATTTGTCAGGAAAGCCTCATTTGTTCAACTTTATTTCATCTTTCACAATCTGGTAGTCCACTGCAACAACACACATTTCCTCTTCCCTGATGGTCGATGTGTAGACATAGACAGTATCCAGCTACTCCTCAGTTAAAGTAGCGGTGACTTGGTAGTTGAACAACTTAAATGCAGCATGATGTTCCTCTTCATTGAGGTTCGAAACTAGGTGTACACGAAATTTCAATAAACGTCTTGAACTTTTAGGCGGTTGGACGCCATCCCTACTGTATAGGAAATACATCTGGCATACCTCCAAGTAGTTTTTAACCCATTAATTCTTATACGTTCTACCTACTTCGATGGAGGCTTGCGTCAAATAGTCATCTTCCAACTGACTCCAAATAAATATTTTTAGAGTTTCTAGTGTGCTTAAGTTTTTCAGGTTGTGTTGTTACAAGAGGAGAGAATCAAGCCCGAAACTCAACCGCCTACTATAATGTACTACGGTACCTGGCCTCCAACACATAGTTCTCCTAGCGCAATCATCCCCTCGGCTATCTCCTCAAAATCACACTTGCCCAGTAGCTGACAAGGGTGATTATACACTAATGGGGATAGATAGTAAGTATTCCAAAGGCTCTTCCTTGAAAAGAAAGCGGTCCCACAAATCTGAAAATGTTCGACTGCAAGTCTACACGGAAATTTTTTCACTCCATCATTTACTCCTCAAGGGACTCAAAAACCGACCCTCAAAGCACCTCCTCGAAAATTAACAAAAACCAATGTGGTTTCTACGATGAAAAGGTCCCTCCAACCTATTCAAGAGGCATAATCAAATGCTTCATGTGCTGAACATCTCGTTACCAGATCCGACAATGTTGTTGATGTTGAGGGAGCTTTAGCTTTGGATTTTGGCAAGAAAAACTAACAATCATCGCTTAAACTAACATTATTGCCAAATCTGACGACATTATTGGTTTCGATGAAGGCTTGGACTTAGTTTTTGGGGAGAATGAGCCAACAACGTTACTCAAACTGATGTTGTTGCAATCAAATGAGCTTTGGTACCTACTTCCGAGAGAGAGAGAAACCGGCATCTACTCTTCAAGTTTTCAAAGAGAGTTCCCCTCCAAATAAGAAAGGTTAAGTATAAATACTATGATATCTCTGAGGAGGTTAAGCTAAGAGCCCAATGGTAAATTCCTTCTACAATCTATATTTGTTTTCCTAGAGAGATGCCTTTATCGGTAAAGGATCATGAGTTGATCGTATATACAGAAATAATGAATTGGGGCTTGTGATTCCCTTTGGATCCATTCTTCCTTAAATATTTTGCGGTGGTTGATCTTTGTCCGACCCAAGGTGGACCCAATATGTGGTTCACCCTTATTGCTTGCATAATAGCTTCAAGGATTTTAAGGATATGATTTTCTTTGGAACAGCTAGTTGGTCTTTTCGGATTGGCTAAAAATCCATTCTTTCCATTTTATTCCTTAACATTTTTTCATAACCAGGAGATTGTCAAAGATCTACTTAAAGCAGACCAAAAATGGAAGCAGTGATTCTTTTTTATCTTTGGCCTTTGGGAGATGGAGTCCGAAGCAACGACTGACAATCTTTATAACTTGTCCTTCAAATAGACGAATATAGGTATTTAAAAAAATTGCTTCGTTTTTTCTTATATTTACTCTCTAATTTAAAAAAAAATAGTTATGACTGATGTGTCCAAGCCATATGATGACTTTATGCATTCAGGGATAACAATCTTTACTGATTTGAGTATATGAGCCAAAGTTTCTTGGTCTAAGAGATCTCATCTCTATTTTACTCCTACTAATCTTTCGAAGAGTCGTCTCTGGAGAGCCAACCCATAAGAACGATTATCTTTGGAAGAACTTATGGTTCCTCCCATCCAACAAGAAGTGCTAGACATGTTAGAGGCTCGAGATATACTGGTATATCTTCCCTCAAGAGATAGAGCCAAGATTCATCGGGATGGTGAGTCTTCCAAAGAAGAAGAAATCCCAGAACTCTTTGGTGTAGTTACCCGTGATGTTGTTACCAAAGAAGAGAAGGAAAATCATAAGACTGAAAAATGAAAGAAACCCTATTCACAAGATCCTCCCAAAAGAATATGTCAATGAAAATTAAAAGACATTGATAAAGAGAATGAAGAAATCTTCGAGGCAGTTGCGTCCCTGGACAACAAAGCTACTGATCTCACCAAATCTTTGCCGGAAAAGATAATCATCAAATCTAATTTTTCCCAACCTCCACAAAATGACTTGATCATTCGTGATAATGCGGATGATGCTACTCAAAAGACCGATTCTACAACCGTTGTTTCTTCCGGAGCTGGTTCTTTGTCTAGTTGCTTCGAAAAACCTGTTGGAGACGATTTTTCTCTTCGAATATATAAGTTTTATCGATCCTCAATTATTATTGGGAAAAAGATGTATATCTAAAGGATCGGAGAATCACTATAAATTAGAGGCTTCATGAGCAAAGTCCGATTATAAGAAGCTTGAACAAGAATTATTTACGCTTTAAACACAAGCCGACGCTATTATCAAAAACTTATTCTTGCCGAGGATTATGTCATGATTTTGACTCGTTTTGTCAAGTAGAAAGGTATCTTTATGCTAAGAAAAATGCCACCAAAGATAAGATCGTCGAAGCTTATAAAGAGGGGAATGACAAAACATCAGAATATTTCGCAAAATGCCTTAAAGATTATGAAAGAGTTGTGAATGAGAAGCAACTTATCTTAGCCCAAGCTGAGATAGATGAAAAAAGGTTGTTGAAGAATACACTGTTAAATGTGTCTCTAAATTAATGCAAGGGATGCGATGATTATATTTGGGCTTATTATGAAAATTCATGAACGCTATCCTAATTTGAATCTAAGTAGTTTTTTGGAACTTGTCCCGTCGAATATCGCCCCACTTGAATATCTTTGGATGATTCTGAGTTCACTGTGGATAATTCCATAGGATCTTCCTCATATTAAGCTTTTATAAATCATGTTTTACGGGCCCTCATATTGTTCGAGCCAATTTTGTCAAAGTCATATTATTTGAGGTAATTTTGTAAGTCTATGTATTGTTCTAGGCAATTTTATATAATTTTTAAGGTACTATGAAATGCATCGGATTTTCAATTTTGTTTGTTCTCAATGATTTTAATAGTTATAGACCAAGTTTTTGTTGAAAGACCCTTTAGGCTCTCAAATAAATAGTTAAGACCAACTTTTGTTGGAAGACCCTTTAGGTTCAAAATAAATAGTTAAAACCAAATTTTATTGGAAGACTCTTTAAGTCTAAAATAAATAGTTAATACCAAATTTTGTTGGAAGACCCCTTGGGTCTAAAATAAATAGTTAAAAAACAACTTTTGTTGGAGGAACCTTTAGGTCCAAAATAAATAGTTAAAGACCAACTTTTGTGGCAAAAGAACTTTATTTATATTGATCGGTTAATAGGGCACCTCGTTAAAACCTCCATGCGCCACCAGGTAGGACATAATATGCCACCGATATTTTACACATAAAACATACACTTCTTAAAATTCAAAATAAATACAACTTTAGATGTTCAATATTCCAAGGGTATCAGAGATTTCTTCCTTCTTTATCCTTAATCTGGTACGTTCCTGGCTTTTCCCTTTCTATTACTTTATATGGGCCCTCCCAATTAAGTCCTAGTTTTCCAAGAGATTTTTTTTTTCTTTTGTGTGGATGAATACCTTTCTTAGAATTTGATCTCCCACTTTGAATTCTATTTGTTTAGCTTTGGAAGCATATCGACTTCTCATCAATGTTTGGTAATGTAAAGAGTTTAATTGTGCTCATCTTCTTTTCTCCTCAATAAAACTCAATTCAATTGTCATATTTTCATTGTTAACGTCTCCTGAATATGTAGTCACGTGATATGATGGAAAGACGGCCTCAAATGGTATTACCGCATCCATTTCATACACCAATAAAAAAGGAAACTCTAAAAATTTTGTTTGAGGAGTAGTCTAGTATGCCCAAAGAACTTTTTGCAAATAATCTGGCCATTTTCCTACTTTCCCCTCCAAATTATTTTTTAATCCATCAAGTATTGTTCGATTAGTAACTTCAACTTGACCATTTGTTTGTGGCTAAAATGGAGCCGAAAATCATTTTTATATTCCTTGAAAAATGAAAAAATCTTTTATATCCTTGTTATTAAATTGTGGTAATTCACATCGGAACTCCTAAGCGACAACAAATATTTGAAGCGATGAATTTGATAACATCCTTAGCCTTTGTTCCAGCTAATGGTTCTGCCTCTATGCACTTCAAGAAATAATCTACTACCACAATTATTGTTTGTCGTCCTCCAGAAGCCATCGATAAAGGTCCAACAAGGTCAATGCCCCATTGCTTAAATGGCAAAGCTTCAGATATGATTTAAAAGAGGACCCCCAACTTGTGAATTATGTTATTAATTCTCTAACAAGTATCATATCTTTTGACCAACTCTTTAGCATCGGAAGAAAACGTAGGCCAGTAATATCCTCCCAAAAGTACTCATCGTATTAAAGCTTTATACCAACACTGTCCAGATTACTCTCCATCGTGTAATTTAGACAATATCATATGTGATTCTTATTTTCCCAAACATCGAAGCAAAGGTCTATTAAACTATTTCTTGTATAAACTCCTCCGAGAACCATATAACCATAAGACTTGTAACGTATTTTCTTTGACAACGATTTATCAACATGAAGAACATTATTGTTTAAAAACTCGATAATATCAAGTCTCTAATCAATTTCTTTGCCAAGTGAGTTTTGAAAAGCTTCGTCTATTGTTCCAATATTTTTCTCTGATTTTTTTGTTATTGAAGGGTTTTTTTGTAATAATCTATGGGTATTCCTCTAAATACCAAGCAACAACTAAAGAATTTGGCACAAAATTTTTCGTTCTTCGGACACACTCAAATCTGAAATTTTTGAAAGCTAAAGTTAAAGCCTTTAACGCTTTCAAATATTTCACTAAATGATCTTTCTGAGCCTCAGATTGACCAAACACATGATTAATGAGGAGTTGCGAATCACTTATCACCTTCACTTTTTAGCCCCACAAATTTGAGCAAGTCTTAATCCTGCCAAAGCCACTTCATACTCTGCCTTGTTATTTGTTGCTTTAAACCCAAAACAAATAGCTTAATACATGGAAATTCTTTCTGGATAAGTTAATTGCACCCCATGGTCCGCATCCTATTGTGCTTCAAATCCTATATGTTTGGATTATCCATTCTGAATCAAAAGTTTCCTCACATATCTCCATATCCAACCGTTAAGAATGAAATTCTACCAAAAAATCGGCTAAGGCTTGTGCTTTAATTGCAGTCCTATGATCAAATTTAATATTGAAATCCCCCAATTCAACCGATCAATTGGTCATTCTTCCTAATATAACAGGCCTTTGAAGCATATTTTGTAACAGAAAAGATGTTCGTACGCTGACAGAATGAGCTTGAAAATATTGTTTCATTTTTTTAGCAACAGTTACTGGTGCAAGAGCCAACTTTTCTAACTTCAAAAACTGTTTCTCAGGATCCAACAAAATCCTCTCGAATTAAAACATCACTTGCAACATATTCTGATACCGCTATATAGACGTATATGTTTTCCCTCAGAATTGGTTTTGTCAAGATTTCTGGGGATGAAAGGTATTCTTTAATTCGATGAAAGGCCTCATAATATTATTTTGTCAGATTAAAACAATTTGTTTGTCTCAATACTTGGAAAAAGAGGCACATTTGTCTGATGAGCGATATATGAATCTATTTAACGCTGTCAGCCGTCTCAATAATATTTGAAGTTCTTTAATATTTCAATGAGGTGCCATAGTACTTAACGTTTTTAACTGTGCTAGGTCAGCTTCAATCCTTTGTTCGCTGACTATGTACCCAATAAACTTTCATGATCAAACCTCAAATGTACACTTTTCTGGATTTAACTTTAGGTTTACCCTTTTAAGTTAGCAAAGGTATCCTCAAGATCATCAAAATAATCCTCATATTTAAGACTTTTTACCAACATATCATCAATATATACCTTAACATTTCCCCTAATATGTATTTCAAAAAACTTATTCACTAATCGTTGATAAGTTGCCCTCACATTTTTTTAACCCAAAGAGAATTACTTTGTAGTAATGTGAACCCCTTCCAGTAATAACCGAAGTAATCTCTTCATCCTTTCGATTCATTTTAATCTGATTATATCATGTATAGGCGTCCATAAAAGAAATTAATTGATTTATTAATGTTGAATCTACCAAATTATCTATCTGAGGGACTCGGAAAGGATCTTTTGGACATGCTCTATTTAAATCGGTAAAATTTGCACATATTCGCCACTTGTTATTTTTCTTCTTGACCAACACGGGATTCACTATCCACAACATATATTGGGATTCTCGTATTCCCGACTCTGCAATTATTACCTCAGACGTTTCTTAAGGAAAATCCTTATTTTCTGTATGATTGAACGCACATTGCTTTCGAATTCTAATTTGTGACAAATTGCTTCAGCAGGCACACCAGTCACGCCCTCAGAACACCAAACAAACATATTTAAATTGGTGGATAAAAATTGAAAATTTCTCTCTTAAAAATTGAATTATTTTAATACTTTACCTTCTGTTTACACGCAACCAACTCCTTCTTCAACTCATGTTTGAGCTGAATATTGCTAACAGTAAAACGATGCTGCAAAACATCCCACAGAGGTTTAACCTCCTCAAAATACGGAACATATTTGCGTTGAGACTCATGAATAGTGTTCATAATACATTGAACAAATGTGGATTAACAACATCCCAATCTTCTAGAGACTTCAAATCCACCCGCTTCACAATACTTCCATCCAAAAAACCAAACTTTCTCATACCTTTTAGAGATAAACACAGAGAACAAGACCAAGCCTGATAATTAATGCCATCAAATTTAATAATGGAAATAATATGACGAGGATTATCATTGGAACCAAGATAATAGGGGGAATTTAGATTAATCTTTTGAAATCCAACTGTCGCATCACATAATACATAAGGGGCTGTCTTGTCCATAGAATAATGTGATTTGTCTACTATGAAAGCTACCGGAAATACGTCGGTGATAAGAAAACAAAGGTCGTATACACATCGGTTGATGAAGGCTATGCCGGAAACACATTGGTGCAAAGAGAAAAAAACCGAAAATACGTCGGTCTTGAGAGAAAAAAGGCCGGATAAACGTCAGCTGAGGAAGGCTATGCCGGAAACACGTCGGCGCAAGGGGAAATACGTCTTCACAAGTACATTGTATATATACAGTGTGACAAAAAGTAAATTCTAGCCCATATATATTTTAACACAACCTATATATATTTGAATCTTATTAAGACACTCTAACAGAAACTCAATATCCCAAAATATTATAGTGATAAAGTATGCTTTATATATTGGCCATTGTCTTTAGATTACTCACAATATTACCAAAAAATATATTTATTTATATCGACATCTGTTTTGAATTAAGCAACACTAATAATACACTTAACTATGTCTCTGCATGTTCTTAATTCAAGATTCCATAAAGAATGTACAAACAAACTTGCTTCTCAGTTATGTTTGCGATTCCTAATACAGAAGGTTCAAAATAAAAAATGAACGCTTTTGTATTTCACCAGAAGTCACAAATATGAAAGACATTATAAGTAATCTGAATTCATGAATATGAAAAATATTAAACAATTTTATTACCGGGTCTTCAACACTATTCTCAATCTGATGAATGATGAACGTATAAGTTCATTCTTTCATGATGAGATTGACAAGCTAAATCATTGCTACAGGTAATGTGAATTAAGTGATTTTTGGTTGCTTGGTTTTCAATTCACTTGGATCAACAAATACCTCTTAAATCTTATTGCTTCTAGAATTAGTCGAGTTCTATTGGGGATGATTCATTCCCCATACCTATTTTGCAATTCGGACGTCCTCGATCCTCTCACCATTCTACGGTTATGCTTAACGTGGTTCTCCAATACCATGTATTGAATTTTTTTTAATATGTGGCAGATTCATCCTTCTTACAACGAACTGGTTTTTTATTGATAGAGTCTTTCGGTCTCTGCTCAAGGTATGAGGTTGGTTTTCCTTAAGCTCACAAGGCTTTCATTTTCCTTTTGTGACCTTAATCGTAAGGATTAAAGCGATATCAACTCGATGGTGTCAAACACTCAAATCCATATTTTTTCAACCCGATCTCTTTTTGCTAATGACTCTCTGAATCCATCTCCGATCTCTGCCTAGACTGCTGCATCTTCTGCCTATATCTTCCTCAACTGTGCCGATGAATTTGTTTATAAAAAAAATTCTAGAGATACTTCGCTCAAGCTTGGGAACAAGAACAATACATTCTTTCATAATAGTATTAAAAATTGTATTTCACGAAATAAAAGCATCTGAATCTCTAACAATAACAGAGTCATTGACACTTCCACAAACGGGGTAGCGACTATCTTAATTGATTAAGTTTCCAATCTTCTAGTCATTAGGTCCCTCCCAGGTTACCGTGGGCTTGGTTTAATATCCTCTATTGTTTTTTTTCTCAAATGAGTACCCATGATATGTCTTCGATTGTTTGTTCGGTTAAAATAAATTAAAAGTACTATTTTAAGCATTGATAGCGATAAAACCTCAGGGATTGATGACTTAAATGCTTTTTTTACAACATATGATAAACATCATCAGAAACGATATTTGCGGTGAGATCTTAATGTTGTTTAAAACTAGTCGTCTAGAGCCATCGTCGAGGGTCACAACAATCTCTCTAATCTCTAAGAAGGATTGCCCCTCTTTCGCCGAGGATTTCAGGTTAATTTCTTGTTGCAATATGGTTTACAAGATATTATCCAAGATCTTGGGTGAGATAATTAAAAACTCTCTTCTGTATCTAATTGATAAGTTTCATTTAGCTTTTGTGGTTGGTCGTAACGTAACAGATATCCTCCTCCTCTCGTAATAGCTCTTATAAGGTTATCAAACTAATTGCAAAGACCTGAGGGTCTCTCTTAAAATCGACATGATGAAAGATTTTGCCAACATTGGATGGAATTTTATCCTTGACATCTTCGTGGCTATGAATTTCTTAGAAAATGATCAGGTGGATTATTCAAGGTATTACCACCTATAGTATTAACATTAATGGTGATCCTCACAGTAATTTCAATGCTTGGACAAAACGATCTCCCATCCCCTTCCTTAGTCATCATGGTCATGCAAATTATCTCCGATATACTCAAGGAGAAAAGTAATGATGTGAACTTTAACTTTGACGGGAAGTGTCCTAAGCTAAATTTCCAACCTCTGCTTCGCAGATAACTTGATGATTTTCCAATTGAGGTAACATTAATTCCCTTAATCCTATCAAGGACGGTCTAAATCATTTCTTTGATCTCTCGGGCCTTAAAGTTACCCTTTAAAGAGCCACATCTTCCTCTCTAGGGTTAACCCTAATCTTATAATTGATTTGATCAACATCATTGCTTTCAACGTAGGAAACCTCGCAGTTATATATCTTTGTGTCCTCTTTCTGTCGGGCCAAATTTCCCCTAACGCATGTCGAGTTCTCCTAGATAAAATTACTATATGTACTGCTTCTTGACTTCCAAACATCTATCTTATATTGGTAGGCTTTAACTTATTAAATCAGTGATTTTTTATGGGGGCAAAAGTGTCTTGGTCTTCTATGACCTCGCCCTTGTTGGAGGACGACCTTGTGATTTTAAACTTAAAAACCAGGAATCAAGCGGTTTTCTTTAAACATTTGTGGTCCATTCTTAGTAAAATAATAACTCAATCTGGTGTGATTGGATTAATTCTAAGAAGATTGAATATAAAAACTTTTGGTCTTTAAATATTGACTCTTCTCCCTCTTGGGCTTGGAGGAAAATATTAAATCTTAAGTTTTTTCCATTAATTTATATAGGTTTTTAATTGGTAATGGATAGAATATCTCTTTTGGTAGGACCCATGGTTACTCTTAACATCTTTGGTTAACCATCACGAACTTAGTATTATTTGAGATTCTCTTCTAGGAAGCAATCTTAAGGTTTCCGATATCATTCGAGATGGTCTATGGAATTTACCGACACATGTAAGGTCTGTTAATGCTATAAGTCACTGAAACCTCCATGAGATCAACCATATTATTCTCTTTCTACCTCCTCCTAATATTAACTATGTTGATGTGTATTGTTAGTCCGCCAAGATTGGGAATTTTAAATTCATAATTAAAGAGACCTACAATATAATCTGTAATCCCTACCCCATTGATGGGTAGGCATGGTTGATTTGGCATAAATGTAAAATATCATGCAACTCATATATCCTTTGGTTGACCATCTTGGGTAAGGTTTCCACCAGGAACAAGGTCATTAGATAAGATCTAAATTCCCCTCCTAATTATGTTACATAATTTTAATAATGAATTTATCAACTATATCTTTTATGACTGTATTTATACTCTAGATATATAGGTTACCGCCAGCTCCAAGTTTGGGTTCATTCTTCATGGTGAGGATTATCCTTCCTGGTTCATGTTGGCTTCAAAATAGTCTTGCTTTGGTAACCGCCGCATTTGGCGTACCATGTCTGGAGGTAGAGGAACTCAAGGATTTTCAGCTCTTTTTTCATTATAGATTATGTGTTACCAGACCGTGTGCTTTCTGAACTTCAATTTAGGTTCCTTGGATCTAAGGAAGTCTCGCCAGTATAATTATAAGATATGTTTCTTACATAAAGAGTTTATGTTGAAAGGCTTTATCCATTTAGTGGCTGTTTCTAATATTTGTATGAGAAACCTATTCTCTTGGTTGGCTTATGGTGGTGCTCTCGTCATAGGCTCACTCCCCACCCTTGCAATGTTGATTGTCTCTCTCTCTTCCAATTCACTAGGAGAAGTAATAATTGTTATTTTGTCTACGGATTTTCTTATGTCTATTACTTTTGACAACCTTCACTTATTTTTCGTCTTATTTATTTTTGGCTCCAATACCCTCCTTAATGTGGGTCTATTGTATTTTATTCCCAGATCCAAAATGTTTGGCTCTAGTAGGTACCTCCATATTGTTTTAGTTGGCATAGTATCATATATCCGGGAAATACTCCATGTTTTTTTATAAATAATCCTTTTATCAATTTAATGCTTTATTTACACACGCACAAAATCTCAAAAGAAAAATATTACATACAGTAGTCCAGACATTTGGACTTATGTCCAAAGGATTTAACAGTCACTTACCATTTTTAGAGAAACTAATCTTTACTTCTGATAATAAGCTCATCATGATTGTTGGACACTTAACTATTTTGATAGCAAAGTGACAGACATTAAAACATATGAGGATTGAAACCATTATATTTGTGATTGATTAAATTTTATTAATAGAATCTTTCATAAAGTTTTTCCTCTCTCTTAAGCCCCCGTGGTATGAGGAACTCCTAATTATTCTCACCAGAATTTTCCTCTCTATTAGAAAAATGAATCGATGAGCGTGAATAAAATGTTAGAATAAAAGGATATTTTGTTTGGATTGGATTAGGATTAGGATTTTAATATTTTATTACGACGTTGAATCGATACTACGAGTAAGTTATGGGTTTTAATATTTATTTAGATTGTTAGAGGACCTGTTGGTACATAGATAAGTCGTAAAGGTTCATGAGAGAAAGATAGATAAGTTTATTTTTAGGACCAATTTTATTTCTAAAAAATGGTCAATGTTCTCTTGTAAGGGATATTTTTGGTAAAGAAGAGTATCAATGAATGGTGTTTAGGATTGATTTCTTTCTCTTAAGAGAAGAAAGAAATGGGGAAGAAACGAATTTGGTTAAGAGTTTTGTTTAGGTTTTGGAGGTTAAGGAAGGGTAGGTAAAAGAAATGACAGGCTCATTTTGTATTGGCCTATTCGTTTTAAACATGTTTATTCATTCAAAAAATCTGAAAATATGATTTGTCGTAATAGAGCAACATTTTGAAACAAGATATTAGATGTGTTATAAATTTATGGTAATAAATGGTCTAAATTAATTTCATAAGTGAAAAAAAATCTCCTTATACATTCGTTATAATCTCGTTACAATAGATTATCGATTAGTAACGGATTAAATGGCGGGTTACAAAAAATTATTCTTCGATAGTGAAAATACACAAGGAAACAACTATGCAAATAAAATCATAATTATTAAGCCTTTAATAATCACATTTGGTTAAAGACCAGTAAATATAAAGATATGCCTTCAAAAGAGTATTGACACGAGTTTTAGTTTTCGAGAGCTTTAGCATGAATTTAAATTATGTTATGTAGTCTCATTTTCGCTCATTTTTTTAACTGAAGTTTTGAAATTATATTTGGATTGTAAAATAAACTTGTAAAGAAAACAAACCTCTCATCAGTGATATCGCAACTAATACAAAAAAACTTGGAATCCAAATCTAAAGTATTTTAACAAGCAAGCTATCATTGCGCTTCACTTTGTTAGTAGGCCACCAAAAATTCAAGGAATGGAAACGGATTTATAGTTAGAACATATAAAATAATTCACTAGCTTTTTAAGCCAATGAGTTTAACTTTAGAATTATAGGTTTCTGAATATCAACACAAATTACTTAAGCAAAATATTAAACACCACATTGATACAACTTCTTGAGTCTGAGCCTGTTAGGGTGGCGACCAAAGTCCCACATCCCACATCGGTTAAACATGGAAAGGATCAGTGGTATATAATTAAGAGCATATCTTAACTAGTTTGAGATCTTTTGGAAGTGGACCAAAAGCAAAGTCGTGAGGGCCTTCGGACCCAAAGCGGACAATATCATACTAGTGTGGAGATCGGTTGTTTTTAGTATCAGAGCGCTAGGCCCAAACGGAACGGGATGTGGTGGGTGATGTGGATGAAATTCTCAAACGCCGAACTTGGAGCGCTCGTGGCTAACAAAGTAGTGTGGCCTGATTGGAGTGTATCAAGACAGTGGTACTTGATTGGAGTGGCGCTAAGGAACAAGACAATATGGTTTAATAAGAGGTGAGCAGTAACATCTGTAGTGCCTTTATGGTTCAGGTAGAGTTTGCGGATGGAAGTCAATTGAGAGGAGGCGAAAGTGGTACTTTGTTCAAGCGGAGGATTTGTTAGGATGGCGACCAAAGTACCACATCCCACATCGTTTAAACATATCTTAACTAGTTTGAAGTCTTTTGGAAGTGGACCAAAAACACGTGAGGTCCTTCGCATCCAAATTTAACAATATCATACTAGTGTGGAGATCAGTTGCTCTTAATATACATAGATGGAATATGTGGTACCCATATTCCCAACAAAACCATTTATGAGTCGAACCAACTACTATAAAAAAAGTACTCATCGTTTATGATGACGAACTATAATTCTGCAATTGTTTTCTTTAGCTCATCTTTTCTCCGAATGTTAAATATAACTACTTTGCTTCATTCAATATTCTTACACACAAACCATAATAAAATTAGTATCCAGAAGATAGTCTGATCAATTGTTTTGTTTAGCTCATCTTTTCTTGAAGGTTAAATATAACTACTTTGGTTCATTCAATATTCTTACACACAAACCATAATAAAATTAGTATCCAGAAGATAGTCTGAGATAAAAAAAATGGTATATATCAAAGAATGAAACCAGAATCATAGTTTACAAATCCAATAGATTATTCCAACATAAAATTATATACCAAATACCACGATAAAATCTATAAACTTGTAATATATAGCATTGTCCTCAACCTGAGCAACATATTGCTAAGTTATTTAAGAGTTTAGGATAATTATTTTTTAAAGCATTAGAGTACCAACATGCTTTTACTAGTAGGATCGATGGGTGAAGCAACAACCTTAACAATATCATTAGTAATCTAAAATCGGGAAATAAAGAAAAATATCAACACTTTATATTAGTATAAGATGAAAAAAAAAAACCCAACCCAATTACCATATATAATCTTATAAAAATGCATGCTTTCACGATAAATGAATAATGAATAAATTTTATCTGGAACTTTCTAAGTTACATTAATATGTTAAATTTTAATATGTTAAACCTTACGTGTTTTTTTATTATGTCAACGATGATAAGAATATCAATCATCGAGAGTAAAAACAATTAAAAAATATAGTAATTTTTTAGATTTTATAAAGTTAAATGATAAATTTGATATTGAATATAGATAGTAAGGGCTAAATGTGTAACCGATTTTGTTATTCACCCATTTGTCATACCATTATGCAAATATTGCGTACCAAAACCTATATGTAATTATGGGAACAACTAGAGTTGATCAATATATGCAAGGTGTGACATGGAGGAATTCTTCTTTGTCTGCCAAAATTAGATAGATTCCTCTTCCTAGACATTTTAATATTACAAAGGTTGAAATGTTTGATGGAACACATGATCCCGATGATCATGTTGAGCAGTTTAAGGTTTATATGATAAATTTTGAGGATGATGATAGATTGGTTTGTAGAGCATTCTCGCAGAATTTTAAAGGCACTGCCCCTCAAGTGGTATAATAGAATTCCGATGAGATTTATAACCAAGTTTAGGATTTTTTACACTGGATTCTGAAGACAATTTGTAGAGATCAAAGAAAAGCGAGCCAATGATGATACAATAATACAATACAAACAAACAGTAAGGGAAAATTTAAAAGATTATGCTAGACGGTTCATGTTAACAAAGACAGGGTTGAAAGATTGTGAGGAGCTTATTGATATAACCAATTTAAAGCAAGGATTAATTCCATGAGATCTAGCAAATGAGACTATGAGGAGAAGGACATTCACATTTGGAGCTTAAATGGCTCAAGTTAATGAAGAGATTAAGATGGATGAGTCAACAAAGGTTCAAGTTGGATCAAGTCCCACTCAAAGAAATTTGGGGCATGCACCTACTGGCCAATGATATCAGGGAAGCACTTCGAATTCTCTGGTAGCGTCTGGACCGGTGACGAATACTTCCTCCTCGAACAAGAAGAGCACCTTCTCAACCAGCTAGTTATCAACCTCATCGGGCAAGGCCCAATCAGTGGATAATACCAGGATATTTTGTTGATTTAACTAAGAATGTGGCTACTATCTTTGAAAGAGCTAAGAATCATGTTAACCTTAGAAAACTAGCTCCAATAAGCAGACCAATGGATGAATGAAATAATAAGTTTTGCAAATACCATAATGACATTGAGCGTGACACTGCAAGTTGCATAGCATTGAAGAAAGAGATCCATATTTTGATAGAAAATGGTAAATTGATAACTTTTGTTAGAGATCACAATAATGGTCGAGCTAACCAAGCACATATATACAACATAATATGAGCACACCGTCGAAACCAAAAAATACATTAATGATTGTGGATTCAAAGTTAGGAAAATAGGAAAACTTTGATACAACCTCGGAATATTTGGATGCAGACTCGGATCGAACACTTGTTATGGTTTTGAATAAGTTAATAGTTTGAGAAAGGGTTCGTACTTTGTGTGAACATTTTGAAAATTTATCCATCTTCATAGGATATACAATGCCTGGAAAAACAAATAGCTCAAGGAAAAGGCATGTAATAAGTTTGGCAACTCAAATAGAAAGGTAAAATGTCTACCCATTTTATAGGATGAATATCACACCTTTTATTTTGTTTAATCATGATGATTTGAGAAGTATAGTTGGACCTCATGAAGATGCAGTAATGAACTGGTGCGGAAATAACGGGAATAGAGATTTGAAGAATATTAATTGATACAAGAAGCTCATCAAATGTGTTATTCAAATCAATATATGATAAAATTTGTAATCCACCTTTAATTCTCCAATTGAAGCGCACTATAATTGGTTTCAAAAGAGTAATTGTGCAAGTAATCGTGGAATTCGAATGAGAGGTTTTGTTATTAAAAGGTTCTTTCGAAAAAACTTTTAAGTATTATTCATGGTAAGGAATGTCCGAGCAGTTATAATGCAATATTTGGGAGGTTTTGCTTGTCAAGGATGTATGTTGTTGTTTCCAATTTTAAAGAATTATTGCCAGTAGATTCAACATGGGTAGTTCGAACAGATGGTGGTTCCAGCATATTAGGATCAAGTGCAGGGGTACAATTGATTGCTCCTTCTGGAGAAGCTATGTATCAGACTATTCGATTTGAATTTTTTAAGCATCAAATAAGGAAAGTTAATATGAGGATGCTTTAGCGAGTTTAAGGATTACAAGTATGTGGGGAAAAGACAGTCCAGCTGGAGACGGGTTCGTACTTAGTAGCAAATCATATGACATGAATATTTGAGGTTAAAAAAGACCAATTAGTTTTATATCTTCGTGAGCTTATAAGTTTAACTTTTCTGTTTAACAAAATGGTTGTTGAACACATCAGTCAATGGGATAATACAATTGTAGATTCTTTAGCAACCATCGCATATACAGATGAGCATCCTTGGATAGTATTACAAAAAAATCCTTTAGTTTTGTCAAAATCAAAACAGTGTAAGTATTCCGATGAGGTTTTTGTTACTATACAAAACGTTTGAGGCGACTGACAATTTGATAGAATAGTTTTTTTACTAAAAGGAACATTACCTCAGGATTTCAAGTTAGCTCAGCTGTTGATGTATAAAGCTCATGCTTATACAGTATTGGATGTAGTGTTATATAAGAAGCATTGAAGTAGATCGTTATTACAATATTTAGGTAAGAATGAGTCTCAAGAAATTTTATCTGAAGTGTACGATGGAGAAGGTTCTGCTCATTGTGGGTTTAAAGCTTTAACGAGGATGATTTTGTTTGTAGGCTACTATTGGCCTGCAATTATGAGTGATGCTAAAAAGTTGGTACGGGGTTGTGATACTTGTAAACGATTTTCTAACTCTATCCATAAACCGGTAGTACCACTTATCTCGATTTTCGAACTGGTTCCCTTTGATAGATGGGGAATAGATTTAGTATGGCCATTGCCCATGGCTTCGGAAGGACGAAAAACGATTATTGTGACATTAAACTATTTTCAAAGTGGGTTGAGGCTGAGCCATTATAAGGAACAAGAGCTAAATATATTATCAAGTTTATTGTAAATAATATTTGTTCTCATTTTGGAGTTCGTCGGAAAATTAGTCACAGCTCTCAGTTTTTATTTCTGCAATTCAAGGGGAACTAAAATATTTTTTTCATCACCTTTTCATCCTTAAGAAAATGAACCGGAGGGAGGGGGGGGGGGGAGTAACCAACAGATCTATTTAGAAAGGTTATATAAAATAACTAGTTTTGTTGGGAAATAGCCTAGTTATTTACAATAGGTAGTATGGGCTTATAGAACAACACCTACATAAGTTACTTAATAAACTTTTTTGTCTTAGTATATGGAATGAATGATGTGAGCCCTTCAAATCAACTTTACCATATTATAGAATACTTCATTATTTCGAGGATACAAATGCAGAGACAAGAATAACAAAGCTCGATTTAATTGGAGAAAAGAGGGTTAGAACTCATCTGAATTCGAATTATTGTCAAACTTTGATAAGAAGTTGTTATAATTCGAGGGTAAGATGAAGAGATTTCAAGGTGGGAGAAAAAGTGTTGAAGAAATTATTCTTGCATACAAAGGATAAGAGGTTAAGAAAAATGGCTTTAGACTTGGAAGGTCCTTATTTAGTGATATAGCGAATTAAATCGGGTACACATTGTTGGGCTCTTCCTATGTGGGAGTCCAATTATCATATGGGCTAAGCCCAATTTGGATAACACATAGGATTTTGGTTTATGTATAAACAGTGTCTTTCTGAGATGAGCATCATATTCTATAGTGCAGTTGTTGAGAGAAAAAAGTGATTCGAGGCGGAACTTTGTGCTTTCAATCGGACTGTCTCCGGTTGTCCGATCGGCTTCAATTTTGGTGAGAAGGCTCGTCTACTTGTCCTCTACAATCTATCCAGAGGGTTTTTGATTTGGAGTCATCTAAGTGTGTTTTTTTATCATCTTATTCTAACTGCGTTTTGGGGATATTTCAGTGAGTTTTCTGATTTTGGTTCATTATCTTGTGTATTGGGGTTGTGTATGAAGTTGTCATACTTCTTGTGGCGTATGCTCTAGTTTTATCTAGAGAATAGTTTTGTAACCTATCTTCTGATATTGAATATTTGGTTGGACTCCGAAATCAGTCCCGTGGTTTTTACTTCCTACACTGGGAAGGTTTTCCACGTAAAAAGTGTTCTGTGTTGTTTGCGTTTATTTTATTCAGACTTGATATTTTTTGGGATCGTTATCTCTATCATACTTGATACAAGAAAGAAGATTTCGTTTTTGCTTATATTTCTTGTATCAAGTATGATAGAGATAACGTAAAATTTGTTACTTTTGTTGATGATCATTCCAGGAAAGTTTGGGCTTACACTTTGAAAACAAAAGATCAAGTGTTAGATGTCTTTAAGCAGTTTCAAGCTTCAGTTGAGAGACAGACTGGGAAACAATTGAAGTGTGTTAGAAGTGATAATGGGGGAGAATACATTGGTCCCTTTGATGATTATTGTAGACAGCAAGGTATTCGACATCAAAAGACACCTCCCAAGACCCCTCAGTTGAATGGCGTAGCGGAGAGACTAAACCGAACATTAATTGAAAGGGTAAGATGTCTTCTTTCACAATCACAACTCCATAAATACTTTTAGGCTGAAGCTTTGAATACAGTGGTACATGTCTTGAATCTTAGTCCTTCTGTACCTTTAGATGGAGATATTCCAAATAAAGTTTGGACAGGTAAAGATGTTTCTTATGATCATTTGCGTGTCTTTGGGTGCAAAGCTTATGTGCATATTCCTAAAGATGAGAGATCTAAACTCAATTCGAAGACAAGACAGTGTGTATTCATTGGTTATGGTCTTGATGAGTTCGGCTACAGATTTCATGATCCAATTAATAAGAAACTTATTAGGAGCAGAGATGTCGTGTTTATGGAAGATCAGTTAGTTCATGTTATTGATAAGAGTCAAAATTCAGTGCCTATGTCTCAGAATGACTTGATAGATTTGGGGCATATTCCGCTTGCACATACTCCTACAGAAGTTCAAGAAAATTCGGATGGTGACTCACCTGCTTCCAGAGGTTCACATATTTTTGATATTGGTGATCATGATAATGATTTCGTGGATGAACAAGTGAATGAAGAAGATGTTGAACAATTTGAAGTTCCAACGCGGAGATCTACTAGAGATAGACAACCCTCTACTAGATATCCTTCTGATCAATATATTTTGTTAACCGACGCAGGTGAGCCTGAGTGTTATGATGAGGCTATTAGTGGTGTATGTAAAAATCAATGGATTGAAGCGATGAATGAAGAGATGCAATCACTTCATGAGAATCATACATTTGAGTTAGTGAAGATACCTGAAGGGAGAAAAACCTTGAGTAACAAGTGGGTGTATAAGTTGAAGCAAGATGATAGTTCTCTACAACCTCGGTACAAAGCAAAATTGGTAGTCAAAGGCTTTGGTCAGAAAAAAGGTATTGATTTTGATGAAATATTTTCTCCAGTTGTAAAAATGTCTTCTATTCGTGTGGTTCTAGGCATTGCAGCGAGTCTAAACTTGGAAATTGAGCAAATGGATGTAAAAACAGCATTCTTGCATGGTGACTTGGAAGAAGAGATTTTTATGAAACAGCCTGAAGGTTTTGTGGTTGAAGGAAAAGAAGATTATGTATGCAGATTGAAAAAGAGTCTATATGGTTTGAAGCAAGCTCCGAGACAGTGGTATAAGAAGTTCATGTCAGTTATGGGGGAGCAGGATTACAAGAAGACTTCTTCTGATAATTGTGTATTTGTGAAGAAATTTTCTGATGCTGATTTTATCGTTCTTTTACTTTACGTGGATGATATGCTTATTGTTGGGAAGAATACTTCGCGGATTGATTCTTTGAAGAAACAGTTAAGTAAGTCTTTCGCAATGAAAGATTTAGGTCCAGCAAAGCAGATTCTCGGCATTCGAATTACTAGAGACGGAGACTTGAAGAAGTTGTTCTTATCACAAGAAAAATACATTGAGAAAATTCTTCAGAAGTTTAATATGGACAATGCTAAAGTGGTTAGCTCACCACTTTCCGGTCACTTCAAGTTAAGCAAGAAACAATGTCCTTCAACTAATGAAGAAAAGAGAGACATGGCTAATATTCCATATGCATCTGCAGTTGGAAGTCTCATGTATGCCATGGTATGTACTCGTCCTGACTTAGCTCATAGTGTTTGTGTTGTGAGTAGATTTTTGTCAAACCCAGGTAGAGAGCATTGGGAAGCCGTGAAATGGATTATGAGGTATCTGCGAGGAACCTCTAATTTGAAGCTCAGTTTTGGGATGAATAAACTTGAGATGTTGGCTTATTCTGATTCAGACTTGGCTGGAGATGTTGATACTCGCAAGTCTACTTCTGGATATTTGATTAACTTTTGTGGTGGCGCTGTTTCATGGAAATCAAGACTACAAAAGTGTGTTGCCCTTTCAACGACAGAAGCTGAATTCATTGCAGTGACAGAAGCGAGTAAAGAGCTACTACGGATGAAGAAGTTCTTGAAAGAACTTGGATTTGAGCAACACGGGTATGTACTGTTATGTGATAATCAGAGTGTTATTCATCTCGTGAAGAATTCGTCATTTCACTCAAAGTCGAAACATATTGATGTGAGATATCATTGGATTCGAGATATTCTTGATGCTAAACTAATGGAGGTTGATAAAGTTCATACAGATGATAATGGGTCTGACATGATGACAAAGGCTTTGCCTAGGGGAAAGCTTGAACATTGTAGATTGATCGCCGGGATGGCGAATCCTCCCACATAGTCGTGAGGGGGAGATTTGTTGGGGTCTTCCTATGTGGGAGTCCAATTATCATATGGGCTAAGCCCAATTTGGATAACACATAGGATTTTGGTTTATGTATAAACAATGTCTTTCTGAGATGAGCATCATATTCTATAGTGCAGTTGTTGAGAGAAAAAAGTGATTCGAGGCGGAACTTTGTGCTTTCAATCGGACTGTCTCCGGTTGTCCGATCGGCTTCAGTTTTGGTGAGAAGGCTCGTCTACTTGTCCTCTACAATCTACCCAGAGGGTTTTTGATTTGGAGTCATCTAAGTGTGTTTTCGATCATCTTATTCTAACTGCGTTTTGGGGATATTTCAGTGAGTTTTCTGATTTTGGTTCATTATCTTGTGTATTGGGGTTGTGTATGAAGTTGTCATACTTCTTGTGGCGTATGCTCTAGTTTTATCTAGAGAATAGTTTTGTAACCCATCTTCTGATAGTGAATATTTGGTTGGACTCCGATATCAGTCCCGTGGTTTTTACTTCCTACACTGGGAAGGTTTTCCACGTAAAAAGTGTTATGTGTTGTTTGCGTTTATTTTATTCAGACTTGATATTTTTTGGGATCGTTATCTCTATCATACTTGATACAAGAAAGAAGATTTCGTTTTTCCTACACATCGCCTCCAAGATAAATAGGGGAAACTTTTACAACACCCATGGAACATTAAGCATTTGAAATTGTATTGGGAGTAATTATTTTCTTTTTTATTCTTATGTTATTATAGTTTTATTATTTGTATAGTTTGTACAAGTGTTATATTATTTCCTCTCCTAGTGGCTCGTGAAGATTTTAATAAGGTATCACATCCACATATGCGGTTATAAATGAAATTCTTTTTCTTAGCCAATGTTCATTTTTTTAGTAACGTATAAACTATTTTGAGAGTTACACAAAAACTGATCATATTTGGGGTAATTTACAAAAACATAATTCGAAATGCTAACGTCAATTTAAAGCATTGTTCAAAGTACCAATTTGGGAGCTAAAAACCATGAATCGGCACTGTTGTTTGACACCTGTTGCAAACCTGCCATTAAGGTTTCTTTGTGCACGAAACTGGTCACCTATGTTTAAGGAATTTTACATATATGGTCACTGACATGTATAAATTAACCATACGGAGACATGTGGAACCCAAAGTTATAATTTTTTTGTTATAAATACGGTTATTAGACATTTCACACCCAAAGTACCCGTGAAAATGATTCGTTTCTTTGGGCTTAAAATATACGGTGACCATATTTGTAGTCGCACTAAAGTTGATCTACGCTCTATTTATCATCAAGAAGGGGTATTTCGGGTGTGAAATATCCCGTGACTGTATTTGTAACAAACAAAATTATAACTTTAGATGACACATGTCACCATATGGTTCATTAGCACGCGCCAGTGACCATATATACAACATTTTTAAACAAATATGACCCATTTTGAGGATGAAAAAATCTAAGTGGCAAGAATGCAACAAATGTCAAACACCTGTGAGCAGTCAAGTCTTTAGCCCAATTTGAGTGGTGATATTATTCGAATTTCTAACTTTCATCTAATTCATTCTTTGAAATGATAATCTGAGTGGTGATATTATTCAAAGTGTTAACGTCCATTTAAAGCATTACTCAAAGTACCAATTTCAGTGGCGATATTATTCGAAGTGCTAACGTCCATTTAAAGCATTGTTCGAAGTGCCAATTTGAGTGGCGATATTATTCGAAGTGCTAAAGTCTATTTAAAGAATTGTTTGAATTGCCCATTTGAGTGGCGATATTATTCGAAGGGCTAACGTCCATTTAAAGCATTGTCTGAAGTGCCAATTTGAGTGATAATATTATTTGAAGTCCTAATATCCATTTAAAGCATTTTTCAAAGTGTCAATTTGAGTGGTGATTTTATTCAAAGTGCTAAGTGATAAGGGAAGATTAAAGATCTAGGAAATATGTGGGTGTTTTATTGATAAAAAAGTTTCTTAGGATAAATTGTCAATTATGTAAAGAAAAATGGCTAATGTAAAGCATACAAAGACTTGAGGATAGGACCACGATTATGAAATTGTTAAGTTTTTGGGACCTACTATTTGTACTATAAATAGACCCTCCCTTTTTTAGGAAAGGGTGATTGATTAATGATTAAGAAATTATTATATTGACTTTCTCTCTCTAGAAATACGTATTTCTCTCTTTATAATATTATTTAAGTAGTCTCAACAACAGTTTGTCCCTCTAAGTATAGTTTTATATAGAAAACCTCCTCCAAATATTTCTGGAGCGATCAGTGCCGCCATGTGTGGGGATGATTTGGTACTAGAAATCGTCTTCCAAAACCAATCTAAAACAAAAGCATGATCAGACATTCGAGAAGATTAAAACATGAGTAACGATTTGGAAATTGAAAAAGAGTTTGAGGAGGTCCCAACGCAAAATAATATGGAAATTGATCAACAACATGATGATCAACACACTGGTAAAATTTTGGAATAGTCCATATTGGTGGCTCTTAGAAATAAATTGCTGGAAGAAATTGAAAAGTTAAACTCGGAGAGAGATGTAACGATCGCTGCAAGGAAAATTCGACCTGAAATCCGAAGAGAAATAAGACAGAAAAAGATGAGCATGATTAGTATCACCGAGTTAGTAAGAATGACAGGTATCGAAGGCACCATTATAATTCTCCGAGGAAGAAGTTGAAGACAAGGAGCATGTATGAACCATCTGAGTCAAGTGATTATTCACTTAATGATTATAGTGAATCTTCGTTGAAAATGGAGTATCATAGAAAGAAATATTTTATAAAGAAATATTCGAAGAAGTATAGGAAGGAGCATCGACCAAGTCACCGTACTAATAAGTTCAAAGGGAAGGATCAGATTTCTGAGGAATATGTTAAGAAACACAATGTGAATGTACAAAATCAGTCAAGAAGATAAAATTTCGAATATCGCGTAAGTAACCAGTATACATTGCCTTCCGAGGAAGGTCTGTATGCGATGACTCACAAGGGACCAATGACTAATGTTTAGAGAGCGGGTCATAACTTGTCTTCTCCTTTGTTTGCAAAAATACTTTGTGGAAAATTTCTGAAGCACTTTGATATTTCTAAGCTGGAGAAATTTGATGGGACTCAAGATCCAGATAGTCATATTGAACAATTTAAAAATTGCATGACTAATTTTGTTGACGATGATAAGTTGTTATGCATGGATTTTTCTCAGACTTTTAAAGGGGTTGCTTTAAAGTGGTATAATAAATTACTCCATGGTTACATCAAGAAATTTGATATGTTTTAGGATGTGTTCCGCCAATACGTTTTGGGGAGTAAAACGTTTCGTGCTAATAGAGATACTATAATATATTGTAGACAAAAAGTTGCGGAAAGTTTTAAAAATTATACCAACCGTTTTGTTAAAGCAAAGACTAATATGGAATATTGTAAAGACTTTGTGGCTTTGGAAGCATACCGAATGGGGCTTCTCCCCGGAATTTTAAGAGATACAGTGTCGGAAAGTCAGGCAATGATGTCTGGAACTTTACTTCATCATGTTGAGAAGAAGATTTTGGTAGGAAAGACTCAAGCTTCAAAGAGAGGATCTAGTAATTAGTTGGAACAAAATCAATTCCAAAGATCTGTTGCTACTGTTCAACCTCCTCGAATTAATACTCAACCAAAGATCTGTTGAGGGTCTCTCTTAAAATCGACATGATGAAAGATTTTGCCAACATTGGATGACATTTTATCCTTGATATATTGGCGGCTATAAATTTCTCGGCAAATGATCATGTGGATTATTCAATGTATTGCCACCTATAGTATTAACATTAATGGTGATCCTCACGGTAATTTCAATAATTGGACAAGACGATCTCTTATTATCTTCGTTAGTTATCATGGTCACGCAAATTCTTTCCGATATACTCAAAGAGAAAAGTAATGATGTGAACTTTAACTTTAACGGGAAGTGTCCTAAGCTAAATTGTCAACCTCTGCTTCGCAGATGACTTGATGATTGTCTATGAGGTAACATTAATTACCCTTATCTTATCAAGGACGATCTAAATCATTTCTTTGATCTCTCCGGTCTTAAAGTTACATTCTAAAGAGCCACATCTTCCTCTCTAGGGTTAACCCTAAACTTATAATTGATTTGATCAACATCATTTCTTTCAACGTAGGAAACCTCTCGGTTATATATCTTTGTGTCCTCTTTCTCTCGAGCCGAATTTCCCATAACGCATGTCGAGTTCTCCTAGATAAAATTACTATATCTATTTCTTTTTACTTCCAAACATCTATCTTATATGGGTAGGCTTTAAGTTATTAAATTGGTGATTTTTTGCGGGTGCAAAAGTGTATTAGTCTTCTATGACCTTGCCCTTGTTAGAGAACGGTCTTGGGATTCTAGACTTAAAAACCATGAATCACACGGTTTTCCTTAAATATATGTGGTCCATTATTAGTAAATATAATAACTCAATCTGGTGTGATTGGATTAACTCTAAGAAGATTGAAGATAAAAACTTATGGTCTTTAAATATTGACTCTTCTCCTTCTTGGACATGGAGGAAAATATTAAATCTTAAGTTTATTGCCATTAATTTGTATAGGGTTTCAATTGGGTAATGGATAGAATAACTCTTTTGGTAGGACCCGTGGTTACTCTCAACATCTTTGGTTAATCATCACAGACTTAGTATTATTTGAGATTCTCTTCTGGGAAGAAATCTTAAGGTTTCCAATATCATTCGAGATGGTCTATGGAATTTACGGATACATGTAAAGGTCTGTTAATGATATAAGTTATTGAAACCTCCAGGAGATCAACCATATTATTCTCTTTCTACCTCCTCCTAATATTAACTATGTTGATGTGTATTGTTAGTCCACCAATATTGGAAATGTTAATTTCATAATTAAAGAGACCTACAATATAATCCGTAATCCCAACCCCATTGATGGGCAGGCATGGTTGATTTGGCATAAATGTAAAATCTCATGCAACTCATATATCCTTTGGTTGACCATCTTGGGTAAGGTTTCCACTAGGAACAAGGTCATTAGATAAGGTCTAAATTCCCCTCCTAATTATGTTACGTAATTCTAATAATGAATTTATCAACTATATCTTTTATGACTGTATTTATACTCTAGATATATAGGTTACCACCAGCTCCAAGTTTGGGTTCATTCTTCATGGTGAGAATTATCCTTCCTAGTTTATGTTGGCTTCAAAATAGTCTCGCTTTAGTAACCGCCGCATTTGACGTACCATGTCTGGCGGTAGAGGAACTCAAGGATTTTCAGCTCTTTTTTCATTATAGATTTTGTGTTGCCGGACCGTGTGTTTTCTGAACTTCAATTTAGGTTCCTTGGATCTAAGGAAGTCTCGCCAGTATAATTATAAGATATGTTTCTTACATAAAGAGTTTATGTTGAAAGGCTTTATCCATTTAGTGGTTGTTTCTAATATTTGTATGAGCAACCTATTCTCTTGGTTGGCTTATGGTGGTGCTCTCGTCATATTTGTATGAGCAACCTATTCTCTTGGTTGGCTTATGGTGGTGCTCTCGTCATGTTTCTAATATTTGTATGAGCAACAATTGTTATTTTGTCTACGGATTTTCTTATGTCTATTACTTTTGACAACCTTCACTAATTTGTCGTCTTATTTATTTTTGGCTCTATTACCCTCCTTAATGTGGGTCTATTGTATTTTATTCCCAAATCCAAAATGTTTGGCTCTAGTAGTTACCTTCATATTGTTTTAGTTGGCATAGTATCATATATCCGGGAAATACTCTATAATTTTTTATAAATAATCCTTTTATCAATTTAATGCTTTATTTACACACGCACAAAATCTCAGAAGAAAAATATTACATATAGTAGTCCAAATATTTGGACTTATGTCCAAAGGATTTAACAATCACTTACCATTTTTAGAGAAACTAATCTTTACTTCTGATAATAAGCTCATCATGATTGTTGGACACTTAACTATTTTGATAGCAAAGAGACAGACATTAAAATATATGAGGATTGAAACCATTATATTTGTGATTGATTAACTTTTATTAATAGAATCTTTCATAAAGGTTTTCCTCTCTCTTAAGCCCCCGTGGTATGAGGAACTCTTAATTATTCTCACTAGACTTTACCTCTATATTAGAAAAATGAATCGATGATCGTGAATAAAATGTTAGAATAAAATGATATTTTGTTTCGATTGGATTAGGATTAGGATTTTAATATTTTATTACGACGTTGAATCGATACTACGAGTAAGTTATGAGTTTTAATATTTATTTAGATTGCTAGAGGACCTGTTGGTAAATAGAGAAGTCGTAAAGGTTTATGAGAGAAAGATAGATAAGTTGATTTTTAGGACCAATTTTATTTCTAAAAGATGGTCAATGTTCTCTTGTAAGGGATATTTTTTTGTAAAGAAGATTATCACTGAATGGTGTTTGGGATTGGTTTCTTTCTCTTAAAAGAAGAAAGAAATGAGGAAGAAAAAAATTTGGTTAAGAATTTTGTTTAGGTTTCTGAGGTTAGGGAGGGGTAGGTAAAAGAAATGGCAGGCTCATGTTGTATTGGCCTATTCGTTTTAAACATGTTAGTTCATTAAAAAAAGTCTTAAAATATGATTTGTGGCAATAGAACAACATTTTTAAATATGATTTATCGCAATAGAACAACATTTTAAAACAAGATATTAGATTTGTTATAAATTTGTGGTAAGAAATGATCTAAATTGATTTCATGAGTGAAAAACAATCTCGTTACACATTCGTTATAATCTCGTTACAATAGATTGTCGATTAGTAACGGATTAAATGGCGGGTTGCAAAAAAATATTCTTCGGTAGTGAAAATACACAAGGAAACAAGTGTGCAAATAAAATCATAATTATTAAGCCTCTAATAATCACATTTGGTTAAAGACCAGTAAATCTAAAGATATGCCTTCAAAAAAACTATTGACACGAGTTTTAGTTTTCGAGAGCTTTAGTATGAATTTAAATTATGTTATGTAGTCTCATTTTCGCTTATTTTTTTAACTGAAGTTTTAAAATTAGATTTGGATCGTAAAATAAACTTGGAAAGAAAAAATATCTCTCATTAGTGATATCACAACTAATATAGAAAAACTTCGAATCAAAATCTAAAGAATGTTTTAACAAGCAAGTTATCACTGCGTTTCACTTTGTTAGTAGGCCACCAAAAATTCAAGGGATGGAAATTGATGTATAGTTAGAATATATAAAATAATTCACTAGCTTTTTAAGCCAATGATTTTAACTTTAGAATTATAGGTTTCCAAATATCAACAAAAATTACTTAAGCAAAATATTAAACACCACATTGATTCAACTTCTTGAGTCTGAGCCTGTTAGGGTGTTGACCAAAGTCTCACATCCCACATCGGTTAAACATGGGAAGGATCAGTGGGTTATAAGTAAGAGCATATTTTAAGTAGTTTGAGACCTTTTGGAAACGGACCAAAAGCAAATTCGTGAGGGCCTTCGGACCCAAAGCGGACAATCATACTAGTGTGGAGATTGGTTATTCCTATTTATATACAGAGGCGGAATATGCGGTACCCATATTTCCAACAAATAGTAGCAGAGCGTCAGGTCCAGACGGAACGCGATGTGGTGGGTGATGTGGGTGAAATTCTCAGACGCCGAACAGGATGTACAAGTCATGCTTAAGATGATTGATCTGCTCCAGAGATCCAAGTTTGGAGCGCTCGTGGCTCACCAAGTAATGTGGCCTAATTGGAGTATATCAAGACGGTGGTACTTGTTTGGAGTGACGCTAAGGAACAAGACAGTGTGGTTTAATAGGAGGTGAGCAGTAACATCCGTAGTGCCTCTATGGTTCAGGTCAATTGAGAGAAAGCTAAAGTGGTACTTTATTCGAGAGGAGGATTTGTTAGGGTGGCTACCAAAATCCCACATCCCACATCGGTTAAACATGGGAAAGATCAGTGGTATATAACTAAGAACATATCTTAATTAGTTTGAGTCCTTTTGAAAATAGACTAAAAGTAAAGCAGTGAGATCCTTTAGACCCAAATCGAACAATATCATTCTCCCAAGATTAAATATAACTACATTTGCATCATTCAATATTATAATAAAATTAGTATCCCGTTACTGCTAATATATAGCATTGTCCTCAACCTGAGCAACATATTGCTAAGTTATTTAAGAGTTTTAGGATAATTCTTTTTTAGAGCAACATATTGCTAAGTTATTTAAGAGTTTTAGGATAATTCGTTTATAAAGTATTAGAGTACCAACATGCTTTTACTAATAGGGTCGATGGGTGAAGCAACCACCTTAATAATATCATCAGTAATCTAAAATCGGGAAATTTAAAAAAAAATCAACACTTTATACTAAGTATAAGATGAAAAAACCAACCCAATTGCATCATCTCATAAAAATGCATGCATTCACGATAAATGAATAAATAAATAAATTTTATTTCGAAGTTTCTAAGTTATATTAATACGTTAAACCTTACATGCTTTTTTATTACGTCAACGATGATAAAAATATAAATCATGAAGAGTAAAAATAATAAAAGAAAAGGAGTTATTTTTTAGATTTTATAAAGTTAAATGATGAATTTGATATTAACTATAAATAATAAGGGTTAAATGTGCAATTTATCCTAATAGGTAACCGTTATTCACCCATTTGCATATTAGGGGAGTTAGGAAATAAAAAGAGTTAGGAAATAAAAAGATGATTGAGACTTTTCTGTTTACACTTGACTACACATTGTTGTTTTCTCTAAAAGCGGCAAGTTAATTTCTTTTTCTAGAATTATTTCTCCTATTTGATCTTTACACAAAATGTATTATATTTAAAATTAGTGATCACAGTGGAGCTTACAAGGTACTTAGATAGAAAATCTAAAATCCTGAATTTTACGAGTGAAAATAGTAATTGAAATCGCAATGGAACCAGAAATCAGAGCTGATTCCACAGTGGATGTGAAAAACGATGCGCTAGAGTCAGGTTTACATAGAGAAGAAAATCAAGGTGATAGTCATAATTTAGAACATCATGAGAACATTGATAGAGAAAATCAATGAATGAGTTATTAGAAAAGATAAATGTTTTGAACGATGAGTTTGGTTGAAAAGAACAATAAACCCAATCTAGAAGGCTAAAATCCACGGTAGGACAAGTTGGAGAGAGAATGGAATTGGATAATAAGTCTGATGAGTCTTATACGGCTCGTCATATTCGAAATGATCGTTAAAAAGTGCATTCCACGTTAGACAGAGATTGGTATATTTTTACTAGTGATAGTGATTTTGCTAGTTTAAGTCCTGAGGGAGGTTCATTTAACCAAGGGAAATTTTAGAATTCTTCGAATGGAGAGAGAAGTCAACGTCGAAAATTTCACAAAGAGAACAGGTCGAATAAAAAGGGTATGCCTCAAAACATAAAGGACAATCTATTGTATGAGGATAACGCATCTAACCAGTATATCAATACTGCATACCAAAACCTATATGCAATTATGGGAACAACTAGAGTTGATCAATATATGCAAGGTGTAGGTTGGAGGAATTCTTCTTTTTCTGCCAAAATTAGATAGATTCCTCTTCCTAAATATTTTAATATTTCAAAGGTTACTATGTTTGATGGAACACATGATCCCAATGATCATGTTGAGAAATTTAAGAATTATATGATAAATTTTGAGGATGATGATAGATTGGTTTGTAGAGCATTCTCGTAGACTATTAAAGGCACTGCCCTCAAGTGGTAAAATAGAATTTTGATGAGATCTATAACCAACTTTAGGATTTTTTACATTGGATTCTGAAGACAATTTGTAGAGATCAAAGAAATGCGAGCCAATGATGATACAATAATACAATACAAACAAACAGTAAGGGAAAATTTAAAAGATTTCTCTAAGATGGTTCATGTTAACAAAGACAGGGTTGAAAGATTGTGAGGAGATTATTGATAGAACAAATTTAAAGTAAGGCTTGATTCCATGAGATCTAGCAAATTAGACTATGAGGAGAAAGACATTCACATTTGGAGCTTTAATGGCTCAAGTTGAGGAAAAGATTAAGATGGATTAGTCAACAAAGGTTCAAGTTGGATCAAGTTCCACACAACAAAATCTGGGGCATGCACCTATTGGCCAAGGATATCATGGAAGCACTTCGAATTCCATGGTAGTGTTTGGACTGATGACCAATACTTCCTCCTCAAACAATAGGCACACCTTCTCAACGAGCTAGTTATCAAACTCCTCGGGCAAGGCCAAATCAGTGAGTAAGACCAGAATATTTTGTTTATTTAACTGAGAATGTGGTTACCATCTTTGAAAGAGCTAAGAATCATGTTAACTTTAGAAAACTAGCTCCAATATATAGACAAATGGATTAACAAAATAATAAGTTTTGCAAATACCATAATGACATTGGGCGTGAAGCTGCGGCTTGCATAGCATTGAAGAAAGAGATCCAGATTTTGATAGAAAATGGTAAATTGACAAATTTTGTTAGAGAGAATAATAATAGTCGGGCTAACCAAGCACATGTATACAACATAATATGAGCACGCCGTCAAAACCAAAAGATACATTAATGATTGTGGATTCGAAGTTAGGAAAATAGGAAAACTTTGATACAGCCCCGGAATATTTGGATGCAGACTCGGATCGAACAGTTGTCATGGTTGTGAATAAGTTAATAGTTTGAGGAAGGGTTCGTAGTTTGTGTGAATATTTTGAGAATTTAGTCATCTTCATAGGATATAAAATGGCTGGAAATACAAATAGCTCAAGGAAAAGGTATGTGATAAGTTTGGCAACTCAAATAGAAAGGTAAAATGTCTGCCAATTTTATAGGATGAATATCACACCTTTTATTTTGTTTGATGATGATGATTTGAGAAGTATAGCTGGACCTCATGAAGATGCAGTAATGAATTGGTGCGGAAATAGCGGGAACAGAGATTCGAAGAATATTAATTGATATAGGGAGCTCATCAAATATGTTATTCAAATCAATATATGATAAAATTTGTAATCCACCAGTAATTCTCCAATTGAAGTGCACTATAATTGGTTTCAAAAGGGTAACTGTTCAAGTAATCGTGGAATTCAAAGGAGAGGTTTTGTTATTAAAAGGTTCTTTCGAGAAAAATTTCAAGTATTGTTTATGGTAAGGAATGTCTGACGAGCTATAATACAATATTTGGGAGGTCTTGGTTGTCAAAGATGTATTTTATTGTTTCAACTGTTCATCAATGTTTGAAATATGTAATTGGTGATCATTTTTGAGTAGTTCGGAGTGATCAACAAGTGGCAAGAGAATGTTATACAACAACTTTGCATTCTAAAAGGGCTATTTCTAGTTACCAAATGACAATTAAGGGGGTTGACTTTAGATGAGGGAGGTGTGGATGATCTGAGGGAAACCTCAGATCCTTTAGTAATGGGAGAAAATGTCGAGGAGTATATGTTTCCAAATAGGAAATCTTTGCGAATATGGACATTATTGTCACATATTTTGCGTTACCAATTTTTGCAATTTTTGTTTGATAACGTGGATGTTTTTTCTTGGAAAACCAAGAATGTAGTAGGGGTTCCATCCGAGGTGATATGTCACAACTCGGCTTTAAATTTTAAGGTCACGCCATTTATTCAAAATAGGCGAGCCTTCTCTATAGAAACATCTGAGGAAATTGTGGCAGGAGTGGATCGTGTATCCAGTGTCGGACATATACGGGAGATAAAATATCCATTATGGACTGCAAATCCAAATTTAGTAAAAAATAAGAACGGAAAACCCACGAATGGATCAAATTGTTGATTCATTGTCAGGGAATAAAATCTTTTATTTCATGGATGCATTTGCGAGTTATAATCATATCCAAATGAATCTAAAGGATCAAGGAAGTACTATGTTTATTAATGATAGAGGATTTCTTTGTTACTGAGTTATGCCATTTGGTGTTAAAAACGTTAGGGTAAGATATCAGAGATTGGTACATAAGGTTTTTTCTTCTCAAATTGGGAATAATATGGAAGTTTATATTGATGATATGTTAGTCAAAATTTCAACAGATGGTGAACACTTACGAGATTTGGAGTAAACACTTTTGAATCTACGGTTATTCAATTAAAGTTAAATACAGAAAAAATGCACCTTTGGTGTAAGGTCATGCAAGTTATTGGGATATATCATAAGTGAAAAATAGAATCAAAATTGATTCTGATCAGTTAAAGGCTTTGGTATCAATGACTTCACATGAACAATCAAATAAGTGCAAATTTTGACACGAAGGTTGGCTGCTCTAAATAGATTCATCTCTTGATTTTCTAACAAATGTGCTCCTTTTTTCCAAGTTTGCATCACCCAAAGGAATTCATGTGGACATCAGAATGTGAAGTGGAGTTTTCAAATATTAAAGAGCGTTTGTTACACCTGAAGTTTTATCCAAGCCTTGAATAGTGGAACATCTATTCTTATATGTAGCGGTGTCAGATTTCGTTGTTAGTGTTGTGTTGATAAGAGAAGAAAGTGCTAGTTTATTATGTGAGTTTATTGGCGTCGTAAAAAAGATAATTAAGGCTTGAGAAGTTGGCTCTGGCCTTGGTGGTGGCTACTTGGAAAAATGCACCCTTATTTTCAAGCTTATACAATTGTTGTTCGAACCTTTTTTCCATTAAGAAGTGTATTACAACGACCAGATATTTCTGGCAGAATGACTTAAATGGTCGATTAAGTTGGGGAATTTTGATATAAATTTTGCTCCTCAAACAGTTATTAGGGCTTTAGCATTAGTAGATTGTTTGGTTGAATTTCACTCAAGTCGGTCCAATGAGGAAACTGTTAAAGAATTATTGCCAGTAGATTCAACATGGGTGGTTCGAAGAGATGGTGGTTCTAGCATATTAGGATCAAGTGCGGGGTATAATTGATTGGTCCTTCTTGAGAAACTATGTATCAGACTATTCGATTTGAATTTTTTAAGCATCAAATAAGGAAGGTTAATACGAGGATGATTTAGCGGGTTTAAGGCTTACAAGTATGTGGGGCAAAGACAGTCTAGTTGGAGACGGGTTTGTACTTAGTAGCAAATCACATGACACGAATATTTGAGAGTAAAAAAGACCAATTAGTTTTATATCTTCGTGAGCTTAGAGGCTTAACTCTTATGTTTGACGAAGTCGTTGTTGAACACATCAGTCGATGGGATAACACAGTTGCAAATTCTTTAACAACCATCGTATATACAGAGGATTATCCTTGGATATTATTACAAGAAAGTCCTTTAGTTTTGTTAAAATCAAAATAGTGTAATTATTCCGATGAGGTTTTTGTTACTATACAAAACGTTCGAGGCGACTAACGATTTGAAATAATAGATTTTTTAACTTAAAGGAACATTGCCTCAAGATGTCAAGTTATCTCAGCGTTTGATGTCTAAAACTCATGCTTATACAGTATTGGATGGAGTATTATATAAGAAGCATTTGATTAGACCATTATTACGATGTTTAGGTAAGAATGAGTCTCAAGAAATTTTATCTAAACTGTAAGATGGGGAAAGTTCTGCTCATTGTGGGTTTAAAGCGTTAACGAGGAGAATTTTGTTTGCATGCTACTATTGGCCTTCAATTATGAGTGATGCTAAAAAAATTGGTACAAGGCTGCGATACTTGTCAACGATTTGCTAACTCTATCCATAAACCGGCAGTACCACTTATCTCAATTTTCAAACTGGTTCCCTTTGATAGATGTGGAATAGATTTAGTAGGGTCATTGCCCATGGTTTCGGGATGACGAAAAACGATTATTATGACATTAAACTATTTTTCGAAGTGGGTTGAGGCTGAGCTATTATGAGGAACAAGAGCTAAATATGTTATCAATATTAATGTAAATAACATTTGTTCTCATTTTGGAGTTCCTCAGAAAATTACTCACGGCTCTCAGTTATTCTCTCTGCAATTCAAGGGGAATTAAAATATATTTGTTTTATCACATTTTTATCCTTAAGCATATGAACAGGGGGGGGGGGGGGTAACCAACAGATCTATTTAGAAAGGTTATATAAAATAACTCGTTTTGTTGGGAAATAGCCTAGTTATCTACAATAGGTAGTATGGGCTTATAGAACAACACCTATGGAAGCTACTCAATAAACTCTTTTTTTCTTAGTATATGGAATGAATGATGTGACCCCTTCAAATCAACTTTACCATATTATAGAATACTTTATTATTTCGAGGATACAAATGCATAGACAAGAATAACAAAGCTCGATTTAATTGGAGAAAAGAGGGTTAGAACTCATCTGAATTCGACCTAATTAAACTTTGATAAGAAGTGGTTATAATTCAAGGATAAGACGAAGAGATTTCAAGGTGGGAGAAAAAATGTTGAAGAAATTATTCTTGCATACAAAGGATAGGAGGTTAAGAAAAATGGATTTGAACTTGGAAGGTCCTTATTTAGTGATATAGCGAATTAAATCGGGTACACATAGCCTCCAAGATAAATAGGCCCCGGGTAAATATCCTCCAAGGCCTCGGGTAAATCAACAAACTTATAATACGCATCAAGTGGGTAGGCCTATATCTAACAAATGGATGCGACCATATTACTTTGTAGAGCTAACTGAGTGTGTGGCAACTATATTCGATAAAATTCATGGTCATGTACAATTTCGAAAGCCGTTTCCAATTTAAACTCTGAGGGAAAACAGAAACAGGATGTAGGCCATAATACAAAAGATTGTATTTTTTTATATAAATAAATTCAAGCGCTAATTGAAAATGGAAAGCTGACAGACTTTGCAAAGATGAATTCTAACAAAAATATGACGATTAAAGAAAAGTCAAAAGAAGAGGAAATTGCATTGGTTATTTCCGAGGAAATTGATTCTTTTGATATTACGACGGAGTATCTAGATCCAAAAGAATGCACAAATGATATTAGCACGGTGAAGGAAGTTGTCCCGAGGAAAACATTTAGTGAGCTATGTGCTTATTTTGAGTCTTTAGCAATTTGTGAGGGGATACTGTGGCAGAAAATTTGAATAGTTCCTGGAAAAGACACATAGTCAGTTTAACTACTCAGTTAGAGGTGGGAGCCTCAACACATCAGTATTGAGTTCCTTCTCTAATAATCTACTTCGAGGACGATGATATGAGAAATTTAGCAGGCCCACATGAAGATACGGTGGTAATTATAGTGGAGATTGTTGGTGATCGTGTACAGAGGGTATTAATAGATACAGGAAGTTCCGCTAAAATTTTGTTTATGAGTACTTACAAGAAGATTATCGACCTACATGTTATCCAACGGTCTGATAGAGATATTATGGGTTTCACAGGATCAACTGCTGAAGTAGTGGGTGAATTTGAAAGTGTGATGGAATTAGGCTGAGGACCTTTCAGAAAGGAGGTCGAAATCTTATTCATCGTAGTAGATGCACCAACTTCTTACAACATCATTTTTGGAAGGTCATGGTTGTCGAAAATGCATGCTGTTACTTCTACTGTACATTAATGTCTAAAGTATATCGTGGGAAATAATGTGGGAACAATTAGAAACAACCAAAAAAAGGTTAGAGAATGATATTGAATTGTTTTGTCTTCCAATTAAATTCAAGAGAATGAGTCAAGTAAAGCATAGCAGGTAGTGGAGACTTCCTCTGAGCCAACCCCTTTTGATGATCCAATGGACTCCCCAGTTTTTTGGTTCCTGATGAAGACTACAAAGATCATACATTTTCAGGTGGAAAGGTTTTTAAAGTTGGAACAAAGTTGTCCCCAGATTCAAAGCAAATATTGATTGAATTTTTATCGTCAAAGTTAGATTTATTTGCTTGGTGTTCAGAAGATGTAATTGGTGTTCCTTCAGAAATTATTTTTCACAAGCTGTCAGTTAAGAATAATGTAAGACCAATAATCCAGAAAATAATACGTTTCTCCCATGAGAAATCTGAGGCGATAAATGTGGAGGTAGAGCGTTTAACCAGAGTTGGACATATATGAGAGTCTCGTTATCCGCAGTGGGCTGCAAATCCAATTTTGGTTAAAAAAAACGCTAAATGGCGAATGTGCGTTAACTTTACAGACATGAATAGAGCTTGCCCAAAATATCATTTCCTAATCCCACAGATTGATCAGATAGTCGGGATCATCAATGAAGATAGCCAAACACCTAGCTGTGAAAGTAAATATTGGAGGCAAGATGTAATTAAATTTTTAAAACATGATGAGTTACCAATTAACGAGTCATTATCTAAAAGAGTACGCTTTAAATCTCATAGGTACATTGTTTTGGGGGGGTGTAATGTATAGAAAGTCTTTTAGTAGGCCTTTGTTTTGGTTTTTAGGGAAAAATGAGTCACAAATGATATTACCAGAGCTTCATAATGTGGAAGGATCTGCACACTGCGGGTATAAATCATTGATTATAAGAGTATTTTGAGTAGGGTATTATTGGCCTACGGTATCATTTAATGCAAAATATTTGGTTTAAAATGTGATACATGTCAAAGATATGCGAATATAATTCAAAAGCCATGAGTTCCCCTTGAAATCATATCAGAGGCATTACCATTTGACCGATGGGGTATCGACTTGGTGGATCCTCCACCAATGGCCTCCCGGGGTGTGACATACAATAATAGTGGCAATAATGTGAACAAGTTCATTATGTCCAATATTTGTTGCCGTTTTGGGGTCCCAATGAAAATCACTACTGATAATGGGTCTTAGTTTGACAAAAAATATTTAAACAGCTTTTGTAGTTCGAGGGGTATATAGTAGTGTTTCTCAACTCCTTTTCAACCACAAGCAAATGGGCAAGTAAAAGTTAGTAATCAAACAATGCTTGATGGGTTAAAGAAAAAATTGGAGGGAAAAAACGGAAAGTGGCCTGTTTATCTAGAAGAAGTTCTTTGGGCATATCGAACAACTCCTCAAAAAGCAACGTCGGAGTCTCCATTTACATTAGTTTATGGGATGGACGCTATAGTACCATCCGAGGCAATCTGTCCATCCTACTAGGTTATGACATATTCTGAGGAGCCTAATGATATAAGAAGAGTGGCTGAGCTTGATTCTGAAGGCGAGCACAAGTTAAAACGTTACACTATCAAACATTGATGAGAAGCAGGTATGCCTCTAGAGTAAAACAAAGATAATTTAAAGTGGAAGATAAAGTATTGAGAAAGTTTTTCTTCACACAAAAGAGAAACATCTTGGGAAGTTAGGTCTTAATTGGGAAGACCCTTATGAAGAAACTGAGAAGGTGAAGCTTGGAACATACAGAATTAAGGACAAAGAAGTAAGAAATCTCAAACATCCTTGGAATATAGCGCATCTTAAAGTGTACTTTGAGTAAATGTAAAAATGTATATATTTTCTTTTTTCTTTATTTTTTTGTAAAATATCGGTGGCATGCTCTTTATTACCCTGATAGGCACATGAAGGTTTTAATGAGGTTCCATTTTAATCCGATACATATACATATATATATATATATATATATATATATATATATATATATATATATATATATATATATATATGTGTGTGTGTGTGTGTGCGTGTGCGTGTGCGTGTGCGTGTGCGTGTGTGTGCGTGTGTGTGTGTGTGTCTCTGTGTGTGTGTGTGTCTGTGTGTGTGTCTGTGTGTGTGTTTTACCTTAAATTTTGATGATTGAACCTAAAAGGTCTTCCAGCAAAAGTTGGTCTACAACGATTATATGTCCGACGAAAGTTGGTCTACAACGATTGTATGTCCGATGAAAGTTGGTCCACAACTATTATATTCTCAACAAAAGTTGGTTTACAATTATTATTTTTCCAACAAAAGTTGGCCTAAAATTATTAAGGATGGCTTGAATTATTCGAGGGAATAAGCAAAAAAGATAAAACATTATGAAAATTTAAAAGCCTTTCTTACAAAATTGCCTTGAAGTTTTCTAGAGGACTTTTCTTACAAAATTGCCTTAAAATTTATGAGGACTTGCAACAAAAATGCCTCAAATTTTAAGAGGACTTTTACAAAATACCTTTTTTAAAAAAACTAGAACAACTATTTGGTCATTCAGTAGACTCAGATGAGTCATTACCATCGGATTCTGTCCTCTCACTTTCACTTTCAATTTCACTGTCATTTAGCATTATCTTAGGAGGGTGAAATTTGGCTCGAACATGTTCCCAAAAACATCATAAGTTGAGGTCAGGATAGCATGCATGAAATTTCTGGATTAAGGCACACCTAACTGTCGAATCCCTCGAATCCAACTTATCCACGCATTTAGCAGTATAGTTTTCAACAACATCAAATTTTATTTCTCAACATTAACCAATATGAGCTGTTTTTCCTTTACCACCCTTTCAAAATCCTTAAAGCATATGTTGAACCATCAGTTGTTAAGCTGTTAGAGTCCTTATAAGCTACAATGAGCTTATCTTTAGTTTCATTTTGTTCTGTAAAAAAATCCCTTTCATCTTAACAACAATTTTCGAGGAGCATGATTAGTGTTCGGATGCAAAGAGCTTTTCAAAGATGGCATCAGCTTGTCGTTCAAGGGTCAAATGTTCCTTCTTAAGCTCTTGAATCTCTGATCTGACCTTTGAAAGTTTGGATTTATAATGAATCTTACGATCCTTGAGATATTTCATTTGTTTCTCGATGGTTATAAAGGAGTGGAGAAGAGTTCTGATGCAAAGAGAAAATTTATCTTCCATCAGAATCTCAAAGGAGCTTGACGGAGACCCTTCCTCAAAAGTTTCCAAGGATGGGGAGTCAGCTGGTTGAATATTTTATTTAGAATTTAAAACTTGTAGGTGAGGCATTGGAAGTGTTTTAAGTTTGGGGAAAAGGGAACTTTTTCTGAGAAGTTATTGGTTTGAGCATTCATCTCTATTTCCGGGGGAGTGGCATTTATAGAAGCCTCGGAACTTCCTTGAAAATAGTCTTCAGTTTTCTTTGCACTTTCTTCTTCGGAGAAGTCTGAACTCGAAGCTTTGGGGTGAAACTTTCTTGACTTTATCAATAATACCAGTATCGTTTGCATTTAAAATCTTAGTTGTGCTTGTATCTTGGGTTACTCTCTCAGAAATGTTTTCCATTTCTGAGGGTATATCTGATTCTTTATCAAGATGGATTTTAGCCCTGTCTCTTGTTGGAAGGTAAACAATCACATCTTTCTTGTCCAGCCTATCTAATACTTCTTGTTTAGAAGGGGGAGCCATGAGTTCCTCTAGTGTTAGTCATTCCGAGGGGTTAAGTCTCTATAAACGGCATTTGGCAAGGTTTGTGGGGGTGAAGCAAAGTCAAAATATGTTGAACCAAGCAGTTTTGGCCTATAAACTTAACTAAAAAAACGTCTTTAGCATGAGGGACAAAGTCTGCATATGGATTTAATATACCCCACATTTTTGTTAATAAAAGGAAATTGTTAGTTACTATATAAAGAAAAAATAGAAAATTTCGATGAATTGAAGGTCATACCTTTGTTGGTCCATACTAATATGAGCTTGTGAGGATTACTGAGAGTGTTCTTGGACCCGGTCTTCCAAATACCGGAGAAGAAGAGGAAACGTTGTTTCCATTTTTTCTCTCATTCCATAAATTCTTTATCACTTTGTGACCACGCCCAAAAGTAAGAGAGTAAAGGGGGAAGTATGGATTCTTTGCTAACCAAGAAAGATCGATCAGCTCCTCTAACGATAAGGGGATTCCTAAGATCCTAGAATCCATGACACGTGCCATTAAAGTGAACCATAAGTTAGGACCACCTTGGGTAAGGAATGGGTCAATCTTTAAAAAATACTCGACGAAGAAGGGATTAAATGGATAGCGAATACACCATTCTAATATTTCATCATAAACTATCAGCTTGTTGTCTTTAACAGAAAATAGGGTTTCTCCGCCGGGGGGAAAATGGATAAAAATTGAGGAAGGGATTCCCCAGCGAAGTCTTATTAGTTCTTTTTCGGATGGCTCAAAATATTTATATCGAATTCTATGTAAGGTCAGCAAGTTTCTGTTGTCAACACTCTTCATATTTTTTTCCTACCAATGCCTCGATCTCCGGGGGAAGTGGGATTATTTTTCTTGTTTGGAGAACCAACAGCTTCAGTTGTATTTTCGAGGAGGCCTATGGTAGTAATATGTTCTTTAACATTGTGAAGAACAGTAGAGTGGGAGGCTTCCCCAAGAATTTGTGTAGAAACAGTTTTCTCATCGGAAACTGAAAGAGTAGTCGATGTGGTTGGTTTCTCTTCGGAAATGGAGGCTACTTTATCTTCAGAACTTAAGTGGTATTTTTCTTCTTTTGAAGTTAATCTCTAGAATGGCTTCAAGAGGCTTTTTGGTCATCCGAGCAACATTTTCTCGCGTCAGTTTGCGGGGAAGAATCTCGGGTGTTGGCCTTTGAGTTCCGTAAAAGGTGGCAGAAGGCATTAAGGAAACATCAGATGGGGAATATTTGGAACGCTTTGAATGTTTGTGCTTGTTATCTTTATGACGACTCTTTCGTTTCGAAGAAGACCCATTCAATTTTTTTTCATTCCCTATGATCTTGGAGTCACTCTTATAAATTGGTAAACAAGACTGACTAGGGGGCTGAGAGAAAAAATCTGAGGGAATCATAGCTGTTGAATTCTCTATGGGAGGCCAAGTACCCTAGTAAAATATTTATGGGCTTGGGGCTCTGGTGCAATGTATAAACCGACAGCTTTTCTTTTTTCGAATTTTTGGTTGATAGTTAACCACTTCGGTATGCGAGAACTTCTTGGCATGCACGACTGTTACTCTTTCTAGAATAATTTGCTAGAACTCTTTCTCTCTAAAAGTGATACGAAGAGTTGTGAGGGATAATTAGTATTTATAAAGAAAAGATGGGCCTAAAAGCGCCGAGGCCCAGGGAGCTGACGAGTCGTTTGCCTAGGGGAAAATTATCCAGCATAGACTTAATGAGTGCCTAAGGAACTGATGCGCCGCCCCTAGACTATGCTGTATCTAGAAGAGAAGCACGCTAAAGGGTAGTAAGTTGACATTTGTCAAGTGGAGAAGAATTTTCATTGGTGGTGTCAGATTAGGTATGATGTCATGATTTGGTTTGAAAACATTTGGTCTGGGTAATAAAGGTCTGTTAAAATTCGAAGAGATTGAATTCATTTTTAGTATACTTTCAAAAAATTCGAGGAGCCATAATCCGATGAGAAAGCACTATGCAAAATCCGATGGAGTTAAAAGTATACAACAGTGCTTGCGTAAAACATTTTTACAAGGACTGGGGGGTTATTGATAAGGAAAGTTTAAAGATCTAGGAAAGATGAGGGTGTTTTGTTGATAAAGAAAGTTTGTTAAGAGAAATTGTCAATTATGTAAAGAAAAAAAAACTAATGTAAAGCGAACAATAGACTTGAGGATAGGACCATAATTATGAAATTGTTAAGCTTGTGGGACCTACTATTTGTACTATAAATAGACTCTTCCTTTTTGGGGAAATAGTGATTGATTAATGATTAAACAATTATTATATTGACTTTCTCTCTCTATAAATACGTCTTTCTCTCTCTAAAATATTGTTTAAGTAGTCTGAACAACACTTTGTCCCTCTAAGTATAGTTTTATACAGAAAACCTCCTCCAAAGATTTGGAGAGATCACTAACGACCATTTAAAGTATTGTTCTAAGTGTTAATTTTAGTGGTGATGTTATTCGAAGTGCTAACGACCATTTAAAGCATTGTTCGAAGTCCTACTTTTAGTGGAGATATTTTTCGAAGTTCTAACGTCCATTTAAAATATTAATTAGAACAACTAATTTGAGTGTTGATACAAATTATAAGTGTTAGCATCTATTTAAAGCGTGGTTCGATATGTTAAATCACGTAATATGATATTCGAAACGTTTGATGAAGTGATTTTGATTACAAGAGATGATAAACAAAAAAGTTAATATAAGTGATCCATGCTTAATCACCCACAAATGTCAACACTCACTTAGCAAAGTGTGCACAAATATTACGAACTAAAAAACAACAACAAACATTAACAAAATAATAATGATCACCACAAACATCAGTAAGTCAATAAAAAATATTTCAATACAATATCACTTCCTAGTTCTCCTCCTCATTGTTGGTAATGTTATCTAAGTTTCCTTCGAATGAGCTACCTTCTATATCCGAGGTATTTTTATCATCCTCGGATTTGGTTTCTTTGGATGATTCATTTGGGACATTCACAAATGCCTCATGAGGGTGTCGTTCTACTGGAATCAAATTCCAGAATTCAGATAAATTTTCCCTCGGAAACGCTCCATGAAATTCACAAAGCAAAGAGATCCCTGTCTATTCTGATGAGTCCGAATTTGGAGTGCTCCCCGGAAGGGCATCCCAAGGTAAATCTCTCCGTAAACCGGACAGACTCCAAGAGCTTAATTCGGACAGGACTTTTGAATCGGACAGATGACTTCGAACACTGCAAATCTAAAGCAGTTCGAACTATGACTAAAGTACTAAAATACCTAAACACTATCTGACTAAGCTACCTGCTCATCTACTTAAAACTTATGGGTCTTTAAACATGACCCGGGTCCATTAAACTTGACCCGAAAGCCCATAAGGGCCCAAACTACATACTATAAATACCCAACCATCAACATTAACTAGGGGTAACAAAAATTTACTGCTGCCAAGCTGCTCAATTCTCTCTCCACCTTGAAATATCTTGAAACACCTTCACACCACCCTGAAACACCCTCACGCCGCCTTAAAACTCAACTTGAAATTACCAGCCTACCCTCAGGCTACTTTTATCCTCACCATATTCTTCAGTTATTTTGATACCAGCAAGCATATCTTTTCCCCTTTGGTCGAATGCGACTTTGATGGCAAGGCGTTTTTTTCCTCGGTTTTTATTTTGAATGATAAAACACGCGTATTTTTAAGTGTGATTATACGGTACTCAGTGGTTTTGATTATATTACGGATGAATAATATAATATTGATAATTTGAGTATATTCATTTTATATTTTATTATTTATTTTCAAAAATATATTTGAGATATATTGAAATACGCTAATATTAAGTCAAACATGAATGTGCAAATTTTGGTTTATTAATTTACATATGCATCGTATATGCACGAGTATTCACAAGTGTGGTCTCATGTGGATGATGTTAGTCTTATGTAGATGATATGCAAGATCATGTATGGACGGTGTTGTCTTGTGTGCATAATATGTGTGGTATTGTTGGTCATGTCTGGACGATATGAGGTCATGTATGCGTGATATAAATTTTTTTGTAGACGGTGTTACTCTTGTGTGGACGATGTTTGTGCTCGTGTATGGATGGTTTGATTTTGTATGGACAATGTATGGGTATGAATGAACGAACCATACATGATCCAACTCATTCAGCATTACATATATTATAATATTATTGATATTTTTTATGAATATAGTTTTCTTATACAAAGATAATATATTATTTGTGCCAATCCCAAAAAATTTCATGTGCAAGTAAGTTATGGTCTCAACGTTTCTTGTCACGTAATAAAGCTTAGTAGTTAACCAATGTTGTTTTGTTAGCCATTTGCGAAGTTGATACCATGTGGGTGTGTTAAATTCTGACTCGTGTAGATTCTTTTGTTGTGTTTAGTTTTTGTTAGTATTCTATACACTTTAAAGTTTGACGTGTACATTCTTTGAGTTGTCAACATGTATGTATATGATGTGATGGTTCGTATTCTTATTTTCTAGTTATATACACATTCCATTTTCGTTTATATTATTGCATTAGCATCCATCATATTCGAGGTGCAACAATTTGGCATCAGAACTTGGGTTTGAGAGGCTGTGTAGACTTTGTAAATGTGAAATGACAAGCGAAACACATGACCAGTATATAGTGATTATAGGTTAGTGTGAGTCTTTAAGAGGTAGTTGAGCCTCAATAACAAGGATAATATATGGATTCTTAACATAATTAAATACATGAAATGCACATCCCGTCAGAGGATAAAAATGTTAGTTTAACCTCGAAATACAATAAAACAAGATTATGAATGAAAACTATGACATATGTATGCTGAACAATATAAAGAAAAAATTTCACATATCTATATTGATATGCACGAAAACATGAGGGTCATAAAGAAGTAGATGACATCAATTTCAAGATGGACTAAAAGAAAATAGATGTGTAGAACTAACAATAGCAAAGGTGAAAAGTTATATGAGTTTAGTAGATGATGACGATGAATGTCGAAACAAATTCGACGGCTGCAAGAAATCAAGAAAGAGAAAACAAAACAATGGACATAAATCATAACCCTATGTTAGAGAGGAAAAGACTTAGAGAAAACAATCTCAAATTTGATTCAAAGAGTCTGACTACAAAATGTGGTACAAGATGCTTTATATAGCAACTGCCCAAAACCTTAACCTCAAATAAAGGAAATTACATAAATATCTTAATATAAAACAAATAAAAAAAATAAAGCTAATAAATAATGGTTTTGAAGGCTTTATGGATCGAATTCGGGTATCAAACTTGGTGACATGTCACATTTTTTTGAATCTGACGGGCTCGTTGAAATCTTTAATTTGAGTACCTGTTTGACCCATTTTTGATACCTGAGTGAGAAACTACTTTGTCTGCATTCTTAGCTACATTAGTAGAGAAAGCCAATATGGTAGAGAAAGATATTGGTGAAGGTCGTCAACTTCTTGATGATACAAAATGAGAAAGGAATGAGACTAGAGGGTTGAATAGATATCATGTTATATCAAGATTTCAACCCTACTTTGGTCATGGAATGAGTCGTGTTCTCACACATCATATTGGCTCATCTACATGCAATACATTGCTCTATCATGGGTTGGGTCGGATAATTTTGGAAGAGACTCCTCAAATGAGTCAGAATAATTCGAGGGATAATTTAGAACATATTTCAAAAGGTATTTTAGACTTAAAATAAAGGAAACACTTTTAACCTCTTAACTCAACTGTATGCATCCAAAAACAACGTTTACACTAATGAGCTTTTAAGATTTTAAGCCATGACCTAACCCATGACTCTACAACACACTATAATTACCCTAAGAGATCTCATTAATGGGGGGACAAAAAAATCAACTACATTAATCAATAAATTTCTCAACTATCTTACTACTCATTACAAAACATTAACTATTTCTCTACCAAATCTCAAAAATACCCTCAACTATATTTTTACCCTATCAGATTGGCGACCATAGTTAGAGCAGAAGCAACCGGATAACAAAAATCCAAAATTTAAAATTGTTTTCTAACTCCATTGGACAATGGATAGTGAAATGCATGTAGATATCCCCTGATGATTAAAGAGGTCTAAGTAAAAAAATAATATATTAGAACCTCATCTGAAAATGATGAGCGTGAGGAAAAAACTCAATTGCGAGATGAGCTTGCCGAATTACAAAAATAAATTAAGGCCATGAGAATACATAGACAAGTTGAAAGAGATTTAATTGTACCATATGATAATCCCCCAACTTATCTGAAGCGGCCTTGGGGTGGATAATTCACCTAAAACCTATCAAATTTCTAGAAAAAAACATCAAACTAAAGACGATTCTAGCTCTTCGAATTCTAGAAAGAGTTATTCTTCATTATCAGATGTCTCGACATCCTCATCAAGTAGTGATTATAATCAGAAGAAGAAGAAGAAGAAATATAAGCATCGAGATAAGCGATGATATAAGAAAATTGATAGTCTAAGTAAGAAGTTGAAATACCAAGATGTTTATGGAAAGAAGCATCGGAAAGACAAGAAAATAGACTATCGGGGAAAGGCAAAGGGATCTGCTAATCATAGTATAAACTAGTTATTGAGCGACCCGTTTGTCGTCTGATCTGAACCAGGTATATCTGTTGATTCTGGTGAAGTCCATCGATTTAGTCATGGGCGTAACTGGAGGCAATCCCATTTATCGGTAAAAACATTATCCGGACACCTCCTTAGATGTCTCGATGTTTCCAAAACGAATAAGTACGATGAGAGTAAAGATCCAGATAATCACTTATAGTAATTCAAAAAAAAATTATGATGAGTTTTCATGATGATGATAAGTTGTTGTGCCAAAAATTTTCTCAAACTTTCAAAGAAAGTGCTTTGAAGTGGTACAATAGGCTCCCGGAGGGGTCAATTAATTTTTTTGATATGTTTAGAATAGGCTTCCAAAGGCTAATTGTGGGAAGTAAGGAACTCCGAGTAAATGGAGACATAATTTTTCATTGTCACCAAGTTGCTACTAAAAGTTAAAAAGAATACGTTAGCATATTTGTGAATACCAAAATTGGTTTGGCTTATTGTTATGAACAGGTGTCCATAACATCTCTCAGGCAAGGGTGCTTATCTGGAGATTTAGCGGATATGATTACTAGAAATAAAACACATACTTTTGGTGGTTTGTTAAACCAAGTCGGAAAAAAATTAATGTAGAAGAAACTAAACTATTAAGGAAACCTCAACATAATAAACCTCTCGCAATCATATCACAACCACATGTTGGTGTTTAGTCCAATATTTCTTCCAATAATTGTCCGCGAGAGTCTGGTCAGGGTTCTAGCCGGGTTATGTCGAATCAATCTCAACAATCCATACCAAGGGGAAATAAATGGGTTCAACTTAGCTATTTTGTGGAGCATTTTGAAAATGTGGCAGCAATTTATGATAAGTTCGAAAGTCATGTACAGTTTCTAAGGCCTTTGTTTATCCAAACCCCAAGAGAAAACCAAAATACTCGTTTTTGCAGATATGATGAGGATACGGGGCATGACACTGAAGATTATATAGCCTTGAAATAAGAAATTTAGATATTGATTAAGAATGTAAAATTGACGTCAAATTAAAATGAGCGAATAAACATGAGCCTAACACTAGCAGAGAGCAAACATCTTTGCCTGTTGTTTGAAGGCCAACTATAGAAACTCCTAAAGAAGAACACACTATGGTAATTATTAAGCAGTTCGATGTAGATTCAGTATATTTGGATCCAGATTTGGACCGAGGTCATCTGAATGTGATAAGTGAAGGTAGTAGAAGGGTTTCTAATTAATATCAATTCTTCGAATCATTAATAATATTCGGATGATATACGATGATGGGGCATTCGAGTTGTTCTAGACAAAGGCACATAGACAGTTTAAATGATCAATTATAAGGAAAATGCCAACTCATTTGTATCAAGACCATGCATTGTTTATACTGTTTGATGAAAATGATCTAAGAAATATTGATGGACCGCATAAAGATGTTGTGGTGATAGGGGAATATATCAAAAGAACAGAAATCCGAAGAATTCTGATTGATACAGGCAGCTCAGCTAACATATTATTTTTATCTGTTTACAAGAAAATGAAGAACCCATCTATTATTCAACATTTGAATCGAACCATAGCAGGGTTTACGGGAAAATCTGCGGATGTAATTAGGGAGTTCAAAGGGGATACAATTTTTGGCAATGGGCTATTTAAGAAATCAACTAGAGTGTTGGTTGTGGTGGTAAATTTTATGACTCCTTCTAATGCTATTTTTGGCAGGTCTTGGCTTTCAAGGATGAATATCGTGGCATCACTCGTTCATCAATGCTTAAAATATGTTGTGGGAGACCAAGTCGAAGTAGTTCGAAGTAGCTAGAATGTAGCTAAAGAATGCTACGTTACCACACTTGCTCCTAAATCTCTCAACTCTATAGCTACTAAACAAGAATAACAATTCTTAGAGTCTTCTTCAGATTATAACCATATAGATAATCCAAGCGAGAATCCTAGTGCGGTTATTCCCGTTGAAGAGGTGGAAATTTATAGTTTGACCAATGGGAAAATGTTATAATTGATTCTAGTTTACCGATAAAGTTAAAAAAAAAAGTTTTTAATATTTGTGTCCAAGTATTTACATGTGTTTTCCTGTGTAGTGAAGATTTAATAGGTGTGTCATCAAGTGTTATATATCATAAATTTCCAGTACGATCAGATGCAGGCCCGTTAATTAAAAAAAGGCATTATCTTAATAAAAATCTGAAGCAATTTGTAAAGAAATAGACCGGCTAACAGAAATGGCCCATATTCGGGAATCTCAATTCCTGTTATAGACAGCAAACCTGGTAATTTTAAAGAGGAAAAGTGGCCAATAGAGAATATGTATTGATTTTACCGATCAGAATATGTTTGTCCTAAAGATTCATTTCTAATGCATCAGATAGACTAGTTGGTAGATTTCCACCTCTCGCAACAAATTATTATCTTTTATTACTAATTTTTCTAGCTACTACCATATCCAAATGGATCTGAATGATCAATATCATACTACATTTGTTACCGATCGGGGGCTACATTGTTATAAGGTAATGCCTTTTGATTTAAAGAATGTTGAGGCTACTTGTTAGCGTCTACTAAACAAGGTATTTTCTAGCCAGATTGGTAGAAATATAGAGGTATATATTGATGACATGATGGTGAGAAGTATCCATTTGTCTGATTTCAAAGAAATTTTCTCCAACATAGAAGCCATTAATTTAAAGCTGAATCCAGAGAAGTGTACTTTTGGCGTGCGCTCCGGAAATGTTTTAGGCTATATCATCAATGAAAAAATAATTCAAGAATATCCAGCATACTTATATGCATTACTTACCATAGAACCCCCCCCCCCCCCCCAGATCCACAAAATAAGTCCAAGTGTTAACTGGAAGATTGCCAACCTTGAATCGAGTTGTGTCAAGATCGAAAGTTAAATGTGCACAATTCTATCAAGTGTTAAAAAATAAAAAAGAATTCAGCTGCCTACCGAATTGTGACAGAGCATTTATCGAAATAAATAAACAATTTTCTTGTCCTAAAACTTTGTTTAAACTTGTAGAATGAGAAAGACTTTATGTATACTTGGTTGTTTCAGATCATGTTGTAAGTGAAATATTAGTTCGGGAGGTTGACAATTAACCTTGTACGGTGTATTATATTAGCAAAACTTTGTTAAATGTGGAGAGAAAATATCTAAAGTTGGAAAAGTTAACCTTAGCCTTAGTAATAACAACTAGAATAATAAGGTTGTATTTTCAAGTGTATTTTATCACAGTTCGAACTTCTTTTCCATTGAAAAGTATGCTGCAAAAGTCGGATATATCGGGTCGAATGATGAAGTGGTCTTTCGAATTGGGGGATTATGATATTGATTTTGCTCCTCGAACAACAATCAAGGCACAAGCTGTGGAAGACTTCTTGGTCGAATATCATAGCATAAGCATAATGCAAATGACTCAAACATAGTCAAAATACACAATATTAAAATGATGCATGTGTATAATACGAAAACACTCCAGTAACGAATCATTTTACTTGGGTTGGCTCATGTTTTCATATTTTGGTTTTATCTCACTAATAGCATACCAACCTTGATCTATGTTGGCCGAATACGTGCTCAAAATGTGGGTTTTTTCCAACATATAGTTTAGGATTGAGCAAAACTTGATTGGGTACTACACAATATAATATGATCATACACGAAAAATAATAACTAAAATTTATAATAAAACCCCCTATGTGATATTCTTAACCTCTGTCTTCATCGTTTAAAGTATGACATGCCTAGTTCCTCTACACGTGTTGGTCCAACAAAAAAATTGGTATGGGACATTTATTAGTCTTTGGTTAAAATGTTTGGGTGGGCATGGTTTCATCTGAATATTCATGAATTGTTGAATGACGCACTCTAGAAAATAACATTGTGTTATCAAACAATTTTAACATCGCATATATCCAAGAAATAAAGAGAATAGTTTATGAATGTGTAAAAAGTCATACAATTGGAAGTTAATCCTACAAAAAAATATTAGAATAATTTAATTAATAAAAATTAATACACGTGAAAATTTAAAATTTTAACTAAACTTACATCAAGCTCGTAAAATATCTAAATGGTGTGTTGGTACGAACTCACGTATATTTTTATGCTCAAACACTTCTACACACAAGTTTAGAAAGGTAATAGAATACTCATTGTATAATTGAGAAATTAACATATGGAAATGATCATAGATCCACGCTTCTAACATCCTAACAAAGCCTCAAAATCTCTTTGTGTTATAAAGAAAATTGTTCCCAAGCGAATGGTATAATTGGCTAGTGTTATCACAATCCATTTATGATGACGGGACTCTCTTAGATGCTCTAATAAACGTAGATAATTTATGGAAATGATGTTACTCATATTGTTCTCGATACAAACGGATAGATGCATGATATAATCATGGATTATAAAATTGACCCTACCTTCCGTAAAAGTGTCATTGTCTCGATAGTTTGTATTCTAAAAGTTTTCGCATAACCAGATCAACGAATTTATTTTTTTATGCTTATTGAAATTAACTTATGTTGCAATGTCTAAACTTGAATACCAAGCATGATTGAGAAATAATAGAACCTTTTTCTATCCTCTTTAAATATTTGAGGCTTAAATCACCCAACATGGGAATACTTATAGTCACATGGGTGTCATCTAATATGATTTTGATTAGATCGAATACAAAGTCAAAGGATTTTATTTTATTAGTGTCATCGTTCGATGAATTCTGTAACGAGAGGAACATCGATTGAATAATGTTACAAGACTTCGATAAGATGACCAAATGGTGTCCTCAAAATATCCTCTATGACCCAAGTATGATCATCCATGTTCTATTTCTTTATTGTTTCGTATATTGCATAACATCATATATTTAGACTGTGCTAAAAATACATACAAAAATAAATCACTAGTAAATAAATTAAAATTAACCAATCAAATCAAAACTTTATTACGTATAATCAAACCAGTCAAACTTTAATTACTATAGTATAACCAATTGAAACGCAATTATGCGTGACAAACTAATTAAACCAATTAAAACTTAGTTACAATAACATACTCAATCGAAACGAGATTTATAGCAAAACTAATCTAACAAATCAAAACTCATAGTATATAATTAAAAAATTATACAAATTTACAAATCAAATTAATGAAAAAATAATTAGAATTTAACACCATCGGATTGATACATAATCAAATCCAAACCAATCAAACCAACCAATACAAAAAACCAAACTCAAATTAAGGAATAAATAAATGAATCAAACCAACTAATAGAAGTGATAATTCTTAGTTAACACATTTGAATAAACTTAAATAATTTAACAAACCAACTAATAGAAGTAATAATTCTTAGTTAAACATTTGAATAAACTTAAATAATTTAACAAACCAACTAAAACATAGATAAGCTCACTCACAAGATATTATAGGCCTCGTGTTTTTCGTACATTCTGTGAAAACTAGAAACGCGAGACAGTGCATCTACTGACACCCTATCATAATTCGTCATTTCTCTTTCAGTACTAGCATGAACAACACTACTCGACCTCTTTTCCACTTTATAACGATGACGAGTATAGTAAATAAGAAAAAATATAATCCGCATCATATAATATTACTCGTGCATAACTATACTTTTATGAATGCACGCTAGAACGAGATAAAAAACCAACTTGGACCGAATGTTGCGACTCCAACTCAATAACTTCACTTGTATCATCCTTACATATATCTTGAAATTTCGCAGATTTATAATCATCTTTCAAAATAAGTAACTATTTGGTTTTATAAATTTTGAATGATTAAGTTTTCATACGAATTCACAATGACACTCATTATTTATTATTTTCTGAATCGATGTATGTAAACTAATAAAAGATACAGTTACATAACAACATAAAATCATACAAAATAAAATTTATCACACATATAATTTTTTATATAAATAATTACGAATTAGCATAAACATTTAATGCGAAAAAGTATAACACGTTTGAATAATTTATGTGAACTATTCTTGTTAGCAGACATAATAGTATTTCGTTCTTCCGCATACATAATGCATGAAAATACACCCCTAGCAAATATGTCTAAAAATACAATTTTAGGATAAATAACTTTTTCAATCCTAAAACTCTAATAATTCAAATGAAAAAGTAAAAAATTATAAAAAAAATTATAATAATATAAGAAATACCCATATGGTAGTTGCACTCGAAAAAAACAGAAATTTTGCAAATGATTTTTTTTACGATTCTTAGGTAAATGATATGTTAAAATAAATGGTTATATTTTTTAATGAAATAACTATTTATAAATTATTTGTAAAAAGTAAAATCCTCATTTCTTTAATAAAAAAAATAGTAAAAAACAGGAAAAAAAAAGAACTGGACTGTGTTTAAATAGTTTCAAAATTAGTTTTGGTAGGGTGGACAAAACATAGCTTATAATATAACTCATCAAAATGGGCCGACTAACACTCATGTGATCCAATTACTTTTAAAGGCCGTCTATGTGGACCCAATTTGAACCAAAAGCTACATGATAAATAAAATACAGTCATCATCGGTTTTGGGCATGAAAATTTATTACTCAATCAGACCTCACGCGTAAACAAATGCAGGTTTTAGACCGACATCTATATGTGTATCACTAATTTATAAGGCTAATTGTCTCTCTGCTGTCCGATTCTTACACTACTAAATATCAGATTTCGCACCTGTGACCATACTCAATTGTCTGACATCCATGAAACAAAAACACTATATTTGTTGCATTTATTTATACCCTCACCAATAAATTCCTGGGAAAAGTAATGTCTTCTTCAACCGGAATCCAATGGAAGGGTGGATCTAATGAATGCTGTCACTGTAAATGTGGTGGAACCATTAGCTTGATGCAATCAAGCCTCCTAGATTTTCACCCAGCATAGCTTAATTGTATTTATTACTGTTTAGTATCAATTCATGAATGTCTACAAAGATAAATGGAGTACATACAAACTGTTTCACATCATTTAATATATTTCTACCATATATATTAAAAATTGCACGGCTGAATCGGTGAAGTAGTAAATTTTATTCAAAAGTAAATTAAATTACCATATGTATTTTGAAGGTTTATCATCGTTGCATTGATGTCCGAACCATATCGTATTTAAGATTGCCTTGCTATGGCTTGACCTTCAGTCGAGGAGACCTAGCTTGGTGATGTAGGGATGGTCACACCAAATTACTTAATGTTGAGGCATTAGTTTTTGATAGAGACGGTAAACGTGACCGGTCATGTGACTCATGCCGGAAATATACGGTAGCAAAATCCAGTGGCATTCACGTCACACACGGCATGATTCGCATACTCATTAATTTTATATTATTATTCAATATGTATTTTACCTAGTTTGTTACTTTTTTTTTTTCATAAACAAATTATTATATAGTTTGTATTTTATAATTTTATTATTATATCTTATTTATTATTAACGTTTCAAATAAAGTAATTTGGCAATCTTTTCAAACAAACAGTGCTCTAAATGAACGTGTGTCATCTCGAATGAAAATAGTACGTTTAAAGAATATTAACCCTTCGAATACGATGATCTCTTCAAATACTGTTCTAAATGAATGTGTGGTACTTCGATAAAAAATAGTGCGTTTAAAAAACGTTAACACCTCGAATGTGATCGGTCCTCAGAATGTATCTGTAACACCTGCGTTTAAAGTATGTTAGCATATTGGATATGGTTATTTTTTTCGGACAATGCCTTTAATACCAATGTAGCACTTCGAATAAAAATAATTACTCTTAGTTAATTAATTTAAAAATGGTCAGTCTTTGATTAGTTACGAAAATAATTTAAATACTTCTATACAAGCCATTGTCCAATTATTTTATTAATATCCTCGAATGTACACATAACATCTCGGCTAAAAAACATAGTGGTTCCTCTATGTTTGTCGATTGTATCACGTTAGTCCTCTTCCTTTAATTTTGTATAAACAGGTCACCTACGTTTTATAAACGTAACAAACAGATCCTTTTTTGAAAATGTGAGGGACATATTTATTACAAATTGAAAACATGAGGGACCTCTTTATTACAAGCATGAGATCCTGTTTATTACAAAAAAAAAAGATTTGCTTGTTACGTTTGTAAAACGTAGGGGATCTGTTTATACAAAAGTAAATGAAGGGGACTGATGTGAGACAATTGACAAACATGGGGGACCTGCCATGTTTTTTACCCTAACACATCATTAAAACCTTCTTGGACCAACATGATAGGAAAGAGTATGTCACTTACAAAATAAAAACTCATTAAAATCATATAAAACGTCTAAAAAGAAAAAATCACTCCCAATATAGCTTCAAGTGTTCTATATTCAAAAGATGTTGAAGTAATCTTCCATGTACATCGTGAAGGCGATAGGTACCCGACTTTACTCTTTCTACTACGACATAAGGACTCTCCTAATTCGGGGACATCTTTCCAAGCTGGTTGTCCTTTGTATGGAGGAATACCTACTTAACATTTTATCACCAACCTTAAAATTCCTTCTTTTTACCTTCGAATTATAACGACTCCTCATCAAAGTTTGATAATTAGTCGAATTCAAATGTGCTCTAACTCTCTTCTCTTCGATCAAGTCAATGTGTGTCCTTCTTGCCTCTTCATTTGACTCCTCGGAATAATGGAGTATTCTACAAGAAGGTAAAGTAGATTATGCAAGACATACAACATTCATACCATATACTGAGGCAAAAGAATTTTCTTGAGTAGCCTCTCTAGGAGTCGTCCAATAAGCCCATAACACCTCTTGCAAATAGTTAGGCCATTTCCTTGCAGCACCGGTTATATTTTTCTTTAAACCTTCCAGAATAGACTTATTAGTTACTTTCACTTGACCATTTTCTTGAGGATGAAAAGATGCAGAAAAACATAGTATAATACCCCTCAAATTACAAAAAGAAACCATTTTTCTCTTGTTAAATTGAGAACCATTATCTGTGGTAATTTTCCGAAGAAACCCAAAGTGAAAACAAATATTATTCACGATGAATTTGATAACATCATTGGCTCATTTACTAGATAATGGTTCAGTCTCAGTCCACTTCCAAAAATAATCCACTGCCACAACAATCATTTGACGCTTTCCAGAAGTCATATGTAATGGCCATACTAAATCTATTCCCCAACTAAATCAGACTTATATTTAATCTCGTTATTTGATGCATAAAAACCAAATCGAATATCTTAGTACACAACTTCTCTAGAAGGAGTAATCAATTGAACCCTTGCACTTGACCCCAATATGCTAGAACCACCTTCGAACCATCGATATTGAAATATCTAGAATAGACTCTTTAACTGTCACCTCATTTGATCAACTTGAATGAAATTCGATCAGAAAATCTGCTAAATCTTGAGCTTTAATTGTTGTTCGAGGAGAAAAATTGATATTAAAGTCTCCCAACTCTACTGATCACTTGGTCATTCTACAAGAAATGTATGGTCATTGTAACACGTTTTTTAGCGAAAAAGAAGTTCGAATAACAATGGTGTGAGCTTGAAAATAAGGGCACATCTTTCTAGTAGCCACCACTAAACTCAAAAAAATTGTTCAAGCCTTATATGTCGCCCCTGCATTCTTTAGACCAAATAACATAACTTTGTAACAATGTAACTACCTATATCGGTTATAAATATAGTACTCTCATGATTTTTTGGATTCATCTCAATCCGGTTATACCCTAGAAATGCATCTATAAAAGAAATAATTTTGTTCCCTGTAGTGGAATCAATTAGTTGATATATTCGAGGAATAGGAAATGAGTCTTTAGGACATGCAGGATTCGAATCTGTAAAGTTAATATACATTCTCCATTTCCCATTCTTCTTCTTAATCAATACTGGGTTAACAGTCCAAAGTGGGTATTTTGCTTCCCGAATATGTCCGACCTTAGTTAATCGATCAACTTCTACCACAATAGCTTTAGATTTTCTTGACAGATAAATCTCGCCTTTTTTTTAATAATAGACACGGCCTTCGGATTTAAAGCTAAGCTATAACATATTATTTTTGGTGGAACTCTTATGACATCATTTGTTTCCAAGCAAAAACATCCAAATTATCAAACATAAACTGCAACAGCTTGATGAGTCTGGATAACTTAATCACTGCCTACTGAGATTCCCGGACAAGGGAAATTCGGACATAAACTTGCCACTGAACTATCCGGACAGGAAAAAAGTAAATGGGTCCTTAAACTTGACATGGTTCCATAATTTGACCCGAAAGCCCATGGGTCCATAATTAAGGGTATAAATACCCCAACTACTTTTATTAATGGGGGTAATGAACATTTGATACAAGCAGGCAGCTCAAATCTCTCACTACTAAACACCCTAAACATTTAATACTCTACACATTTCCTAAAACATTTTACAAAATTACCCTCAATCCAAAAGAAACCTCACCAAATTGGCGACCACAGTGGGAGGAGAAGGTGCATGAATCTAGCATTCAAAACCAACAAAAAGACCTGTTCAGATGGATCCGAACAAGCAAGCAATTCCACCACCTGTGGTGGAGGTGATTGGGAAAATAATGAATATATCACCGAAGAACGAGATAAGTTGAGATCTGAAATAGAAGCGTTGAGGGATATTAAAAAGGCAGAGATGGGTTTAAAGGAAAAATCCAAGGCGTCAGCCGTTCACCATACTGACAATCCAAGGGAGAATGATCCATCAGCAAAGACTCATTTAAGTACGAAAAAGACCCATGTCAGTTCCAAGAAATCTCATCGGTCCAAGCCGGTGGAAAGCTCAGATTCTGAGTCCTCCAGTAGCTCTTCGAAGGAGGCTGAGCTTGAGGAATCTTTGTCGTCAAGAAGTGATGAGGGGAGGTCCAAGAAGAAACAAAAGCTAGTTAAGAAGTATTCAAGAAAGAGAGATATGTATGGGCGACTTAAAAGACATTTGGGCAAAGGGTCATCTCACAGCCATAGTCATAGGCATGTGGATCAGCTACTGACTGATCCTTTTTGATTTCCATGATAAACCAGTTATTTTTGCAACACCAAATGAAGACACAATCTTTAGTCGTAGTAGGAACTAGAGACAATCGCCATTGTCTACCAATATCCTGTCCGGAAACCTCCCCAAGAGGTTTGACAGTACTAAAATGGAGAAGTATGAAGGGAGTAAAGATCCAGACAATCATCTGGAGCAGTTCAAGAACTTCATGATGAATTTTGATGACGATGACAAACTTCTATGTAGGGACTTCTCCCAATCTCTTACGGGAAGTGCTCTGAAATGGTACAACAGTTTTCCTCAGGGTTGTATCAGGAACTTTGACACATTTTGGGTTTTCTTCCGAAGGCAGTTTGTGGGGATAAGAAGGTTAAGGGAAATGGAGATACTACCATCCATTGTGCCCAAGAACCAAATAAGTCGTTAAAAGAGTATATAAGTCAGATCGTATATACCAAGAACAGGTTAGCTGATTGCTTCGAGCGCTTCTCTGAGACAAGGGTTAAACCCTGGAAATCTAGCTGATTCAGTGACAAGGAAGAATGCCATGACCTGGGTGGTTTGTTAAACCAGGTGGAAAAGTAAATCAACGTGGATGAAACTAAAAAGACTAGGGTACACAGACAGGTGAGGTCTGCCCCAATAGCTCCAAACCAAAATCAGTCCGGGTACAAGGCCAAAGAAACCGGACAGGGGTCCAACAGGGCCAAACCGACTCAATCCCACCTAAATCCAGGTTAAAGCCAGCAATCCCGAAATAAACGAGGTCTTTGGGTCCAATCGGAGTGGTTTTTCAGAGTTAAAACAAAATGTGGCAACCATTTATGACAAGGCTAAAGTTGAGGTTCATTTCCGGAAGCCGGCAGCGCTTCAATCTCCTAGGGAAAGTCGTAATACTTTTTTTCGCTAGTATCATCATGATATCGGCCATAACACCAAAGACTGCGTCGCTTTAAAGCAAGAGGTGAAAAATCTCATCGAAAGAGGCAAGTTGGGTGTCTATGTCAAAAGAGGAACTGGGAACAGACCTTACAATGCTCCTCGAATAGGCCCTACGAACAGCGTAGGAACATCAGCTCCAGAGGGGGCAATGGTGATCCATGAAAGATTCGATGTGGATTCAGAGTATTTGGAACCTGACGTAACTCGTAATAAGGTGGGGGTCATAATAGAACAGGTCAAAAAATGGTGTCCCGACTCATTATTTTCTTTGAGTCACTTACCATTTTTGGAGGGGACACCATGACAGCACCCACTCCTTCATCAAGGAAGAGGCACGTTCATAATCTGGCTACTCGGTTGGAAGGGGCATGTCTTCATACCCGTCCCAAATTCTTTTTCCATTTATAGTCTTTTATGAGGATGATCTAAGGGACATTGTTGGGCCTCATGAGGATGTTGTGGTAATAGGAGCATCTATTGGGGGTAACAACATCAGACGAATTCTGATTGACATTGGCAGCTCAGCCAATATTCTCTTTTTAAGTTCTTATAAGCAGATGAAAAATCCGGCAGTAATTCAACGTTCGAACAGATTCATTGTAGGCTTCACAGGGAGCTTTGCGGATGTAATCGGAGAATTTGAGGAGGAGGTACTGTTGGGAAAATTCCATTTCAAGAAGATGGTCAGGGTGCTATTCATTATGGTAGACTGCCCCACATACTACAATACGATCTTTGGGAGGTCCTGGCTCTCTAGCATGCATGATGTGGCTTCAACAGTCCATCAATGTTTGAAGTATGGAGTTCAAGGACAAGTGGGAGTTGTCCGGAGTAGCCAAAAGATAGCAAGAGAATGTTATGCAACTGCACTTGCTCCTAAAACTTTGGGGGCAATCCGGATTAATGAAGATTAGCTTTTATTGGGGCCTTTTGGGGTGAGGGTGAAATTGATGACCCAGAGAGACCCTGGTGTTTTGATACAAATTAAAGAAGTTGAAACTCACTCTCTGGCTGAAGGAAGGAGTGTTAAAATTAGCTCCAAAATGGCACCAGAGTTGAAGATAAAGTTGTTGTCCTTTTTGGCATATTACCAACATGTTTTTGCTTGGTGTAATGCTGATGTGACCAGAGTGCCTGCAAGTGTTATATCACACAAGCTATCCATCCAGTGTTAGTTAAGAAGTCGACCGGCTTACCAAGATGGGGCACATAAAGGAGACTCAATATCCTTTGTGGACTGCCAACCCTGTGTTAGTTAAGAAAAAGAATGGGAAATGGCGTATGTGTATTGATTTTACTAATTTCAACAGAGCTTGCCCAAAAGATCTCTATCCGGTCCCTCAGATAGATCAGTTGGTGGACTTCACATCTGACAACAAGTTATTGTCTTTCATGGATGCATTCTCTGGGTATAACCAGATACAGGTGGATCCGAAGGACCAAGATCACACTACCTTTGTTACATATAGGGGTCTCCATTGTTACAAGGTGATGCATTTTGGGTTGAAAAATGTTGGGGCTACTTATCAGAGGTTGGTGAACAAAGCATTTGCTGATCATATTGGAAAAAAATATGGAAGTATATATCGATGATATGATTGTTAAAAGCTTAGAAGAAGAATTCCACCTACCTGATCTTCAAAAAACTTTTGCTAACTTGACAAAAGTTAATTTAAAGCTGAATCCAGAAAAATGTGTGTTTGGGGTGCAGTCTGAAAAGTTTTTGGGTTATGTAATAAGTGAAAAAGGGATATAGCTTGATCCAGACCAGCTCGTTTCTCTGTTAAAAATGGACCCTCCTCGAAATATTAAAGAAGTCCAAGGGTCGATCGGAAGATTGGCTGCTTTAAATCGTTTTATTTCAAGATCTTCGAACAAATATACCCCGTTTTTTCAGACCTTGAAAGGTGCTAAAGACTTCAACTAGTCTCCACAATGCAGCCAGGATTTTGATGAAATAAAGAAGCACTTGTTTTCACCCAAAACCTTTTTTAATCTTGTTGAAGGAGAAACACTTCATGTATACTTGGTTGTTTTAGAATGTGCTATAAGTGTAGTGTTGGTAAGAGAGGTGGACAATTATCCTCGTCCGATGTACTACATCAGCAAGAGTCTGATAGATGTTGAGAAAAGGTACATAAAGCTTGAAAAGATGGCACTAGCCTTAGTGATTGCTGCCAGAGAAATGAGGCCGTATTTTCAGTCTCATTCCATCATTGTCCGAACATCTTTTCCACTAAAGAATGTTCTTCAGAAAGATGACATATCAAGTAGTATGACCAAGTGGTCAGTGGATTTGGGTGATTATAACATTGATTTTTCCCCACGAACTGCCATCAAAGCTCAATTTGTTGCTGATTTATTGGTAGAGTTTCATTCGAACAGAAGTTCCAAACAAGCTTCAGAAGAAAAAACTAAAAGATTGGGTTGTCCGGACAGATGGTGGATCAAGCATAATGGGTTGTGGGGCTGCGATTTGTTTAACGTTTCCATATGGTGATAAATTATACCATGCTACATGTTTTGCTTTCAGGGCCTCTAACAATGAGTCTGAATGTGAAGTAACTATAGTTGGTCTTAAGTTAGCTTTTCTATGTGGGGCTAAAAGAGTTGGATTGATGAGTGATTCTCAGCTTCCTATCCACCATGTTCAAGGTCAATCTGAAGCCAAGAAGGAGCAGTTGATCAAATACTTATTCGTTCTTAAAGAAGTAGCAGCCAACTTCAAAAATGTTTGCTATGAGCATATTCCTAGATCTGAAAATACACTGGCAGATTCCCTCGCAACTATAGCATACTTTGAGTCCTACCCATGGATTCATGTACAAGAATGCCCATCTATACAATCAAATCAGAACAAGGAAGAGGAGGAGAGCTTGAATGTACAAGTAGTTCAATCCAAATATTGGAGATTTCCCCTTATTCAATATATCTCTGATGGAATTTTACCTCCGGAGAAAGCTATGGCAAGGAAAATGAAACACAAGGCTCGTGGTTTCTTGATCATAAAAGAGGTTCTTTATAAAAAGTCGTTCAGCAGACCTCTGCGTTGTTTGGGGGCTGGAGAGTCCCAAATTTTTTTATCTGAACTACATGATGGAGAGGAATCAACACACTGTGGCTACAGAGCTCTAACCCGGAAGGTTTTATTGGCCGGATACTATTGGCCATCCGTAATGGAAGATGTTAAGGAATTGGTGAAAAAGAGTGACCCATGCCAAAGGTATGGTAACGAAATTTATATCCCAGCAGTTCCCATGGAGTTTATTTCTGAGCCAATGTCTTTTGCTCGTTGGGGACTAAATTTAGTTGGGCCTCTACAAATGGCGTCCGGAGGGTGCCAGACTATTATTATAGCCATTGATTATTTCTCAAAATGGGTGGAAGCAGCTCCCCTGGCAGGAACTACTTCAAAAACTGTTATAAAATTTATCTTGTCTAACATTTGTTGCAGATTTGGGGTTCCACAAAAGATAACCACAAATAACAGGCCACAATTTGATAACAAGGATATGGAGAGTATATGTGCCTCCAGGGTCATTCAACATTGCTTCTCTTCTCCTTTCTACCCACAAGAAAATGGCCAAGTTGAAGTGGCAAACATGACCATTATGTCCGGTTTAAAAAAGAAATTAGAAGGGGCTGCATAGAAGTGACCAAGCTATTTGCAAAAAGTATTGTGGGCATACCGGACTACTCCTAGGGCTGCTAATCAAGAATCTCCTTTTGCCTTGGTGGATGGGATGGATGCAATTACTCCTATAGAAGCAACCCTACCATCATGCAGGGTCCACAACTATTCTGAACAAGCCAATGAGTTGGAAATTAGGAGTCAGTTGGACTTAATTGAAGAAAGAAAGGTTAAAGCTCATTTTAGAACAACCCACTATCAAGGATTAATGAGGAGAATATTTTCTTCCGAGATCAAGAGAAGGGATTTTCAACTAAGAGATAAAGTTTTAAGAAACAATTTCTTGCATACTAAGGAAATGCAGTTCGGTAAGTTGGCTCCGAACTAGGAAATCCCTTCAGAGGTCTCCGAAAAACTTAAGCCTGGGACATATAGGCTTCAAGACAAAGATGGAAGAATTTTGAAGCACCGATGGAATATTGAACACCTCAGGTTATATCTGGAATAAAAGTTGTGTAAATATTTACTTGTTAAAAGTCAATGTAAATATTAGGGGGCATACTCTTTCCTCCCCTGGTGGCGCGTGGAGGTTTTAATGAAGTGTTTGGTTTTTTCAATAAAATATGATGCCTTCTTAAAATATTTGATGTGGTTTGATTACAATTCTTTTCAAGTCTTCAATTTAATACTGAGGATCTTTGACAGACCAGATTAATCTGGTTGAATGATGACCATTAAATACATGTCATCGAACATATTAAACACTCTCATCTTAAATATTTTTAAAGTAAATTAGGGCTCTTTAAACATTAGCCATTAAAATTGAAAGCAAGCATGGAACAAAGCAAAATTTGATAGATAAGCCTGTCCGGGTATGAATCGGATAACGCTAGTATAATGCAAAAAATGCCTTGGCCATCCAAGGACTTTAAGTGTTGTGAAAGACTTATCCGGACTCAGACCGGATACAATTACAAAAATGTGTTGGCCATCCAAGGACTTTAGTAGTTCACAAAATTAAGAAAACACAAAAGATAGTTAAAAACCTCAGGGTTTATTCTCATTTTCAACTACCTTGAGCAAGGCAGCATCGATCCATCCTTGGTTCCCCGAATCCGTCTCCTCTGTGGCAGCCCGAACTGTTTCTGTTGTAGTTATCTTCTTCTTCTCCTTCATCTTGTTGGGAGCCTTGGCTCTAGAGGGAAAGACTAGTTTACCATATTTTTCTTCTGTCTGTTTGAGGAGGGGTGTGGTCAATTCTTCCCATGTAAGATCTTTCCGACCTGTAGTATTCCACATATGAGATCTCACCATATTGTCGGAGGTAAAGCAGTTGTGGAAAGCATTCCCCTAACATTCTGCGGCCCATGCATTCAGTTTGGCACATGTAGTCTGCCCCTCCTCCAGATATCAATTATACTCCTTCGGTAACAATGAAAAAGAAGTAATGAATAATTCAGTAGTGGAATATGTGTGAAGTGAAAATAAGAACATGGAAAACAAATTTGAAGAGCTTACTTGTACTCTTCCATCTACTAGTAAGCATACTAGGGTTGGTCTTGGCTTTGATCTTCCTCCCATTTTCCCATGACCCACTGATGAATAAGAATTGGGTTCTCCAATTCTTCTCCGACTTAGCAAGTCATCTACCACTTTAAAGTTATTTCCCATGTTGTGGCAGAATGGGAAGTGGTGAATCTTACATAGGCTTGCCACTGCAGCAAATTGTTCCATGGGAAGAGGGACTTTAGATAACCTTGATGCCATTATGTAGGCGAGGAGAGAATACCAGGTGTTCGGACTCAGTTGGCTAGGACAAAGTCTTATCAAGTGGAAGTACCTGACAATATCTGGGTCTAATAGGAACTGAAATCCCCAATTCAGCAGCTCTGTAAAAATGACCACCTCGTTGAGCTTACAGTCCATCGGAGTCTCCGGTGTGACTGGTATCCTCACCTTTACTAATTCTGGAATCCCCCACTTTGTCTGGATCCGACCCAATTCGACAGTGTGGGTATAGACATAATTAATGTTCTGCATGGCTAGCAAGTATTTAACATTAACCTTTTTAGAGCAAGGCCTTACCTTGCCCTCCAAACACTCCGGGAGATCCGGATGAGCCACACCAACTTTAACCTTGCCTTTACCCTTTCTATCAGAGGTGGCATCCCCAGTTTGACCTGAGGCCTCCGTTTCGAAGGGGGCCTCTTCAGTGTTGTCTTCCATCACTGTGGAAGGTCTCTTAGTAGTTGTAGATGGGAGGGGGACAAATCTTGACGCCAAAGGCTCTCCAGACGAATGAGCGCTAGTTATTTCAAAAGGCCTAATATCCGGTTGAGGCTGAGCTCCGGAGGACTTCGCTTGAGAAGCTACTTCGGATGCCTCTGATCCGGAGGGTTTATCCTTGGATGTTGCTTTAGAGGCCTCCGGTTTGGAGGGTTTTGACAGTGAGACAGTTGCTTGGTCTTTCACCAAACGAGTTGTCCGGCGTGGATTTGATTTCTCTGGAAATTTTTCAATGTGTGAGCCAATGGCTATAAAAGGGGAGGGTTTTCTAACACTCGATAATGCTTTTTCCTGAGCGGTGGAGGGTTGGGACTCCTGAACAGAAGAACATGATGGAATTGGTGAGAGGCTTGGTTTGAATAACTGTTTAGGGTTTGGGTTTCTGGTGGAGGATGACCCTTGGTTAGTTTCCTGGGGTGGTTCACCAAACTTTTTTCTTGGGGGGACCCGGAGACCAGCAGCGATACGCTTCTCTCTTTCGACTTTCCTTGCTTTCTCTAACTCAGACAGGTTCAACCAGCCGTCTTTTACAAGAACGTTTCTAGCCGTGAACATAAAACTATCCAAGAACAAGTTTGAAAGAAAGGGTAGAAAGATCTGTAGAAGGTTTGTTGAGTGATGAAAATAATAAAACAGTGAAAAAATGGTTTATATATTGGTAGAAAAAGGTAACTGATAACTAGGAGGAGACGAAGAGGTTTTTGCAATGGTTAAAGACGGCGCTGACGTGGGAAAAATAAAATGCATAGGTTACTTTATAGGTTTAGTGGGAGCGCCAATCTAGGTTAAAAATGGCTGGTAGGTCGAATCAGATTGTGGCATGTGTCCCACAATCCAAAGAAAGACTTAGAATTCTTGGAAAAAGTCAGTTCGGACAAACCTCAAGCTAGATACACAAGCGGGTCGGGAAACATCGTCACTGACTAAATGAATTTTTTAGTCCTGCCAAAGATTTTTGACAAGGCCTAAAAAAGGGCTACTGATGAGTCCGGATAACTTAATCACTGTCTACTAAGATTTCCGGACAAGGGCAATTCGGACATAAACTTGCCACTGAACTATCCGGACAGGACAAAAGTAAAAAATGACTAAACACATTTTGACTAAGCTATATACTAATCAGCTTAATAAGTAAATGGGTCCTTAAACTTGACCCGGTTCCATAATTTGACCCGAAAGCCCATCGGTCCATAATTAAGGGTATAAATACCCCAACTACTTTCATTAATGGGGGTAATGAACATTTAATACAACAAGACAGCTCAAATTTCTCACTACTAAACACCCTAAATATTTAATACTCTACACATTTCCTAAAACACTTTACAAAATTACCCTCAATCCAAAAGAAACCTCACCACAGCTGAAAATGCAAAGTAGGTTACAATGAAGTCCATATTCGCAGAGTTTTCCCATTTGTAAACGTATACTCTTTAATATCATCACTTAATTCCAAACGACCCGGGGTTTCCCTCAGATCATCCATGCCATCCTCATCCGAGGTGAACCCCCTAATTGATATTCTGTTATTTGGTCATTAGATTTAGATACTCGAGAATTAAGAGTTGCCGCGTAGCACTCTCTCGCTACCTGCTGATCACTTCGAATCACCCCAATATGATCCCCAATAACATACTTCATACATTGTTGAGCGGTGGAAACTACAACATACATCTTTGACAGCCGAGATCTCCCAAAGATAACATTGTAACTTGTTGGACTTTCAACCAACATGAACAAAACTTGGACCCTCTTTTGAAAGGGCCTTTTCCAAAATATACCTATCCCTTGAATTCTCCTATTACTTGAGTTGTTACTCCTATAAACCCAATTATAATACGATCAGATCAAATAATCTTAGGTGGATTACGCATCGTATCGTACGTAGATTTAAACAGAATATTCGCTAAACTACCAGTGTCTATCAAAATATGTTAAATTTCGACCTCATCAATGTCTACCCCTATGACCACTGCATCTTCATGAGGTCTTGTTAACTCTCGAAGATCGTCATCATCGAACAAAATAAATGGCATATTTAACTTCTCGTACAAATGAGTAGACATTCTACCCTCTACTTAAGTAGCCAAACTTATCACATGTCTTTTTCTGGAGATGTTAGTGTTTCCAGTCATAGTATCCCCACCAACAATTGTTAAAGACTCAAAACAATTACACAAACTTTGATCCCGTCCTCGAACCAGTGGTTCATCCACATCTAAAAAAATTAATCGATATGAGTCTGCATCCAAATACTTTATCGCTGCATCAAACTTGTCACATTTAAAGTCCAAAATCATCAACGAACTTTCCTGTTTCTAATTTGGATTGGCAATTTGATGTATTGTCGTGCTCGGATTTTTCAACCAACTGCTTTGGCCTTTGACAAAAACTGTTAAATTGTCATTTTCTATTAAAACGTGTATTTTTTTAATGCTATGCAATCTGCAGTATCATGTCTAATGTCATTATGATACTTCCAATACCTATTGTTGTGTTCTTCCATATGCCTATTTAAGGGAGCTCGCTTTCTAAAGTGTACTTGACCTCTAAATGTTTCACAGATAGCTGCTACATTCTCAGTTAGCTCCGCAAAAAAAAATATGGTCTTATCCACTGATTTGGTCTTGGCCGTTAAGGTTGATGATTATACCCATGAGGTAGAACCCCTCCTCTTTGAGGAGGTAGATTAGTATTAACCTTCGGACGAGGTGGTGCTTGAGAATTTGAAGTGTGCACCTGGTTCCCTTGACCAGTAAATGCATGTCCTAAATCCCTCTGAGTAGAACTTGAACTACCACGAACCCTGGTAGATTCTTCAACTTTAATTTGCTCCTCCAATTGAGCCATCAGAGCTCCAAATATCAAGGCCCTTCTTTTAGTTGTTTCATTTGTAAAATCCCTCAGAAGTAAACCTTATCTAAAAGATGCCATAGCGACAAGTTCTTCATAATCCTCTAATTCATTTTTTGTTAACACAAACAGCATCGTGTAATATTTTAACTTTTTCCCCACATATTGTTTTCATTGTATAATTGTGTCACAATTAGTTCGCATTTTCTTACTTCCTACAAATTATCTTCGAAAAGCAGTATAAAAAATTCTAAAACGCGTAATAGATCCCATCAGACTCCTGTTATACCATTTTAAAGCAGTACCCTTAAAATTCTAAGAAAAAACTCTACAAACTAGCCTATCATCATCCTCAAAATTCATCATATAATTCTTGAATTTCTCGATGTGGTTATCAGGATCTTATGTTCCATCAAACGAATCTATCTTTGAAATATAAAAACGCTTTGGAAGCGGTATATACCTGATATCTACAGACAAAGGAGAATTCCTCCAATCCATTCCTTGCATATATTGATCATCTCTTTTAGTTCCCATTATTACATATAAATTTTAATATGATGTATTAACATACCGATTGGTCGCATTTGCCTCATAAAGCAAATCATTCATACATGTCAAGGTTTAATTTATTTATTTGATTTATATTCTTTATGCGACTTATAATACCAACCCCCTTCCCCCTTCAAATAATTTATATACCTTTCTTGTCTAAACAAATGTTCGTCGGAGTTCGAACTGGAAAATTCACTATCGCTAGATGAAATATATTGTTGTTTATCCTTTCTGTCTTTCTGCAAAGAACGGTGCTCTTTGTCTGATTGGAATCGTACTTTCTTATGATCTCACTGAATCCGATGAGCTACATAAGATTCACCTAATGGATTTTACACCTCATCTTTTTCCTCAACTGGACACATCTCAGATTTCAACCTACAAGATCTGACTTGTTGTTCTCTTCATGCATATTCGTTATTTAAAACAATAATTTTTCCAGCAATTGATTCATTCGACTCTCAATGTCAATTTGATTAAACTACTCAAGAATTTGAGAATTTCCTCGGCCTTCTTCCCTGGCACTTGATTCTCTGTGTAAATCTGACCTAATAGCTTTGATTTCTTCACAAACCGTTGGATCAACTCTTGTCTCCTCTGGTTCCATTAAAATCAACATTGTCAACTATGAATTTTCTCTTTTTGATTTTAGATGCATTATTTAGGTACCAAAATCCTCCCACTGTGGTCGTCAATTTGTTGTGTTAAAATATTTGATTCACTTGATTCAATTGATTATGTTTAAAGAATAATAACAAAAGATTGTTTTAACGAAGAATGACAATATAAAATTCTATAGAGATAAGTAAAATAGTATATTTGCCTTTAATCAATTAAAATTAAATCATTTTTATAAACGTCTCTTGGTCTATTTATAGGTACGTAAGTAGACTTAAACAGAAAACTGTGACATCAAATGGAAAAATTGTGTTAAAGTAATACTAATTTCCTTTTTTAAATTTACAATTTTCTTTGAACAATCTTAATATCATTACTTCAGATCCCTTATAATTTATATCCTTATCAATAGGCACGTAACAAGTGAAAACGTTGAAAGAAACAAGAGCTCTGAAACTAATGTCACAAAGATATCTCAAGATATGAAAAATAACTCCATATTGGAAAAAAGTATGAGCAATAACAAACTGACTATAAGATAAATCAAGCTTAACAAAATAGTATGATACATATTCGGGTATGATAAATGGACACCGTCAGTAGAATAATATTGAGCATTAGCTTCAAAAGAGATATTTGTCTAAGAAACAATATATATTTATGAGAATGAGCCACCTCAAAACCAAAAAAAATAGTGTAGCAAACCTAAATCTTGTATTGCAAACCTATGAACCAAATCACGTTTTAGTGCTTCACTGACATCAAAATTATCACATGTAGTAATTTTATAATCTACATATATAGATAAACCAATTTTTCCTACACTTGTACATGTGATAAATAAAGTTGAATCGTGATTTCTTGCAAGAAAGCCAAGTTTATATAATAGTTATAGAGACTTTCACAAATCAAGCACTATGAGCTTGTTTGAGACCATATAGATATTTCCTAAGGCGACAAAATATATCGGACTGGTATGAAACGCAGAGGGGATGAGTCATTTATAACTACTAATGAAGAGAAGTATTTAAATAAGCATTTTAGACATATAGTTGAAAGATCTTCCATTAGAAAACATATAAAATAACAATAAGGTTATGAATTATCATCATTATTCTTGCTACAAGATGAGCTATATACCGCTCAATGGACACATCAAACTTTGTTTATGATATTAAAAAATAATGTTGAATTTCATTCTTTTAGACAAAATTTGATATTTTTCATGCATTAGGCACCTTTAAATATCCATGTTTTTTTGGAATAAAGAAATGAATCTTTCTTTACATAATAATATGGTTTGGAGTGGACATTAACAATGAATGATAATTTATATTTTACAAATACTAATGGGCATCACAAATAAAAATGTACATATAAGTATTTAATAAACTAAATCATAAAACCTAAAATTTAAAAAATATTTGGCATAAACACTTAAGCCATATATCTAAGAAAATAATGGATAAGCTTGTTGCTTAAGTTTATTAGGTACCCTTGATTATTTTGAATTTAGTTCTTGTATCTAAATGCATCAATAGAAAATAGACCAAAGTGAAACGGTTGGGTGCATACAAAGCAAAACAATATTGTAGTTGATAAATGTCGATAATTTTGGACCATTCCCAAATGCATCATTGAATATATAGTGATATTTTAAATAATTTATAGATAAATTATCTTGGTACATATATCTCTATCTTATTTATGAGGAATCAGAATTCATAGATAAGTTCATAGCTTTTAAGACGGAAATTGTTAAACAACTTGGTAATAGAATTAACTGTAGTGGTTAATACTATGACATATATAAAGTTTGGGTAAACATGACCTTGGACCATTTTTAAATTACCTAGAGGAGTCTGGTATAGTTTATCAAGATACAATGTCGAGGTCACAAATATAAATGACATATTTGAGCGATGAAACTGTATGATTTAGGATATGGTGATAAATATTATTAGCCAATTAAACTTATCACTATCACTATAGGGGTGAAGCCATCAAATATGTTGCATATATTCTCAATAAATATGGTATGTCGAGATATATATAGTTTATGACTTCTGGGATGAAAGAAATGATATCTTTTATGACCAATAATATCATAACCTAGAAAAACACATATAATTATGCAACATCATTTTAATAGATAAAATTAACAAATAAAATCAAACACATTAGAAACTTTAACATACAAAATCAAAAAACGAGAAGTCTCAACAAGGTGATGATATTTCATTTATGCAACATTATTTTGCTAATGGGTGGCAGTACAAGACGACTGATGAATGGTACCATTAGATGCAAGTAACTAAGTGAAATCATTAGATTTATTTTATGACACCAGAATATTGAGTCTTACCAAGTGCTCTTAAGTTTCCATAGATTCCAAAGAAATCAGACCTTTTTTCCATAAGATAAATCCATGTATACTGAGTATAATCATAAATAATATATGTGTGTGTGTGTGTGTCGAAACATATTTTATGGAAATATGAGATGTACGGTAGAAGTCATAATGGATAATATGAAAGAGAGAAACAGTACAAAAGACACTTTTAATAAAAGTTAAAGTATGAAACTTTTCCAGTTGACAAGCACTACAATCAAGGATTTTACAAGAGTTCAAATGACCTAAAATATTTGTAGATACTAAATACGGATTTGAATAGTATATCGTCCCTGGACTATCACATTTGGTGACAGATAGTCCATTGACTTACAAAATTGTATTGGTAGTCCTTGGACTATCAGCTTTGTATAAAGTTAGTCCACCATATCATTTGATTCCTGTAAACCTGCCACCTGTCACCACAGTACCAGAATTTTGTATCATCAATGGTCCCTTAACTTTAGGTCAAAGCAAAAATGTAGTCTACAACATGTGACCTAAAGTTGAGGGACCAATGGTGATACAAACTTTTGGTGACTATGGTGACAGGTGGCAGGTTCACATGAATCAAAGGATCTAGTGGACTAACTTTATCCAAAGTTGATAGTCCATGGACTACCAATGGACTTTTAAAAGTCAATGGACTATCTGTCACCAAATGTGATAGGTCACGGACGATATATTGTTCAAAGCCTACTAAATACTTTAAACACGAGGTATATACATGTCTTAAACGAGACTGCTAGAGATAAAATTCAGACGACAAAAGACTCAAACGAACAAAGATAAATCAACACTAGACATATCAACGTCAATCATTTTCAACTTCTCCAAAACATACAGTTCTCTCAATCTATGATATATCTCAATCACATTTTGAGTATGTTGATCATGTAAACACAAAATAAATCATAAAAGATAGCGCAATGACCATATTTATACAATTGACTAAGAAAAATAAGATTAAAGGCAAGGTTGGAAACGTAGTAAACATCAATGGAAGATATATGATAGGTGGAAATAGAGTCAACACCCTTTACCAATATTGATGTAACACTAGCATAAAAAACATATATGGATTAAAAAATATAAGGATTCAATACAGAGAGTGCCATGGTGCCATCAGGATCTCTTAATGATGCAACAACATCAACCATGAGGGGCGAAAATGAGGAATTAATTATTGAGGATAACATCTATGTTGTTGAAACGATTGTTGTTAAAAAGTCTGTTGGTGGAAGGGTGTTGCTGAAGAGGTTACTTTTGTTTTTATTTTAGGAATGTGCATTGAGACTTTCAATGATTCTTCTCTATATAGAAATCACACTCACCAAGGTCTATAATTGGTTCTTATTTAGGCTGATTGAAGAAAGTGGGTCATTCTGGGACAATAAAAAGAGTAGGAAGATCAGTCACCTTCTATCCCTTGCTTACCTGAGATTTAATTTGGCTCTCATCTATAATAAGCTCATTAACGACCAAATCAATAGTGGAAAGAGGAGATCTATGAATAAATGTTTCATGTAATCTTTCAAAGTCAGAACGTAGAGCCCTAAAAACTACATTAATCTTTGATATGCTCTTTTAGCAACATAAGATTTGAACACCTTCAAATATCCAATTTTTCTAAGACTTAATTTATCCAAAACTCTGGCATAGCAACATAAAAATTAGAAATACTCACATTATTTAGTTGTAGAGCACGAAGATCATACTCCAACTAGTATTGCTTTACTAAATTGTATTGAGTATATAATCTCTCTAAATGATCTCAAAACTCTTTGGGTCAACTGAATATTAATCGACTAAGTTACATAATTATTAATCTAAGTGATAGCCCTAGATTTATCGATTTCCAACATATAAGAGACATATTATAGTTGTTAGTATATCAGTAGGTGGAAGTTTTGTACGTATAGGATATCGTATGAATAAAGTTCTTCATCATATAACTCTAATATGAAAAGTCATTTCCCATTAAGTTAGGTATTAATAAACTTCATAGATTCATATTTTTCTATCATATTTATAATATAAGTCCACAAGATTTAATCGAATACAATCAAACAATCAATATATACCAACCGAAATAAAAATCCAAAAATACAAAAAAATCAAATCGAAACAACTATTTTAATCTAAACCCAAATCGAAACAACTATTTTAATCCAAACCCAAATCGAAACCTAACTAAATCAAAACAACTTCTCAAATCCAATAGAAACAAACAGTCGAGATATACCTAATAATACGAAATGGTGTAATACTGTAGCTAGATCTCGTCCTGTTTTACTGGATCTCACACATTTCTCTATTTTTTATTTCAAAGTTAAAAAAACTAAAAATAATCCTAAATATCGTAGATAATTATAGATGTGTCGTTCAAAATAAAAACATATTAAACCTTAAAAACTCTAAATGCCTAAACATCTAAAGCTTTTAAAAAAATTAAACTTAAACTATATAGGGATAACAACTATTTTGGCAGCTCATGTCTATTTTTAAGATGAAAACGAAAACACTTATATAGAGTTAAAGATTCTAAACTTCATAATTTTAAAGGTTAAAATCCTGTGATTTATTTGATTAACCTGCAATATATTGCATCCAACATGCGATTTTATATAGGTGTTAGTTGCACCCAGTGCACGATTTTGTAGGTATCATTGTATCCAACATGTGATATTGTGTAGGTTTTTCTCTCGTGAGGCGCGATTTCATGTAGTTTTACTTGCACCCAACATGTGAAAATCATATATTGTTATTTTTACATATATGTGACTAGCTGTACGATTATATGATGTAGGAAATTGGACAACCAACATTTATGATGGCCGATTATACACATATTTTTACCACTAGCACGTATTATAGTAAACCTAATTTGGATGCATGGGTTACATCTGAAGGAAAAAATAAGGATTCATCAACATCATCACCCTTTACGATTTTGATAAATTGGCAAAACTTATTGGATAATCTACAAATGCAAGAGGTATTGTATTTATAAACCGAAAGCTAAATTAAAAAGTACTAGGAAAAGAAAGTGTACAACCTAAAACTGTGATTGTTCCTTAAAATTAAAAGTTTATCAATTTTATATACTAGCTCTTTATTGGTGATTGATCGTTGTAAACCGCAAACACAACCATAACCAGTCATCCGGTTATACGGTCATTCGCAAGCTTGTAGACTAAAGGTGGAGGAATAGGAATTAGTCCTTAAGTTATCGTTGATTGGTTTGCTTCATAGGGAAATATATGTATGTATAAAAATGCATAACCTGAAAAATGTTTCCAGCATGGGCATGATCTACAACTATCATAAAAATTATAGTTTTGTTAAAAAAAATGGCCGAATCCAAATGCAATACTTACTGACAAAATTAAAGGAATACAATTACTACATTTGGCATCAAACAATTAATGCACTAGACGTGAACACCAATTTATATTTGTGAAACTTACAAGTATTGACCTATTGCGTACATTCTCACTTGTACCTATCATGGATTATAGTTACAAGACGACGAGGTATATAATGCTATTTCTAGAGATAGTTGGTATAACCTCAAAATACTTATATTTTGCATTGGTTTTGTGTTTATAAGTGTAGAGATGCAAGCCAATTACATGTGGGGTTTAAGTGTTCTACGAATAGTTATAGTGAATAATAAGTGTGCCTTTCTTAGTGTCACTTTGACAGGCCGAGAGTTAGTGTTGACGCTAGCTATTGAAGATGTATTTTTGTATGCAATCCACATATTATACAAATATAATATAAATAATAACATTCTTGCAAACATTAAAAAGTTTGTGCCCTCTACCGGCATTGTAGATAATTTTATATATTTCTATAACTTTGTTGCCGAATCAAACACGGAGAAAAAGTATAACCAAAAATCGAGCATCATTGGGCGAATCGTTCATCTCCTACAAAAAAAACTATAGTTTATGTTATGACATGGATAACAAAATATAGTAAAAATTTCTTGATTGCTTTCTAACGAGATTAGAAGATTTGGCAATAGAAAAACCAATGGGTAAGTGCAAATTTCATTTTCAATGTTATTTCTCAATAATATGTGCTATAATAAAATAAAAATTATTATTTTTTAGGTGTGAGAGTGCTCAAGTGTCCCTAAAACTCTACATTAGTACTAATCAATGTAAGTTTGAAATTTTTGAGGATAAATTTTACAAGGTGTTTGCTCTTCAACATTCAATTTCTTTAATCTTCGAGCGTAATACGTCTTATATCGAACTAGGATATAGAATTATAATGTTTGTGTACATAAAGTCAATGCAAATAAATATTTATTTATCCACTGCAGGCATATCATACAACGTGCATTATGTGCAATTTAAGGTTTTAGCTGGGCTCTAAAATCATGTTTGAATAATGAATGTGCTTCATAACAACTAAGATTTTATATTGAAGTTTATGTTAAAACTCGAACGGGTCGCAAATAACCATAGGATAGAAAGATGACCTACAAGATCGTTGTAAAATTTAGTATATATTTAATTCATGAAAAATGAAACAAAATAAAATCAAGATTTTAACGTGTTAATTGAAACTTACATCGGTCTCTCGAAACATAAATATGATGTGTCAAATATCAAGTCGAATAAATTGGTTTGAGAGAACACTTTGCGGTGCATACGAATATATATGCGGTGAGGTGATAGCATGCTCACTATATAAGGAACCCAATAACCGAGGAAAGTGATAAAAAATCCAAACCTCTAACATCCCGGTAAACCCGCATATACCACTTATTATGAAAAGTGAACTATGTCTAAGGGCATGGTATAACTAGACCAAAACCATCTAACCCTAGGTATACCTATCCATCATAATGTAATATTGAGTGAACGGTAAATAATCGAGAGAAACCATATTGTCGGTCTTGTTGGCCATTATTGTACTACCTAAGACATATAAGATATAATCTTGGGTAATATGATTGACACGTTCATCGATCATAATATCATCATGGTAGCGACTAGCAGAATAGGTCTCACGCGACCACAAAAAATGAACATATTTTCCATCTCTATTATCTTGCTGTTTAATCTCTATTTGTAGGTGGGACAGTCGAACACCAAGTATAGCGTAATAAACCTGACACCTCTCATTCCCACCAACATACTCAACAAGATCAAAAGACATACCTTTTATGGAAAGACTCGTAATAGACCTGGACACCATCAAGGATTATCGATCATCTCGCTGAATAAATAAATAAAAAGATGATATCTCTGCACGCCAACGCTCGAGAAAGTCGTCAATAAAGTGGATGTTTGTATACCAAGGGGTCCTTCTCCCAGACTTTATTTTGATGACGAAGATCCCATCACCGAAGAGTATCGTACATAGTACATAGAGTAACATCGTAATTATACATGCTATAAAACATATAAAAATAAATTAATAAAAAAATATAGAATATTAGTCAAACATAAGTTTATGGAAATTTAAATTATCAGTGAAGACACTTTAAGATTCGTGTTTCTTGTAGTCCGGATACAATATAGGTGTGAATATTGGTATTTGCAAACACCTCATTTGGGTTCTACATTCTAGATGGGCCAACACTTCTCCCATCTGCTTCAGAACGGCTTGCAAGAGGAGGAGGAGAAGGAGCAACTTCGTCATTCGATGACGACTTTACAACTGGATAACAACGATTATGTCATACATTATATGAAGTTGGATCACCTTGCAAAATCAGCTCTCGTGATGTTGGTACGGGAAACGGCGAATGCACACTATTCGTTATCATAGGTTTAACCATCTCTAAGAAAACAAGAACGATTTTATGAATAAGAAAACCAAAACACAAATTTAAAAACGATACACAAACTATCTACTTTAAAACTATATATATGTAGTGTATTAGTTTCATGAAACGAGTTATGTAAAATCGCACAAATATAGCAATGAAAGTCCAAAATATCGCAAGAAGTATATGTTGAACTTCGTTCTTATCGTAGACATCGCAATATGAACTTTATCTTCATCGCACACTATTTTGTGATGAATTCATTGTCATCGTGTGGTGTTTTCTATGAACATGAGATTCTTTGCGCGATATTTGCGATTCGAACAAAAAAAATCATTTGAAACCTACGAACATAAACCACTCAAATTTGAACCATTGTTTACAAACAAGTATTCTAAAAGTAGCTTTATCAATTACACCCACTTTTCAACTAACAAATCATAAAACAAACAACAACAAGAAAATAGAAATTTTAATTTTTATATTTTATATTTCCAAATCTAAATAATTATAAAATTATGAAACGAAATAAAAACAAATTATACCATAGTGTTTATGTATCTTCGTTTTTTACGAAGTCTGATTTAAATTAATTGAACGACTGGAGGTGGAGTTTTAAAATGATTTCTAAATTAATAAAAAATGTTGTACGTTTAATAGTGTCAATTTATTTGCTTTTATAAAAGAAAACAAAATAAATTGAATTAAAATATAACGAAAGAAATTTGGTAAAAAAATCCAACAAAATTATATAAAACAAAACTAACCACGTCATCTAATCTATTTGAATTTGAACCAAAAAAGACAACGCAAAACAAAATTTGGTGGAGATAATTGAATAGAAACCTGCCAACTAACTGCAGCCAACAACAAACCCACCCCACAGATTGGAATAGCTAAATAAATTAGTCTACCATATCAGTTTCGCTGACCAACATAATTCATAGTTGTAACCTTTTTTTTGGGTTGAATCATAATTGTTACTTGTGAGAGAATCCCTTTTACAGGGATTTATTTGGTTTCATAGTAAAAATGTGTTTTTATTTCAAGGTATGTTTTAGATGGATACAATTTATGTTATTTAGATAGTATTTTAACCATCTTTTTGTTATCAAAACATAATAAAATTTAAAATTACAAATAATTTTAAAAAATTCATGTCAATGAAAATGCAAAGATATAATCATGATCGAATACTATCATTTTAAGTATATAAAAAGTTACTTTTGTTAATAAATTATTGGATAGGCTACTTATGAATATTAGTAGATTATTATTAACGAATATTCGAGATGGATAAACTACCGATAGATATTTATAATATAAAATTAGATAAAAATATATTTTTTGGCATATGTTATTCATGATTTTTATACCAGTGAAACCAAACCAAAGGAAGCAATGATCGACTCAAGGCAGAAGGTCAAAAATAATTATCGAGTGGATAGGATTGTAATCCAAACGATGAGTAAAGCAAAACAAAAAATCCGAACCATAAGTAAAGCAAAATAAAAATTTACCGAACGAGGAGTAAAATAATGTTCCAAAGGTAGTCATAATAATTATTACAAAAATGCACCATTTATAAACGTCACTAAAACGTTATTATCAAGTAGCGCACTTTAAATTTAATTCCGTTAAGATACGTCCAAAAAAACAATTATATATAGGGTTGAGATTCGGTCGGTTTTTTTATAAATTTTTAAACCGAACCGAAATAATTCGGTTTGTATATTATTAAAGCGATTTAGTAATAAAAAAATCGGTTTTTTTTTGTTTCGGTTTTTTCGGTTTCGGTCGGTTTTTCGGTTTTAACAGAGGTGCAGTTCGGTCGGTTCGGTCGGTGCGGTTCGGTCGGTTCGGTCGGTGCGGTTCAGTCGTTTCGGTCGGTGCGGTTTTTTTCGAATTATTTATTTAATTTTTTATATTAATAATAATAAATTTATAGTTATAATTTTGATATAATAGATACTATAATAATATTGCTATTTAAGTGTAACAAATAAAAAAATATATGGTATAAAAAATACATAAAAAAGTTAAACAATAGAGGCAAATATAAATTCGTCCAAAGACATAAGTGGGTTTCATATACGACCACTAGGATAAAGGGTGGATTAGTGGTAAAAGTGGTATAAAACTATATATAACTTCGGTCGGTTTCGGTTTTATTCGGTTCTCTTTCCGAAAAACCGAAAACCGACCGAATTTATTTCGGTTTGAAATTTTAAAACCGAAACCGAATATTATTATTTTTAGACCGACCAAACCGACAAATTTCGGTTTGGTTTGGTCGGTCGGTTCGATTTTTTTCAGTTTTTGCTCACCCCTAATTATATAATTAATTAGAGAGAAACTTTTGTAATGAATCTCTATAAATAGAACTATAAAAAAATAATAAAATAGATACTTTACGTGATTATAATTATTTTTTCAGATTCAAAGAGTTTATCATTTTGGAAGAAAAAGTGAAGAATTGTCCCTAATAAATTTGGCGTTATATGTGGGTTCGATTATGTCACAAGCTTAAGTCTCAAACTTTCCAATGGTGGCAGTTAGATCCGGAATTCAAAGGGAGATTCCATAAGTGAACCTCCTAGTAGGAATCTGGCAGTTGTTTTTTGCGCGACGAGAAACTCTCCGGCCATCGTGAACGACACAGAGACCAACCCAGTGTTGGGTCAATGGATCAATTTTTCGCTATCGTGAACGGTGTCATGACCGGTAATGGCCGACAACACGCTTTCTATTGAGAAATCTATCCTATTCTGGCCTCAACATCGGTGTTACCCAGGTGGGGGAGGAGTCGATCCCATGTAGGGAGAAAACGTCACAAACTAAGGTATTTCGGTCACTTCCTCCATCGTCCATCTTCTGAAATCGCAAAGCAGGGATTTGGAGCAAGATAAGCGCAAGGCGCTTAAGTTGCAAGAGAACAAGGAGCATGAGGCCAAAATAACATTGACCAAGGTATCTGAGGCATTGCAACTGTTGATGGAGAGTGTGTTAAATGACAACAATTCTAAGCAAGGGCCACCTCAGGAAGCCAACCAAGTGACCCATGCCGACAAGGCCAAAGGTCGAGCGGAGAACGACCAGGAGGAAGGCGAGAATGACGGTAAAAAATATATTTAAAGGCCATGATCACGACGACATATCATATAAGGAGGTGACGAAGCAACCTAAGGATAGAAATTTGGTACAATTCAATCAAGTACAACCCAAGATGGTTGCTTATGTTCTCATTGGCTCCCCCTTCGTCAGTAAAATTCTGGAAGCAGAGTTGCCGCTAAAATTTGACCCATACCGAATGGAGGCATATGACGGAACAAGAGACCAAAGCATCACCTGACGATGCCATGTTGTGTCAAGCATTCTCCATTACACTTAAACCTAATGCTATGGATTGATTTAATAGATTACTGAAAGGGTCAATCCATGATTTACAGGTTTTTTGGCTACCTTCAGACACCGATTTGTGGGTAACAAAGATTCAAAAAAAGAAACCGACTTTATCATAAATTTGTATCAAAGGTGAGGGGAGTCGCCCGAGATCTATATCATAATATTTATCCCAGCCATGAATTCCCTTCCGGATCTAGAGAAGCTAGTACAAACGACATCGCTAAAGGGAATAATCAATAGGGAAGGCCCATTGTACGCCGATCTGGTCAATTTCTGGTGAAAAAGATGGGTAACATTCTCACACAAAAATATCAATATTAGGGTCGATGACGCAAAGAAAAAATATTCCTCATAACCTTTGGCACTAAACCACAACAATCTAGGACGTCGTCATCCGATCGGAGGTGGAGCAATGAAACCGGGTGCATCGAGAGTGCGAAGGCCCCAATAGGTAGGTCGAAAGCTTCGTATTACGAAAACCAAGTGCAAAAACTCACACCCATAACAGAGAACATCTCCATCATATATGATTTGACAAAGGGGCGAGGCAAATACCAACCCCACATAGCATGTTGGCCTTAGCTGTAAGAGATCCAATCGTCATTTTTGTTCCTATCACAATGACCATGGCCATCCGACTGTTGACTGATGGAAACTAAAAGAGGAGTGTATGTTCACCATCTCAAGCGAAGATACGTTGTCATGAGCATACCTCTCATCCAGGAAACAACATAAAAATAAGTGCAGTCGATCGATGTGTCTTCCTACTATAATTATCGAGACCCATTAACGGACCTGGCGTTCGCTAACAATAATTTATGGGGATTTGTAACACACCACGAGGATTTTATGACCACTAATTTGGACATCGGAAGTTTGATAATTACACGCTACCTGGTTAACAATGGGAGTTCCACAAACACAATCTTCAAGACAAGCTACAACATGATGCTCAAAGTCCCGTCGTACGAATCGACTAACAAAACCCTAGTCGAGTACGAAGTAAAATCGTCCTAGTGTGTGAAAGATGTTGAGCTTATGGTAATTATTGTCCACTTTAACACAAAGAAGAAGTTGATAACACTCTTTATAATATCATATGCCCCCCTTCTCATATCATACCAACATAGGTAGACCCTGGTTGCACCTTATGGAAGCAACACCTTGCATATTTCAACCGTGCTCGAAGTACCCAATTGGTAATATGATGAGAATCATCAAATTCAATCAATAAGCAGTGAAAATATGTTACGCTATTTCCGTAGATCTAACAAAATCGGCCCGATAATAATGAACCGAATGTGAATAGGAGGACTGATAACCAGTCGTCGATCTATTACTATATGGGATGGATAACCCCAAAGAGGATGATGAGTTTAACAATATTGACTAATTAGTGGTAGAAGAAGCCATTTCCAAAGATAGAAGGGTCCACATCGGTAACAAACTTGACCATGTCTTTTAAAATAATTTACTTACCTTATTGCATTATAATACAGATGTTTTCGACTAGCTTGCAAGCGATGTATCAGGGGTCAACTCATCTGTTATCTGCCACGAGTTTTCTGTCAATTAGTGGGCGAGACTGATTCATCAAAAAATGAGAACCTTTTCCTCTGAGAAATTTGAGGCTATTATTCGGGAAATTGACAAGATCCTTCGCTTGGGGTGATAGTTTGAAATATTTCTTTAAGGGGTTATTTGTCTAATTAATTTTCATAAGAGGGTATATTTAGAGAGAGAGAGAGAGAATGGAAAAATAGAGAGACAAAGTGACAAATAGAATGATAAATGATTGATTAATGATTGACCCCTTTCCCATAACAGGGATGTTGCTTTATATAGTACAAGTGGTGGATTCCTAATTTATATGTTTACCCCCATTTTATGCTAATTGCACACCTCATTTCTTCACTAATCTTAACCATAATTTATGTTTATTACACAAATCACCCTCAATATTACATATTTGTTAGGTTTCTTACACAATATTTTACTAAGCCAAATTAACTCCCTTATATACCCAATTTAACTTGTTTCTCCCAATATTTCTTATCTTATCAATAGCCCCCAATCCTTGTGAAGATATTTGAGCAATGACTGATCTATGGAATCAAAATTTTATTTCTTTTGAGTCTCATCGGATTATTCTTCATTATGTGTCTCCTCGGACTCATTAGCTCACTAATTATAATAATGACTTCATGTCTGGTCATCGTGTATTTTTAGGCCACGTATTAGAACGGGTTCCACCAGGTGGCGTGCATATCACATCCAACCCATATGTCAGAATAATTTTTGATTGATAAAGCATATGACTCTTCTAACCCATGTGTCAATCGCTTTCTGACATAAATATGCACGTCTTTAAAATAACTTGTGAGCAAAGAGGTGTGTCAGAAAACTCTTACACTTATCAACCTATGTGCACTTTAATTCGTAGGTAGAGCGATTATCTTCCAAAAAACATCTTCATCTTTTTTAGGAACCTGCCACCTAAGGAAAAGATTTCAACTGTTTGGGCCTTTGCAATTGTTGGAATCCCATACTTCATTCTATAAATACTTCAAATCATTCATCATTTCAAAATTATTCATTTTCATAGTTCCTAAAGAGATAAAGAGAAAACACTTGGTTAGAGAGAGAAACGATTTTATTGCTTCTCTATTTGTTTTCTTCCATCTTCCATGCCTAAAATATTTGATCATCTTGAGAGATATAAGATTTGGGAGTGGTTTCACATTAGTAAAAGAGCTTAAGATAGAAACGATGTTGGCTTAGATGAGGAGCATAGACCATTGTAGATACTTCAGACTTCCTATTATAGTCAGTGGCCTCCGATCAAGAAACACTCTGAGGCGACAGGGACTTCGGATACCACGCTCCATCCAATCCTCTTACAACTCAGCCCCCCAACCATACTTGTCTGGCTAAGGGTGACCTTAGCCTTTCAAAGAACCCAGATCATACTTTCACGTTCACTTTGATGGGTGATAAACACCAACCAACTGAAAAAACCAAGGATGATCGTTCGAAGAATAAGAAGAAGTCTCCAAATCCGACAACAAAAAGGTACACAAAAATTAAGATTGCATCTATTGTTCCTACTCCACATAGTACTCCTCTAACGGCTCCCAAATTCACTCCTCAAAAACCATTACTAAAACCTAAATAAATAGTCCCTCAATTAACTATAGAGGAAAATATTGTTCCTACGACAAAATTTTTATGGAATCTGCCTCTCGAATCTATCCCCGAGATACGAGAAAGGCATATAGTTGATGAACCTGATGATGGCAAAGAGGAAGACATATTTGTTATGGATGCTCAACCTATCAGATCTATTATTGCGCCAACTTCTCAGGTCAGATCTTCCACATAAAATCAAGCATCAGACTCCCAGGATGAAGCTAACACAAGTTCTCTCGTTCACCAGACGACTAAATCTAGGAAGAAGAAAAAAGATGACAACGAATTTCTCTCGAATATTGAGGCTATTTTGAGAAATACTTTACGGAAAATCAAGGCTAAGAATCTTATGGCACTGCAAAAAAATCAAGTACAACTACTTTCAGCCGTCCGAAGAGATGAAGCTTAGATACTTATGGGGAATTTTAGACTCCACTCAAATTTGATTTCTTAAGGCTTGGGAAAATATTTTATCAGTTGAAACAATGAAAAGTGTCTACATGGAAATCCTAAACTGGGGTCTTTGATACCCGTTGGACTTTTCTCTAGTAAAGTATTTCGAACTGATAGAGTTTTGGCCGACTTAAGCTGGTCCCAATATGTGGTTCATGTTGATGGCATGTATAATGGCTTCTCGGATCTCCAAGATTGGCTTTTTAATGGAGAAATTTTTCGGACTCACCGGCGTTGCCAAGAATCTTTACTTTATGTTCTACTCACTAACCCTTGGGAATAAGTTTAAGACAGTGGATGACCTCTTAGAAGCTGACAAGAAGTGAAAACATATATTCTTCTTTATCTTCGGATTGTGGGAGACCGGCTTTGAAAATTATACTGAGAGACCCAATCGGCTCACATTAAGATGGACTAATCGAAATACTAACTTTTACCTTTACTTTATTTTATTCATTTGATTTTATTTACCAAACTTTCTTGGGGAACAACAATGAAGGGGATTTCTAAACCATTTGGGAATCATACTAAAGAAGTTCGTCAGATCTTTGCACAATTGAGTTATTGGGCAAACACCTTTTGGTCTAACGAATTTCACGGATGCTTCACTTTATCAAATCTGGATAAAAACCATTTTTGAAAGGCTGAGTTGACAAAAAGAATGTATTTAAAAGATATCAAGGTACCTCTCTCATAATATAGCATACTTAGGCGACTGGAAGCCTCAGATAATCTTATATTTCCTCCTACAAGGGCTAGGGTTCAATTCATCGGGAACCCCAAAAAGACGTGGTCGAAGAAGAAGACGACAATTCTAGGGCTAAAGCGAAGGAGGAAAATTATATTGAGGTTCAAACCGAAAATGTAAATCCTACCGGGAAAGATGGCTCCAAGAGGCCACCGAAGAGAAGAGACTCTCATCCAAAAACAAAGGCAAAAAGAAAATTGTCAAAGATGCTGATGATGTAGCTTATCCGAAGGTATATTCTCTTGAGAAGGTCATCATCATAGATTCAGATTCTGCTTTGGCTTCAATGGGAGAAGCTGTTTCTTAAGGAAGCAATGCGGATGATGATCAAAGAGCTTAGGATAATGAAAGAAAAGTTCTGGAGATCGTTAAAGCTGGTTTTCATGCATCGACATATTTTGATATCTACGAAAATTACTTCCTAGTTATGGAACTCAACAAATTACTTCATGCTTCTACATTTCTCGAAAGAAAATCAAACCGAAGAGGCAGCTACAAAAGAGAATTGAAAAGATCCGACATGAAAAAGTTGGAAGATGAGCTTGCCCACTAAAAGAAAGTTGTTACTGAGTGTTTGACCAAGCTTGAGGCATTAGAAGCTCAGTCAAAATTGGAGCAAGAACATTTTGATAATGAGCAGGAATGGTTCATTGCTAGAGATATTGATCGGAATGCGCTTGTTGAAGGTCTCATTAAGGCTTGTGCTAAAACTAAAGAATACTTCGAGTGGGTCGTCAAGGATATCGAAAAACTCACTACCGAGAAGAAAATTATTAGAAATGACGCTGAAAAGTATAAGGATGCTTAACTTGAAAAATATGTTGTTGAATGTGTTTCTCATTCGGAAGAGAGGGATTCCAAAATCAAATCTGCTTTAATGCTAAAAATTCATGAACGTTTTCTCGATTTGAAGTTAGGAAGTCTTTGGGAGCATGTTCCAAAGAAGTACCTTTCAAGGGGAGTTTCTTTGGTGGATGAAGAATCAACCAGTGATTATGATAAAATTATTTGTATAATCTTTAAGGCTCTTTCCCATTTTCTACATACAGTAAATGATTGTATCACCATTTGCGCGGAATTTTATGCTTCCCACAAAATGATGCCGAAATATATTCTTAACATATCAAAATGTTTTATACAACCATATGGCAAGCGATTATACTACTTCAAATCTGTGTTTTTGAATGTTTGAAAGAAGTCCATACATATAAATTTGTCATCATCGTTATAGTTGATCATAAAATTCTTAAATTGTTCGATGTGGCTGTCTCGATCTTGTATCCCAACGAACTTTTCTAGCTTTGAAATATCAAACCACTTAGGCAAATTCCTTGAAAGAATCTATGAGGAGAGGGGGGATGACCTCCAATTATGGCCAACTTTATACATACTGTCCCGAGTCCTTTATTTACTACAGTATATATACCTTATTCATATGCATATGTAATCCGGTTACTTATACGATACTCAAAATTATGGCTTCCCGAGGGAATCTGCACATGGGATGCCAGCTTCCTTTTAGCAACATTCACACACCTATCATTGTCCTCAGACCCAAGTCGTATTCATCTGATTCATACAAAGAATAATCACTGGATTCAGTGGAATCATAGTGAGGCTTAGACTTCTTCATTCCCCTTGAAGAATAATGGTTATTTCTCTAATGCCTTTCACGCCTATCATTAGTATGATGAACATCTTCTATATTGTATTTTTCAATTACATGCTCTTTTTGGACTTCCGACTTGAGCCTATTTGAATTCAAAATCACTTCATTTTCAGCATTCAACCATTCGATGTCTTCCAACAGTTCTCATCGAGATACTAAAGCAACCTCCTCGACATATTTTTCATTATTATTTTGTTCCTTCACTACTTGCTCTTCGATCGGGAGATCTACATCTGAGTTTCCAATCACACAATTATTATTACCATCATCTAGCTCTCATAATATTTTTATATCCATCACTCACACCATGTTTAAGAATAAAACAATGGTTTTGGAAAAACCATTCCGGGTACCAATCGTGCTCCTATAGACGAAGTCAATGAGAGTTCTAACGATTTCTTTAATGAGTGTCTAAGTAATGTTAGTGAGAGGATATTTAGATAGAGAAACAATAAAAGTAGAGAGTGAAAGTGACAAATAGAATAATAAAGTAATGATTGATTAATGATTTCATTTCTAAAAAAAAGTATGTTGCTTTATATATTACAAGTTGTGGATCCATAGTTTACATGTTTATCCCCCTCTTACGGTCATTTCACATCCTATTACTTTACCAATATTAACAATAATTGTTGTTTATTACATAAAGAACCCTCAATATACATATTTGTTGGGTTTCTTACGCAATATTTTACTAAGCCAAATTAACTCCCTTATTTACCTGATTTAACTTGTTTCTCCTAATATTTTTTCCCTTATCATGGGGCCTATTCAAAACGAAAAATCCCCATTGTGGCTAGCAAACTCGGTATTAGTAAGCAATAAAAATTGATAATAGAGAATGTGCGTCGAGTTCATCGACCTTAATCAAGCATGCCAAAAGACTGATTCCCTCTTCCTCGCATCAATAGGTTGGTTTACGCGGCGTCAGGTCGTGAGCTTCTTTTCATTCTAGACACATATTCAGGGTACATACAAATCCAAATGTAACCCAAGGATGAGGAGCACACGATATTCCAAACGGAGAGGGGATTATACTGATATAAATTCGTATTGTTCAGTCTAAAGAATGCGGGGTCGACATACCAACGCTTGGTCAACCAGATTTTTGAGAAGAAACTCGGTAACAACATGAAAGCTTACATCAAAGGTATGCTCATGAAAATTTATATTGAAGGCCACCAGGTCAAAGTGTTACCCGATGTCATTACCATCTTGCACAACTTTATCGTCGATTCATTCCCTTAAAATGTTCTTTTGGAGTGCGTTATGGTAAGTTCTTGGGTTACTTTGTTAATAAAAATAGGAGCAAGGCCTACTTGGATCAGTTGAAGGCTCAGTTAAACATGCAGACGCCTAGGAACATTGATGAGGTTCAGTTCTTGACGGGTTCATCTCAAGAGCCTCAAACAAAAGCCACGCATTATTTGAAGTTCTTAAGGGGGCAATAAATTTTCATAGAATAAGAAGTGTAACGTGGTGTTCAAAGCTTTTAATGAACATATGACCTCCCCAGAGATACTGTCAGGCCCAACTCTTAGTGAGCCGCTTTACTTTTATATGTCTGTCTCAAATTGTGTTGTTAGCAGAGGTGTTAGTCAGAGAGCCTAAGGAGTGTAGAAACCAATCTAATACATTAGTAAGACTATCATATATGTAGAGACCAGATACCTGAACCTGAAGAAGTTAGCTTTTTTATTGGTTGTAGCAACAAGAAAGATGCAACCGTTCTTTCAAGGCCACATCATCATCCTACAAACGAGATCTCCCTGAAGAGTGTGTTATAAAAGCCAGATTTTTGGGTTGGCTAACCATATAGTGTGTTGAACTATAGGAGTACAAAATAACCTATGATCCTCATAATTCAATGAAAGGACATGAAGTAGCATATTTTATCAATGAATTTACAGCTAGTTACGAGCCCGGCCACAACATACAAATAGAATGGATAGTATAAACCGACGGGGCTTCAAGCATGCAAGGAGGAGGGGCCGGTATTATTTTAAGAAGCCCAAGCGATGACGAAATTAGCCAAGCTATAAAATTTGGTTTCTTTATAACCAACAACACCGTGGAGTACAAAGCATTTTTGGATGGTATGAAGCTTTCCCACATTTGTTCAACAAGAGCCCTCCAAAAAATTTCGGACTTACGATTAGTGATAAATCAGGCGAAAGACATCTATGATAGAAAACAAGAGACAACTCTTGGGTACTTAGAGATCATTTGAGAGTGGAAAACTAAATTTAAACATATTGTTTACGACTAGATGTCGCGCTTAGATTACTCCACCGCTAACCTGTTGGCAAAAGAGGTCGTCTCTGGTAGTAGCCCGTTCATTATGCTACAACACAACCATGCCAGCCAAATGTATGCATGAGACCCAAATGTTAGAAATTAATATAGATGACAATTGAAGGCGAGAATACTTATCATATTTTTGCGATCACATTGTCCCGAAAGGAAAAGTAGAGGCGCGTGCATTGTAACTACGAGCGGTAAAATATATGGTGCTCGATAACATCATATACCGAAAAAGCTCTCCTCGCTCTTTGTTACGCTACCACAACGAAGACGAGGCCTTAGTCGTTCTTCGATGAGAGGGAGGTCGGGGCCTATTATGGTAGTGCAACATAATACAGTGTTTTCGGTTAGCATGCTACTACTGGCCCAAACTAGCAGTCGATACCGAGGGGATCGTGCAAAGATGTTACCCAATAGTTTTCCAATACGCACCATTCGCCAAGCGAGCTGATAAGTGTTACCCTAACGCCCTACCTCTTTGGAAAATTGGAGGATTTACTTGGTAATATCACTCCTCACGACGACAGGAAAATTTGATCACAGCGGTGGATTATTTTACCAAGTAGGTTAAGGCTAAAGCTTTGCATTGAATGATAGTGCATAATCAAATTTTATATCTTATAGGAATCCATGTCTACTTATGACTGAGAATGAGCCTCAATTTCAAAATTTCATCTTAACAATTTTCATAAAATGTGTGGGGTGAAGCAACATTTCTCAACACCATATCACCCACAAGTGAACGTCCAAGTCGAGGTCACTTACCGAACCATCTTGGAAGGTATTAAAAATAAACCAGGCGAAACAAAAAGGAAGTGGCCAGATAAGCTCGCAGAAGCCTTTTGGGCTTACAGGATGACCCTTCTGTCGGCAATGGGTGAAACACATTTTTAACTAGTATACGGTATGAAGGTCGTCGGCCTAGTAAAGATAATCATTCATACTCATCGGATTCCCAATTACTTAGATACTTAAAATATGGACGAGTGAAAGGTATGCATAGATTTAATTGAAGAACGATGTGATCATGAAATAGTAATATCGTATACTATAAAATGTTGATGAGAAGCTGTTTCGACTCCAAGCTTAGAATGAGGGTACTACATGTGGATGACTTAGTTATGAAGAAGTGATTCAATGAAGCAAAGGACAAGAACACGGGGAAACTCGGTCCCAACGAGGATGGGCCTTACATGACTATTTCTAAAATACACAATGGGGCATACCGATTAGAAAACATGGAAGGCGCGGCTCTAAAACACCCTCAAAATATTAACCATTTGAAATTGTATCGAAGCACTATGTAAGAAAAATATGCACTCCCTTCTAATGGCACTAGAGGGTTTTTTAACGAGCCATATCACAAATTGGTTACTCAATGATTTATGTTTTCGCCAACGTATGAGCTTCAATTTATTTTTTACTTAGACTGTAGCTCCATCCATTAATCAGTTTTAACAATATCCAATGAATTCTCCATATATATATTCAATATACAATCATTAGAAAACGAGTTTACAAACCATGCCCCCAAGATATGCAAGGGGCCATATTAAGTCGTGACTGACACAGTCGGTTACACGATCGGGTTACTAGACTAAGCCTAAAATGGCTATGCATAAGGCTACATTGCGCCTAACATCTTTTATGGTAAAAATAACGACCTGGTTATTGCACCAAGCCTTGAAAGACGATGCAAGAGACCACAATGAGCCTAACACGTTTTATGGTAAACATAGAAACCTGGTTACTACACCAAGCCTTGAAAGTCCATGCAAGAGGTCACACTGAACCTAACACCTTTTATGGTATGAATCACAATCTAGTAATAACTCCAAACCTGCAAATGTCACGCGATAGGCCACACTGAGGCTGAACTAACCATATCACCCGATCATTTGGCCAACTTTGTATAAATGTACATGCTAACTTCATGACTCTCGACATACGACCCTTGCCAACCCGGAGGCGTACGTCAACTAGAGCTTACAATATTGACAACTAAAAGAACATGTACATTCTAACTAGCAAAAACTATATTCATTTAAATAATATAGGTGGTTGTCTTACTCATGGAACTACAATAAAATGCATATCATTATAAACATTTTCAAAAGACCAATGCAAGTTCACTAACAAAAACTACAATTGTGGTAAAATTCATATGTCGGCGGAGGCGGTGACTTATGTTCTACATAGCTTCCATTATTTGTTTGACCAATGGGAGATTTTGTCCTTTTACCATTTGGATCCACCGGCTTGAGTAGTAGTGTTCATTTCTGCCTCCCCGAGGGGTAGTTTAATAGCATTGGTCTTCTCATTCTCTCTTCTGAGCTTACTATTCTCCTCATTCCCTTCGTTGCTCGAGACTTCCAGTCTATCCTCCTCTGGAAGATAATTTTTTAGACCCTCCAAGATAGCCTACGGTTTCTTTTTCAAATATCCATGATGGTTTTCTTGCGCGCCTAGTTAAGTATCCCTACTACAATGCCCATCACCTGTTTTTCCCTATTATTTAGGGCTTTCTTGGCTTTATCCTCCAATTGCTTTCTTGTCTTCTAGATGGCCGTTTTAGCTTTCAAGACTCCGACATCAAGTTCGCGTTTTATACCATCAACAATGTTACTTTACTAGCCGGTTCCTTGATGTTTTTTCTTGGGCAATATCCACAAGGAGTGTTTAGAACTTATTAGTGGAAAATGGCTCTGTAAAACATAGGCACGCGTAATTATACCCAAAAAACATAGGACTATATTAGCAAGATGCAGCACAACACAAACCTTGATTGCTAGCTCAAGTTGCCTTTGCAGAATCTCTGTCATTGGCATGCTATCATAAAAGGTGAGCTCTAGGCAATTCTTAAACTGGAAAAACATCAACATTGACGGGTTCGGCATCTAAGAATTACCAGGCAGCTCTACCGAGTTTAGGAGAGGAGTTTGTTGAATAGTATATAACACGATATTAAACCTGGTGAGGTTTATTTTCGTCTGAGGGTAAGTTTGTAATTTTCGTTTGGTGTTTTGTGGAAGTTTGAAAGTATTTAATGTTTAAGTAGAGAGTGGAGGGAGAATTAAGCAGCCTGGTTGTATTTAATTTTCATTACCCATATTTAATGATGGTGGTTGAGTATTTATACCCTTACATTGGGCTTTATGGGCTTTCGGGTCATGTTTAATGGACCCGGGTCATGTTCAAGGACCCATGAGCTCTTAGTAGGAGAGCAAGCAGGTGAGTCAAGAAGTGTTTAGTTTTTAAGTACTTTAGTCCTAGTTCGAACAGTCCAATGGATGAGGTGTTCGAACTGCCTTGTCCGGTTAGGTAACCTTTGTCCGAACTGCCCCTATCCGAAGTGGTTACAGGATCCGGACTCATCAGTAGCCCCGTTTTTAAGTGTTTGTTCAAAAACCTTTTTCAAAACCTGAAAAACAGTTCGTTGTCAGTGATAGTCGCATCCGGACAGGTCTTTCGAACTGTGGTAAGGCTCTATCCGGACTGAAAAAAGCTCTTTGAACCTGAACAGTTTTTTGCCAAAGTTCATGGGACACGTGTCTCATTTTGGTTCGTTAGTTTAGCCGTTTTTTTCACCTCGAATTTCGCACCCATCTTCTCTGAAAAGCAACCTCTTCATTAATGAAGGTGACATCAGCGCCGTCACTTAATCATTGCAAATCTTTTGAATTCTCCTAGGAATCAAAACTCCTTTTTGGGGTTCACTATAAATTAAAACACTCTTACACTGTTTTACCATCACTTTCATTCTCACTTTACTAATGTTCAAAGCTTTCTCTCTCAAACACAAGTTCCTCACTTTGGTTGTTTATGTTCACGGCTAGGAACGCTCTAATCAGAGGCGGGTGGCTCAATCTATCAGAACTAGAGAAAGCACAAAAATTCGAAAGGGAAAGGCGCATCGCAGTAGGCCTACCTACTTCCCCCATCGACAAACTAGTAACCTCAGCTACAGAGACTGATCAGGGTTCTTCTTCTTCAAAAAGTGTCAAACCGAAGAGGTTGTTTCAAACCAATCTTTCCCCCATTGTCTCCGGTTCATCGGTTCAAGAGTCAGAACCCACTGTTGAACCAGGTTTAACAGTTACCAGTCTTAAAAAACCCTCCCCATTCTTAGCCATGGGGTCAGATGCTGATACTTCTCCTAACAAGCTGGTTGATCGAAGAAAAGGCCGGCTTGTCAAAGGGCAGGCTTCCAAAGGCACCCCTTCAAAATCGGGCGCCAAGGGCAGTAGTGCAGGGTCAGAAACTCCCATAAAAGTGCCCAAGGACAGGCTGTCTGGTCCGGAGGCTACTAGTTCGGACCCCCGAAGAGAAACGTCCACATCAGAGCCCGAGCCGGAGGCTAGAGTCCAAGAGAGTACTGAAGCTCATCAGTCCGGAAGTCAGGCTGATCCAACCCCAAACCTCCCCCTTACAACGATAACTGAAAACCCTTCCTCAATCATGGAGGAAATAATGGAGGACTCTATCGAAGAGGCTCCATTCGAGTCCGAACCGTCCGGAAAGACTAGCGATGCTGCTGTCAAAAAGGATAAGGGCAAAGAAAAATTGTGCCTTAGGCACCCAGATCTGCCAGAGATCCTCGATGGAAAAGTTGGACCTTGTTTTCATAAGGTCAGTGTTAAATATCTTGTTGCTTTACAGAAAATCAACTATGCTTTCATCCATACAGCCGAGTTGGGCCGGATGCGTACAAAGTGGGGGATTACGGAGAATGTGAAGATAAGAATCCCCATAGACCCCGAAACCCCAATGGACTGCAGACTCAGTGAAATAGTCATCTTCAGTGAGATTTTTAACTGGGGTTTAAGATTCCCCTTGGATCCGGAAATAGTTAAGTATTTCCATCTTATCAAGCTCTGTCTCAGTCAACTAAGCCCCAACGCCTGGTACACACTTATGGCCTGCATCATGGCCTCCAGGCTCTCCGGGATTCCTCTACCAATGGAGGAATTGGGAGTTGTGGTCAGTCTCTGCAGGATCCACCACATTGCCTTCTATCACTTCAACATGGGTGATAATTATAAAGTAGTGGATGATCTGCTTGAAGCGGAGAGAAACTGGAGGACTCAGTTTCTGTTCGTAAGCGGCGCTTGGGAGAATGGGAAGAGAGTCAAGGCCGGAGTCAACCCAAGTCTCCTCACCAGCAGATGGAGGAGTGACCGTAAGTATCCTATCTTGCATTTTTATTTATTGAGTTTATCTAAATTGACTAATCTTGTCTTTTATCTTAACAGAACTGCCCAAAGACTTCAATGACTACCTAAAGTCCGGGCAGGCCACTTGTACCAAGATCAATACTTGGGCTGCTGAAATGTGGGGGAACCGGTTCCACGATGCTTTTACAGGAGGCAACTTAGCAAGGTCTCACCTCTGGAACACCACTGGCCGGAGGGACCTGACCTGGGAAGAACTCACCACTCCACCCCCTCCGGATGTTGTCCTCAAGAGAACACATGCACCAGATGGGTCACTTTACTTGCCAGGCCGGGCCAAGGCCCTGAGTAAAATGAAAGGCAAGAAAAAGAAGGGCAAGAAGGTTGTAGGTGAAGCTAACCCTGCAGAGGTGGAGGAGGCTGCTCCAACAAATCCGGAGGGGCCAGCCCCAAGCCAGATCGATGCTGCCCTCTTAGAAGTGGTGGAGCAGGAGAGTGTTAGGGAAGAGGTTCGATCCCCAAAACCCCCAAGGGCTCCCAAGAGAGACCGAAAACGGGGAGCATATAGCAAGGACAGGGAGGTTAAGAAGAAAAAGACCTCCAGGGGTGATGAACTTTCTCTCCGGCCTCCGGAGCTTCTCCCCCTGTAGATCCTACTGATCCAATACGAGCAGAGGAGATTCCTGGTGATTTCCAAACCGACGAGGTTGGAGGGGGAGACCTTAGCATTGATGGGGTCGACATCACCGGGCTTGATGGACTTGGTGACTATTTTGCCAACCTCCCCATAGACGATTTTGATGGGCCCTACCTCCCTCCGAGTACTTCGAACACCGTCATTTTTAATGGTAAGACTTTTACTATTTCAAGTGAAAGGGATATTATAGCTCACTCCATATTAAGCAATGTTCAGCCAGTGCTTGTTTTGGAGAAACAAGTTCGAAGTCAGGCAGATACTATCAAAGATCTCAAATTTGACAAATAGAGACTGTCCGATGATCTTCTTACTGCCACTCAACACGCTAACATTTTAAAGGGAGAAAACGAGGAGCTAAAGAAGAGCCAAGGGGGTGGATCACCAAGGTTGCTACTTCAGAAGACACTATCAAAGAGCTCTGAGAGAAGCTGTCCGGATTGGAGAAAGATCTCACCTCTTCAAAAGAGGAGGCAAAGGCCAAGGACCAAGTTATCCACAACCTGACAAATGACAAGATCGTGCTTGAGAATATAGTGTCCAAGGCTGCAGAGGAGAAAAATGATCTGCTAAGGGAGCAAGAGGCCAAAATTCAGGCCAAGATTGATGCCTATGCCAACAATGTGATAGACAGCCAAGAAGATATGTATGCTAAGGTAAAGTCGGATATGGTCTTGCTTTTTCATGAGAAGTTTCCCAAGAGGAATCTGGGAGACTTATGGACTTATGTAGAGTATCTAGACCTCCCCTTTCATACAATGGCCGAAGGTGACAGGATTGGCTTTTCCAGTGCATCCTCGTCTGATGATGAAGAGAACACCGGGGAGAGTCCGAATGAGGAGGAAGACGATCCCAAGAAGAAGCAAACAGGAGAAGTTGAGCCATCTTCAAAGGCTCAGCCTTAAATTATGAATTATCTTTCCATATTTTATGTTATCTATCTTAACTAAAGTCCTTGGAAGTCCAAGGCGTTTTTGTAATAGTGTCCGGTATTTGACCGGACATGTATTTTATTTTGTTTGACAATTTAAAAGTCCTTGGAAGGCCAAGACACTTCGTCTATTTCAATGAACATCCTTGTTTTTTACAACTCTTGCATCCTTTCATAGTTTGTTTCAATTTCGGTGACTAGTGTTTAAATAGCTCTTAGTTATTTCATAAGAATTCTAAAGTGAGAGTGTTTAAATTCTCCGATGACAAATATTTAAGTAGTCATCATTCCTTTAATTCAATCCGGATAGTATGACAAAAAACAAAGTAAGAACACTTCGAATTTTTTCAAGAAGGCATCAAATTTTATAAAAAGGCCCGGACAACTCATTAAAACCTCCCCGAGCCACCAGGGTAGGAAAGAGTATGCCCCCAAATATTTACATGGATTTTTAAACAAGTAAATATTTACACAGCTTCTATTCCAAGTACATCCGGAGATGCTCAATATTCCAAGGATGATTCAAAACCCTTCCATCTTTGTCTTCTAGCCAATATGTTCCAGGTTTAAGCCTTTCAATGACCATATAAGGTCCTTCCCAAGTTGGGCCAGTTTGCCGAGCAGCTTCTCTTTAGTGTGTAAGAAGACTTTCCTCAATACTTTGTCCCCCGGATGGAAATCTCTTCTTTTAACTCTAGAAGCAAACTTGCTACTCATCAAACCCTGATAGTGTGCAGCTCTAAGGTAAGCCTTAACTCGTCTTTCTTCTATTAGGTCAAGCTGACCTCTGATTGCCACTTTGTTAGCGTGTTCGGAGAAGTTGTGAACCCGATATGATGGGAGAGTTGCTTCTATGGGAGCTATTGCATCCATCCCATAGACCAAGGCAAAGGGTGACTCTTATGTTGCAGCCTCAGGTGTAATCCGGTAGGCCCACAAGACCTCTTGTAAATAGCTAGGCCACTTCCCAACAGCCCCTTCCAAATTCTTCTTTAAACCAGACAGTATAGTTCTGTTAGCCACTTCAACCTGTCCATTCGCTTGTGGGTGGAAAGGTGAAGAGAAACAATGTTGTATACCCCTTGAGGCACAGAAACTCTCCATTTCCTTGTTGTCGAACTGTGGCCCATTGTCTGTCGTTATCTTTTGTGGAACACCAAATCTGCAACAGATGTTGGATAAAATGAATTTTATGACAGCTTTTGATGTTGTTCCTGCCAGGGGGGCTACTTCAATCCACTTCAAAAAGTAATCTATAGCAACAATTATAGTTTTGCGCCCTCCATACGCCATAGGAAGAGGGCCTACTAAATCCAACCCCCACCGAGCAAAAGGTATAGGCTCAGAAATTGACTCTAAAGGGATAGCTGGGACATGAATTTCATTGCTATATCTCTAGCATGGATCACACCTTCTCACCAGCTCCTTAGCATCCCGCATTATAGAGGGCCAATAATAGCCAACCGGTAAAACTCTCCTTGTTAGATCCCTGAATCCACAATGAGCTGATCCCTCACCATCATGCAATTCGAAGAGGACTACTTGAGACTCATCATCTCCCAAACATCGCATAAGAGGTTTACTGTAAGACTTTTTATAGAGAACATCTCTCAATATGATAAAACCACGAGCCTTGTGCTTCATTTTTCTTGCTAGTGATTTATCCGGAGGCAGGATGCCATTGGAGAGATACTGTAGGAGAGGAAATCTCCAATCTTGAGGTTGTTTCATCTGTACATCGAAAATTTGTTCCTCTTTACTCATATTAAGTTGAATGGAAGGGCTCTCCAGTACGTGGATCCAAGGATATGACTCAGTGTATGCTATGGTTGCCAATGAATCTGCTAGTTCGTTTTCTGCCCGGGGTATATGCTCATAAACAACGCTTTTGAACTTAAGTGCTTCATTTTTAAGAAGAAGTAAGTACTTCACTAGTTGCTCCTTTTTTGCCTCAGATTGACCTTGCGCATGGTGGATAAGAAGCTGGGAATCACTCATCAACTTGACCCTTTTGGCCCCACAAATATAAGCTAATTTCAAGCCGACTATAGCTGCTTCATATTCGGACTCATTATTAGAAGCCCTAAAAGCAAAACATATAGCCTGGTACATCTTATCACCATACGGAGAAGTCAAGCACATCCCATAGTACTTGATCCACCATCTGTTCGGACGAGCCAGACCTTTTTATCTTTCATCTCAGTAGTTTGCTCTGTATCCCTATCAGAGTGGAATTTAACTAAAAAGTCAGCTACAGCTTGGGCTTTGATTGCTGTCTGAGGGGACAAATCAATATCGAAGTCCTCCAACTCCACTGACCACTTAGTCATTCTACTTGAAATGTCTGCCTTTAGAAGGACATTCTTCAAGGGAAAAGATATCCGGACAATAATAGGATGAGCCTGAAAATAAGGTCTCATCTTCCTTGCAGCAATTACCAAGGCTAATGCTAATTTTTCAAGCTTTAAATAGCGTTTTTCTGCATCTATTAAGCTCTTGCTGATGTAGTACACCGGATGGGGGTAATTATCCACCTCCCTTACCAACACAGCACTGATGGCACAACTTGAAACTGCCAAGTATACGAAGAGTGTCTCTCCATCAAGTGGTTTAAATAAAGTCTTGGGGGAGGACAGATGTTTCTTAATCTTATTGAAGGCCTCATCACACTGTGAAGCCCAATCAAATCCCTTCGCACCCTTTAAAGTTTGAAAAAACAGGGCACATCTGTCCGAAGACCTTAAGATAAATCGGTTTAAAGCAGCCAACCTCCCAGTCAATCGTTGTACTTCTTCAACATTCCGAGGAGGCTCCATTTGGAATAGAGCATTAAGTTGGTCCGGATCGGGCTGTATCCCTTGCTCACTTATTATATAACCTAGGAACTTTCCGAACTGCACTCCGAACACACATTTTTCTGGATCTAGCTTCAAATTCACTTTTACCAAGTTAGAAAAAGTTTCTTGAAGGTCCGCTAAGTGCAATTGCTCATCCATACTTTTCATCATCATGTCATCAATGTATACTTCCATATTTCTTCCAATTTGATCAGCAAAGGCTTTGTTCACCAATCTCTGATAAGTAGCCCCAGCATTTTTCAATCCGAATGGCATCACCTTATAGCAATGAAGACCCCTGTCAGTAACAAACGTGGTATGCTCCTGATCCTTCGGATCTACTTGAATCTGATTGTACCCGGAGAAAGCATCCATGAAGGATAGTAGCTTATTCCCATAGGTGGAATCTACTAGCTGATCAATCCGGGGGTCTGGATATAAATATTTTGGGCAAGCCCTATTGAGATCTGTGAAGTCAATGCACATACTCCACTTGCCATTTTTATTTTTCACCAAGACTGGATTGGCATTCCACAAAGGATATTGAAACTCCTTTATATGCCCCATTTTTGTGAGCCTATCAACTTCTTGAACAATAACATCAGCCTTTTCCTTGGAAAAATCCCTTCTCTTTTGTACCACATGTGCTATGTCTCTCTGAATGGATAGGTGATGTGATATAATATCTGCTGGAACCCTAGTTACATCAGCATTGCACCAAGCAAAAACATGCTGATGGTCTTTTAGAAACTTTAACATTCTATTCTTCAGTTCGGACGGCATTTTGAACCCTATCTTAACACTTTTTCCTTCTTCTAAAGAATGTGTTTCAACCTCTTCAACTGGTATCAATACTCCAGGGGTCTCTCTGGGGTCATCAATTTCACCCTCACCCCCAGAAATCCCCTCAAATTGATATTCTTTGTTGATACGAACTGCCCCCAACGTCTGTGGAGCCAGTAATGTAGCATAACACTATCTTGCAGCCTTTTGATTGCTTCGGACAACTCCCACTTGTCATTGAACAACATATTTCAAACATTGGTGGATTGTCGAGGCCACTGCATGCATCCTAGAGAGCTAAGACTTCCCTAAAATAGCATTATAACAAGTGGGACAATCCACCACAATAAAAAGTATCCTGACCATCTTCTTTAAAGGTCCCTTGCCCAATAAAACTTCTTCTTCGAACTCCCGGATCATATCTACTGAGCTTCCAGTGAAACCCACAATTGATCTGTTCGAAAGCTGAATTATGGCTGGATTTTTCATCTTTTTGTAAGTGGTCAAGAAGAGGATATTGGCTGAGCTTCCAGTATCCACCAAGATTCGTCTTATGTCATTGCCCCCAATGGATGCTCCTATGACAACAACATCTTCATGAGGGTCAACTATATCTCTTAAGTCATCTTCATCGAAAACAATGACGGGAAATGGAATTTGTGACTGATAGGAGGTCATGCCTCCTTCTAGCTGGGTGGCTAAAGTATGAACGTGCCTCTTCCTTGAAGAAGCAGTAGGAGCTGTCATAGTATCCCCTCCGAAAATCGTAAGTGACTCAAAAAATTTAATTAGTCGGGAGACCGTTTTACAATGTTCTTCAATGGCACCCACTCTATTTCGAGTTGGATCGGGATCCAAGTATTCTGATTCTACATCAAATCTTTCGATTATCACCATAGCTCCCTCCGGAGCAGCATTGCTCGGACCAACCCGGTGAGCATTATCAGGCCTATTACCTCCTCTTCTTTTGACATATGCCCCCAGCTTTCCTCTTTCAATCAAGTTCTGAACTTCTTGTTTCAGGGCTATACAGTCATCAGTGGTATGGCCTGTGTCATTATGGTACTGGCAGAAAGAGTTGTTACGATATTCCCTTAGAGATTGCAGTGCGGCCGGCCTTCTATAATGCACTTCTTGCTTTGTTTTATCATAAATGGTGGCCACACTTTCTTTTAACTCTGTGAACCACTCCGGTTGAACCCAGGGCCCTCTCTTATTTCTAGATTGTTGACTATGGGCAGGCGCAACTGGCTGAGATTGAGCTTTAGCCCTGTTGTGCCCTTGTCCGGTCTCCCTTGCCTTGTTCCCGGACTGATTTTGGTTGGGGTTTGGTGCAACCGGGGCAGACCTCACCTGCATGTGCACCCTAGTTTTCTTTGTCTCATCAACGTTGATTTGCTTTCCGAACTGATTCAGAAAACCTCCCCAAGTCATGGCTTTCTTTCTGGTAACTGAATCAGCCAAATTTCCAGGGTTTAAGCCCTGTCTCAAGGATGTTATTGCTACTTGCTCGAAGCAATCAGCCAACCCATTTTTTGTGTTTACAAAACGACTTATGTATTCTTTCAATGATTCGTTTGGTACTTGGGCACAATGGATTATTGTGTCCCCATTGCCCTTCAACTCTTTACTCCCAACAAACTGCCTTCGAAAGGCCACCCAAAAGGTATCAAAATTCTTGATGCAACCTTGAGATAGACTGTTATACCACTTTAGAGCACTCCCTGTGAAGGATTGGGAGAATGCTCTACAGAGTAACTTGTCGTCATCATCAAAATTCATCATGAAGTTTTTGAATTTCTCCAAGTGGTTGTCCGGATCAGTACTGCCATCATATTTCTCTATTTTAGTGCTATCGAACCTCTTAGGGAGGTTTCCGGACAGAATTTTGGAAGACAATGGAGATTGCCTCCAATTCCGGCCACGACTGAACACAATATCCTCATTGGGAGTTGCAAAGATACCTGGTTCATCGTGGAAGGCAAAAGGATCCATCAACATCCGATCTACATGCCTCCGGCTATGAGATGATCCTTTGCCTATATTCTTCTTCAACTTTCCATGTCTATCCCTTTTTCTTGAATACTTTTTAATCAGCTTTTGCTTCTTTTTGGATCGACCCTCATCGCTGCTGGAAGATAAGGACTCTTCAACTCCATCCTCGTCCGATGAGCTACCAGAAGACTCTGAGTCTGAGTCAGAACTCTCCACTGGCTTAGACCGGTGAGACTTTTTGGAGTCTGAGTCAAAACTTTCCTTCGAATCTTTTTGGAAAATCTTATATCGCCTCCGAATTTTAGGGATATAAAAAAATAAAAATATATAAGCTATAGATTAAAATAAGATTGCGAAAACAACAATAAAAGAGAAACAGCTTATTGTTACTCCTCCAGACGAGGTTGACTCGTAACGGATTTGCTTCAGAAATTTCCTTTCCATTTTCCTAGGCCCCTAATATGAAGACAATTTTTTGCTTCCAAAATCTGTCAGCTTCGAGTAGATCGTTGACTATCTTCAAATCATCATCAAGTGTTAGATAGTAGAAGAGCAGTATAAGGCCTTTCGAAATTTTTGTCAGGGCAATGAAATCTTTGATTAAATGAGGGATTTGGGCTAGTCCGAAAGCCATGATAATGGATAGAAGGGTAAATCATTGATTGGGAGTAGCTTGCGTAGGATAGAGATCGATGAGCTCAAAATACTCTACAATCATTGGGTCTAACGGAAACTGAAGACCCTAGTTGATAATTTCTGGATACACCACCAGCTCATCCTTTCCACAGTTAAGTGGATTCTCTCCTAGTTTTGGAAGCCAAAGTATAATGTTGTTTGGAATTCCCCATTGGGTTTTTAAAGAACCATCCTGAGACTCTGAATAATAGATATATGACATATTTTTTAGTGTTAATATATATTCAAGGTTGAGTGGTTTCAAATTTTTACCAACTGAGGCATCAAGTTCTTTGGAAAGCTCAACATAAGCTTTCTTTTTCCTTCTTTTAGGTGCTTTTATCTTGGAAGCACCTTTCATTATTTCACTATTCATTTCCTTCGAAGCATCATATTCCGTATCAGCCTCGACATTCGATTGTGTGGCTTTAGAGTCTATTTATTCTTTAGATGTTTCATCAACGAGTCGAGGTTGGTTAGGATTCGAAGTTGGTTCTCCAGCATTGTTACTTGAGGTATTTTGTTGAGATTCTCTAGTTGTCCCAATAACATCCCCCAGGAAAGTAGAAGAGGTTGAAGGATTCGAGGTGTAATCAGCATCGTCCCCCATGGCTATAAAGGTTTTTTTTAGGGTTCGAGGAAGCTGAGTTGTTGTGTGGATAGGAAGGGTTTCCTTACACAGTGGACGAGGGAGCTCAGAATTGAGTCGAGAATGAGTTTCTTCTGATCTCATTGAAGAAGATGTAGTTGGGTTACTTTACGATTTATTCAAGGACTTGAGTTTATAGGAGATATTCAGGGTGATGATCTAATTAGAGATGGTGAAACTCGAGGTGTTTTCTGTGTTTGAGTTATAGATGATTGACCTTCTTTTAGAAGAGGATAATTTGATTAAGAAAGAAGAGTTTGATTATTATCGAAGTTACCGTAATATATTGTCTTTGTGGACAAACCCCGATGTGGGTTTCTTATCAGACCATCTGCTCTATATTAATCTGCCCTTTCACTTATGCATACATAATCGTATGATCCAAAGCGAGGTTTTTGTTTATCTGGGGAGGATGAACTTCTAGGTTTTTTGGCTTTTGGTTTTTTGAGTTTTGGATGTTTTGTCATAAACAAACTTAAAGACTGGAGACGGATTTATGTTTTCCGACGAAGGTAGCTTAAAGGTTGAAGATTCAGATGAAGGTAGCTACGAAATTTTAGAAAACGAATAAAATTTCTGTCCCAAAAAAGTAATGTGAAGCAAATATATATTTATAAGAAACATTGAGGGACATGGAAGTGGAAAATGTGGAGAAAGCAATTGGGCCAAATTCCAAACGGTTGCGTAAATGAGAGTTTGACACCTACCATGTGATAGGCCTAGTGGCAGACCTAAAGCATAAGGCATCATTATCATCTGTTCGTTTCTTACTTCGAACGTTTATGACTGTTAGAAGGAATGATTTCATAAGGAAATGTCCGAAGCGTTGAGGAAATTATTATTGATGCGAGGACAAGATTTTTCCAAATGTATGGAGACAACAAGTTTGAAGTTATTTGAATCCTGGATAAGGGAACTTTTATCCACTAATGAAAATTTCCGATGAAAATTAGTTCTCATTCAGTGACTTTCATAAGAGCTAAGGGGCTACTAATAAGTAAATAGAGCATTGGGAATCAAAATATAAATAAATGAAACCATGTATGATAAACAACATAGTAGTAGGAGAGATTTAAAACTTTATATATAGATGAATGACTAATATGCAATTAGTCCCTTTTGTAACAATTTCTATTATAACTGACTTACGCCTTTATATAAAGGCCAAGGTTGACTTGATTAAAAGGTTCTAACTTGGGAGATTAAACTAGTTGCACTCCTTATTTTCTTTCTCTAAAAACACTTCTCTTTACTTTTACCTACTTTTCCTTATCTTTCATACATACCACGATTAATCCACATCATATCTAAATATAAAAAATCAAATAATAATCTCAAAAATTACGTTTATGATACACATATTTTTAATTTATTTATTTTGACGCATACAAATCAACTTTAAATAAAAATATTAAATTTTTTGAAAAAATTGTTTGACGTAACAAAGTAAGAATTTGTCATGGTGTTTCATGGAGTGTGGCAAACAACTATGAGAATTTGACACTGCAGAAATTTGTCATGACGTGTGACTGTTAAATGTGGCAGGATTAGACGTGCTGACACGGTAGACACGTGTATCTACCAGGCTAACTGGAATCTGTAGTACATTGGAACTCACCAATATCATACGCGAACTATTCACTAATTGTGTTGGACATATGTGTATATAGCTAAAAACGTCGCGTATAAAAATGATGGAGAGACGGACGAAGCTCCCAATTGAAAAAGGTGGTGTACAAGCACAGTCCTGGTAAGGTTGCTCACCCGGGGTGGGAACGCGAGTTTCAACTGAGCCGGGAAGGTTTATATTTTCCTAAAATCCTAGTAGCCCTCCTCCGTCAAGTGAGCGTATTTGGGTGTTAATCATTCAGAATAAAATATAGATAAGCTTCGCTTCCCACCTCGTATTTGGGAGGACTACTAGAGAGAGAATCCTTCTTTGATATTTTTATTTCATTCTGCTTTAAGAGCCATGTCTGGGTACATGCTGCAAGGTATCAATTGGGCTATTAAGCATAAGTGTAATAGGCAATGAGGTTATCATAACAGAGTGCCACCCACGGATGCAGATGGTGGGGGATAACTATACATGATAGACTCACATCTACATCTCTAACTAGTGTTCATGGTCAATTACCCTCACAATCCCCATATTAGACAAATAAAATAAAATAAATCAACTAGAGAATATACATATTACAGGGTGTTGGTGTGATCGGAGCACTGGTAATTATGACAGTGTCAGATGAGCAAGGTTGTTCGCAAAATTGTCCCACGATTTTCTACACAAACTAACAAGCGAAAAACTTCAATCCTAAAATTATGTTATTTATACTCTCCTTTACAATTGATTTGGTCCACACGATTGCATTAGGATCGATGGTGAATATATTTAATATATAAACGATACTTGAACCTATAAAAAATGAAGCGTCATATTTTTTCTACAAAGGGAACTACCATTCGTTTGAAGAAAATAACCAATGTACGATTGTCGATTCTTCAGATAAACAATGGCTAACAATAAATTAAAGTAAGCGTAACAAGACCAAGAACACAAGATAGATTTAATATGGTTTAAGATTTTAAGAAATGCTACATTCACGAGCAACAAACATTATTTTTATAAATAAGTAGGTTACATAAAAACTCTCAAACACAAAGGATTCAATCACTCTTTGTAGTAAAAGATTGCGTGATTCAAAAAATCTTATATTCAGTGTTTATCTCTCATCTCATTTATCTCTAAAAAGACTCAGAGCTATTTTTATTTCTTAGGAATTATGTTGCTCGCGTAATCGCATCAAACATTGCATATTTATATCTTTATCAATTTATAGACTTAGAACAAACATTAATTCTTCATCACACGTTCCAAATTAAATTCCATCAATCAAAAGTTGAAATAACTCTTAACTCATTAATATATGTAACATATAAATAAATCTAATAAATATAGAATACGTAGTTAATAAGAAATATAATTAATATAAAAGACCACAATATGATACCCAATTAATATATGAGACCTAACAAATAGAATACTCTGCTTCAGTCCAATTGTGGTGCTATGTACTAGCTCGCTTCACATTAGACTACTTCAGATTAGCTCGCTTCAGACCATCCTGACTTGACCCTCTACATATCTCATCCGATTTAATAAGTCACTAGTCTTTACAACATATCCGAACCCTTAGCTACCAGCATACGTCTCTGCCAGTAAGTCACGACTCAACATTTACCCAGAAAGTTTCAACAATTTTTGTTTGATACATGTCTTAGGTAGATCCAACTATGTCCATGTAGTCTATGAAAATATCTATATTAGACGAATTACTTCTAGTATACACCTAACAATGAAAACATAATAAACTCACATTTTTACATAAGAAAATTATTTTCATAGACAAACAAAATTTTAATATTTTGGTTGAGTTTGAATACAATATCGAACCAATAAATATACATATGTTAGAAAGCTAGATTGAGTAAAACTAAAAATCACACAAGAATTTCAAATAGTTATCATCCTAAACCTATTTTTCGAATGATTTTTAACACAAGAAGCTTGAACATTTTTTTAATCTTCTTGTGAATCATACACTTACAAGTAAATTTTTTGATTGAAATATGTGTTTTTGACAAAAGAAAAAATTGTTTATCTTAAAAATATGAAATTTTAGAAATTAAAATAAACAATAATAAAAAACTGTATTGTGTTTGTGTATTTTCAATTTTTTTGTTAAATTATTTTATAATGTGTACGATTTTTTGATACAATGAATATAAATAACTTATCAACTTTAATAAACCCTATATAAGATACTCAATAATATAATAATATAAGGGAAATTACACCTAAGGTACCTATTCATCTATTTTATTGTCATCTCGTACCCAAGGTTTGATCAATTATCTCTTAATACCCATCTCAACTACCTAATTACCACCTAGTACCTAACATTATTTTAATACCCTAACTACCATCACCATTCATGACCAACCACGTAACCAAAATTTCTTTTTCCTACTTTTTCTTTTTATTTTACTTTTAAAAGATTCGTATCTTTCAAACCGGAACTCGAAAAAAATAAATGAAAGTACTATCGCTTTTGTTTTTTAAAAATGAACAAAACTAGATCCATTGATGATATTTTTTTATTTTTTAAAAAAATAAAATTGTTCAGGAAACCCAGAGTTGCAAACAATTCGCATTATATCATGAGAATTGTTCAGGAAATCTTGAGAGTTGCAAAGTTCAGGAAACCCAGAGTTGCAAACAATTCGCATCATATCATGAGAATTGTTCAGGAAATCCTGAGAGTTGCAAACAATTCGCATCATATCATGAGAATTGTTCAGGAAATCCCGAGAGTTGCAAACATTTCGCATCATATCATGAGAATTGTTCAGGAAACCCAGAGTTGCAAACAATCCGCATCATATCATAAGAATTGTTAAGGAAATACTGAGAGTTGCAAACAATTCGCATCATATCATGAGAATTGTTCAGGAAATACTAAGAGTTGCAAACAATTCGCATTATATCATGAGAATTGTTCAGGAAACCTAGAGTTGCAAACAATTCGCATCATATCATGAGAATTGTTCAGGAAATCCTTAGAGTTGCAAACAATTCTCATGATATCATGAGAATTGTCCAGGAAACCCAGAGTTGCAAACGATTCGCATCATATCATGAGTATTGCAAACACCTCGAAGTACCAACGACTATATTTGATCGGGAGTATTTTTGTCCAAATTTCAATTCGAGGTACCAAGTTACACTATCCAAAAAACGGGTACCACTCGATAATTAGTTAGTTGAGAATGTATTAACTAGTACTTTTCTCACAATATAATAATATAATTATTATTAAACCGATAAATATAAAAAATAAACATGGGGACATTTTGGATTCCTCTATTCAAGTTGTACGCTTATGTCGAGAAGACAATTTTGTGTTTCTAACATATCAATGTGCCAAAATGTATATGCATCGGAACTCAAAATAAAAAACAAATTAGAATTGATTTCAATGTTTTGAAATCCGCCCTGTAACCGCGTTAAAACTCGTGACACCAACAGATAAAGCTCACATTCCTTTCGCGCACACCATCCAATAGACTTCAACTGTAAAGAGAAAAAATTAAAGCTCTTTCGATTTCCAATTCATACCACCTCGACTCCACAGACAGAAACTTCTTCAGACACTTAACTGTCTAAGTTTGTCGCCGGTTTCTTTTTTTTCTTGTGTTTTACCTTCGATGGCAATCGCCGACCGGCATAAACCCCACTCGGATATGAAACTGTTCAGGTTGTGTCCATTCTGGCAAACTGGAAACCGTACCGGAACTGGAACCACTTCTTCGTCTGCGTCGTCTACACAGTACCTGAACCAGAACCACCACCACAATAGCCATAATAACCGTCAGCACGAGTTTCCTGGTAATAAGTCGAAGCCACCCGTGACGGTTTCGTCCGTGGCTAGATCGCTTCTTCCTCCTCGTCGTCGACTCCGGCTTGATCCGTCTAACTATCTTTATTTCCCTTGTACGTTGTCGTTAGTTTTTAATCTTGCGTTGACTTTGAAGTCATTTCGATTATAAATATTATTGTCAAAATCGAATACACCTTAAGCTGTTTTGACTTTGAAGTTAGCAATTTTGTTGTTTGATTTGAGACTTTGTGAATGATTCTTTATTGCTTAAATTGTGTCTGGTTGGTGTATAAATTTTCAGATGAACCTGGTAAACAATCGAGGAGCGCTATCAAGTTGAAGAATACTAGCAAATCTCATGTTGCATTTAAGGTAATAAATTGTATAAACTGCTCAGTGTTCTCCGAAGGAAAAAAGTATTTGGTGCTTTAGTAAAAGTGCTATCTTGTGTTGGTTCATGATTTCTTGGTCTAGATCTTACTATAAAACACAATGTTAAAGTTACTAAAGTAAGTTATATTCTTTGAATTGATTAACTTGTTTCCATGCCTTTTTAGTTTCAAACCACAGCACCGAAAAGTTGCTATATGAGACCTCCAGGTGGTACCTTGGCTCCTGGCGAGACCATTATCGCGACAGGTAATGAATTTTTCTGATTGCGTCTTTACGGATGGATTCGCTTTCATTGAAGTTTTGTTGCACTTTTCCTTATTTTGTAGTCTTTCTATATTTGGGCAGTTTTTAAGTTTGTGGAGCATCCAGAGAACAATGAAAAACCATCATTAGACCAGAAGTGCAAGGTTAAGTTCAAGATTGTGAGCTTGAAGGTGAAACCAGGAACAGAGTATGTCCCTGAGCTGGTGGGTTATATAGCTCCTATGTTATAAGCCTTTATGCTTTAGTTGGGTGACAAATCCTGTTCTTGAAAAGATTCGGTTTTATTGTGACGGGATCTTTTCTTTTTTTAGTACTTATGGACCAGATTAGTAGAATGTTAGTGGTCGGATTTAAGCTATTGCATATGCGTTGAAGATAGAGAAGATATAGTTGACGATGTTTGTTTATTCGTCTAAAAGTTTGATGTGTGTTATAGCATCTACATCTGTGTTGCACCTTGTCTTTCCAGCCCTTTGCTGTTGACATGTATTGCCTTCGGACGGCAATTGCTTTCTGGCACTCGGTTCTGAAGTAGATTAGGTAAATATAACGACTTTCATAGTTGTCGACTTTATTAATTTATTCTGGTTGCTGGCTTGTTGTAGCTCTTTTTCTCCCACTAGATCCTTGCTTTAATTTAACAAAATAAATGAATTCAGAAGTATTGACATTGATACTAAGTTGAATCTTTTGAAGAGCATAGCCAGCTAGCTCTTTGGTTGTTCAATCAGTGAGTATAAACTTATTTCCTTTCTCATTATGCTTAGATGAAAATTTCCATTTTCTCGGTTCTAGTTGCGAAGATAGGTTCGATTAACTGATCCGTACACAATGAATGATTGATGTTCAGGAGTCTATAATCTAACTCTCCTCAGGTTTTGTCCCATCTATGTGGTTTTATTGGATTCTTTTCGTCCTTAAGTTATAATGGTATAAAATTTAGTGGCTAGCTATATACTGCATTGCGCTATAGCCCTTAGCAGAATCGGGGTTCTCCGTTCATTCATTTTTAATTAGTGTTTAAAAACTTACTTTATTATATACATTACATACAACTATGATATAAAGTGTAGTAACAAGTTGCATTAATATTCAATTTGTTATTTGTTTCATAGTTTGATGAACAAAAAGATCAAGTAACTGTTGAGCGCATTTTGCGGGTTGTGTTTCTTGATGTGGAGCGCCCGAATCCGGTAAGATATGATCAGCCCATTTCCATTCGATATTCTAGATTGTGAATTTGTGATATTATTTTTACTTGCATTATAATATACTGATACTACTGCTACCATTTGTTGCTATTAGGCATTTGAAAAGCTTAAACGTCAGTTGGCTGAAGCCGAGGCTGCACTTGAAGCACGCAAGAAGCCTCCCCCAGACACAGGTCTCCGTGTGGTTGGAGAAGGCCTTGTGATAGATGAATGGGTATGTTCTTTCTATTAAAAAACTAGTATATCTCATTTTTGGTACTTGTCTGTTGCTGTTTAACAAAAGCTCTCGATTTACTTGATATTTTTTAGAAGGAACGAAGGGAGAAATACTTGGCTCGACAACAAGTGGATCCTGCTTAAGATACGGCTAGCTCTCGAAACATGCTAGACCTTTGATGTTTTCTCTGGTATTAAGGAGATCTTCGTATGTAAAGTAGATGTTTTCTCAGCTATGTCTGACCAAGGCCTCAACTTGTATAGCTAAACAGATCTTCCGTGGATGAAAACTGTTAAAAGCATCAGGTTTTTTGTTTAGATCTTTTCTTTATTTTTGTAGCCTGATGTTATATTTGTAGCTGCCAATTTTATGAATTTCCTTCTTCTTTGTTACTATAATTTTACTTTTTATTTACTCGTTAATGGTTATCTATACCTAGGGGCCTTGATGGTTCCAAATGATCCGAAAACAAATCGGAACCGGTAAAAATCGGACTGAATTTTAAGTTTGTGGTTTATTTTAAAAACTTACGCTTATAATTTCGTAAACCGATGTAATTGCTTTGGAATTGAACTAATAAAACCGATAAACCGATAGAACTGGTTTGGAATCGAACTAATAATACCGATAGAACTCGTTTAGAATCGAACTAATAAAACCGATAAACCGATAGAACTAGTTCGATTCCAAAATTCATAACCGAAAACTAATTGATCCGATTCTATCAAAACCTATACTACCATCAACACCGGAACCGACCCAATAACGTCCCTGGATTAGATTTAGAATTTTAAAACGGAAAGATCTATATTTATTCAGGGACCTGAGATATATTGTAAAAAGGCCACCTGAGCTGAGATATTGTATTAAAATTTATTGTGAGGGAAAAGTTTTTTTTCAAAAGTAAAATAGAATCAGCAACTGTAAAGAATATAGTACAAATCTAGAACAGAACATATCCTGTACAATAAAAACATAACCTCACTTATCAAAATAAAACACACAAGTCAAACTTTTTATATAGTAATTTCATTTGGTAACTTAATATTTTGAGAACCGAAAATTTGATGCGAGCTATTCTGTGCAAACACAGCCAAACTGCATTTGCTACTACTAAATCCTTGCCATAGAGTGAAATCAACCGTTCCTGTTATCGTTTTCTTGGCCGATATATCTTTAGTGGTACAGAGTTTTTCTAACTTTCTGACCACGAAATCGTTTGATAGAACTCGCCCTTTGTTCTCTCCTGCTGGGCAGTCGTTTACTAAACCGCTTTCGTATAAAGCCACCATTATGTTGACGCCACTACTATCGACTTTTGTTCGTAATGATCCTGTTAACGTGACTTTCAGTGTTTCTGGTGTTGGTTGCTCAAATGTTGCCTGCTCAGTTCAAAAAAATTGTACTATAATATGTTATGCACAAACAAAGACAGTTCAAAACTAAAATTTGATTAAACTTGTAATAGTGTATAATCAAGTTTTAGCTCGATATAAATAGTTGGGTATAAATTAAAACTTCCCAAAATAATAGAGTATGTTGTACGAAATCAAAATATTTGAAAAAAATGCACTAGCAATCGATAGGGTTTTTAATGATTTTTTTAGAACCGAAACCAGATCGGAATGGAACCAGTAAAAATCAAACTAAAAATTGGACCGGACCGGACTTTAGTTTCATGGTTCTATTTTAAGAACAAAAATCGACAAAAAATCAAATCAATAAACGGTTCCAAATTGATAAAATCGATTTTTAAAAAATATTTTAGAACCGAAACCGGACGGAAATAGAACTGGTAAAAATCAGACTACAATTTCTTTAGCTTCATAGTTCAATTTTAAAAACTAAACCGATAAGAAATAGAATCAATAAACGGTTAATCCATTGAAAATAGGACACTAGTAAACTAATACAGGACCAAGCGGATAAAACCGACACGATAGACCAATATGTTATATTGTCAAATATACTAGATAAGGACCAGTTATAAAAAAATTAAAAATTAAATTATAAACTTTCAATTTTATATAATTTATTTAGGTAAAAAGTTTAGAAATCAAAATTACAATTTAATCTATTTTTTAAAAAATAGATTGAAAAGAACCACTAACTGATTAACCGGATAAAAAAAGGATCGAAACCAACCTGAAAGGAAAGTTTAGAAATTCGATTAGGTTTAAAAAACTAAAACCCGACAACTGTTAGAAATGACACTGGCAAACCGATAAACCACTATCGGACCAAGCCAATGAACCAACCGCACCGATAAACCGAACCAAGCCAATAACCAACCAAACCGATAAACCAATATCAAACCGCGCTGATTTTTATTATTTATTGTTTATATTATATTGTCAAATATAACAGGTAAGGACTAATTTAAAAAAAATCAAAAATTAAGTTATAAACTTTTCATTTCTTTAGGTAAAAAATTTAAAGATCCAATTATAATTTAATTTACTTTTTTGAAAAATAGACCGAACCGGACAGTAACTGATTAACCGGATAAAAGAAGGACCGAAAAGAAAAGTTTAGCAATTCAATTAGGTTTAAAAACTAGAACCCGACAACTTCACAGTCCAGTTCGAGCCAACCGATAATAGACTACTTGAACCGATAAAACTTGACAGTTCGGTCCGGATTCTAGTACTAGACCTCACTTTATTTATCATATTACAAATTTGAGTCATGTTACATATCGTTGGTCATGTTACATATCGTTGGTCATAGGTGACAATTTTGGGTGAAGTTGAAATTAGCAGAACTAAAAAGAAACACGAATAAAAATGCTAACCTGAAACTTAGGAGCAGGAAATCTGGGTGCATCCCTTATTGTCTTAAACAAGACATCTTCCTCGTTCCCGACACACTGTGCCCTACCTTGAACGACAACCTGCGGAGTGAACAGCTCATCAAGTTTCAACGCCTCCACGTAAGCCTTTTGCCTTACCGTCCATTGGCTGGACCCGTATGGATCTTTCCAACCCATGTAATCAAAGTAATCAACGTGGAAGCCGAGGATGATCACCGGAAAATCAATCTGCTGCCGGAAATCGCCTCTCCCTAACCGCGACAACAGCATCTCCGCCGCCGGTGACGTGGTACACCCCTGGGAGGAGAAAAGCTCAATGATCACCGGTCCTTCCGCCGCCGTCGTGTCGGATACTGATGTGGCGGATGATTTGGTTGCTGCTGTTCCGGTCGGTTTCTCCGCTCGTTTGCCGCCGAAACATGCGAAGAGGCGGGGGGCCATTGTGAAATTCGGTCTACTTTTTGCGGTCGTGGTGGAAGTTGATTGAAGAAGAGAGAGAATAGGAATCTTAGTGTAAGAGAAAGAGCATAAGTTAGAGGGAGAAGAAAACAGGGTTTATGTATGGGGTCATAATTAGAGAGGTGAAGAGACAAAGATGGAGAGGAAACCGGAGAGCTTGAGTAATATGGACTTAATAGATAAGGTAAATTACTTACTAAAACCCTTCTATTTTTACCATTATTGAAATGGAAACTTAAAAGAAAAAGGTAACCAAGTTTTTTGAGTTTAGGGTCAGAACATAATTGATGTTTAAAGAAATTTACTAAAGGATTAGACTATAAATAATATTAATAATAAGATTATTTATATTCTTTATTAATCAAGGATTAAACTATAAAATAGTTTTATTTTCTAAAAATTTAATTCAGCAACCGTATAATATACATAAAAGAAAAGTATGAGTAAATACCCTCTAAACTATTTAATTACTCACTCGTACCCGTTTTTTCGATAGTGTTATTTGGTATCTCGAATTGAAATTTGAAAAAAAAAACCCAACCATATATACCTGCTGGTATCTGCAGTTGTTTGCAACTCTCAAGATTTCCTGAACAACTCTAACGTTGCAACTCAGGATTTCTTGAGAGTTGTTACTGATGAAACTTTATTTAAAAAAAAAAATCATCAATTGATCTAGTTTTGTTCATTTAAAAAAAACAAAAACGATAGTACTTTCATTTATTTTTTTTCGAGCTCCGGTTTGAAAGACATTGATCTTTTAAAATAAAAATAAGAAAGATAAATTTTGGTTACGTGTCGTTGTTCATCAAAGGTAAAGGTAGTTAGGGTATTAAAATAATGTTAGGTACTAGGTGGTAATTAGGTAGTTGAGATGGGTATTAAGAGATAATAGATTAAACTTTGGATACTAGATGATAATAAAATAGTTGAGTGGATACTTTTAGATATGATTTTTTTTTGTATCTAACGTTATGAAATACCAATTTTTTTAGATTATAAATTTATTTATAAAATGTTAAATAATTTGAACTATATAAAATACCTATATTGTTGTTAGATTTTAAAAATCTAGTTTTATTTTTCAAAATTTTAAATTAAAATTTAATTTTAACTCTTAAATTTATTACTTTTGACACGAGTTCCATGTAGGGAAGATTTTATATATTTTTATGCAACCCATGCAGATTTGTATATATCATTTTGCATAAATCATGAATATTTTAGATAATTTGAAAATTCATAAAAGAAATGATTGCATTATTTGATATTGTTTCGTATTATTTTTAGTATTTTTATATGGACGAAGCTACATGTTTTTATTTCTTCTATAAATAAATAAAACATCATTTTGATATTTTTTTCTGTGAAAGAAATACCAAATTAAGCTTTTCTTTAGTTTTACACAAAATCCTAGGCATGAATATTTGAACCGGAAACGAAAGAACCGAACTGAAGCGATTTTGGTTCCTTCGTAATACCCAAATGGTTCTAGTTTTTAATTACCCACGATTTTCGGTTCGGAACCAAACCGAACCAAACTGAAGAACCGTGGGTACGCTTTGGGAATCGAACTCATGTATATCAACCCTAAAATTTACATTATTTAAAAATATATTTCTATTTTCCAAAATTAGATTCCCCTAAATATATCCTCTATCACTGACCTCTGATTATCTTTTCTTTATAAAAAAAATGATAACATAGTTAATTCAAAGTGGCAACATATTTACAAATAATTACACGTATAGACAAATTATCAACATTTATACAATTTCATAAACTTGATATCATCTCTCCTTTTCTTTATATAACTAACATTCTTATTTAATATATTAATTTTGGATATTTTTTATATTTAGTATTTATTTATTTTTTAATCTAACATAATTTTATAGTTTTGAATTATAAAATGAGTTTTATATCTGCTTATATTGCAGAGCATTTAAAGTATCGAAAATACCAGATTGAAACCGAATTAAATAACCATACCAAACTGCATAAAAAAGAACCGAACCGAAACGAACTTTATTCGGTTCTTAAATGGGTACCAGTTTTGAAGAACCGAATCAAAGAACCGAATGCCCATGCCTACAAAAACCAATTAAATCCAACAACTCCATTAAATTCTACCACCATCCTAACCATTTACACCAAAAACTCATTCATTCCACCTACTCAATTGATTTCTACCAATATAACCAACCTCGTTTCGAAAGTCCCAATTTATGCAGGTTTTAATAAAAACAACTAATTCTGAGACACTATCTCGGAATCAATTTTCACTGCTAACATTTGATTTTGAGATACTCTCTTGGAATCATTTGATTAATGCAAAAACATATAATTCCGAGATACTGTCTCAGAATTAGTTGTTTCTGCTAAAACGTGCACAAATCAGAATTTTCAAAATGCGTTCTTTTAAACACAGATTTTCAAGTTACATGAATATAAAACTAAAAAAAAGATTAAATTGCATTATTGGTTGATTGTGTGATGTTCTCCAGTGTTAAATCTTTTCTTTGGGTGTCTTACTCTTCCATGAATAATCTTCAAGAAATTTAAGATTGTTTTTTGTATTTAGGGTTTCATTTTGGAAGCTAAATCATATATGTTGGATTTAATTTAGGTTAATGATGTGTTCATTAATATAAGAGTTTCATAATGGTCAATGGTATCAAATTATAAATTAGAAGGTAAAGTGAAGGCAAGATAGTAAAAACAAGTGATTAATTAATTTATTTTGAATTATGGGGGGAATAAAAAATGTGATGGGATAAATAGCTTCACCATTTTTATATTTTTTCTATTCACCTATTCTGATTATGAATGTCGGTTGAATTTTGATTGTATGATTTTTTTATGTTTTAGGAATCCAGTGAGTAATATGTTTGTGTGTCAATTGCACACATTTATTTTTCACGCACGAGTATTATACTAAAGTTAACTTGGTTGAATGAGTTCAGTGCATAGGTCGTGACTTATGATGCATCGTCATCATTACATATTTGATTATGTGACAAAGTGGGAATTTCATAGATTGTTTTATAAATAGCAAAAAAATGATATAAAAAGGTATAAATGATGTAAAAGTAGATCGTAAGTAACACAAAAATATGAGTGTCCATGTCATTTAAGAATATATCTTATAACTTCACACGTTACTTATTGAAGACGAATCGTTATACGAAGACAACACAACCACTTAACAGTCTTGCACTTCGAAGGTCATTCACAAGCCGCAAAACTAAAACCAGATAAAAATGAATTGATCTATAATTATCGTTATCGGATGCACATCATATATACATTAGTCTTTGAAGAACTATAGCCTGAGAAATGTATCCAGCATACGCAACATACACAATATTTGGAAAAAAATGCGTTATGTTAAAAGTCTCACACGCAATACTTTTTATTAAAAATAAAAGAGAAAACTTATTTAGATAACACATGAAACCGTAGGATCAGAGGTGATCACTGATTTGTTTTCCACATATTATAAAACCATTGAGTTGTTGCGTACATTTCCACAAGTACGTATCACGGACATTACTTATAAGATAATTAATTATAAAATAACACTTGGATAAAATAATACCATTAAAAAAAATCTACATCACTTCACAAACGAGAGTCAATTTAGACAACAAAATAATAAACTGGTAAGTGATATTCAATATTTAAGTTACACTTAAAAAATCAACGTTATAATCGAACTCTTTTATTTTTATTTTATAGGGCTGATTACTCACTCAAACATAAAATATTACACCACTTCGATTTAAATTAATATCACACTTTTGGGGTTAAATTCACGCATTTCTTGATATTTATTAAACTTTTTTAAGAATCATTTGAGAAAAGTAAGTTAAGTGCTAAACATACTATAATGTTTATTATATTTTTGTATCTTCGAGGTTTAGTATTAAAACCGACCTTCGTTATATTATTGAGTATTTATTAACATAGTAAAGTTATATGTCTTGATCAGAAAATATGTGGATGTATTGTTAAAAAAATACACAAGTTTTTTTGTACATACGAACTAGTCATGTTGGAGATAGACCATATGAGCATTCTTTAAACTTATATAATATATTTTGTTACACCTTAGAAATTGTTTATCGTTTGAAAACCATGTTTAAATATATATTTTTTTAAACAAGAATAATTAAGACTTCTATCTCTGGTTACATGTCAAATATCCAGGCCCGTATAGGAAATAAGATGATGTAAATCTTTACTACCAAAATAAGTCATGTGGTAAAACCATAAGAACCAGTTAACATTAAAGGTATAAAAAAGACCCGCCAAACCGATAATCTAAACATGATAAATCTAATTTTGAGTATGTTCTTGACCAAACTCAGAATGGTATTATGCACTGTATAATAGGTAACATGACACAAATAATTTTTTTTTAAAATGAAATTGTCTGGCATCGGATTAGTTAGAACCACTTAATAGCAATGTATGATATACAAATTTTTGCAAGCATGATGTCTAACATTTTTACTCTTAAGCGGTTCCCCACCACATTCAAACCTTATAAATAAGATCATAATCGCGTTCATTTGTAGAAATAATTTTGTTCATGTAAGTAAATCAATTTTATTATATTTGAGTACGTTAACGTTAGTTTGATTTTTATAAGTTTTTACTCTATTTTAAAGGTTCATATGTTTCCAAATGGGCTGCTACCAGAATTATATTATATGTGGTTGCACCATTGAACATAAAAAGTAAGTGCATGAGAAGTTCTGTACTATAAAAATAAACAAATTTAGTTAGATCATGACACCTTTCTGATTTGATTATATAATTTGTGAATCTTTTTCATGTCATGTTTGTGCTTAATTTTGTACACCAAATATGGTATTTTTTGTTTATGTTATTATACTTGGTTAACTATGATAGTGGTCTTATTCATGTACTGTTTGAACTTAATTATGTTATATTTTAACTTGATAATGTTTGAACTTGATTATATCTAACTAAAATATGGATAAAATTATGATATATTCATCTAACATAACCCTTAACACTGCAAGTATTAAGATAATTTATGACATATGTTGATATGTTACTTAGGAATGTAGTATTATTAATAGGGTAAGAGATATAATAAAAATTGAGCGTACTGATCATGTTAGCCTTATTCGACACATGTTGAGATAAAATTCGGCCTCGTAGTTCATGTCATCCTTATATGGTTTGTGTCAATATAATATTCAACTTTGTATATTATGTTATACTTATTTTACACGTGTTGAGATTTGATTTGGTCTCGTGGACTATGTTATCATTATTAGATACTATATAAATAGAAGCATTATTCATGATGAAAATAAACCTTGGATCTAAAAAATAAAGTGGAGTTTCGTCGAAGATTCATATTCAACGGAAACCGTCAAAGAAATAGCAAAAAACATACAAGATGAATGCAAAGTATTTTTTATAAAATGCAAAATATTTTTTTAATGTAGTGGTCTACAAGAAGTACTTCATCTATGGGAAAAATCACATCGTTTCACTGTAAGCCTCATGCAGTCGTGAAGCAGTAATAACTATATGGGCTAATTAAAAAGGCTAAGAATATAACGGGTTTTCAACCTTTCATACAAAACATAACAAGTAGTGTTTAAACTTTACTCTCGTTATTATTGATGACTACAAAAATATTTGATGGGAAAAAGTGTCAAAACTATTTCGAATTGAGTCACGCAGATGTTAGAGAGATAAGATAAAACATGAATTATAGAGAGAGAAACAACCAAAATAGTAAAAAAGTAATAATTGTTGAAAGGGTCTATGGTCTTATACAATCATGAAGGTGAGCCATTGGGCCTACCTAGCTAGCTTATTTTTTGTTATTACAACTTATTATTCACTAATGATAAACATTTTACTCATTATTATACAAAATATCCTCAAAGTTACATATTTGTTGGGTTTATATTAAAAGGTTAATTATGATCCAATGTTTTACTGGTTCGATATGCGGGGTGGATAAATCATGTTCTTATCAATCATCACCAAAAAAATAATTAAAAAATAGTTGGATAATGTAAAGGACCACATTGCATGTAAGAGAGAAGGAAATTATAAAGATAGATGGGTTCACGTAAATAAATACATAAATTAATACATATTAAAAATTGACCTTCACTGTAAGTAGTGTTTGATGATATTATTCTTAATTATCTTATGCCGATTATTTACCTTTAAATCAAATTTCTTATTTATCGTTGTATTTCTTATGTGGTGACTTGTTTTTGTAAGAATTTATAGGTTACCATTTTTGCGCCACACAATTCAAGGCTATAACAAAAAAACAACTTCATATCCGTACATGAGTTGTGCATCATGAGTTGAACTTTTTCAAAACATATGCACATTTATGTCAAATTTTGGACGTTGACTTTTCAACCAAAACCATAGCTTTGCATCTAAATTGGGCATATTCATGAAACTTTTATATTTTGTGCAAAATTAACAAGGGCCAAAGTATTGGCCTAGGTTCTCACTTGTTGTATGAAACACGTCTTCTATACTAGTACAATATGTGTGAATCCGTACTAAAATTTAGGCCCAATATATCAACCAGACCTATAGCTTTACACATGTTATGAGAAATTTTCCTAAAAAGTTGTACAAGATGTGTGAAACTATGGTTCCAATTTGTAAATCATAGGTAAAATTTTTGGCACAGATCTCCACATGTTGTGAAAAGTTTCAAGGCATATTTTGTAAAACATGTACGAATCTAGACCAATGTTTTGGCCTCCTAGGTTTGCACATATTGTGAGAATTTGTAAAACATGTTTCATACAATATTTTTTAAGACTATGCTAAAACTCCGGCTCAATATTTATACAAAAAGACGGAACAAATTTGATACATTATTTGAAAATATATAATTTTTTAATCCATGAAATTATTTATATCTGGCATATATCACTTGAAATAACATCTAAGTCAAAATATCATACAGTCAAAATGTTATTATTCATCATACTTAATATAAAGATGATTACGACATATATAGTTTAACATAAAACATAGTTATAACATAAGAAATACTTAAAATACATAATAAAAATCAATATTCATAATACGAAATAATGAAACTTACTTAAAAAATAAATTTTCGATGTGAAATACGAAGTGGTGGTCCAAAAACTCAACTTTTTGTATGGTTCACGAATGGGACACATGTCTTATTACAATAATATCACAATACTCATAGTGATGTTGGCCACATGAGTCAAACAAAGTTTTGTCTATATGTTTCATGGTTGAAAATACTATGGTTGGATATTATATACTACAAGTTAACCTCACTTTGAATACCATGGTTGGAATATATATATATATATATATATATAAAAGTAACATATTTTATTAATAATGAGTGACAAATAACTTTGAAATATAATATTAAGTGTCAAATAACTTTAGTACATAACAATTTGGCCAATCTCATAAGCTTAAGAAAAAAAACTAGCCTTCTGAAAATATAACCCCCAAATTTAATTTTCACATTCGAAAAATCCACCCTTAATTTGCTAAAAATAAGACTTTAATTCATTTTCCTTCTAAACTATACTTCCTGGAAGAATACTTATAAATATAGTAAAGCTTTAGAGAATTTTTAGAGTTCAAATGTCCTTTTCGAAGTCCTTCAGGTCAAAACCATAGGTAACAAGTTAATTTTTCATTAGATTCTCGAGCTTCTTTATAAAGTTCCATCATAATAAAGTTATTTCTGTCAATTAGATTATTGGTATCTTCTTTCTTTGATAATTCATTGACATTTCCCGGTAAATCAATAATTAACTTCCTCGACCAAAGCAGAGTTCAGATATTTGATCAGAGCTTGAAAGAGTACCGACCTCTTGAACTTTTTAGGTAAAAACTTTATATGATTCTTAGAATATTTTTCTCATGATGATTATTTTTTATTGAATATAGGTTTGATTTGAAATAATTTACTCCATAAAAAACCGATTGATTTCTTTTCTAGAATGATCTTATTCATATTTTAGAAATCTTGATCGATTTTGATATCTGCTTCTACTTTCAAATTCTTCAATGTTTTGATTATAGTGAATTAATTACATGCAAAATTTTAAAGTCATGTATAAGTACCTGCTTCGAAACTTGTAAGTGATAATGAATGGAGAAGATAAATGTTTAAGTAATAGATGACCCATTTCAAAGCTTCATATTAAAACTAGAGAAATCTAATATAAGATTTCTATACTGATAGCTATATCTAATTCTCTTGATTTTTTATACCAGATTGACACAATCAATCTTCTAACCTTAGATAATCAACCTTAAGAATTTCAAGTAAAGTAATAGGTTTAAGTTGAGTATGAGATTGGTTTTGAGCGAAATAAAATCTCTTTTGGATTTTTAAAGATCATTTAACAAGCTAATCGACTACTTGATTTTGTTCTCTATCTATGTGTCTAATTATCATAATAGAATATATCGAATTCCTATAATATTTAATAAGAGAAACAATAAACCAATGAGCTTTATTTTCCCTAAGAATTTTAATAAAGATAAGAGAATCAGATTCAATATCCAGATTCTTGATACATTTTTCCTTACATATGAGTAACCCATCAAAGAGAGCCATACATTCTGCAATGTTAGGAGCTTGTTTACCATATATTATGTTATAAGTAACAATTATATCACCCTTATTATACCTAATAGAACCACCACATCCTGATTCACCAGACATACCACAAGAGCCATGTTAATTAAGCTTAAAGCTAATACTTAGAGGAAGATTTCATTTGAGAGGTAAACTAATTCCAGGCTTGATTAAATAATGGAGACATCCTAATTCAAAAGCAATTTTTTTTCATCTTTAAATCAATGTGACCTATTAAGAAGATTAGAATAATATAAGATTGAGATTATGTTCCTAGTATGATCTTTGATATATTTAGAAGTAATGATTTGTTCTCGAAATTTAGCTTTATTTCTGGAACTCTATAATACCCAACAAATAATTAGAGGAAGAATATATCTAATGTGGATCCCTTTATCTATAAACCAAACTTAACTTCTTATAAGATGTGAGATTGTCACGTGTCTCTCAATAAGAATTTTAAATAAACATACAAAATACTACCAAACGTCCCAAACAATATTGTAATTTACAAAAAGATGATTTTTTTTGTAGGTAGCTCCTAGAGATTTATGTTGTATTCCTCCGAAATAAGATTATGGATAATGTTATGTAGATCTTCTAATTACTTAAGATTTGTTTGGATTATTAAGATAGATTTAAAATGAACCACTGTAGAGTTTCCTAATTATGATTGTTCACTTAATTAAGTGTCTTCAGCCAAGATTATTTTAATTTTATTTTTACTCATTCTTTTTTTGACAGAATTATGGAAGCTAGAAATGATTCTATCTCTATTTTTAAGCCAATTGGAACTAATTTTTTGTTAATATAAGACTTCTTCTCCAACCAAAAGTTGAATTTGATTGGCTTAAGATTTAGCAAGGGTTATTTTATCTTCCAAACATTTAGATTCCTCAAAACACCTTTCCATGAACTTGAATTCATCTTCAGCTTGAGCTAAGGCGTACAAGATATTTCCAAAAATTTCACAATTCCACTTTATAAGATATAGTTTTAACCTTTTGATTTTTTCTCCAGAATATTTGGATAGCAGAACCAACCATTTCATCATTCCAGTTTATATCAACCATTTTAAGAAAATCTAGATGCATTGTCCATATGTTTTGAAACTTGGATGATAACTTGACTTGAATGTTATCAGTTATGATAAATATAATCAGAGGTGAATGGTCTGATCTAGTTTTGGATAGATATTTAACTTTAGTATTCTCAATTTTTTAGACTAGACTGGATTGTATTGAACTCGATCAAGCCTTTTCCATTTTCTATTATTTGTCAAAGTAAATTTTGAGCATGAAAAGCTTGCATCCTCAAGTTGACAGTCTAATATAGTGTTATTAAATTCACCAATACTCCTCAAACAAAGAGTAAAATATGATAACTATCATCGAGAGTTTAAAATAACGTTCAAGTTTCCCACAACTATCCATTCTTTAGAGTTGTCTGCAAATTCTCTTAGAGAGTCCCAAATAACAATCCTCTTCTCTTTTATACATTGGTATAGAATACAGTTACCATGAGTTCTTTATCTATATATGAGTGCCTCACTTTTAAATTCATACATTGTTCTTGATTAGTAACTATCTCGACAATAAAATCATCTTTTCGCATAATCCAAATATTATTATTAATATTTGCTCAACTATCATGAAATCCAATTTGTTATACTAATTGATCTAATTTATCAATAGAAACCAAAGGTTCTTAATGAATAAAAAAAATAAACTTTTTCACCTTTTTGAATTGACTAAGTCCTTTTTTCCCAACCTCCTAGCATTCTAGTTTAATATACAGATAGTCATTTTGACTTTCCAACAAAAGGTCTTCCTCTCCCTTTAATTTTTATTTATTTTGGTGTATGTTGGTCCTTTGAAATATTTGACTTTAATTGTTTTTTATTTCTTACTAAGGATCTTCTTAAATTCATTACCTTCTTTTGTTTTATTTTGGACAAGACATGCTGGGAGACTACATATGGTTCCTAGAGTTGGAGAAATTGTTTCAGATGAGAAGATTAAGACAATTTCAATTTAGTGTAAGGCTTCGATAATCTCATTGTCATATATATTTTGAAATAACCTTACCTAATTCTTAAATAGGCTGGGTATTAGTAAGAGTTTCAATAGGTGCTTTATATTTTTTTTACCTTGGTTATTTTGTGATTTATATTTTGTTAGACTCTATAGGTTGAATAAAGTTTACTTTATCTTTTAGTATGGATCATTCCTTTATTAAAATTATTTTTCTACCTTTTGATCAAGCTGAATCAAACTTTTCATTATACTAAGTGTTCCCCTTTGAGTGTTATCGGTTCCTTTAGAATCTAGATCATTGATAATGATCGATATGACCTTAAGCACCCATGTTTCCTTTTGTAAAGTAGGTTTCTGGTTATAGTTATCTAAAATTTGAATTGGTTCATGGTTTTTCTTTAAGTTTTCACAATCTTTGCGTGATGTTAGCCTTTTACAATCAGTGGCATTGTGGCCAAGGTGTAAACAGTTAGAATAATTGGGTGCCAAGTCGTTGTATACTATGTCTTGCCAAAATCCTTCGTTATCACCAAAATCTATCCAAACTCTGTTGACCAATTTTTATGAAACATCAAGTTCCACCAAAACCTTACATCAATCAAATTTATCTATTTTTTGTGGGAACCCAAAATTTTAAAGGATTTCCTTAAGGTTTAACAACAATATTGATAGTATCTTTGTTATATATATATATATTCAAAAAACTTGGTTAGTCTTCTTTAGACTGGGGTGATAGAGGGTTCTATTTTGGATGTTAAAGAAAGGTAACAATTTAAGTATTCTCATTGTGTGTTTACCTAAGGAACACACATCACGTTTCCATATATTCCTTAAATCATCTTTATGATCTAGTTCAATAATACATGCCTACCATCCCACCAGGAAAGAGTGTATCCACCCAAGAATCCCATGTTGTATTATTACCATTCGAGGGAAACATGTATAAAATTTACCTACTAAAGTACATTTAGAAATCGAAAGAAGACTTTCCTGATTGTGAGTCGAGAATTGGATTGCTTTATGGTATTCTTTGTCTTGGATTTGGGCGTTGACGTGATGAAATTTCTTTGTAATGACTTTTGTAGCTTTTGCATCTGTTTTAGTGTTTTGAATTTGAAGCAAATATTGGTTAGTTATGAACTTTGGTGTGGTTTTTCAAAAATTGGATTTTCTTAAACTCTATAAGTTGGGTAAAATTATAAGGTTTACTTTCTATAATATGTTCATGTAGTTGCTTGTATTGTACATGCGGAGAAAATTCTTCCAAATTTGAAACAAAAATTGATTTTAGTGTACACTTAATAACTTTGTTTTCAAAAAGAGAGTATGATGGCAGTATGGATGTTGAAGACGACAATAGAGAAAAAGATTTGCGTGGAAGATGATCTTCATCCATATTACTGATGACGAACTGGACCTGGTTTCCAAACGTTTTTTTTTACGATTCAATTTTAAATCTATTTTTTTTTTTAAATAAAGTATTCGTTTTTAGTGATTTTCGTCTTGTATTTATTTATATATATTTTAACAATATTAATATTAAACTTTAAAATTAATATATAAAAAATAAAACAGGTGAAAAAAAAGTAAAACAGGATATAACCATTAGGTATAAATGTACTTTTCTAACTATGAGTTTTTAATTAATTTATTAATTTCATCTAAGATTTAATCAAAGTTGAATCAATAAATTTATTTATTTATTTGACTGAGGCACACTAAATTTAATTCGATTAGTTTTTAATTTTCACATACGGTCGATATAGATGGTAATCTAATTTTAAAACATAGAAAAACTTTGTTTTAGATGGGGTAATTAAGAAAGAAGCTAAAATCTAAGGTTCAGAAGAAATTTAGTTGCAAATTTGATTCTATATTTTAGCTTTTAAATCTCAGATATTCTAAAATATTTGATAGAGTTGTTTACCGACACAAAGGAGTCGGTGACACGTTGTGTTGTGTGTCTGGTCAGATTGGTTGGGATGTCAACCGAGATTAAGCAGCTCCAACCAAAGTCTGGAACCGACTCCTCCTCATGTTCGATAGTATTACACTTCAGTTTTATTTTTTATTTGTATTGGCTAATTTTCATGGTTAAATTAATTATGAAAACAACAAAGGTAATGTTCACGAGTAGTCACGGTTGCTCGTTAAATAATAATAAAATTATTATCTTCGATTTTTTTTTACAATCATATCTTTAACTTAATTAATTTATGTTTTTTAAAACAAAAAATATTCAAAAATAATAAATATTTTTTTTAGAAAGTTACCAGTAAATACCTTCTCAACTATGTAATTACCCAGTAGTACCTGCTTTTTGGATAATGTCACTTGGTATCTCGAATTGAAATTTGGACAAAAATACCCCGACCAAACATACGCGTTGGTACTTCAATGTGTTTGCAATTCTCATGATAGGATGCGAACTGTTTGCAACTCTAGATTTTCTGAACAATTCTCATGATAGGATGCGAATTGTTTGCAACTCTTAGGATTTCCTGAACAATTCTCATGATAGGATGCGAATTGTTTGCAACTCTGGGTTTCCTGAACAATTCTCATGATAGGATGCGAATTGTTTGCGACTCTCAGGATTTCCTGAACAATTCTCATGATAGGATGCGAATTGTTTGCAACTCTCAAGATTTTCTTAACAATTCTCATGATAGGATGCGAATTGTTACTGGTGAAATTTTATTTAAAAAAAATAAAAAAAAATAATCAATGGATCTAGTTTTGTTCATTTTTAAAAAACAAATGCGATGGTACTTTTATTTATTTTTTTTCAAGCTTCGGTTTGAAAGATACGGATCTTTTAAAAATAAAATAAAAGAAAAAAATAGGAAATAAATTTTTTGGTTAAGTAGTTGTTCATGAATAGTGAAAGTAGTTAGGATATTAAAATAATGTTAGGTATTAGGCGGTAATTAGGTAGTTGAGTTTGATACAAAAAGTGACAATTGTTCCATTTTTAGATACTTGCCGATATTTTTTACAAAGAAAAAGGAAAATTAAATTAATCAATATAAAATTAAACTAATCTAGAACTTAAATTTCCAAATAAACTTTACTAAATCGATTACTTTTCTAAAAGTGGAAATAATAACCCCCGAGTAGTATTCTGATTGGGCCAACAAATTGGGCCATTTGATTTATATGTATCTAGCCATTGTCAATTCTACCTTAACGATATATATTCAAACTATTTTTTATTAAAAAAAGTCTATGTGTATGGCCCAGTCCGTAACAAAAAAAAATTGGATTTTGAAAGGAGAGTCCAATCAAAATACAGCTCCTACTAGAGGTGTCTAATGGTTCAGGAACCATGGTTTAAAGCTGACAACCTGCTTAAGAACTGGCGGTCTACCTGCGAAACTGGCCCATTAGGACTGCAACCCGCCGAGACCGCAACCCGCCGAGACCGCAACCCGCCGAGACCGCATAAGGAGCAACCCGCCGAGACCGCAACCCGCCGAGACCGCAACCCGCCGAGACCGCAACCCGCCGAGACCGCAACCCGGCAGGACTGCGAAACCACGGTTTATTTGTAAAAAACCGGTGGTTTATTGGTAAATATTATGCTGATTTTATTTATTTTATATCCAAAATGTTATATTTAAAAAATATTGAGATTGAATATTATTATAGAATTATTATTACATTTTTGTTAATATTAATTTGTTTTGGTTATTAATATTTTAAGTGTTGTAATTATTATATAGTCTAAAATTTTAAATATTACTTATGTTATTATCATATTTTGAATATTATTATTATTATGTTTTTATATCTAATACAAAGCAAAACTATATCTTATCATGTTAAAATATTACAAATTCTACGGTTATAATTTTAATATTACATTTTGATTACTATTGTGATTTGGTTTTAAATTTTACAAGTGTTTGATATTATTTTTTAAACCAAAATTAGATCTTATGAAGTTATAAGTATTTCATAATACATTTGTTGTTGTTATAATAAAAGGTAAAGTCATTTTTGGATAATTTAGCCGTTCACAGTTTATACTCGTGCGGGCCAGGAGTTGTACAAATGTTTTCAAATTACAATACAAAATAGTAAAAAACTATTACAAACATCATTCATCTTCAGCTTCGTCTTCTTCGTAAGTAAAATCTTCGCCGTCAGCTTCGTTTTCTTCCGCAATTTCTTGTTCAAGTGTATCTTCGTAATCATCCGGATAATCTTCGAAGATGTCGTCTACGTTCACTTCGTCTCTGAACTCTATGTCTTGCATCCTTTTATCCGCCGCTGTCCAATCCTTAACTGCCACAAGCACTCCAAGTGCTTTGCCCGTCAATCTTGTTCTCTTAGTCGTGTATTGCAACCTCGCTTGGCTGAAAGCACACTCACTTGCAACTGTAGACATAGGTATAGCATAAATCTCTTTAACAATCCTGCAAAGAATAGGAAACTCTTCAGTTTTGGTACCCCACCATCGTATGATATCTTCAATACCTTGGTCTTGATAATTCGTAAAGTCAAACCTAGTGGTCCAATATCTATACAACTCATTATCAGATTGAGGGGTTTCTGTAACATTGTTGTTTCGTAACATTGCCAATCGAATATAGTTAGTATTTCTCCCTCTACCCCTATTGTTACTACTGCTTACATTTGTAGATGTATTTGATCTATATCTTGCAGCATACTTATCATAGATATTATACAAACTATCATATATACCGCTAATATATCCTTTAGGGTCAATTGGTTCGGTCGGTGGTATATCTGTAGGAAACCGTACAGATTTATAAAAGCAATCAACTAGCAATTCAAATTTTTCTTTTCGTGAAAAAGGATCTAAAAGGCAAGCAAATGAATAACTATCAGGGATTGGATGAAAATACTTTGTGAACTTATATTCCATTCCAGGCACCATGTCTACGCATGCATAATGTGATCTAAATTCATCCATATGCATGGCAAGATTAGCAATCGTGAAAAGGGCCAAATGAGCATTAGGTTGATTTTGTGAAGAAAAGGTTAGGGTGTTTTCTTTAAAAAGTCTTAAAAATCTTAACATGTGTGCACAAAATTTCCAATGATCTGGTTCAATTGGTGTTTCACGATATGTATTATAAAGCGTCGATATCTCTTCTTTAAAAACATGCGCACGTGCAAGCATTGTGTAAGTAGAATTCCATCTAGTTTCTACATCTAATAAAAGTTTCTTATATTTTTTCCCATTTGAAAGAACAAGTGTTTTAAAAGCTCTTTTTTTAGCAGCGGATGTCGAGCAAAATAGGATCCCATTTTTTATAGGGGTAATATAATCACCCTGAACCTTACGTATTCCTTCTTTCGCAATTAATTGAAGTACGTGGCATAAACATTTGGTGTGAAACAATTTTGGAAAAGGAGGATTGCAATCTGCTATAAGATATGTTATAGCACTAATATTAGAAGATGCATTATCCAACGAAATAGACATAATCTTGTTTTTAATGCCATAAACATTCATGCATTCAGTCATACTCTCCCTAATTATTTGTGCGGTATGCTTCCCAATTGATTCAAACCATATAATTCTCCTTTGGAGGACCCATTGGGCGTCCATCCAATGGAGGGTAACACATATCATATCTAAATCAGTAAAAGTAGCTATGTCACTAGTAATCGAAACATTCCATGGCAAAGTCTGCATAGTTTGAATAATCTCTTTTTTTCTTTGTAAATAATATTTAAAGGCTAGCGATCGCAAAGAGGTACGTGGAATGCGTGTTGCCTGTGGGTTTACCCCAACTTGCATCCAATTTTCGTATCTCCAAGAATCCCCAAAACTAAATGGTTGTAAACTACCGACTGCATAAATCATTGTTGCTTCCCTATACGTATCGTGGTTAAACTCAAAAGGAAGACCTGTTTGAGGGTTCGTGCAAACATTAGTTGGGTTAGGTTTTGTAGGATCATATATTTCATGTTTCGATAAATGTTTTACCATAGTGCTAGTGCCCATATTTCTAGATCCACTTACGTGAAGATAACGTTTATTGCACTCTTTACAATAACAAAACAAACCATCTTCTGATAGAGTATAGTGTTTCCAAATCCAAGATGTTTTCTTACGAGATCTCCCCCCACTAGTACTTCCACCACTACTTTCGTGGGAGGAGAGTGTGTCAACGTGAGGGAATTCTGTAGAAAAATCATCCATGGTATTGAGATCCACATTAGATGGTGGGTTTATCCCAGTATTTCTACGTTTTGAATTCATTTTAAAACTAATAACAGTTTTTTTTTCAAATATGCAATAAAATACTAATAATAAAATCACAATTTAGACTAATAACAAGATATAACAACTAAATTTAGACTAATAACAAGATAGAACAACTAAATTTAGACTAATAACAACTAAGAAACAATTTGCGGAAAAACAAAAATCAAACAATTTCGAAAGTAGGAGTAGAATAAGTAAAATAACTAATTGTAGTTTTCTAGAACTTATCGAACAAATAGATAGATTTAGAGAGAAGTAGAGAGTTGTTTGAGAGGTGTGAGTATTGGTGTTGGGGTCTCCTCTACTTATAGGGGAGACCCAAAAAAAAAAAACCGAAAAAACAAAAAAAAAAAAATCGCCCGGACCATCCGGATGGGCGTCCGGATGGTCCGGACACATGATCCGGGGCATCCGGACAGTTTCGCCCGGACGCCCGGACAGACAATTCGGACCATCCGGACGCCCATCCGGATGGTCCGATTGGAACCGGGGCATCCGGACGATCATCCGGATGCCCCGGTTCAACCAACGGCTAGTTCAAACGAACTAGCCGTTGGCAACGGCCAAAAGCGGACCATCCGCACGCGTGGCCGGATGGTCCGCTTGATGACGTCATGCTGACGTCATCAAACGGCTAGTAGAAAAAAAAAAAAAAAAACACAAAATTACCCTATAAATACACCCTACATCCTCCTATATTTTTCACTACAAATCTCTCCCTCTCCACTACAAATCTATCCCCTCTCTCTACTACACTTCTCTAAATTTTTTTTATATTTTTCAAACTCTATTTAAATTTCAGGTTTCGCAAATGTCTTCGAAAACAAAAAAGAATGCTCGTAAAGGTGGACGTAGTGAACCAACCACTTCCGAATTGAGAGAGGTGGAAGAAATGTTGTTGCATACCATGGAGCATGAGGTAACGGAGAGCGAGACTATCGAACATCGCCCCGAGGGGGAGATTCGCATCCGTAGTAATCAGCAAGGAGGTCGAGGTGTAACAAAAATTTGGTCTGGTATGTTTCTGAACTACGAGGAACTGATCCAAATAGAGGGTATGCAAAAATTTTTCAAACTTATTGAGCCTACTAATGGCCAAGGTTGGATGAATCTAGCTAGATTCAAATGTGATTGGTATATAGAACTAGTGCGAAAGTTTTATTCCACGGCTAGATTAATCGAAAATGATCCAAGAGGTTTAGGATTGAATTGTTTGATTGATGGTAAAGACATTAGTTTTTTTGAAACTGATTTCTACGATCTTTTTTCCGTTCCAACCCATGATATCTATACCGGTAATAAATTACCTCCCATTAGTTATCGCCCTACGATATGGAGTGCTGATTGGCCTTTGTCTTACGAAGAAGCGGTAGAGATTCTTACTTGTCCTGGTGCGGAAGCTCCGGAAATTAGCGGTAAATTTCGAGCCATGCGGGGTAATTTGGATGGTATTGGGAAATTAGCTTTGAAATTGGTAAATAGTATATTTCTTCCACCTAGTAACAATGATTCGCAGCTTTCATATATTCAAACATTTGTTACTGCTTTTATGATTCGAAATCAGGGAATAATTAATTTACCCAGCTTGATGATTCGAAATATGGCTGCGAGGTGTGGTACAGATAAACTACCTTATGGGATGATATTGAGTAAATTGCTTGTTTCGAAAGGAGCTGATGTGAGTATGTACACTCCGGTGAAGGTGAGGCCGACTAGTGCTATAGGTAGAAACTCTTTGCGTTTGCAGGAAATATACTCTTGGGATGGAGAGTTGATTTCGAAATTAGAGGCATGGAACCACCATAGAGAAGACTTGAATCAGATATATATTGCGAACGGTCTTACAAAACCGCCAAATCCACCTACTCAGTATCGAGTTGAGGCTGAAGTGTCTTTCGATCCAAATGCTAGTGGTTCTTCGCGAGTACCGCCACAACAAAGACGAACCGATCGCGAATTTGCTGAGTTTGCGCATACTCAACAAATGGTTTGGCATGATGATTTTACAAAATGGCAAGGTGAATTTCAAAATTGGCAGGGGGGGGGGTAAATGACCAGCTTAGCCAGATACAGCAGTGGCAAGTAGGGGTGAATGATCAACTTGGTCACCTCCAGCAGTGGCATGGTCAATACGAGCAGTGGCATGGTCAATACGAGCAGTGGCATCATGGACAAGATCAATGGAATGAGCGATTTGCAAACTCTCAAGCCCAACAGTCGGAGTATATGCGACAGATGATGGAGAACATGCATTTGCAAGGTCCATCACCTAACAACAACAACAACGATGAAGCTCCTTAGTTTTTCGCAATTGATTTTCATTATCGTTGTAATGTTTTTCTTTTTTATTTGATTGGAAAACTATGTTACTTGTTTGGTTTTTATTTTTAATGAATTGTTTGTTTTGCTTCTATTTTTTATTAAATGTTATTTAAATCACTTACCTAGCTTTCAATTTTTATTTTGTTCTTTACAACTTACAAGTAATTTATGTTTATGCATATAAACTTCTAATATTGAATAGTTCGAAAATACAATAAACTATATAATTCATCTAACCATAAACACTTCAAGCTTGAAAGAATCTAAAGAATCACCTAATAATTTAAAATTTTAATACAATTATATGTCTAATAGGTATATATTATTTAATAGTAATATATTATTCAAACGTATCAAAATCAAATTACAATTATTTTTTTAAAATATAATTGATGATTATAAAATTTCGATTAAAATGATAACATATTTAAATTAAAATACATGAAATAGAATAATTAACTCAATTATTGAAATTAGATTCAATTAACACTTACAAATTAATTTTAAATAACATTATAATATATTCTGATAAACGGTTCTTAAATGGTTAAATGGTTTGGCTGATGGTTTGAACTGGTAAACGGCTCTTAAATGGTTCGTCTGGTGGTTTGAACTGGCGGTTTAACTGTGAAACTGGCCCATTACGACTGCAACCCGCCGAGACCGCAACCCGCCGAGACCGCATAAGGAGCAACCCGCCGAGACCGCAACCCGCCGAGACCGCAACCCGCCGAGACCGCAACCCGCCGAGACCGCAACCCGCCGAGACCGCAACCCGCCGAGACCGCAACCCGCCGAGACCGCAACCCGCCGAGACTGCAACCCGTGGTTCAGACTTAAACGGTGCGGGTTGGTGCTGGTTCAAACCGTTTGACACCTCTAGCTCCTACCTTCTAAAACCAATATTATATATATTTCAATTTTTTGATTGATATATCATGTTCACCACTAAAAATAGAGGGGGTACTAATATGATAGGAAGGGTCATGTCTAGAAATTTATAGCACTAATATTTAATCTCATAAATCCGTGTCAAATTAGATATCTATGTACTAAGATATTCGCCTGCAGAATAATCAAACGAATTTAATGGGTCCTCGTATCTAGGTTCCTCCTAGTTGGTAGTTTGTAAATACAATTTATGTCATGGTTAACATACAAATATATTAAAAATAAAATAAATTCGGTTGAAACAAATTTATCAGCCCATAACTAAATTTAAGAATATGTTTAAAATAATATAAAAAAATAACAAAAAAAATATATTTGAATATTGTATAATAAAAATATACTAATGTTTTTTATTATTAATTCAGAATTTCTGATTCAAATGTATATGCGTTCTCTTACTATTTATAGTTTGATAATATTTTGATCATTTTAATAATACTTAAAAGTTTGAGTTATTTTGATAAGAGAATTGTGAATGTGTATGAGACAGAAACAGTACACAGCTTGAGTTGAGCGGGTAGGATCAAGAACTGTGTTAATACTAAATCTCCCGTCCTATAATTACAATAATAGTGTATATATATAGTGTGGTAGAAAATAAACCCTAGAAACCCTACCCCATATACAGACTAATATTAAATAGCCCATATACATTTTAACACTGCCCATGTATTAATGATTCTAACGTTGACACTCTAACACCCTCCCTCAAGTTGGAGCATGAAGATTATGAATGCCCAACTTGCCAAGCAAAAACTCAAACTGCTGCTTGCCTAGTGCTTTGGTAAAAATATCTGCAAGTTGGAACTTAGTGTGCACATGAGATGTGCAAATAACCCCATCAAGTATCGCATCTCGTAGAAAGTGATAATCTACTTCAATATGCTTTGAACGCTCATGGAACACAGGATTGTGGGCAAGATGTAAAGCCGGCTGACTATCACCGAAAACTTGCATAGCCCCTGAGTGTGAGACCCCAAAATCTTTGAGCAAGCCGTGCAACCACTTCAACTCACATGTCAATCCTGCCATAGACCGGGACTCTGCTTCAGCGGAAGACAATGCAACAACACCTTGTTTCTTAGTCTTCCATGAAACAGGAGAATCACCCAAGAACACCATCCAACCACTCACACTACGCCGAGTCTTAGGACAGCCAGCCCAATCAGAGTCACACCATCCTGTCAGCGTGATATTACAACTACTTGGCAGAAGAATTCCCTGACCCGGACTTCCTTTTAGATAACGAACAACTCGCAATGCAGCCTGCGAGTGATCCTTCTGTGGTTTCTGAAGAAACTGAGATAAAATATGTACCGAAAAGCAGATATCTGGATGTGTAAATTCCAGATAAATCAGTCTTCCCACCAACCTGCGGTACGCAGACCCGTCAATTAGTACCGCCGACTCGCTTTTGCCGAGCTGCTGATTTTGCTCCATGGGAAACTGTGCAGGCTTGCTGCCAAGTAAACCTGTCTCAGAAATAATATCCAGAGTATATTTACGTTGGCAGAGAAAGATTCCCAGTGGGACTTTGTGCTACTTCAACTCCAAGAAAATATTTGAGACGACCTAAGTCCTTCATATGAAAGCAAGTGCTCAAGTATTTCTTAAACTCCACCAATGTACCAAGGTCATTCCCGGATAGAATGAAATCATCAACGTACACCAAAACATGCATACGACAACCACTCGTGGAATAAGAGAATAAAGAATAATCTGAATAGGACTGAACAAACCTATACCTCTTCAGTGCAGCCACTAACTTGGCAAACCAACACCGAGGTGCCTGCTTCAGCCCATACAACGATTTACGAAGGCGACAAACCCGTCCTTCATACCCTCTATCAAAGCCTGGAAGAATTTTCATGTAAACCTCCTCATCTAGATCACCATGCAGAAAAGCATTGTGTACATCCATCTGATGTAGTTCCCAATTCTGAGCTACTGCAACCGCTAAGAAAAGACGTACAGTAACCATCTTGGCAACCGGGGAAAAAGTCTCTGTATAATCAACCCCTTTCTACTTGATGATTACCAAACACGACCAAACGAGCTTTGAGGCGCTCTACTCTCCCATCCGCATGATATTAAATTTTATAAATCCACTGATTCCTCAAAGCTTTCTTCCATGGAGGTAGATGTGCCAAGGTCCAAGTATATTTATCCTCTAGTGCCTGAATCTCCTGTTGCATTGCCTCTCTCCAACCAGGATGTCGCATAGCTTCTCGGAATGACGTAGGTTCATCCCCAGAGGTAATAGCCGCAAAAAAGAGTGGTGTGCCAAAGAAAAACGAGAACTATCTATATAATGAGTGACAGGATAAGGCATACCGTGATCAGGAGATGGACTAGGACTAGGAGCAGGAGAAGCAGATGGTGCTGAATGTACTACTGTAGTCATCACAAAATCCGCCAATGAGTAGAAGTAATTTTACTACGCTTTCCCCGTCCAAGGTCTGAAGAAATACCCGAAGTATCTGAAATAACATCAGAAACTATTGGCAAATCTGAGACACCGTTGTCACCAACCTGAGGTGGAGGTTGCACATCACCAACCTCGGCGACCTCCGCGAGTGGTGCTACCAAAGGGACGCCGCTATCCGGTGACACTTCATCATCAATCGTCGAGGTCTTCTCAACCTTCTCCCAAAACTCAGAAGCAGTAGGAGGAGGTGCAGCGACTTCAGTCTCATGACAACCCAACTCAGAGAACACAAGAGTAGATGCAAATGGAAATATATGTTCAAAAAATTTCACATATCGGGAAACAAAATAATCTTGACTCTCCAAATCATATACTTTCCAGCCTTTCTTTCCATATGGGTAGCCCACAAAACCCATCGACGACTACGACTCGAAAACTTGTCACCCTTAGACCTCTGATCATGCACATAACATAGAGACCCAAACACACGAAGCTCAGAGAAGACGGGAGGCACACCAAAAAGTATCTCAAATGGAGTCTTAGAACCCAAAAATTGAGAAGGATTTCTATTAATCAAATACCCGACAGTCAAAATACACCCCCCCCCCCAAAAAAAAAAATTAACAGGTAAGCTACCCTGAAACCTGAGAGCACGGGTAACATTCAAAATATGTCTATGTTTCCGTTCGACCCTACCATTCTGCTGAGGAGTACCCACGCATGAAGATTGAAAAATAATACCCAACTCATCAAAAGTACGACGTACAGAGAAAAATTCAGTGCCATTGTCACTGCGTACTGTCTTAACAACTCCATTAAATTGTTTCTTAGCCATTGCAAGAAAATGTAAAAACATGGAAGTTACTTTTGATTTCTCAGCCAACAAATAAATCCATACAGCACGGGAGTAATCATCAACAATAGTGAGAAAATATCATGCACCACAAGAAGACAAAGTATGATAAGGACCCCACAAATCACAATGAATTAATTCAAAACAAGCAGCCACTTTAGAATCACTGACAGAAAAAAATTCACGAGTCTGTTTAGCTCGAAAACAAATATCACACGGGTGAGCTACACTCATATCACGAGTACTAGAAACAAAAGGTAAATATTGAACTATCTTAGCTGAGGGATGTCCCAACCTACGATGACACAACTCAGCATCACTATCAACCACTGCAGCACTACAAACTTTGGTCTTCACAACACTGCTGAAATAGTACATTCCACCTCTCCGCTCACCCAGTCCAATCACCGTCCATGATCGTCGATCCTTAATAAGACAACCAAACTTAACACAGTAAATAATACAGTCTAGATCATCAGTCAAGTGGGATACTGAAAACAGATTACATGTAAGCTTGAGAACCAAAAATACATTCTGCAAAGACAACGGACAAGACAAACACACACTACCACAATGTGTAGCAGTAACCTGAGAATTGTGAATGTGTATGAGACAGAAACAGTACACAGCTTGAGTTGAGCGGGTATGATCAAGAATTTTGTTAATACCAAATCCCCCGTCCTATAATTACAATAATAGTGTATATATATAGTGTGGCAGAAAGTAAACCCTAGAAACCCTAGCCCATATACATTTTAACACTGCCCATATATTATTGATTCTAACGCTGACACTCTAACATATTTTTTTAGAATCCAATTCCAAATGTCCTTTTTTAATAAGTTATTTGAAGATGATGAATTACTTTACTAATGGGTAAAAGTAGATTCTTCGGATGGTCTATCAGTTGATTCATTTCCGATAATAGAAATATTACACTCGGAAAATCTAGGCGTAGTCGTAATTTTTTTTTGCAACATTCTGTAAACAAGTCAAACTAATTCATCTATTAAAATCTAGACAAAAAAAATCACTAATAACGTGGGAAAAACCTAAAATTACGTACAATTAATAACCAAATCATTAAAATACATTTTATTATTTATAAACTTAAATCTTATTATGCCATAATGTAATTGAAAGCGAATTTATAAGTTTGAACCCATATCCTAAATAAAGACACAAAGCCCTTTAACACTATACTAAACATGATTCTAAAATAAGGTTGCCATGACATATTTGATTACCCTTTACCTCGGCGACTGCATCCACCAGCTTATAAAATATAAATATAGATTATATAAAAAAATATTAAATATTAGAAATAATGAGATTACTAAAATAGTACAAATAAATTGATGAAGTAAAAGTATCATAAGATTAACTAACCTATTTTATTTTTTAGTATCTTTTTCCAAATATATCTTTAGAAAAAAATACAATTTCTCATGCTAATTTGGTTCATCCGTCTGGATTAGTTTATAAAAAAAGACAAACACGGTGACTGCGGTAAAAATTATTATCATTTTTCTTTTATAATATTATAGACCATAAAAGTAAACCATAATCGAAAGTAAATATCTTGGATGATGGAGACATAACTAAAAGTAAATGATAACAGATGTCAAATAGATGCGAATCACATTACATCAACCCACTAAGTTAAATTTCAACCAACTTAATCTAGTGTTAACGTAATCTCAAATATTAAAGATTAATGGAAACTAAAAATATGATAAATCGTTTGTATTATTACTGTGAAAGATATATGAGTGATTCGACCTCATGACATGATCGGATTCAAGACTAAAATTAAAAGTATATAAAAAAAAAATTAGAAAATAATATATATAAAGTATTACATAATAAAATAATATCAAAGTTTCAATACAAATCAAAATGAAAATATATTTCTAGTCCAAGCCTAATGCATTCTCCTCTCACTCTTGGTTTGAAAGTATTTGATAATATCTTAATCATCTATTGTACTAAATATTTCTTTCTCCACAAATGTCACTAATAAATCATTAAGTCACAGATTATGTATTCGATTTTTCAACTCATTCTTCACAGATTTTATACCAGAATATACTCGTTCAACACTTGTAATGGTCGCATATAATTTCAAATACAACTTCAAAAGTGTGTACACCAATCTAAATATTTTATATATTTTTGTACGCAAAAAAGTCGTACATAGATCTAAAATACCCTTCAAATTGGAAGAATTATCATCCGTCTTGACACACTTAATATAAGTCTAAAGTTAACTAGACAACTCTTTATCACTAGCATCCTTAAAGTTGTTTGGATGGAATCTTGTCAACTTCACTAGCGATTTAGTGATAAAATCTTAATATGAAGAATAAAGATTCAAACATGTCATACAATTCAATACCTCAACATTTTCCAACGTAAAACGATCACTCAACTCTTTCATTACAAAATCTATGACATGTAAAAAATAATTATTCTTGATATAATAGAGACCTGTCAAAACAGGGCAACCCTTTTGGATCCATTACCTTTAATATACCTTAGCTCCGTGTCGGGCACATCAATTTTAAGATTACCACAAGAACCCACAACTTGAACAACATCCTGAAATATAAGTAGATCCCCCAATTGATTCATTTCCGACAATATAAGTATTAGACTCCGGAAATTTAATGATATACATAAAAAACTAGAACACGATCCTATACAAATTAGTAATCAAATCATTCAAACTTTCTCAAATCTTAAATACAATTAGAAATCAAATCACTCGATAACATAAGTAAAACAAATTCATTTGATAAACAAATAACTAATTTGATACTCATGAGTTAATTTTGAGTTGTTAACAACCATTCTCTAAACTACCATGAATAAATTTTATTATTGACAATTATATTTGCTGACAAATTCACCTAGTAATTGTCTCAATTAATGAAATCGATTTGATTCATAAACCTAATTCATGAAATTCTAAATTTACTTATTCTATAGTCTAATACTTTATCACTAAATAATTTTCAATCCATATTCTACCATCAAAATAGAGTGTTAAAAAACATTAAAGGCTGAAATCATCATCATAGTCTCCATAACCAATATTGTATTAAATAAATATATAACTCATCATCATAGTCTTCATAACCTATACAATCATCTATCGAATCATTATTTAAGGAACTATCAATATCATCCATCACATATAAATTCCAAATTATATTGTAACTCACTCTGATGATTTAATGCACACTCAAACAAATGTATGAGAGCCCAATAATATAAAAATATGTTTTTAAATGATTTTAAATGTATTTCCAACCTATAATGTATAATTTCACCATTTATAGAAATTAAATCATCTCAATAGCATAAAAGAGATTCCACCTTAGAGACTTTAATATCATAAATATCAAATAAAAAAGTCTTTGAATTTTAATAATTCATTAAAGCCATTATATCAGAGTTTGACAAAACGCTTTCATGATGCTCTAATTGTACATCTAAAATATTAGTAATTGAAATATGTTGTAAGATGTACCATATTGACAGTTAGCTCATTATTTACAAATTCTCGAGGAAAGTATTTTTGCATTCAAAGGAGAAGAACCTTGGAAAAATGGCCCCAAATTGAGAAGGACCTTATATGGTTGTTTAAAGGATAAAACTAGGGTCTTATCGCCTTTGTGATATTCAAGGGAGGATGCTTTAACACCCGTGAAATATACTGCATTTGAATTTATATTGGAAATAAGTTGATTGTATTTTGAATTTGTTAGTATTGATTGAATGATGCACGATTCCTACCCTGTTGGCCCATGAAGGTTTTAATGAGGCGCTATGTACATATTCAATATTATCAATAAAATGCATTTTTGGCCAATGGCTGTTTACAAGTGTGTATTTAAAACTATCTTGACAACTTTTCAAAGACTGATCATCTTTGAGGTTGCTCAAAATTAGAATGTTTCGAAGTGTTTATTACACTTTTCAAAGATACAACCATATTAGAAGTGCTACGTTCAATAAATTCACTGCGTTATTTGAAGTGCTACGTCCAATAAATGCATTCTGTTATTCGAAGTGTTACGTTCAACAAATGCACTGTGATTTTTGAAGTACTACATATTGTGAATTTCGAAGTACATTATAATATTTGAGGTGTTATGTTTAACAATATTATTTGAAGTAATCTGTTATATGTTAACTTGAAATAATTAATATTGATGATAAATATGAAGCATAAACGACGACATTTGTCAATTAAACTAATTCGATGAAGTACAGTGAACATGACACTAGTATGACATGTACAAAAAAGGATAACATGAAATCAAAGGACAATAAAAATCACTCAGATGAATCTTCATCGAATGATTCTTCTTCCTCTGATGATGAGCTTGGGATAGGATCGAAGGCTTCACTAGGGCGTCGTTCGACAGGAATATCATTCCAAAAACTGGAAATGTTGATTTTTGGAAAAGTCGCATGAATCATTCGAAGGAGGGTGATGGCCGTCTTTTCTTTACCATTGTTAATAGCAGCCAACATGTCCTTGGAACATTCAGTTTCTGCGATAGTAACAACAAGTTGTTTATATTTCTCAAAGTTGGTCTTCAACGTGGCTATCTCATCACTCAAGTTTTTCATTTTTGCTTTGCTTGTAGTAAGAGAATCTTGAAGACCCTCGGATTTAACCTTTTCAGCAGCCAAGTCTTCAACATGTTTACTTTTGAGCTTGTTTATCTCATCTTGATGCGAGGCAATCAGTTTTTTTTATCAATATTATGTTTCTCTCGTAAATGACCTTTAACAAAAATTAGTCTTCGAATAAGCTCAGATCTTGCCACTTCGAAGGTGTGGAACTGATTGATTACGTGATCTTAAAATTTTTCCCTTAGTTGTTTCTCAGCATCGTCAATACTCTTTTAACAAACCATATATTTGGCGAATCGTTTCAAGTGACTGTGGGAAGCTTTGACTTGTTGATAAAGTGACTTTGCTACAACATTGAGATCGGTAAATGGTTGGAATTTAGCAAGAACAACTAGGTTGTTTGGAATAAGAGGAAAAACCGTTGGGCTAGGATGAGGAATCTGGTCCGGAGATGTAGTTGGAACAGAAGGAAAAATAATTTATGGAGACTCTTTGACGGTAGGCCTTCTTCCAAAATTGTGTATACGAGTCTGGATCTTTTGGATAACATGATCTTCTTCTCTAATAAGCTCCTGTGACTCGTTGAAATTAATGAAACTATCGGGATCGAAGTGGTCGTCGTCTTGATTTCCATTATCAGGTTTGTCCTCAATAATAATTGTAAAATCATCATTGGTTGCTTCCTTTTTGCGATGAGGAATTTTTTGATTCCCAACAGCTATGGCCTCATCGTCATCGAACGATGTGTATTCGATGATGTTTGATTTGTTACCCTTCTTCTATGAGGACTGTTGGAATTTTTTTCCGAAAGCGTGGAAGTTTTATTTTTCTTTGAAGAGGGGTCTTCTTCTTCCCCTTCTTCAATGGTTGAAATAGTTTTTTCTGTTGTTTTTCTTTTCAGATGTTTGGGCTTCGATTGTGTTGAAGGGCTAGCACCAGATGTACTAGCTGTCTTTTTCTCTTTTTTCTCATTTTTGCCTTTTTCTTTTGAGACAAGTGATTGTTTGACCTGTTACAGATGGGGAATAATACCTTACAATTGAGTTGAACTAATATTTTGCAAGCATGCTGGGGATTGGTCTGCTCCATCAAATTTGGAGGAGGCTAGGTTCCAGGTGTGATGGGAAAGAGATGACTATTGAGTATATTGATCGGTTGAAAGGCGGTGTGAAAATCGTTGTTCCATTATGCTTCGGCCCAAACGGCAAGCTTTTTGAATATGTCTTTGGCTTTGCCCGACGAATAGCGTAACGCCTTGGAATTTCTGAAAGAGTCATACAAATAAATAGTGAATAAGGGAAACAACAGTTAATACTATTTTATCATAAAATATATAATGTTCGAAGTACTCGCGGTTGCTTCTCCAGAGGGGGTTCAGCTTCCATGGGTTGGCATTAGATATTTATTTACCGTTTTCCCATGCTCTTGAGATGAAGATAAATTTTTGCTTCCAACATTTGTCCGCTTTCAGGAGATCGTCGATGATTCTTAGATCATCTACTAGAGTAAGGTAGTAAAATAGAAGCTTTGGTCCGTTCAATAATTTTGTCAAAGATATGAAACCCTTGATGCTGATCAGAATCTTGGACAAACGATTTGGTCCCTTCAATAATTTTGTAAACCATTGATTTGGTGTCACTTGAGTTGGTCACATGTTTAGAAGTTCGAAGTACTCCATGATCATAGGATCTAACGGGAACCAAAGACCCCAATTGATGATTTCGGGGTAGACCACCAATTCTTCATCTTTACAATCTAAGGGTGTTTCCCCCTTCTTAGGTAGTCAAACAATGATGTTGTCTCCCATTCCCTATTATCTCTTCAGATTCGATGCTTGATTTTCTTGATAGTATATATGGAACTTTCTTCAGCTCAATAATATAATCAACATCGATAGATCTCAAGTTTCTCCCAATTTCTTCTTTTTCCTCGTCAGAAATAGTAACCAGTGCCTTCTTTTTTCTTGGTTTCCAGACTTTTTTCTCTATAGCATTCTCCGAGTTTTCTTCATCGAAGCCAACCTCATTATCAGATCTGGTAGCTTTAGAATCAACTTCATAGAATTCAGATGTGTCATCCCTTGGTAGGGGAAGATCTTTTGAGGGATTTGGTTGAGGTAATAAGGCTTCCTCAATAATCTCTCTCTCCAGGGAGGAGACTTAGTAGGTGAATTTGACGAAGGGGAATTCAGAGCAGCATCACAATCATCTCCCATGGCTATGAAAGTTTTTCTTCTACGAGTTTGTGGAGGAAAATTTGAAGAAGGAGTTTCTTCGGTTTGTTTCAAAGAAGATGTGATTGATTCCCCACCAATCCGAGGTGATGCTTTGATCCGGGAAAAAGAACTTCGAGGTGTTCTGGGTATTTGATTTCTAGAGGAACGATCCTCTTCAGTAGCAAGAGGAGATGAAAAAGCGGGAACTTTAGATGGATCAAAGTTACTATAATAAATGGTTTTGGTTGATGTTCTGAGGGGAGCGTTGCTGATTAATCCAGCAGCTCTATACTCATCTGCTCTTTCAGTTATGCAGAAATACTCGTACACTCCGAATACTAGGTTATCGTCAGGTTTTGGAGATTTGGGTTTTATGGGTAGCCTAGCTTTAGATCTTCTGGATCTTGGATTTTTTCTCATAAATATGATGAAGGTTAATCGGAAAGTATGAGTTTTCCGGCGAAATAGCTGGGAAGTTTGAGGAAAGCGTTGAAGGTAGCCAAGGGTTTGTTGCTTCTCTCTCAAGAATTTTGGGTTGTGGAGGAGAGAATGAAATTACTAATGAATTTATAGGAGGAAGATGAGGTGTGTAAAAGTGGAAAAACCTTTGTGAAGATTGGACCGAATATGAAACGGCACTAGTGTCATGAGTTCGACATGTGTCATACTAGCTGTAAGCCTAGTAGCTAGGTATTCATGATGAATATGAACGGTTAGATTTTATAGATCCACTTCGAACTAACCCCGTGAATTGGTTATTTTTTTGAGAATTCTGATGTGTAGCTACGTTTGGTAAAATTTGATGAAAATTGAGTTAATTTTAGATCATCGAACTTGCATCTGAAAAGATTCAAGGAGAAAAAAAGATGTTATTGACTTTAAACTGTGAGTTTTTGGTATTGCTTATGGCAGGAAGACAGTTAGTTCTCATTCATTTACTGACGTGAGAACTAGAGGGGCTACTGATAAGGAATTAGAAGTTCAGGGACTAAAGTGTAAATAAAAAAAGTTTAATGGAACAATTCTGATTATATATTTCTATTGAAGACTAAGAGTAATTTATCCTTTTATGTAACCGTTTTCAGTTTTGAGCTAAGTTCCACCGCCTCTATATAAAGGCCAGGCTGAACCAATAAAAGGGTTGAACATTTTTTATCTAACTCATTTGTGCTCTGAATTTCTTTCTCTAAACTTTTTCTTTCACTAAAATGTATATATTATAATTTTCTAAGGCAACTTCTAACAATTAAACACACCAAACATAACGATAAATTACATATAATTCATTCCTTAATAAATCATATGTCGGATTAGTTATTTTATCTCTTTTTAAACTTTTCTTAAAAAATGGGCATCATAAATTTAAAATATAGTAATATGATTAATAGAATATTTTTTAATATGGTTTATACCAATATTAGTCATGTCTATTTCATTAACTAATGAACATACTAGTTTAATGATTAATAAAATCATTTTGTTCATATTTTTTTGCTAGATTTTTTATCATATACTTTCATCAGATAATAATTTATAACATACCCGTTGGTGAACGTAGAAAATATTGAAAGGTGATATTAATAATAAGGAATAAAAAGTTACTTGATAATTTTTATAAAAAAAGTATATTTACACTTATACATTTGTATTAGATGTATTGCTACTATAAAAGTATACGATCTGAGCTATGAATCGGTGTCCTAGTTTTATGACTATGTCATATTTGAAGTTTTCATGACTAGATCAGATAGATATTTTTTTCGAATCCGCGGGTATCCGTTTTGATAGGATGAATTATGTGTTCTAAAAACATTTACTGATGGAGTATGTGTTTAATAAAATTTCTATAGGCATCCAATCTGAACCCGATTTATTAGATAATACCGGATGAGTACCCGCTAAATTAATATTATATAAAATAATAAATTATTTAATATCATTTATAATTTTAAAATAAAATTATTAATATTAATATATGTATTCAGTAGTACTAAAACCATATATTATTTGTTAATATATACAAAATACTTTGAAAAATATTATCTACATTAAAACTAGGGATGGCAATGGGTCGGGATGGGCGCGGGTATAGCTAAACCCGTAGCCCATCCCGTCTATATTTTTCCAAACCCATACCCTAACCCGTACCCGTCGGGTAGTAATATTTTTTTTCCACACCCGAACCCGTCGGGTTCGGGTACCCATCCGCGGGTACCCATTGAAGTTAAGGTTTCTTTTTTAAAAAAAAACTACGCACTTTTCTAGATTTAAACCAATTCTATAAAAAAAAATACTCCAACCTAATGCTAATTATTATCTATTAATAATTAATACATAGTTTTGGTATATTATAGTAAATCATTTTCTTATAATTTAATTACTTATATTATTAGTTTGTCTTGAGTTTGATACTAATTGCAGAAAAAAGAAAAGAGGTTTAAAAAATATAAATCGTGAAATATAATATTAAAATCTAGAATAATGTTTTGTGATCTATTAATAATTGATATATGATTTTGGAATATGTTAGTAATTTTTTTATTTCATAAATAATAATATTATTAGACCAAAAAATAAAAAATATATTTTAAAATAGAAAAATTGAAAAACTAAATTTAATATTTAAATGTAGAAAGATATTTTTCAAAATATACTGTATCTAGTGATAATTAACAAATAATTTTTATTTTTATAATGTTATTAATAATTAATATATGGTTTTGGTATATGTTAGTATTTTTTTAATTTAATTAATAATACTAATAATATTAGACGGATATTGATAGTATCAGCTTTACAAAGAAAAATAAAAATATTAAAAGAAAATATTTTAAAAATTAATTTTAATGTTTAAATAGAACAATATTTTTCAAAAGTATAATTTATATATTAGCAGATATATGTTTGATTATTACATAATACATATACTAATATTAATAACTTTATTTTAAAACTTGATAACTAATTTTAAATGATATAATATTTTATATAATATTAATTTAACAGGTACCCATCGGGTATTACCCAGTGGGTCGGGTTCGGGTTGGGTACCCGTGGAAAATTATTTAAACCCACAACCCATCCCATACCCGGCGGGTAGTAAATTTTCAAACCCACAACCCATCCGTGGAAAATTTTTAAAACCCATAACCCATCCCATCGGGTCGGCTCGGATCGGGTACCCGCGGGTTCGGAAAAAATTGCCATCCCTAATTAAAACATTAAATTTGATTTCTATTTTTTAAACATTATTTCTTTTTCCCTGCAAAACTGATAATATCAGAATTGGTCTAATATTATTAATATTCTAACATATACCAAAATCATATATTAATTATTAATAACATGACAAAAATACAAAATATTTGCTAACATCCCTATATATCATATATTTTGAGTATTATACGTTTGAATATTAAATTCGATGTTTCTTTTAAATATGTTTTTTTGCAATTAGTATCAAACTCAAGTGAGTCTAATAATATTATTAATTAATTTAAAAAAAAATTACAAACATATACCAAAAATCAATAGATAACAAAATATTTACTAATTAACACTCATAAGTCCGGAATTATCCACCACAACTCACTCAAAAACCGGACAGGGGCAATTCGGACAATAAATACCCATTGAACTATCAGGACATGACAAAAATATTAAAACACTAAACACATTTTGACTAAGCTAGGTACTAATCTACTTAAAAGCTAATGGGTCTTTAAACTCGATCCGGTTTTGTAACTTGACCCGAAAGCCTATGAGTCCATAATTAGGGGGTATAAATACCCAACCACTTTTATTAATGAGGGTAATGAACATTTAATACAACTAGGCAGCTTAAATCTCTCACTACAAAACACCCAAACATTTAATACCCTTGAAATTCCCTAAAACATCGACCAAATTACCCTTTGTTCAAAATAATCATCACCAAATTGGCGACCATAATGGGAGAAGAAGGTGCCTGAATCTAGCATTCAAAACTAGCAAAAAAATCAGTTCGGATGAATCCGGACGAGCAAGCAGTGCCACCACGTTTGATAGAGGTGGTGGGATAAAACGATGAGTACACGATCGAAGAACGAGACAGGCTGAAAGCTAAAATAGATGCCTTGATAGCTGCTAAAAAGGTGGAGTTAGGCTTGAAAGAAAAATCGAAAGTGTCAGCCATTCACCACACTGACAATCCAAGGGAGAATGACCCATCAACAAAGACTCACTTGAGTACTAAAAAGATCCATGTCAGCTCCAAGAAATCTCACCGGTTTAAACCGGTGGAGAGCTCATAATCAGAGTCCTCTAGTAGCTCCTCGAATGAGGATGGACTTGAGGAGTCCCTGTCATCCAGCAGTGATGAAGACAGGTCCAAGAAGAAGCAAAAGTTGGTTAAAAAATATTCAAGAAAGAGGGATAGGCATGGAAGGTTGAAAAGACATCTGGGAAAAGGGTCATCTCATAGCCACAACCATATCTGGAGGTATATAGACCAGCTGTTGATGGATCCCTTCGCTTTCCATAATGAACCAGGTATCTTTGCAACTCCCAATGAAGATACCGTCTTTAGTCGTGGCCGAAATTAGAGACAATCTCCATTGTCCTCTAAAATACTGTCCGGAAACCTTCCTAAGAGGTTTGACAGTACTAAGATGGAAAAGTATGATTGGAGCAAGGATCCAGATAATCATATGAAACAATTTAAAAAATTTATGATGAATTTTGACGATGATGACAAGTTGCTCTACAAAGCCTTCTCTCAATCTTTTACGGGGAGTGCTCTGAAATGGTACAATAGCTTACCACAAGGGTGCATCATAAACTTTGATATGTTTTAGGTGGCCTTCCGGAGGCAATTTGTTGGAAGTAAGGAGGTGAAGGGCAATGGAGACATAATTATCCATTGTGCCCAAGAGCCAAATGAATCATTAAAAGACTATATAAGTCGGCTCGTGAACACAAAGAATGGGTTAGCTGATTATTTTGAGCAAGTAGTAATAGCCTTTCTGAGACAGGGTTTGAACCCTAGGAATCTGGCCGATTAGGTGACCAGGAAGAAGGCCATGACGTGGGGCGGTTTACTAAACCAGGTGGGAAAGCAAATCAATGTAGATGAGACGGAAAAAACTAGGGTGCACATGCAAGTAAGATCAGTCCAAGCTGCAACAAACCATAATCAATCCGGATACAAGGCTAAGGAGGCCGGACAGGGTCCCAACAGGACCAAGGCTCAATCTCACCCAGCTCCAGCTCAGAGCTAGCAGTCCAGAAATAATCGAGGACCTTGTGTCCAACCGAAGTGGTTTTCCGAATTGAAAGAGAATGTGGCAACCATCTATGACAAAATAAAACATGAGGTACATTTTAGGAAGCCAACAGTGCTTCAATATCCTAGGGAAAGTCGTAATACTTGTTTCTGTCAATATCATCATGATATTGGCCATAACACAGAAGATTGCATCGCTTTAAAACAAGAGGTGCATAATCTAATTGAAAGAGGAAAATTAGGTGCTTATGTCAAGAGAAGAAGTGTGAATAGGCTTGACAATGCTCATCGGACTGGCCCAACCAAAAATGTAGGGACATCGGATCCGGACGGGGCCATGGTAATTATTGAAAGGTTTGATGTAGAATCAAAGTATTTGGACCCTGATCCAGCCGAGAATAAGGTGGGTGTTATAACAGAATATACCAAGACGGTGTCTGGGCTCATAAGCTTTTTTGAGTCACTTACCATATTTGGGGAAGACACAATGACTGCACAAACTCCTTCTTCAAGGAAGAGGCATGTTCACACTCTGGCTACTTAGTTGGAGGAAAGAATGTCCTCCTATCAATCCCAAATTCCTTTTCCCTTAATTGTTTTTGATGAAGATGACTTAAGGGACATAGCTGGTCCTCATGAAGATGTTGTGGTGATAGGAGCATCGATTGGGGGTAATGACATAAGGTGAATTTTGGTTGACACTGGTAGCTCAGCCAACATCCTCTTTCCGAGTTCGTATAAACAGATGAAGAATCCAGCAGTGATTCAGCGTTCGAACAGATCCATCGTGGGTTTTTACTGGAAGCTCTGCGGAAACGTGGTCGGGGAGTTTGAGGATGAGGTTTTGTTGGGCAAGGGACCTTTCAAAAAAATGGTCAGGGTACTTTTCGTTGTGGTGGATTACCCCACATGTTACAATGCGATCTTGGGAAGGTCTTGGTTCTCTAGGATGCATGCTGTGGCATCAACAGTTCACCAATGTTTAAAATATGATGTTCAAGAACAAGTGGGAGTTGTTTGGAGCAGCCAAAAAGTAGCATGGGAATGTTATGCAACTGCACTTGCCCCTAAAACTCTGGGGGCAGTCCGGGTAAATGAAGATTAGCAGTTGAAGGGGACCTCTGGGGGAGAGGGTGAAATTGATGACCCTAGAGAGACCCCTGGTGTTTTGATACCAATTGAAGATGTTGAAACCCACTCTCTAGCTGAAAGAAGAAATGTTAAAATTGGATCTAAGATGACATCAGAATTGAAGTGTAAAGTGTTGTCCTTTTTAGCAAACCACCAACATGTTTTTGCTTGGTGTAATGCTGATGTAACCGGAGTGCCTGCGAATGTTATATCACACCAACTATCCATCCGGAGAGATGTAACACCTGTTGTGCAAAGAAAAAGAGCTTTCTCTAAAGCAAAAGCTGATGTCAGAGTTCAAGAGGTTGACCGGCTTACCAAAATGGGGCACATAAAGGAATCTCAGTACCCTTTATGGACAGCCAATCCAGTGTTAGTAAAAAAGAAGAATTAGAAATGGCGTATGTGTATCGACTTTACTAACCTCAACAGGGCTTGCCCAAAAGATCTGTATCCAGTCCCCCGGATAGATCAGTTGGTGGAATCCACATCTGGGAACAAGCTATTGTCCTTCATGGATTCCTTCTCCGGTTATAATCAGATACAAGTCGATCCGAAGGACTAGGAACACACTACTTTTGTTACAGATAGGGGCCTCTATTGTTACAAGGTGATGCCTTTTGGACTAAAGAATGCTGGGGCTACCTATCAAAGGTTGGTGAATAAAATATTTGCTGATCAAATTGGGAGAAATATGGAAGTATATATTGACGACATGATGGTAAAAAGTGTAGATGAAGAACTACATATAGCATATTTTCAAGAAACGTTTGCCAACTTGGAAAAGGTTAATTTAAAATTAAATCCAGAAAATGTGTTTTTGGAGTACAATCCGGAAAGTTTCTGGGGTATGTAATAAGTGAAAAAGGAATACAGCCTGATCCAGACCAGCTGGATGCCTTATTACAGATGGATCCTCCTCGGAATATTAAAGAAGTGCAAATGTTGACAGGAAGGTTGGCTGCTTTAAATCGTTTTATCTCGAGGTCTTCGGATAGGTGCGCCCCATTTTTCCAGACTTTAAAGGGTGCTAAAGGTTTTAACTGGTCCCCGCAGTTAGACCAGGCGTTGAATGAAATAAAGAAGCATTTATCTTCCCCCAAGACTCTCTATAAACCTATTGATGGAGAAACATTATACATATATTTAACAGTGTCTGAATGTGCTATAAGTGCAGTGCTAGTGAGAGAAGTGGACAATTATCCTCGTCTGGTGTACTACATCAGCAAGAGCCTGATGGATGCTGAAAAAAGGTACCTCAAACTTGAAAAACTAGCACTGGCTTTAGTACTTGCTGCCAGGAAAATGAGGCCCTATTTTCAGTCTCATTCTATTGTCGTCCGAACGTCTTTTCCCTTGAAAAATGTTCTTCACTAGACAGACATATCAAACAGGATGACCAAGTGGTCAGTAGAATTAGGTGATTACGATATTGATTTCGCCCCTCGAACTGCAATCAAAGCTCAATCTGTTGTTGATTTCCTAGTTGAATTCCATCCAGACAGAAGTACTAAGAAAGCTGCAGATCAAAGAACTAAAAAGGTATGGGTTGTCCGAACGTATGGTTGATCAAGTACCATGGGTTGTGGTGCTGGGATATGTTCAACCTTTCCGTATGGCGACAAACTATACCAGGCTATATGTTTTGCTTTTAGGGCTTCTAACAATGAGTTCAAATATGAAGCTGCTATAGATGGTTTGAAATTAGCCTTTCTGTGCGGGGCTAAAAGAGTTAGGTTAATGAGTGTTTCTCAGCTCCTTATCCATCATGCCCAAGGTCAATCTGAAGCAAAAAAGGAGCAGTTGATTAAATACTTGTTCATTCTTAAAGAAGTGGCAGCTAACTTAAAAAATGTTAGCTATGAGCACATACCCAGATCGGAAAACACACTAGCAGACTCCTTGGCAACCATAACATACTCTGAGTCCTACCCATGGATTCATGTACAATAATGTCCATCTATACAACCCAATAGAGATAGGGAAGAAGAGGAAAGTTTAAGTATACAAGTGGTTCAACCCAAAGACTCGAGATATCCCTTCTTCAACACATTTCTGATGGCATTTTGCCTCCGGAAAAAGTTGTGGCAAGGAAAATGAAGTATAGGGCTCGTTGTTTTTAATCATAAGAGACATCTTATACAAGAAGTCATTTAGTAGACCTCTCTTGCGTTGTTTGGGGATTGAAGAGTCTCAAATTGTGCTGTCCAAACTGTATGATGGTGAGGGATCAACATATTGTGGCTATAGAGCTTTAACCCGAAGAGTTTTATTGGCCAAATATTACTGGCCATCCATAATGGCAGATGCCAAGGAATTGGTAAAGAAGTGTGATCCATGCCAAAGATATGGTAATGAAATTCATATCCCAGTTGTCTCCCTGTAATCGATTTATGAGCCAATACCTTTTGCTCATTGGGGATTGGATCTAGTAGGCCCTCTACCGATGGCGTCCGGAGGGTGCACAACTATTATTGTAGCCATTGATTATTTTTCAAAGTGGATAGAAGTATCCCCCTTGGCAGGAACTACTTCAAAAGCTGTTATAAAATTTATAATGTCTAATATTTGTTGCAGATTTGGGGTTCCACAAAAGATAACCACAAATAATGGGCCGTAATTTGATAACAAGGATACGGAGAGTTTCTGTGTCTCTAGGGGCATTCAGCATTGCTTCTCTTCTCATTTCCACTCACAAGCGAATTTTCAAGTTGAAGTGGCAAACATAACCATTATGTCCGGTCTCAAAAAGAATTTAGAAGGGGCTATTGGAAAGTAACCAAACTATTTACAAGAAGTATTATGGGCCTACCAGACTACTCTTGGAGCTGCTACACAAGAATATCCTTTTGACTTGGTATATGGGATGGATGCAATTGCTCCCGTAGAAGCAACTCTTCCATCATACAGAGTCCACAATTTTTCCGAACAAGCTAATCTAGTGGCAATCAGAAGTCAACTGGACTTAATAGAAGAACGAAGGGTTAAGGCTCATCTTAGAGCCACCCACTATCAAGGCTTGATGAGGAGCAGGTTTGCTTCCAAAGTCAAAAGAAGGGATTTTCGACCTGGGGACAAAGTGTTGAGAAAATTATTCTTACATACTAAGGAGAAGCAGTTCGACAAGCAAGCTCTAAATTGGGAAGGGCCCTATGTGGTCACTGAAAAGCTTAAGCTTGGGACATACATGGTTCAAGACAAAGATGGAAGAATCTTAAACCACCCTTGGAACATTGAACACCTCGGGTTGTATCTAGAATGAAAGTTGAGTAAATATTTACTTGTCTAAAGTCCATGTAAATATTAGGGGCATACTCTTTCCTACCTTGGTGGCGTGGGGAGGTTTTAATAAGGTGTCCGAGTTTTTTTTAATGAAATTTGATGCCTTGTTAAAATATTCTGAGTACTTTGATTTACAGTTTCTTTAAATACTTCTAAGGATCTTTGGCAGATCGGATTGATCTGGTGGAATGATGACCATTTAACATTTGTCATCGGAGAATTTAAACATTCTCATCTTAAAAATACTTGTAAAATAAATAGGGGAAATTTAAATATCAGCCATTAAGATTGAGCGAATATAAAACAAAGCAAGAATTTAGCAAAGTAAAACTATCCGGCTAAATCCAGATGATGATATTAAAACGTAGAATATGCCTTGGCCATCCAAGGACTTTAAGTTTAAAGAACAAAAGCTTAACCGGACTCAAACCGGACACAGTGTACAAAGATTCCTTGGCCATCCAAGGAATTTAGTATATCATAAGTATAAGAAAAAAAGGGTTAAACACTCAGGGCTAATTTCCCTTGGATGTTCCTACATCATCTTTTTTCTTCTTTGAATCTTTGGGTTCGTCATTGGAACTCTCTCCGGTTCCTTCTTCCTCATCGGTAGTGTCGTCAGGAGTACTAGAATAGTTCTTCTTATCACCACCCACCATCGTATGGAATGGGATATCTTCATATTCAACGTACTGCCACATGGTACCGAGCGTTCTCTTCGGAAATGTTTGATGAAAAAGCAAGACCATGTCAGATTTAACTTCGACATACCTCTTTTCTAGGGAATCTATCACATCGTTGGTATACGCATCGATCTTGGCCTGGATTGTCTTTCACTGCTCTTTCACCAAATCTTCATTCTCCTTGTTAACCTTGGACACAGCCTCTTCAAGAGAAGTCTTGTCACCAGATAGGGTTTGGATAGCATTGTCCTTGGTCTTCACCTCTTCCTTCAAGGTGGAGAGATCTTTCTCCAAGCCAGAGCACTTAGTTTAGAGCTCTGTGTTAGCCTTCTCCGAAGTGGCCAGCTTGGTTTCTAGATCTTCTTTCCCTTTCTTCAACTCCTCGAGCTCTTTCTTCAATGCCTCAATACTTTGGTTGGCATTAAGAAGGTCAGTGGATAAACTCTCCTTATCTGTATTAAGGATGTTGATGAGGGTATAGTGAATTTTTACTTGCCTCTCCAAATTGAGCACTGGCTGAATATGGCCCAACATAGAGTGAGTCACCAAATCATTTTCCCCTGAAACAATGACAGAATTACCATTAAAAGCCACCATATTGGAGGAACTTGAGTGCAGGTAGGGGCCAGCAAAGTCGTCTTTATCAAACCCTCCGAAATAGAGGCTAATGTTCTGGAGACCACTAATGTCTACTCCTTCCAAATCTCCTCCGGTACCCTCTCTGGTGTGTAGATCAGTGGGGATTTGCTCTGCCAGGGTGGGGTCGATTGGATTGGCTGGAGGCAGTGGCTTCAAAGGGTGGAGGACTACTTTATCCCCTAATGAGGCCTTCTTCTTTTTAGCAACCCTCTCATCGTTGCTAGCTCCCCTCTTACGATCCTTTTTAGGAGGCCTTGGTTGGTTTTGGGGTTCACCTGCCTCCTAATAGACTCGTCCTCAGCCACTTTAAGTAAAGTGGAATCAATCCCTCCTTGGACCTGCTCTCCTTGGCTCTCCGGGACAACCTCCTCTGTAGCACCCCGAACGCCCTCTTCTGCAGCCTTCTTTTTATTGCCCTTCTTCCCTTTCATTTTGCTTGGGGATTTGGCTCTGGAAGGCAAGGCCAGTTTGCCATCTTTCTCCTCTGTTCTCTTGAGAATAACGACCGGAGGGGATGGTGTAGGCAGCTCCTCCCAAGTAAGATCTCTCCGGCCCGTTGTGTTCCAGAGGTGGGACCTCACCAAGTTTCGTGAGATGAAGCAGTTGTGGAAAGCGTTTCCCCAACGGTCAGCAACCAAAGCGTTTAATTTTCCACAGGTGGTCTGCCCCTCCTCCATATAATCGGAGAACTCATTCGGCAACACTAACCCAAGAAAAAGAGAAGTAATTGAGAAACAAAGTTTTTACTAAGTAAGAAAGATAAACATAGTGAAATACTTACCTGAGCTTTTCCATCTACTGGTGAGCAGACTGGGATTGACACCAGCCTTGATTTTCCTCTCATTCTCCCACGTCCCGCTGATGAATAAAAACTGGGTCTTCCAGGTTTTCTCTGACTCAAGCAGGTCATCCACTACTTTGAAATTGTCGATCATATTATAGTGGTTCTTACAAAGGCTGGCCACTGCAGCAAATTTCTCCATTGGGAGAGGAATCTCGGATAGTCTTGACGCCATAATACAGGCGAGGAGAGTATACCAAGCATTGGGACTCAGCTGGCTTGGGTAGAGTTTTATCAGGTGAAAATACCTGACAATTTATGGATCCAAGGGGAATCTGATCCCCCAGTTGAACAACTCGGCATAGATGACGATCTTGTTGAGTATCCGGTGCGATTGGTATCCTCACCTTGACTGAATCAGGAATCCCCCACTTGGTCCGGATCCGGCCTAACTCAGCAGTATGAGTATAGATGTAATTAATATTCTGCATGGCCAGCAGATACTTCAGATTGACTTTGTAAAAGCAAGGTCCCACTTTTCGTTCCAGACTCTCCAACAGATCCGGATGGGTCATACAGACTTTCTCTTTGCCTTTTCCCTTTTTATCGGAGGCAGTATCTCCAGTTTTCCCGGAAGCTTCGGTTTCAAATGGAGCCTCTTCAATACTGTCCTCCAGCACCTCTTCCATTACTGTGGAAGGTTTGTCAGTCGTTATGGATGGAGGGTACTGGTTTGTGGCTCAGCAGGTTGTCCAGACGGTTGAGTGTCGGTCTCTTTTAAGGATCTGGTGTCCAGCTGGGGCTCAGCTCCGGAGGACTTGGTTTGGGAACTGAGTTTGGTAGCCTCGGATCCAGAGGGTTTCTCTCTTGGGGCTCTAATAGATGCCTCCGATCCAGAAGCTTTATCTTTGGCTCCAGATTTGGATGGCCCTGTTTTGGAAGACTTGGGTTGAGAACCAGTTCCTAGGCCTTTTACCAGGCGCGTTGTCCAACGAGGGTTACTTTTTTCTGGAGATTTCTCGATATCCGACCCCATAGCAATGAACGGAGAGGGCTTTCTTGCACTCGATAATGCTTTCTCTTGCACAATAGAAGGCTGAGACTCCTGAACCGAGGAGCCTGAAGGGATTGGCGAGAGTTTTGGTTGGAATAAACGCCTAAGTTTGGTATTCTTGGCAGAAGATGATCCTTGATCAACTTCTAAGGTTGGTGAATCAGATTTACTGCTTGGAGAGCCTGGAAGACCAGCAACGATACACCTCTCACGTTCGATTTTTTGCGCCTTTTCTAATTCGGAAAGATTTAGCCAACCACATTTCACGAGAGCGTTTCTCGTTGTGAACATAAAACTGCCTAAGAAACGTTTTTAAGAAGAGAGGTAAAAAGCTCCGAGAAGAAGAAATTGTAAAGTGATGAAGATGGTGAAACAATAAAGGAAAACAATTTATACTAATGAGGCAAAAAGTTACTGATACCTAGGAGAAAACAAAGAGACTAAGATAATGATTGAAGGCGGCGCTGACGTGAGAAACATTAAATGCAGGAGTTGCTTTTTGGGCTTAGTGGGAGCGCCGTTCTAGGGAGAAAACGGCTGGAAGAGCAAATCGAAATGTGACACGTGTCCCACGATCCAGAGCAAAACTCTTGGAATTCTGAGAAGGATTCAGTCCGGATAAACCCTGAACTTAATACATGAGCAATCTGGAGAACGTTGTTATTGGCTAAACAAGTTTTTTAGTCTTGCCAAAGATTTTTGACAAAAACTAAAAAAGGGGCTACTGATGAGTCGGGAATTATCCACCACAGCTCACTGAAAAATCGGACAGGGGCAATTCGGACAATAAGTACCCATTGAACTATCCGGACAGGACAAAAGTACTAAAATACTAAACAACTTTTGACTAAGCTAGGTGCTAATCTACTTAAAAGCTAATGGGTCTTTAAACTCGACCCGATTTTGTAACTTGACCCGAAAGCCCATGGGTCCATATTTAGGGGTATAAATATCCAACCACTTTCATTCATGAGAGTAATGAACATTTAATACAACTAGGCAGCTTAAATCTCTGACTACAAAACACCCAAACATTTAATACCCTTGAAATTACCTAAAACACTTGACCAAATGACCCTTAGTTCAAAATAATCATCACCAAACACTAGACATTATTTTGAAAAATAGTATTTTCCATTTAAACATTAAATATGATATTTTAATTATTAATTTTTTTCCTTTTTCTCTACGAGACTTGTAAAATTTTGAAATTCAATACCGTTTAATAGCATTATTATTATCATTAATATTAAAATTCAATCGGTACCCGCAGATGGATACCCGAAGTCGGTGGATTCAGAAAAAATGTTGTTACTCGACGGATACACATTATGGTATAGGTTTGAGAAAATATTATTACCCGATCCATTGCCATCCCTAACTAGATCATGTCCTCCAATGATTTTTAATCGTATAAGTGCAATATTTATCGAAGTAGTATATGAAAATGTTAGGTTTTAGTGAAATAATAAATTTTAATACTTTAAAGAGAAACTTACAAAACCACATATATTCTAATATTCTAACTTTATGGAAATGCTTAGAATAAAATCTAATGCCTCAGGTATATGTGTCATTTTTATAAAAGTGGAAAGACCAGATGCTTATTAAATTAGTAAACTAAATAGTGCATCATATAACTATTCTACTTATTGATAAGGAAGGATAAAAGATGTGGGAGGTAATTGCGAAGAAATACTTAAATTAGGGAAAGATTGCAAAATATGTATTGAAATAGGATTAATTATAAATAAATAATAAAAGCAAGGGCTAAGTATGTAATTGTGAGGTAGTTAGGCATATAAGGCCCATTAATTGTATTATAAAAGGGCCCCCCAGATTTGAGAAAAGGGTGATCATCATTATCATTTACTTTCTCTCTCTACATTTGTCTAGTTTCTCTCTAAAAGAATTGTCACTAAGAACTTGTTATCACAATATAGTCCTTCATAGTATTGTTCTATACGAATTACTCCCCCGTAGATTCTTAAATCATTATTGGCGCCATCTGTGGGAAATGAAGATTGGCCTATCGGTTTTCGTTTTCTCAAAATCAGTTTTAATCCGAGCAGGATTATGGATGAACCCGGGGATGATTTTGTGAACAACTGTGAGCAAAATCTCGTCGGCAATAATTACCGGAGTAATATGGACTCTAGAGGGCACGATGGTCAGTGCACGGGAGAAATCTTGGATGAGTCAATTTTAATGGCTCGGAGAAATGAGTTGCTGATGGAAATTGAAAACTTAAGAGCAGAAAAAGAAACTGTCCAGGAAAATCTTCGTTCTGAGGTTCGAAAGGAAAATGATAACGAAAAAGATGAACGTGAAGCTTATCATCGTCCTAGGTAAAACGATGATAGGTATAAAGGGCATGATCGACGTTCTTCGAGGAGGAAAGGAAAGCGTCATTTGGAATCTTCTGACTTGAGTGATTATTCTCGCTATAGTTCACGTGAGTCGTCTCCTGAAAGGAGTCGTCGGAAGAAAAGACATGGTAGAAAGTACGTGGAGTACCATAAAGGAAGAATTTTGGAGAGGAAAACTCCGAGGGAAAAGAATTATCATATTCATACTGATGAGCAAGTTTATAACTAAAGGAATTTTCCTTATGGGAATCAAATTGTCGACCAGCAGAATTCAGAGTGGCAACATCAATATACTTTGCCTTCTGAGGCACACCTCTATTTTCCGAACCATGAAAATTCGAGGGCTAATGTTTTTAGGACGGGTCATAACTGTAGAGCTTCCCTATTGTCCTCTGAAATTCTATCAAGCAATCTCCCAAAGCATTTTGATATCTCGAAACTAGAAAAATTTGACGGAACACAGGATCCTGACAATCATCTTAAGCAGTTTAAAAATTTCATGATAATGATAAATTGCTTTGTAGAGAATTTTCTCAAACTTTCAAGGGAGTGGTTTCCAAGTGGTATAACAGACTTCCACAAGGTTCTATAAAGAATTTCGATATGTTCTGGAAAATCTTCAGGCAGCATTTTGTGGGGAGCAACAAATTCCTAGCCCATGGAGATACGATAATACTATAGGCAAAGAGTTGGGGAGAGTCTGAAAAATTATACTAACCGGTTTGTGAAAACAAAAACGGATATGGAGTATTACAAAGACTCTGTAACATTAGCAACTTTCAGAATGGGACTCCTCCCTGGAATTTTGAAGGATACAGTGGCTGAGAGTCAAACGATGACTTTTGGAGCTCTACTTGATCAAGTTGCAAAGAGAATTATAGTATAGAAAACTCAGGCCTCAGAGAAATGATCAAGTGATCAGCTAGAGAAGAATCAATTTTAGAGGTCTGAGTCTAGCAACCAAGCACCTCGTGTAAATGTGCAGCCTAAGGCGGTGACCCAATACCCACCGAGGCCAAGAACGAATCACCAGAACTACAACACACAGCAAGGAACTAAGCCTATTTCGAATAAGTGAATTCGTTCAGACTATTTTGCAGAGCTGAAAAAAAAACGTGGCTACAATATTTGATAAGGCTAAGGCAACTATACAATTACGAATGCCTTTTCCTATCCAAACTCCAAGGGAGATTAGAAGCGCTAATAGGTTTTTTAAGTATCATGAAGATATTGGACATGATACGAAGGAGTGCATTGATTTGAAGAAAGAAGTGCAGACGTTAATTGAGAACGACATGTTACTGGATTTTATGAAAAATCATACCCATAAAATTCCGACGGCAAGCGCTGTTCTAAAGAATATTGACACAATAATGTTAATATCCGAAGAGGTAGGTGCTTTTGATATTGCTACAGAGTATTTGGACCCTAAGATGGGACAAAATAACATAAATATGGTAGAGGAAATGGTTCCCAGGGGAAAAGTGAGCGACCTTTGTGCGTTTTTTGAAGTGTTAGCTATTTTTGGAGGTGATATTATTTCAGGAAATTCCAACAGTTCATGGAAAAGGCACATGGTTAATTTGACTACGCAATTGGAAGTGAGGGCTTCAACACAGATGTACCGTTTGCCTCTCAAATTATTTGTTTTGATGATGAAGACATGAGGAATGTAGCAGGTCCGCATGAAGATGCGGTGGTGATTGCAGCAGGGATAGCTGGAGATCAGGTGCATACAATATTGATTGATACGACAGTACATCAAATATTCTGTTCGTGAGTACTTATAGGAGAATTTCCAAGATGCTTGTAATACGGCGGTCTGATAGAACTATAGTTGGCTTTACAGGGGCGACAACAATAGTTGTTGGTTAATTTGAGTGTCTGGTGGAGCTTGGTCCGGGACCATTCAAGAAGGAGGTTGAGATTTTGTTTATAGTGGTTGATGCGCCAACGTCTTATAACGCGATTTTGAGGCGTTCTTGGTTGTAAAAAATGCACGGTGTTATCTCTACGGTACACCAATGTTTGAAATACGTGGTAGGGAATAATATCGGAACAATAAGAAGCAACCAAAAATGGCTAGATAATGTTACCAGATAGCGTTATCCACAAAGCAAATTTGCGGATGTGGATCGGAGAAAGCATAGCAGTTAAAGGGGACTCTCCCGATAACAATGCATTGTGATGATCCGAGAGAGTCCCCCAGATTTTTAGTTCCGGACGATGATTACGAAGAATTTAAGTTTTCTGATAAAAAGACTTTGAAGATAGGAATAAATCTTCCATTTGAATTTAGAGAAAAGTTGATTTTGTTTTTATCCACAAAGTTGAATATGTTTGCTTGGTGTGCAGAAGACGTAACAGGGGTGCCACCAGAAATAGTTTGTCATAAGCTATCAGTGAGGAACAATGTTCGACCTATCATTCAGAAAAGAAGACCTGTTTCTCAGGAGAAATCTGTAGCTATACTCACAGAAGTCGAGCGGTTGCTAAGCATAGGTCATATGCGAGAGTCGCAGTGTCCTGTGTGGGCTTCGAATCCAGTGTTAGCAGGAAGAAGAACGGAAAGTAGAGAATGTGCGTGGATTTCACAGATTTGAATAGAGCTTTCCCAAAGGATCCTTTTCCAGTTCCTCGGATTGATCAACTAGTGGATTCTACGTCGGGTAACCGGTTGTTATCTTTCATGGAAGTCTATGCGGGGTATAATCAAATCAATTTTTTTGCGAGGGATGAAGAAAATACATCATTCATTACTGGGAGAGGTTTATACAACTACAAGGTAATGCCATTTGGCCTGAAAAAGACGGGGGCGACTTATCAACGGTTGGTAAACAAAACCTTTGAGGATAAGATTGGGCGAAATGTGAAAGTTTATATTAACGATATGCTGGTAAAAAGTTTACAAGATGAAGATCAATTTTCTGATTTGGAAGAGACTTTTAACAATTTGAGAAAGGTAAATTAGAGTTGAACCCGGAGAAATGTATGTTTGGTGTCCGATCTGTAAAATTTCTCGGGTATGTGGTAAGTGAAAAGGGAATTGAGGCTGATCCGGTGCAGATAAAAGCTCTGACAACAGTGACTCCCCCTCGAAATATCAAGGAAGTCCAAATATTGTCAGAAAGATTACCGGCGTTAAACAGGTTTATTTCTCGTTTCTCGAATAAATGCGCGTCTTTCTTTGAAGTGCTCAGAAATACCAGTAAGTTTAGTTGGACCGAAGAATGTTCTGAAGCATTTCGGCAGATTCAGGAATATTTGTTGTCTCCGGAAATACTTTCTAAACCTTTGCTGGGAGAGAAGTTGATCATGTATGTGTCGGTTTCAGATTTTGCAGTTAGTGCTGTGTTACTTCGTGAAAAGTGTGATGTTTTAAAGCCGGTGTATTATATTAGCAAGAGTTTGCTAGATACAGAGAAACAGTATTTGAAATTAGAAAATTTGCCTTAGCCTTAGTTAGAGCTGCTAAAAAAATGAGGCCATATTTTCAAGCGCATTCCATAGTAATTCGAACAACATTCCCTCTTAAAGATTTAATGCAGAGGTCGGATATCTCGGGAAGGATGACAAAGTGGTCGGTCGAGTTGGGGGATTTTGACATGAATTTTGAGCCTCGAACAGCTATAAAATCTCAAGCTTTGGCAAACTTTTTGGTCGAATTTCATTCGGAGCGAGCAGATATGGAGGTCGATGATCAGCAGGGTAAGTCTAAATGGTTGGCTCCTCGGATGGGATATCAATGTTTCAGGCTATATGTTTTGGCTTTAAAGCAACAAATAATGAGGTAGAATATGAAGCGACGTTAGCAGGGTTAAGGCTAGCTCAAGTATGTGGGGAAAAAATGATCAAATTGTTAAGCGATTCACAACTTATGATTAACCAAGCATTAGGAGAATCAGAAGCAAGAAAAGGATCAGGTGGTCAAATACTTGAAAGTGTTGAAGGATTTGGTTTTAACTTTTAAGGAAGTTAGGTATAAACATGTTCGAATAAAAGGTAATTCGATCCCTGATTCCTTACCAGCTGCTTCACGTTCAGAAAATTATCCCTGGGTCATAACTCAGGAATGTCCCTCGATTACAAGAGATGCAGAGCAATTGATGACAATAGATGGGGAAAATAATGTTGTTATGGAAGATTGGAGGTTGAGAATTGTTGAATTTTTGGAAAATGATGTTTTACCAATGATAAATCAGAGGCTAGAAAAATCTGATTCAAGTCCCACGGTTATATTGTTTTAGGAGGAGTTTTATACAAGAAATCCTTAAGTAGGCCTTTGCTCAGATGTTTGGCGGAGGACGAGTCACAGGTTGTTTTATCAAAATTACATGATGGGGAAGGATCTGTGCACTGTGGGTATAAAGCACTGATTCGAAGAGTGTTTCTAGCTTGTTATTATTGGCCGACTATTTCAAATGATGCTAAAGAGTTGATAAAAAGGTGTGATACATCTCAGAGGTTTGCCAATATAATACATAAACCAGGCTTTTTTCTGGAGAGTATTTCTGAAGCCTTTCCATTTGATCGATGGGGCATTGATTTGGTTGGTCCCTTGCCAATGGCATCTGGGAAAGACAAACTATTATAGTGGCGGTTGATTATTTCTCTAAGTGGGTGAAAGCAGAACCTTTAGCGGGGACAAAGGCGAAAGATGTTATTAAGTTCGTTGTTTTGAACATTTGTTGTTGTTTTGGAGTTCCAATGAAAATTCCAACATATAATGGACCCAATTTGACAACAAGGAATTTAAGAATTTTTGTGTTTCTAAGGGCATACAATAATTTTTATTCTGCTCAATTTCATCCGCAAGATAATGGACAGGTGGAGGTTACCAATAGAACGATTCTTGACGGTTTGAAGAAAAATTTGGAAGGAAAGGCTGGAAAATGGCGAGATTATTTACAGGAAGTTTTGTGGGCCTATAGAACAACACCACGAACATCGACTTCAGAATCTCCGTTTGCTTTGGTTTTTGGAGATTATTTTCCCATCATACCGTGTGGCAGCATATATACAGAGGAGTTGAATGATCAAGGAAGGGTAATAGAGCTTGATTTGGTGGAAGAAAAAAGATGGCATGCACAAATTATCAAACATTAATGAGGAGTAGATATGATTCACAAGTAAAGCAGAGGGATTTTAAGGTGAGAGATAAGGTGTTACGAAATTGTTTTCTTCATACCAAAGAAAAAAGCCTCGGAAAATTGGGACCGAACTGGGAAGGTCCCTAGGAAGTAACAGAGAAAGTGAAACAGAGAACGTATCAGTTAAAGGATAAAGAGGGGAGAAGCCTCAAGCATCCGTGGAACATAGAACATCTGTAGTTGTAACTTGAGTAACTTTTCTGTTATAATTTTTGAATTTGGAAAAACAGCGAAGGCATACTCTTTCCTATCCTGTTAGGCACATTAAGGTTTTAACGAGGTTCCATTATTAGCTGATAAATATATTTGAACTTTTGCCTCAAATTATTGTTTCTGACTTATAAGTTGTGATCAGTTAAGCAGGTCAACAATTATGACAACTGTAATTATGAATGACTAAAGTCAGCATACAATGATTATTATGTCCAACAAAATTTGTCATAAAGAAACTATTATATCCAACGCAAGTTGGCATGCAATTATTAGTCTATCTAATCAAAAGTGGCATACAATTATTTTCATACCCAATATGAAGTCACAAATTTTATAAGTTGATGAGTGGTGTTCCAAACATTGGCATATACAAAGGATTGTATAAGACAATTGTTCTTCGAAAAATGTTGACACCATTACAAAAATTGCCTCGAAACTAATAAGGACTTATACAAAAAGGGTGGAACAAAAAAGACTATTGATTACTTAGAACTTTTCGAGGAATCACTCTCCTCGGAATCTGATGTGTCACTTTCACTCACAACAATAGGCGAATTTCAAGGGAGACAAGTTTCCAGAAACTACCAAAGTCATACTCAGGATAGTTCTCATGGATCTCAGTGACTAATCCTGCTCGGATGGTAGCATCCATGGCATTTAACTTGTCCACACCTTTAGCTGCATATGCATCTACAACTGTTTCTTTTTATTTCTCAAGGTTCCTTAGCAGATATCTTTTTTCTTCTACTATCCTCTCGAAGTCTGCGAGACACTCCGTAAAACCTTTTGTTGAAAGTCGGTGAGCTTCTTTGAGGGCTGTAAGGAGTTTTTCTTGAGCATCGGTCTTTTAGTGATAGAGATCCCTTTCTTTTTTGCAGTATTTTCTAAAAGAAGAACATAGTTTTCCGAGGCAACCAGTGTCTCCCAAAGTGCATCAGCTTGTTTTTCTAGATGAGAATTTTGTTTTTCATCTCTTCAAGTTGGGAGGAGCCAAGGGAAGATTTGAACTTGTAATGAATTTTCCTGTCTTCCAGAAGCTGCATCTTTTTTCCCCATAGTGACAGAGGCATGAAGTAGCCTTCGAACACTAAGGGAAAAGTCGTCTCCCTGAGGAATTTCGTAGGAACAACTGGGAGAGCCCATTTCAGCGGAGTCAAAGTTTGAGGACTCCCCGGTCAGTATGATGGGGTCAATAGTTTGTGGGAGATCACTTTGAGGAATATGAAGAGGAGCCAATCTTGGGAGAGGGACATTATTCGATGAGGGACTTGGAGAAAGAGTAAGTTGGGAGTTTAGAACCTGACCTAAATTCTCTTTATCCTTATCTCAAGTAGAAGTATCTTAATCTCCGGTACCCTCAGATATTTCTTGAATAGGTTCAAGAATTACTTGTTTTTTCTTGGGTTCTTTTTTCTTTATGGGATGAACCGTTTTTCAAGGAGGAAAAGTTGAGGTGGTGGTTGCAGTGATGTTTTTTTGAAGAAGATGGCTCTTGAGTGACAGCTAGTCCTTCAGAATCTGATTGTTGATCTTTGGTTGATACTTCCTCTTTTGAGTAATCCAAGTGACTTTTGGCCTGTGAGCGCTTTGGGAGGTAAATAATAATGTCTTTCTTTTCAAGACGATTGGGTAGCCATCAATTCCTTCATAAATAACATGTCTAAGGGGTTTAGCCTCCATAGTCGACTCTTGGCTAAGTTGGTATTCATGAAGCATAGCCGACCTTTGTTTTCCGAAGCTTTTTTGGCCCATTCATTCAGTTTGGTAAAGACCTTGGTGGTATTTTCCACATAATCAGCGTACGGCTTAGAAATGCCAGTCGTGGCTGCGCAAAAATTCGAGGAGTAAAATTAGTAAAACAATTATACGAAGAAAATTAAAGTGGGAGTTGAAAGTGTTACCTCTATTAGTCCATAAAAGAGAGAGATTGTGTGGGTTCGAGGGGGTTGACTCAGAGCCTGTCTCCCAATGTCCGGAGAAGAAAAGAAATTTTTGCTTCCATTTCTAATCAACTTTAAGTAAATATTTCACTACGTTTTGTCCTCGGCCAAAGGTTAGTGAATAAAAGGGGGAAAACAAATTTTTTGCCAAGCCAGACAATCCTATGAACTTCTCCAAGGAAAATTTATTACCAGAAATTCTCGAGGCCATGATACACGCCATAAGCATGTACCACATGTTTAGACCTTCTTGGGTGGGGCAGAGGTCGATTTTAGAAAAATATTTGATGAAGAATGGGTATAAGGGATACCCCAGCCCCCAATATATGATCTCTGTATATACGACCAGTTCATCGTCTTTAACGGACAAGGGAGTCTCACCTTCCATCGGAAATTTGATGGTAATGTATGGAGAAATGCACTATCGAATCCTTATCATGGTTTCTTCTAACGGCAAGAAGTATTTATAGGTGATATTTTGAAGTATTACCAAGTGCTTATTTTTATGCCTCGAATATTGTTGCCCACAATGGCGTCAAGTTCCATAGGAAGCATAATATCACCTTTGGACTTGGGAGCACTTCTTAGAGACTACTCTTTGGAATTTTCAGGAGGGGTTGCAGATATTTGACTCGTGGAGGCCAAGGAAGGACCATCGGATTTGCTTTTATCTGTGTTGAGTGTTTTATTTTGATCTAAGTTGGTGTTTCCTGAGGTAATTGCTTTTCCTTTGTTTTTTAGGGCCTCGTTTTCCGCTGATTCTACTTCATCGTCAGTAATTGTAACTCTTAAAAGAGTAAATCTAAGAATCTCTTGCCCTGTCATCGAAGGGGTAGCCGGTAGATCTGACCCAGAGCCGTCGGATTTCTGAGGAAGATGGTTGTTCATCTGAATTGGGGTCGGACTTTGTGGTTCCAAAGGGTATTTTTTAGAGCGTTTGTGTTCTTTGGATATTTTTTTTATCTTTGTGGGGCCTTTTTCTCTTGCTAGAAGAGCTTTTGTGGTGTTTATCTTTGGGAAATGCGATAGTATCTCTAAAAAGATTTAGTAACAAGATTTTCTTTAAGATGAAATCACTAAAGAAAATTTGGGAGATTGTTTGGTTGGAATAAGAAAGAGCGCGATTGAAAATTCGAGGAAATTTATTGGAATTTTTTTTCGAAGGACGTTTATTATGATCTAATCTTTGCAATATGTTAGCCAAGACTGGGGAGACTATGCTTATATGAATGTGTCCGAAGAGATTTTTTCGAGGAGGAAAAATGTTAAGAAATCTCATATATGATCTAGTCTTTTGTAACATATTGCAAGGACTAGAGGACTATGCATTCATATGAATATTATCGAGGAGGTAAAGTGTTATGCATATCTTCGACGAGGTAGATTGTTTTTAAAGATGAAATTTGAATATGGATTTTATAAACTTAAAATTATTATTTGAGGAAGCCAGAAAGTTATTTGCGAGGAGATATCTCTCGAGGAAGTGAATGTACAATTTTGAGGAAAATTAGAGATGAGAAGAAATTCGAAGATTACATCATAGGAAAGTTAGAGATGAGAAGAAATTCGAAGATTACATCACAGTCCTTGCCAAAAACATTTTCACTAGGATTGGGGGGCTACTGATAAGGAAGGATAAAAGACGAGGGAGATAATTGCGAAGAAGTACTTAAATTAGGGAAACGTTGCAAAAATATGTATTGAAATAGGATTAATTATAAATAAATAATAAAAGCAAGGGCTACGTTTGTAAGTGTGAGGTAGTTAGGCATGTGTGACCTATTAACTATATTATAAAAAGGCCCCCTAGATTTGGGAAAATGGTGATCATTATTATAATATACTTTCTCTCTCTATATTTGTTTGGTTTCTCTCTCTAAAAGAATTGTCACTAAGAACTTGTTATTGCTGTGGTTTATTTTAAGCTGAGGGTAATTTTATCAAGTGTTTTGAAGAGTTTTAAAGGTATTAAATGTTTGGGTGTTTTGTAGTGAGAGATTTAAGCTTCCTGGTTGTATTAAATGTTCATTACCCTCATTAATGAAAGTAGTAGGGTATTTATACCCTTAATTATGGACTCATGGGCTTTCAAGGCAAGTTATGAAACCAAGTCAAGTTTAAGGACCCATTTACTGAATAAGCTCATTAGCACTAGCTTAGTCAAAAGGTGTTTAGTTATTTATTACTTTTGTTTTGTCCAAATAGTTCAGTGGGCACTTATTGTTCGAATTGTCCTTGTCCGGATTTTTGAGTGAGTAGTGGTGAACTTGTCCGAACTCATCAGTAGCCCCTCTTTTAGGTTTTGTCAAAAATCTTTGGCATGACTAAAAACTTCACTTATTCAGTAACAATATTTTCCGGCCCGTTCGTGTGTTTGGTTCGAGGTTTGTCCGGACTGATTTCTTCTCAGAATTCTAAGAGTTTTTCTTTGGATCGTGGGAAACGTGTCGTATCTTGATTTGACCTACCAACCGTTTTTCCCTAGAATGGTGCTCCTACTAAGCCTAAAACGTAACATCTGCATATAATATTTCTTACGTCAGCGTCGTCTTCAATCATTGCTCAAATCTTTTCGTTTTCTCCTAGGTATTACTAGCTTCTTTCCTTACAAATATATAAATCACTTTCTTTTATTTTTTCACCATTTTCACCACTCTACAAATCCTTTACAGAGCTTTCGCCTTTTTCTTTCAAAACCTTTCTTGGATATTTTTATGTTCACAGCTAGAAACGCTCTTGTAAAAGACGGCTGGTTGAATCTTTCTGAACTAGAGAAGGCAAAGAAAGTTGAACGAGAGAGACGCATTGATGCTGGTCTTCTAGTCTCTCCAGGAGATAAGTCTGATAATCCATCTCTAGAAGCTGATCAGGGGTCATCTTCTACCAGAAATCCAAAACCTAAACGTCTATTCAAGCCAAACCTTCCGCCAATCCCATCAGGATCCTCTGTTCAGGAGTCCCAAGCCTCTACTGGCCAAGAGAAAGCAATTTCAAGTGTTAGGAAACCCTCCCCGTTCGTAGCCATGGGATCTGATATCAAAAAGTCCCCAGAGAAAACCAATCAACACCGGACAATACGCTTGGTGAAAGCCCAAGTGACTGGTTCACAATCAAAGTCCTCCAAACCGGGGGTCTCTAAATCTGCAAGCAAAGACAAACCCTCTGGATCGAAGATTTCCGTAAGAGATCCTCGAAAGAAGCCCTCCGGATCAGAGGCATCCAAAGTGTCTTCTCACACCAAATCCTCCGGAGCTGATCCCCAACCAGACACCAAACCTCTAGAAGAAAATGGTGCTCCACCATCCGGACAGACGATTGAGCCAGAAGCTGACTCTCTTCCATCCTCAACTACTGATAAAACTTCCACAATGATGGAAGAAGTGATGGAATATAGTATCAAAGAGGCCCCCTAAAAAATGAAGCCTCAGGGAAAACTGGGGATGCTGCCTATGACCGAAAAGGGAAGGGCAAAGTAAAGGTTGGACTGGCTCACGCGGAGCTTCCAGAGTGCTTGGAGGGCAAGGTGGGACCTTACTTTCAGAAATTAAACATGAAGTATTTGCTGGCCATGCAGAACATCAACTACGTTTATACTCACACCACTGAACTGGGCCGGATCCGGACTAAGTAGGGGATCCCAGAATCAATGAAGGTGAGGATACCAGTCACACCGGAAACTCTGATGGACTGCAAGCTCAATGAGATTGTCATCTACACTAAGCTGTTCAACAAGGGGCTAAGATTCCCCTTAGACCTAGAGATTGTCAGGTATTTTCACCTGATCAAGCTTTGTCCAAGCCAGTTAAGTCCAAACACTTGGTATACCCTCATTGCCTGCATAATGACATCGAGGCTGTCCGGCATCCCTCTCCTTATGGAGCAATTCGCCGTTGTGGCCAGTCTGTGCAAAAATCATCACATCTCATTCTATCACCATAACATGGGAGACAACTTCAAAGTGGTAGATGATTATCAGAGAAGAACTGGAAAACTCAGTTCCTATTTATCAATGGATCATGGGAGAATGGAAGAAAGATCAAGGCTAAAGTTAACCCTAACATGATTACCAGCAGGTGGAAGAGCACAAGTAAGTCTTTAATTTTTTTTTTTAATTTTCTCTTTCTTATTTTTACAAACATTTCACTCCTTAGTCACCCATTTCTTCCTTGTCAGTATTACCGAAGGAGTTCACCGATTATCTGGAGGAGGGGCAGACCACATGTGCCAAGCTGAATGCGTGGGCTGCAAAACGTTGGGGGAACGCTTTCCACAACTGTTTCACTTCTGGCAACTTGGTGAGATCCCACTTGTGGAACACCACGTGCCATAGAGATCTCACTTGGGAAGAGTTGACCACACCACCTCCCTCAACTGTCATTCTTAAGCGAACATAGGAAAAAGATGGCAAACTGGCCTTGCCCTCCAGAGCCAAAGCCCCTAGCAAAATGAAATGAAAGGCCAGGAAAAAGAAGGCTGCCGCAGAGGCAGTTCGGGTTGCTGCAGAAGAGACCGTTCCGGGGAACACAGGAGGGATCGATGCTATCTTGCTCAAGGTAGTTGAAGACGAAACTGTTAAGGAGGCAGGTGAGTCTCAAAATCCACCAACCCGATGAGAGGATTGCTAAGAAGAAAAAGGTCACCTTAGGGGAAGAAATAATCCTTCGCCCTTAAGAGCCTCTTCCTCCAGCAGACCCAATTGATCCCACATTGGTAGAGAAGATTCCCTCTGTACTACAATCCGGAGATGGTACCAGAGGGGAGATTGATGGAGTAGACATCAATGCATTCCAAGACATTGGTCTTTATTTTAATGATTAGGAGAAAGACCACTTCGCTGGCCCCTGCCTTCCTTCAAGCTCTTCTAATATGGTGACTTGCAATGGCGAGTCCTGTATCGTCTCTGGGGAGAACGATGTGGTGGTTCATTCTCTTCTGGGTCATATTCAACCAGTACTTAACTTGGAAAGGCAAGTAAAAAATTAGTTTACCCTCATCAATGATAAGGGGGGATTCCCCAGGACACGAGCAAGGAGCACTGTGAGTTGGGATTATGATGAGCAGAAGAAGAGATCGAGCTCTATGGTTTGGATGAGCTCGACATCAGGTCAACATCAACAATGGATAACGCGGAAAAGATCAATAACAAGTTGACGTTATTGGCAGATAACAGGGATGATCTCAAAGAGATACTGAGCTCGTCATTGAACCGAGCTCAACGATGCACAGAGCATGATAATGGAAGCAAACTTAAGAGCAAGCATGGGTTGCTGAACTCAAGATCATGATGAGCTCGATGATGTAAAATAAGAATTGATCGACTGAATTCAAGCTCAAGATGAGCTCAATAATGACATAGTAGAGTTGACCGAATAGAGCAAGAAAGATGGTAAAAGGAAATGACCCGAGCGCGTCATAAGTGAACTCGAGCTCAGCACAACATATCAAACTGGGTTCCGAGTTCGAGTTTGAGCTCAGCAAATTATGACAACTCTGGTGCTCCTAAAAAGAAGAGTTCACCTCAGATTAAAATGTAGATTGCACTCAGAGCTTTTATTTGTAATGTTAACACAAGATTAAAAAAAGAGTTAGTTATTCCACGATTATAGGGATAATAGTGGTAACGGTAGTTCCGCTTTTAGCGTAACCAAATGTAACTACCCACTCGTCTGTATATTATAAATAGGGAAAACCTATTGATGAATAAAATGATCTCTTTCTTGACTAAAACATAGTAGACTACTTTGGCAGAACTTGTTAGTTCCTTAACAAATTTGGCGCCGTCTGTGGGAACTCTTTAACCAAACACCATGGTGGTCAATAGGTCAGAAATTGAGAGAGATAATCAGGAAACTAGGGAAACAACAACTCATCAGAGGAGAACTGTAAGTCGTCTTGACCCTACGATTCCTCAAGAGATCAATCCTTTGATACCCCCATCAACGGTGGTAGCAGAGGGACCTCTGGTTCAAACAGGCACTGCTCCCAGGGAAGAGACTCATCCTCATCAAACTGATAATGTGTTGGGAGCCCAAAGAGCTGCAGAAGCCGTACCAACGAATGACTCGAAGGTTCTCCAACTGGAGCAACGACTCCAAAATTTGTAGGAAGACCAGCTGAAAATAGCGTTTGAACGTGACGTTAAAGAGAAAGCTATGCATGCTACCATGACAGGTATGAATGACGCTATTCATGCTCTAACTACGAGAATCAAGGGTGCAAGCAAGACTCATCAGCCATCAGGGCTAGAGGCAAGTAAGGTTAACAAGACTAACCGCTCTTCTAAAAGAGACAACAAACGAGAAGGTGAAGGTGAAAGCGGGGGAAAAATCGCAACAGAGGATCACGTGATGAGGCCAAGCAAACATCTACCAAAAGAGTCCGAGAGGATGATGACCTTCGTTATAACCAGATCCGCCCGAAATTATCAACTTATATATTGAAGGAATTACCATTTTCTGAGAAAATCCTGGAGGTCTAACTCCCGAGAAATTCGATCCATTCAGGATGGAAGCTTATGAAGGAACAGGGGACCCAGAGAGGCACTTAGAGCAGTTCAGAAACATGATGATGGCTTTCAATCTTGACGATGCAATGATATGCCGAGCACTGTCCATGACCCTTAAGGGTAACGCTATGGATTGGTTCAGTAGCTTGTCGAAGGGGTCTATCTATGATTTTGCTGCACTATGGAAAACGTTTAGATAGAGGTTCGTGGGCAACAAGGAACTCAAACGCGAGCGAGATTCGGTCATAGATCTTTATCAACGTCGAGGCGAGTCTCTCAAAAGTTATGTTAGATGATTTGTTCATGCCATGAATGCTTTACCATATCTAGCTGAGAACATGGCGGTGGCCTCTTTGAAACGAGGGCTCGATAGGAGAGGGGAGCTATATGCAGATCTTATCAAGTTTCCTACTGAAAACATGGGATATTTTCTTGCAAGAGCAGACATTTTTATCAGAGTTGAGGATGCTAGAAGAGGAACGTCACCCGAGCGGCGTGAGCTAGAGGTCAAAGATGGTGGATCAAAACGGAAAAAGTTCGAAGATCAACCAATGAGGGACTACAATCGAAGACCTCAACAGCTCGACCAACCTAATAGACGTTTCACTCCATTAACAGAGGCTATTTTGGTAATCTATGACAGAACAAAGGGGCGTATGAGGTACCAAGCTCCGTAAAAAATAAGTTCACATGGGTTTAAACGATTTAATAGGTACCAAGCTCGCCCTCTAAATACTGAAAAACCAGCACTTGGAGAGGGGCAGGAAGCTAAAAAGCAGCAGTGGTTACTAACCATAGCAGGGGGAAGACTACTGGACTGGGGTCTACCCAGCATAAGCGAGCTAAAAATGAGTCCGGGGTTTATGAGATATATGAAAGTTCTTATCGTAATTACAGAGATCTGGTCGCCGATCTCACTTTCAATGATGATGATCTCAGAGGCTTAAGTTTGCCCTATGAAGATGCTCTAACTGTCATTTGGACATAGGAGGAGTAATGGTAACAAGAGTATTGGTCGATGGAGGAAGCTCGGCAAATATTATTTTTAAGGGGAGTTTTGATCGCATGAAGAATGTCCTACCGTATCGACCTACTCAGCGAATCTTGGTAGGATACGAAGGAAAATCTTCGCAATATGTTGGGAAGGTCGAGCTGGTGGTTAAAGTCGGACATGGAGCTACAAAGAAATAATTAAAGACGCTATTTTTTATCTCTGACGCGCCGAGTCCTTATCATTCGATTATTGGACGAACATGGCTCCATAGGATGGAAGCAACGCCATGCACGTATCGGCAATGCATTAAGTATCCAGTGGGTAGTTCGACAGGAATAATCCGAGGTAGTAAGAGGACCGCGTGAACATGTTATGCGATCGCATCGAATCCTTCTATTTATTTTGGAAGCAAATCTTCTTCTCATCAAGCCTTGGTAATGAGTGGTTCTAAGATGAGCTTTAACTCTTCTTTCTTCTATTAAATCCAACTGACTTCTGATTGCCAATTCATTGGCCTGTTCGGAATAATTGTGGACTCTGTATGATAGAAAAATTGCCTCTATAGGAGAAATTGCATCCATCCTATATACCAAGGCAAAAGGAGATTCTTGTGTAGCAGTTCCAAGAGTAGTCCGGTATGCCCATAATACTTCTTGCAAATAGCTTGGCCACTTTCTTGCAGCCCCTTCTAAATTCTTCTTCAGACCGGACAAGATGGTCCTATTTGGCACTTCAACTTGGCCATTTTCTTATGGGTGGAAAGGAGAAGAGAAGCAATCCTGAATGCTCCTTGAGGCATATAAATTCTCTATATCCTTGTTATCAAATTGTGGCCCATTATCTGTGGTTATCTTTTGTGAAACCCCAAATCTGCAACAAATATTAGACAAGATAAATTTTATAACAGCTTTCGAAGTAGTCCCTTCCAGTGGGGCTGATTCTATCCATTGGTAGAGGCCCAACGAAATAGTTCTGCACCCTCCGGACGCCATTGGTAGAGGCCCAACTAAATCCAGCCCCCAACGAGCAAAAGGCACTGGCTCAAAAATTGATTCCATAGGAACAGATCAGATATGAATTTCATTACCATATCTTTGGCATGGGTCACATATCTTGACCAACTCCTTGGCATCTGCCATTATGGTTGGCCAATAGTATCCGACCAACAAAACCCTCCGGGTTAGAGCTCTATAGCCACAGTGCGCTGATCCCTCTCCATCATGTAGTTCAGATAAGACAATTTGAGACTCTTCAACCCCCAAACAATGTAGGAGAGGTCTACTGAATGACTTGTTATAAAGAACCTCTCTTATAATTAAGAAACCACGAGCCTTATGTTTCATTTTCCTTGCCATAGCCTTCTCCGGTGGCAAAATCCCATCAGAGATGTATTGAAGAAGGGGAAATCTCCAGTCTTTGGGTTGAACCACTTGTACACTTAAACTCTCTTCCTCTTCTTTGGTCTGATTTGGTTGTATGGATGGCCATTCTTGTACATGAATCCATGGGTAGGACTCAGAGTATGCTATTGTTGCTAAAGAGTCTGCCAGCGTGTTCTCCGATCTAGAAATATGCTCATAGCTAACATTTTTGAAATTAGCTGCCACTTCTTTAAGAATAAACAAGTATTTAATCAACTGCTCCTTCTTAGCCTCAGATTCACCTTGAGCATGATGGATAAGAAGCTGAGAATAACTCATTTATCTGACTCTTTTAGCCTCACACAGAAAAGCTAACTTTAGATGAAGCTATAGCGGCCTCATATTCAGACTCATTGTTAGAATCCCTAAAAGAAAAACATATAGCCAGATATAATTTATCGCCATACGGAGAGGTTAAACATATCCCAGCCCCACAACCCATTGTGCTTGACTCACCATCTGTCTGGAAAACCCACTCTTTTTTAGTTTTCTTTTTGGTAGCTTGTTTAGTACTTCTGTCTGAATGGAACTCTAACAAGAAATCAGCAACAGATTGAGCTTTGATTGCAGTTCGTGGGGCAAAATCAATATCATAATCACCCAATTCTACTGACCATTTGGTCATCCTGCTTGATATGTCTGCCTTCTGAAGAACATTCTTTAAAGGAAAAGACGTCCGGACGATGATAGAATGAGACTGAAAATATGGCCTCATTTTTCTGGCAACAATCACCAAGGCTAGTGTCAATTTTTCAAGCTTTAGGTACCTCTTTTCAGTATCCATCAGACTTTTGCTGATGTAGTACACCAGACGAGGATAATTGTCCACCTCTCTTACCAGCACTGCATTTATAGCATATTCTGACACAACGAAGTATATATACAGTGTTTCTCTATCAATAGGTTTAAAAAGGGTTTGGGGGGAAAACAAATGATTCTTTATTTCATCAAACGCCTGGTCACATTGTGGAGACCAGTGAAAGTCTTTAGGACCCTTTAAGGTCTGAAAAAACGGGGCACATCTGTCCGAAGACCTTGAAATAAAACAATACAATGCCGCCAATCTTCCTGTAAACCTTTGCACTTCTTTAACATTTCAAGGAGGGTCCAATTTTAATAAGGCATTGAGCTGGTCTGGATCAGGCTGTATCCCATTTTCACTTATTACATACCCTAAAACTTTTCTGGACTGCACCCCAAACACATATTTTTCTGGATTCAATTTTAAATTAACCTTTGCCAAGTTGGCAAAATTTTCTTGAAGATATGCCAGGTGCAACTCTTCTTCTAAGCTTTTCACCATCATGTCATCAATATATACTTCCATATTTCTCCCACTCTGATCAACAAATGCTTTGTTCACCAACCTCTGATAAGTAGCCCCAACATTTTTCAACCCAAAAGGCATCACCTTGTAACAATGAAGACCCTTATCTGTAACAAAGGTAGTGTATTCTTGGTCCTTCAGATCTACCTGTATCTGGTTTTAACCGGAGAAGGCATCTATGAAAGACAATAATTTTTTTAAGATGTAGAGTCTACCAACTCATCTATTCAGGGGACTGGATAGAGATCTTTTGGGCAAGCTCTGTTGAGGTCAGTAAAGTCGATACACATACGCTATTTCCCATTATTTTTCTTTACTAACACTGGGTTGGCTGTCTATAAAGAATATTGAGACTCATTTATGTGCCCCATCTTCGTAAGTTGGTCAACTTCTTGAACTATTACATCAGCTTTCTCCTTTGAAAAATCTCTCATTTTCTGCACAACAGGTGCAACATCTCTTTGGATGGACAACTCGTGTGATATAACACTTGCAGGTACTCCGGCCATATCAGCATTGCACTAAGCAAAAACATGTTGGTGATTTGCCAAAAAGGACAACACTCTTTTCTTCAATTCTGGTGCCATTTTGGACCCAATTTTAACACTCCTCCCTTCAGCCAGAGAGTGAGTTTCAACTTTTTCAATTGGTATCAAAACACCAGAGGTCTCTCTGGGGTCATCAATTTCGCCCTCACTCTCAGAGGGCCCCAACAACTGCTAATCTTCATTAATCTAAACTGCCCACAGAGTTTTAGGGGCAAGTGCAGTTGCATAACATTCTCTTGCTATTTTTTGGCTACTCCGGACAACTCCCACTTGTCCTTGAACTGCGTATTTTAAACATTTATGGAATGTTGAAGCCACAACAGGAATCCTAGAGAGCCAGGACCTCCCAAAGACCGTATTGTAACATGTGGGCAATCCACCATAATGAATATTACCCTGACCATCTTCTTGAAAGGGCCTTTGCCTAATAATACCTCCTCCTCAAACTCTCCGATGAAATCCATAGGGATCCCTGTGAAGCCCACAATAGATCTGTTCGAACGCTGAATCACTTCCGGATTTTTCATCTGTTTATAAGAACCTAAAAAGAGGATATTGGCTGAGCTGCCAGTGTCAATCAAAATTCACCCGATGCCATTGCCCCCAATCGAAGCTCCCATCACCACAACATCCTCATGAGGCCCAGCAATGTCTCTTAGGTCATCTTCATAAAAAACAATGAAGGTAAAAGGAATTTGGGATTGATAAGAAGACATGCCTCCCTCTAACTGAGTAGCTAGAGTGTGAACATGCCTCTTCCTTGAATAAGGAGTTGGCGCAGTCATAGTTGATGAGTCCGGATTTTGTCACCACTTTTTGTAAGAGCCGGACATGGACAATTCAGACACAATCCATCTAACCGGACAAGGACAATTCGGACAACCTGCACTTACTAAACTGTCCGAACAGAACTAAAGTATTAAAAACATAATCACTTCATGATTAAACTAATCACTTGTTTACTTAAAAGCTAATGGGTCTTTAAACTCGACCCAAATCCATAAAAACACAACCGGAAAGCCCATATGGCCCAAAAGAAAAAGGGTATAAATACCCAACCACCTACAATAAATGAGAGTAATGAAAATTAAATACAACCATGCAGCTCAATTCTTCCTCTACATTCTATCCAGGCATTAAATACTCTCAAAATTCCACAAAACTCTAGACAAAGTTACAGAATTTCCCTCAAACGAGAATAAACCACACCAAATTGGCGACCACAGTGGGAGCACGACAGTGCCTAAATCTATCATTCAAAAACATCAGGAAAAACCAGTCCGAATGAATCCGGACGCACCGGAAGTACCACCAGTTTTGCTTGAAGTGGTGGGAGAAAATGCTGAGTACACCATCGAGGAGCGTGATAGGTTAAAAGTTGAAATATAATCTCTAAGGGTTGAGAGGGAAAAGATGGGTTTAAAAGAGAAATCAAAGGCGTCAGTTGCTCACTATACTGATAACCCTAGGGAGCACGAGCCTTCGAAGACCCATGTGCGTATGAAGAAGACTCATGCTAGCTCCAAAAAGTCTCACCGGTCCAAGCCGGTGGAGAGCTCTGATTCAAACTCAGAATCTTCCAGTAGCTCATCGGGCGAAGATGGAGTTGAGGAATCCTTGTCATCCAGCAGTGATGAGGGCCGATCTAAAAAGAAACAAAAGTTGGTTAAGAAGTATTGAAGAAAAAGGGATAGGCATGGAAAGTTAAAGAGGCATATAGGCAAAGGATCGTCTCATAGCCGGAGACACATAGACCGGATGCTGGTGGATCCTTTTACCTTCCATGATGAGCCATGTATCTTTACAACTCCTAATGAGGATACCGTTTTCAGTCTTGGCCGGAATTGGAGACAATCTCCATTGTCGTCCAAGATCCTGTCCGGGAACCTTCCTAAAAGGTTTGATAGTACGAAAATAGAAAAATACGATGGCAGTAAAGACCCGTACAACCACTTGGAACAATTTAAAAATTTCATGATGAATTTTGATGATGACGACAAGTTTCTTTGTAGAGCATTCTCTCAATCATTTACGGGGAGTGGCCTGAAGTGGTATAACAGCCTACCACAGGGGTGTATCAGAAATTTTGATACCTTTTGGGTGGCCTTTTGGAGGCAGTTTGTTGGAAGTAAGGAGGTGAAGGGCAATGTAGACACAATCATCCATTGTGCCCAAGAACCAAACAAATCTGTAAAAGAATACATAAGTCGCTTTGTAAACACCAAAAATGGGTTGGCTGATTGCTTTGAACAAGTAGCAATAGCTTCTCTGAGGCAGGGCTTAAACCCTGGAAATTTGGCGGATTTAGTGACCAGAAAAAAGGCCATGACATGGGGAGGTCTACTGAATCAAGTTCGAAAGCAAATTAACGTGGATGAAACAAAGAAAACTAGGGTGCACAGGCAAGTGAGGTCTGATCCGGTTGCACCAAACCCAAACCAAAATCAGTCCGGAAACAAGACAAGAGAGGCCGGGCAGGGTCATAACAGAGCCAAAGCTCAGTCTCAGCCAGTTACGCCTGCCCAGAGTCAACTATCTAGAAATAAACGAGGGCCTTGGGTTCAACCGGAGTAATTTGCTGAGCTAAGAGAAAACGTAGCCACCATTTATGACAAAACGAAAGAAGAAGTACACTATAGAAGGCCAGCTGCATTACAATCTCCTAGGGAGAGCCGTAACAATTGTTTCTGTCAATATCGGGCGCAATGACATAAGACGAATTTTGGTGGACACTGGGAGTTCAGCAAATATCCTCTTTTTAACTTACTACAAAAAGATGAAAAATCCAGCAGTAATTCAGCGTTCGAACAGGTCAATTGTGGGTTTCACTGGAAGCTCAGCAGATGTGATTGGGGAGTTCGAGGAGGAAGTTTTATTGGGCAAGGGCCCTTTTAAGAAAATGGTTAGAATACTGTTCGTTGTGGTGGATTGTCCCACTTGTTATAATGCTATTCTGGGGAGGTCTTGGTTCTCTAGGATGCATGAGGTGGCCTCAACAGTCCACCAATGTCTGAAATACGCTGTGCAAGGACAAGTGGGAGTTGTTCAAAGCATCCAAAAGGGAGCAAAAAAGTGTTATGCAACAGAACTTCCACCCCCCCCCCCCCCCCCGGACGTTGGGGGCAATTCGTATCAACGAAGAATAGCAGTTTGAGGGGCTTTCTGGGGTGAGGGTATAATTGATGACCCCAGAGAGACCCCTGGAGTTTTAATACCGATTGAAGAAGTTGAAACACATTATTTGGAAGAGGGAAATTTTTTTAAGATAGGGTCCAAAATGACATCGGAATTAAAGGGTAAGATGCTGAAGTTTCTAAAAGACCATCAGCATGTTTTTTCTTAGTGCAATGCTGATGTTACCGGGGTACTAGCAGATATTATATCACACCAACTGTCCATCCGAAGAGATATAACATCCGTGGTACAAAAAAGAAGAGCTTTTTCTAAGGAAAAGGCTGATGTCATAGTTCAAGAAGTCGACAGGCTTACTAAAATGGGGCACATAAAGGAATCTCAGTATCCTTTATGGACAGCCAATCCGGTATTGTTAAAAAAGAAAAATGGCAAGTGGCGTATGTGTATCGATTTTACTGATCTTAACAGAGCTTGCCCAAAGGATTTGTACCCAGTTCCCCGGATTGATCAGTTGGTGGATTCCACATCTGGGAATAAGCTGCTGTCTTTCATGGATGCCTTCTCCGGGTACAATCAGATTCAAGTAGATCCGAAGGATCAAGAGCATACTACGTTTGTTAGTGATATGGGCCTTCATTGTTACAAGGTGATGCCATTTGGGTTAAAAAATACTGGGGCTACTTATCAAAGGTTGGTAAACAAAGCTTTTGCTGATCAAATTGGAAGAAATATGGAAGTATACATCGACGACATGATGGTAAAAAGTGTGGATGAAGAGCTACACTTGACAGATCTCCAAGAAACTTTTGCTAACTTAGTAAAAGTAAATTTGAAGCTAAACTCAGAAAAGTGTGTGTTTGGAGTGCAGTCCGGAAAATTCTTGGGGTATGTAATAAGTGAACAAGGGATACAGCCTGATCTGGACCAGCTTAATGCTTTATTTCAAATGGAGCCTCCTCGGAATATTAAAGAAGTACAACGGTTGACTGGGAGGTTGGCTGCGTTAAATCGATTCATTTCAAGGTCTTCGGACAGATGTGCCCCATTTTTCAAACTTTAAAAGGTGTAAAGGGATTTGACTGGTCTCCACAGTGTGATGAGGCCTTCGATGAAATCAAAAAAACATCTGTCCTCCCCCAAGACTTTATTTAAACCTGTTGACGGAGAGACACTTTTCATATACTTGGCAGTTTCCAGTTGTGCCATAAGTGCCGTATTGGTAAGGGAGGTAGATAATTATCCACGTCCGGTGTATTACATCAGCAAGAGCTTGATAGATGCAGAAAAACGCTATCTGAAGCTTGGAAAATTAGCATTAGCCTTGGTGATTGCTACAAGGAAGATGAGGCCTTATTTCCAGGCTCATCCTATTATTGTCCGGACGTCTTTTCCCTTAAAAAACGTTCTTCAAAAGGCAGACATTTCAAGTAGAATGACTAAATGGTAAGTGGAACTAGGGGACTTTGATATTGATTTTGCTCATCGGACAGCAATCAAAGCCCAAGTTGTGACTGATTTCTTAATTGAATTCCATTCAGATAGGGATGCAAAGCAAACAACTGATATGAAAGATAAAAAATTATGGGTCGTCCGGACTAATGGTGGATCAAGTACCATGGGATGTGGCGCAGGGGTATGCTTGACCTCTCCGTATGGTGAAAAAATGTACCAAGCTATATGTTTTGCTCTTAGGGCTTCTAATAATGAGTCCGAATATGAAGCTGCTATAGCTGGTTTAAAGTTAGCTCTTATTTGTGGAGCCAAAAGGGTCAAGTTGATGAGCGATTCTCAGCTTCTCATTCATTATGCACAAGGTCAATCCGAAGCCAAAAAGGAGCAGCTGGTAAAATACTTACTTCTTCTTAAGGATGTGGCACTTAAGTTCAAGAGCATCGTTTATGAGCACATACCCCGAACAGAAAATATACTGGCAGACTCCTTGGCAACCATAGGCTATACTGAGTCCTACCCTTGGATTCATGTGCTGCAGTGCCCATCCATTCAATTTAGTATGGGTAAAGCGGAAGATAGCTTCGATATACAGAAAAAACAGCCTCCAGATTGGAGTTTTCCTCTCCTTCAATATCTCACAGATGACATCTTGCCTCCGGATAGATCAATAGCAAGAAAAGTAAAGTACAAGGCTCGTGGTTTTATCATCCTAAGAGATGCTCTTTATAAGAAGTCTTACAGTAAACCCCTCTTACGATGTTTGGGGGTGGACGAATCTCAAATAGTGCTCTCTGAATTACATGATGGTGAGGGATCAGCTCACTGTGGATTCAGGGCTCTAACGAGAAGAGTTTTGTTAGCTGGGTATTATTGGCCCTCTATAATGCAGGATGCTAAGGAGTTGGTGAGAAGGTGTGACCCGTGCCAGAGATATAGCAACGAAATTCATATTCCAGCCGCCCCTTTAGAGTCAATTTCTGAGCCAATACCTTTTGCTCGATGGGGGTTGGATTTAGTAGGACCTCTACCCATGGCGTCCCGAGGGCGTAGAACTATAATTGTTGCTATTGATTACTTTTCAAAGTGGATCGAAGCCGCTCCATTGGCAGGTACAACATCGAAAACTGTTATAAAGTTCATTTTTATCCAATATCTATTGCAGATTTTGAATTCCAAAGAGGATAAAAACAGAAAATGGGCCACAATTCGACAATAAGGAGGTGGAGAGTTTTTGTGCCTCTAGAGGTATACAACACTCCTTCTCTTCTCCTTTCCATCCACAAGAAAATGGTCAGGTTGAGGTGGCTAATAGGACTATACTGTCCGGTTTGAAGAAGAGTTTAGAAGGGGTAGCTGGAAAATGGCCTAGTTACTTGCAAGAGGTTTTGTGGGCTTACCGAACCACTCATGGGGCTGCAACACAAGAATCTCCCTTTGCCTTAGTATATGGGATGGATGCCGTATCTCCCATAGAAGCTACTCTCCCTTCCTTTCGAGTGCATAATTTTTCCAAACACACTAACGAAGTGGCAATTAGAGCCCAACTTGACTTAATAGATGAAAAAAGAGTTAAGGCTCACCTTAGAGTTGCACACTATCAAGGTTTGATGAGAAGTAGGTTCACTTCTAAAGTTAAGAGGAGGGATTTCAAACCGGGGAGCAAGGTATTGAGAAAAGTCTTCCTACATACTAAAGAAAAGCAGTTCGGTAAGTTGGCTCCAACTTGGGAAGGACCTTATGTGGTCATTGAAAAGCTTAAGCCTGGGACATACCGGCTGTAAGACAAAGATGGAAGGACTTTGAATCACCCTTGGAATATTGAGCACCTCCGGATGTACTTGGAGTAGAAACTATGTAAATATTTACTTGTTTAAAAGTTCATGTAAATATTTGGGGCCATACTCTTTCCTACCCTGGTGGCGCGGGGAGGTTTTAATGAGGTGTCCGAGTTTTTTTTTGTTTTATGAAATTTGATGCCTTCTTAAAAATTCGGAGTGTTTTTACTTAAATGTTTTATTGTGAAATTATTATTTAAACAAAGGCCGGATTAAATTAAAGGAGTGATGACTATTTGAACATTTGTCATCGGAGAAATTAAACACTCTTACTTTAGAATGTTTATGAAATAACTAAAGACTGTTTAAACATTAGCCACCATAATTGAAAAACTATGAAAAAATGCAAGAGTTGTGCAAAACAAAGATACCCATTGAAACATACGAAGTGCCTTGGCCATCCAAGGACTTTTAATTGTCAAAACAAAAAAGATTTATCCGGACAAGGACCAGACACAGTTACAAAAAACGCCTTGGCCATCCAAGGACTTTGGTTCAATCAAACAAAAATGAAAAGATAATTAGTATTCTAAGGCCGAGCCTTTGAAGATGGCTCAGCCTCACTAGCTTTCTTCTTCTGAAGGTCGTCATTTTCTTTATTCGGGATCTCCCCGGTGTTCTCTTCTTCATCGCTTGAGTCGGCACTAGAATAGTCATGCTTATCACCATCAGCCATCGTATGGAAGGGGAGGTCTTCATACTCTACAAAAGTCCATAAGTCTCCCAGATTCATCTTTGGAAATTTCTCATGGAAGAGTAAGACCATGTCCGACTTCACCTTGGCATACATTTCTTCCTGAGTGTCTATCACTTGGTTGGAATAAGCATTAATCATGGCTTGAATTTTTGCCTATTGCTCCCTTAGCAGATCAGCTTTTTCTTGTGCAGCCTTGGACACCAAATCCTCGAGCGAGATCTTGTCATTGGTCAAAGTATGAATAACCATGTCTTTGGCCTTTGCCTCTTCTTTCGAAGAAGAGAGATCTTTCTCCAACTCGGGCTGCTTTGCCCGCAGTTCTTTGATAGTATCTTCTAAGGTAGCTACCTTTGTGGCCCAACCCTCCTGGCTCTTCTTTAACTCCTCGTTTTCCCTCTTCAAAACATCAGCATTTTGGTTGGCAATGAGGAGGTCACCGGAAAATTTCTCTTTGTCAAAATTAAGGGCAGTAATAATAGCTGACTGACCTCGCACTTGTTTCTCCAAACCAAACACTGGCTGAATATTACTCAATATGGAGTGACCAAGCCCTTTAAGCCCAGTAGGGCCCAGAAAAATCATCTCTGGGGAGGTTTTCAAAATAGTCACCAAGCCCTTTAAGCCCAATAATGTCGACACCGTCAATACTGATATCCCCTCCTCCAACCTCTTCAGTTCGAAAGTCATCAGGGATCTCTTCTTCTCTTGTAGGATCAGTATGGTCAACAGGAGGAAGGGGCTCCGGGAGCCGGAGAGAAATCTCATCACCCCTGGAGGTCTTTTTCTTCTTGGCCTCCCTGTCCTTGCTTTCTGCTCCCCGTTTCCTGTCTCTCTTAAGAACCCTTGGAGGTTTTGGAGATCCTGCCTCTTCCCTAGTACTCGCATGCTCCACTACTTCTAGAAGAGCAGCATCAATCTGTCTTGGAACTGACCCCTCTTGGTTTGTTGGAGTCGTTTCCTCCGCTTCGGTGGGGTTGGCTTCAACCGCACTCTGCTTTCCATTGCCTTTCTTGCCCTTCATCTTACTTGGGGCCTTGGCTCTACCAGGAAGATACAATGCCCCGTCCGGTGCGTGTGTTCTTTTGAGGACTACTTCCGGAGGGGGTAGGGTGGTAAGTTCCTCCCAAGATAAGTCCCTCTGGTCAGTGGTGTTCTAAAGAAAGGACCTTACAAGTTTGCCTCCGGTAAAGGCGTTGTGGAAGCGATTCCCCCACTTTTCAGCAGCCCAAGCGTTTAGCTTGGTGCAAGTGGTCTGCCCGGCCTTCAAGTGGTCATTGAAGTCTTTAGGCAGCACTGTAAAAAAAGACAAGATAAGTCAGTTAAACAAGTTTGATAAAAATAAAAATGGGAATGTGAGATGGGATTCTTACCATCGCTTCGCCATCTACTGGTGAGGAGGCTCGGGTTGACACCGACTTTGATCTTCCTCCCATTCTCCCAGGCACCACTCACAAACAAGAAGTGAGTCTTCCAATTTCTCTCCGACTCAAGCAGGTCGTCCACTGCTTTGTAATTATCACCCATGTTGAAGTGATAGAAGGGAATATGGTGGTTTCTGCAGAGACTGGCCACAACTACGAATTGCTCCATGGGGAGAGGAATTCCGGAGAGCCTGGAGGCCATGATATAGGCCATGAGAGTGTACCACGCATTAGGGCTCAGTTGACTGGGGTAAAACTTGATGAGGTGAAAATATTTGACTATCTCTCGGTCTAAGGGAAACCTTAGTCCCCAGTTGAAGAGCTCAGTGAAGAAAACTATTTCACTGAGCTTGCAGTCCATTGGTGTTTTTGGGTCTATTGGAATCCTTATTTTGACGTTCTCTGGGATCCCCCATTTGGTTCGCATCCGACCCAGTTCGGCTGTATGGATGAAAGCATAGTTAAGTTTTTGCAAAGCTATCAAATACTTAACACTCACCTTGTGGAAACAAGGTCCCACTTTTCCCACAAGGCACTCCAGAAAATCTGGATGCCTTAAGCACAGTTTCTCTTTTCCTTTGTCCTTCTTGGCAGCAACAGCCTCACTTGTTTGCCCGGAGACTTCGGACTCAAAGGGAACCTCTTCGACAGAATCCTCCATTACTTCTTCCATTACTAGGGAGGGGTTTTCAGTTGTTTTTGGGTAAGGGGAGTTAGAGGGTGGCTCAGTATGCCCCTCGAACTGTTGGGCTTCGATGGTTTCTTGTACTCTGACCTCCGGTTGGGCCTCATATCCAATGTTTTCTTTTCGGAGGCTCGAGCTAGATGCCTCCGGTCCGGACAGCTTGTCCTTAGGAATTCTGATGGGTGCCTCTGACCCCGTATTGCTATCTTTGGCCCCTGATTTGGAAGGCGTACCTTTTAGAGTTTGCCCTTTTACCAAGCGACCTCTTCTCCGATCTACTAACTTCTCTGGAGAGGCATCAGCATCTGATCCCATGGCAATAAAAGGAGAAGGCTTCTTAAAACTAGTGACAACTTGCCCTTTTTCAACAAAGGGCTATGATTCCTGAACCGACGAGCCTGAAACAATTGGTGAGAGTGTGGTTTGGAACAACCTCCTGGGTTTAACGCTTTTGGTTGAAGAAGAGCCCTGGTCAGGCTCTGTGCTTGATATTACTGGTTTCTCAAGAGGAGAAACAGGGAGGCCGGCAGCAATGCACCTTTCTCGTTCAACCTTTTGGGCCTTTTCTAACTCTGATAAATTAAGCCACCCACCTTTGATTAAAGCATTCCTAACTGTGAACATAAACTCACACCGAAAGAAAGTTTTTGTTTTTGAGAGAAATCTTTGAAGTTTAAACAGAGTAAGGTTGAAGAGGATGGTAAAACAGTAAAGAAGTGACTAATTTATAGTAAATACGCAAAAAGGTGCTTCGATACCTAGGAGAATTCGAAAGGGTTGCAATGATTAAGGAACGACGCTGATGTCATTCTCATTAAATGAAGAGGTTACTTTTTGGAGAAAGTGGGAGCGCCTTCTAGGTGAAAAAGCGTCTGAAGTGGCAAACCAGAGAGAGACACGTGTCCCACGATTTTTGGCAAAAAACTGTTTAGTTTCTCAGAACTTTTTCAGTTCGGATAAAACTGTTACACAGTTCGAAAATCTGTCCGGATATGGCTGTGACCAGCTACAGCCTATTGTTTAGGTCTTGCCAAAGGCCTTTGAGCACCACCTAAAAAAGCGGCTACTGATGATCCGGATTTTGTCACCACTTTTTGTAAGAGCCGGACATGGACAATTCAGACACCATCCATCTAACCGGACATGGACAATTCGGACAACCTCCACTTACTAAACTGTCTGAACAGAACTAAAGTATTAAAAACATAATCACTTCATGATTAAACTAATCACTTGTTTACTTAAAAGCTAATGGGTCTTTAAACTCGACCCGAATCCATAAAAACACAACCCGAAAGCCCATATGGCCCAAAAGAAAAAGGGTATAAATACCCAACCACCTACATTAAATGAGAGTAATAAAAATTAAATACAACCAGGCAGCTCAATTCTCCCTCTACATTCTATCCAAGCATTAAATACTCTCAAAATTCCACAAAACTCTAGGCAAAATTAAAAAATTACCCTCAAACGAGAATAAACCACACCAATAGTGTCCCCTCCGAATATAGTAAGTGACTCAAAAAAGCTTATGAGTCCAGACACTATTTTAGTATGTTCCGTTATAACCCCCAATTTATTCAGGGTTGGATCAGGATCCAAATACTCCGATTTGACATCAAATCTTTCAATGATTACCATAGCCCTGTCCGGAGCAGACGTCCCCGCATTGTTTGTTGGGCCAGTCCGGTGAGCATTGTCAGGCCTGTTTCCACTTTTTCTCTTAACATAAGCTCACATCTAGGGATGACAATGGGTCGGGATGGGTGCGGGTATAGCTAAACCCGTAACCCATCCCATCTATATTTTTCCAAACCCATACCCTAACCCGTACCCGTCGGGTAGTAATATTTTTTTCCCACACCTGAACCCGCCGGGTTCGGGTCCCCATCCGCGGGTACCCATTGAAGTTAAGGTTTCTTAATAAAAAAAACTACTCACTGTTCTCTAGATTTAAACCAATTCTATAAAAAAAATACTCCAGCCTAATGCTAATTATTATCAATTAATAATTAATACATAGTTTTGGTATATTTTAGTAAATCATTTTCTTATAATTTAATTAGTTATATTATTAGTTTGTCTTGAGTTTGATATTAATTGCAGAAAAAAGAAAAGATGTTTAAAAAATATAAATCATCAAATATAATATTAAAATCTAGAATAGTGTTTTGTGATCTAGATATATGATTTTGGAATATGTTAGTAAATTTTTTATTTCATAAATAATAATATTATTAGACCAAAAAATAAACAATATATTTTAAAATGGAAAAATTGAAAAATCAAATTTAATATTTATATGTAGAAATATATTTTTCAAAATATATGGTATCTAAATAGTTTGTATTTTTATAATGTTATTAATAATTAATATATGGTTTTGGTATATGTTAGTATTTTTTTAAATTAATTAATAATACTAATAATATTAGACCCATATTGATAGTATCAGTTTTACCAAGAAAAATAAAAAAATATTAAAAGAAAAGATTTTAAAAATTAAATTTAATGTTTAAATAGAACAATATTTTTCAAAAGTATAATTTATATATTAGCACATAATATATGGTTTGATTATTGCAGAATACAGATACTAATTTTAATAACTTTATTTTAAAGCTTCATAACTAATATTAAATGATATAATATTTTATATGATATTAATTTAACGGGTACCCATCGGGTATTACCCAGTGGGTCGGGTTCGGGTTGGTTACCCGTGAGAAATTATTTAAACCCATAACCCATCCCATACCCGGCGGGTAGTAAATTTTTAAACCCACAACCCATCCGTGAGAAATTTTTAAAACCCATAACCCATCCCATCGGGTCGGCTCAGGTCGGGTACCCGCGGGTTTGGAAAAAATTGCCATCCCTACTCACATCTTTCCCCTTTTAATCAGATTCTGCACTTCTTGTTTCAAATCGATGAAATTTTCGGTGTTGTGGCCAATATCATGATGATATTGGCAAAAACAAGTATTACGACTTTCCTTAGGGGATTGAAGCGCTGACGTCTTCCTGAAATGCACCTTATCTTTTGTTTTGTCATAGATGGTTGCCACATTTTCTTTCAACTCAGCAAACCACTCCGGTTAGACCTAAGGTCCTCGTTTATTTCTAGAGTGCTGGCTCTGAGATGGAGCTGGGTGGGATTGAGTCTATTTGGCTCTATTGGGTCCCTGTCCGGTTTCTTTGGCCTTGTATCCGTACTGGTTCTAGTTTGGAGAAGTTGGGGCAGACCACACTTGTCTGTGTACCCTAGTCTTCTTTATTTCATCTACGTTGATTTGTTTTCCCACCTGATTCAGCAAACCGCCCCAGGTCATGGCCTTCTTCATGGTTACCGAATCGGCCAGATTCCCAGGGTTTAACCCTTGTCTCAAAGAAGTTATTGCTACCTGTTAAAAGCAATCAACTAACCCATTTTTTTTTATTAACGAACCGGCTTATATAGTCTTTCAATGATTCATTTGGCTCTTGGGCACAATGGATAATAGTATCTCCATTTCCCGTCACCTCTTTACTCCCCACAAACTGCCTTGGAAAGGCCACCCAAAACGTATCAAAGTTTCTGATACAACCTTGGGTTAAGCTGTTGTACCATTTTAAAGCACTCCCTGTAAAAGACTGGGAGAAGGCTCTACATAGAAGTTTGTTATCATCATCAAAATTCATCATTAAATTTTTAAACTGTTCTAGATGGTTGTCCGGATCTTTGCTCCCATCATACTTCTCTATTATAATAATGTCAAACCTCTTAGGAAGATTTCCGGACAATATCTTGGAGGACAATGGCGATTGCCTCCAATTTCAACCACGACTAAATAATATGTCTTCATTAGGTGTTGCAAAAATACCTGGCTCATCATGGAAAGCAAAAGGATCCATCAGCAGTTCATCCACATGCCTACGACTATGGCTGTGGCTGTGAGACGACCCTTTTCCCAGATGCCTTTTTAGTCTTCCATGCATATCCCTTTTGCTTGAATATATTTTAACCAGCTTTTGTTTCTTCTTGGATCTCCTTTCATCACTTTTGGATGACAAGGACTCCTCAAGCTCATCCTCATTCGAGGAGCTACTAGAGGACTCAGATTCTGAGCTCTCCACCGGCTTGGACCGGTGAGACTTCTTGGAACTGGCATGGATCTTTTTTGTGCTCAAGTGAGTCTTTGCTGATGGGTCATTATCCCTTGGGTTGTCAGTAGGTGAATGGCTGACGCTTTTGACTTTTCCTTTAAACCCATCTATGCCTCTTTAGTGGCCCTCAACGTTTCTATTTCAGCTTTCAACCTGTCTCGTTCTTCGGTTGTGTACTCGTTGTTTTCTCCCACCACCTCCACCAAAGGTGGTGGCACTGCTTGCTCGTCCGGATTCATCCGAACTGGTTTTTCTTGCTGGTTTTGAATGCTAGATTTAGGCACCTTCTGCTCCCACTATGGTCGCCAATTTGGTGTGGTTTATTTTAAGCTGGGGGTAATTTTATCAAGTGTTTTGAAGAGTTTTAAGGGTATTAAATGTTTGAGTGTTTTGTTGTGAGAGATTTAAGCTGCTTGGTTGTATTAAATGTTCATTACCCTCATTAATGAAATTAGTTGAGTATTTATACCCTCAATTATGGACCCATAGGCTTTCGGGTCAAGTTATGAAATCGGGTCACATTTAAGGAACCATTTACTTAATAAGCTGATTAGCACATAGCTTAGTAAAAATATGTTTAGTTATTTAATACTTTTGTTCTGTCCAGATAGTTCAGTGGGAACTTATTGTCCGAATTGTCCTTGTTCGGATTTCTCAGTGAGTAGTGGTGAACTCGTCCGGACTCATCAGTTATCAAAATATAGTTCTTCATAGTATTGTTCTATACGAATTACTCCCTATAGATTCTTAAATCATCACTTACAACAAAGAGCTTCATACAATTATTTGAGTTTTACAAATATTTTAACACTATCTATAGTTTAAGGAATTTATTATACACGTAGGTCATGATTCTTTAAGACATTTAAGTAATCAATACAAACTTAACAAATGATATATAAGTTGGATATTATTTGTTAAGAAGTTCCTTATTGTCATTCACTACAAAGAAGTTAAGGAGAATGTAGTTACTGGTGAAATTTTGAAAATGAAGATTAATTTCTATTTTTGATGTAAAGTGTTTTTTAAAAAATATTAAAAAAACTATATGCTATAAATTTTTATTTTCATGAAGTATAACTTTGAAGGAAAATTCTATATAAATTTTTTAAACAGGATAATTATTTCTTTAAATATAATAAATAACATGTTTAACTCATTGTTGAAATATTTGCGGTTAGTTTGTTTCATGGTAGATAGTTAATTGAGAAACGTGTAAATTTTTAAAATATTGGATATATTGTTCGGATATTTATTTTGGTTGTGAAACATGATGTCTTGTGTATTTGTGTATGTATAATCGATCTTTAATAGACTAAATTGTACGCAAATCTCATGGTAAGTGTTTAATGGAACATTAAATTTGTCAAGATACTAAATATACTATAAAAATATAAATTTTGACTACATATGAGATATTCGATATCTTGAAAATTTATAGTAAATGTGTTATTTTTAGACAAAAAAAGTCTAAAATTTATATGTTTTGTGTAATTTAACTAATATGACAATCTACCTCTTAAAGGTTTATCTACCTCTAACCATGGTATATATTTAGGTTGTCTGATTTCTAAATATTTTCAAAGATGTCGTATTTCGTTTCATACTACAAAAACAATACTCATTTTGGTTATTTTTTTCTTTAAAATATTATATGATTGTTGCATGATGCATTCAACAAGCGCTTCACATAGATATGCTAATTTTTACTTATTTTTTTGAAACCTTATATGTTGTAAGGTACTAAATTAATGTTTCTACATCTGACCAACCAAACATAGATTGACAAGCAAAGCTTATTAATAAATCTATATCAACTATGTTAGAGTAAATAATGTAAAATAACATTACTACATTATATGATTTTTTACTGCATGTAAAATTTTGTTTTCCATTATGTTGCTCGGTATTGACCATTTGAAATTATTTATGAGTTCGAGATTATTGAATTTATAACTATATATAATGGCAAGAACATATTAACTTGGATAAGAACTGAATTGGTTAAATAAATACATGAGAAAACAAAGCTTAACGTAAAAAGGACGAATAAGATGCAAAACAAATATAAATGTCATTGTAAGTTGGTTTGAACTAGGAGATTGGGTTTGATTTCATATACGAAAAGAAAGATCCTTAGTCCACATACAGTTCAAGTTAATTTTCAAAGGAGATGAACCTTACAAAAATCTTAAATATATAAACAATAACAATTATAAATCAAATTTAATCGTTCAGTATAACATAAGTATCAAATTATGTAGATATCTTGTAACTAGTACATCAGGAATCATGGTTGTATCCATGCTAGTGCTAAAGGAATCAATATCTTGAAGCTTTATCTTCGTTATGTCATGTATTTTTTTCGGAATCAAACAAATGAAATATAACTAAGAAATGTGACATATCTAGATACTTATAACTACTAACTTGTATGATCAAAACAATGATATATTTTATGTCAAATACTATAACCCAGAAAAATGTATTTCTGTTTTAGGAGACAATTTGTTATGTTCCACATTAGGATAAATGACAAAACAAGTACATCTAAACACTCGTAATATTTATCATCTGGTGATTGTTGATCTAATTTCTGAAACGAAGACATCCTAAAATTATATCCAGTAGGAATTCAATAATCATATTTACGTCAGTTAGAAGTGATTCTCCCTAAAAGTCACAAGGTATTTCAGCAAATAAAAACAAGGAACAAGGAATCTTAACAAGGTGACAATATTTCTTGTCTACACCACATTTCTCGTGAGGGTTGTCAAGATGACTAATGCATGATACTATCAGATCCAATTGACCGAGTGACACATAATTAGAGGTATATTTACCCCATATGTAACACCTGAAGCACTTCCTTACAACAAGATGCTGAATCTTAACAAGTTGTCTAAAGTTTCTATAAATTTTAAAGAAAACAGACATTCTTTTTATAAGATAAACCCATATATAATGAGGATAATTATCAATAAAATATACATAATAGCTAAACCATTCTTTATGAAAAAACAAAACATGGACCTCAGACATCGAGATAGATTACATTAAAATGAGCAATAAAACAAAAAACACTTTTATTAAAGGGTAAAGTAGAACATTTTTCCAGTTTACAACCACTATAGTCAGATATATTAAAAGTGTTCAAATAAATATAAAATATATGTAGAGACTAAAAACGTTAAACTTGGTACAAATACATGTCCAAAACATGAATACCAAAGGACTAAAAACGTTAAACTTGACGATGCTAGACCTGAGTAAGACATGGATGTAAACATGGTAGTAGGATTAGAAACAAAATACTAAATTACTAAAAATATGAAATTCTAACACAAACAGTGGAGTGGTACCATAAGTATATTCTAATGACGCAACAAAAACAACAAATTGTGAGAGATTAAATGGAGGATGGAATTACTGAGGATAATATATGTGTTGCTGAAACGGTTGTTGTAGAAAAGGTTGATGTTGTTTTGATTCCAGTAATGAACATTGATATTTCCAATGATTCTTGTGCTTACAAAGATCACACTAATCAAATGATACATTCGGTGTTTGTGTAGACTGGTTTGGAGCATGATATGATGTGGGACACCAAACACAACATGAACATTAATCATTTTTTACCTCTTATCAACCTGAGATTTAGTGGTAGAATGAGATCTATGAATAAATTTTTACGCAATATTACAAAGTCAGAATGTAAAACCATAAATAAAATGGCACCAATATCTACCCGTCCCTCGTATTAATATAAGGTTTAATCACCTTCAAACACGCAGATTTTATAAGAGTTAAATAATCCCACAAATCAGATATAAATACCCATATAATTTTGTTTAGATCACATATATCATACTCTAGTCGGTCTTAACAAAGTTGGATCGATTATACGGTCTCTCCGAACAATCCCAAAATTCTTTTGTTTCTTCATACTTAGCCAATTGAATACCAACTCACTAATTTAAAAAGTCATTAATTCAAGTGATAAAATTACTGTAATCGATTTTTCACGTATCAAACGATATAACATGTCTCTCAGTATTGGTTTTATTAGTAGGCAAAAGTCTTGTACCCGAGACATATCCCCACATATGTTTGCCACGAAGAAAGTTCTTCATGACATACCTTAAATAGATAATTTATTCATATTCAGTTAAATACTAATAAACAGCCAAGAGTCATATTTTCCTGTCATGTTAGCAATATGAATCCACAAGCTTTAATTGAATAATAGATGTAAACTGAATATAATAAGCAAACCACAAAAAACTGCAAATAAAATCAAACAACCGAACAAGATCAAACCATACTAGGAAATCGAATATGTTCAAAGTTTAATACCAAATCGAGCATGATCAAAGCATAATAGAAAATAAAAAAAGATCAAAGCATAATATTAAAATGAACGTGATCAAAGCAAAATAACAAATCAAACATGATCAAATAAAAATACCAAATCAAACATGACCAAATTAGAATACCAAACTTGAGGAGCTACATTTCTCCTATCAAATCGAATAAAGATCGAACAACACTTGATACAATCAAGAATGAGAGAAAGAAAGACGTCTAAGGTTCTATTAATTATAATTGTGTATCTTATAAATAACTTAAGTCACAATATATAGATAATAACTTAATAGGCTAGTGTGTCAAATATCTAACAAGCTATAATAATAACAATAAGTACTACATATAAACTTTGAGTTTTTTTATAAACATGATTATATAAGGATACATATTTTTTGAACTAGCTTCATTCAGTTAAATTATTTTAGATTATCATATCTGATTTGGTTTGGGTTTGTTCAAATTGTTAGTTGAGCTTGTATCAATTATATATTCATTTTGGGTTAAGTTCATACATATTATTATTTAAAAGCTTTCATAACTTTAGTTCTGTTATTATTAGTAAAGGGTAATCTTTTGATTTCCTTTATAAAACATATATAACATTGTGTTCGACTAAAAAAATAATTTTTAAACTTCAATGAAATTCCTTAATGCCACTACCTGACAGTTTGTACCCCTATTAGTCTGGCTCATAGTTTCTAGTGGCGTGGGGTGGTTCGTAGCGAAGATGGCTTAAAAAACCACAACGGCGAAACGATGGCCACAAAACATGCGACGATCCCATACCTGAATAATATTTTTATAGCACATACGTGTAATTTAAATTGTACTATTTAGACACTTAAACTAACAATAATAACTTAAATATCCAATTAATTAATTTCGAGACAACATCTTCATACCTCTCATCTCCACCATGTTCTCCATTTATATCCCATATTAGAATATTTTCTTCTTTGGAGTCTTCATCAACAAACCTCTGATCTCTTGTGCGAGCCACTCAAGACGATGGATTCTTAGACCGAATATTGTAGTCTACTTCATCAACTCAACAACTTCAATATCAACTCTTTCCAAAACATCTTCATCAACACCATCATCAATGACAACACTATCAGAAGCTATGTTTTCAGGTTCACCAATCAACCACTCATTACTTTCATCTATATCACTCAAAGCAATTGGATCTATTTTTCCATGCAATTGATGACGTAGCTTCAATGCTATATTGTACTTTTTATACACCTAATCATTCAAGCAACTTTGGGCAAGCCATGGCGAGTGCCTTAGTGTGGCTTCTTGGGGAAGAATAAAGATGGGTAATTGAGACACAAGTCTCTTAGTTTTAGGTTTTCATTTTTAGTTAAAAAAATATATATCAGACTTAGTGTGGGGCGCCATGGTGAGCGCCTCGTGATACAATTTGTGGTGCGCCACACCGCCACGACGGTCGCCACAGCGCCACGTCACAACTATGGTCTGGCTGCCACAATTATTGTTTTGGTTGTGTACCCAAAACTTATAATATGAGTATAATATATTATACACATCATTCCTGAGTCTATATATATTGGAAGAGAATATTAAAGTGATACATCTGAAAACGACTGAAAAATGCTAGAGAGATAAAGTATCTTGCGTGTCTGGTTTATAGAGAGAGAGACGCGAGGTAGAAGATAAACATGAAAATAAACTTTAAATATCTATATTTTTTATTTAATCTGAAAGTATTTTTGTAACCTACCTCTATATAAAATATGTGTCTGTTGCTCACGAATGTTGAGTTTCTTGACAATCTGAACCACGTTAAATATGTCTTGTATGATTGGTTTTACATGTTGTTCTTTATTTCTTACTTTGTTTTATAAAAAACTAAATAGTCAAAGCTCGTTTAATATTTATTTCTCGTTTCCCGAAGTCATCTTTAATATAGAGTTTCAATTGACAATAAAAAAATCTTCGACTAACGCTTCCTTAGCTTCGATGATTGCTAAATATTACATCTTATAATTATTTAGAATGGTGGTTTGTAGGCATGGGAATTTTAACTGGAACCGAAAGAACCGAACCGAACCGAAAGAACCGAACCGAAGTAGATTTGGTTCTTTCATAATATCCGAATGGTTCCAGTTTTCAATTATCCACGGTTCTCTGAACCGAACCGTATTGAACCGAAGAACCGTGGGTACCCGTTAGGAACCGAACCTATGTATTAACCCTTAATTTTGAATTGTTTAAAAAATATATATTCTATTTTAAAGTTAGATTCCCCTAAATTTGTCTTTTATCATTGATCTCTAATTATGTTCTCGTGAATAAATTACAACATACTTTATTAAAGTGGCGACATATTTACAAACTATTATGCATATAAACAAAATAACAAAATACCAACATTTATATAATTTAATAAACTTGATATCATCTCTCCATTTTTTATATTACTAATATTATTCTCTAATTTATTAATTTTGAATATTTTTTATATTTAGTATTTTTATTCTTACAATTTAACATAGTTTTATTATTTTAAAGTGTAAAAAGAGTTTTATATACGTTGATATTGCAAAGTATTTAAAGTATCCAAAATTACCTGATTGGAACCGAGTTAAGTACCCATACCGAACCGAACCGAACCGAAATTTATTCGGTTCCTAAATGGGTACCAGTTTTGAAGAACCGAAAGAATCGAGAACCGAAAGAACCGAACCGAACTGAACCGAAGAACCGAATGCCCATACCTAGTGGTTTGAATCAAGGTTATTTCCACAACATATTATTTTTGTACTATCACCATTATACATTGAGAGATGAGAATTGTATAAGGTTTAGGGATATAAAAGAGTGGGGCTGAATAAGAGATATGATTGTATAAGAAATGATATTATGTGATTTTAAATGAATTTTATTCATATTTGATATTATAAAGAAAAAAAATAGAAAAATTTAATACATGAGATATTAAAATTACACATCATAAAATTAAGAAAGAAATTGTATCTAAAAAGGTCCACAAAATATCTATTAGGTTATGACTATTAATTATGTGTAATAGTTGGCTGTACTCATCTTGTATAAAAAAAAGTTTTTTTTGCTCATTTCGTGTGAGAAAGTATATATAATTTTCCTATATTTTCTATACCACTTTTTATTGTAAAAAAAACATTCAAGTTTACACTATAATGAAATTATATTTTCTTAGGAATATGCACGCCGCATATTTCATACTATATTTAAATATGAATCGAAATATTTTCACATTCTAGTCTAATATTATTCGGGGAGAGCTATACATATGTTCATAGCTCAATCTTTTCATATTTAGCCAATATAGGATTTTGGTCGTATCTTAATAGTTCTCTATTTTAAAAACGTATCTCATTAATCTTTATATTCTAATATTTTATTTTTTATGTGATACATGTTTATGTTTGACCACATTAAAATATTTGAGTGTAAATTTATACAAGTCACACCATATGAACCAAAAAGATTCAGAATATTTATTGATTATAACTCGGCTAACACTAATATCAATTATTGGAAATATCTATATTTAATCCCGTGTTTCACACTGCGTCTAACATGAAGTATTGATCATGGTTGACCAATCATGTTTGACAACTCGCATCGCATTCCATATGGTCTAGAGCCCTGGTACAAATTTTAAGAAATATGCACACCAAATATTTCACTTTGTGTATAAGTATAAAGTAACCTAATTCTCACACGAGTATAATATTATCTATTTTGGAACTAAATACTTACAATGTTTTTGGTATATTTCCAGAATTCCTTCAAGATTTTATCCTCATTGTGTTCTGTATGATCTAGATCTTTGAGCATGTTTGGTGTTTGACATCCAAATTTTTTATATACTTCATATTCCATCATCTCTGAATCTCTCAAACATAATTTTGGTAATAAATGCATATCTTATCCGCGGATATAAATTGTACCAAGTCGATCTTCGATTAATATGACGTTGTTTACTTTGGGTCTTTATGCATGCACTAAAGTTTTTTTAGATCTACACTCATAATGTAATAATTATATATATATATATATCATATTTTAGCAAATCTAATCAATATAAAACTTTAATAATATATAATCTTTGTATAACGTATTATACTCAATATCTTGTACAAACCAAAACCTACATAATCATTTAAACCAAATTTATTCTTTCATACAACCAAAGTTTTAACATGAACAAAAGATCCACAAACAGAATATTTTCTCATATCATAGTAAAATAATGTACAACACATTAAAAGTGATACATCATAACCCCTTTAACAATTTATACCTATCTGCTAGGACGTGGTACCTTCGACTTTCAAATAATAATAGAGGGGTATATACTTAAGCATAATCCCCCATCAGATTATACACGACAAACAGGTCGAGCAATCATGGAGCATTCAGTACGGATAGAGAAGCACGAGTGGAAGACTCAGTGACGTTCGACGTAATTGCCAATAACCTACATCGTCTGAGCGAGAAGGGCCTCCATGGGTATGTGGCTAAGCAGGATGTTAATCAAGAAAATGGAGGTTACAACCTCCCCGATATGAACAAAATTCGTGCCAATAGAGATGAGTGTACTGGGGAGAGAAAGAGCGATAAGTAAAGAAAGAAAAGAGTGACATACTCTAAACCGGGATGACTTGTCTAATAACGAGGTACCTTATGATGCCTAAGGACCAGATGCAATCAAATATGACCAGGTAAGGTCTACTATGGTTGTTTCTACTTTGCATGAGTCACATTTTGTCAAAAGTATTGTGGAAGGAAATCTTCGTAGGAAATTCGAACCACACAAAATTAACTCATACGAAAGATATGGGGACCCTAAACACGACTTGGAGCAATTTAGAAATACGATAATAGCGTGCAACCCTAATGATGTGCTATTGTGTAGAGCTTACTCCATTAGAGTTCGCTCAAATGTGGGTCACATTCAGGAATCGTTTGGTAGGAAACAAGGAGCACAAGTGCGACCGAGATGCGAACATGGACCTATATCAGCGAAGGGGAGAAAAATTGAAGAGTTATGTGCAAAGGTTTGTACGTGAAATGAGCTTTTTATCATCCCGCGCCGAACCAGTGGCTGTAGCAGGCTTCAAAAGAGGGTTGGACCGAGAAGGCCCCGTCTTCATAAACCTCATATGGTTTTCAGTGAAAATGATGTGCAAAATCCTCGCAAGGTAGATCACTTTATTTGAGTCAATGATTCAAAGAAGGGGATCATATGCCCATTTCTTATAGAAACTTCAAGAGTTTAAATCATAGAGTGCGAAAAGGAAACACTACGAGGCTGCGGTATCATCTTAATCTCAAGCAAGTCGGTTGCGCCTCTCCTGTGACGAGAATCCTATTTAGGAAACTTACACCCTAACCAAGAACATAGTCACTATCGACGAGAAGTCCAAAGGGAGACCCTAATATTAGCCGTCGAGGGGTACGCTAGCATCACAATAACCACGGGCACGCCACAGATAAATGTTAGCAGTTGAAAGAGAAAATTCAAAGGTTGATCGACAGTGGGAACCTCATTCAGTTTTAAAGCATATAGAATTGTGGTAGTAGAAGAAAAGGGAGTCAATGCGACGCATATTGAGGAACCTGACAGACCTGGAAAAAAACAACAATGGTTGTGTACTATTTTTGGAGGGGATACCCTTTCAGAAACCAACCTAGTGGCACATAAACGACATCATAAGGACCTAGATATTCACTTGGTTGACATATTTTCGTATCATAATTTCTAGGAACCAGTGGCAGATCTCACATTCAATAATGATGATTTGAGAGGAATTTATTACCCCTCATGAAGACGCCTTGAAAATCAATGCTAATATGTTAAGGGTGATGGTCACGAGAATACTGGTGAATAATGGCAGTTCAAGCTGATGTCAACTTCAAGGAGACCTATGATCAGATGCTTGGAGTACCTCAATTCAAGACAATGGATAGGCAATTAGTTAATTACAAGGGAAAATTGACTAAATGTATGGGGAAGGTCGAAGTTTTGGCCACAGTAGGGCATGGAAATACAAAAATAATGATTCAAACTTTGTTCATGATCGCTGAAGCCCCCAGCTCTTACCACACCATAATGGAAAGACTATGGATACACAAGCTAGAGGCCATAAGATATGCTTATTTAGAAAGTGCATTAAGTATCGTGTTGGGGATTTAGTGGGAATATTGAAAGGTAATCAGCGGACAACAAGGAAATGATATGCAATAATGTTGGACCCCTCTAAAGGACCCAATAGCAATTAACGAGCTTTTGGGACTCATACCACCGCAGACAGGTCAACCAAACAAATTTAGATGTGGATGGAAATAGAGAGGACAAACAGGAAGATAAACCCCTATGGGAAGAGATCAGTGTCACTTTGGAAGAAGGAAATGTTGTAAGAATATGTAATAAAATTGACTAAGAATTCAAAAATAGTTTAATAACTTTCTTGCAGAAAAATAAAGATGTACGAGGAATATGAAATAAGTAACAAGAGTTGATCTAAATGTCAATAGTTATTCAATAGTTATTGGCAGTAATGTTCGCCCAATACAGCAAGATCGACGAACTTCTTCCCCGGAATAGTTAGAGGCATTGTGCAGGGGGTGGACACTTTAGTCAAATTGGGTCATATCAAGCAGGCCCAATACCTGACATGGATAGCGAACCCAGTGTTAGTAAAAAAACGGACAATGGTGTATGTGTGTCGACTTCACCGATCTTAACCAATCATGCCCAAAAGATGCTTTTCCTCTCCCAATGATCGATCAATACCACTTATGGAAAAGAGTTCCTATCGTTTATGGACGCATACTCCGGTTACAACCAAATACATATAAACTATTCAGATAAGTAGCATACAACTTTCCAAATGGAGCAAGGCCTCTATTGTTATAAAGTAACACCATTTAGGCTGAAGAATGCGAGTTTGACATATTAAAGGTTAGCCAATAAGATATTCGAAGGACAATTAAGAAAACATATGGAAGCCTATATCGACGATATGATTGTAAAAAATGACTCATGAGAGCGACAACTTGAAGTCTTAAGGAAAGCCTTCGAAACATTGCGGACGTATCGTTTAAAACTCAACCCTCTTAAATGCTCATATGTTGTACGTAATGAGAATTTTTTAGGTTTCATTATTATCAGAAGGGGATAGAAGTTGACCCCTCCCAACAAAAGGGAATATTAAACATGGAGCCTCCAAGAAACATCAAGAAACTACAATGACTAACGAGACGTTTAGCCGCTCTTACCTAATTCATCTCCAGAGCATCGGTTAAAAACCATCCATTCTTCAAAGTATTAAAAGGAGCTAAAAACTTTAACTTGATGGACGAATCCAACGTAGTTTTTGAAGAACTAAAAATGTATTTGACATCACCAAAGGTATTAATAGCATCAGACCCGTGATAGTTTCTTTATCTATAGCTTTTGGTGTAGATTTATACAGTAAGTGGGGTGCTCGTACAGGAAACTGCAGGAATACAGGGGCCAGTGTACTACTTCAACGAAGGGCTGGTGGATGCCATATATCAAAATTTGGAAAAATTAGCTCTTGACCTACTAGTTGGAGTTAGAAAAATACGCCTGTATTTTCAAAGCCATACTATTATGCTGCGCATTTTATTCTCGTTGTGAAATGTACTTCAGAAGCCAGATAACTTCAAGAGCTTGTTTGTCAAGAAGATTCAGTCTTCATCTTTCATACTCTTTCGCTTCTCATCTGAGAGAGGTTGATGAAGTTTTTTCGTATAAATATAATCTTCGATTTACATATTCCAAAACCAAAAGTTTGTACTATCAAACTTTTAAGTCGTGCATTTCCTCGTCTACGGCCATTTCTCTCACTCAAATATGATTTCCTTAGGATCCCTCCCAACCTGTAGCTTTGATACTAGTTGTTAGAAAAAATATATGACTTTTCCCGTAACCAGATCAGTGAAAACACGAAAATAAAACACAAAAAATTGTTAACAGAGTTCAACTAATGATGTTTACATCCCCGAACCTGCTGCATCTCGTGTTATTACAAAAGGGCTCCGTGAACTTTTATTTTGGGTTACAATCACATAAAAGAGCTAAAGGGCTTATATTGACTTCTACACTGAGGAAGAATAACAATTTACAAGATTCGTTAAGTCTGATTTTAAGATCCGCGATTACACATGATAAGGGGAGAAAAATATAGCTAATCACTAGGTTAATTATTCCAAGTAAAAAGGCATATGCTTGTATATTTAGTGATTAAGAACTAAAGTAAAGAAAACATAAGAAGTAGAGGGGTTAAATGATACACGCCAAGAACTTATCTCTAAATAGTAAAAGAGTGGGGGTGAGAAATCCATTTTTATGGTGGTAATTATGTAATTTTATTACTCACCTCATGTACTATATAAAGGACATTTCATTTTTGAAAAAATGACCAATGATTAGTCAATTATTGCTGCATTTATTCCTTTTGTCTTTTTATCTCTCTATAAAATACTGATTTAATTATTAGTGTCACTTCATACAAACATTTCTTAGTCAGATCCTCTCTAACAAACATTTCCGCTTCTGAACTTACCTAAGGATTTTCTGAGTTCATCAATGGCGTCGTCTGTGGGAAACGAGTGGTATCCGGAATTAACGTTCCAAAACCTTGAATGTTTTTTTAAATGGAAACAGAAGTTCATGGAGAGACTGAGACGAATCCGCCCAAAGATCTGATTGGCTTTGAATTTGGTGACCATCTGATGGAAGAACAAGTCACAAACGTAGGAAACGACCCAAACCGATATGCAGAGAAGCTTCTCAAAGAGTCAGTCTTGGTTGCCAGGCGTAAAGAATTGTTGGAGGACATCGAAAGACTAAATGCGGAAAAGAAGCGATAATAATCTCTAGGAAAGTCAGATATGAAGTCCGACAAGAGAGAGTCGGGGCTGATCGGATTCAAGATGTCATTCAACCTGAAGAAAGGCAGTGGAGGAGAAGTCTTCGCCATTCTAAAAGGCGAGCTAGATCGGAGCAAAGATACGAGCCGTTGGAATCTAGTGAGTATACTTCTCTGAGCTCAGATGAGTTTTCATCTTTGGATACCGATGCCAAGTACAAAGCTGATCCAAGGGAAAGAGATTTGAAGATGCGTAAACACTCTCATCGAACCAGTTTGAGGAAGAGGGAGTCAAGGAAGAATGGTGATCATGGGAAAATGAAGATATATTCAGAGGAGCACGACAAAGTATGAAATTTTTGAGTCGAACATGTCACTCCTCGGAGGCAGCCTCAATCAAACAGTTATAATCAAGATACCCAGTTAGTAATCAATTTACTTCTCCGACCGAGGAAAGCCTTTATATGACAACCAATGAAGGTCCTTGGGGAGTGCTTACAAAGTCAGACATAATTAGAGGTGTTCTCTACTCTCTCCAGAGATTTTGTCCGTACATCTTCCCAAGTAGTTCGATATTTCTATTGGAAAAGTTTGACAGGACTCAGGATCCAGACAATAACAATGATCAGATCGAGAACTTTATGGTTAATTATGATGATGACGACAAGCTATTGTGGAGGGCATTCTCCCAAACCTTCAAGAATGCTGCATCCAAATGGTATAATCGTCTACCTCAGGGATGTATTAAAAACTTTGATATCTTTTTTAGTATGTTCTGACAGCATTTCGTTGGAAGCAAGAAATTCTGTGCAAATGAGGATACCATCATCTACTGCAGATAGAAAGTTGGTGAAAGCTTAAAAGAATGCACAAAATGTTTCATTTAGGTCAAGACTGATATCGAGTTTTGTGAAGACAAGGTAGCACTAGCTGCTTTTCGAATGGGTTTACTTTTGGGGTAATGAAGGACAATGCTGCGGAGACACATGCCATGATATTCAGAGCTTTGTTGGATCAGATAGAGAAGTGGATTTTAGTTGAAGAACTAGAGCCTCGGAGATAGAGTCAATGTCTCAATTCTATCAGTATCCGACCTTGATTAGAGCTAGCACAGCAATGGTAAATGTCCGACCGCAAGTTTCACAGTCGATCGCAACTGTCCGACCTCGAGCACCAGTTCAAGCAACAAGTCAAACTCCTCAACGAGCAGTACACAATCAACAATATGCACATGCAGGACAAACATCTCAGCAATATGTTAGACCCATGTCCAACAGATGGGTCCAACTTGGTCATTATGCCGAGTTGACTGAGTGCGTATTAACAATTTTTGAGAAAGCACGTGCAAATGTACATTTTCGCAAGCCTTTCCCCTTGCAGACACTAAGGGACCATAAGAATAATAAATATTGTCAATTTCATGAAAATATCGGACACTATACGAAATATTGTGTGGCACTGAAGAAAGAAGTCCAATATCTGATAGAGAATGTAAAGTTTATCGATTGAGTGAAAAAGAATTCCACGGTCGTACCAAAGCAAGAAGTTTCTCCTAAATAATAGGGTACTATAATGATATCCGAAGCGGTTGATGAAGAATTAGTTGATGTATTTGATATTACTGCAGAGTATCCAGATCCAAAGCCGGGCAGAAATAGTGTGAACATGGTTGAAAAACCAATTTCTCGAGGAAAGGTTAGTGAATTATGTGAATTCTTTGAATCACTAACTATTTTTGGTAGGGACACAATGGCAGGAATATCAAACTATTCTCGGAAGAGGCATATTATTAGTCTAGCAACTCAACTGGAAGCAGGAGCCTCATCACACCTGTACAGAAACCCATCCCTAATTTTTTGCTTTGAATATGATGACATGCGAGACGTAGCTGGTCCACATGAGGATGCAATGGTAATCAGAGCGGAGATAGTGGGAAACGAGATAAGAAAGATTTTGATTGATACAAGGAGCTCAATTAACATAGTGATATTTACCTCAGCAACTGCTAATGTAGTCGGAGAGTTTGGAGGAATGGTAGAGTTGGGCCGAGGGCCATTTAAGAAGATAGTCACAATACTGTTTGTACTGCTGGATGATCCCACATCATACAATGCTATCTTCGGAAGGTCCCGATTGTCTAAGATGCATGTTGTGCCTTCCACTGTTCATTTGTTCTTGAAGTATGTGGTAGGTAGCAATGTGGGAATGGTAAGAAGCAGTCAAAAGATGGCAAGAGAATGTTACAGAGCAGTGTTGGCCCTCAAACAGGTAAAGGGGGTCGAATACAAAAAATAATAGCAATCACATGGGCCTCCGGCGGATTCCGATCCTGTAAATGATCCTAGGGAGTCCCCCGGGTTCATGGTCCCTTATTAGGTTTTTGAGGATCATGTTTTTTGCCCCAGTAAAAGTCTCAAAGTTGGTACAAGGCTATCCCAGGAGGTACAAGAAAGTTTACTCAAATTTCTTTCTACCAAATTACACTTGTTTGATTGGTGCATAGAAGATGTAACAAAGGTCCTAGCAGATGTCATCTGTAACAGGTGAGCGATACAGAATAGTTTTCGTCCGATTATACAGAAGAGAATATCATTTTCTCAAGAAAATGTTGAAGTAATAATGGCAGAGGTGCGCCGTTTGACAAAAGTGGGCCACATTCGCGAGTCACAGTCCCCCTTGTTGACTGCTAACCCAGTCTTGGTAAAGAATAAAAACAGCAAGTTGCGAATATGTGTGGACTTTACTAATTTGAACAGAGCCTACCCCAAAGATCCTTTCCTTATCCCTCGAATTGACCAATTGGTCGACTCGACATCCGGAAATAATTTGCTATCCTTTATGGTAGTTTATGCTGGATACAATCAAATCCAGAGGGACCCAAAGGACCATGAAAGTACAATTTTTATCACTGGAAGGGGTCTGCACTGCTACAAGGTGATACCATTCAGATTAAAGAACGTTGGGGTAACATATCAGCGCTTAGTGAACAAACCTTTTGAGAGTCAGATTGGCAGAAATGTGGAGGTTTACATCGATGACATGCTAGTTAAGAGCCTCTGAGATGAGAATCATATAGCCGACTTGGAAGAAACGTTTGCCAATTTGGTCAAGATAAATTTAAATTTGAACCCAGAGAAGTGCACGTTCGGGGTAAGATCCGGAAAATTCTTAGGTTACATAGTCAGCGAACAGGGCACTAAAGCTGATCCAGTACAACTAAATGCTCTGTGTGCCATGGACCTGCCAAGAACAATCAAAGAGGTACAAATCCTGACTGGAAGGTTGGCAGCATTAAACAGATTCATATCGAGGTCATCAGATAAGTGCGCCCCTTTGTTCCACGTAGTGAGAAAAAGAAATTGCTTTGACTAGACACAAGAATGTTCGGATTCCTTTAATCACATTAAACAATACCTCTCCTCCCCGGAAATCTTGACAAAGCCACATTCGGGGGAGAAATTGTCATTTATTTGGAAGTGTCAGATTTTGCGGTAAGTGTAGTCTTAGTCCGAGAAGAGTCAAGCATTCTGAGGCCACTCTGCTATGTGAGTAAGAGTCTTTTGGATGCAGAGAAGTGGTACCTCAAGTTAGAAAATTTAGCACTCGCATTTGTAACATCTGCGCGAAAATTAAGGCCCTACTTTCAGGTTCATTCAATTGTAGTACGAACATAATTTCTGTTGAAGAACATGCTACAAAGGCCGGCTGTATCAGGAAGAATGACAAAGTGGTTGGTAGAACTTGAAGACTTCGATATTGAATTTGAACCGCTATCAAAGCAAAAACACTAGCTAACTTCTAAGTTGAATTCCATTCTAATTAGAATAAAACAGATATTGATAAAGAAGAATCTGCCTCAGAGTGGATAGTCCGAACAAACGGGGGATCAAGCTAGTCTGGTTGTGGTGCAGGTGTACATTTGACATCTCCGTAATGAATTGCAATGTATCAAGCTATCCGACTCGGGTTCAAAGTGCCAAACAATGAAGCAGAATACAAAGCAGATTTGGATGGCCTAAGACTCACAAAAATTTGTGGAGCCAAAAAAGTCAAGTTGATAAGTGATTCACAACTCCTAGTGAACCATGCTTCTAGGCGATCATAGGCAAGAAAATATCAGTTAGTAAAATACTTGGGGGTTTTGAAGACTTTAACCTTGGATTTCGAGAATGTCAGATTTGAACATTTTCATAGAACTGAGGATTCAGTGGCTGATTCTTTGGCCAAGGCATCTTATTCAGAGGAGTACCCATGGATAGTTGTCCAAGAAAATTCATCAATTGTTAAGGGATTTGAATCGGTTGAAGGAGGTAACGAGGCTTTCCAAATCTCTACAGCTATATTTAAATATTGGAGAAGTGAGATACAAGAGTTTTTAGTCCACAATATATTACCAATTAATAAAGTGATGGCTAAAAGAATATGATTCAAGGCATATGGGTACGTGGTACTCGGAGATGTACTATATAAGAAATCTTTTAGCCGGTCTTTACTTCGTTGTTTGAGGAAGGATGAATCACAATTTATACTTTCGGAGTTGCATGATGGGTAAAGGTCTGCGCATTGCGGTTATAAGACATTGATACGAAGAGTACTCCTAGATGACTACTATTGGAAGACCATCTCGACGGGCGCGAAAAAGTTAGTACAGAAATGCGAAACTTGCTAACGATTTTCTAACTCGATCCATACATCTGGTGTTCCCCTCGAATCGATATCAGAATCCATACCATTTGACCGACGGGGTATCGATCTAGTCGGACCACTCCCGATGGCTTCAAGAGGTCGTCAAACGATCATTGTTGCAGTGGATTACTTTTTCAAGTGAGTAGAGGCTGAGGAGTTAGCGGGAACAAGAGCGAAGGATGTCATCCGGTTTATCATCTCCAACATTTGTTGTTGTTTTGGGGTACCGAGGAAAATTACAATGGATAATGGCCCGCAGTTTGATAACAATGAGAAGAACGCTTTTTGTGCATCCAAAGGGATACAACAATGCTTCTCAGCATCCTTCCACCCTCAAGCGAATGGCGAGGTCAAAGTAAGTAATCGGACAATCTTAGATGGGTTGAGGAAGAATCCAGAGCGTAAGCCTGGAAAATGGCTGGATTACCTACAAGAAGTTTTATGGGCTTACAAGACCACTCCTCGGACTGCAACACGCGAGTCGCCCTTCATACTTGTTTATGGAATGGATGTGGTAGTACAATCAGAAACTGTCGCCCTTCACACTTGTTTATGGAATGGATGTGGTAGTACAATCAGAAACTATGTTCCCAACATACAGGTTAAGCGAATATTCCGAGGAAAAAATGATAAAGGAAAGCGTACCGAGTTGGATCTGATAGAAGAAAAGAGAAGAAGGGAATATTTAAACTCTTTACACTATCAGACTTTAATGAGGAGCCGGTATGCATCAAAATTCTGAAGAAGAGAATTCAAAGTTGGGGACAAAATTTTAAGGAAAGTCTTCTTTCATACAAAAGAAAAGAGGCTGGGAAAGTTAGCTCTAAATTGGGAGGGTCCGTGCATGGTAACCAAAAAGATAAAGCCGGGGACGTACATATTAAAAGATAAAGAAAGAGAAATCTTCCCCACCCTTGGAACATTGAGCACCTCAAAGTTTACTTAGAGTAAACGTGTAAATATGTAAATATATTCTTTATGGTTTATGTAAGTATCGGTGATATACTCTTTCCTACCCTAGTGGCACATTTAGATTTTAATGAGGTGCCCTAATAACCGACTCATATATAAAATTTTATTGCCTTCTTAAAATGATTCGCAGAAAGTTCATCTTTTTTAACTCAAAACATACTCCAAAAAAGTTTGGATAAGAAAGTTCATCTTTTTGAACTCAAAACATATTCCAAAAAAATTTGGACAAGAAAGTTCATCTTTTTGTACTGATAGCACACTCCAAAGAAGTTTTTTGAATTATAAGATAATAAGAATTAGACAAACTGAGTCACAAAAGAAATGTTTTAGGTGAAACATTCCTCAGAGTTGTTTTGAATTAATTTTTAACTAAGGAACTTTTAGTCTGACAAGAACTGTTTTAACGTAAACATAAAGAACTGCATCATTGATCATCACAACAAGAGGTTAATTTGACATAACAAAAAATTGTAACAAGTTATGGATACAAACAGTTAGCAAAATAACGATAGAAACATTCAATGTTTGCTAGTCGGATACAGAGTTTTCCTTGCTACCTACCGGGGACCAGATTCCGAGGACGAGCTTTCTAAGTCATTGTTGGACTCCAAGTCTTCCACAGAAATGCCCGCAGGATGATGCCTGACAATGACTCGTAGCTAAAGGTTGCCTAGATTCAGATCCGAAAACTTTTCATTCATCTCCAGCATAATAGCGGACCTCATATTAGCATCTCTTCCGTCAAGGCGAGAGACAATACCAGCTGTGTATTCATCAAAACGTTTCTTCTGCTCAATTTTAAAGTTTTTCTTCAGATATTCGTTCTCCTCCGATATCTTTTTAATATCGTCAACAACATTCTTAAAGTATACCTTAGTCTTCGCACAAGACTCGGTGAGGCCATCAACCAGAAAGTCCCATTCGGTATCTCTAGTAATAAACCGTTCTCGTTCATCATCGAACGTTTTCTTCTCTTCGGACAGTTCAGCCTCCAGGGAAGTAATTTTGGCAAAACGATCAGCAGAAGTCTTCTTCTCCTTGGAGATTTCTCCTTCAACCTCTTTCAGTTGGGAGGATACCTTTGTTTTCTTGGCCAGATCATCGATCAAGTCTTTTACTTTCTGCTTCAATTCAGTTTCCTCGGAGGTCAATGTTTTTACTCAGGATGATATCTCTGATTTCTTGGCAGGCTCATCGGTCAAGTCTTTTACCTTGTATTTCAATTCAGCCACTTTGAAGGTCAGTGTTTTTACCTCAGCCCTTGTTTGAAGGACTTCACTCTTGTAGCGATCCTTGCGGTTGTATTTCCGTTCGAGTAGGACAGCAGCACATAGCAGTTTGTTTAGCTCATTCGCAACATAATCATTCTTGTAAACGTCAAAGTAAGCTGAGGTCGGGGATGGATATTCTCCTTCCTCGAAGTTCTCTTCTTCCGTTTGTCTTCTCTGGAGAAAAAATTCCCCCCGGAGTTCGAGTCGACTACGATAACCTTCTTTATTAGAGGCAAGCGCGGAAAGGTTGTGTTGTCGCTCTCTCCTTCACTATCAACCATCTTATCACTGTTATCAGAATTCTTATAGCGAGTCTCCTATAATCTAGATATCAAGAAAAAATGTGTTATCCATTTCTTATCAGCCTCTAAGAAATCTTTGATGACTTTGAACTGCCTCGCAAAACCAAAAGAGTAAAAAAGGTAATGGGAATTCTTAGCCACACCTGAGATGGAGATAACGTGCTCCATGGTAAAGGTTATTTCAAAGATTTTGGAGGCTATGAGCGTGTACCACATGTAGGCACTAGCTTGAGAAGGACAAAGTCTGATAAGATGAAAATATTAGACTAGAGCAGGATCAAGGGGTAAACGAAGGCCCCAGTTTATGAGCTCGGTACAAAGGATTAGCTTATTATTTCGAACGGACACTGGAGTCTCTCTCACGGTGGGAAACCAAATCGTGATATTCTCGGGAATTCCACATCGATCTCTCAGCTTTACCTCCTCAGTTGGATAGAAGTATTTTTACTTCACTCTATATAGGACAAGAAGATGCTTGGACTCAATATTGCAAGAAATATCACCTAAAACATCCTCTATGTTCGAGGGCAGGTCTGTTGTATGTTTCCTTTTCTTTTTATATTTCTTCACAATCGAAGTTTTTCCACTCCGAGAGGGTGGATCAGTGGCAGTTTCCGGGGGAGAAGAGGAAGCACCTTCTCTCGGCGCGGATGATCCGGGGGGAGGGGGTATCGTAGCAGGAATCGCTTGTAAAGGATGCGCCTCAACAACCACCATATCAGGTTGCTATTGGTCGCTGCCTGGCTCATCAAATAAATTTATCTATTGAAGTTCTGGGATGGATGTCAAAACCTGCTCTAACCGGACATCCCTCGTCAAAGGCTTCCTGTGACTCACTTCTGGAGTCGTTTGCGGTGACCCACGTGGAGTCACTTAAGGAGTTGTAACACAAGAGGAGATTTTCACTCGAATAGATTTTACTGATGGGTCGGGGGACCTTTTCCTTTTAATGTTCTCGCCTGTATTTGTATTAGTCGGTTTTTCCATTTTATCACCCATAATTATGAAATGAGAAGTCTTGGAAGAAAGATCAGACGTTGAAGGGTCAACCTTGTTATCACTAAAACAAGCTCGATCGGGGGCTGCGTAACGAGGTTAAAGGAGCGTTCTCGGATAGGGGACCAGCTGTCGTGAAAGTTCGATTCCCATATGTCTACAGGTGTGGGATGCCCTATTTCACCGAAAGGTCTAAGAGCATCAATCTGATTCAAGATATTAAACCACCTCCAAATCTTATGCCGTTTGAGATTGACAAATTCTTCAGGCATGAAAGTGCAAAGAGGGAGTTTGGTGTTGAGATTTTCTCTTCTAGAACAGACGCTCTCGACTCAAAGTTAAACAGATATAAAAAAGTGTAAACCTATTTTTAAAGAAGGAAGCAAGCATTTATAGTGAAAGGGAACAGAAGGTGAAGGGTTAAAGGAGTCTTGACACGCTTCCCCTATCACAAACGACTTCGAAAGGCACGCTTTCAGGCTAAGGAAAGGATGCGACACGTGGCCAAAAGTGACCTCACTATCTAAAAAATCTCTTACTCTATAACGGTTAGACATAAGCACGCGAGTTCAAATCGAATGATGATTTAGGTGAGGTCATCACTTCTAAGGAGTTTTTATCCAAATAATCCGAGGAGCAGTATCTAAACAATTTATAAGTGAGGCATAACTAGCAAAACCATCTGATCCGATAAGGTCATAATATCCGAGCAAGTTCGAAGAATAAATGCAGTCCTCACGAAGATATCTTCGTGAGGACTGGGGGCCTACTGATAATGGGAGAAAAATATAGGTAATCACTAGGTTAATTATGCTAAGTAAAAAGGCATAGGCTTGTATATTTAGTAATGAAGGACTAAAGTAAAGCAAACATAAATAGTAGAGGGGTTAAATGATACACCCCAAGAACTTACCCGTAAATAGTAAAAAAGTGTGGTGAAAATCCACTTTTATGGTGGTAATTATGTAATTTTACTACCCACCTCATGTACTTTGTAAAGGACATTCCATTTTTAGGAAAATGGTCAATGATTAGTCAATTATTGCTTCATTTATTCCTTTTGTTTTTTTCTCTCTTTACAAATCATTGATTTAATTATTATTGTCACTTCATACAAACATTTCTTAGTTAGACCTTATCTAACGAACATTTCCGCTTCTGAAGTTACTTAAAGATTTTCTGAGTTCATCGACACACTCATTAACAACTCATTAATCGACTACATTCATTAAATGATCTTTCAAAATTCCAAAATATTTTCAAACCCCTCGTATGAAAACCCTCGTCCCAACAGCTTCATCACCAAAATCTTTGTGTGTAAAGCCCTCGTCTTCAAAAACCTTTCTATTTGAAAATCCCCGATTCGAAAACCTTCTATTAATTGCACGACCTTCATCTTGAAAACCTTCGAATAACAATAGAGCTATGGGGCCCCTCAACTAACTAGTGATAAGTATTTAACTACTTTATAATCGAGCTAGAAACAGCATAGAGTGGTTTTTAACAATACAACTTCGTAGTTCGGTTCTAAAACATCAATTTATACTTCAACAATATAAACATCGGTCACACCCCCAAGTTACAAACATTTTTGTTCTTAAAAGTCATAATCATCTTGATGTGGTTTCGGCGAAGTCAACATAGCAGTATAAAGCCGCAATCTATCCTCACCCAAAGAAGAACACCTTGACAAAGGTCTTCTAGGCCTTATAAACGACAACGTAGTAAGTGTCAACCTATGCTTGTACCTTCTCCATGCCAGCTGAATTGCCACCGCGGCCCAAGTCCTCCACCCTGGCGAATAATACCTCGCACTTCTTCTTACCTTTTCATTAACAAAAGTGTATCGAAAATGTTGTGTGACGTACTTAACATCCTCGGCTTCAAGTCCAAAAGCTTCTGTGGTTTCGAGAGTGACTAAGGTTGATGAAGAAGGCGGTAGTCTTTCAATAAAAGGTCTTCTTAAACACCATGATAGTAGCTCGTCACCGCTGAAATTTCCAGGGCCTAACATGCAGTAACTTTTGACGCCGTCTCGTAATACTTGGCTGCTCTGAAGATGTCCTCTTACTACAAATAGCATTCTTTGAACCGGGTCACCTTCGGTTTGTATCTATACAGAAAAGAAAACAAAAGAAGATGTTAATGTTGTTTTGCCTTTTTTATAAGTACTATTCTCGTGCTATAAATTTAGAGCTCACTGTTTCTCCCTTGGTGAATATAAGAGATTTGACGCGGTCACATATGTTCTCTAAGACTAAATCATCCATATGTTGAAACAATGGCACCTGAAAATATTCAAATTGGTTATGATGTTTTCTAACTGAACCAAAAACCAAGCATTGCCATTATTACCTGTCTCACTAAGTCCAAACACAGATGATACTTAATGTCCCTCCTTAAGCCTTCAGGCAGGTTCCTGATCATTTCAGATTCATCGACTCCTCGCATAGCTGCCCATCTTTGACGTTCATAGTTTCGGATTCTCTGCCTGAAACCCAATGGCAATTGTCTTAACCTCATCCACCCCTCTATGTTCCTCATCTTTAACTGCATTGCTTGTTTCTTTGAAGTTGTAGCATGTAAAAACACCTTCATAAAAAGAAAAACAAAACATGAATTTACAAAGTTAAAATTTGCTCTGCCTATATTTTCACATCACTTTAAAGAAAAACAGTTTTCATTTTCGTGGAAAATATAATTTTACAGTTTTAAGTCATTTTGTTTTTGGAAAAACCAAACATTTTCTTATGGTATAATGAAGAAGTACAAAAAATTTGGATTAAGGTATAAATTACCTTAATGTTTCCTATCAACATAGTGACTAGAAGGAGTCCACTAGTTAGAACAATGATGTTGAAAACAACTTCTAGCCATTCTGTAGTACTCTCCAAATTTCCAAACGTACTACAACAACAAAACATCAAAGGTTATATCATAAATTAAAAAATTTAAGTTTACATCTAAGTGGGGTAGATTTTTTGAACCTGAGAGTCATTAAGCCCCAAAAGATGGGAAACAAGAACTTTTCGAGTCGGCTTTCGTTTGTGACAAGTTGAACAGTCCACTTATAAGCTCCGTAATCATAAGTGTTAGGGTAATCCAAACATGAATGTCTTGCTTGGAAGTTTCCAGCCCAAGCCAGTCTTGTTCTATCTTTTACCATGGCTGTTCTTCCGTAATAAATCGGGTCTTTACACGAAAGTAATCTTACGTCACAAAAGTTTTGCATTCTACATTGCTCCCTTAGACATTTTACTGACCGCTGTAGTCCTAGCAAGTACCAACAAGCTCCTGCTGCCTGATCCAAGCATAAAGCATTAGTCAATTGTTATGTGTAAGTTCCGATTAGGAAAATTAGTAAAATATAGAGGTTGTTGATAAGATAAAAATATAATTTGAAAAATGATAAGTGTGTTTAAAGATCATAAGCTCTTTGGTGTATAATATTGAACTATCAACTTACATGTGAAGCCACGAAATAGACAATCATGTTAAGGGCGATTCCCCACCAAACAGTTCCGAAAATGTAGCCAGAGAGGCTTTGCATGCGTCGGAGGAGGCATATAGAGTGGTATATTTTCGGAAGATATTGGAAAAGAAAGACGATTAAAAACACAGTCATTACTAATGTTACCGATCTTTCTTTGAGTATATAAGGAACTATGATCCATAATGTTATCTGCAAAATTCAATAAATTTTGTTAATTAGTGACAAACTATAATCTATAAAATCTATAAACTTACGATTTAAAGAGAAATAATACAGTGAAATTTAAAATGTTATCAATAATGATATGAAATCTTAAAATTGTTTTATTCACCGTGTAGGATTGTCTCATTTTTTATATCTTTTGTTGAAAATGAAAGGTCAGAAATTATTTTGGATATGTAACATGTGAAATGAGATCAATCGGTCACATCAGACTAAGCTGTAATGACAAAAGGACAGAAAGAAAAAAGAGAAGTATACGTAATGAAATAAAAGTAGATTATAAAAAACACTTCCTCGTACAGTTTCGAAGTAAAACATGGAGCATACTCTTACAATAATATTTTTAAGGTGAATACTAAGTGTTAATATTCCAACACAAAATATGACATAAATTCTATTTACTACCATAAAAGATAAAAATAAATAAAAAACATAAAAAGAACAAAAAAAATATATATATTTACGATTATGCCCTTGTAGTTTGGACTAATATGTCTACGTCAATAATTTGCAACCTTGTAAAGGTTGTCGTTTTTCCATGCAAAAAAACAAATTATGAGTAATTTGTCATTTCTACCCAAAATATTTAGTACCACTAGTAGTACCTTAGCCACACAAAGCCATATCAACCGAGTGAAAATATTAATATATCATGCCAATTTAAATATCATTATATATTATAGATGTAATAATAATGTCGATATTTTTATTGGTAAATAATCAAAACCAAAATGGTAAATATATGAAATGGTATTACAAAATTAAATACAGAGAGATTTTGTTACCTGAGGTAAAGGGAGAATAACAAAAAGATCAAGTAAAAACCCTTTCCTTCCTTTCAAGTAGTGACTTATGACGTAGCGAGCAGTTGGAGCCAGCGTATCACCACCGCGGTTATAAGATTTTCTAGCAATTTTGAGCTGAAGCCACATGTTCCACAGATGAAGAGTATCGATCATGCACCGAAGAGCCGTGACCGAGACAGCAAACCAGCCATCGATGAACAAACACATATGAGCTTCACTCACAGAAAGCGAGTAGAAGAAAATAGGGTCCATAAACAAACCGGCGGCACATATGAATAAAAAAACACGGTTCCATTCTTTAACCCATTTAGCTCTCGGGTCGAATACTTGCCCGACCCCACCACGTGATGGCCGGCACGTGTAAAACATACTCTTGCATCCATTCGGTGCGGTGTTCTCATCATCTTCTTCTAATTCTTGTTCTTCTTCTGATTCTGATGAGGATGATAGATATTGCACTTGGGATGTAAGTGAGGGTTCATGTTCTTTGGACATTGAGAAGAAGAATGATGAAGATTGTTGAGAGGAGAAGAAGAAAGATGGAGATTATTGAAGAGAGGAGAATATTTGTGGGGATAATATTTATCATTTTGTGTTTATATGTGGACATGTGAAGGAAATACAAATGATGTTTTGGGAGATATGGTAGAAGACAAGAATGGTATGAGTATGTAGACAAATTATGTATATATACTATAAAGCCCCTCTATGAATGTCATATGGCCAAAATTAATGCAGCTTTCAAAATAGAGTTTTGTGACTCAATATCTATTAATATCGTAACATTTTTGGTCATATAATGGTTTGGTACCTCAGAAAAGGTAGGAATCTGAACGAGAATCAGATTTTTTGGTCATATAATGGTTTGGTAACTCAAAAGAGATGGGAATCGGAACGAGAATCAAATCAAACTTTAACGATTTAGTTGATAGTTCTATTTTAAAAACTAAAATCAATAAAAAAATCGAATTAATTTTATTTTTTTTATAATGGTTTGGTTTTGAAACGGGCATTCAAAGCGATAAGAATCATATCTAGAGTCGATTTAGTTTGCGATTTTATTTTTAAAATGAGATAAATAAAAATAATTAAATAATAAAAATAATTTGAAATCAAACTAATAAATTGGTATAACGGATTTGGAACCGGAGAGGTGAAATTGGTAAACCAATATAATCGATATAATATGTTATCGAATATATAAAATGGATAGACCAAATTGTTTGTTTTTTCAATTTATTTTTCACCGATTATATTGTCAAAACTATTAGGTAAGTATACTTTTAAAAAATAATAAAAAATTATATTTTAAACTTTTTTTATATTAGTTATTTAAATAAAAAAAAATATATTTAAATTTTAATAAATTTAATATTAAAAATTATAAAAAAAATACCGATCAAACGAAAATGGACCAATTCAAATTCAAATTCAAATTCAAAACCGAACCAAAACCGAATCGAACTCAAATTTAAAATCGGACTATACAAAACTGCACAAAGATTTAGCTCTCCACTTTTATAAATAAAAGTTGAAATTCTTTCAAACATATAAATTTAACGATTCCATGCTGTTTTATAAAACCCAGAACTAGGCCGGACCGTTAGACAGGAATGATTACTTTGGTAATAATTTTTTCTACACGTTTTTAGTATAAAAAATGGTAAAATATGCCATTAGTTGATAATTGAATATATTTGCTTTTTATATTATATGACATATATTCCGAATTTACATTTAAAGATATTTTATAATATAGTTAAATAATTTATTTTTAATTTATTTTACCAAAAACATATCAAATTATCTAAAATATTGTCTCATTCCGATTTATTTTAGACAAACATACTAGAATAAAATACAATGAGCAATTGCGCTGAGCTCTGCCACAATGATACAAGGACATGTTTATATAAATGAAAAAACAATAATATCTAGATTTAGATTTAGTAAAAAAATTGTCCAATATAATTAATGAATATAAAATATCAACTACGTCATTTTAAATATTTTGCTGTATTGTTTATAAGAAATTTACATATAAAATTATACATTAACTCTTTTGTGATTCTTAAGATTATGCAAAAGAGATAAAACTATCAAAATATTTTTGTTAGAGACGAATCAGAAAAATAGTCGTTCAAATACGCTTTGAATAATATTTTTTAGGCATAGAGTTATAAATTAAAAAATCAAATTGCAAAACACAAAATTATAATTTGATATTTTTTAGTATCCTAGCTTGTTCTTTCCATTTTAACAAAAAAAAAATAGAAGGAAAACAAAAGATTGTTTTCAAATTTATTTGACCATTTCATATTTCCAAATAGTTCGTGCGGAAAATTGGAAAGATTTCAAACAAACTTTTAAGATTTTAATTGGAATTATAAGCTTATAATTATTATTTTTATTTTAGATAGTTGGTTTCTTGTATCAATTTTTTTAGTTTTGTTTCGGCAATAATTATGGAAAAGATTTCAGATCGGGGAAACTCCGGAAGGATCGATATATAATATATATAAGTAAAAATACATTTCAACAAACTTTTTTAAAATGGACCAAAGGCCAAGCTAGCTATGAAGGCGTTTAGATCCGAAGCGGACAATATCATACTAATCTGGAGATCAAATTGTCTTTACTTATATACAGAGGTATAATATTGTTATGAATGAGTCGAATAGTGCCTTGACAGTGTACTGTGTCCGGCAGTACAGTTTTGTGTTGTGATAGTGATATTGTCCAATCACTTGAGTTAGTCTTGTGGTATGAGCCCATTAGGCCCATAGTCTAGTAAGTTTATTAATTCCCTATAAATAGATTACTAAGGCGACACAAAACACAATCTAAAATCTGTAACCTTTTATATCATAGTGAAACTCTTTCTCTGGCGGCGTCCGTGGACGTAGACAATTGTCGAACCACGTTAAATCATGTGTTTCATTTAAATCTTTCCTTCGTATATATTTTGTGCTTGAGACATTTTGTGATAATTGCATAGTATTTTATAACAAAATTGGTATCAGAGCCACGTGGTGAAATTAGGGCTTTTGCAATTAGGGTTTCACAATGGCGTATACATCAACAAAATACATGATTGAAAAATTTGATGGGGGATCCAGCTTTGCGTTGTGGAAGATTAAATTGAAATCTTCATTGGTACCGCAAGGGCTGTGGAAGGCTGTGGAGAATAAGTTACCAGAAGAGATGAAAGAAGAGGAAAAACAAGATCTTCAAGAAAGGGCTTTGTGCTGGATTTTAATGAGTGTGAAAGACAATGTGCTTCGCGAGATTAGTGGTGAGAAGACTGCTGCCTGCGCATGGAAAAGCTAGGAGATCTTTACTCAGAGAAATCAGTAGTAAACCGATTATACTTGAAGAAACGTTTGTATTATTTCAGATTAAAAGAAGGTATGTCTATAACAGAGCACCTAGATAATTTTAAATCAATTATAATGGACTTGGAGAACATAGATATCAATATTGAGGATGAGGATCAAGATTTGTTTGTATTGAGATCGTTACCAGCTCCCTATGAAAAATTCGTAGATACCATTATGTATGGTAAGGATAAGTTATCGCTAGCAGATGTCAAAGGGGCACTGAAATCAAAAGAGATGAGATAGTTGCAGCCAGACAATCAAGCTGAAGGGGAAGGTCTTATGACTAGGGGAAGATCTAAAAGCAAAGCGAGTTCTTTAAGAAGGAATAACTGGAGGTCCAAGTCAAGGGTGAAGCACTCAAACTGTTATGAATGCGGTGAGCAGGGTCATTATAGGAGAGATTGTCCGAAACTGAATGGTAAGAAGCTAAATCAAAAGGAAAATACAGCAAACATTGTTGAAGGTGTGAACGATTCCGACGATAGTGAAAACAGTGGTAAAGGAGATGTATTGTCTGTGAGTTCAGACTTTGGGAAAACTATTGGGTACTTGATACTGGCGCTACATATCACATGTGTCAGTTCAAGCAGTGGTTTGATACGCACAAGCCAATGCAGGGAACTATCTATTTAGGGAACAATCATTCGTTGATTGTTGGTGGTATTGGTAACGTCAGAATCAGAATGTTTGACGGGGTTGTTAGAATCTTGACGTGCTGGCATGTTCCTGGGTTAAAAAGAAACCTGATTTCTCTTGGGACTCTAGACTCTCGGGGTTACAAGTACCATGCAGAAAATGGTGTAATCAAAGTGACAAAAGGCTCAATGGTATGCATGAAAGGCAGTTTGCAGAAGGGTGTTTACATTCTCCAGGGGAGTGTTGTTATGGGCGATGCTGCAGTAGCATCATCAGGGAGTAATAGCCAAAGTAGGCAGGATCAAAATAAGTTGTGGCATTGGTGTCTTGGTCACATGAGTGACAAAGGATTAGCTGTTTTTGGAAAGAGAGATTTGTTAAAAGGGTATAAAGCAGAATCATTGGGATTTTGTGAGCACTGTGTTTGGTAAACAAACTATAGTCAAATTCAGCAAATCAGCTGTAAGAAAGACTAAAGGGACAGTGGACTACATTCACTCAGATCTTTGGGGTCCAAACAGAATTCCATCCAAGAGGGGAGCCAGATACTACATGAGTTTGATTGATGATTATTCAAGAATGGTGTGGGTTTACTTTCTGAAAACAAAACATGAAGCATATTCAACCTTTGTCAAATGGAAGACGATGATTGAGAAGCAAACATGAAGAAAAATCAAACGTCTTAGGACATATAATGGGTTAGAATATTGCAGTCGTGAGTTCAACGAGTTTTGCGAAGCTGAGGGAATAGTGCGCCATCGGACTTGTTCTAGAACACCACAACAGAATGGAGTCGCAGAAAGAATGAACAGAACGCTTTGTGACAAGGCACGAAGTATGCTTTCGCATTCCGGTGTGGGAAAGGATTTTTGGACTGAAGCTATCAATACAGCGTGTTACTTGGTGAATCGGTCTCCATCAACGGCTATTGATTGTAAAACTCCTTTTGAGATTTGGTCTGGATCGTCGGCTGATTATGAACATTTGAGGGTGTTCGGTTGTCCTGCGTATGCTCATGTGAGAGATGGTAAGCTTGAGCCGAGGGCAAAGAGATGCATATTTCTAGGATATGCTACTGGATTGAAGGGATATAGGTTATGGTGTACCTCTCCAAAGTCTCCAGGTTTTCTCATCAGTAGGGACGTTACTTTTAATGGGTTTGCTTCTATAGACAGTCAGAAGGAAGTAGGAGAAATGGTCGAATCAGGATCAATTGTGAGTAAACAGGTGGAGCTTGAAGTAGAATCAGTTCATAGCAGGTCCAATAATTCAAGTGGTTCTGAGGTGGATCCAGAATCACGAGGTGAAGCGTCAGCATCAGATGATAGTGACGATGATGCGTCTGAACCAGAACAACAACCTTATAGCATAGCATTGGGCGAAGAAAGAAGAGATTTTAGACTTCCAAAAAGGTATGTGAATCTAGTTGCATATGCTCTGTCAGTTGCAGAAGAAGTTGAGATGCAGGAAGCTAGTAGCTACAGAGAAGCTATAGCGAGTTCAGAGACAGATCGATGGATTGGTGCTATGGGGGAAGAGATTGAATCTCTTCAAAAGAATACTGTTAATGTTGGCTTAACTTTTAACAAGACCGAGATTGGTGAATCGCTGAATGATGTTGCAGGATCATTGGTTGGTTTTGTTGATTCTGATTTTGCAGGTGATATGGATAAAAGAAGATCTCTGACAGGATATGTATTTACTCTAGCTGGGAGTGCGATCAGTTGGAAAGCACAGTTGCAAGCTACTGTAGCTTTGTCTACAACAGAGGCAGAGTACATGGCGGTAACAGAAGCAGTTAAAGAGGAAATATGGTTGCAAGGTTTGGTGGCAGATTTGGGCTTGGATAGGAGTACTACAAAAGTTTTTTGTGACAGTCAAAGCACCATACACCTTACAGGGAACCAGATGTACCATGAGCGTACAAATCACATAGATGTCAGGTATCATTTTATTCGTGATATAATATCAAAGGGAATTGTTGATGTGAAGAAAGTGTCTACACATGATAATCCAGCAGATATAATGACCAAGGCAGTATCAGTTCAAAAGTTTAGGGAGTGCCTAAACTGGATCGGTGTTCGCACTATAGAGTGAATGCCTTAAGGGCATTCACTCTATAGTGCGAACACCGATCCAGTTTAGGCACTTAAGGGCATTTGGTGAGTCAGAAGAAGAGAAGATTCTTTGTTGATAGTGAAGAAAGGATATTCACCTCAAGGGGAAGATTTGTTGTGAATGAGTCGAATAGTGCCTTGACAGTGTACTGTATCCGGCAGTACAGTTTTGTGTTGTGATAGTGATATTGTCCAATCACTTGAGTTAGTCTTGTGGTATGAGCCCATTAGGCCCATAGTCTAGTAAGTTTATTAATTCCCTATAAATAGATTACTAAGGTGGCACAAAACACAATCTGAAATCTGTAACCTTTTCTATCATAGTGAAACTCTTTCTCTGGCGGCGCCCGTGGACGTAGACAATTGTCGAACCACGTTAAATCCTGTGTTTCATTTAAATATTTCCTTCGTATATATTTTGTGCTTGATCCATTTTGTGATAATTGCATAGTATTTTATAACAAATATGAGATATTTATGTTCCCAACAAATGGTATGAGAGCTCCTGGCCTAGACAAAAAACGATGTGAAAAAAAATTCGGCGGATGTCGAACATAATTAACCAACAGCCAAGCTGAAGGTGAATGATATGTTATATACAACATAGTTTTGAGTGCCTATAAAGTGGCACTAAAGAAGACACAGGGTGGTCGAGTGACTAGATAAATCTGCTGTAAAGCTCTATGAGTCAGGTAGTCTGCAACCTGATTAGAGTGTGGTGAGGTTAATTTTCGTATGAGGGTAAATTTGTAATCTGTTTGGAGTTTTATGGAGGTTTATAGGTGTTTAATGTTTTGAGTAGAGAGTAGAGGAGAATTAAGCAGCTTGGTTGCAGTTAATTTTCATTACCCACATTTAATGCAGGTGGTTGGGTATTTATACCCTTACATTTGGGGCCTTATGGGCTTTCGGGTCATGTTTAATGGACCCGGGTCATGTTTAAAGACCCATGAGCTCTAAGTAGGGGAGCAAGTAGCTTAGTCAAGAAGTGTTTAGGTTTTTTAGTACTTTTGTCATAGTCCGAACAGCTCAATGGGCTGAGTGTTCGAAGTGTGCTGTCCGGTCCGGTGAGTTTGGTCTGATTTGTCCTTGTCAATAGAGGAGGCAGAATTCGGACTCATCAGAGTGGACGGATGAAAAACAATTAAGATGAGGCTAAAGTGGTACTTTGTTGGAGAGGATGATTTGTTAGGGTGGCGACGAAAGTCCTACATCTCACATTGGTTAAATATCGGAATGATCAATTATATATAAGTATGAGGCCTTTGGGAAGTGGACCAAAAGCAAAGCCGTGAGGTCTTCGGACCCAAAGCGGATAATATCATTCTAGTATGGAGATCGGTTGTTCTTACTTATATACAGAAACAGAATATGCGGTACACATATTCCTAACAAATGGTATCAGAGCTCCAGGCTCAGGCAGAATGCGATATGGTGGGTGATGTGGGTGAAATTCTCAGATGCCTTTTGGAAGTTGACCATATGTATATTTCGTTTAATTATTTATTTTGTAAACATAAGGATATGATGTCGTTGGCTTACCACTTTTCAATGACTACCTTAGTGCACATTAGCTACACTATTTTGATCCGTACTTATCTCATTTTCCACTCATTGGATCATATTTGATAGCGTCCAACGTTTTTCTTTGGTTAGGTTACAATTTGGTAATTGTTGTTAGGGTTCTAAAAAAAGTATCTTCCATGCCACACCTACTTTTGTTCATAAATGAGAATTTTATCACAAATAACACATATAACAGAATATATTAATTTTTTGAAAGATATTGTGTCGTTAGATTTTTTTCTTAAATCGGATATGGTAACAACAATATAGTGTAGTATCAACATTGTACAAGTTTGTGCATGACCATCTATCTTAGATATAATTCATGATTTGGTTGAAATTTTTAAATATAAACAGCCAAGATGACTAACCGGTCATATAAAAAATTATGGGATTTCAAAATATTATATTTAAAATATTTTAGTCAAAATAATAGGGCTTAAACAAATGATTCAAGTAGATTGTGCCTTTATACCTTAACTCGTTACAAGTATGGTAAGAATAAAATAGAGGAGAATCATCAATTTTATGAACCTTTCAAAACAAAATATAAAAATATAAATAAAACCAATCAAACATAAAGAATTTAACGTGGTAATTGTGAATAAATTATACATCCGCACACGATATACACAAATTTTGTATAAAAACAGTTAAAAAATCACTCAAATTTTATATAGATGATATTTTCTATTTCTTCATGCATAAAGGTAATAATAACATCCAATTTGGTCTAAAACCATATCAAATCTAGCAACAATTGACAACATAACCCTTATTGTAGTTTGTTTCACAACTTATGAGAATATTTCATTGAAATCTCATTTTACGTAGATCTGTTAGCCACCAGCTTAGCTTTGTAGCCGAAGAGCTCAACTTCATGAATGACTTCTTCTTGTATATTCATTTACTCTTAACAAGTTTATGACCCTTCAACTGTTTTACAAGGATCCATGTTTTTATCTTCTTGGGATAACTTAACTCTTCTCGTATGGTCTTCATCGATTTTTTATCACTATTCTTCATAGCATAACCTATAATATCAGAAAAAACATACCTATTCAGGGTTTTTAAGGTCTTCATGCTCTATCTCTGACCAAGTGATAATTATCCAGATCATGTTTCTCTTTAGTCTGATCATATTAAGGCTCTGGAACATCATAATATCAGTCAATTACATTATCATGCAATGGGTGAACTTCCTATTTATGAGCTTTATATGTACCAATTATAAAATTACATTCGGCTGAAGCATCCTCCGCTTCGCGTTCTTGTTCAGACTCATCATAAACTTCATATCTCTTTTTTATAATACTATTTTTTGGTCTACCTCCCTTAATTAGTGGCATCTCATCTTTATTGTATACCACGTCTTGCCTAATAAAAGTTTTATAACCTTCAGGTTCTATGAACCACAAATCATACCATTTTAATATTTCCGGATAGCCGAGAAAAAAATGTTTTGGTGCTCTGGCTGAAGCTTATTTTGTTTCACATGTACATATGCAGCACATCCAAACACTCTCAAATGTTCAAAAACTGGTACCTTCCCAATCCATGTCTTTTGTGGATGTTTAAAATTTAATATTGTAGATAGACTTATATTGATAATATATTCAGCTTTCATTATAGATTTTTTGTAGAACGACTAACACATTCTAGTCGTAAGAAGCATACACATAATATTTTCTAGCAATTAATTTATTTTCTCGACAAGACCGTTATGCTATGAAGTTTTGTCATGGTTTGATGTCTAACAATGCCAAATTTTGAATAATATCTAGTGAATTCCTTATCACATATTCCAAATTACATCAGTTCTTAATTTTTTAAAGCATATTACCAATTTGATTATCTACCAGACTCTTCAAGTTCCTAGATCATCACGTACTTCATACTTGGTCTTCAAAAGCATAACCTATATTTTTCTGAAATAATCATTATGCAAGGGCATGAAGTACCTTGCATCATCCATGATGGGTTGTCGTGCCGAAACCTAAATATTCAAATAAAAATATTCTAACACATCGTTGGTTGTATGATTATTAGGCACAAAATCATCCAATTTGCTATTACCTAACACAAAGATTTTATGGAAGATCAATTTTGAACCGTGTCACCATCAAAAAATCCTTATTTGCTAAATTTAATAAGGTATTTCCCACTCACACACCCTATCTTAATATGCTATGACTGGTTGAATCTCTCCATACACTAGACATACTCCCAAACACTACAAAACCTTCAAGAACTAACACATTATTACTTATATAGGCTTTCATAATAAATAGTGAGCCTTGGAAGACCGTAAGTCTATCATCTCTACCTTTATATATAAACCATTTCTCATCTAACATACCAATAAAAATAAGGTTTATTTTAACATTGGGCACATCAATCACATTCATTGTCACTCTCTTAAGTCATAGTCCGAACAGCTCAATGGGCTGAGTGTTCGAAGTGTGCTGTCCGGTCCGGTGAGTTTGGTCTGATTTGTCCTTGTCAATAGAGGAGGCAGAATTCGGACTCATCAGAGTGGACGGATGAAAAACAATTAAGATGAGGCTAAAGTGGTACTTTGTTGGAGAGGATGATTTGTTAGGGTGGCGACGAAAGTCCTACATCTCACATTGGTTAAATATCGGAATGATCAATTATATATAAGTATGAGGCCTTTGGGAAGTGGACCAAAAGCAAAGCCGTGATGGTCTTCGGACCCAAAGCGGATAATATCATTCTAGTATGGAGATCGGTTGTTCTTACTTATATACAGAAACAGAATATGCGGTACACATATTCCTAACAAATGGTATCAGAGCTCCAGGCTCAGGCAGAATGCGATATGGTGGGTGATGTGGGTGAAATTCTCAGATGCCTTTTGGAAGTTGACCATATGTATATTTCGTTTAATTATTTATTTTGTAAACATAAGGATATGATGTCGTTGGCTTACCACTTTTCAATGACTACCTTAGTGCACATTAGCTACACTATTTTGATCCGTACTTATCTCATTTTCCACTCATTGGATCATATTTGATAGCGTCCAACGTTTTTCTTTGGTTAGGTTACAATTTGGTAATTGTTGTTAGGGTTCTAAAAAAAGTATCTTCCATGCCACACCTACTTTTGTTCATAAATGAGAATTTTATCACAAATAACACATATAACAGAATATATTAATTTTTTGAAAGATATTGTGTCGTTAGATTTTTTTCTTAAATCGGATATGGTAACAACAATATAGTGTAGTATCAACATTGTACAAGTTTGTGCATGACCATCTATCTTAGATATAATTCATGATTTGGTTGAAATTTTTAAATATAAACAGCCAAGATGACTAACCGGTCATATAAAAAATTATGGGATTTCAAAATATTATATTTAAAATATTTTAGTCAAAATAATAGGGCTTAAACAAATGATTCAAGTAGATTGTGCCTTTATACCTTAACTCGTTACAAGTATGGTAAGAATAAAATAGAGGAGAATCATCAATTTTATGAACCTTTCAAAACAAAATATAAAAATATAAATAAAACCAATCAAACATAAAGAATTTAACGTGGTAATTGTGAATAAATTATACATCCGCACACGATATACACAAATTTTGTATAAAAACAGTTAAAAAATCACTCAAATTTTATATAGATGATATTTTCTATTTCTTCATGCATAAAGGTAATAATAACATCCAATTTGGTCTAAAACCATATCAAATCTAGCAACAATTGACAACATAACCCTTATTGTAGTTTGTTTCACAACTTATGAGAATATTTCATTGAAATCTCATTTTACGTAGATCTGTTAGCCACCAGCTTAGCTTTGTAGCCGAAGAGCTCAACTTCATGAATGACTTCTTCTTGTATATTCATTTACTCTTAACAAGTTTATGACCCTTCAACTGTTTTACAAGGATCCATGTTTTTATCTTCTTGGGATAACTTAACTCTTCTCGTATGGTCTTCATCGATTTTTTATCACTATTCTTCATAGCATAACCTATAATATCAGAAAAAACATACCTATTCAGGGTTTTTAAGGTCTTCATGCTCTATCTCTGACCAAGTGATAATTATCCAGATCATGTTTCTCTTTAGTCTGATCATATTAAGGCTCTGGAACATCATAATATCAGTCAATTACATTATCATGCAATGGGTGAACTTCCTATTTATGAGCTTTATATGTACCAATTATAAAATTACATTCGGCTGAAGCATCCTCCGCTTCGCGTTCTTGTTCAGACTCATCATAAACTTCATATCTCTTTTTTATAATACTATTTTTTGGTCTACCTCCCTTAATTAGTGGCATCTCATCTTTATTGTATACCACGTCTTGCCTAATAAAAGTTTTATAACCTTCAGGTTCTATGAACCACAAATCATACCATTTTAATATTTCCGGATAGCCGAGAAAAAAATGTTTTGGTGCTCTGGCTGAAGCTTATTTTGTTTCACATGTACATATGCAGCACATCCAAACACTCTCAAATGTTCAAAAACTGGTACCTTCCCAATCCATGTCTTTTGTGGATGTTTAAAATTTAATATTGTAGATAGACTTATATTGATAATATATTCAGCTTTCATTATAGATTTTTTGTAGAACGACTAACACATTCTAGTCGTAAGAAGCATACACATAATATTTTCTAGCAATTAATTTATTTTCTCGACAAGACCGTTATGCTATGAAGTTTTGTCATGGTTTGATGTCTAACAATGCCAAATTTTGAATAATATCTAGTGAATTCCTTATCACATATTCCAAATTACATCAGTTCTTAATTTTTTAAAGCATATTACCAATTTGATTATCTACCAGCCTCTTCAAGTTCCTAGATCATCACGTACTTCATACTTGGTCTTCAAAAGCATAACCTATATTTTTCTGAAATAATCATTATGCAAGGGCATGAAGTACCTTGCATCATCCATGATGGGTTGTCGTGCCGAAACCTAAATATTCAAATAAAAATATTCTAACACATCGTTGGTTGTATGATTATTAGGCACAAAATCATCCAATTTGCTATTACCTAACACAAAGATTTTATGGAAGATCAATTTTGAACCGTGTCACCATCAAAAAATCCTTATTTGCTAAATTTAATAAGGTATTTCCCACTCACACACCCTATCTTAATATGCTATGACTGGTTGAATCTCTCCATACACTAGACATACTCCCAAACACTACAAAACCTTCAAGAACTAACACATTATTACTTATATAGGCTTTCATAATAAATAGTGAGCCTTGGAAGACCGTAAGTCTATCATCTCTACCTTTATATATAAACCATTTCTCATCTAACATACCAATAAAAATAAGGTTTATTTTAACATTGGGCACATCAATCACATTCATTGTCACTCTCTTAAGTCATATGTATAACTTGATCTAAACATTTCCAATCGTATTTACAACACATGGTTCATCATTACTGAGTATGTCCTTGCAATCATTTAATAATATCAAAGTTTTCAAATCAATTTTTGTTAGAATTTATGTGAAATGAATCTCCTGAATCCAATGCCCACTTGCCATAGTCGTTGTAAGTATAATTTATTAAAGCATTAGTATAAACATAGTCATTTAAGACTATTACAGCGTCTCCGACATCCTGCCTTGGATAAGTATCATTCTTCCTTTACCCATATATTTTTTACTAATATGGCATTCCTTCTTGCGCAACCAATATCTCATTTTAGAAACACTCATAAATAGTTTTTATTTGGAACAAGAGTTTCCTCTCATCTTGTTTGAATATTTCCTTTTCAACCTACCTCTCACACTCAGTTCAAGACCTTTAGAGTCATTCTTCATGAATATCTTTCATTGAAGATCTTTTAAGTTCAAAGAATTTTTCACTTAGGCCATCGTAAACGACTATTTTTCATAGAGAATGATATCTTCGGGATAACGATAAAGAGGATTATTAATTTGTCTTCATCTTCTACCCTGCCTTTAACTGCACTCATATCAAGAATGATTCCATTAATGATTATTCTTCCATACAAGAAACTTGTATGGTAATCACAATATTGAGTCCAAGAGGCGTTAGTCGAGACCACAAGACTTAAATTATATGATTCGGGAGTACAATATAGCTTTAGGCCTTATATGATTCATTCATTGAATGTGTGGTAAAAAATGTATAGCATACTGTTAACCTTACAACATAAAACATATAAAGCCATAAATAAATAAAAAATCACACGAGATAAACTTAACGTGGTTTGGGTTGTGAAGAATTCATACATCCACATGCAATACACACATATTTTATGTAGATCAAGTTTACAAGAAGACTCTCTTAAACATAACCATTATTCTTCTGTTATAAAGATCGATCTTACAGAAAAAGCTGTGAATCTTAGTATATATATATAAGTATTTATCTTGTAATTTGGCTATGAAACATGTTTGAGACTTTATCTCTCTTTTAAATTCTCTCAATCGAGAAAACCTTGCTTCATCCCTCTTCTAAACTATATATAAATTCAATGATGAGTGAGTTGACCTCCCAATATTACGTTAGCAACTTATAGTTTGGTCTCCCAAGCAGCCGAACAAAAATAAACTACAGCTCAACCATCCGTACAATCATACACTATACCATATAGTGGCGAAACCCTTCTGACGCATGAAACAATATTAGTGCATATTTTCTACTCCATCTTCAAGGAAGTCTAAATTAACGGTTACATGGTTTAAATAAATTCATAAATTTTAGATTCTTCAATCATATAAGTGAAACAATTTATTCAAGAAACAATCGACTATTAAGAAGCCTTAGACTATAATGTTACTACACCTGTTGGATCCAACATATATATATATATATATATACTTACACTTGTCTTTAATAAAGCTAAACCCTAGGTTATTTTAGACATCTCTGTAACTAAGTCTTTGTATGAGCTTCATGGTTCATACAGTACTAGAAATATCGACCTTTAAGTTCTTGGATTAATCAAGTCTTCAGCCCTTAAGTATTCGACTAAGTTACAAGAGTCACTTTTACCTTACACCTAAAAGAAATGATCTAAAATTTAACTAACATATCATGTTAAAGTCTTGAAAAAATCCCTAATTCCATGTAAAAGTTGTTCCATATAGTTTTCAAAATATTTTTAATTTTAATATGAAGTTTTATTATATAATATTCTCAGCTATGATCCATCTCATCCGTTTACTGATTAAGGTTTTGGACTAAATACCATGTAAGCTACTAGGAATGGTATTTTATTATTTATATTTATAGTTAATCGTTGGATAATCTTTTTATTTATACGCAAGTATTTATGTAAAACAATATATGTATATATTATAAATTTATGAGATTTAAATAATTAGACTATAATTACAACAGTTTGTATACCATAAATTTACATGTATGAGATATTCTAATTTAATATATATATATATATATATATATATATATATATATTATAATTTTACATATTTAAATGAAGAGTCATTTTTTCAACATTATAAGTGTTGGACTATATGAGCACAATATGATAGTGTTCACGAAGGTGTAGGTTCAATGGAATCTGTCATTTATGGATCATGGATAATATAAATTTAAGAATAATATAAATAATGGTCTCTTATCTAGAGAATATATACTATTAGTTTAACTTTTTCTTTAATCCCAAAATACTATTCAGCATGGAATTAAAGTTTAAGAGAATATAGAAATACATTATATTTTGATTCACTTTTTTCCTTCAATCTTTAGAATATTAAATCTGTATAATGTCCTTTTCTTCAAATCATTCAATAAAAAAGTAGAATCACATTTTTTATATTATAGGAATAATTGCATACTCCACTTAAACTCTCTTCAATCAATCAAATCACTTAGAATATCAATTGATTCACCATTTTTCCTTTGTGATTCATTTTATTATCATAAAGTATTGTCTTATTTTATTGGATTTTTCCTGTTTAATATCTAAATTTTGTATTATAGCCTAATATTTATAGCTTAGAAGTTTATTTTGATTTTTATCTCAATTTATTTTTTGTTTGGTTATAAACTTATATGATAAGTTGCTGAAACTTGAGATTTATATTATATGTATGAATTGAAATCAGTATATATTTTTTGATATTATTGTTATAAAGTTTGGGTTTCGATTAAGTGAATTTAAATTAAGTAGGTTTAAGTTCAAGTCAAAGATGTACGATTTGATAAAGTGTAATAATATATTCAGTTATGATGCAAGGGATTGAAAAACTCTAATTTTAAAAATAAAATACGGAACATTTTGCTTTAGATGACCAGATGTCCATGGCAAAGAGCTCGATTGTCGTACCAAATGTGTTTTGCGGCATATAATATTTCAATTCCACAATGTGTTAGCACTAGACTAGAGCGTTCAATCGTTGAGCCACTTCGTGTTATTTCATCGAAAAAGCATTTCCATTTTACGACGCCTTCGAGTAACGACTAATTCATTTAATTACATAATAAATTTCTAAATTGTATACATATTGTTTTTTGGGATTTTATGTTGTGTTTCTCCCTATTTTAGGCATGTGTACGTTGTATGTTTGGTTGTGATGTATATATGTATGTTTTTTGTGTTCTAAAGAGAGTAAAGTTATATTACCACATTTATATGAGTTTCCGGTAAGAATGTTAGTGATTATGTATAACATTCATGATGCATGAGTAAAAACATGCAACCATTGAGCATTTGAAACTTGAAATATATTGGGTGATGTCATGTATGACCAAAGATTATTTGTTTAATATTTTTGGAGTTTAAAATTTATCATATTTTAGATTTATGAGCATTCAAATGAATATTTAATATCCTAATAGTTAATTAAGATGTTTATGGTATATCGAAATGCAACACAATCATTCATTTCAATATGGGAGACTGTAGTTTGACAAATGTCATACATAGACAATTCATATGTTGTCTTTGAAATTGTATTTACAACCTGTATATATACCACCAAAGTGATTATTAATGATAAGTCATATAGAAAAATAGTTTGGACGCTCACGTTAGAGACCAATAGTCGTGTACATAAGTATGCTAAAAGAATATTATGCACATATTTTTTTAAGGGCGAGCACGCCGATACATGATTTTATTGTTGATTTTATAAATTGTGATATGATTTCGAAACAAATCATGAATGGAAAAAAATATATACTTTAATTTAATATTTTTCAATAAAAAAATTACAAAAACAAACTTGAACCGTTAAAATATTTTATTTAATGTTAGTTTTTATTATAAATTCGACTCTACTTATGTTTTTAAAAAATTATCTTATTTATGGAAAATTATCAAAATATTATTCTTAAATTCGATGAATATAATATAATAAACCAAAAGCATTAAAAGATTAAAGATGATCAGATTTCAGAAACCAATTAGATGAAAAGTCCAAAGCATGAACTTCTTATATATATAATGGAGTCATGGTAAAAAAATGTTTTCAAAAAGAGTGGATTAATTTATATATTTTGGTATACGAACAATTTTACAAGGGACTGAATCGTTGAAAAATAGTTAGAGTAGTTATTATGTGGCGGAAAAAATCCTTATTATAATTATAGAAGTCAATGATATAGAAGATAAAATCGCAGGTGGTGATACAATACTTTTGTGCTCATACATATTACTTACGACAAAACTCAATCCATGTTGGTTGATAAGTGATAACATAAATTAAGTACAAATGGATAACACCAACAAGTTTGAAGTGAAAATATGTAGCAACGTCAAGTTGGTGCTCAAAAGTAAGAAAAAAATAACGATGACCAATATTCAATATATTCTAGAAATTAATAATAAATAAGTGTCCACTGATATTTATACAAATACTAAAATTTGGTCGATGTATGAACCTAATAACTTAAATATTTTTATTTGTTGGAAATGACTTTATAATGTCATGTTAAATTATGTATTTATAATATAATTATTTACTAAATAAAAAAATATATATTATTTTTTGCATGATAATTGTTTATCATGACTTGGTAAACTTTACATATAAGTCATAACATGATTAAAAAATTGTTAAAAATAGGCTTATAAGTTATGATGCATGCTTATATAATAATTTATAATGTCATTTGGAAAAAGATATATTAAGAAGCCTTATAAGATCATATAAAGTTCTATGAAAAATATTAGACTTAATACATGGTGATATATGTGAGTCAAATGATATTTTGATGCGTGAGAATAGAATATATGTTGTAACTTTCATTTATGACAATTATAGTCTTACTAATGTCTATTTATTGTTTTTAAATATATAGTTAAAACCTCTAAAATCTAAAAGATATATAAAAAATATGTTGAAAATAAATAAGAATAAAAATAAAGATATTTTTTACTATTGATAGATAAAGAGAATGAATGTTTTTTATGTACTATTTTTTATGTGTATTGTTGTATTGATTTCTAATATTTTTAAATTATTAGAGAATGAACCTCCAACTTCATATGGGTGTGATTTTTTCCAATCAAAATTTTATATAGAGTTATATTTAAACTTACATAGTTTTGACCTAAATTAAGGACTAATAAGTACATGTCCCTCACTGAAGATAGTCTCATCAAGAGAAAACATATTTTGAGGCTTGTGAAAAGTTAAATTGATCATGTTTAATTATCATAAAACAAAGAATACTTTTTAGAATTATGTAAGGATATCCCGACAGAGATCTCTGATGCAATTGAGTCTCTCAAAGAATTTGAGAAACGTTTTACTAAGAATAATAAGATGGAGATTTTGCTCTCCACCATCAAATATCATGTCAAAGGGGAAATAATCAAATATTCTCGTGTTGTCAATGATAAATCTCATAATTAAATGAATTTAAGATTAACCTTTTTGAGGAAGTTATAGTATGGTTTGCGTTTCAGGTTTTCCTCTAACAGTTTAAGTTCTTCCAAATCTCTTATAATTTCCCGCGTGAGAAGTTGAGAATCAGTGGGCATATATTCCATGCTAATTTAAACAGGTAATGACTCAAACAAGAACATCATGAGTTGTATATGTTGAGTTTTAACCAGTGGAAATAAAGTAAAAGAACGTATAATGTAGGAATTGATAAGGCTTCTAATTCAGGAGCAAATGAACCATAATAATAATCTATTTATAGGTTGATGTTTCTTTCTCAATAGGACGAGATATCTCAAAAAATAATTTGAAAAGTACCAAGCATATATAACAGCTAAATGTAATCTTACAATTCTCGTATGTTCAAAAGTCAGTTTAGTTTTAGTGCACGAGATACATGGTAGGTTGGTACGAATACGATCATCTATATTTGTTTACGTACATGATATGATAAAGAATCAAAGCTTCAATTATGGTGAAATGTATATATCTATAAAGTAGATGAGAGTTCGTGTTTAGTTTCTGTCATTTATGATTTTTAATTGTTGTTTTCTAGTGATATTTCTTGTATTTGAAAGATGTTAAGAGATATTTGATCTCTTTTAAAAATATATTTGTGGATATTCATGTCTTTATAGGAATAATAAAATGACTATCTCTTTACAAATAATATGATAGACACCAGATATTTAATATTTAATAATAATTTATACTAATTAAATATTATTAAACATCACAAAGAAAAGATTAACATACATGTATCTAAGAAACAAACATTTAAACTAAAAATTTATAAAATCTTTGGTATAAGCACTTAAATTATATCTCTAATACAAGAATGTATAAATTTGTTTCTTAAATATTTATTAGATTTTCTTGATTACTCAAAATGTGGTGCTTGCATCGAGTGTTTTAAAGGTGATACATGTTGATATCTATAAACCGTTCCCAAAGGCAGTTTGAAACACACAGCGTATTTTTATATATTTTTAGATGACGTCTCGTAGTACGGGTATCTATATTAATTTATAAGAAACATAATCCCCAATACAAGTTCATATATTTTAAGATCAAACCTAAACAACTTGGTAAAATAATTATGTTTGTTAGATGAAGAATGTCATTGGCCATTTTCAAATAACCTTGAAGAGTATCGTATAGTTCCTTAATATATAATTTCGGGTTTATCCAACATAAATGACGTATCTTAGTGATGAAGTCATACACTTAAGGATATGGTAATAAATATGATTATTCATTCGATTCTATCACTATCACTCCAGGGTAAGGACATCCAATGAGTTGCATATATTCTCAATATAGTTCATACAAAAGAAACCACTAAGATCCCACATGAACTTTGGAGTAGGTGCAAGCCTAGCTTAAAGCATTTATATATTGTAGATATCCGTTTAAATTTAAGCCTTATACGTATTTTAAAAAAATGGACCCTACGAAGGTTAGTTGTTATTTTATTGTATATTCAAAATATATAAAATTATTTAAGTTTTATGATATGTCCATTAAAATTATATTTGAATCGTGAACAACAAAGTTCTGTAAGTATGTTGAGTTTCGGAGGGGGGGGGGGTTATGAACAAATATTCATTTTGAGGAAGAATCCATAAAGAATAATGAAACTTTTAGCAAAGATACTCAGGTATCAGGTAATTTGATTTAAATGATATTCATTTCAATCCTTTAAAAAAATAAAGATACCAAAGATGATATTATTCTTCTACACAAGAAACAAAATTAAATTGTTCAAGAATATCCAACTTTACCATCTCAGGAAGTTCAAACTGAAGTAATATCATCGTTATAAAGGTCGACTAGAAAACTAAGACATATTAGGTTTTCGTATTTTATAGTGTAACTTCATGAACATGAAGATTTATGTGGTGTAACAGTAAAAACTCTACTGTGTTTATGTAAATAGTTTGGATTCTCAATTATGGATTAATGCTATAAATGAGTAGTATACGTCAACAGAAGATAACACGATTTGTGAGCTTGAACTACTATCTCAATGAACGAAGTTGAGTGGTTGTAAGTGGATTTACAAACTAGGTGAGATTTTAAAAGTGATATAGAGATAATTAAAATGAAAATTTATAAAATTTTATATTCATCGTGAAGGTATTTACTTGAAAGAGACCTCATCTCCAGCTTTATCGAATCACTTTTTTAGGAAACCTATGGCACTAGTTGCACACTTTGACCTTTATCTTCATCAAATCAATGTTAAGATTTTTTTTCTTAAAGGTGACATTAAGGAAAAAATTTAGATAGTTTAACTTAAGAGCTTTGTAATTGGTGATTTAAATCCAGTGACATGCATACTTGAGAAATCTATTATAGGCCCAAACATTATTCTCAACAATGATACCAATTATGTCCTTGAAATAATAGTCTCTTTTGGTTTTGAGATGAAATTGGTTGAGCATTGCGTCTATCAAAATTTTAAATGAGTGAGTTCATATTTTTAGTATTGTACATTGATGACATACTGATACCCATGAATGATAAGAAATTGTTATAATACCAATAGAATCATGTTAGAGAAATTTGATATAAAATATTTTAGTGATGTGACTTTTGTATTAGGATCCCGGATTTACCAGGATTGTTCTCATGGAATCGTGAGATTGTCATAAAAGGCATTTATAGGGAAATATGTTACAACGATATATAATGACAAATATCAAGTCATTGGATACACTTATATCAAAATGAGACAAATAAAATCTAAGTCAATGTTCAAAGAAAAAAATCAAGATTAAGGAAATTCAAAAGAGTGCATATGCTTCAGTAGTTTGGAGTCTCATATATGTTAAAGTTTGTACAAAGCTAGACATTTACTTTGTTGTCAAGTTTTTCAAAAAGGAGGTTATAATTTGTGGATGAACGCTTAGAAGTCACATATGTTTCAACAGTTGAGATTCTAATGTATGCTCAAGTTCTATGGTATTTGTAACGAACAAAATGACACATGTTGGCATATAAGAAGTCAGATTCGGATATCATTGGGTATTCTAATTTGGATTTAGGTGGTTGGTTTATGAATTTTGTCAAGTAAAGGGGATATAAAATTCATAAGGTTATATATTATGACAACATTTATACAATTGAGTATTCTAAAAGTATTAGTAGCTCGAATAAGTATAAGCATATGATATGAATTTCTTATGTATTAAAGAGAGAGTACAAATCGTCAAATCGATATAGAGCGTATTTGAATAAAATCTAGGTGAAATATTCTCTTACAAAAGCATTATTACCTACCGTTCTTCAGTAACACATAATTAAGACGGGTGTTATGTTTATTGAGGATTATTGATTTAAGTGATATCTTGTAATAGGTCTGAGATATGTTTACCATTTGGTTGTAAATATGTATAATAAATAGGTCTTTGACATTTCTTTCTCATTAAGTAGTTCTCTATTTAAGTTAGAAACAGTTAAAAATAGATATGTATCATTACATTTCATATTATTCTTATGATACACACCACAATATATATATATATATATATGAGCAAACCTCTCATCGATCTAGAAGTCCCTATGGCGATAGAGGCTCTCCACCTCGCCGTTAAAAGATCTCTTGTCGATTATATGTCTGCCCCCCACCTAGCAAGTAGACTGATCTTCTTCTTCACTCTAGTCGGCTGATTCATTTTCTCTCCAGGAGATTAGTTCTCATGCAATTCGTTTTTTCCTCCTTTTAAAGATCATGTTGTTTCAGAGAAATGTTGTTTTTTTATATCCTCTTTTTGTCGTTAGTGGCCCTCTTTTATCGTTGGTGGCTCTCATTTTGGATGTCGGAAGTACTTCATTGGGCCAGATTTAGCAAATCGGCTCTCTAGTTGGCATCGATGGATCTTCTACAATCCAGTATATAAAGCATGATTTGTTTGTTTTTGTTGTCAATGGTTACAACCATCTACTGTTATTATTAATAGATCTTGTTGTTATTTTATATTCTTTTTTTTTTCGAGATCTGTAGTACGCATGAGGTTTTCTATGTTTATGGATGGATGGTTTGTGAGAATCTTTTTGTTTTTATATTTCTTTTAGTTCCATCCTTAGATTTTTGGGTTATTTGTCCTAGATCTTGGAGTTTTAGATATAATTTTTGATGTTCTATATCTTGGGATTCCATATTCTAAATCTTTATGTATTTATATATATGAAATTTTGTTTTTTATTTACCGTAATTTTGTGGTTTAAGTTGTAGTAAAGTTGTATTTCGGTTTTTATGGTCAATGATCACCTCTTCCTTACCCGTAGTGTCACTCTCATGACGATGTGTCACTCTCATGTTTGTCAGACGATGTTTGATTGTTGATTCGGTTGTTCGGTCTCGCTCTCATCGATTATGTTTTGTGCTTTTTTATCCCACTATGATTTGTGTTTTAGATGTTGAGCTAGGTTGTTGGATTTTTGTTTATATTATTTTTGTTTGTTTTTCATTTGCTTCTCGCACTACCTCGTATTTTTTATTGTAGTTTTTAGTTCCAATATTCGATATTTCCGACAAAAAAATATTTCATAGTTTTATAAAAACGTCATTTTTTATTCATATGAATTCATACATATTTTTCTCAGCAGTTTTCGTGTCACTTTAAAGTTTCATCTTATCACAAATTTGTTAATTCTAATCTAATTTGTTTTGGTCGGATTGGTATAAATTTTACTGTTGTTGACATGTTGGGTACAATATACCCTAAACAAAACTGATCACAACCCAAAGTAATGCATTAACTCACGTCGATAGGGACGGAACTTAGGTATTTTTGGCTCCACCTTACCAAACTGCCCCAGTCTACAGCCACACCACGCAATCAGGACAGAGTATCTTACGAGGAATATTCACTTCGGGTCATTAATCAAATCAATACAACCGAAAACAATTTGTATGATTCATACAACTAGAGTGAATAACGTTTTGTTGTGTGTGGAGGGTATTTTAGGAATTGTAGAAATAGATGGAGAGAATGAAGACAGGTTAGACATGCAAATGGGTCAAGGGTTTCAGTGCTTTCTAGTTTCTATTCGTAAATCGGCTGAACAATCGAGGTCCCATGCACCTGCGTTTTCTTGTTTGATTTCAATTATATCTATTGTTTTATTCAATTTGTGTCCTATGTCTTAAACAAATTGCTGGCATTATACCTTTCGACATCTAAAGGGGCCCGAGTTGCACGGTCCAAATTTTTTTAGTGTATGATCTATAACCCTAGGGTTTTTTACCAATTCTATCCCAGTATATTTTGAAACTGAATCTTTAAACGAATAATATATATCTATATATATTGAAAAAATTCAAAAACATAATCATCAGCTGAACCTTTTTTTCAGCGAACCCATACTAGGGTAAAAGTAGTTGTCTGAAAATATGTTTGAAATATATTTATAGACCATTTAGCTATCGGATCGAATTTCTACGCTATAAAAAAAATAATGCAAACTAGACTATTTAAACATTTAAGCCTAAACTAATAAATGATAATGTACATTGATTTATCAATTTAATAGGTAGTTGTCTCAATCACGATTTGAAGCTTTTGTAAAATTCATAAATAGCTTTTTATATTTTTTTCGACCAACGTATAAATTGTTGGTTATTTTTTGTGATGAAATATGTGATTCTTTTTTAAGTGCTCCACATGTTTTTAAAAATCGAAGTTCAAAATAAAAATTTGTATTTTATATCTTTTTGTTTATTCAATAAAAGATAAATAAAAATATATGTTTTTCACATTTTGATTCGTCAAATATATCAATCACGACCACCCTTCGACAAAAACTTGTATAGACATATTTCAATCCAAATATATCTATGACGATGCTTGTTTCGAACTAGTAGCCCATGGTCCTGTTTGGACAAATATGTTGCAAGGAGGAGGAGACTTCTTTTTAATAGCTCCCTACAAAAATATAATTATTTCAATTAAAATTTTAATATCTTATTCGGCCTTAAAGTATATTGTATACAAATTCCAAATATCTGAATTTGATTAAATGAATATACAAATTCCAAATATCTGAATTTGATTAAATGAAATTTATTTTAACTTATAAATCAAAGTTTTCAGAGAAGCAAATGTCCCTCTTAGATAAGCATGTGCATATCGATCATATATCACCATTTCTTCCATTTTATTTTGGTTGCTTAAAATTAATAATCTGCAGAAGGACATCATCGAAAAGGACTGCAGCTAGCTAGTACAACAAAAAACGTGAATCGTAGTGTATAATATGGCCAGCTTGAGTATCACGAGAAAACTGAGTGATATTATTTTGAGGACCATAGAAAAAGGTATTGTTCAAATTTGCTTTACCAACTGACTTAAAATTGTATACTGTGTTGTCTGTTTTGGAACTAAAAGATTGAATGTTGTTACAAAGTTATAATTTGATTAAAATAAGTTAGACACGGTTAATGGTTTTGAGAACTTTGGAGTTCGTTAGAAAACAAAATTATCTCTAATTTGATCGGCTTCCATGTTGTTTAGACGGAAATGAGAATGAAGCTTTTTGAAAATGCGTCGGAAACAAAGGTGTGATATTAGTGAGTGAGATATATTTTTGATATTTTTGATAGGGTCTGATCGAATTTTTAACGATTTAGTTTCTAATGTTATCTTAGAGACATAATTCACACTCATATATTTTTGACAGAGGTGACCGAATTTTTTAATGTTTGGAATATGGAACCATCCGAATTTCCACGCGATTTTGTTTTTTAGTCCATTTTCAAATGTTTTTATACTCGTTGAGATATGTTTTTATTTATATAATAATAATCCCTTCTATGTTTAACCGGCGTAGAACGTGAGACTTTGGTTATCACCCTAACAAATAAAAGTTAAATGATAAAACTAGTTTAAAACCGAATCGATGAATCCCGTTACAAATGATTGTACTCTTAATATATTTTTATAAATTTTATTATCTATACTTGTAGGTAAAAACCAATTAAAATGTTATATATTAACTACTAAAATTCAGTTTTTATATCATTCATTTAAATAAAAAAATTAAAACCCAAATTACAATTAGATATTTTTAAATATACAAAATCCTATCGACAGACAAAAACAAATCGAACTGAAACTGTTCGAAACTAAACCGAAATCGAATTAGAATTGGAACCAATCTGAAACGGAATAGAACCAAAAATTACAAGTACAATCGGATTTTAAAACTTAATCCAGTCCGTCCAACAATAAATTTAGCGATGTAGTCCGATTCCCTAAAAAGGGAATCAACCCCTGGAATTTAAAATATATTATGTATATATTTTATATGATAATACAAATTAGAGAGAGTACTTTCTTTCTCTGTTTAGAAGTGTCTCTAGGCCCTATCTCCCTTCGTATATTTGTCTTCATCTAAATTAATTATTCAAATATCTTTGAAAATAATTATTGTGTCGTATGTCAATCGTTATTGGGTTATTTTGTTAGTTGCGGGGGTTGTGTCCAAATTCATCCAAGCTTAGCTGTCTGTTTATACTCTCATTTTGAGAACCTATCCCGGATTGAAAAAGAATCTTATGTAGATTAGTTTTTCTTTCTACCAATATTAATAATATATATCATTACATAAATTAAAAACCGAAAGAAGATTGAGATTCGCATTCAAAACCCAACATTTTCGGATTGGAAAAGAGAGCTTAACGGCTGAGGATATAAAAATTCAGACGAAAGTAATAACTATAATAGAACCTAGCTTCAGAAACTTAAAAGTATTACATAGATGTAGTGGCGACATAACAAAAAATGAATTGAGGTTTTGAAAAAACTCGATTTTAGGCCTCCAAGAACCTAAAATCGTTTTTTGAAAACAAGGCCATGGACCTAGTCTTTGGTTAACTGTGAAGCCTCACAGCCTCTCACTCTTCATTCGCCTAACCCTAGCAGTGGAGCTCTCAGCCACTCACTCTTTCGTTTTCTCTCAGATCTAGCCCCAAATCACTCATGCAGAAATCGATTTCAGTTCTTCATCAAGAAGAACGAAATCGAGCAAATCCACCACCAGAAAACCTTCCATCAAATAGTCTTCCATCAAACCTCATCTCAGAGGCTCGTTTCTTCGAAAATCCAACTTTCGAAAGGAATGAGTCTCTGAATAAAGATCCTCACAAAGGCGATAAGGAGTCTTGCAAGCAGCTGGTTCAAAGATCTTCTTCAAGAACTTATGCAGAAGCGGTAAAGACGGGAAAGGAGGCGCTACCATCACTTGCTGGATCTGTTGAGGGTTTCATGCACCACAAAGTGGAAATTGGTGCTAAAGACGGGTATACCTATGTCAAATTTAGCGAAAGAGATAAGTTGCTTCTTAATTCTTTATCTAAATTTACTTTGATTGCTAAATTTTCGTATGGCTGTCCATCTGCAGTAGATTTTAGAACATATTTAGCATCTTTAAAACCTATAGGCAATTACAGTATATGTAAATGGGACTTTAGACATATTTGTGTGGAATTTGAAAATATTGTAGATGTTAAAAGTTTTTGGAAGTATAATGTTAGGTCAATAGGTCAGTTTACGTTTAGGATTTTAAAATGGAACCCTGATTTTAACCCCAAACGTGAGTCTCCGCTGACTCCCGTTTGGGTTTCATTTCCTAAATTGCCTGAATATATGTATAATAAAGATACAATTGAAAATTTAGCTAAGGCGATTGGTTTACCTTTAAAATCTTGGTTACCTAATAAAAATAGGGCTAGCTTTAATTGTTGTGAAGTATGGACTGTTTTGGATGTCTCTAGTATCCTTCCTCAAAGAATTTGGGTTAGTTTTGGGGATAGAGATGGTTTTTGGCAAGATGTAATCTATAAGGATAAGCCTGCTTATTGTAAAAAATGTAGACATTTAGGTCATAAAGATATTGTTTGTAAATCAGATGACTTAGAGTACAAGAAATCTCAGAATTTAAAAAAGATTGAAGTTAATACTAAGGATAAAAAGAATAATACTATTTGGTTGCCTAAACCTATAACTAACAAAGATTTAGTAAATAATGTGCAATCTAATATGGATGAGATTCCTGGAAAAATGAATGCTAAATCAAGTGTCATAAGTAATGAAAATGCACAGATAGTTGATAGAGATCTTGATATTAATAATGTATCTGATAAAGCATTTAATAACATCATGAATACAGAAACTTATCAACATGTTGAGATTATCAGTGATATTGTTAAGCAATTTGCATGTGAGAAGGTAGATTCTAATGTAGAAATAGAGTCTGATAAGAATTTGTCTTCTAATAAACTGAATGTAGCATCTGATAATATGACTGACATGGATAATCAAGCATTGCAGATAGGAAAAGCCTGTAGAAATAAGGATATTGTTTTGCATGATGATATTATTAGAAAAGATGACAGTTTATTAACAGTTAAACATTCTGAATCAAATGTTAAAGAACCTGTTAGACATATTGATAAAAGCTGTGTTGTTAAAGATGGTAACATTTCATTATCATGTAAGCATGTAGTCTCTGAAGTTGATAATAACTTGGCATTGGATGATTGTAATTCACATGATGTTGTAATTAGTGATAACAATTTAATAGCATCTAAAATTTTTGAATCTGATGTTATTTCAGAAAAAGATATAGATGATGTAATTATTACTGGTGATGGTAACATTTCTTTAGCATGTGAGCATATAGTTTCTGCAGTTGATAATAGCATGACATTGGGTGGTTTTAATTCTCATGGTGTTGTATTTGGTGATAACAATTTAATAGCATTTAAACAATTTGAACCTGGTGTTGTTTCAGAAAAAGATATAGAAAATGCAATTGAATCTATGAATATAAATAACCCTTTTAATGCTTTATTGAATGAAGATGTAGATGAATTGATTGAGTCTGAATCTCCTTCTCTGATTAGAAACAGATTAAGCCTTTCTCCTAGTTCACATAAAGGGAATAATTTTGGTGAAAATTTAAGTCTGCCTGCTTCTTCTAAACATAAGAAAAATAAGCCTTCATTGAATAGTTTTCTTAGAAGATCTTCTAGAAATAAACTTGTTATTAAAACCAGAAACCCCAAAGGATCTTTTGGATCCTCTAAATAATACTTAAAATGACTTTAAAAATGTTAAATTGGAATGTAAGAGGAGTAGGTAATATAAAAAATATCAGAAGAATAAAGAATCTAACTAAAAAGCATTTGATTAATATCTTAGCTTTGCAAGAACCTATGGTAGCAGTAGATAAAAGTCTAGAATTTTGTTCTAAGTTGGGTTTTGAGTCTGTTCACGCAAATATAAATAACAAAATATGGATTTTATGGAGGAATGGTTTTAAAATTGACCTCATTGATAATTTTGAACAGCTTCTAAGTGCTAGGGTTAGTCATTGGCACATAGGGAGGTTGTTTTGCTTACTGTTGTGTATGCTAAGTGTAACATTAGTCATAGATTATCTTTGTGGAATCAGTTTAGGACTATATCCATTATTAAGTTGTCTTGGTTAGTTGTAGGAGACTTTAATTCAATATCTAACATTAGTGAACAAAAAGCTTGCAATAATCTGCATACTAAAAGTTTGGATGATTTTAATGAAATGATTTTTTATTGTAAGTTAGAAGACCTTGGATATATAGGATCTAATTTTACTTGGACTAATAAACATAAGTGGAAAAGGTTAGATAGATGTCTATATAATGAAATTTGGAGAGATAATTTCAATGTTACAAGGGTGGATCATCTGGCCAGAACTTGTTCTGACCATTCACCCTTGTTAATAACTATTTTAAAGCAAACTATGTTTCAAAAAACATCATTCAGATTTCAAAATATGTGGTTAAAACATGATGATTTTATCAAAACTGTAGAAAGTAATTGGTCTATACCCTTAAATGATTCTTCTCATATGTATATATTTTGGTCTAAACTTAAGAGATTAAAAAAACATTTACAAATTTGGAATAAGAGTACATTTGGTAACATTTTTGTTAACTTAAACAAAGTTGAGGATGAAATTAAACTTGCTGAAATTATACTTGAGGAAAACAATTGTATTGAAAACCAAATGAAACTGCAAAAGTTAAATACTACTTTGATAACACTGCTTGAAAAAGAAGAAATGTACCGGTATCAGAAAAGTTATGTGAATTGGACAACTGAAGGTGATAATAATTCTTCTACTTTTCATAATTATGTTAAGAAAAGAAAAGTTAAGAACAGAATTAATGGAATTTTAGAAAATAATAATTGGATAGAAGATGAAGAATTGATAGGTCTCTCTGCTGTAGGTTATTTTACAAATTTGTTGAACAAAACTTCCCTTATGAATGATCTGTCTACTGTTAGAAATGTTATACCTGAAATTTTAACTGAACAAAGTAATGAAAGCATCTTGAAAGAACCTACTCTAGAAGAATTATATGATGTTATTAGATCTCTTAATAAAAATAGTGCCTCTGGGGTTGATGGTTTCAACTCCAGATTCTATCTTGCTTGTTGGTCTATAATTAAATGTGATTTGCTTAATGTTGTTAAAGGATATTTCTTGAGTTCAGATATACCTAAAGGAGTTTACTCTACTTTAATTTTCCTTATACCTAAAGTTAGGTCTCCCAAATATTGGACTCAATTCAGACCTATTAGCCTATGTTCTGTGTTTAATGTAATAATCTCAAAACTGATACAAAGTAGATTAGCTAAGCTTCTCCCCTTAATAATTTCAGATGAGCAAGGTGCCTATATTGACAATAGAATGATTCAGGAAAATATTTTAATAGCTCAGGAGTTAGTAAAAGATTTGAATAGGAAAACTAGAGGAGATAATCTTATTTTAAGTCTTGATATGTCAAAAGCCTTTGATAGACTTGAGTTTAGGTTTATATATGAAGTTATGTCTGCTTTTGGTTTTAATGATCTAGTAATAGACTTAATAAGAAAATATATAGAACACATTTCATATTCTGTTATCACTAATGGGAAAACTTCTGGCTACTTTAAGTCTAAGAATGGTCTTAGGCAGGGTGATCCTCTATCACCTTGTCTATTTATAATTGCTGAGGAGTTTATTATTAGGGGTATAAAGATGTTGGTTGGTCAGCAAAAGATTAGGCCCTATTATATGAGAAGTAACTTAAATATTAGTTGCCTAGCTTATGCTGATGATATAATATTATTCTTAAATGGTTCATTAGCTAGTGTTAGAAATTTATCTAGTTTCTTAGATTTATATCAAAATTTATCTGGACAGCAACTGAACAAAGACAAATCTACCTTTCTAGCTTCTTCAAAAATGTGTAGGAACAGATTAGACCATCTTAAAGACTTCTTAGGTTTTAAGCTTTCTAAATTACCTTTTACATATTTAGGTATTCCAATTCATTCAAACAACTTTGCTGAACATTTTGAGTGTTTAATAGACAAGGTTAAGGATAAGATTCATGAATGGAATTCGAAGCATATCTCTTTTGGTGGTAAGATAACATTAATCAATTCTGTGCTCATGTCCTATCCTATATATTACTTGCAATCAACAAAACTGCCTTTAAAAGTTATTACTAGATTTAATAAGTTGTTAAATAAGTTTCTTTGGGGTTGTAATGAGAATAACAGAAGTCTTATTTGGACTAGTTGGGCAAGTTTATGTAAGCCATTTAAGGAGAATGGTCTCAATTTTAGAAGCTTAGAGGATATTCAATCTGCATTTGCTTTTAAATTATGGTTCTCTTTTAGAAGTAAAAAATCTTTATGGTCAAAATTATTACACTCTAAGTACTGCAATAATATACACCCTTTGCAAGCTAGATTAAGGAACACTGATTCAAAAGTTTGGAAAAGAATGTTGGAGATTAGATTAGAGGCAGAGAAGCATATTAGGTGGAAGATAGGTCAGGGTAATATAGATTTTTGGTTAGATCAATGGAGTGATATGAAACCTTTAATTTTGTTAACTGATGTTAATTTTCAGTATTATCAGCAAACAAAACTGAATGAATACATCCTTAATAATACTTGGAATATACTTAAACTTCAAAGTAGCTTGCATTTACAGTATGTTAACAATATTATTAAAACACATATAAATCAAAATGTTATGGATTCTGTTATTTGGAAATTGTCAAGTGATGGTTCTTTTAAGCTAAAAGATACAGTCTTAGAGTTAAGGCAGAAACATCCTTCATCAATAATCAAAGATAAAATATGGAACACTCTTTCTTCTAAAAAATATTCTTTTTGTCTTTGGAGGGTCTTGAACAATCTAATTAGTATTGATACAATACTACAATCTAAAGGTTTTCAACTAGCTAGTAAATATGTGCACTGTAATAACATTGAATCATTACAACATGTGTTTGTTTCCTGTGATACTGCATGGCTTGTGTGGAGTTTCTTTTCTGATAAATTTAATATTAATATAGGTAAACACATGACTGTTAATCATATTGTGAACATCTGGTTTCTGTCAACTTCTAAAAGAGTTCATGTTAGGACAGTATTGCCATCTATGATTATTTGGAACATTTGGAAGGCCAGAAATAAATATAGGCATAGTAATATCTCTACATCACATAAACAGACTGTGAGTCAGGTCCTTTTAATGATTACATCACTAGATTTATCATCTGCATTATCTAGAAAACATTGGTCATCTGATTTTAATATAGCTAAGCAGTTAGGTTGCTATAATCATGTAAAACTATCTAAAACTTTCATGTACATTAAGTGGGAAAAGCATGTAAGTAATCATGTTAAGCTAAATTGTGATGGTTCTTCACTAATCAATGATGAATCTAGTTTTGGATATATAATAAGAGATAACTTAGGAAAATTAATAATGGCTAAAGGGAGTGTGATAGGAAAGAGTTCTTCTATTTGTGCTAAAATATCTGGATTATTAAATGGTTTAACATACTGTAAGGAGACAAATCTTAAATTTGTGGACATTGAAATAGATTGCTTAGCCTTATTTAACATGTTAGCTTCTGGTCTTAGTCCCTGGTATTTAGATCAAAGTCTATTGTGTTGTAGACAGCTGATTTCACCACAAATGACTATTAGGCATGTTTTTAGGGAGCAAAATCTGGCTGCAGACTGGTTGGCAAAGCACGCTTTGAAAATAAAGAATAGTTTCTCCATTCAGTCTCAGCACAATTTTTGTGATCTATCTAACATTTTAAGATCTGATGCTATGGGTTTGGGAAACTTTCGATATTCTTAATAATCTGACTATGTGTTTTAAGATATATCATTTTATGATCTGACATTGTTAGCAAGTTGAAAGACTTGACTACATGTTTTTGTTTGCAGGATTCAGGTATATAGGATAAGTTACAAAAGCTAAGGATGGAGGGCTGCAGAAGCTATCAGGAAGGTCTGCTATAGATGAAGATGTAGAGAGATAGAAGCTAAAGGGATGTCTCAAGAGGCTGATTGAGAAGGATGGAAGCATAAGAGAGGAAGATGATGCTGATGGAGAAACAAAAGAAAGAAAGGAGTCTTAAACTATAATTTCTGTAATCAATGAGCTTATAGCTCACAAAATGATTGTTCCTAACAGTATGTAAAACTCTTTTTCAACATCTATGATAGAATTTTCTTGGGAAAAAAAAAGACATAACAAAAAATGAGCAACCAAGTTTTTAGAGCCGAAGATTCAAAAGTTAAATCACTTCAACTAAATTTAAAAGTTGTAAAATTAAAAACTTTAATCTACGGATTCTGTTTAGATCTTAATTTGTTTTAAAAACCAATAGTCCACAAAAATATGATAACGTGAGATATCGAATAACGACTAAATTTTAATTTAGGTTTTAAAATATATACTTTTGAACTAAAAAACACACATTTTTATAGATAACAATTAAAAAAATAGCTTTCAAGGGGTAGCCGAGTTGGTGAAGTATGGCATGTTTGTGACCAAAAGTCATGAGTTTGAGTCCTTCTACATACGCTTTCTCGGCTGAGCCTGTCACCTTGTGTGATTTACCTTCTGACGTTCGTTTGCATGTTATTGCATCAGATTGAGGGTTTACCTTGTGCGCACTCTGAGTAACGGACCTTCTGACGTTGGTTTGCATACTATTGCATCAGAATGAGGGTTTACCTTGTGCGCACTCTGAGTAACGGCTGCGGGTTTCCTCCGGAAAAAAAATTAATCTTTTTTATTTCAAAAACAATTGTCAAAGATATGAGACAACTATAACTATATACCCTAATCAAATATTCTAAAACAAAAAATAAAAGTATTTAAAAAATTAAATCATATTAAAATTAAATTTATTAAATAAAATCAAATATTAAAAAAATTAAATTAAATTAAAACCAATTTTTGTTTGGACTACTCAACTACAACATCCTCATCTACTAGGAAATAATTTGGTCTCGAATTCGCCCTTTTTCCATTTGATGAACTCTATCATCAAATGAAACTCCGTCTTCGCCACCAAATGATCTAGCAACTTCACCACCGCTTTTTATAAGAAATAGAAATAGGACTAGACAAAACAGTATTGTGGGTTGAAAGTTTATTTTATGGTGCAAGTCCTCCATCTGATTACATGTCAAGCACCTCTCCAACATACGCAATAAGGAATTGTCCTCGATGTACACCGGCGAGCATTATCAGCCCATAACCCTTCTTATGCGGCTTGAAACAATCTAATTTGGTATACTTACGCTGTTGGAACTGCCAAGTCGAACAAAACTCATCATAGATGAGGGACCTGAGATACATTCAATATTAAGCATTCGGTTGAGGCAATCATCCCCACAACCTTCTTTTTTTCTGTCGTGTGGTGGTTTGGAATGGCAAACCATAATCTCATCAAATGTTTATAGTGTAGAAACTTTTAATTTTTATACCCCTAAATATGGCTTTTAAAAGCTTAGTGCACGTTTATGTTGGGACTCTTCGTGCAACTCTTCATTTATCTCTTTGTTTGACATATTTGAAGCGACTAAGAAATCATCGAAAGATGAATCTAGGTTGTCTTTACAAATCCAACGAAAACTCCCATCAATTATCTTCACGCCCAAAACACGTATACGCCGCCATTTGTCACAATCATCATATCGAACTCATGCACCATCTTCAATATTCTCAGCTGCACCAGCTGATAAGTTGTCCACAACTTGACCCAGGTATACAATTGTTGAGAGATTACGTAATTAGTGGCTATTGTTTAGGAGTGTTTAATGTAACTCCGTAATTAGTGGCTATTGTTTAGGAGTCGTTTCGTTTATTTAGGAGACGTTACCTTAATTAGATTGGTGTAAGTTATTATATAAACACAGGAAGTGAATCAATCGAGGCATCTCATTGCTTTGCAATCTAGTTCACTCCAATTTTCTTTTAGGGTTTTTCTTTGAGCCATGTCTTTTCATGGTATCAGAGCCTGACATACACACACAATAAAACAATGGCCGGCGACGATGAAAAATCACCATCGTCACCAAGAAGGGAGATGAATTCACCATTTTTTCTCGGCACGGAAGACCGACCAGGCGACTTCATCACACCCGCTCGTGCTAATGCAACAAGCAGTACAATTGGAGTATCCTCTACTAAAAGCGCCACCGATCAACTCTTCACACCAGAACAATGGAAAGCTCTTGCAGGCTTAATTGGTAATGCTCCTGTTCAGGATGACAGGTTGAGTGGTAAGTTTGACACGAAGTCATGGATCATTGACACTGGGGCAACTCATCATGTTACCGGTGATTTGTCTTGGTTATTTGACACTGTGGCATTATTTGACTGTCCAGTTGGACTTCCTAATGGTGAATCTGTCGTTGCAACAAAATCTGGTTCAGTTCGATTATCAGATAAATTAACTCTTAATAATGTTCTATATGTGCCGAAACTCAATTGCAATTTACTTTCGGTTTCACAATTGAATGATGACTTACATTGTATTGTCCAATTCAATTCTTATATGTGTGCTATACAGGACCACACCAGGGAGCTGATTGGGACGGGAGTTAGGCGAGATGGACTTTACTACTTCTTTAGAGATGAAGGTGATTCAGTACAACATGTGTCTGTCAACAAAGCAGAATCGACTTTGGAGTTGTGGCACAAAAGGATGGGACACCCTTCAGCAAAAATAGTAAAGTTACTTCCTCCGGTTGGTAGTCTTAAGGGTAGTTTAAATAAATCTTGTGAAATATGTTTCCGTGCTAAGCATCCAAGAGACAAATTTACATTAAGTGACAATAGGGCAACTAGAATTTTTGAGAAAATACATTGTGATTTGTGGGGACCTTATAAACATGTCTCTTCTTGTGGAGCTCGGTATTTTTTAACTATTGTTGATGATTTCTCAAGAGCTGTATGGATTTATTTGTTGGTTGATAAAACAGAGGTTTTTCGTATGTTCATGTCTTTTATTGCAATGGTAGATCGACAATTTTCTCAAACAGTGAAAGTCGTTCAAAGTGATAACGGTACAGAATTTAAATGCTTGCTTGACTACTTTTCTGCAACTGGTATTTTGTTCCAAACTTCCTGTGTGGGGACCCCACAACAAAATGGGAGGGTTGAACGAAAACACAAACATATTTTAAATGTCGGGAGGGCATTACGCTTTCAAGCAAATTTGCCTATTTATTTTTGGGGAGAAAGTGTTCTGGCTGCTGCTCATTTAATAAACTGCACTCCTTCTCCTCTTTTAAACAATAAAACACCTTTTGAAATTCTATTTGGTACCCTTCCTTCATATGAGGAAATACGCACCTTTGGTTGCCTTAGCTTTGCTCATAATCAAAAATCCAGTGATGACAAATTTGCAAGTAGAAGTAGAAAATGTGTTTTTTTGGGTTACCCGTTTGGAAGGAAGGGGTGGAAACTGTTTGATTTGGACAGGAAGGAATCGTTTGTTTCTCGAGATGTCAAGTTCTTTGAGGATATTTTTCCGTTTAATAACCCAGGTGCTGCAAATATTATTCCAGAAAATATTGTGCCTACGGCGCATGTTGAAGTTGATCATGATTTTGCTGATTTTGTTAATGCTGATTTGCCTAACCCACAAGTCCAAACACAACCCCACCAAGATCAAGCATCCCATTTTGATGCAGATCGGGACCCAGGTTTCAGGGAGGGTGGGCAGGTCCATACCGAGACTTCATCAGCAGCACAAACAGAGGCCCCTTCTCAGTCACAAGTTGTTTTGTCTGATAGGCCCGAGTCACCAGGACTTGATAATACACGCAATGGGCAGTCCGTTCCTATGGGAAGGGGGATGAGGAATAAAATTCCTTCAGTTCTATTACGAGACTTCGTTACTCATACTGTTATAGCTGAAAGTCCATCTTCCGCCACTCCGTCTCCACAGCATCCCTCAGGTACCCCTTATCCCATAGCACATTATATAAATTGTGACCATTATTCTGTGAATTATCAGAAGTTTCTTGCATCTATTATTTCGAGCAATGATCCCAAGTCGTTCAAAGAAGCTATGAAAGATGTAGGTTGGCAAAAGTCAATGCAGGAGGAGATTCGGGCTTTGGAGGAAAATGGTACGTGGACACTTGAACCTCTTCCAAAGGTTAAGCGTGCTTTGGGAAGTCAGTGGGTTTACAAAACCAAGTATTCCTCAAGCGGTGATATTGAAAGGCTCAAATCCAGATTAGTAGTTTTAGGGAATCATCAAAAAACAGGTATTGATTATAATGAGACTTTTGCTCCGGTTGCCAAAATGACTACGGTACGTGCTTTCTTGGCTATTGCAGCTTCAAAAAATTGGGAACTTCATCAAATGGATGTTCACAATGCCTTTTTGCATGGAGATCTTGAGGAAGAGGTTTATATGAAACTTCCCCCTGGATTTGAGAGTTCTTATCCAAACTTGGTCTGTAGGTTACGAAAATCTCTTTATGGGTTGAGACAGTCTCCGAGATGTTGGTTTGCAAAGTTGGTCACGGCTCTTAAAGGATACGGTTTCTTGCAATCCTACTCTGATTATTCCCTTTTTACTTACACTAAGGGCAATGTTCAAATAAATGTGCTAGTGTACGTCGACGATCTTATTATTTCTGGGACTGATTCCGCTGCACTTAAGGCATTTAAAGCCTATCTCAGTGACTGTTTTAAGATGAAAGATCTTGGCAATTTGAAATATTTTCTCGGAATCGAGGTGGCAAGGAGTTCAGCTGGTTTGTTCTTGTGTCAACGCAAGTACACGCTTGACATTATTTCGGAGGCTGGATTATTGGGAGCCAAGCCGTGTGGCTTCCCGATTGAGCAAAATCACAAATTGGGTCTCGCAAACGGGGTGCTTTTGTCGAACCCTGAATCCTATCGTAGATTAGTGGGTCGGCTCATTTATCTGGCAGTGACCCGTCCAGATTTGGCCTACTCGATTCATATATTATCTCAGTTTATGCAGGAGCCCAAAATTGAGCATTGGGAGGCAGCTTTGAGAGTCGTTCGTTATTTGAAAGGTACTCCGGGTAAGGGTATTTTGTTACGTGCAGATAGTAATCTATCTCTGCAGGGTTAGTGTGACTCTGATTGGGCAGCATGTCCAATAACTAGACGCTCTTTGTTCGGATGGCTTGTGTTTCTTGGACAATCTCCTATTTCTTGGAAGACCAAGAAGCAATACACAGTTTCTCGCTCGTCTGCAGAAGCGGAGTACCGAGCTATGGCAGCCATTACTTGTGAGCTCAAATGGTTGAAGGGGTTGCTTCTGAGCTTGGGCGTGCACCACCCTCAGGCAATCCAGCTTTTTTGTGATAGTCAGTCAGCCCTCCATATGGCCAAAAATCCGGTATTTCATGAACGCACCAAACACATTGAGGTTGATTGTCACTTTGTTCGGGATGCAGTAGTCGATGGTTTGATTGCTCCGTCATATGTTCCTACTGGTGCACAATTGGCGGATATTTTTACAAAGGCCCTTGGAAAGAAACAATTTGATTATCTTCTTGGCAAGCTGGGCATTTTTGAACCTCATGCTCCACCTTGAGGGAGGGTGTTGAGAGATTACGTAATTAGTGGCTATTCTTTAGGAGTGTTTAATGTAACTCCGTAATTAGTGGCGCTATTGTTTAGGAGTCGTTTCGTTTATTTAGGAGACGTTACCTTAATTAGATTGGTGTAAGTTATTATATAAACACAGGAAGTGAATCAATCGAGGCATCTCGATTGCTTTGCAATCTAGTTCACTCCAATTTTCTTTTAGGGTTTTTCTTTGAGCCATGTCTTTTCAACAATTCATATTCATTGATCTTGTTAATCGTATTTTGCTTGTTTTCATTGTGTCCACAATCATTTCCGTCTTGGCTCTTTGGTGAATCGGAGAGATCAGATAGTTTATTTCTCAGTTCATCAAATATCAAATTTTTTGGAAATTATTTTCCTTCGGCAAAAGAAAGTAAATCAATGGAGATTGGTGATTCTTTTAAGTGAAGGTCAACTCTTGGAAAAAAGCACGAGTCGATTTCGGGATAACATTTTTTCTCAAAACATCTCTAGAGTCTTCAAGTTCAGTCTCTCGTAGTTGAGGAAATTGTTTAATAGAGAACTCGTCCTTGTATGATTTACTTGAATACTTTGGAAATTTAAGAGAAGTAACAACCTCATTGTTGTTATGTATATGATCCATATTTTGTTTGCCTTGATAGTGTTTTATTGGTTAGATTTATCGATACTGCCAGTACCTATCTTCTAAAACATAACTGTTTTTACAAGGCCGGTTGTCTTTCTTCTTTCTTTTTTCTTTATTCGATTTATCTATTTTATCAAACACCGTTCGTTAACATAAAAATTGTATATGAAATACATATCTATCAAGCTATTAGTTACAGATACATCAATATCAAAATTCAGCACTCTCGCCACACACTGCACTTTATTTCCCTTATTCAAATACATCAAACTCATTCGAATTTTCAACAAAATTAGAAATGAAAGCCTATTAACACAATCAAAAGATTCATGTATCAAAGGAAATAACATATACGAGTAAGAGTAAGAGTACCATGTATGTAAGTATTTGTTTCTCATGTACTCTTAAAAAAAATCAAACTATAACTTGTTGCACTCGGTTATGCATATTAAGGATTATGTGTGACTTCTTCTGTTTGAATTTTCTTCTCTTTCCAATTGTAACCATCACTAAAATTTTCATTTTCATTTCTTTCGAGATTGCTTTCGGTCTCTAGTTTTTTCACTGGATCCCTATTTTGAAGCAAATCAACTTGTTGTATTCGAATTGTAACTTAACAGACCCACATATGTGTTTTTTGTTAGAATATTAATTTTTTATCTTGATTTTAGATATTGAGTATATGGGTTTTGACCAGTAACTCGTCCCTGGACTATCGCACTTGGTGACAGATAGTCTCTAGACTTTCAAAAGTCCATTCGTAGTCCCTCGACTATCCAGTTTGGATAAAGTTAATCCCCTTGCATGTGTTAACTATCAATTTTTGTGACAGATAGTCCTTCAACTACTCATTTTCAATAAATTTAGTCCTTTGACTTTCTATTTTTGATAACGTTAGTCCCTTAATAAACATGCGCATGGGACTAACTTTATCCAAACTGGATAGTCCATGGACTACGAACGGACTTTTGAAAGTCCACGGACTATATGTCACCAAACTGGATAGTCCATGGACTACGAACGGACTTTTGAAAGTCCAGGGACTATCTGTCACCAAAGTCGATAGTCCAGAGACGAGTTACTGTTCAAAGCCTCAGTATATGTAATAATAAGACTTATATCTACTAGTTTAATTGTATACAGAGGATTTCTATCCGATGATTGATGAAAATTTCGTTTTAATTTTTTTAATTTTTCAAGTGTTTTTAATTTTTTTAACATCAATGTTCTTCTTCTCAACCTCATCATCATACTTGATGGGTTTGTCTAATAATGGCCATATACAGCGTTAATGTCAAAATAGGTAACTACTACCGTATGAGTATGAAGCTCCTTAATTAGTAAAGGTGGTTTTAAACACTACACTAGGTGGTAGCAATGGAATCTCGACGACCATTCATCGCAAAACTGTATCGATTCATTTTACCATCATAAGTGGAATTCATATTAAATTACCATGGATGTCCCCACACTAGATGGAAAGAGTATATGTTAATTATGTCATACCATGTTGTATCTTTATAATTTCTAAAAGAAAATACGATTAGGCAATGTTTATAAATTTTCACCTTATTATACTTTATCAGTCCTAACAGTATGTATTGGAGCCCTGATAGTATGTACGAGTTTGGAAAAACTTCAATATTTAATGTCGCAATCTGAACGGGCCTCTTTTGAAATCAGATTATCATCAGTATGTGAATCAATTACAAACTTGCAAACTTTTTTCTAATTGCACATGCATACTGGAATATATTATTCTCTATTCTAGTCCTCAAATCAGAAAAATCAGGTTTCAGAAACATGATTTATGTATCTACATAGAAAGAATTAGAGTTCTGATACCAAACTGATACAACAAAATATCTAAATGAACAAAAGATAGATGTCTAGAGTTTTAATAACATACATTTCTAGGATTTTAAGAGCACGCAAATTTGTAGACAAAAATATAATTTTCTTATTTCAATAAAGTAACTATCAAACATTAGGGTATGAGATGATTTATATAGGAGATATCGATAAATCCTAGTCATATATTCTAAAACATAAAATAAAGATATTAAAAAAATCCAATCAGAATACAATCAGATTTGATTTGCTAAATAAAATAAATCCTAAAAATATTAAAATAAAATAAAATATAAACAAGTTTTTGTTTGGGCTTCTCAACAACATTAATATAACTCAGTACCACCAAAAATATGAAAAGTACATAAAATCAATAGTCATTCAATAATATAATTGGTTCATTTTAAGTATGGACTCCAAATTGAATAGTACATTCGTACGTCCGCCCCTATTGGTGGGTTAGTATAATATAAATATCATATTTTGTTAAATTTTTATCTTTTTGGTTCGTTATTTTAAGTAAGTTGTCCATCCATAAAAAGTTTATTAACTAGAGAATAAATATTTTTTCAGACCATGTATCATGCAATTCTTGTGATGAATTTATCAACCATATCATTCATGAGTGTATCCACTTAGAATATCTGGTTTGCTCCCATGATCAAGTGTGTTTTCATTATTAACGGCATGGGTTGGTTATCTTGGTATATGATGACTTCAAATTGGCTTCCCTCTAGCTACCTTCATCTTTGGTGTGCCTATTTTGGCACGACCATTTATTACATTTGGCAGGAGGGCGACTCAATAATTTTTAGATCCCTTCTCGTCCTTGCATCAACAGTGTTGAGTGTATATTATTTGATCTTCGTCTTAGATTCTTCGGATCCAATGTAGCAATACTGATATGATAGCGTGCTCAATAACTTTATTGGTTGCAGGTTCTCTCAATTTTGTGGATGTTTTATTTTACTCTTGCAAGTGTTGGCTCTCCTCACATATGCTTCAGTTGGAACTGACATTTTTCCCTAATCTCGCATTCATCTTTTGATTTATCTCATTTATTTCCATTCATTTGAGATAGTTGTTGATGCAGTAAAGATTGGAGTTTTAGGCTATGTTAGGTGTAGGTTAAAATTCAATTGTTAACAGAGATATTTTCGAAGGATTGCATGGATGTTAAATCTACTTTTATATGAACATGCAAGAACTATTTAAACTCGTGACTTATTTATAGAGACGACTAGTGTTCCTAAAGGCTAATGCAAACTGTAGAAGACTGGTGACCGTTAGGTTGAGGAAAATATGTGTTGAAGGAAATATGTGTTGAGTCAAAGCTGGTTTGATTTTATTACGCTTTCTTTTCTTTATTGTTTGACTTGTACAAGGTAATTAAATGTTCTTTCGTATGTTCGTTTAATTGTATATCGGTTCTTGCCATGATAGATTAGTCTATTATTTTAACCGTTAATACGTGGTGCAGTGAGCATGGAGCAACAGTAAAAGGAGTAGATCGATCAAAATCTATAAGAAGGAAAAGTGAATCTTGTGTGGAAAACCAAAAAGCCAAAAAAATATGAGTTTCTAAAACTTAGGCTAGAACATTTTAATGGATCTAATGATTTTAATATCTGAAGAATTAAAGTTAAGGCAGACCTAGTATAGAAAGGATTGGCAGCTACTATCGATGATAAATTTACATAGGTTGATGATGTGGTATTGTCTAAATCTCATATTACCCTCATATTGAGATTGTGAATGAATTGCTACGAGAAGTATTTGAGGAGCCTACGGTGTTAGAAATATAGAATCATCTGGAGACGATTTATATGAAGAATTCCTTAGGGAACAGATTATATCTGAACAAATAGTTATTCACACAGTCAACGGGCAGTAGCATAGAGATCTGAAGGCATCTAGATGATTAAAGCTGAATCATACACGAGTTGAATACAGTTGGTATGAAGGTAGAGGAAGAAGATCAAGTAATCATATTTTTTAGCTCTCTACTAAAGTAGTAAGAACACTTCATAAACATTGTGCTCTATGAGAAATCCTTTCTTACAATGGCCGAAGTTAAGAGTGCCTTGAACTTCAAATATATTTGAAAGAAGATTGTTCTAAAGGGTGAATCTGAGGGGCACAGACTGAATGTTAGGGATCGTTCGAGAAATAAAAATTCAAGTAAGGGTAGAGAAAACTATCGGTCGAAATCCAAAGGTGTTGGGCCAGGTTTAAAAGTGATCTGTTGAATATGCAAGAAGAGTGGACATATCAGTAGGAACTAATGGCAACAACTATCAGAAACTGAAACGAAGTGCTACAATGGTGTCTGATGATTGTGACTACGTTGATGGATTCATGACTTCTTACTCTTGTATGTATTATAATAAATGGGTGTTAGATTTGGATGTGTCATTTCACGTGACTTCTAATAAGTATTGGTTTGAATACATGTGAATGTTTGCTGATAGAAGGGTCATCATTCATAATTATAAAGCTTGTTACAAGATTGGAACGGTATGAATCAAGTTTTTTACAAGACTTGAGAGAGTAATTAACAATTTAAGGTATGTACTTGAGGTTAAACATAACCTTCTTTCAATTGAGATTTTAGATGATAAAGGGTTTACTTATAAAAATGTAGACGAGAGACTTAGGATTTTGCAATGATCCCTTATTTCTATGAAATATTACAAAAATAATAATGTGCTAGTTCTTTAGGGTACCGTAGTAGTATGGGGTATGTCTAGTGTGGTAAAATACTCTACCTAGTTGTGAATCATAGGTTGGGACTTCTAAGTGAAAAGAGACTTAGTGAACTAAGTTAACACGGTTTGTTAGATGGTACAACGGTTCAAAAGCTAATATTTTGTGAAAGCTGAATTTTAGGTAAGAGAAAAAAAGTGAAGTTTCTGCCTTGCAACCAGACATCCAATATAGTGTTTGATTATGTTCATTCAGACCTTTGGGGTCCAGCACGGGAACCTAGAATAGGTGGTACACAGTATTTTATGTCTTTGATTGATTAATATTCCAGGAAAGTATGAGTTATACTTTCGAAGACCAAAGATGAAGTGTTTGTAGCTTTTATAAACTAGAAGACTTTGGTAGGAAATCAAACCAAAAAAATTATTAAGAATCTTTGTACTGATAATGACTTAGAATGTGTAAACAAGGATTTTACTCAACTGTATGTAGGACTCTCCAACTAAATAGTCTTGTTAAGAGAATAAATCAAACCTTGCTGGAACGGGTTAAATGTATGCTTCATGCAGCTTATATAGGTCGAAGGTTCCATGGATAAGTCATGATAATGGCTGCATATATCATCAGCATGAGTCCACCTATGGATCTTAAGTTTCTTTTTTCTTAAGAGGCCTAGATTGGAGAGAAAAATAAGATAGAACAATTGAGAATGTTTGGATGTGTTGCATATGTACATGTGAAGCATTCCACGAGTACGTAAGCGAGCCATGTAGGTTGTGGTATCTTAAACCTAGACATTAGAAGGCTTGATAAACAAGGACGTGGTTTTCAATAAAGAGGACATGTCATTGAAGAAGGTAGTGGAGACGCAACCCAGTACTTTTAGGAAGATATGTGAAGTTTATGAGGGATCTGATCAACAAAATGAAGTTGATGATGCTTTTACCGAATAATATTTTGGGTATGGTTTCACCTTGAGTCGTGCAAAGAAATTTAAACCATTGCATGAATCTGAACAAAATTGAGGATTTTTTATTATAAAGTCTTCAGATGATCAAATAGGAAAGAAAGATAAACGTGACAGTTATCAACTAACGAGGGACAGAGCATGGAGACTAAGAAAACAACCAGAAAAGTATGGTTTTGCAGATGTATTTGGTTATGATTTATTGATTGAAATTTAAAAAGATGTTCTTGAACCCCGAAACATATCATATTTCTTTAAGAGCGATGATAAAAACAAATGGCTTATAGTTATGAAAGAATAACTAAAATATTTGAAGAAGATGAACACTTGGATTATTGTGAAGTACCAAAGGTTTAAAAGTTGGTTAGGATTAAATAGATATTCATGACGAAACAAAATGTTCTTGGTGTTGAGTTACCCAAGTACAAGGCTAGGCTCGTGGATAAGGGCTTTAAGAAAAAGAAGGATGCTGATTTTAATGAAATATTCTCCTTAAATTATGAACATTTTAAGATTTGGTAATTGATTGTAAAACTCATTTTGAGATTTGGTCTGGATCGTCGGCTGATTATGAACATTTGGGGGTGTTCGGTTGTCCTACGTATGCTCATGTGAGAGATGGTAAGCTTGAGCCAAGGGCAAAGAGGTGCATATTTCTAGGATATGCTACTGGAGTGAAGGGATGTAGATTATGGTGTACCTCTCCAAAGTCTCCAGGTTTTCTCATCAGTAGGGATGTTACTTTTAATGAGTTTGCTTCGATAGACAGTCAGAAGAAATTAGGAGAAATGGTCAAATCAGAATCGGTTGTGAGTAAACAGATGGAGCTTGAAGTAAAATCAGTTCCTAGCATGTCTAATAATTCAAGTGGTTTTGAGGTGGATCCAAAATCAGGAGGTGAAGCGTCAGCATCAGATGATAGTGACGATGATGCGACCGAACCAGAACAACAACCTTATAGCATAGCATTGGACATAGAAAGAAGAGATATCATACTCCCAAAAAGGTTTGCGAATCTAGTTACATTTGCTCTGTCAGCTGTAGAAGAAGTTGAGATGCAGGAACCTAATAGCTACAGAGAAGTTATAGCAAGTTCAGAGGTAGATCGATGGATTGGTTCTATGGAGAAGAGATTGAATGTCTTCATAAGAATCAAATATGGAAGCTTGTTGACTTTCCTAAAGGATAGAAGATAGTAGGCAGTAAATGGGTGTTTCAAGAAAAAGGAAGGTAATACAGGGGTTGAGGCATCTCGATTCAAGGCAAGACTGGTCGTTAAGGGTTTTACTCAAAGGGAAGGAATCGAATTCAATGAAGTGTTTTCTCCAGTGGTGAAGCATGTTTCGATTCAAGTTTTGTTAACCATAGTGTTTTTGCAAGATTTGGAGCTTGAGCAGTTGGATGTGAAGACTGTGTTTGTACATGGTGAATTAGAGGAGCAAATCAACATGCGACAACCATAGATATTTATCGAACCTAATATAAATGACAAAGTTTGTCTGCTGAAAAAGTCGCTGTATGATTTGAAACAGTCACCTAGGCAATCGTACAAATGTTTTGATACATTCATGGTGTCAAAAGGGTTCACGAGGAGTCCATATGATAGTTGTGTGTATCATCAAAAGATGTCAGATGATTCTTATGTTTACTTGTTGTTGTATGTGAATGATATGCTTATTGGTGCTTGTAGTATTTCATGCATTGTGCAGATAAAGAAGCAGCTTAGTGCCGAGTTTGAGATGAAGGATCTGGGTAAAACAAAGAAAATTCTTGGTATGGATATTTTCCGGAACAGAAGTGTAGGATCATTACATTTGTCTCAACGAAGCTATATTGAGAAAGTGTTACAATGATTCAACGTGTTTGATGCTAACGTATTTAGCATTCCGTTTGCTACTCATGTCAAGTTGTCTACAGTGGAAGCGGCCAAAGACGATGCTGAGTTGGAAAAAATGTCGAAGGTTCCATATGCAAGTGCAGTTGGTAGTATCTTGTATGTTGTGGTACGCACACTTCCTAATATTTCACATGCGGTTAGTGTAGTTAGCAGGTACATGGAATGTCCTCGGAAATAACACTGGCAAGCAGTGGAATTGATACTTCGGTATCTTAAGAATACTGTGAACATTGGCTTAACCTTTAACAATAACGATATTGGTGAATTGTTGAATGATGTTGCAGGATCATTGGTTGGTTTTGTTGATTCTGATTTTGCACGTGATATGGATAAAAGGAGATCTCTTACAGATATGTATTTACTCTAGCTGGGAGTGTGATAAGTTGGAAAGCACAGTTGCAAGTTATTGTATTTTTGTCTACAACGGAGGCAGAGTACATGGTGGTAACATAAGCAGTTAAAGAGGAAATATGGTTGCAAGTTTTGGTGGAAGATTTGGGCTTGGATAGGACTACTACAGAAGTGTTTTGTGACAGTCAAAGCGTCATACACCTTACAGGGAAGTAGATGTACCATGACCGTACAAAGTACATATATGTCAGGTATCATTTTATTCGTGATATAACATCAAAGCGAATTGTTGATGCGAAGAAAGTGTCTACACACGATAATCCAGCAGATATAATGACCAAGGCAATATCAGTTCGAAAGTTTAGGGATTTTCTAAACTGGATTGGTGTTCGCAGTATAGAGTGAATGTCTTAGGGGCATTTGGTGAGTCAGAAAAAGAGAAGTTTTTTTGTTGATAGTGAAGAAAGGATATTCGCCTCAAGGGGAAGATTTGTTGTGAATGAGTCGAATAGTGCCTTAACGGTGTACCGTTAAGGCGGTACAGTTTTATGTCATTGACAATAAGCTGTAATATAATGGATGGTTTTCTTATTAGTGTATATGAGCCTATTATGCCCATTGTCTAGTAAGTCTATTTATTTCCTATAAATAGACTAATAGGACTACACAACACATAATCTAAAATTTGTAACCATTTTTTATCATAGTGAAAATCTTTTTTATGGCGGCGCCTATAGATGTAGACAATTGTCGAACCACGTTAAATCCTGTGTTCATTTCAGTCTGTCACTCACATATGTTCTGTGTTTGAGCCATTTTGTGATAATTGCATAGTTATTTAATAACATGTTCATTTGTATTTTTGGTTGTGTCAATTTTGATCAATAATTCACATCTATTATTATATTTAATCATTCTTTTGCTCTTCAAAAATGATTAGGGGGCTACTTAATGAGCCGAAAACTGAAGCCGATGATTTCTTGTATATTTTTAATCATCAATGATGATATTCCTTCCTACATGATTTGAAATAACTAGGAATACTCCTTCATACCTAGAAGTAATATGAATTAAAAAATTCCAAAGTAATTTTGAAACGAAGGAAACGTTGAAGTACAGACAAATAATTTTGAGATAATGCTTGAAACTCTAGCAGTATGCTATTTATTCTTGTATTTTTTTTATATTCGACAAGATAAGTATTTTTTTCCTCTTCGGTGAATGGGTTTTAATGTAGGCAGAAACATGGTTAGCACGAATAAAATTTGAGACGTTTATAAAGTTAGTTCGACTAAAGTATGAAACCAATCTACCAAGGTATTTAAAGACTTTTATGAACCCGACCGAAATAGGCTGCCATATAACTTGGTATACTTTGGGAGTAGATATTCTACATCAATCATTGAACACATTTTGGAAAATATTCAGCAAGTTTTGGCAAGCATTCATAAAACAATCCATTTAAGATGATCAACTTCATTTAGCTAGTCTTTTCTTAATGACTAGGAGGCAACTGATAAGGATGGAATTTACTCGTTCAGCTGAAGGACAACTTGGTCAAATCATTACCTAGCCAAAGCACCTTCGACCACAACATCACCGAACTGAAACAACTTTGGCGGCACTACCCTTCGATAAAAGAAAAGATAAAGGAAAATTGTGAGTTATAAGATATTAACACTCCTAAAATTTCCAGATCGACGGCCATAAAAATAAGAATAAACATTTAGCCGCTACGGGTAGTAATTATTTTGTTGTTACAATCTCATAGATTTTTTGAAAAATAAATATGGATACAACGGATGTGAAATGCATTACGCTCTCATTTAAATAAAAAAAACAAAATTAATAATACGACATTTACATTTTTACCTAATTTTTCCATACTAGTTATAAAATATTTAGAAACATTTAATTGTCAAAATAAATATTAACCTTTTAAAGTAAACATTTACGGTAAAATGTACTCGGTTGGTTTGAAAATAAAATATAATTTAATATTTAATTAGAATATAAATAAATAAATAAATAAAATGTGATTTTTTTTATGTAAAAATATTAATACAAATATAACATAATACTATAACCAACTTGCTAACCAAATACAAAATACAAATATATTATTAGCTATTCTAAAAATCTTTACCTCTCTGCGTTTCAATATATGCATCGATTAAGAAGCAGATTCATTGAGTTAGTTATTGTTATATATAACATAATAAATGAATCAAATTCAAAAAATGGTTAATATACTGACTAATTTTAAAGTAATAATAGATATAGGGTAAAAAGATATGGTAGGTCTCATATTTGTCATTTGTTTAATGTCTTTTTTTTATCTTTATAATAAAATCGGACAGAACGGTAAAGAGGGAAAGGAGCTCAATCAGTGACGGCGCGAATCCCTAAGTTTCAAAAACGAAACAACATATTCAGGTCCTTAAATATTTGATATTTTAGCAAAAATAATTTGTCCTAAAAATGATTGTGGTTTGCAAATTTCAAAGTTTTATTTATGTTGTTTATCATTTATATCCTATTTTATATTAATTATTTATTCTTGTTTTATTTTTAAATATATGTTAATTAAAAAAATTATTTATAGAAATTAGAATTATTTTTTATCATTTCAAAACTAATAATGATTTTTTCTTAATTAATGTATCAAACATTAAGGGACGGAGGGAGTACTGTTTTTTTATAAACATATTCGTTTTCAAAAAACAAGTATTATTGTGTTTTTAAAAACGTGAAAGATGTTAGGTCTTCTACGGTGAACCTCGTCGTCCTTTTGGGATTTGTTCACTTCTGTTAGGTCTTCTCCGGTGATCCTTGTCGTCCTTTTGGGGATTTGCTCGCTTCTGATTTATTTCTCGGTGTCTTTGACTGTCCTCTGGAAATCTTCCTCTCTGTTATATGGTTCCTCTGCTTTACTGCTTTTTTGGTGATTTTCCGGTGATATTATTTGATTAATCCGATTATGCTTGATACGCAAAATATCGAAGAGTTTCCTTCTCTTCTTCCCAACATTGAAAACCAAAACCAAAATCAACATAAGAAATCATTCGTTGATATCATGAAACCTAAATCTGTGCCACAAGAAACGGTCCCTGAGTTCGTAAAAAAACAGAGGATCACAATTCAATACTGTACTCGAAGGAAACAAAGGATTTTATTTTGAAACAATCTAGAACTACCACAATCGGCAAGTTCGGTAACGGAATACAAAAAAAAGCTTCGTTAGACGTATTCCTTCAATCTTTCAAATTTAAAGGTTTATATACCTTCATCACCATAGACTCTCGCCATGTGTTAATGGAGTTTTGCTTCAAAAAAGATGTAAGCAGCCTTTGGTCCAAAAATGTTTGGAGCGTTGACTAGAAAAACCATGAGACTCCTCAGGTGGTGTCCTGATTTTAACAAAAATGTTGAGAACCCTATTGTCTTGGTATGGGTCAGACTGGAAAATCTACCTGAGTACATGTACAATAGTTATGTGATTATGGACCTTGCCTCTTCCTTAGGCACATTTTATCGTATTATTATCCCTGATAAGTATAGGGCGAACAGTAACGCTTCCTACGCTCATGTTGAAATCGACATATCTAAAAAACTTAAAAGAAGGTTATGGGTTGGCATCGGTGAGAACAATGGATGCTGGGTAGGTGTTAGTTACGGGAACGTCCCTAGTTATTATTATAGTTGCTACCATTTGGGCCATAGCTCTAATGAATGCAGGAAGAATGATTTGAAATGAAAAGATACAGAAAGAAGTGAAGAGAGTGTTAAAAAAGATAATGTTATTACTCAATCTGATCCAATTCAAGAAAGCTCTACAAGTTTACAACTACCAAAAACAACTCAATTCCAAACATTCAGTAAAGTATACAGAAGGAAAATAAAATTTGTTATTACAACTAAAGACAAAGCTTCTGATTCTAGAGCCTCTGGTGGTAATGACATTAATCTTCAAGATGTTGACAACTCTTCCAAAAATGAGCCTGAAATTATTGGAGCCCTCCAAAGATTGGACCAAGATCATCAAAACAGCTTTGAAAATCAGATTACTGATACTGTTTTATCTCCTCATCGTGACAATATTGGCAGTTGCAATGTCTCCCCCCGTGTTACCTCCCCTGCCATAATTATAACACCATTATCAGTCGGAAAATCAAATCTGCACACAGAAACAAAAGTGTCAAAATATTATATATCAACTCTCTGCTTAAAAGAGAGATGAACTATAAAAAAAATTATCTGATAATGATAAAGATTGTTAGCTGGAATGCCCATGGGGTTAACAACAATTCAACCTTATCAAGGCGGACTCTATGATTAAAACTGAGAAGCTTAAGGTGGTTGCTCTACATGAGCTTATGGCTAAGCTTGACAAGATTGATAATGTTGCTAAGAGAATTGGATTGTGTAACTTTGTGGCTAACTACTCCAACAAAGTTTGGGTTTTCTGGTCTGAGAAAATTAACATTAAGGTCAACATCGATCATGACCAATTCCTTCACTTAGAGGTCAATTATAATAACTTTATTTTCAACTATACCCCTGTTTATGCCAATAATCAAATATCCCTCCGGAAAGATCTTTGGAGCCGGATGACATCCATTGATGATGAAAATACTCCCTGGATGGCTGCTGGTGATTTAAATGTTGTCATTAACTATGATGATCAGCTTGGATGCTCCACCTTCGATGACATTAGCTCTGACAACTTCAATGAAGCCATCAGAACCTGCTGCCTTGAAGATCCTGGTTTTATCGTCTCAAGATATACCTGGAGTAATAATAAATGTTGGAAAAGATTAGACAGAGCGTTAGTAAACAACAAAATGTCATCCCATATGGGCAGTACTCAGGATTTTCACATGGTCAGAACCTGTTCTGATCATGCTCCTCTTCTCATATCTCTCTCTAATAATCCCACGGATACTTCTAAGTATAACAAATGCAATTTTAAATTTATAAATGCTTGGACTAATGATTCTACTTTTCTTAACTCAGTTAGGCAAAACTGGAATCTCTATTGTAAAGGTGGTAGCAACAATGTGTTTTGGTATAAGCTTAAGAGACTTAAAAAGTTTCTTAAAGAGTGGAACACTGACCACTTTGGAAGCATCTTCAACAAAGTGAAATTGCTACTGAATATGTAGAAAACAAGGAAATTATTTATCAAACTGAGAACACCAGCATGTATAAAGCTAATCTATCCAAAGCCAATAGTATTCTTATGTAGGCTCTTAGGAATGAGGAAAGTTATTGGAAGCAAAAGTATTTTAACACTTGGCTTAAAGATAGTGATGGCAACACAAAGTTATATCATAGCTATGTGTCTAAGATAAGAAAGAAAAACTTAATAAATGGGATTAAAGAGAGTTGAATCTGGCTTCAAAACCACAATGACATAGCTAAGTCAGCTAAGTTATACTTTAGAAATATCTTGTCTACTGATTCATATGTTACACATGATGATCTAAACTTGAAAATGCAGGACTCCCTTTTTGACAACATTCTTAAGACTGTTACTAACAGTGATAATCTTGCTATTCTCAAGCCTACAAATAAGGAAGAAGTCTCGTCAATCATCTGCTCAATGAAGAATGACAGTGCTGCAGGCACTGATGGGTTCAACTCTTTTTTCCTTAAAACATGTTAGGAAATTATTAATTTTGATCTTTGCAATGCTCTTAATGCCTACCTAAAGGATGGTGGTATTCCCAGTGGGGTATTTGCCACTAGGATATGCCTTATTCCTAAAGGCCCAAACCCTATCAGTTGGAATCACTTCAGGCATATTAGCTTGTGCACTATATTTAATAGACTCTTCTCTAGCCTTATAAACAATAGAATTGCTGATTTTTTGCCTAAAATCATTCAAACGTTCAAAGTGCTTTTGTCAAGAATAGACTCATCCACGAAAATATCCTTATTGCTAAGGAAATAATTCACAGCATAAACAGAAAACCTAGCAAAGGAAACATAATGGTTCAACTTGATATGTCAAAGGCATTTGACAGAATGTCACATTTCTTTGTATTAAATATCTTGAGCTATTTTGGCTTTTCTAAGGAACTAATTTCCATTATAAACAACATGATATCTAAAGTGATGATTTATATTCTTATTAATGGCACCATTGTGGGTTACTTCCCCCAAAAGAAAGGATTAAGACAGGGAGACCCACTGTCTCCCTGTCTTTTTATTCTTGCTGAGGAAGCTCTCACTCGAGGACTGTTTAATCTATTCAAAACTAACAATAGTATGCAATTTTATGTGAAATCAGGATACCTTCTTCCAAGCCTGGTGTTTGCTGATGATGTCCTCATCTTCACCAATAGTCTGCCATCCACCATTAAAAAGCTTATTAGCATGCTTGATAATTACCAGTTAATCTCTCGTCAAATTATCAATAATGAAAAGACGAAAATAATGACCTCAACCAGATCTCCTCACTCTAGCAATGCAAGGCTTAACATTACTACTGGCTTCAACGTGGACACTGCTCCCTTCACCTATCTTGGCATTACAATCTCTACAAACAACAAAGAGAAGAATTACACTCTTTTACTTGAAAAAAATCATAATAAGATTAATGAGTTGGACATGAAATATCTGTCTTTTGGTGGCAGAATGTCCCTTATCACTAATGTCTTACACCCAATTATATATTACTGGATGCACAACAGTGAAATCCCTAACTCTATTATTAATAAAATAGAGTTATGCTTCAGCAAATTTATGTGGAGGACCAATTATAATGAAAAATCTATCCATTGGTTCTTTTGGAACCAGCTGTGCAATCTTTTTGATGAGGGTGAACTGAATATCAAAAGACTCATTGATATTCAGCACACCCTTTCTCATACGCTTTGGTTCCTTTTTCGCAAGAAAAATTGTCTTTGGTCTGAAATCACGCATCACACATATTCTCTAACACTCATCCTATTAAAACTAAATTCAATTCTACTGACTCTATAGTGTGGAAAAGGCTTCATACCATTAAGGATGATACTGATAAAAACCTAAAGTGGTATATTGGAAATTGTTCTGTTGATTTTTGGTTAGATGAGTGGCATGATATGCCTCCTCTTCTCAATAACAACAGTTCTGAGAACTGGTTTTTATCTGCCAAAGTCAATACCTTTTGGAAAAACAATAGGTGGGACAACCCTACTCTATTGACCTTCATGTCTCAAGATCGTGTAAATCACATAAATGCTTTTAAAATTAATCTTGAGGAGGAAGATAAAATAGTGTGGAAGTTGTCCAATGATAACAATTTTAACACTAACTTAACTTGGGACAGTATAAGAAAGAAAAATAATAAAACAAATTTATTCAAAAAACTTTGGAATCATATAATTCCTAAAAAAATTATTTCTTATGCTGGAAACTAGTTGAGAATTATATACCCGTTGACATCATCCTTATCAACAGGCGCTTGGTCACTGTCTCCAAATGCCAGTTTTGTTGCAGTTGTGAAGAGAAGAACCATCTCTTCGTTAACTGCAATTTTGCCTGGCTTATTTGGAATTACTTTGGGTATCTGTTTAAAATCTCGTTGAAGCGTTGTATGATCATTATTCACTTACTCCGTTGCTGGTTCTGGTCTTCTAAGAGTAAGTTCCACATTACACATCTTGTCCCATAAATTATTTGTTGGACAATATGGTATAATGGGAAGTGCTCCAAATTCAATAACACTCATGATGACCACATGAGTGCTATTGATACAATAACCAGAATCATAATGGGTATTGATTCTGGAAATTTACTTTCTGCTAAACAATGGTCTCATGTCATCGACGCAAGTTCAGGTTTGGGGTGCAGGAAAATTAACAACACGAAGAACAATAAAATTTACCTCAAATGGATGCTCCCTATTAGTGGCAAGCTAAAAATCAACGTCGACGGAGCTTGGAGCTCTACTGTTGAATCCAGTGGAGGCATTCTGGTTAGAGACGACAAAGGCGGCATCATCATCAGAGCTGGAAGACTGTTTGGCATGCTGAATCCTTTCTTCGCAGAGTGTAAACCCCTAATTGAGGGTCTCCTCATTTGCAAGCGGAATCGGTGGCAGAATGTTGACATAGAGTCTGATTGCTTGCCTCTAATCAACATCCTTACCACTGGCATTGCTGCTCCTCTTCTTTAATCGACTATTGTTGTTTGTCGTAGTCTCATCCACCCTTGCATGTTCCTTAGACACATCCCCAGAACGCAGACCACGTCGCCGATTGGATCGCAAAGTGGATGTTAAATAACAGCCATGATCGAGACTTCAAGGGAGTCAATGCGCCGAATCCACTCCTGGCTATCACAACGCTTGAAAACCTAGGAGTTGGCTACATTGATCCCGGTTAAAGTAGTGCTTAGTCTGATTCAATTGAAGAAGACGTTATCAAAGAGTCTGTCTGGTTTTGTTTTGAGGAGAAGAAAAAAATTTCAGTTGCGTAGTCGAAATTAGGGTTCTCTTCAGGAATTCTTATGATTGTGGTCTTATTAGACTTTAGTTCTTGTAGTTCTACTAAATTCTCAATTCGAGACTTGTTTTTGTAAAACTCTCAATTATGTAATACTAGTTCTATATACCTAAAAAACGTGAAAAATCTATTTATTGGATAAGTAAATAAAAAAAACTAACGTAAAACAATTAACAAACACGAAAGGTCAAGTAAATTATAAAAATATTAATTAATTGTTATCCAAAACAATTGTAATGGTCATCAAATTTTTAAAAATGATTCATATAAATTTATTTTATTTTGAAAAACATACGCAAGGTCAAAGCTTCGTAGTTAGTACACGGACGGTCTCTCCGCTTAAGACAAAATTGGGTCGCCGGAAGAAGATGTACATCATTTATACATTTTTGACGTCCTCGAGCATCCATGATTACCAGCCGGTCAAGTTTTGATGCAGACCTTGTCTGGTCAGTGCCTAGCTGTCAGCCATGGACATATTTGACTGTTCAGGTTCAGGAGGTGTTCTCTTATCATTATGATGTTGTAAAAATAAAAATCAGAATATAACAAAGCTTCAAGTTTTGATAAAATCAAAACGTTATTATAAATTTAGTAAATGGAGAGAGATAGATTGAGAGAGTAGAAGGTTTTAGAGTTTAGGATACATTTAGATTATTTGCAACTTTGAGCCATCCTGAAGAAGCAAGAGATTTTATTGTGATTACGTAGCTGATCTGGTTGGAGTACTCCAAGTTAGTAAGACTGGATTTGCGAATTTAGATAGAACATAATTCGAGAAACGCATTGATAAATTCAGCAATTTTTCAGGGTCATACCAAAGCCGAAATATCGCCTAACCTGGTATATGGTGCAAGAGCCGGCGCACTTGATTTTTATGGAGCAAATCAGTTGGTTGTGTCAAGTGTGCTGCGCATATGTTTTTTTCTTTTCATAAAACCAGAGGGTGGGCGCCATTTTATTTATAAAACAAAAATTACAAATCACAAGGACTAGGCCGAAACCTCCCGATCAAAATAAGATCGAAACATTTTATTATGAACTAGACAAACACCAACAACCCTATACAATATATCACCTACTCAATCCCAAATTATTATTTTTAAACCCAGTTCAGAAAATAAAAATGTCACACCAAATTACAATTAAACATTTATCAAAAGTCATAGTCATCTTGGTGTGGTTTGGCCGAACTCAACATAGCACTATAAAGCCTTAGTTTGTCTTCCTCTATAGAATAAGTTCTGGATAAAGGTCTTACTGGCCGTATAAAGGACAACGTTGGAAGCCTCTGCTTACGCTTGTACTTTCTCCATGCCAACTGAATTGCCACGGCAGCCCAAGTCCTCCACCCTGGCGAATAATACCTTGCGCTTCTTCTCAACTTTTCGCTAACAAAAGTGTATCGGAAATGTTGGGTGATGTAATTAACATCCTCGGCTTCAAGCCCAAAAGCTTCAGTGGTCTCGAGAGTCAGTAGGGTCGATGAAGAAGGTGGTAATCTTTCGATAAAGGGTCTTTTCAGACACCATGATAGTAGCTCATCCCCACTGAAATTTCCAGGGCCTAACATGCAGTAACTTTTGAGGCCGTCTCGTAATATTTGGCTGCTTTGAACACGTCCTCTTACGAAAAACAGCATCCTTTGAACTGGGTCGCCTTCGGTTTGTATCTATAAAAAGAAACTAGTTACACTTTTTGTGTTGTAATTTTCTTTTTGCTATATCGACATATTATAATTTTAGCACTCACGATTTCTCCCTTGGTGAATATAAGAGATTTGACGCGGTCGCAGATGTTCTCTAGCACTAAATCATCCATATGTTGAAACAATGGCACCTGAAACGTATTTGAATGGGGAAGTTGCTCAATAGAGTGCAAGTTCTTGTATATACAACTAATGAGCCTGTGTTTAATTCGTAAAATTGTTTATTTTTTTGTTTATAAGAACAAAAGAAGTTTATTATACTATCAGATTGTTACCTGTCTAACTAAGTCCAAACAAAGATGGTACTTAATGTCCCTCCTTAATCCTTCAGGTAGATTCTTGATTATTTCAGATTCGTCAACGCCTCGCGTAGCTGCCCATTTTTGACGTTCGTAGTTTCGGATTCTCTGCCTGAACTCTAAAGGCAATCGTCTTAAACTCATCCACCCTTCGATGTTCCTCATCTTTGACTGCATCTTTTGTTTCTTTGTTCTTGTAGCAGTCAAAAACTCCTATATAAAACAAAAGTTAATATAACTATGTTTCAAACATCATCTCCTCAACTTAAATTGTGATTCAAGCTGTTATATACAACCGAACTTGGAAATATACTTCACAAAATTTCTAGCCATTGTTTTGTTTGAAAACCAAGAACATGTAATTGTGGAAACAAGAAGTAAACATGTTACGGATTAAAGTTAATGTTACCTTAATATTTCCTATGAGCATAGTGAGCAGAAGCACTCCAATGATTAGAATAATGATGTTGAAAACAACTTCTAGCCATTCTGTACTACTCACGGTATTACCAAAGGTACTACACCAAAAAAAAACATCAAGGAACTTTATCTAATTTTATATAAAAATGTTAAAATTTAAACTCAAAATGGGGTTCGACGTTCACTAACCTGAGAATCATTAAGCCCCAAAAGATGGGATAAAGGAATTTTTCAAGTCGGCTATCATTTGTGACAAGTCGAAGACACCAACTTAAACCTCCATAATCGTAAGTGCTGGGGTAATCCAAGCAAGCATGTCTTACTTTGGAGTTTGCGGCCCATGCTAGTCTTGGTGTGCCTTTTAAAATATTAGTTGTTCCATAGTATATATGGTCTTTACAAGCAAGCAATGATATGTTACACGCACTTGTACTTTCGCATTGCTCGTTTAGACAAGTTATCGATCTTCGCAGACCTATCAAGTACCAACATGCTCCGGCTGCCTGAGCCCAACATCAAGTATGAGTCAATTTCTAGACCAAACAAAATAGCTTTTTCTAGACATTTTCTTTATAAATAAATAAAAAATACTTAGCCATCAACTTACATGTGCAGCGATAAAATAGACTACCAAATTAATGACGATTCCCCACCAAACAGTTCCGAAAATGTAGCCGGAGAGGTTTTGCATGCGGCCGAGGAGGCAGATGGTGTGATAGATTTTTACAAAATATTGTAAAAGAAAGACAATTAAGAACACAGACATTACTAATGTTACTAATCTTTCTTTGAGCATATAAGGCACTATGATCCATAATGTTATCTGCAATAAAACAAAGTGATATACTATAGTTATACTTTTACCATAAATAAATTTAGTGTTAAACTTTTATAACTAAATAATATAAAATTTTACATCAAAACTTAAAATTGGTTTTCCTAGACAACATAGTATTGTCTTTTAAGGTAAGAAAAAATAGTCTTCAACCAAAAACAGAATATATACTGGTGCACAAATAGGAGGATTAATTATAATTATTGAGGATTAATTATAATTATTGCAATTTCTAAGACTACTACTTTTATACATTCAACTTTATTCTTAAAATTAATTAATGGATTTACCTTTATTTACCCATATAGCAAAAAACATTAGATTACTACTATAAGAAAAAAGAAAAAAATAAGGAAAATAGTTTTGGATTGGATTGTGAAATAATGAGATAAAGATTATATCTGCAGAAATATAATAAATGGCAAGGAATTTCATTAATAAATATCTTTAATTAGATGCAATCCATTCAAGTATGCTAAAATAAGATGGTTATCAAATGCTATCTTTATAAACCATTTCAAAAAAAAGTTGTATAAACAAACAATATCATAAATGATGTATCTAGTAAAAAGACAAAGATGCCAAATTAAATTGTTGTTTAGCTTCAACGTGCAAGACAATATTCATTTTGTTTTTTTACAAAACACCTTTAACAAAGACTAAAGTAACCTTTTCACCAAAAAAATGTATCCCATCCTCTTAAAGACAAAAAAAAATTAGTAAAAAAGAAGTAAAAATGTATTACCAAACACAAGTTCTTAAAATGTCCTAACCAAAACATGGAACCAAAATGCTTAAAATTAAGATAATCTAATAATAAAAGTAATAAAAAAAAAGTGAAAATTACTAAAGATTATGAGACTTTATTACCTGAAGAACAGGAAGAATAACCAAGAGATCAAGTAAAAACCCATTTTTATCTTTCAAGTATTGAACCATGACTGAACCAGCTTTTGGAGGCACCACCCTCGGCTGATAATAATGTCTTCTATCAATCTTATGTTGAAGCCACATGTTCCACACATAAAAGGCGTCAATCATACCACGGAGAATCGTCACGGTGATAGCAAACCATCCATCCACGAACAAGCACATACCGGCTTCGCTAATAGAGAGCGGATAAAAGAAAAGCGGATCTACAAACAAACCCAGGACACAAACCAACAGGAAAACACGGTTCCATTCTTTAACCCATTTAGTTCTTGGGTCCACGACTTCATAACCACATGGTTGGCATGTGTATAACATGCTCCTGCAAAAATTTGGTGTGTTGTTTTCAACATAATTTTCTTTTGCAGTTTTTTTCCAGCTGGGATCATCTTCTTCATCGGATTCAGATGATAGATATTGCATGTGCGAGCTAGCCAATGGTTCTTCCATGGGCATTAAGAAAAAGGGAAAAAAAAGGTATTGAGTAAAAAGAAAAATGAGAAAATAGTAGATTTGACTTTGAATATGTTTCTCCTCTATATAAAAAATTAGGATGGAAGAATATTAATACGATAATAAGTATAAAATGTGGATAAACTATTGGCTATATAACATATATTATCCTTTATAGTGGATGATAATTATGAATTGGTCCTTTATATTTTATATTGTAATACATTTATCCTTGTTTAAATGATTTTTCTTGGTTTTTCTACTCTTCAATTTTTCAAATAAAATGACTTTTATTCATAATTCTTTTTTTTGGTAATAATTTCATAATTCTTTTTATTTGATATCTATTAAAAATTCATGTGAAGGAAAATAATACATTTTTTTTTAATAATAGAAGTACGATTTGTTTATTTTATCATTTGTTTTATGCCAACCGTAATTAATTAAAATTAAATATAATCAATTCGTTTTTAAGTCGTAGTTAGTTATTAATTTTTCAGAATTATATATTTCCATTTTATAATATTTTTATTTATTTTAATATTTAGGATATAGTTATGTATAAAAACAATGCCAAACTTGATATTCTTTATTAATTTTAATTCTGGATTATCGAAGCTTTAACTAAATGTGCGGAATAACTAATCAAAATTCCATTATTATTATGTATATTGTTCTAAATATAAATATCAAACTTTTTAATTAAGGGTTGATGTATTCTAAATTGAAATTTGGTTTGTAGTTTTTATTCTTTTTTATATTATGTGAAATCCTAATACGATCAAATTTTTTATTATTATTTATTATTATTTTATTATGTTTTTCTAATTTTGTCTACGAAACCATTCTTTTTAAATATATATTTTTGGTTGGATGGGATCATATAAATAAATATGTTATCAAATTATCGTGATGTGTTGAACAGAGATGGCTATAATACGTTTATTAAAAAAATCATACACCAAAACATTTCCAAAATAACATATGATTTTTAGTGATTAAGGTCTTTCATCTTCGATGTGTAGCGGTAGACGACCTACGATGCTATATAGACGGATAGGGTTGGGTATTTTTATAAGCGACACCTAAGAGGTGTGAGAATAATTCGAAAGGTATTTTAGACTAAAATAAAAATAACATTTTTATCTTTTAACTTAGGTGTATATATTATGGCTCAAATGCATGTATCCTAAAACAGTGTTTGCACTAATGGATTTTTAAGGTTTTAAGTCAAGACTTAACCCATAACCCAAAAACACACTATAAATACCCCAAGAGACCTCAATAATGAGAAAGGATAAAGAATTAACTAGGCTAATAAATAAGCTACTCTTTTATCTCACTACCTTCCACAAAATATTAAATATTTGTCGACCAACTACCAATAATACCCTCAATCATATTTTTACCTTGTCAGATTGACGACCATAGTGGGAGCAAGAGCACCCGGATAGCAAAATTCCAAATCTTAAAACTGTTTTCTAACTCCATCAGATAATGGAAAGTGAAATGCAAGTGGATCTGCCTCCGGTGATTCAAAAGGGCCAGGTCGAAGAAGAACATATTAAAGCCTAATATGAGAATGATGAGCATGAGGAAATAACTCAATTGCGAGATGAGCTGGCTAAATTACGAAAAGAGATTAAGGCCATGAAAATGCATAGACAAGTTGAAGGAGATTTAATCGTACCAGATGATAATCCCTCCAGTTATCTGAAGCAAAATTCGGGAAATAATTCACCTAAAAACCAAAAACTATCTAGAAAACAACCTCAAACTTAGGACGATTCTAGCTCTTCGGAATACAACAATAGTTCTTAATCATCGTCGGATGTCTTGCCATCCTCATCAAGTAGTGGTTATAAGAAGAAGAAGAAAGACAAGCATCGATGAAAGAAAATTGTTAATCGAAGTAAAAAGTTGAGAGGCCAATATGCCTCAAAGAAACGTGATAAGAAAGTGGATTATATAGGAAAGGCAAAGGGGTCGGCTGATCATAACATAGACCGATTGTTGAGCGACCCTTTTACTGTTTGATCCGAATCGGGTATATTTTCTTATTCTGGTGAAATCCATCGGTTTAGACAGGGGCGTAATTGGAGGCAATCCCCTTTGTCAGCAAATATTTTATCCGGATAACTCCCTAGACGTCTTGACGTGTAAAAAATAGAGAAGTACGATGAGAGTAAAAATCCAGATAATCACTTAGAGCAGTTCAAAAAATTTATGATGATTTTTTACGATGATGATAAGTTATTATTGTGGGAAGCAAGAAACTCATAGGAAATTGAGACACCATAATTTATTGTCACCAACTTGCTACTGAAAGTTTAAAGAAATACGTTAGTTGGTTTTTGAATACCAAAAATGGTTTGACCGATTGTTACGAACAGGTGACTATAGCATCTCTCAGACAAGGGTTGTTGTCCGGATATTTGACAGACACGGTTACCAGAAAGAAAGCATAGATTTTGGATGGTTTGTTAAACTAGGTCGGAAAACAAATTACTGTAAAAGAAACTAAATTATTCAGGCAACATGGACAGAGTAAACCTCTTGCAATCGCATCACAACATGACTCACTCATCTACTCCTTATCTATCTAATAGTTGATTCTATCTAGTGAATTCAAAAGGTGACTTGCCGGGCTATAAGATACAACTGTTGTACTACTTTACTAATAAGAAAAAACTAATGTAAGAACTAGAAGAGTCTTATATGTATGGTAACCCTCTCATGATCCACTGGGAATGAATGGGAAGAATGGAGTAGTCTCTCTTTATTAGCCGGAAGGAATTTTTCTCCACTAGCGTCATTCGAAAAAGAAAAGAATCCGAACAAGCAAGAAAAGGGTTACTGTTTAGGTAGGATGGATGGATGTAGTCCAATGGCTAAAGCTCTGCCAGCTTCTTTTCTTATAGGCTAAACTCTCTTCTCTTTAGGCTCCGAGTTGTTTTTGGATGGGATGGTCTCATTTTTCCACAATGAAGTTCTTGGTAATTAAAAAGAGGGAAGGATGAGATAAAAACATGGATATAATAAATGTTATGTTTTTTATCAATTTTCCATTTTGCGGACCAATTACTAAGTGGGGATGCTCCCTCCAGCATAAGCGAACCTTTGCGTAACTGGTTAGGAATGGGCGTTATTATCCCAGCCTGGCCAGGATCCAGCCAGGTTCTATTCTATTTAGAATGTCCCATTTCCCAATAGTTGTACCTTGTCTTGGGGCGTCTTTGGTTTGGTTTTACGAGAGAAATACCGTCAGATAAAAAAAGGCTTTCTCTTCCCGGAGCATATTCCGGTTCGTACGTCCACAGAAGAGGAAATCGCAATACATCTTGCTCATCGGAATCTCAATGAATTAGACTCATAAGAATAACGAAGTCCGAGTTTTTCAATAAAAAAAGCTAAGGGAAGTCTCTAGGTCTCAAATTTTGAGCCTAATATCTAGAAAATAATATACAGAAATAGAAAAATAGATATTAAAGAATTCAAAAATAGAAATAAAAAATAAGAGTAATATAGATATTTATATAAATGAGCTACAGTAATTACAAGCTTAGCTAACGCCATACCTGTAGTAGGAGATACCATAGTGACTTGGCTTTGGGGTGGTTTCTCCGTGGATAATGCCACCTTAAATCGTTTTTTTAGTCTTCATCATTTACTCCCTTTTATTTTAGTATGCGCCAGTCTTCTTCATTTGGCACCCGCGGTCACCAGGGAGACTGGAAGAGTCCGTCGACTCTGTTTCGTTTTAGAAATTTTAAATAAGTGTCTGTAGACGCAAAGTAGTGTGTTTTGGCTTTCTTTGTACTTGTTTGGTGGATATTTATAAGTGTCTTTATTGTCGTAGAGGTGGTGTGACCCTTATGTTATGTGTTTTTAAATAATTGTTGTCACTCTTTAATCTAACCCATGGTCTGAGGTCCGATTCGGATCCCTCCGTTGTTCCTTTTTCCTACCGCACCTTTTCCTCGAAATGAGAAAGAAGATGGTACACTCAAATTGTATTATGTAAGTACTTATTGCTTGCCAAAAATCCTACTTTAGGTATACGGGATTCTAGAAAAGACATGTTGTGCTCTTACCATGGGCTTCGAAAGGCCTACGCCACTATGCAAGGATGGAGACCCGCTCCGCTGAAGTATCTCTTTGAAAAGCCAGCCCGCACGGCCATACAGCAAGGTGGCAGATCGAACTCTGAGAGTTTGATATTGTGTATGTCATCCCCTGCCTTACTTATTTAAGGCTTCTACCTTTGAGAAATAAGAATCGGTTATCCTAAGCATGGTCGAAAACGTGATACTCCTACTGAGGCTGTTGTTGATTCTTATATTTGTATTTGTCACTTTGTGGATTTGATGTCATCAGAGATTGACAGAGGACTACTCGTTGATTAACTCTCTCCTTCTCTAGGACATTAAGGGGAAGACTTCGTAGATTCACTGTGCATTTGTTCAGAAAAAAGCGCACTTAACTAAATATAAATCTAAATAAAAAATAAAATTTATTTCTTGTATGATAGAAAAGTAATTTAACATATTTCTAATTTAAGTAATTAAGAAAATAATAGTATAAGTCTTACCTTGAGCTCTTTTTTCTGAATTACTGTCGATGGCAAAAAAGAACAAATTATAACTATAAAAAATAGTGAATTTGATAGAATAATATTCTATCTTTTTTTTTCTACAAGGACTCGTCTTTATCATACTTCCTTTTTTAGTTGACAATAAAATGGGATAAAAAAAGAATTTATATTTTTCTATTTTATTTCTATTGTTTGGGGTTATTTAGAAGCTTTTTTGTAAAGAATTTATAAATAATGGAAGTGGAAAAGCAATCTGATGATACTTCATCAGATGATTGTACAAAGAAGGCGGGGTTGGTTCATATATTTATATAAAAGAAAGAATTGAAAATGAATGTTTTTTATTGGATGAAGAATCAAATTTTGTTTGTATTCCATGTGGATAAAATATCTTCCTATGTTATACTATATAATTCTTGTCAGGCTATTGTTCTCCTGTTTTGTTCCCGAAAAAACATAGAGTAAGACATCGATTTATCAATAAGATCAATCAATTCATTTGATTGCATGATGGACTTCTCTGAAAAACATTGGCGCACGTGTAAGCGAGATGCTCTACCTAACTGAGCTATAGCCCTTGTGATACACATTTGATCTTATCATGCAGACTCCACAGAACTTTATCGATTCTAACGCAACTTATCCTTTTAAAGCTGGCGTAACAAACTACACGAGCCTCCCAACAAAGCCAACATAAATCCTATCTGAATAAAACTAAATAAAAGGCAGAATACGGGCCCAATCGAAGCATATAGATCCGTAAATGGATTTGTATGTATAGCCACTTCATACGTAGAGTCTATAGCCCCCATAGGACCAATAGACTGAACTAGTGATATAAGAACAAGTAAGATTGTATTTTATTCTGGGTAAAGATGGCATTCTTTTTCCTTGATATTCGAGGCATATGAATCTGGAAGAATACGGGCCCTTGTCCTAAACATGGAAGCTTCCAGACCTCGTACCTGCCAGCATTTTATTGACTTCGGGGAACTCACAAACTCACTCTAACATCTTTTCTGGATCACAACGGAATGGAACTTGCCTAATGAAATTGCTTATTCTCCCAAAGCGTAGCTGAGGAAGAGTTACATGGCGTAAAAAATATGCGGATTCGGGCCGGGAATATGAATACTATATGTCTAAATAATACACGATATATAACTTTAATATCTAATATATATTAAATAAAAATAATAAGGCCACTCAAAAAGACCCACCCCCAAATTCTATAGCTTTGAGTCTGCTATCCCGAACATTATTTTCCTACCCCTAGAGGGGAGGTCATTCCCTTTTGGGTCGGTTGTGGGTGAGGAGGGATTCGAACCATCTTATCCCATGGCTCCTCCCACTGCTTGGGAGCTTACAGTTTTATGTTCTATTTCACTCCCCGATGGGGGTTCTTTTCACCCTTCCCTCACAGTACTACTTCGCTATCGGTCACCCAGGAGTATTTAGCCTTACAAGGTGGTCATTGCTGATGCACATGAGATTTCACGTGCCCCATGATACTCGGGTCAGAGCATAAGCCAATGATGCTTTCGGCTACTGGACTCTCGCCATCTAGGGTGCAGCACTCCACCTCTTTGCCTAGCAACACTTAAATTAAATTTAGAAATTAATCTTAATACTGAATCAGAAATAAGAAGAGAATAATATATATATATATATATTTTAGTTATTGTTATGTAAGAATAAAAAATTCATAATGGAAGTTTTTGTAGTTTATGTTTTTCCTAAAAAATGTGCTCTTCTTTTCTTCTTCCAAGCGAAGCGGGCGTATTTCCCCGTCTTCTGAATCAGCTCTTCAAAGCAAATTTTTCTGGAATGCTTTTTACCAGGGACTCATAGAGCCTGATGTTCCTCAATAGATCATTGTAGTAAGCCATGATGGCTGTTTTCTCATTGCAATGATCGATGTCAGCGACCACCTCCGTGAACCGCCGATAGAATTCTCTAATGCCCTCCTCGTGATTCTGTCGAATCTGTTTTATTTTTTGAAGTATGAATATTGGTAGAACTCAAAAAAAATAAAAACTAAAAATAAAAATTTTATGTACAACCTAATATTGATATTGAATTAGTTTCGTAAATACAAGCACAAATTAACAAAAACAAACCCGACCAATTACGATAAAGTTAAAAGTTAGACAAATTTGAGAAATCTTTTCAAATAGTTTGTTAGATATCGTGTTTAAATTGTGATTTGTACAAATTCCTCAAACAAAAAAGGCGTTACTGCTTTATTTCATTTTTTAGGAATAATTGAAAATTAGTAAGGTTTCTTTTTTATTTACGAAAAAAAAAAATCTTTTTGCTAGAATTCTTTTTTTAACCCCAATAAATCTTGCACGCTTATACTATCATATATAATATCATAAAATGAAATGAAAAATTATGTATGTCCAATTGGAATCGTTTAAAATTGATCCGCTCAGCTACAGAGTAGATAAGGACTTCCTTGCTTGGAATATAAGCTAAAGATGACTGACCAGGACAAGAACATAGTATGAAAAAAGGCTTGTTCTGATATTGGAATTCTCCTAAACATTGTGTTCCCTAAGGTGCTTCGACCAATGTATATAGATTAATTCCTCAAGGCAAGGGACTTCCACTAGTGTCATTCGAAAAAGAAAAGAATCCGAACAAACAAGAAAAAGGTTATTGTTTAGGTATGATAGATGGATTATGAGTTCCTATCGTAATGCATGACTACTTAACAAGGGGATTCCCGGGCTCATTCATTGTGCTAGTTTGTGAGAAACGTTCAACCAGGTGTCGTGGTCCCGATGAATAGCTCCATCGGATTGACCTTTGAAGAACGTTTCGAAAATGTTGGCTGTTTTTTCCCGTAAATTCTACCGAATATTCTTCCGAATCTTAAGGCTATAAAATATATTTCCAAAACAAGAACTTCTTTAACATTTCAAATCTAGCATTTTCGAGAGCCTTCTTTTTTCCCACTCTTCTCCTAGGCTACCAGCACATGTTTTTCGCGAAGAAAAGGCAGCGAGTGGTTCTTCGCTTAGTAGAGCTACCGGCCTATCTTTCAAATTTTCAATTATCACCCCCAAAAAAACCAAACTCTGCCTTACATAAAGTTTCCAGAGTACGATTAACCTCTGGATTTGAAATCACTGCTTATATACCTGGTATTGGCCATAATTCACAAGATTGATCCAACTTAGGTTGGGATACGAGTAGAGTAGAGTAGGGGCTCTATGATACAAATCCTCTATATCGGGAGCAAATAAGGTCAATACAATAAATTACTCAGCTTTTCCTCTCGCGCGTGCATAATCGAGTTTCTTATTTTTCGAGAGGGAGTTACAACAATCTTTCTAGTTTCTTCGTTCTCTATTTTTATTTTATTTCTATTTAAGAAAATCCTTAGGAAAAAATATTTTGTATATTTTGTTTCCATACTTGGCATTCAGGTATTCACTTCAAAGGAAACTTGTCTAAAATTACCTATAGGTGGTAGAGGTCGAGTTATTGATGTAAGATGGATTCAGAAGAAAAAAAAGGAAATATACGAGATCACAAACGTAGATTGCCCGTGGCTAAATATGAATTAAGATGAAAGCTTTATAAATCCTTTTGTAAAGATCCCAGTCAATCTAGTGATATGCGGGATAATTGGCGGAATACTAGGCAATCTGAAACTTTTTTGAATGATATTTAAGAAAAGGGTGTTGTAGAAAAATTCATACAATTTGAAAACTCTTCTTCTTGGATGAAATGATAAACGAATATCCGGAATCTCTTTCAACTTGAATACCATGAGGGGGTCCCTGAAAAGTTTTATAATGGGCGGGAGGGATTCGCAGATCCTTTAAACGTAGAGCGCGCAACGCTTTGAACCCAAATACATTACCCACAATGGAAGTAAATATGTTAGTAATAGAATTTTATTCAAAAAGGTCTAAGGGATAAGCTACATAAGCAATATATTGATTTTCTTCTCTAGGAACGGGCTCGATGTGGTAGCATCGTCCTTTGTAACGATCAAGACTGGTAAACCCATCGGTCCAGACAGTTGTCCATGTACCAGTAGAAGATCCAATTACTTCAATCATTTATCAATTTCGTATACACTTAATATGGGGTTTAATTCCCCTATCTTATTTTTAATGTACTGAGACTATCCTCTCATTCTCTTCTCTATTAATATTCTAAAATAAATAATATTGAAAACTAATATTTTTAAGCAAGTGTGCATAGTACTTTTATGTTTACGAGCCAACGTTTTAAGAGAAGAAAATCGAAGTATATATTATATTCTATACAAATTATTTTTTTTTAAGGATCCGCTATGATAATGAGAAATATTTCTACATCACTAATTAAATCTAATGGGCCCTTTTAAGTCAGTGGCAGAGTAACGCCATGGTAAGGCGTAAGTCATCGGTTCAAATCCAATAAGGGGTTTTTCCTTTATAATAATTTTTTTATAATAATTTAATGTATGATTGAAGATTTTGAGAATTGAATAATTGATAAAAAAAAATTATCATTCTAATAAGTACAAGTTTTTATTTCATTAATTACTATTATTTTGGATACGTCATAGTATGGGTTGATTTGGACTACACGGTTAAACCAGATTCTAGAACAAGATCTGATAAGTAATAGCCATTGATTCTTGCTCGAGCCGGATGATGAAAATTTATCATGTCCGGTTCCTTCGGGGGATGGATCTATACAAATTCACTTATCCCAATAACAAAAAAACTTGACTTGAATGATCTTGTATTACGAGCTAAATTAGCTAAAAGTATGGGTCATAATTATTACAGGAAACCCGCATGGCCCAACGATCTTTTATATATTTTTCTGGTAGTAATTCTTGGTACTATTGCCTCTAATGTAGGCTTAGCTGTTTTAGAACCATCAATTATTGGTGAACCCGCGGATCCATTTACAACTCTTTTGGAAATATTACCTGAATGGTATATCTTTCCTGTATTTCAAATACTTCGTACAGTAACCAACAAATTATTGGGTGTTCTTTTAATAGTTTCAGTACCCGCGAGATTATTAACAGTACCAGTTTTAGAAAATGTTAATAAATTTCAAAATCCAGTAACCCTACTATAAAAACAGGCCATATAAAGCGTATCTATCGAAAAAGCCCTCCTAGGGAAACTAAAAATATTTTATTTTCTGATATATCATTATGGATTGGATTAGTCTTTTTGGTGGGTATCCTTAATTCTCTTATTTATTGAATATATTCGTTCCACATCCAAAACCGAAATGACCCACACATTCTAAAAAAATGCAAATAAAGAATACAAAAAAAGAGGAGGGGTCCAACTTCTGGAACTTGAATCAAATATTAATAAAATAATAAAATGAATTTTTCATTCTATTAGAAATTCAAAAATTTCATAAAATTAGAAAATATAAGAAAAAAATACCGGTTGACACCGCTTTTCAAAGACTTTTTGTTAACAGACAATTTGAAAGTGCCTTGCCTTTCCATGGAATGGGGTAGGAATTACTAAATCCCTTTACCTCGACCAGGATCAACTTCTTCCCCCACGAAAAAGCTAAAAGTAAAGCAGTCAACAAGCAAGAGCTAGTTTAACAGCTATCGATCCCGTCGGTCAAAGAATTCCATTTTGAGAACACCGAGATGAGAGTCATTCGCTCCCTTTTAATTAAGGTAAGAGGATTTTTTTTGTAGGGACAGGACTAAAGAGCTCTAACATAAGAACGACAACAGCTTATCCGAAAAGATATGTTTTCTTATCATATCACTTTTCACAATCTTCTTTCTCGGGTTCCTAGCCCAACCAAGGGGTCTAGATGAAATTGCTTATTCCTAATCCAAGCTACCTAAGGGAATAGCACCATCTTCTCAGCTTCAGCCACTCGAATTTTTGATATTCCTTTTTATTTCTCATCAAATGAATGGGATATTCTTCTGGAAATTCTAGCTATTCTTAGCATGATATTAGGAATCTCATTGTTATTACTTACCGAGAAAGTCTATGGTTCGAGTTCGTATAGCCCTATCTAGAATTTTCAATTCATTATATTCTCTATTATGATTTTTGAGTATAATTTAGTATAATTAATTTAATAATTAATTAAATAATAGCCAAAATTAGCTAGTTTTTTCCTAATTTAGTGTATTATTTTTCTTGTTGGAGGGGCGGCCGTCCGTTGAACTACCAAAGAAAAAAGGGTAAACCAATGTGATCATGACATTGTAGGTGCTTGCGATGGGACGGATGCGACTTCCCTCAGTTGGTTTGGGTGGCATAGCTCGTTGCATAAGTCCCCATTTGATTCATTTTTTGAGTATTTAGGGAGCCGAAGCTTTACTTTAATAATCAACTCGCTTTATATATGATAATATGCGATCGGATTGGAAATCTGATGCTTCCGCATCAGGGGCCGAATGGTTACTTTTCCTTGGAGCTAGTCTTTTGTCGTCCGACTCAGCTTTCAATTTTACTAAAAGACTTCGTATAATCAAAGCCGGTTACTCTGGCTTCTAAATAAAATAAGATTCCCTAAATGTCTTTCTGGATATTCCTCAATGCTCCGGCTATTCACGGAACGTGAGAAGCGGATGAATAATCATCTGCTTCCGGAATAAAGCGAAGAATTTCCTGGGAATCCTACAAGACTCATTCGTTCTTTTTCTCTGTCAGATGGTCAGAACTTCATCTGGGTTCCAATCCTACTGAGAGTTCCACTAGGGATCAAAAATTGTTGAAGAAAGAACAAGATGTTTTTTTGTCCCACTTGGGCCATATGACCCTCTTTTGATGCCTTCATATTGATCTCCTCTACTCGAAGAACCACAATGGCCCTCAATTTCACAATAAAGATATACAAATATTTTGTGCATCAAAAAGAATCCGAAATTATTTTTCTTCAGCTTTACATCCACAATCTAAAGGTCGCGTAGAAGTGGTAAACATAATCAATTTAGAAGGCCTTAAAAAATTTTAGAGTGGCCATCAGGTAAATGGTCAAGCTATTTAGAAGAAGTGTTGTGGGCTTATAGAATACTCCACATACCACTACACAAGAGTCTCATTTTACCTTGGTCTACGGGATGGATGTAATAGCCATGATAGAATCTACTATTTCCTCTTTCAGAGTCCAAAATTATTCCAAAGAAGGAAATAAGATCGCAGTAAGGGCTCAGCTAGATTTGATTGAAGAAAATGGACTCAAAGCTTATTGAAGAATGATATACTATCAGAGATTAATGAGGAGTAGATTTACATCAAAAATACGAAGAAGAGGATTCCATATTGGAGATAAAGTTATGAGAAAAGTGTTTTTACACACTAAAGATAAGAAAGTTGGAAAACTGGCTCCGAATTAGGAAGGCCCATTTATTGTTGTAGAAAGAATAAATAGTTGAACGTATCGGTTAGTTGATTAAAAATGTATACTATTGAGACACCCATGGAATCATGAACATCTGAGATTATACATTGAGTGAAGTTTTGTAAATATTTACTTTACCTTTCTTTAATGTAAATATCTAAAGGGCATATTGTTACCCACCTTGGTGGCTTGGGGAGGTTTTAATGGGTGTTTGTATCATCAATCTACCACTTTTTTTCCTTTTAAAAATATTGTTTCTAAGTATATTCATATATTTGTTATGCCTTCGAATGGATTACCTTCGAATGGCTGTGTTAGACATTATGTATGCCTTCAAATGGATTACCTTTGAGTGATTTGTGTTTGAAATTTTGTATACCTTCGAAAGGATTACCTTCGAATGACTTGTGTTTAAAATTTTATATTCCTTCAAATTGATTACCTTTGAATGGCTTATGTTTGAAATTTTGTATGCCTTCGAATGAATTGCCTTCGAATGATTTGTTATTACAGGTAAAGGTAGTCAAAATAAATTGGAAGTTTGAAGTAAGTTGGAAGAGATATAAGAAAATGAAATAAAGTTCATTAAATCAAAATGAATAACAAAAATCCTTCAAATGGTTCAAAGATTCATAACAAAAAGTGCTTTGATATTTTCAAAGGCTTACACAAATATCCGACATAGCATTACAAAATTGCGTTACATAATAAGGACTTATACAAAATTCTACAATTTGAAATTGTTAACCTTGGTTTTTTTCCCTTCGTTATTTTTTTCTTTTTCATCCAAACTTTCCTTTTTGCAATCTATTTCATCAGAATTATCGCTAGACGACTCATCAGAAGTACTCATTTCATCTGCCAAAGGAATATCCAGGGGCAAACATTTCTCTAGCACCTACCTCCATAATGAGCCAATTGTTAGTTTTGGAAACTTTTTGTAAAATGCCAAGACCATGTCCGACTTGATCGAGACATCTCGTTCATTAAATTAATCTATAGTGGCGTCGTTGTATGCTTCAACTGAATCGTATGCTTCCTTTGTAGACTTGGCTTTTAGAGACTCGGTTTTGTCTTCTAATTCTTTCTTCAAATTTTCTAGAGTCTGATTTTCATCCAAGTTTCGATCCATAACTTCTTTATTTGTCTTCTGTTGATATTTCAATAAAGTAATCTCAGTGAAACTGGATACCATGTCCGACTGGATATTGATTTTGCATGAAAAGTCTTTCTTCAGTATCATAATTCATGTGGGATGTGTTCACATCCTCATCATCTCCTCTGTTCCCGTCATTTTTAAGAAGGGTATCTATCTCCATATCTGTATCCATGATGATTTACGCAGGCTAATTTGCGAGTCAAGTTTTGAATCCTACTATTCGGGTACCTTCCGCTCCCATTGTGGTCGCCAATCTGGTGATGACAAAATCTGGTCAGGTAGTATCTAAGGTAAACGTTTGGATATTGAATTAAATTTTAAGTATATGGTAAAAAGATAATATATGTGCTAGGTAGTGATAAGTATAGAGATGTTCAAACCTATTAAATGTTATTTTTGGACTATTTATAGGACAATTGCGGGTCTATGCACCAACCGGGTCAGATCATGCGTATGGGATAGTCTCATGAGCCCCCAGGCCCAAGAACATATATAATTGGTACACAACTTAGTCACTAAGCATCCAACTTACTAAACATGGTTTTTTATTATGAGTCTCAAATTCCCCCTAAGACAATTTCGATCGACTTTCCATTCTTAGCCTTCATTGATATATGACCCTATCACTAGCAATCAGAACTATTTACTTTAAAGATCATAATTAGTAGTACTCTAATAATAATAAAAACTTAATATTAAACACACCTTTATGCACATTTTTGAATCATTGTTTGACAAAAGAGATAATCTTAAGCTTGTCCAAGAAAATGGTGGGACTTAATGAACAAATTTATTAACTCGTGCGATGTTGGCCGATAAACGTTTAAGTTTCGTAATAAATACGTGAACCTCATAAAAAAGGATGTCAAACTAATTTTCAGTATCAAGTGTGGGACATAACGAATGTTACTTAGTAAAAAAATATTTAAGGTCATTTTGTTATATGGCAAAGAAGAGTATTCACATATAATTATCACATACTTCAAGGAGACGCTAAACAAAAAAAATACCAAAAGACTCCCCTTTAGATAACAAAGAATGAGATAAAGGTAATAAATTCAACTTAAGTAAATATGTTATCAAATTATCGTGATGTGTTGAACAGAGATGGCTATAAGAAGTTTATTAAAAAAAGCATACACCAAAACACTTCCAAAATAACGTATGATTTTTTAGTGATTAGGGTCTTTCATCTTCGATGTGTAGCGGTAGACGACCTACGACGCTATATAGACGGATATGGTTGGGTATTTTTATAAGCGACACCTAAGAGGTGTGAGAATAATTCGAAGGGTATTTTAGACTAAAATAAAAATAACATTTTTATCTTTTAACTTAGGTGTATATATTATGGCTCAAATGCATGTATCCTAAAACAGTGTTTGCACTAATGGATTTTTAAGGTTTTAAGTCAAGACTTAACCCATAACCTAAAAACACACTATAAATACCCCAAGAGACCTCAATAATGAGAAAGGATAAAGAATTAACTAGGCTAATAAATAAGCTACTCTTTTATCTCACTACCTTCCACAAAATATTAAATATTTCTCGACCAACTACTAAAAATACCCTCAATCATATTTTTACCTTATTAGATTGACGGCCACAGTGGTAGCAAGAGCACCCGAATAACAAAAATTCAAAGCTTAAAACTGTTTTCTAACTCCATCGGATAGTGGAAAGTGGAATGCAAGTGGATTTGCCTCTGGTGATTCAAGAGGGCCAGGTCGAAGAAGAACATATTAAAGCCTAATTTGAGAATGATGAGCACGAAGAAATAACTCAGTTACGAGATGAGCTGGCTAAATTACGAAAAGGTATTGGGGCCATGAAAATGCATATACAAACTGAAGGAGATTTAATCGTAACATATGATAATCCCCCTCAATCATCTGAAGCGACATTCGGGAGATAATTCATCTAGAAACCACAAACTATCTAGAAAACAACCTCAAATTTTGTATGATTCTAGCTCTTCGGAATACAGAAAGAGTTATTAATCATCGTTGGATGTCTTGCCATCCTCATCAAGTGGTGATTATAAGAAGAAGAAGAAGAAGAAGAAAGATAAGCATCGATGAAAGAAAATTGATAATCGAAGTAAAAGGTCGAGAGGCCAATATGCCTCAAAGAATCGTCTGAAAGATAAGAAAGTGGATTATATGGGAAAGGGAAAGGGATTGGCTGATCATAGCATAGACCAGTTGTTGAGCGGCCCATTTACCGTCTGATCCGAACGAGATATATTTTCTTATTCTTGTGAAATCCATCGGTTTAGTCAGGGGCGTTATTGGAGGCATTCCCCTTTGTCAGCAAATATTTTATCTGGACACCTCCCTAGACATCTTGACGTCTCAAAAATGGAGAAGTAAAATGAGAGTAAATATCGAGATAATCACTTAGAGTAGTTCAAAAATATTATGATGAGTTTTTACGATGATGATAAGTTGTTGTGTCGAGCTTTTTCTCAAACTTTCAAAGACAGTGCTTTGAAGTGGTATAATAGGCTTCTAAAGGGTCAATTAAAGTTTTTGAAATGTTCAAGATGGCCTTCCGAAGGCAAATTATGGGAAGCAATGAACTCAGAGGAAATTGAGACACCATAATTCATTGTCACCAACTTGCTGGTGAAATTTTAAAGAAATACGTTAGTTGATTTGTGAATACCATAAATGGTTTGGCTGATTGTTACAAACAGGTGGCTATAACATCTCTCAGACAAGGGTTGTTGTCCGGATATTTTACGGACACGGTTACTAGAAAGAAAGCATATGCTTTGGGTGGTCTGTTAAACCAGGTCGGTAAATAAATTACTGTAAAATAAACTAAATTATTGAGGCAAGCTCGACATAGTAAACCTCTTGCAATCGCATCACAACCACATATTGCTGGTTAATTCAAAGTTGCTTCCAATAATCTTCCGCGAGAATCTGCTCAGCCTTCGAGTCGGTGAAGGTTGAATCAATCTGAACAATCCAGACCAAGGGGAAATCAATGGGTTTAACCAAGCTATTTTTCCGCACTAAGTGAAAATATAGCAATAATTTACGATGGGGCTAAAGGTCATGTACAATTTCGAAGGCCTTTGCCTATCCAAACCTCAAGACAAAACCAAAATACTCATTTTTGGAGATATCATAAAGATACGAGACATTATACAAAAGATTGTATATCCTTAAAACAAAAAAAATCACATGTTGATTAAAAATAGGAAATTGATGAATTTTGTTAAAGCACAATGAGCGAATAAACTTGCGCCTAACACAGGAAGAGAGAAAATTGATTTTCCCACTATTCGAATGCCAGCTATGGAAGATCCTTAAGCAGAGCACGCTATGGTGATTATGGAGCAGTAAGATGTGGACTCATAATATTTGGATCCAGATCCGGACCGAGGTCATGTGAATATGATAAGTAAAAGAAATTGAACGGTTTCTAGGTTATGTCAGTTCTTCGAATCATTAACAATATTCGGGGGAAATACGATGACGGAAAAATGTCAAATCATTCGTATCAAAACTCTACACCATTTATAGTTTTTGATGAAGATGGTCTGAGAAATATTGTTGGGCCACATGAAGATGTTGTGGTAATTGGGGTTCTATTGAAGAAACAGAATTTTAAAGGATCAGAACGATACATGCAGCTCAACTAATGTACTATTTTTGTATGCTTACAAGCAAATGAAGAACCCAGTTGTTATTCAATATTCAAATCCAACCAAATGGGGATATACGGGAAACTCTACAGATGTAGTTGGGGAATTTGAAGGAGAGACAATTCTTGGCAGTGGGCCATTTAAGAAAACTATCATAGTGTTGTTTGTGGTGGTAAATTGTCTGGTATCTTATAATGTTATTTTTTTGCAGGTATTGGCTTTCAAAGATGCATGTCGTTGCATCAACCATTCATCAATGCTTGAAATATGATGTTGGAGCCCAAGTCGGAGTAGTCAGAAAGTAGCAAGAGAGTGATATGTTATTGCACTTGCCCCAAAATCTCTCGACTCTATAGCTGTTAAACAAATGTAGAAATTAATAGATTCCTCTTTTGATTATAACCCTATAGATGATCTGAGGGAGACTTTTGGTGCAGTTATTCCAATTGAAGAGGTGGAAATTTATAGATTAGCCGATGAGAAAAATGCCAGGGTTAGATCTAAGTTACCAATGAAGTTACAAGAATAATTGTTGATCTTTTTGTCCAAGTATTTACATGTGTTTACATGATACAGTGAAGATGTAACAGGTATGCTAGCCAATATTATATATCATAAATTATCAGTACGATCAGACGCATGCCCTGTAATTCAAAGAAAATGGCATTTTCTAAAGATAAATCTAAAGTAATTTGTAAAGAAGTGGATCACTTAACAAAATTAAGTCATGTAAGGGAATCTCAATACCCGTTATGGATAACAAACCCGGTGATGGTAAAGAATAAAAGTGGACAATGGAGAATATGTATTGATATTATCGATCTCGATAGGGCTTGTGCCTTGGATAGACCAATTGGTCGATTCCACCTCTGGCAACAAATTATTATCTTTCATGGATGATTTTGCTGGTTACAACCGGATCTAAATGGTTCTGAAGGATCAAGATCATACTACGTTGGACCCGGTCGGGGCTATATTGTTACAAGGTGAACCTTTTGGTTCAAAGAATGTTGGGGCTACGTATCAGCGTTTAGTGAACAAGGCATATGCTAGCCCAATTGGCAGAAATTTAGAGATATATCTTGATTATATGATGGTGAAACGTGTAAAGGATGATGACTATTTGTGTGATCTCAAATAAACTTTCTCTAACTTAAAAGCCATTAATTTAACGTTAAATCCGGAAAAGTGTACTTTTGGTGTGCGATCCAGAAACCTTTTAAGCTATATCATCAATGAAAAACAGATTCAAGCATATCCGGCACAATTAGATTCGTTATTAACCATGGACCCTCCCCCCCCCCCTAAGATCCACAAAAGAAGTCCAAGTGTTAACTGGAAGATTACGAACATTGAATTGATTTGTGTCATAAACATTAGATAATGTGCACATTTCTTTCAAATATTAAGAAACGCAAAAGAATTCGATTGGTCTCCGAACTGTCAAAAAATGTTTATGGAAATAATAAAGCATTTGTCTTGTCCCAAAACTTTGTTCAGACCAGGAGAATAAGAAAGATTTTACATATATTTGGATGTCTCAGATCACGCTGTAAGTGCAGTTTTAGTTCCGGAGGTTGATAATTACCCTTTTCTAGTGTACTACATTAGTAAGACTTTTTTAAATATGGAAACAAGATATCTAAAGTTAGAAAAGTTAGCTCTAGTCTTGGTTATAACTGCCAAAAGATAAGGGCTTATTTTCAAGCATTAACTATTACGGTTCAAACTTATTTTCCATTGAAAATTATGTTGCAAAAGCCAAATGTATCGTTTCGAATGACGATGTGGTCTGTCGAATTAGGGGGGTTATGATATTGATTTTTCCTCTCGAACAACAATCAATGAACAAGTTTTAGCATATTTCTTGGTGAAATTTCATTCAAAGCGGCCTTATGTGGAAACCCCTAACATTAAACGAAAAAAAAAAAAAATTACTGGTTCGGATAGATGGCGGATTCAGCATCCTCTTTTGGGGATTCAATGTATCAGGCCATCCATTTTGGTTTCATAGAATTTTATAATGAAACTGAATATGAAGCAACAATCGATGGCATAAGGCTTGCTCATATGTGTAGCAAAAATAATATGATTGGTAAGAGATTCACAATTGTTGATACATCAGGTTTAAGAATTGTCTGAAACAATGAAGGAACAATTAATAAAATATATGCAAGTGGTAAAGAAAATATCTGCTTACTTTAAGAATGTAAAGTATGAGTTTGTACCCGTGGCTAAAAATTTGATGGCTGATTCTTTGTTCACTATTGCATATGTTGAAACTTACCCATGAATATTGATACAAGAATTTCTTTTGACAACAACAACTTTTTAAATGAAAGTTAGAGCTGAAAAAAGTTGTCAGGTGTATAGTAAACCAAGATTGGAGGTATGACATCTAAAGGTACATCACTAAGGGTATTCTTCTTGAATATAAAAGCTTAGCCAATAAGTTGAAGTTTAAAGCGCATAGAGTTTTGGTTTTTGCAGAAGATCTTTACAAGAATATTTTAGCAAACCTTTACTATGTTGTCTTGGATCCAATGAGTCCCAAGTAATTATATCTAAATTACATAACGGAGAAGGTTCTTCCCATTGTGGTTATAGAGGCTTTAAGTATAAGGGTTTTATTGGCAGGAACTTATTTATTTACCATCATGACAGATGCTAAGGAATTGGTTAAACGAAATGATCCATGCCAAAGGTTTGGAAATTCAATTCATGTTCCAGCAATTCCCATGAAGACTATATCTGAAGCAGTTCCCTTTGATAGATGGGGGCTTAACTTAGTTGGCCCACTACCAATGGCTTCTAAGGAATGTCGAACTATTATTTTGGCAGTTGATTATTTTTTAAAGTTGACAGAAGTTGCACCTCTCTCTTAAACTACTTCTAAAACAGTAATAAAATTTATTTTATCTAATATATGTTGCAAGTTCTGAATACCTGTGAGTATTACAACACACAATGGCCCTCAATTTTACAATAAAGATATATAAATGTTTTGTGCATCAAGAGGAATCCAAAATTATTTTTCTCCAGCTTTATATCCACAATCCAAATGACAGGTCGAAGTGGTAAACGGAACCATTTTAAAAGGCTTTAAAAATAATTTAGAGTGGGAATCAGGAAAATGGTCAAGCTATTTACAAGAAGTGTTGTGGGCTTATAGACTACTCCACATACCGCTACACAAGAGTCTCATTTTACCTTGGTCTACGGGATGGATGCAATAGCCCTAATAGGATATAGTCTTTCCTCTTTCAGAGTCTAAAATTATTCCGAAGAAGATAATGAGATCGCAGTAAGGGCTCATCTATCAAAGGGAACTGCTTCAGAGTCTAAAATTACTCAAAGCTTATTTAAGAATGATGTACTATCAAAGATTAATGAGGAGTAGATTTTCATCAAAAATACGAAGAAGAGGATTCCATATTGGAGATAAAGTTATGAGAAAAGTGTTTTTACATACTAAAGATAAGAAATTTGGAAAGATTTCTCCGAATTGGGAAGGCCTCTATATTGTTGTAGAAAGAATCAATAGTGGAATGTATCGGTTAGTTGATCAAGAATTCATACCATTGAGACCCCCATGGAATCATGAAAATATGATATTATACTTTGAGTGAAGTTTTGTAAATATTTAATTTACCTTTGTTTAATGTAAATATTTAAGGGGCATATTATTTCCCACCTTGGTAGCTCGAGGAGATTTTAATGGGTGTTTGTATCATCAATCTACCACTTTTTGCCTTTCAAAAATATTGTTTCTAAGTATATTCGTAATTTTGTGTATCTTTGAATGGATTACCTTTGAATGGCTTGTGTTTGACATTTTGTACCTTCGAGTGGTTTGTGTTTGAAATTTTGTATGCCTTCGAATGGATTACCTTCGAATGGCTTGTGTTTGAAATTTTATTCCTTTGAATTGATTACCTTCGAATGGCTTGTGTTTGAAATTTTGTATGCCTTTGAATGGATCGCTTTCGAATGATTTGTTATTATGGGTAAAGGTATTCGAAATAAATTTGAAGTTTGAAGTAAGTTGGAAGAGATATAAAAAAAATGAAACAAAGTTCATTAAATCAAAATTAATAACAAAATCCCTTCATATTGTTCAAGCATTCATAACAAAAAATGCTTTGATATTTTCAAAGGCTTACACAAATATCCAACATAGCATTACAAAATCTCCTTACATAATAAGGACTTATACAAAATTCTACAATTTGACATTATTAACTTTTGGGTTTTTTCCCTTCGTTATTTTTTTCTTTTTCATCCAAACTTCCCTTTTCACAATCCATTTCTACAGAATTATCGTTTGACGACTCATCAGAAGCACTCATTTCATCTACCAAAGGTATATCCGGGGGTAAACATTTCTCTTGCACTTACCACCATAAAGAGCTAATGGTTAGTTTTGGAAACTTTTTTGTAAAATACCAAGACCATGTCCGACTTGATCGAAGCGTCCCATTCATTAAATTTATTTATAGTGGTGTTGGTGTATGCTTCAACTGAATCGTATGCTTCCTTTGTAGACTTGGATTATAGAGATTTGGTTTTGTCTTCTAATTCTTTCTTCAAATTTTCTAGAGTCTGTTTTTCATCCAAGTTCTGATCCATAGCTTTTTTATTTGATTTTGCTGAGATTTCAATAAAGTAATCTCAGTGGAACTGGATACCATGTTCGACTGGATATTGATTTTGCATGAAAAGTCTTTCTTTGGTATCATGATTCGTGTGGGATGTGTACACATGCTCATCATCTCCTCTGTTCCCCTCATTTTCAAGAGGGGTATCTTTCTGCATATCTGTATTCATGATGATCTACGCAGGATAATCTGCGAGACATGATTTGAATCCTACTATTCGGGTACATTTCCTCGCATTGTGGTCGTCAATCTGGTGATGACAAAATCTGGTCAGATGGTATTTAAGGTAAATGATTAGATATTGTATTTAATTTTGAGTAAATGGTAAAGAGGTAATAGAGGTGCTAGGTATTAATGAGTAGAGAGCGAATGTTCCAACCTATTAAATATTGTTTTTGGACTATTTATAGGACAATTTCTGGTCTATGCATCAACCGGGTCAGGTAATGCGTATGGGATAGTCTCTTGAGCCCCCAAACCCAATAACATATAGAACTAGTAAACAACTTAGTCACTAAGCACCCAGCTTACTCAATGTGGTTTCTATTATGAGTCTTAAATCCCTCCTAAGACAATTACAATCAACTTTCCATTCTTAGCCTCCAATGATATCTGACCCTATCATTACCAATCAGAACTATATACTTTAAAGATCAGAATTGCTAGTACTCTAATAATAAATAAAATACATTACGGGTTTTAGAAACACACCCTTATGTACATTTTTTAATTATTGTTTGACAAAAGAGATAATCTTAAGCTTGTCCAAAAATGGTGGGATTTAATAACCAAATTTATTAAGACGTGCGATGTTGGCCGATAAGCGTTTAAGTTTGGTAATAAATACGTGAACCTCATAAAAAACGATGGCAAACTAATTTTTAGTATCAAGTGTGAACATAACGAATGTTACTTAGTAAAAAAAATTAAGGTCATTATGTTATATGGTAAAGAAGAGTATTCACATATAATTATCACATACTTCAAGGAGATGCTAGACAAAAAAATACCAAGAGACTCCCTTTTAGATAATAAAGAATAGAATAAAGGTAATAAATTCAACTTAAGTACTACTATATAATATCTCTGCCATTTAACTTAATCGATTAATTAAGATAAACTGTTGAAAATAAAAATAATATGAGACGATACCAAATTTACTTGCAATACAATTGTACTCTTTATGTTATTAGCATGATCTATCTTATTCTCCTCCACTTCATGAGATGTGATAGCTTCAACCATGTTTCATTGCACTGAAAACATAGATAAAATCAACGATTAAGGTTGGACTTAAATGCTTTGGAGAAATTGGTAAGGTCGATGAGAAATTGTTTACCCAACAGTTTTTTAAAAAAATGCATATAATGTGTAATTATGTTAGTGATTAGTAACTTATCCTGTTTGTTACCAAGTTTTTTATAACATCAAATTCTCTCTTATTGATTGTTTCAAATATTTGGGTGCATGCACTTGCACATGAACATCCAACGATATGAACATTTTAAGATTGCATTTTGTTGCTTTAAATGGTTTGCACTAGACAGAACTTATGTGGATAACAAATTATGTAGACATGTGATGATAACACATATTACAAGAGAAAAAAATAATGCCGACAATTCGCCTCAATATTCACCCAAAAGATAATACATGATGGAGCATATTGAGGAAATATATGATACTGTAATTATGAATGAAGACGAACTTGACCATTTAGTAGGTAACAAGAACAACATGGAAGATAAGAAAACTAATGATATCACTTTAAGAGAAGACGATAAAACAAATACATACGTAAATAATGGAAAACAAGTGATAGTCGTAAATGTGGTAGTTCATCAAGCGAATGTTGGGGTAAAGAATGATAACCTGCTTGTAATTAATGAAAACCATAAAATGAAGAATGTAGATGATGATGATCATATAGTAAATACTGACGAATATGGGGTTGTTCAATTAATTGTTAATGCAAAATATGTAAAAGTGCGTAGTAAGGAGATACAAGTACAAAATAATGAGATTATTGAAACTGCGCAGGCGATTAAAGACTAGCACTTGGAAAAAATGTATAAGAGATGAATAAACATTATACAAGCAATATAATTGAAAATATTACCAATAAAAGGGAGGTGGATATACAAAATGAAAGCGACCAACCTATCATGAAAATTTAAAAAACAGTGGAAAAGTTGCACACTTGATCAATGATCAAAAATATTTTTGGATGATATAAATTTCGTAAGACATGTGTATGTCGAATACAACTAGTTTCGTAATACATATATATATCGTAAAATATTGACTATGACGATTTTTTTTAAAATCAGGGAGACCAAAACCAAAGTGATGGTGACCAACTAGTCGTGGACATTGAACAGACTGTAGGAGAGGTAAACATATAATTAATTATTACAAAGTATTAATTTCACAAGATAGTTGTATGCCGAATACAACTAGTTTTGTAATAGATGTAAAGATCTATAAATTTAAATTGACTAAGATGACATATTTGTTTTTTTAGGGAGACCAAAACCAAAATGGTGTTGAAAAATCTGCCAATGAGAAAGCATTATATAAAATAAATGATATCAACCACCTATAGACATTGAACAATCCGTGGAAGAGATACACATTTGATCAATAATTAAAAATGGTTTACTTCGTAAGATATATGCCAACCAGTTTTCGAATAAATATACACATATACATTTCGCAAGACATATACTTCAATGGATTAGTTTTAGGAAATCTACCAAAAAGACGGTGAATATACAAAATGTAAACGATCAACAAGATAAGTGACCTGGCTTTATAAAAAAATCAACACCAAAAGTTGACTTGTCTTGTTAGATACAAAACAACGATACAAAATTGCCAATATTATAGAATGATGTTAAAAACTAGAGTTGACAAAATTGTATGGAGAATATATAAACGGATTTATATAAACACCCAAATTCGAACTTTCTTATTTGCGTTGATAGCTTGAAGTAAATAATGGAACAATACCAACTTGATAATACGGTAGATATGTAATTATGTAAATTGTGCAAATACAATTACGATTGTTTCTTAATATTTGATTAGTTGATACGTGTGTCTAATTATGTAGGTAATTGGTGCTTATATTTATATTATTCTAAATCATAATTAATTTTAAGTAAAATCTAAATATATAGAAGATATAATTAAGAAGGAAATCAATATATATGGTCATACATATGTAACCTTGTGTGTCTTTAAAATAACAATACTCTTTTAAAGCTTTTAGAATAAGTTTTTAATATTTATTATCATGTAGACATTTCTAAATAAATGTAAGGTCGGCAATCTTCAATGTTTGGTCGACAAGTTTTTTTAATAAAATGGATCAGAAAACTAACTCGGTCATCATTCTATTATGCACGGAAGAAACATATAAAAAATAAACGAGTAGATGTTAATGATTATTAGCATTGAGAATAAGTTAGTATACCACTTCAACCCGTTGGTGGAAAAGTTAGATAAAAAAGTAAAAGACTAATATCTGAAGGTATGTGATGAGATGATAAGTTTTATTAGGTTTTACTCAATTAATTGCGCAAGTCTTAGTTTGTATTTTTTTTTGTAGTACTATAACTTTACCCCAGTTTTGCACACTAATTTTATGAAATATTTGGATTTTTAATACTTATGTATGAGAAGGTTATTGCTACCAAAATGAAAAATTATTATGATATCCCAAAGAGAAAGTGAATAATTAGTAGTGGGTAGTATAGACTTTGAGGTTGGAATGTGTCGTATGGCGCAAGAGTTTGTTGAAGACGGAAAGGTCACAACACTAAGACGTTGGGATGGGCGACCACTCAAATAGTAGATTTACTTTAACTTCTTTTAAATGATACAAAAATTGTTTGCTACCACTCACATAATCCAATGTTTATATCGTTTATATCGTACTGATGTTTTAGATTATTGTTTAACTTTTGGTGATAAAACGTTCGCATTAAATGAAAGAAAATATTTGAAAGCAACTTTGCCTTAGTTTTGCATATATCAGTTTGCTTGGTTACACAAATATAAAAATGTATTGTTTTTCATGCATATTTCGTAAGAATTATGATATACTTTAGTATTCATTGTCTATGTTAAAAACAATAATACTAAGTTTTTACATATATTAGTTCTCATTGTTTCGTGCATGCATACATCATATTCCACATATAAATTATATGATATTTTGCATATATAATATTAAAGTTTTTTATATCATAATCTTCTTGTATATGCAAATTCAAGGATCAACAAATAATTGATTCAAATCTAACCGTTTAATTCATAACATACTTACAATCCCAATTTTATAATAAACAAACAATGGATTAAAGCACATTAACATTATATCTTTCACAAAACTGTAATCCCAATTTACAATGAATAAGTAATGGGTTCAAACCTTCACATTACATTCAAATACACAATCAACAAATACAAGAACAACAAATACAGCTAAAACAAATCAGATAACTTGCACGGGTCAACCTCCGTTTATTTTTTATGGAATTAGTAATACACAAATATAATACTATGCACAAGTCTAGCTTAACACTACGCGAGAGGTCGGAAAATTGAAAACTTAGAACCAAATTTAGATATTTTAGAAAATTTTGTATCATATTGTAGTTGTCGAGATATTGTATTTAATATAAGGATAAAATATGACAATATCCACCAATTGATGAAAGACAATCGGGTAAAAGTTAAAGGCATGTACTGCTTTATACACGTTTCACAATGACTTGGCTGCTATATAAATCATATGCTTCACAAAACCAGTCTTACTAAATTATAACCTACCACTTGTAAGATACATTTTAATGCACATGAAAATAAGTTACAAAACATGCAACTCAAGTACTACTCATGCATCGAATGCTGATTTTGTATTAAAATCTTGGTGTAATCTCAATTTTAGAATCAACAAACAATGGATTAAAACCTTAATAGTACATTAACAGCAAATTGTAACTCCAATTTTGTAATCAACAAAGAATCGATTAAAACTCATTAACATTACATCAATAACCAAACTTTAATCCCAATTTCAAAATAAACAAATAATTAATAGATACCATCACATTACATTCATAATAATAAAACATATGTAAAAACAACAAATACACATAAAACAAATCAAATGATACATATTCACTTTCAGAACCCCATTTCCAGCTTCTATTGTCCGTAAATCTCTCTTCAATCCAAATAGAATATCTTTTGATAAAACCGTTATTGAAGAATCAACAAATTTAAAAAATCCAGAAGCCTCTTCAATGGGTCATATTAGATAGAAAATCATAATATCTAATAAAAACAATAATATTAGAACAAGGTGGAAATATAACCCTATCTGACGCGAAGGAAATAATCTCTCGTTTGGAGTACCTAATCAGAGAACCAGGTGAAGATGAAGTTAATTAGTGTATTCGCTCATATTTTTAAATTTTTGAAACAAACTCAGAATGGTGTTAATGTTTATTCCTACATGAGAAAATATATAAATAAAAGCATCATGAAGACAATTTCAAGACCCGAACAACCTCTCGATTTTCTTCGATGAACGAATTGAAAAGTTGTCTTAATAAGTATCATTACTTAGACGAGTTGTTTCAAATACTTCTCCAAGAGAAGGCTCTTCAAAGGTAAAAGTAAATGAACCTAATCCCTTCAATGGTTCAAGAAACTCAAAAGAACTTGATAATTTCTCGTGGGATCTCGAAAACTACTTCCAAGCTTCCAAAATCCCAGAGGCTTTAGTATTGAGAGTGTAAACACTTATTATAATATCTCGAGGTATTAATTCTTTATTAATATAGTAAAGGTTGGAGTCAAAGTCTTGTAAACTTGTGTGTGTCCTTTTCCTTGTTGTCTAATCTTGTGTATTGTTGTGAAATTTGAAAATAATTGCTCACAGTTATGAGTTAAATGTTAAAGTATCAAACTTACTTTGACATAGGGAAGAAGGCTGACTAAATTAGGCACTTTAGGCCGCACACGGCGAAAAAAATCATAGCTAAAAATTAGTAGTATGACAACTGGTATCAGAGCGGGTTTTGAAACATCTAAAATTTTGAAGATCGTATTTAATCAGATTGGAAGACTACCAAATTGGTATTAGAATAATGTCGAAAGATGACCCTATCCGATGTTAAAGAAAAAATATCTTGTTTGGAGTACCTGATCGGAGAACCAAGTGAAGATGGAGTTAGTATATTTGTTCATATTTCTAAATTTTAGGAGAAAATTTAGAATGGTGTCAATATCTATCCCGACATGAGGAAAAATATAGATGAAAGCATCATGAAGACAATTTAAGACACGAACAACATCTCAAATTTCTTCGATGAACGAATTAAAAATATTTCTAAAGAAGTATCATTACTTAAACGGGTTATTTCAAATACTTCTTCAAAAGAAGGGTTTTCAAAGGTAAAAGTACATTAACCTAAGCCCTCCAATGGTTCAAGGAACTCAAAAGAACTTGAGAATTTATTATGGAATCTTAAAAACTACTTCCAAGCTTCCAAAATCCAAAAGGATTCAATATTGAGAGTGTAAACACTTATTGTAATATCAGGAGAATATTACTCCTTTATTAATATAGTAAAGGTTGGAACGGAGTCCTGTAAACGTGTGTGTGATTTTCCTTGTTGTCTAATCTTGTATGTTGTCATGTAATTCGAAAAAAAACTTGCTCAAAGTTCTTGTTTAAGTGTTAAAGTGTCAAACTTAGTTTAACATAGGGAAAAGGCTAACTAAAGTAGGCACTTTAGGCCACACACGACAAAAAATCCATAGCGAAAAAATAACTGTGTCACAACTGGTATCCGAGCGGGTTTTGAAGCATCTACAATTTGGAATACCGTGTTCAATCAAATTGCAAGGATACCAAATGGGTATTCGAACAAGGTGGAAACATAACCATATCCGACGCAAAGGAAAGAATCTCTCGTTTGGAGTACCTAATTGGAGAACCAGGTGAATGTAGAGTTAGTGTATTCGCTCATATTTCCGAATTGTCGGAGCCAATTCAAACTGGTGTTAATATTCATTCTGACATGATAAAATATGCTGATGAAAGCATCATGAATACCATTCAAAACTCGAAGAACCTCTCGATTTTCTTCGATAAACGAATTAAAAAGTTGTCTTAATAAGTATCATTACGTAGACGGTTGTTTCAAATACTTCTCCAAGAGAAGTCTCTTCAAAGGTAAAATTACATGAACCTTAGTGAGGATAATTTCTGATTTTAGGGTATTTTAGGGAGTTCGAGAATTGAATCTTATTTAATTTGGGTAGAGAGTAGTGAGATAAAGGAGTTGTATGATTGTATTTAATGTTTTAGACAAAATCCAACCTCTTAAATGAAGTTGGTTGGGGATTTATACTAATTCTTTGACCCATGGGCCCATGAGTCAGAACATGGATCCGATTCAATATTAGCACACAATTGAGTCACGTATTGACTGGTCGGTTTGTTCTTAGTTTGTGTAGTTCAAGATATACCCAAACTGACCTGTAGTTTTCATAGATGTGTCCTTCCAAAAATATTTGACCATATCAAACCTAAGATCTTGAATGGTTCAAGGAACTTAAAAGAACTTAAAAAATTCTTGTGGGAACTTGAAAATTACTATAAAGCTTCAAAAATCCTAGAGAATTTAGTATTGAGAGTGTAAACACTTATTGTAATATCTGGAGGTATTATTTCTTTATTAATATAATAAACGTTAGGGTCGGAGTCCCGTAAACTTTTGTGTGTGCTTTTTCTTAGTGTCTAGTCTTGTGTGTTGTTGTGCAATTCAAAAACACTTGCTCACAATTCTGAGTTAAGTGTTAAAGTGTCAAACTTAGTTTGATATAGAGAAGAAGGCTGACTAAAGTAGGCACATTATGACACATACAACGAAAAATTCATAGCAAAAAATTAACTATGTCACAACTGGTACTAGAGCGGGTTTTGAAGCATGTACAATTTGGAATAACATGTTCAACTAGACTGCAAGGTTACCAAATTTTTATTAGAATAAGGTGGAAAGATAACCCTATCTGAAACGAATGAAGAAATCTCTTGTTTGGAGTACTTAATCGAAGAACCATGTGAAGATGAAGTTATTTTATTCGCTAATATTTCTGAATTTTCGTAGCAAATTCAGAAAGGTGCCAATATTCATTCCGGCCTGAGAAAATATATAGATGAAAGGATCATGAAGACAATTCAAGACGCGAACAACTTCTCAATTTGCTTCGATAAATGAATTGAAAATTTGTTTTTAGAAGTATCATTACTTAGACGGGTTGTTTCCAATACTTCTCTAATAGAATACTTTTCAAAGGTAAACGTACTTGATCCTAAGCCCTTCAATAATTCAAGGAACTCAAACTAACTTGAGAATTTTTTATGGGATCTTGAACATTACTTCTAAGATGCCAAAATCCCGGACGCGGAGCAAGTGACATTTTATAGTATGTACCTAACAGGAGATGCAAAGTTATGATGGAGAGACGATCTAGAAGATAACACCAATGATCATAGGTTTCAAGAGAGAACTTGAAGTTATTGCGACATACTAGTTCCATATGTAACTACGTGACTGAGTTAGGTTCTTTAATGTTTGACAAAAATTATATTTTCGAGGCGAAAAATTTATTCAACTTTTTTTCAGGATTTCAAAATTGAGCACAAGTGGAGTTACACATGCAAGGAGTTTCAAATATTCCTAGCGCCATGGCTGCAGTCGAGGGTCTAAGGGATTTTAAACAACAAGTTTCTTCAATCACCATTGTGGAGAAGAGAAAACCATATAAGAGTAACCAAGTTGACAACAAAAACAATACTAGGACGCTTAATACCAAGACAAAACATGGTGGTAACAACAATGGTAAGGAAGATGACACGTTATCAAGAAAGGGATGTTTCATTTTTTGATGATGCCCATCGTGCGCATGATTGTCAAAGGCGTGCAAAATTGGTTGCGTTTGCCGCAGACAGTGAGGATAGTGATGGATATGTCAATCCTCTACAGTTACTTAACTTTATATCCCAGGATTATCATATACCACATAACATGCTAATGCAAACCATGGTGAAGGTAAATGGGAAGACAGTCAAAGCAATATTTGACTCATGAGCAACGCACAATATTTTGGCCATAAGAGAAGTTAGAAAACTTTTCCTAGAACTAACAGAAGCACAATCAATGTCAGAACTACAAAATTAAATACGAAACAAGTATGTAGAATGGCTATCACAAACTTAAACGTTAGTGAATGGCAATGACAATGCAAGGTAATGGTGGCGTCGCTCGATGATTTCGACTTAATACTCGTAATGGACATCCTCGTGAAAGCCAAGGTAATGTTGGTATTATATTTGAATGGAATGTTTATCAATGATGAAATTTGTCCATGTTTCATGAAATTGGAGCGACTGAATGGAAAAAGGAGGGAGATCACATCACAAGTATCCCAAACCTTGAAGATTAAGGAATATTTGTGTAGAGAGTATGTCACGGCTTATGTTGCAGCGTTGGTGAAGATAAAAAAGGACAGAGAGGTAGAAGTCCCGACCAAAATAGAAGAAGGACTTCAAGATGTCAATGACGTAATGCCACCAGAGTTACCAAAAGAACTCCATTTTCGAAGCGAGATCAACCAAATGATCGAGTTAGATCTTAAAGACAGGACACCATCAAATACGACATACAAAACGAACTCGACATAATTGAAAGAACTACAAAATCAACGGGGTGGCTTACAAGATGGGGGATCAATCAATCTTCCAAGGCGCCTTCAGACGCCATGAGTCTACTTCATCAGAAACAACATGAAGAGTTCAACATTAAACAAGGTAACTAGTAAAGTTAGATACAGAAGGATGTACACAAAGAGGAGGATATTTTGGACTAGATACCTCCCAACAAAGTGGAAAACCTAAGAGGTTTCTTAGGCTTGGAAAATTACAATCGTCGGTTCATCAAGGGCTATTCCGCGGTTGGAATCCCTCTGACTAACTTGTTGAAGACAAAAAGAGTTTGGAATAGTCAGACCAAATGTAAGCTTACATTCAACAACTCAAAATTAGCAACTTGCAACTTGTTGTATGTCACGGTTGGCATTCTAAGAGGAACCAACGATATTGTTCAGAATGATCTATCAAAGAAGACGCATACTACAAAACGTGCGAATCTTGGATGTGAAATGGATGGTAACTCTTCTATATAGATAATTTTACTCGCAAAAACTTAGAAAGGACATGATGGATCATGTCAAGCCTTGTCCAAAGTACAAATCCACATTCGACTAGCCAACAATTAATACTTGTCGTATGCTATGATGGCATGTTTGGGCTAACAAGCATGAGAACCAAATACAAAGGGAGACACAATACACTCAATGGGCTTGTCACTCAGGTATTGATCATATGATGACTCTCTTATCTTGGTCATATTATTGGCCAAAGATAGAAAAAGGCGTAACAGACTATGTGAAGACTTGTTTAGATGGTCAAGTAGATAAGAAGAAAATGAAGCAAACATGCTTAGTTGTCACTCATTCCTGATAAACCATGGATCTCAGCCTCAAATAAAATTATCTCTGGAAAGACATGCAGATCAGAATTGATGATTTCCACAACAAACCATCCACAAATAAATGAATTTATCAAATACATCAATGCATTGTTAGATAATTTTATAAGGCATGATGCTACCACAAACCAAAGGAAACGGGTAGATTTTCTCTGCGTAACTCAATGTTTCTATATTATTTACAGTTCTTCATCAACACCCGCAGAATTAGTTCTTAGGAGATCATCCAAGAACACCGCTATGAGTGGCTAAACAAGAAGATCAAGGAAGGTTTTCGAAAACCTATCGTTTTTATAAAGACAATGAAGATCTCATATACTTAAGGAAAGAGGTAGATAAGATCCTAGAGACTCGCATAAAAGAGGAAAGGAAGTTAAACCTGAAAATAAAAAAATTGGTCTGATAGAAAAGAAAAAACCCAGGAGACGCAACGTAGGAATGAAAAAACCTATGGAAGTTTGAAGATAAAGTCATGAAACATATGAATGACGCTCTAATGAGGACATCAGACTCACACGATGGGGGTAGTTTGTAATACTCTTACAAGTTAGCACGCGCTAGTCGCTAGATGGGCCACATTGGCACCACAATATGGACACAGACTAGCAACCTTATTTGGTACACTCTAGATATTTGGTGGGATCTTCACACAATCTTATAAATTTGTACAGACAAGAGGAATGGCTAAGGAAAAGGAAATTATGGAAAAGACAAGGAGTATGGTAGCTGGATTTGGCGTGAAATATAGCACAATTGGAGTGAATGTATCTTGTTAAGGCATTAGCTAAAGACATTATATTATCTTTATAACAAGATACTATTCAGTTGGTCATAAGTGTTTTAATTCCTCAGCCAAATAATTCAAAGTATTGATTTGGCACATGGGGGGACAATTAGGTCAAAATGGTGGAACTTTGGTTCAAGTGCAAATGGGTCTGTATGAAGTGTAAAATTACTGTGGATTGAGAATGAAACTGGAAGGAGTATAGACAAAAAATGGCTCGAAGAAATTCAAATGTAGCCCAATGTGGCCAGGAGGTCAGGTTGGACCAGACTGGGCCAGATCATACCAAAATGCAAAACGATTAGTCAACCTTCCCACACTAAGATCAACACAGAGTATTATTTTATGAGATATCTCACTAAGGAACCAGTAACACACTCAATAAAAACTTTAGGACAATGACTCCGGTGGTCACTCATATTTATAAGTAGAATTTGGGTTACATTTTGCACTAACAAGTTTAGAATTCTACCCTAACTCTTTACACGAACTCTCTCAAATTTATTCTCCGAACAACATTATAAGTCTGCTGACCTTACATATTATAGACTGAAAAACGTAACCTCTAAGTGTAAACCACCCACTAGAGACTTACCAGGTTTGTTGGCATAATATTGAGTGTTTGATTTACCTAGGAAAATCTGTTCTATTTGATGTGAAACTTCTCCAGTAACCTCTTGTGCAGTTGTACCATATGTGGTTAAATTTGAGCTTGAGTAAAATTCATGTTTTTCTAGATATTCTGAAAACGGTGCACTGCTAGCCACTTAGACTGTGCCCATTGTGGGCCATAAACAGTTACCCCGGTGTCGTTTCTTTCCACACACCATTTTTATCGAGCCAACTTATGGCAGTTACTTCATGTGAGTCATTTTAAACTAACAACCAAAACTCGGTTCAATTGGATCACTAGGATCCACGCTACTCACCTATGGGTTTGTATCCCTCTTCTTGGAGGCCTCGTAGTTCCCAAACTCATTTGGCATTATGTTTTGGCCTAGTAGCTCCAAATTAACATATAAACCGTTAATGAAACTTTGGCCCATGAAATATTCTCTTTAGCATGGTACCGTTTCCCATTTAGTCATTCTAGCCCTGTTTTCTTGACCAATGGCCACGCTCTGGCCCATATGGCTGGTCTGCGGCCACACTCTGGCTCAATTTAGTAGGCCAATGGTCAAACAATATATTTCTAGTGACGCCACTTTGCGTACAATTAGCCTAACTTGATTATAATATCGTCCAAACTCTTCATTTCTTCGTGTAATTACTTTTCTTTCATCTTCTATGATATCAAACTTCCCTTAGAACCCAAATTAGCCTCTTTTAGCCCACCATAGATTATCGCAACACTCGTTTGACTCTCGTTTCCCACCATTGAGCTTTCTTTCATTCGTCATGACCTTGCACTTGGAATTATTCTTGCCAAACTTCATGGCTTTGTCACATAGCTTCTAGAATTAACAAGGTTGCTCACTTTGGCTCCACATTAGCACACACACGGTCGAGCCCATTTCATGTCATTGCTCATTCTCTATGCCAATCCTCCTTTGCTCGTTCCCACACCAATGTATCGTGTGTCTTCTTCGGTTTCCTTTATACTTGTGCCTCTGCCACATATGCTTAGTGTCTTTAACCCATAGTCTCTATATCCCTTTATTAAGGTCTTACATACCTCCCGCACTAAATTGTTTAATTACCACATCGAACCCGTAATCCTAAGTTTGTAGGAATGCTTTTGGTATCGATCGGGCTTTCTTGATGTTGCTAAATTTAGCCTCGACCGGACTTCCCAAGTAACTCTACTACTTATCCTCCCTGAATTTCTTTTCAAACCTTCAACACAATCAAATTTTAGATCAATTATTTATCCTCGTGGGCTTCTTCTTTTATTATGAAACGACCCATCATCTCATTTATTCTCATCTAACTCGCGTCCTTGTCATAAGATTCGTCCTCAGCTGGTCACCACCCTCCTTATATTCTTACGCTTCTCTTTTAATAGGCTCGTCCTCTGTTGGTCTCCTCCATCCTTGAACATCGCACAAATTTGTTAGACGAAATGAATTAGGTGAGACCCAACAGAATCAACTGTTTTGTGTCCCACCATTTGTCGCCCCTGGATTTTCTCCGCTCGTCTCCTTGCACCACTATTCTCTTAAGTGGTGGCTTGTATGGGCGCTTCCTCGCCCAATGTGGGCATTGACAATTGCTCGAGAAAGCTTTGTGGATTTTCAGGGTCCTTCATATGCTAGCTTCCTCTTCTCCCTTTCTAATACTTCCGGCTTGCTCCATTCTTGGTACAAAGACTTTGTGTCTTTTGTCCTCTTTCGTCGCAATATCTCATATCTTAAGATTGACCGGGTCATCATCTTCATCAACCAAATTGGCCGCATTCATTTGGCCCTCTCTTTCTTGCTTGAATATCTATTTTTTTGCGCACGATTTTTTATATTAGTAAAACATTTGGTACATTCTGGCGGACCAAGTTTGTGTGTGCTGTTTTTAACACAATGTCTTTGAATCTTCTCATAGAATTGAAATCCTTTCCCTTAAGACTTATATCCCGAAATTCATCTCTATGCTACTATTTTTATTTGAACTCCGCTCAAATCCTAACCTAGGCAGTAACTCTACGCTCTGATACCACTTGTCACAGGGTCAAAATCTACTAAAAGAAAATTTTCTGCTTGTGCAACCTAAAGCTCCAACTTTAGTCAGCCTTCTCACACTAAGATTCTGAAAATGACATGTTGTTGGTCATTCAGACTGTGCTAGTTGTGGGCCAAAAATAGTTACCCCATGTCTTTTCTTTCCACATGCCACTTTTCTCGGACCAACTTCTAACAGTTACTTTTTGTACTTGATTTGCACTTAACCACCAAAACCCGCTTCAATGGATAACTAGGATTTGCGCTACTTACCTATGGGCTTGGATTTCCCTCATTAGAGGCCTCATAGTTCCCCCAACTCATTTGGCTCTGTGATTTGGCATGGTAGCTCCATATTAACATAGAATACATTAAGAAAATTTTGGTCCACTAAACCGTTTCTTTGGCGCAATAATTTATCCCATTTAGTCATTATGGCCCTATTTTCTGGACCAGTGGCCACACTATGGCCTGTCCGACTAGCCTGCAGCCACACTCTAGCTCAATTTGGTCGGCCAATATTCGCACACTATCTGGCCAATGGCGTCACTATGCGTACCAACAGTCTACCTTGACTATAATATCGTGTCAACGTTTTTTTTTTTTCGTACCATTCCTTTTCTTTCACCTTCTATGATACCATACTGCATTTTTCACCTAAATTAGCCATTTTACCCCACATAGCTTGTCGCAACAATCGCTTGACTTCCGTTTCCCACCCTTGACCTTGCATTCATCCGGTATGACCTTGCACCTTACCTTCTTCTCGCAAACCCTCACTGTTTTTCCTTAACCCTTGATTAAAATGAAATTAATCAATATTAAAAATTATTCCACAGTTACTAAACATGTATCAACAATTTATAATGTATTTTATATAATCAAATGAACCTAACTTTTGCAATTATTCTTTAAAGCATGTTCTCTTTCAGAGTGTTGCGATCATCTCTCGATCTCACACAACAAACCTTCTTGTATGGCTGGTTATATCTCTAGTCCCCTACCTCCTACAATTAGGTCATAAATTCTAAGAACCTAGTTTAGACTTTATTGGGTCATGGCCGTAGCAAACTACTCATTCAACCTAATGGTATTGATATATTTCAGGAGCAGATATTACCTCTCGGCCTCAACCTAATTCTATGATCAATCAATTAATCCCATAGAAAATTGAAAGCATTAGGATTAGTATCAATACTAAAGAATAAAATAAAAAGTAAATTAATAAATAAAATATACTATAATAAAAATTGTATACACAGAGGTTTAATAACCCTAGAACAAAAATGTTTTAGCTTCTAGTGAGCATAACCTTATAAGAAAAACAAAATAAGAAGAAAGAAAGAAAAGTAGATTGTTGATGGTCATCAGAATCTCCTTCGTTTGAGTTTTATTTATAAGAAGAGTTATGGACTTTTTTATTTACCCTAATCTTTTAAAAATAAACCACATCGAAAGTATAATTATAATATTAAATAAAATAAAAGAATTAATTTATTCTTTTAAATTATATAATATATTATTACAATTTTACTATAGAAGACCAAATATTTTATTCTCCTAAATATAAAATCATAATATTTATCAAATAAAATAAAAGAATTATATTATTCTTTTAAATTAAATAATAAATATATTATAATATATTCTTAGGAAACTAAATTATTTAGATCGTGATCTTCAATTAATTTCTTATCTTTGACATTTCTTTCTTTCATTCTTTCTCTAATTATCTTCAAGTTTTTGGACTTTATCTTCTTCTTTAATTATAGCTTCTATGCACAATCTTAACTCATTTTTGCTAATTTTGCTCCAATTTCACTAATAAATAAAAAATAACCAAATAAGAGTATTTTTATTCATAATTAATTAAAACTAACAGTTAAATTAGTATAAAAGTAATATAAAATCAATGATAAATATCATTTGATCACTCATACTCACACCAATTTAACATGTCTTCTTCAGTTCCGTTCACACTTTTGCATCTGATAAAATATAGAGATTTAACCAATTAGGTCCAAGAAAACTAAGATTATAAAATAAGTTGATATTTTATGGATCCAATAAATATCTTATATGGATTTGAATCCGTCCATGAAATGTAAACGGCAAATGGTTTCTATGAAAACTTTTTTTTTCTGCTTTTCAACCTTATGTTGGCCTAATATTTAAAAAAAGTGGAAAAAAATACTTAGACTAAATAGAGAAAGAACAATCTGAAAAAAGTGAGGAAATACAACAAGTCGATGTTGAGTGAGTTAAATGAACGAAGTTAATATTCAACGATTTATTATAAGACATGTGAGAAATATTATATAAATTATATATAATAAAAGCAAAATACAAATAATATATATAAAATTGTCTTACTAAATTATACGTTCATAGTTGTGCGATAAATTGTGATACAAATGCAAAGTGATTTCAGAATAATTATAAGTCAAGTACTAAAGTCGCATTGAATGCCAACTTAGCAATACAACTTCAAAAATATGATTAACAACAAAGTGAGAGAAAGAGTAAGACATGGTGCAACATGTTGATTGCCTAAAACACCAATCTAGTTTAAATACAGTGTAGGTGGGTTGTGGTGGCTTTTTTGTTTTCTATATCCTTACCTAGTATCTGTTTATCTCCTCACAAGTCATTGTTTTTCTGAATGAAATGTTTCTTATTTTGTTTTCACCGATTTCATAAATTATAGGTTCATCATAGATTCAATTTAAGAGCTTTGTTGTGTTAAATCATAAGTATTATTTATTGCATTATGTGATCTCATTTGTTGTATGAGATAAGTGAACATTTTACTACTATTAAACTGCATGCAGTACCTAAGTTGTGGTTGTGCTTATCTTTTGTTGTTTTTGGTAGTTTGATTGTGTCTAAGCAATCAGTTTTCAACTATCTTTCGCATGTACATGTCATATATAACCCATATCTTATATGTGCTCGTGTGTGTGGTCTTTGAATTGTCTATTAACAGAAATTCTTAACTAGTTAGAAATATTATCTTTATTCTAAAATATTAATATGATAATATTTAGATAAGGAACAATTGTTAATGGTTCAATATATTTAGATCCATAGTTGACCCTATAATGACAATAACGAATACAACAGCGATAAGAATTGAGCATATAAACGTTGCAAAACACACACATTTCTTATGCCTCCTTAAAGTTGTATGTGGTTGTATGTCTATTTATATTTATGTTGAGGATGCACGGGAAAACTGGGAACTAATGACACAAATAATCGAGAGTTGTGATTCTATAAAACCAAGTTTCAATATTGGTGGAACATATATTACACTTAAATATGTGATATAATGGTTATTTTACGCATCAAATACGGAAGAATAAAGAACGAATTCCAGGAAAAAATGTTCAAGCTCACCTTGAACTAATAAGAATATAAAATCGTCAACAATGTAAATGTAAATGTACTCATAATTATATAACAAGAGAATAAGTTGTCAACAATGTAAATGTACTCATAATTATATATTTGTGCAAAAACAATTAACTACATATGGTCCTTCCATGGTTGCATCCATAATTTATTACACCGAAGAATTGTAAAAAAACACTAACTAGCATTAGGTAGATGCAATCAAGATAAAACTAATGAAATTAGTTATGATGTACTGCAAGACTTCCCTCGAAAGATAATTAGTTGTGTAACAATGTTTGTGGTTAGTGTATGAGAAATATTAACTTGGATACATTTTAGTTAATTACATATAATGCATAAACAATATTATTTTAATTAATATGCAAACATTTTTCATGGAACACACACTTACTGGACTACATACAACACCCACAACAAGTAAAATACCACTGACATGTGACGCATTTGTAACTATACATGCTTCTTCAAATGGTTGTATAATGAAAATAATATAATTTTAGTTATATTTAGAACTCTCACAAGATATGAGGTATATATATTATGCAACACTATTAATCTTCAGTATAGTAACATATACAAGCCACTATTTCAAAATATGTGTTCTGAATTTTGATAAGATTTTACATATTCTGTTATGAATGTAGGTTTTGTTAGATATATAGTACTTCATGATGCCGAAAGAGAGACGTTTAGATATGAAGAAGAATTGGTTGAAGATAACGCTAACGCTGAACCTCATAGTTTTTTAATGACGTATAACGAATATATTTATTCACAAATTCATATATGATGGATATGGTGCATACTAAAAGTAAAAATAGTTTACGTTTCACGAGTACTTTTTATTTCATAACATGCTAATGTAATATGTCACAATGATGCGTTAACATTTCTTATTGTGGATGACAATGTGATGTATGAATTTTGCATGCAATGAATATGTTAAAATTTCAAATGTAGATTTAGTTTACATTTTGTACGTATAAAAATAAAATTTCATGTTTAATGAATACACTTACATTTTATAAGTACACTAAATTAAGAAATCGAAAACATGATTACAAGCAACCTAAGTACTAATTCAATCAGCCCCATTATCATCTTCATCTTGAAGCATTCTGAAACTTTATTTCGATTTATGAAACAAGCACATATAAGTTGAAATTGTTGGTAATAAAAATATAGTTGAGGGTATTTTTTAGATTTGGTAGAGAAATATTTAATGTTTTTACTGGGTAGTGAGATAATTAAGCAGCTTTTTTATTAACGTAATTAATTTTTTTTATCCACATTAATAAGGTCTCTTAATATATGCATAGCTTGTTTAAGGGTCATGGTTTGAATTATTAAAAGTCCATTAGCGTAAACATTGTGCCAAAAGGTAAAAAGTGTTCACTTTATTTTAGATCTAAAAAACCCTTCGAAATATGATCTAAAATATCCCTTAAATTATTCTGACTTATTTAAGGACTTGCTTCTAAAACAATCTGACCCTATCATATAGACCCCTTAGTCCTCTCAAAGATTTCTTTACAGGACTAGAAAATATTTATTCGAATCAAATTTACTTAATTCTTTGAAGTGTTTTTCTTATTTTTTCTCTTAAATAATAAACAAATTCGAATTGATTGTGTAGTCGAAAAAGGTTACCATTTCCATTAGCCGTATTTTCTGACACGTGTCAACTATTCATTGAACATCGAAGTTGTTCTGCCCTAGGTAAAGTAGGCTAACTAACGAGCAGCGTTTCCACTTCCTTAGGTATTTTCTTACTTGGCGCACATTCACCTAGTTGTAGGGTACTTAATAACACTAAAAACCTCATTAGTAGGGTCCTTAAGTACTTCTTTATTTTTAATATATAAACTAACTCTTATTTTTTTTCTTATGTTTTACACATATTTGGAAAGATAAAACTCATTACGTAAGAAATAAAAATCATTTTCCTTTGCATCTTTTACAATTGATACATATGTCACCACTAATCAAATAAGAATTTGGTGTTTGTATGTTTACTGCTAGAAATTCTTTAGGGCTGCATGTTTTACCTCCGGTTGTCACTACTCAAGTTATTTATTAAAGTGGTGTTTATCCTTACCGACGTAATATTCCCTCAGAGCATTCTACAAACTACTCAATCGTGCACTTCAGACATGCGTTCCTCAAGACCATCCCAATCTCAAGGGGCCACAAGTTACTGAACTCTTTCAAAATTTAAAGTTATGGGATCGGGTTGGAAGGATGTCACCCTACTCAAAGTGACTAGACAATCAAAGGGAAAAGATAAAGTTGTTATGTAGCCATTAACATTGTATGATGCTTCATCTCCACCAAACCTAAGTAGGAAAAAACACATGTTACAGAATATGATGTTAGCACCCAGCCTATCGGGCCATCAGAATTGGAACCGAAAGTGATGGAAGAAGTTATAGAAGATCTTAGTGAATATTATCTTTTTGAGATATTTGGTCAAACAATGGAAACTTCAAAGCCCTTTATTGACAAGGTTTTGACAGAATAGAAAGTTCAGGACAAATGTAAAGCTCTAGGATAAGAATCGGACGAGCTCCCAATCTCATTAGTTGGACATGTCAGTCTCAATTTTAAGAAAGTAAGTGTAAAATATATTTTAGCATTGAATAAAATATCTCACGTTTATTTTCACGAAAAAGAATTGGATGTTTTTTGTACTACATGGGGATTCATGGACACGATTAGAGTTAGACTGCCTAAACCTGGAGAAACTCCGATAAGTTGCAGCAATAATAAGCTTGTAGTTTATACTGATGTGCTCAATTAGGGCCTTTGGTTTCCCATGGATCCTGAAATAGTTGTATATTTCAATCTAGTTTGGTTATGTTTGAGCCATGCCAGTCCAAACACCTGGTTCACTTTAGTGGCTTGTATCATAGCATCCCGACTTTTTTAATGCCTATGGGAAAAATGCCTATGGATAATGCCTATGGGGAAAATGGTGGCTATTGTGGGGTTGTCTCGCAATTCTCAGTTTCTCTTCTACTAATTCAACATGGAGAATGATTACAAAGTAGTGGATAATCTGTTAGAGGCATACATAATATGGAGGACCCAATTTATTTTTCATTAGTGGGTCGTGGGAAAATGGCAAATATATTTCTTCCTCAAAAGGAAATCCAAGCCAACTTACCAGATTTTGGAAGGCCTCGTGCAGTTCTCTTCATATATATATTTCTTATTTTTTGATTATTTTATTATTGGTTTTAATTTATTTTTCTTTATAGTTATTCCGAAGCATTTTATACATCATCTGAAGGATTTAAAACTTACTTTTAAGGAGTTGTCTGATTAGGCAAAGATAAATAGGCTAATGGTTTCCACCAATGTTTTACTCCTGCTAATTTAACTCACAACCATCTTTGGGGGACCAGTTCCGAAAGAGAATTATCATTGGATGAGTTTTCCACTCCTCATCGGTCTTTTTCTATTCTGTTGAGAGTCAAAACTACCGATGGTAAGCTATACATTCCGACCAGGAAAAGAAGAAACTTTGCAAGGTGTTGTCAAAATAGCTATTGAATGACAACCCCATGAGATCGATGCAAGCATGACAATGATGAGAGAAGAAAAAAGAAAAGTAAAACTTCAACCATTTTGAAATTAGTATTGCGTTCGGATACTAGTGTTCCCATCATTCATGCACCCGACCCTGCCTTTCCACTTCCAAACTTCAAGGGAGAGGGAAGGCTGTTTATGAAGTTATGAAGCATTTGACAAGGCCTTTCCAAGTACTACAGCCAACACGATATATGATGGTATACCCTTTGAAGTTTCGAAAGAAAATGATACAGTTAGAATATTTAACAATGGGTTATTTCAAATCTCTTGTTAAACTCGAAAGAGAAGTCAAATCCCAAAGATGAATCATTTTCTCTCTTCAAGAGGAAAGCAAAAAATTACAAATTTCCCTCGAAAAAGAAAATACTTAAGGCCAACAAAGCATTTAGAGAGGTTGAGACACTAAAACAGAGGTTGAAATGCTTAAACAATAGGTGGTCAAAACTACACGCCTCAATCAAGTCAGACATGGTCTTTGCATTTCACACAATGTTTCCAAAACTAACTATTGGCTCTTATGTGGATGGGTTCTAGAGAAATATTTTCCTCCAGACATATCTTTGGCAGATGAAATGACTGCTTCTGATGAGTCATCAAACAAAACATTTATGGTAATGATGAAATGGATTCTGAAAAGGGGAGTTCAGATGAAAACAAATAAGGAACCGATGGGAAAAAGCTCAAAGGTTAACAATTTCAAATTTTTAGGATTTTGTGTAAGTCCTTATTATGTAAGGCAATTTTGTAATATCGTGTAAGATATTTGTGTAAGACTTTGATAATATCAAAGCACTTTTTACTATGAAACCTTTGAACCATTCAAAGGATTTTTGTGGTTGCTTTTGATTTAATGAACGATGTTCCATTTTCTATCTCTTCCAACTTACTTCAACTTTCAATTTATTTAGAATACCATTACTATTAGTAAACAAACCATTCGAAGGCATATAAATTTCGAACACAGACAATTCAAAGTTAATCCATTCGAAGGCATACAAATTTCAAACACAGGTCATTCGAAGGTAATCCATTCGAAGGGATGCAAATTTCAAACACAAGTCATTCAAAGGTAATTCATTCGAAGGTATACAAATTTACAAAGTATACTAAGAAATAATTTTTTAAAAGGAAAAAAGTATTAGATTGATGATATGGGCACCTCGTTAAAACCTCCCCAAGCCACAATGTTAGGAAATAGTATGCTCATGTAAATATTTTTATTGAACAAGGGTAAAGTAAATATTTACATAAAACCTTACACAAGGTATATTCTCAGATGCTCAATGTTCCACGGGTGTCTCAATGGAATTCCCTCTTGATTAACTAATTTATATCTTCCACTATTGATACTTTCTACGACGGTATATGGGCTTTCCCAATTCATAGCCAATTTTTTTCAAACTTTTTTACAAATTGCTTTAAATTTTTCTTTACAAAATACATTTTTCTTTGAATACTGACAATTTGTAACGTATAACATTGGCCGGCACACCTATTACATCTTCACTGCACCAAGAAAATATTTTTAAATACTTGGACAAAAAGATTAAAAATTCTTCTTTTAGCTTTACTAGTAAATTAGACCTAACTCTAACACTTTTCCCATTGGAAAGACTATAAATTCCACCTCTTCAATGAGAATAATCGCACTATGAGTCTATCTTAGATCATATATATGGTTATAATCTGAAGAGGACTCTAGTAGTTGCTATTCTTGTTTAGCAGTTATAGACTCGAGAGATTTTGGAGTAAGTGCAGCAACATAACATTTTTTAGCTTCCTTCTTTTGCACTACTCTAACTCGGCCTCCAACAAAATATTTTAAACATTGATGAATGGGTGATGCAATGGCATACATCCTTGAAAGCCAAGACCTGCCAAAAATAGCATTATAAGAAGTCCGACAATTTAGCACCACAAACAACACTCTGATTGAATTCTTGAACGGTCCTTTGCTAAAAATTGTCTCCATTTCAAACTCGCAAATTACATCTGCAGAGGTTCTCGTAAACCTAACTATGATTTGATTCGAATGCTGATTAATAGCTGGGTTATTCATTTGCTTATAATCAGACAAAAGTAATATGTTGGCTGAGTTGCTTGTATCGATCAAAATCCTTCAGATTTTTTTATCATGCGATAGATGCCCATATCACCATAATATATTCATGCGGCCCAATAATATTTCTTAGATCATCTTCATCAATAACTATAAACGGTGCAGGGTCTTCATACAAATGAGTTAACATTTTCCTTTTAAATTGATCAGTTAAACTCTTTATATGCCTATTTCTGGAACAACTAGAAGGCGCTATCATCGTATCTCATCCGAATATTGTTAATGATTTGAAGAATTGGTAACTTAGAAACCCTTCCACTGCCTTCACTAATTTTGTACACACGACCTCGGTCAGGATCTAGATCCAAATATTTCGAGTCCACATCAAACTGCTCAATAATTACCATAGTGTGTTCTACTTAAGGAAGTTTCTATAGCTGGCCTTCCAGTAACGGGAAAATTTGTTTGCTCTCTCCCAGTGTTGGGCACATGTTTATTCACTCCTTGTGTTTCGACAAAATTTGTCAATTTCTCTTCCTTAATAAACATCTGATTTTCTTGTTTCAAGGTTATATAATCTCTAATGCCATGCCGAGTATCTTTATAATATCTGCAAAAACGAGTATTTTGGTTTTCTTTTGAGGTCTGGATAGACAAAGGTCTTCGGAACTGTATATGACATTTGGTCTTATCGTAAATTATTGCCACATTTTCAACTAGCTCCGCAAAATAGCTAGGTTGAACCCATTGATTTTCTTTTGGTCTGGATTGTTAAGATTGATTCAATCTGGACCAACTGGAACCATGACCAGACTCTCGCAGACAATTATTAGCTAGGTTGAACCCATTGTTTTTCGCAATGTATAAATATTAGATTTCGTATGTAATAACATCTTCTTCTACATCATTATCAAGGTAAAAAAGAATACTATATAAATCTGTATTTTTTTTGTTTCACTTAGTAGCTGTTGCGAAGGCTTACATCCGTTCTTATAAGGATATACAACATGTTTCCTATATATGAGAACACTAATTTATCTTACATATTACCGGCCTATTGATGATTAAGGAAACAAATTATACTAAAAAAACCTAAAGTCTGTTACATTTCTCTCCAACAAATGGAGCAAAAAACCAAAACGCTAAAAAGCTAATCTTCTTCTTCAATCTGTGACTCCTGCTTGATTATGAAAGAAGGAGAATGTTCTTCTCAAGCTTGTAGAGTAACTAATCTCAATCTTAATTTCCCTCATTTGCAGAAATCTCGAATTGATCTTCCTAAGATCAGAAATAATCCAACTTATGAACCTGCAACAAGTAAGAACTCTGAATCTGTTCACAAGAATTACGTTGATCTTTTCAAACAGAAGTTGCCAAAGAAATCTCATGAAAATGTGAGAAAAAACAATAACAAGGAATTTTGTGAGCTGGTCTTCCAGGCTAATGACAAGGAAATATTGAAAGTAGTGTCTAAACATACTCTAATGGGCAAGTTTGCTACAAGCAAACCCAATTTGAAATCAATAAAGGCTTTCTTTGAAAGGTTCAGGTTCAATGATGAATTTAATATCACCAGTTTTGATGTCAGGCATGGTGTAAGATCTAAAGAAGTTATGAAAAAGAAATGTTTGGGTCATAGGGAATAAAACAATGCGTTTACTGAAGTGGGGTCCTAATTTTAACCCTATATTAATGAAAACCCTTTCACTCATGTGTATATCAACCTTCTTGAATTCATGTTTCATGAGGAAACAATCTTTGAGGTTGCTAAGAGCCTGGGGTCTCCATTAAATGTCTGGCTTCCACCTAAAAATTGGGCCAGGTTTAACTATTGCAGGATTTGGGTTGAAACAGATGTATCTTAGCTTTTACCAAATAAAATTTGGATTTTATTTGGGCAAGAAGGGTTTTGGCAATAGTTAGTGTATGGAAGCTACCCTGACTATTGTAAACAATGCTACCATCTAGGGAACTCTGGAAATGTATGCAAGAAATTATACAAATCTAATTCTTGTAAAGAACTAAAGGTACCTAATACAATTGCTACAGAGAATCCTGTTATCCCTCTGACCAAACCTGTTCAAAAATTAAAATATGTGGTTATTAAAGGTGACAATGACAATTCAAATTGGAAGATTACTGCTATTGATATGGCTTTCAACAGTGGAAGTCAAATAGAAAACAATATTAACATAAAGAATACTGCATTGGTTGATAATCCCTTACCATTGGGGGTTGAAAATGATAAAATTACTTGATTGATTTAGGTTCGTTAAATCACATCAATACTGGTTCCTTAGACACCAACACTGATGTCTCTTCCCCACAAATGGAAATCACAGGAAGCCTGCCTCCTTCACGTGCAAAATGCAACAAAGAGTATAAGAGAAAAGATAAAATGAAGAAAGTGAAGTTTATAAAATCTAAGAGTCTGATTAATCCAACACTAATGCAACACATAGATGTTGCTAAGCACCCCAAACCATCCAAATGACCATTTCAATATTAAATTAGAATGATCGTGGCTTGAGGAATAAATAAACACTTGTAAGGCTCAAATCCTTGAAACGATCTGTGAAACCTGATTTGTTGGCTATCCAAGAGTCTATGGTTAATCCTTCTAAGATAGAATCTATCTTAAAGAAGCTGGGTTTTCAGAACTATGTACAGAAGATCAATAACAATTTTTGGGTCATGTGGAAGGATGATTTCAAAGTGGATGTTATCTCTGATGATGATCAGTTTATCCACTTTAATGTTAAGCACGAGGAACTTAATAAGGACTTCAGGGTTTCTGTGATATATGCTAAGTATACTAAGATCTTGAGAAGAATCCTATGGGACAAACTAAGGGCTTTAGAAGATGGATCTATGGAGTGGCTTGTCCTGAATGATTTTAATACTATTGCAAAACCTGATGAACAGCTTCACTGCTTTACAAACTGTAACTCTAACATGGATGAATTCAATAATTTCATATTTGATTCTAACTTGACTGATGCAGGTTTCTCTGGAAACAAATATACCTGTACTAATGGGAGGTAATGGAGACGCCTAGACATGATTTTATGTAATGATAAATTGCTTAACTACTTTGAAGCTACCAATGTTACTCATCTCTCTAAAACTTGTTCTGACCATTGTCCTATTGTGGTCACTAATACTACTGGTTCTACTAAGATCAAATTTTCCTTTATATTTCTGAATATGTGGGTTTTGTACAGTGGATTTCATAAAGTTGTTGAGGCTAATTAGGTTTCTGTTTGTCAAGGTTCTCCTATTCAAAAGTTATGTTTTAAGTTGAGCAGGTTAAAAGCAGAATTAAGGGTGTGGAACAATGAGGTGTTTGGGAATGTTTTTGACTCCATTAAGCAAGTGGAGGAGGAGATTGCTTGCAAGGAAATCAACTACCAAAGAATAAAGTCCACTGAGGATAACGCTCTTCTTGACACTGTTAGAGAGACTCACCTAAGATTTCTCGACAAGGAAGGATAATATTAAGCTCAAAAGACTCATCCTAACTGGATTAGGGATAGTGAAAGAAACATTTCCTTTTTTCAAAATTTTGTGAAGAAAATGATGAAAAGAAACAAAGTTATGAGGATTTGGGATGGTGCTAACTAGTTGGAGGACAAGGATGCTATTGGGGATTCTGCTGTGGATCATTTTAAAGACCTGCTATCTGATCAACCTAATCCTTGGAATTCTAACACTTTGTTGGATTTTATTCCTAAGCTAATTAAGGCGGAGTAAAATTCTATGTTAATGTCTGTTCCTACTGGTTCTGAAATATTTGAGATTGTTAAGAATCTCAATCCTAATTCAGCAGCAAGGCCTTATGGTTACAATGGGAAATTCTATAGAGAGTGTTGGCCTATTTTAAAAGTGGATATATGTGAAGCTATTAGTGAAGTGTTCAAGAATGGTTCTATTCCTAAAGGGTTTTTTGAAACTGTGATTTGTCCTATTCCTGAAAATTCTCATCCTAAATCTCGGAAATAATTTAGGCTAATAAGCTTAACTACATTCTTTAACAGAATAGTTTCTAAGATTATCAACAAAAGGCTTTTTAAGCTTCTTCCTAGTCTAATATATGAAAAACAGGGGGCTTTTGTTCTTGGTAGGTTTATACATGAGAATATAATGGTTACTCAGGATATGGTTTATGATATCAACCTTAAAACTAGGAAAGGCAATGTTCTTCTTAAAGTTGATATGGACATGGCCTTTGACATGCTTGACCATACTTTTCTAGTCTGTGTTTTGGCTGCATTTGGATTTAACAATGGTTTCTTAACTTAATTGAGAAGTGTGTGACTAATTGTTACTTCTCAATTTTGGTCAATGGGGAGGTCATAGGCTTTTTTAAATCCAACAAAGGATTAAAGCTGGGTAACCCAGAGTCACCCAACCTGTTTATTTTGGCAGAGGAATATCTCCAAAGGGGCTCAAGAAATTATATATGGAATTCTCTAATACTAGATATAGAATCAGAGGGAAAATAATTATACCTTGTTTAGAGTTTGCTGATGATCTGCTTATATTTTGTAATGTGACTATTGCTGCTATTAATAAGATCTCCAAGCTTCTGCAACATTATGAAGAAAAATTTGGTCAGTTGGTGAATAAAAGTAAATCTAAGTTCATTACCTCAAGAATATATTACCTCAAAGAATCAGTGAAGTAGAGCATTTGCTGGGGTTCAAGAAATCTAATTTGCCATTTAAATATATAGGGTCAACCATAAATAACAAGTACAGAGTTAGCAATTATGAAGAATTGATAATGAAAATCACAAAGAAAGTATCTGATGGGACCATACTTTACTTTACTTTTGAGGGAGGCTTACACTGGTGCAAAATGTTCTATATGCATATCCTATCTTTGATATACAACATTCTATCATTCCTAAGACTGTTGCTGAAAGAATAGAGATAATCAACAATAATTTTTTATGGGGTACTAAGGAAGACAAAGCTGTTATTAACTGGATTCAGTGGTCTAAAATTTGCAGACCCTATGATGAATGAGGGTTGGGGTCAGAAAGATTTAAGACTAGGAAAATCTATTCTCTCACAAGCTATGGTTTTCTTTTAGAGGGCATAACTCTCTCTAGGTTAAGCTAATGGTTAGGATCTACTGTAAAAATTCTCATCCCCTAACTGCTATAACGCCTCTCAAATGTTCAAGAACCTGGTTAAGGCTTTGGGATGTCAGAGACAGTGCTAAAAATTTCATCATTTGGCATACTAAATCTGGTAACATGGATTTTCTGACAAATGGTGTTTTGTTGCTCCTTTTGTCAATATAGTGAATATGAATAACATATCAAGTTTTGTTGGGCTAAAGGTGAAAGATCTATGGGTTGATGGCTCTTGGGATGTTCCTAGAATTGATAGCATTGTGAATCCATCTGATATTCACAATATTCTCAAAATTTCTCTGACCTTTAATAAGGAGGCCTCTGTTTACTGGTCTCTAAGTCAAGATGGAAGGTTCAACACCAAACTGACTTGGAATTCTATAAGGAATCAAGTGAACAGACAAACTTGTATAAAAGAACATGAACTGTGTTATTCCTCGTACGTTTTTATTTCTCTTGTGGAGGGTCCTCCTGAACTTGCTGCTTGTGGATTCTGTAATGTAAAAGAAGCAAATTTATTTAGTATCTCGGTGTCAGCATCGCGATAATAGTGAAGACTTAAAACATGTGTTTGTGAGCTTACAAAAATCATGGGAAATATGGAACTACTTTGCAGCTATATTCAGAGTCCAAATTTTCAGAAACATGACCCAAGTTCATCTAATTAAGTCGTGGTATTGGTCTGCTCAAAAGAAAATTGATATTTGATCTATTATACCTTTGATCATAATGTGGGTTATATGGTATGGCAGAAATAAAAAAGAAGCATAATAATAAAGATTACAGTTCTATGGAATTGATCAACTATATAATTCATATAGTCTTTGACATGGATAGAGCTAACTTGCTCAAGAGAACTTATTGGGGGGAGAGATGCTGGTTTTGGGCATTTAATTGGTTAGATAAATCAGTTCAGGAAGTCAGTGATTCATATTGCGCTTAAATGGAAAAAACCCTAAGTTTGGAAGGTTCAAACTGAACTCGGACGGAGCTTACAACCTGTCTGGTGAAGCTAGTGGGGGAGTAATCGTTAGAGACAGTAATGGAAAGGTGGTGTTTGGGTATGGTCGACTATATGGTAAATAAATTCATATTGTTGCAGAGTTTAGAGCTCTGTTGGATGGTCTTAATCTCTGCTACTCTAAGGGGATATCAAAACTGGAATCAGAGACCGATTCTATAATCATCACTGAAATTTTCTTAAAGAAAGGCCTCCTTGGTTTTTATCGGGTATTTTTAGCTGATGTCGTAAACTGCTCTTTTCAAAGATGAACTTGAGATTGCGAAGGCAACTGGATTGCGAAGGCCACTATGAAATTGAAAAAGGAAATGGACTTTGATCATCTTTAAGCTCTAGCAAAGCTTAAAGCTATTGTCTTCCTTGAAGAATTAGGGATTAGGTATATTCGTTTTAACCCTAATCACTAATTCTGATACAAAGAATAAATAGCTTTACCTTATTGCTTCGTATTCTTCTTCAATTGCTTCAAATTGACGTCCAAAGCCTTCAGTGATTGGGGGTTTTGCTGAATTTCTGTGGTTAGGGTTTCAAAATTGATTGAGTTCTTCGTTATTCTGGGTTTTGGTACTGATTGGATTGGTATGGTTTTCGTTGAAAGAATTAGGATTCTGGTTTGAGCTAAGATTGTTTTGGTTATGGAAATAAGATCGGGTGGGATAGAAGAGGAGGTCGAGTTTAGATTTTGGAGTAGAGAGTAGAGATCAAGCTGGTAAAGGTTTGAGTTTTGTTTACGCTGGTTTTAATTTTCTGTAACCAGTCTAAATTTATGTGTATACTTTTCAACGGTGAATAAAAATTCTCAATTTATTTTCGTTGAAAGAATCAGGATTCTGGGTTGAGCTAAGATTGTTTTGGTTATGGAAATAAGATCAGGTGGGCTAGAAGAGGAGGTCGCGTTTAGATTTTGGAGTAAAGAGTAGAGATCAAGCTAGTAAAGGTTTGGGTTTTGTTTACTCTGTTTTAATTGTCTGTAACCAATCTCAATTTATGTGTATACTTTTCAACGATGAATAAAAATGCTCAATTTGATTATATAAAAAAGAAAAAAACTTTTCTATGTTAGTGAAAGGAAAATTTAACATTTAATACTACTAACTTCTAGATTCATGTTTAAAAATAAATTTATCAAAAAAACTTTAAATCGCAACCGTTGAGTTGAATTTGTTTTTTATATAAATTAAATAGATTCAAAGAACTCTTAATTTTTATAATTATGCTTCATAAATTTATTTTTTAAATTAAAATAACATATATTAAAGAGAAGGACTCTAAAAAGATTTTACAAAAGTCTAAGGACTATAATACAATATAGTCTAAAGAATTTGGAAATTTGGCAAGGCACCAAAGTTTCCCTCCTCAAACTAAGAACAAATTCAAGAACAGAGACTATGGTTCTGCACAAAATTTCACTAAGAACAAAACTTTATCAGTTGCCTCCATCAGTTCTTATGTCCAAGTTTTCAAACTCCATAATCCACGAGCTCATCTATCTATGCAAAGAAAAAAAAGGACAGAGAAAACAGAAAGACAAACCTAACAAAATTGAGAGAAATAACCCATTCCTAAGCTTTCCAAGTAATTGATTGCTTGAAGTTGGGAAAGGATATTGAAAGGGTTGAAAATAGGTTTCTCCTTACATGTCAGAGTCCATTTCGCAAGCCAATCAACAACTTGGTTTTGATTCTGGAGATGTGCTTAATCACCATAAAAGAAGCTAAGGATTGATGACAAATATTCAGAATCGGATTGAGGTACCAAGGGGAGATTCCGGTAGCAAGAAGGCCATATTCGATGTCAACTTTAGTCCAATGATTACGCTTACAGATTAGTAAGCCATCGAGAAACGCACGAGACTCAGCTAACAATGGTGAAAGCTTTCTGTAAGTGTTCCCAAAACACTGAATAACCTCCCCTTGATGATTTCTGAAAATACCAGCCCCACTGGACTCAACATTTCTAAGAACAGAGGCGTCAACATTTAGTTTAATCATCCCCTCAATCGAAGCCTTCCAAGCAATGTAAGTAGACTTATCTTTAATTACAGGGCAACCCAAAAGCAAGCTAGCATTCTTAGTGTTAGATCAGTGCTTGCTGGACAAACAAGTAGAGTGTAATGAGATAATGATTCGATTTATGTAATTGATAGAGGTTTCAGTATTATTGATAATCCCATTGAATTTAGCATTGTTGCGATTATACCAAATGGTCCAGCAAATTACTACTCAGGATTAAATTAGTAATATGAGTCTTGTTCTTTGTAGAGTCTTGCTAGCTTTTGATGATATGAGATATGACCATGTATCTCTCCACTCTTATCTTGAAGATGTTACTGTAATGAGTCCAAATTTCCAAGCTTGAATGCAACTCACAAAGACGTGGTCAATGTCCTTGCCGTTTCTCCAAAACTGACACTTCAATACAAACGATAAGTGTCTTCTTTAAAGGACAAAGTCTGTAGGAATATATTTCATCATTATTTTCCAGAGAAAGGAATACTTCCTGGGAATAATGTTGCTCCATATTTTTTTAAACAAGCTTGAGTAGTTAGCTTTATGTCTGATCATACTCCAGGTCATCTTAGTGTTAAACTTCCTATCATTTGAGAATTTCCAAAGCATGATGTATTATTTGTTCCTGTCAACTTTAAAGTTCTGAATCAGACACAATCTTGCAAAAGATAGGAATGTAGCTAATGAAGCAGTATCCCAGGCATCATTTCTCCAGAATGAATTGACTTTAGCTTCAAGATAATTGAACTCAGATTGATTATCAGCAATTGGATGGTAGTTATACCAATTATCCCTCCAGAAATCCATCTCTCCTTTCCCCAAGATCCATCTAATATTATGCTCAACTTCCTGCCTTATTTTAGTTATCTTCCTCCACATGTGAGAACCTGCCCTGTTAAAATTAGTATAGAGTGGATGAATTTTGTTAGAATAAATGCTATGCATAATGTTTGCCCAGATAGTTTTTTTGTTTCTAAATATAAACCAAAACTTGAAGGAGTAGGTTAGCTGAATATCATAAAGTCTTCTTATATTCACACCTCCCTCCTCAAAAGGCCTGCAAAGAGACTTCCAACTAGCCCAATGAGTGGTTTCTTCATTAAGCTTAGATCTCCGGATAAATTTGTTCAGAGTTTTCTCAATTTTATTAATCATACTTTTAGGTAAAGTGTTGTTCTGCATCCAATAGGAAGGGAAAGTCATTAAAACATTAGAGATCAATACGAGCCTGCCTCCAAAAGACAGGTACTTGCAGACCCAATCAGCCAGCTTATCGTTAATCTTGTCTATAATCTTGTTGAAATTGTTGGCCTTGTTATTGCTGTTTAAAGAGATTCCTAAATAGTTGTTAGGGAGATTGTCAATCTTATAACCAGTCTGGGATTCAAGGCAAGAGATTATGCTCTGATGGAGAGAGGAAGACAAGATTAGCTTAGTCTTCTGCTTGTTGATTGTTTGTCCTAATACCAATTGATACTTGTCAATGAACCCACTGAGCTTGCTAGCAGACTTCTGTAAACTGTTAGTAAACACAAGAATATCGTCTGCAAAGGCCATACAAGGGATTAAGAGACTTGATCTGGTGTTATATTTCATCTTGTTATTGGTTTCAAAGAGCTTTAGCAGACCTCTTAAGAGTACTTCTTCCCCGATAATAAAGAGGATAGAAGACAGGGGATCTCTCTGTCTCAAGCCTCTCTTGGGCTTGAAGAAGCCATAAGAACCTCTATTAATTAATAAGAAAATTCTAATGTCTCTTGTCAACCTGTAAATAAGATTAACAAACTCCTTAGAGAAACCAAACTTAGTCAAGCCATTAGTTATAAAAGAAAAAGACATTCCGTCAAACGCTTTTGACATGTCTAATTGAATCATGTTATTGCCAGCTTTGGGATTTTTGTTAATATCATAAATCATCTCTTTAACCACCATAATATTTTCGTGAATAGATTTTCCCAATACAAAGGCTCCCTAGTATTGAGTGATAAGAATAGAGAGCCTGGTGTTAATCAGCTTCGAAAGAATTCTATTTAGCATAGTACAAAAGACCAATAGATCTGTACTCATTCCAAGAGGTGGGATTGTTAGTCTTGGGAATCAACCATAGCCCAGTAGCGAAGATTCCTCTAGGATTGTACTGACCATGAATGTAAGAAATTAAAGAAATGCAAATATCTCTCTTAATAATGTTCCAACAGGACTTATAAAAAGGCAGATTGAACCCATCAATTCCGGCAGCGCTGTCAATGTTCATATTAGAAATGGCATTCCAAATCTCATATTTAGTAGTGGACTTCATCAGAGTAATGTTATCCTCATTGGTCACAAGATGAGGAATTACATAAAAAATATCATCCTTCATAAAAAAAAGCCTCCTCCTCCTTGCTGCTGTAAGGCTCAGAAGATAGGATGTCTTTGAAGAAATTCTCTGCAGACTTGCCAATGCTTTCTTCATCAGTCAGCCAGGTATCTCCCTCCTTAATAGTTTTAATCTTCCTCATTTTCTCTTCTTATTCACAAAGGAATAATAAAGCTTAGTGTTACGCTCTCCATCTTTCAGCCAATCATTATAGCACTTTTGCTTCCAGTAATCAGCTTCAATCCTCAAAGCTTTGATATACAGGCTGTTGGCTTTATCCAGGTCAGTTTTGACATTAACATTGTAGTTACTCATCTACAACTCCTCCATTCTCTTAACATTATCCTCCACCTCTTTCAGCTTATTGAAAATGTTCCCAAAACAGTTGGTATTCCATTGTTTCAAACAGTTCTGAGACATAACGCAGTCATTATCCTCCATAGCATGCATCTTCTAGCATACAGTCTCTAACGCAGTCATTAAAGTACTCTATTCTATTAAGGCAAATATAAGTACAACTTATCTCATCATCTATGCTGGATATGATGTTAAAGTCACCCACGGTCATCCAAGCTTTATCAGTAACAATAATAGTTTTGAGAAAACTCCATAGATCCTTTCTCTGAGTCCTATTGCACTTAATATAAATGATAGAAAAATTAAACATAATATCAGAATCAATATTATGAACTTCAAGATGTAAACACTAGTCATGATTGATAAGTAAATCAATCTTAATCTCCTCCATAAAAAAACACTAGATCTTGTTTAAATGATTAGCGATGTAATTACTAAACCCAAGCTTTAACGTAATTTTTTTAATATTTTCAACATTCACCATAGGCTCCTTAATAATAAGAACTTTAATGTTGTTTTTGTTAATCATGTCCTTGAGTCTCTAAATTGTAGGGTTGTTATTGATACCTCTCAGATTCAAGCTTATCAGATTTATCATTATCAGAGTAAGATTTTTTATTCTTGTTTGTCTCTGCATAACTCAAAGACTTGATGATCTTTCTATTTGGTTTCTTGACTTTTCTAGTCACTTTCTATTTTTTAACTAAGATTTCTTTGAATTGAGGGGATGATAGGTTCAAAATTTGATCACCAGGAGTACTACAACATGTAGTTCGTACATGAGAAATGTTGTCTTCGTTAGGGATGTCAAATTCAGGAGACTCATTCTGGGCGAATCCTCGGTCTAAAGTTTTGATTGCTTCGATAACCTCCCTTTCTTCAATTTGAAGCAAATTTTCTTCATTGTTATTGCTATCAAGATCCTTCTGAATATCTTGTGTAACAATCGATCTGATCTTTGGAACATAAATTTGCATTTTGTTCTTCTTAGAGCTTTGGTCTTTCCTCTCTGTACAATCTTCCTCTGTTTGATTCTGATTTGTTACAGATTTCCTCTTTTTTCAGTTAGTTTATTTGTGACATTTATAATTACATAAATTGCAGTAGAGATGCAGTTTTTTATATAAAATAAAGATCCAAACAATCATTGTTGTCACCGAAACCTATCAAAATCTTGTTATGTAGTTTTTGAGTGACATCTATTTCGATTAAGGCAGAACAACAATTTTTGTGAGCTCGGTTCTTATCCGGAATTACCAGTTTGTAAGTAACCACAAGAAAAGAAACATATCATTTATAATTTTAGAGTTGAAAAGGAATTATACTTCATAAATATATTTATATGAATTTTTTTAATTATCGAAAACTATTTTCCTCGAAAACAATAACTAAAAAAATGTATTCAAATATGACCGTATATATAAATGGTTTTCATAGCGGCTCAGCAAAATAAAACAAATATGAATATTTATCCCGAATAGCGATCGATAATCTCATATAATACAGAGGGGCCAGGGCAGTACTAGGCTCGTGCTATTACTTGGTAATATTATACCTTACAGTTCCCTTCTCCATACCTTCGAAAAACCCCGCCACATTCGACGAGTCTTCACAGTCGCTAGCATCGGTCAACTCTTGTTCCAGCGCAGAAAGTTCAGTCCTCCCTCTGCGCTGCAAAAACTAGGTAACCCTTTCACCTCTTTAGTGATACATGTTGTCTATTTGGTCGCTAAGAAAACGAAAACGAAGAGAAAAACGGTTGGGATGATACCATAGGGTTAAAGAAATGAGCGGATGTTTGCCTTCAGTAATTGAAACTAGTCATAATAATCGGTCTAACTGATTTTCGTTTCTGGGTGACTGATTCCTAAATTTGGTTCTAAGCTTCATTTCTTATTCCGTTCATACAAATTTGAAAGTTCTGTATGCATGCTTTACTTGTAGGGTTTTGTTAGGCTGCTATATATGTAGGTATCAACAGATTCCAAATAAATGCTGTAACTAGAGAAGTGAAAAGTACTTCCTTAAGTTCTTTTAACTAATTAGCTATACATCGTGTCATAATTTTGTTGTTTTCAGGTTTGAGTACGAGTTTGTGAGCATGGAAGACTTATCCAGGTATCCATTCTTAGCAACTATCTGTTATAATTGTATGCTCCTTCTGTGGAATGGATAAGTTTGATCTAGATCATAGTTAGTTATGTATCCAACTGAGTTGGTATTTAGGCTCTAGCCTGTAGTGTAGAATTATATTAAGAAATTCAACTTTAGAAAGTCCCCTTGAAAAAAATGTGTTTTGCTGTTACATTAAGAACGCCTAGTGGTAGAATGCTTTTATTGAGTTTAGGGAACATTAAAGTTGTTTCAGAATATGTCATAGCTCTCTACCTGATCCTATTGGTTATGACTATTGGATAAAAACTGCAGGGAGGATTTTAGCAATACACTTAGGGTGCTTGTTGCAACTGATTGTCACTTAGGCTACATGGAGAAGGATGAAGTACGAAGACATGATTCATTTCAGGCATTTGAAGAGATATGTTCAATAGCAGAACAAAAGCAGGTCCTTTCCAAACTTTTCCTTGGTTGCTATGATTTCGTAACTCTTGTAGACTGTTATTAATACATCTTTGTAATGCTGATATTTTGTTTTTATTTGGTAATTAAAAGCGTTTTAACTCTATATTTCAAGATTGCACTGTTCTGAAATTACATAAATGTCTATTGTCGTAGAGCTTGACAGATACGTTGTTATTGAGTATCATTTGCTTCTATTCCATTAGCTTCCCAATATAATTTTATTTTCAAGAGAACCTATGATTTTAATCTTTCTTTGGGTGGGTTTCGAAGTCTTCATCTGACAACTATAATCATTATTCAAGTATTACATATTTTGGTTAATCCTGCCGCCAGTGGGATCTTCCATTTGAACTTTATCATCACTAAATTGGCAAGCCTAAAGATTGGACTCTTCTACTTTTGGTTTGTACTTACTCGTGTCTAGTAGCAGGTGGATTTTTTACTTCTTGGTGGTGATCTTTTCCATGAGAACAAACCCTCAAGGTCTACTTTAGTTAAGGCAATGGAGATTCTGCGTCGTCATTGCCTCAACGATAAACCAGTGCAGTTCCAAGTCGTCAGTGACCAGACTGTAAATTTTCAAAACATGTATAGGCTCCTGTACCTTTTAGCTAGTTCACTCTTTATTATTCTTTTTCTTTTCTTTAAGACATCCTTAGTTTACTATATTTATAATACATTTCCGGTATATAGTATATTAGTGAAAATCTATGTATTTGAATTTTACAAATGCAAACTAAGATGTAGAACATATCTGCTTCATGTAAAATTTTATACAGTACAAAAAATTATAAAGTTTTTGTAGCAAATGTGTGACAACAGTTTGTCTTAACAGATTTGGGCATGTAAATTATGAGGATCCTCACTTTAATGTCGGCTTGCCAGTCTTCACTATACATGGAAACCATGATGATCCCGCTGGAGTGGTACTTAACTCACTCGTTATGCGATTGCCCATATTCCCTTTTTTATGATCCTGTGATATATGCTTTAATATTTGCTTTTCTGCCTTAACTTTTCTTGAATTGCTGTTGTATAGCAAACTAAAAGTCCAGACCAGAGGCACTACATTTTAAAAACAAAGTAGTTTAGTTTCCTCTTATATTATAATTTTTCAGATGCAAGACACGAATTGATGTGCATCATTATTCATACAACTTATAGATTCAATTATTTATTTTGTTTCTTAATGTGTTAAATTGGGAGCAGGACAATCTTTCAGCTGTTGATATTCTTTCAACATGCAACCTTGTTAATTACTTTGGAAAGATGGTTCTCGGTGGTTCTGGTGTTGGTCAGATTACTTTAAACCCCATACTAATAAGGAAGGTTGGCTGACAGACTAACTAACTACTCATATTGAAAAATTATTGTCTCTGCCACCCTAATTTGTAATTCATGAAAATTTCAGGGTTTGACATCTATAGCCCTTTATGGGTTGGGGAATATTAGAGATGAACGTCTCAACAGAATGTTTCAGGTAGTTTGTTTATCATAATAGACTTTAAATTTGTTGAATTTCTTCAGTAAATAAAGAGGTTAATTCATTCTCGTCCTCTATTTATCAGACACCTCATGCTGTACAATGGATGCGACCTGAAGCTCAAGGAGGGTGTGATGTGTCAGACTGGTTCAACATTTTGGTACTTCACCAGAACAGGTTGGATCTTGTACAATTGAACGATAAGATATCTTTTAGAATTTAAGGTTTCTTGTTGCGGTTTTCATATAATTGGAAGATTCCTACAGGTTTAGTGTTGTGGGTGTTACATCATTTAACATTTACTCTGCGAGACATAAGATTTTATCTCTGATTCTGCGGCAGGGTAAAGACAAACCCAAAAAATGCGATCAGCGAGCATTTTCTACCCCGGTTTTTGGATTTTATAGTATGGGGCCATGAACATGAGTGTCTTATTGACCCACAGGTACTAAAACTGTACGATATTCACATGTGCATCATGTACATCCTGGCTCATTTTTCTAAGAGTCGTGCACAAGGACATGGACATATACATGCCAGGATCATTCTTATTTGTACTCATTTGAAGAATTTTGATTTGAAGGAGGTACATGGGATGGGATTTCACGTTACACAACCAGGATCTTCTGTTGCAACATCACTGATTGATGGAGAGTCAAAGCCAAAACATGTGCTTCTTTTAGAAATTAAGGTTCTTTTTAGGAAAATCTTTATCAGAGTCATTCAAAAGAAGCCTTACCGTTTGTTTGCTCACTTTTGTAAAGATATTTCACATGTATATTGTCATTGCATTACAGGGAAATCAATATCGTCCAACAAAGATACCTTTGACGTCTGTGCGGCCATTCGAGTATACTGAGGTAAGCTACTGGCTTTGATTTGTTTGTCATTATAGGAACATTCCATGATATTTTTAATCTTACTATTGTAGGTTGTCTTAAAAGATGAACCTGACATTGATCCCAATGATCAAAATTCAATCCTTGAATGTCTAGATAAAGTGGTAGGTGTCGTTTTCTCACATGTACACAAAGGTTTGCCATTCTGTATAACGGTTAACTATGTCTATGATATTTCGTTATTAATAACTCCGAATTCTCTAGGTCAGAAGTTTAATAGAAAAATGTAGCAAAAAGGCTGTTAGCAGAATGGAGTTGAAGCTCCCGTTAGTACGAATTAAGGTACTTTATATTCTTTTCTAATTAAGTTAATGTTTTCTTCCTTCTTCTTTTAAAGACTGTTCGTAGGTGATGCTCATAAACAGAGGACATTATAATTTTTTGTTTGCGTAACAGGTAGATTACTCTGGTTTTATGACGATAAATCCTCAAAAATTCGGGCAGAAGTATGTGGGAAAGGTAATTTCATATAGTCGCATCTCCTAAAACAGCAAGTTTAAGGTTGTTATGGCCATGATAATCTGTACGAATTTGCGGCTTTAAGGATTCATGATAATTCTTATAAGCTATTTATAGGTAGCAAATCCTCAGGATATTCTTATATTCTCAAAGGCTTCTAGAAAGGTTAAGGGTGAAGGTAAGCCATTTGACCTATTTGTAATGTTTTTAATTTCAACTTCATGTCTGAATTTTAAAGGATTAACTCGAATGTTAGTAAGACATTGGTAGTGGACTATGATGCATTTATGTCAACGTACCTTGAAACTTGATTACCAAGAATGAATCTAGCTATTATTTGTACCGCATGGTGATAGTGTCCTTTATAGAACAGTGCAAACCCATTAGTGGATAATCTGTGTCATTGACTTGTGAGGTTGATCTTGGTATCCTCCTCAATTAGTTTTTATATAGAAGATCTAAGTATCGGTGAGTTCTTCCATTTATGTCACATTAGACGTAGAGAACATTTTCCAAATTTATGTTTCACTAATAACATAATTATTTGGTATACCATTATTAGCTGGTATACTTAGACAGAGAACGTTGTTCGCTTCAGAATAAATGAGCAGAATAAAAAGCTATGTTAAATTCAGTAGTGGATTAGATTAACTGTCTCATATTATCACAACTAGACTAGACAAAGCTATTCCCTCTAACATATTAGTAGATATTGCTTCAACTTTGGATTTACAGAAGTTCTTTCAGTTTCTTTCCCCTCTAGGTTTCTAGAGATTCAATGGTTAGAGTAGTGAAGTATTAAAATGATTACATTTTCTTATCATCGTGGTGCTCAGTTGGTAATTTTCCTCTGTTATAACACAGCTCACATTGATGATTCTGAACGGCTTCGTCCAGAAGAATTAAATCAACAAAACATTGAGGCTTTAGTAGCTGAAAGTAACCTGGTATTCAATCATCCTTATATTATAATTTGTGCTATTGTTCATCTTTCCTGTGTTTATTAAATAAATTCACTGCTATTGTGAGCTTGCTATTGTAGCCAGAGCAGAGATTTATTAGTCATTAACTAAGGCGGCACCTGTTAGATTGATGATGTGTGTAACTTGTATGCTATTTTGATTTTAGCCTATCATCTTTGTGTTTCCAACAGAAAATGGAGATCCTCCCAGTCAATGATTTGGATGTTGCGCTACACAATTTTGTTAACAAGGACGACAAACTAGCTTTTTATTCATGTGTACAATACAATATTCAAGAAACTCGCGTAAGTGCTAGTAATGCTATCTATAACCTTTTGACAGTGCTTCCTTTTTTTTGTTTCCTTCTGATACCTCTTCTTCAGTACTGGTATCATACTTTTTTACTTGTGCAGAACAAAGTTAGTAAGGATTCAGATCCGCTAAAATTTGAGGAGGAAGATTTGATTGTTAAAGTTGGAGAGTGCTTGGAGGCAAGTAGCTTAAGTTCAACATGTCTTTATTGTTTACGTTTTATATGTTCTATATCGTTAAGTAGCAGTTGTGGCAATTAATTATTACAAAAAACTGAAGGCAAAATGGAAAATGTGAAACAGAACAGCATAAAAGATACAATAAATCTCAGTCTCTTGGTCATTTATTATTGCTAAAGTTGTTATAAATATTAGTCTGAGTAATTTAAGTCTCCGAAGTCACTGCTCGCAATAACATAAATAAATATTTTATTTTTAACCAATGGGTAATAATATATTAAGAAATACGATGTACTGATAACCATTTTTCTGCAGCAACGAGTCAAGGATAGGTCTCTTAACTCAAAGGATATTCCATCTTTTCTTTCTGCTGGACAGTCTTCGGAGGTAATTTATCTTTTATTTTTGAGTTTGTTGTGGATGGCAGAGAGTTGCACTTCTTTTGTATTTTGAGAGTGGCATCCTACACTGCTGTTTTATATAGTTAGATTTTATTTTTATATAGGTTAGTTTGAGCAAAAGCAGTGCAGGAATTAGGAATGCTGTTTCCTTCAGTGATGACGAAGACACAACTCAAATACCCGGCTTAGTTTCTACTACTAAAAGTCGAAAGGGGTCGTCAACAGCGTCTCGTCCTGAGGCTTCAGATGTTGGGAAAAGAAAACCCTCTACAAGAGGAAGGGGTCGTGGTCGAGGTAGGGGATCTAGTACCTTAAAGCAGACAACCCTTGATGCATCTCTAGTTTTTCGCCAATCACAAAGGTAAAAATTGACGACTTCAGCTATTTGTATCTTGTAACAAAGTTAACTGTCTCTCTTTAATATACGCACTCGCATGATAATTTTTGAATGACTTAATACACAATTTATGTGGATAGATTCATATTACTTGCTTGGTTTTTGGCTTCACAGGTCGGCATCAGTTGCAGCAACAGCTGCTGTTCGAAGTACTATTGGTGAAGAGAATGATGTAGACTCTGCTTCAAGTGAAGAAGCAGAGAAATATGAAATTAATGTTGATGATAGTTCGGTATGGCTTATCTTTTTAGTCATTCAATTTTCGGCATATTGGTGATACACATACTGCTAGTCCCAAGAACACATTTACCCTTATGCTGTTCCTATTTCATTAATACTAAGCTCAAGTCAAATCTAACTTTTCATCTCTCTCATCAGTCCTACAAACACAATCTTTGTTTTTGAGTTTTGTTGGACGAATCATGTCTTACATTATAAATTTTAATCTCTGAAGGAAGAGGATGAACACCTCCAAAGCAGAGGAAAGAAAAGACCTGGGCCAAGGGGTAGAGGTAGGGGAGCTGCAGCTTCTAAGCGTGGAAAAAAATCAGGGAGCCCTTCACTTAATAGAATGCCGAATACTAAATATGACGACGACGATGAAGATGATGAAGATATATCTAAGAAAGCCAATAGCTCCCGGTCTCAGGTTTGTTAAGCCAGACCTTTAATTTCATCGAAACTATTGCCTCGTGTTTGCCTACAACTGTTTTAGTTTTTGTTGTGATAGCTGGACCTTACCACATATTTCATATTTGTAGTTAACCAAGAGATATGGTTCTTTAAGAAATTAAGGTCCATTTTGGGTCCCTGATTGTTAGACGAGCCTAAGCAGCTGAAGATCTCTTGTGGTCATCACCCATTCTCAAGCAGAAAGGCAGAGACATTCGAATATACGCTGGATATATGAGATATGTAAAGTTTTCAAATAGCTAAGATTTGGAATTGATTTACTTGTCTTCCTAGTTGCGGTGAGTTACAGTTGTAAAATGCACATAACTATTACCATGTCCTTTTTAGGCAAGCTGTTTTTTTTAGCTAACCTCTGATGTATCATGTAAGTCCTAATTCGTGATTGTCATATGCCCATTTGTATTTTGGTTTCCATCTTTTATTCTATCAAGTCAAGGTTTGTAGAGTCTTTAACAGTGGTTTGATTTTGTAGTAAAGGTCACTGTGCAGCTGCAGCCTGATTTTTATAGAGTTCTAGGGGTTTTTTAATTTTATTTTACAAATTTACTTTTTAGCTGATGTTTTAATAATAATGTCTAGAAGACAATGCTAGCAGACTTTTATCAACTTTTAGCCAAAAGCAAAAGACATTAATTTTGATAAAATCTATACATTATATACTCTTTAATTGCTATTGCATCTGTTTGAAGTTTAACACGAGCAGAAAAAACTTCAATCATTACCTGGAAGTAGTTAAGAATTACAAACTTTAGATGAGAAAATATATATTAATTATACAAGTTTGTTCAAGATAAGGGGGTGATTTACGAGCTCAGTTGAAGAAATCTAAGTGCCATGGGATGCTTAGCTTGAGACAGTGAATCAGGCTTCATAACCTCAACAATCTGTCCATCAACCAAAAGACACACAAGGTCAGCTATCCTCTGTATTTGCTTGATGCTATGAGATACCATAACAGTTGTCATTCCGCGTTGCGTCTTCAACTTCACAATCACATCCTCTATGTTCTGTGTGGATATAGGGTCCAACGCGCTAGTAGGCTCATCCAACAGCAGAACCTTAAAAAAAAAAAAAAATCACATTATAAACTCTAAAGAGTCTCAACACCCAAAAGCTGACATTTTAAGTTGACAGAGAGTAAACGTGATACGAACCTCAGGGTTATTAGCTAAGGTCCTAGCAAGTGCGACTCGTTGAGCTTGACCAACAGATAAATCAGCACCAGTCTTGCTTGAAAAACTAGAATCCAGGTCTGCCAGGTTCAGCAACTTGTTAACCTCTTCATCTGTTAGTTTCATTCCTCCTAAACGTGGTCCGTACCTTATATTATCCGCAACGGTGCCTGGAGAAAAAACAGACATATATATAACTTAGTAATGCACTAGACACGAACGTCTCTAAAGTAAGACTATGTTTGGTTTGCGAAAACATTTTTTAGTTTCCATCTTCAATGGAATATAAAGTGGAAATTGAATACAATAGAGAATCAACTAAACATAAAGATACCCAAGACATAGATAGTGTAGTTAACCTTGAAAGAGAGCAGGAAGCTGGAAAAGCATGCCAACTCTTCGACGGAGAAGAAGAACATCAAGACCAATAATATCAACGCCGTCTAAGAAAACAGAACCGGATGGTGGTTCCCACAACCGATTAAAAGCCCTTAACAGAGTTGACTTACCACTTCCACTCGGACCTATAATCCCTACGATCATGCCCTTTGGTATATCAACTGTCACTCCTTTCAGTATCAGAGTTCCCGTGTCGGAAACACGATTCAGATCCTTAACGCTTATTTTGGAAACTGAATCTGATTCAACATCCACCACCAGTAAATGCTCACGCAATTCATCTGGGAAATCGTGAGGAGAAGACATTGTTTGGCGATGTTATGTTATTGCTAGAGAGTGAGATATTAAACGGAGGAGGAGATAAAGAAAGTAGAAAGAATCTTCACTAGATGAGTTTGTTTTTAGATGCAATCGTCCTCACTTGCATCCAATGTTTCATCATTTTCTTGTTCCCCACAGAATCTCCTTTTCTTTTTCTCACTGAAGAAAGTTTCAAAAGTCAACGCACTTTCGTTTTTTTTTCTTAATCATATACTCCCTCCGTCTCATATTATTAGTAGTTTAAGGTTTCTTCAACAATATTAAAAAAAGTCAGAAAGAATAAAAGAAAATAAATTTGATTGGTGGAGTTAATAATTTATACAAAAAGTTAACTATTTTATTGGTTGAAAATGGAATACATGTAATAATATTGCATTGGAAAACGAAAACGACATATATTATGAGACAAAAAATCTCTTCTAGAAAGACACATATTATGAGAAGGGAGTAATATGCACCCACGTTACTGAGTTTAAGTAAAAAGAAACTGTATTTGTCTGTTCGTGTCTAAATTTGAACATGTCCAATAACTCTATAATGTGTTCTTAGCTAGAAGTTAAGTGTTTGGTTATAAAAATTATGTTTTGAGCAAGTTTGAGTTTTTCATTTCGAAGGTTGTAACTAGCTAAGTACAAAATATCACTCTAAATCTACCTAAATTTTCGGATGAAAGTTGGGGGCGTAACTAGTCATATCAGAATTTCGTAGTCAGGGATTAGTTTGTGTAAATGTCAATAGTTGCGGACTACCCAAAAGATCCCGGACGCATCCAAACTGGAGAGTCATGAGGGCCGTTTTCCTTGTTTGTCAAGGAATTTCTGTTTGCCAATGCCAGCCGTGAAGCTGGTAGTGATGGTGGAAATTTAATGGTGAAACAACCCTAGTTTTAAACGGTCAAAGTCGCTCCTTGTTAGTGTAAAAGAACAGAATTTAATGGTGATAATGGAGATTAAATGAAAAAGAGAAAATGGAGTAGAAGCTTGTAAAGGAAAAGAAAAGACTGATTTAATTCATTTAGTAACTCATGGTTAAAAACACAAACAGCTACATTACATCGATAAATTTAATACAGAGATTTTGTACCTTTTATAGTTTCATCATCAACCAATGCATCTTATCCTTCGTATCTAGGTTATTCTATTATGCTACCATTGATTATACTATTTAGCGGATTAAAATTCTAGTTGAGTCCTCCAATTTCTACAGCTTATTTTCAATAGAAGGAACATGTTGGCTCATTATAACCCGATCAATATATGGCTAGAAAATTCTATAAGCTTTAGATATAGTGCTATAGCCTATAAAAGATTCCGGCTTCTGCCTTTTTATCAAGCTTATCTCGATAAGTTTGATAAATGTAATATAAGTGAAAAAGAAATTTTAAAGAAGGTTTGTAACTATACTAAGCTTCAAATGATGTCATGTCATTCACAATTTTTGTTGGAATTCGATTATGTAAGTACACAGCGGTGTTTGCCGCTTCTAAAAGTATTTTGGAAGATTTTTTTCATGAAGCATACATCTCGTCATCTCCATTATAGATCTATTTTCACTCACCCCTTTATGTTGAAGAGAGTATGGTGCTGTCAACCGACGCCAGCCTCTTCACAAAACTTATTAAAAGGTTCTGAAGTGTATCCTTGCATTATTAGACCTTATAGTATAAATTAAACATCTACTTTCATTCTCAACTCTAGATTTAAATTTCAAAATACACCTTTAATAAAGATTATATTTAGTGTTCATTAAAGACCAAACATCACTATAAAAGAGCTCTAGCTTTCCAAGACTCTCCAAGATTGTTTAGGAAATGGTTTCCTATATTTCTTCCAATAATTACAAGTATGATAAGGAGGCATGTCATCATCAATGTGTGTGAGTCCTTCAACCAACTTCTTTGTCTGCATGTGAAGCAATCCTCGATGATGAAAATGTCAAATCTATTCTGCCAAATCTGAGTGGTACTAGCTCTGGATTCAAAATCTATATTCTCGATCTCTATTGGATTTAGAACAAAACTTTTTTTCTTTCATTTTAACATCGAACAAGTCTTTCCCATTAACATCTTTGATCAAACACTGCTTATTCTCAAACAACACCTTATAGCCTTTATCGAGTAACTGACTAACACTTAAGAGGTTTTGATCAATTTTATGTACAAATAAAACATATGAAATAAAATTTGTACCTTCATAGCTTGTTATAGCTACTTATAGCTACTGTACCTTTTCCCTTGACTTCCAAGTGTACACCACTTCCAATATTCACTCTCTTGACTTTAGTGTCTTTTAATTCCTCAAAGATCTCTTTGTCATATGTCATGTGAATTGTGCATCCGCTGTCAATCAACCAGCTTTCCTTTTTAATCACCCTTTTGCCTCATAAACCTTCTCTGTTCTTATACTTGTAAAGCATTTAAAAAGTTTTGTAAGAGAGATATTTGAAAGATCTTTGGCGTTCTCCATGGTAGTAATGGTGGCTTTAAACCTCTCGGGAGCAGTCACCAATATCATTTCAACAATCCTAAAGTCTTTTAACTCAGTTCCAAGAAATCTCACCTTGTTGGCAATGCTAAGAAGTCTATTAGAGTACTCTTTCACGCACTCAGACTCCTTGATCTTTTGCAACTCAAAATCTCTAATTAAATTTAGGAAATTCATTCCACGAATCATTTCATCTCCTTCGTATTCAGCCTTGATGTAATTCATATTAACGAGAATAGAATCAAATAATTGTTTAAAAAAAATTAATAGACAAAAGATAATATTTAACATAGTTCGAATTGTGAAAATAATCTTATATCTATAGAGTGTAAAGCTATTTTTTCCATAACTTTTATTATTTTCCATGTTTCGAAAAAACACCATCTTTTTATTTCTTCTATAAAGGAAAATTATATTTTATCCTTTTTTAATTTTTCATCCAAACACTTATTTCTTCTACCTTATAGCCCAACAAAGCAAACCCTAACCACCATAATCGAGCAACTCATACACAACAATTTATATATGAGTAAACCCTCTTTGATTCTTGTTTTTTTTTTTCTTTTAAAAATCGATTCCATCAATTGTTTATGAAATCAATTTCCTTGAACTTTGTTTTGGAAATCGATTTCATGAAACTTTCGAAAATACTGTTTGCTTTTTTTTGAAAATTGATTCTAAACACCTTTTGAAGGTTCATGAAATTAATTTTCATGAGCCTTTTTTTCTGGAAAAAATAACACATGATTCTGAGTGGGCATCTCAGAATCATGTGTTAAGAACGCATGTAATTTCGAGACAACCACTCAGAATTAGTTGTTGTTTTAAAAATAAAATAACGCATGATTCCGAGTTGGCATCTCAGAATCATGTTTTATTTGAAAAAACAACTAATTATGAGTGACTGTCTCATAATTAGTTGTTTTGTTATTGTAAAAATAGCTAAATTCGAGTGGGTATCTCGAAATTGAATTTGCAAAATCGGGACTGTTTATTTTGATTTGTTCTGAAAACAGATTTTAATGTTAGATGAATGTATAACTAAAATACAAGATTATATTACCTTGTTGGTTATTTGGATGATGTTCTCTGGTGTTGAATATTTTGTTTGGATGTTATCTTCTTCAATTAGTTTATGAATTATTATTTTTTTTAAATGAGTTTTTTGGATTTTTGGGTTTAATTTTAGAAGTTAAAGATATATGTTGGGTGTAAATTGATTTAATGATGTGTTTGTTGGAATATGAGTTGGATAGTGCATTATGACATAAAAATATAAATTAGAAAGTAAGTAGAAGACAAGAAGGTAAAAAGCAAGTGTTGAGTGTTTTTTTTGTAAAATTTGAGATGGAGGAAATAATAAAACTTATAGGGGAAATAGATTAACCCATCCAAAACTAACAAAACTTTTATTTTACTAAACAAAAATATTACAAAAGACTCTCCAAACATAAAATTCTTAATCACTATTTGTAACAAAACTCTCATAGTTTACAAAGATAACGTGATTCACAAAATCCCCTCTTCAGGGTTTATCTCTCACTTCACTATTTTACATTATGTTTTCTGTTCCTTTGCTAACTTCTTTCAAAGAAATTTCACTTCTTTATATATATACTCATTATTATTGTACTCATTTTTAATGTATTTAAGCAAATTATTGTAGTGATTCTTTTTTCTCATCGAATATTTTGTAGTGAATTTTACATGGAAACAATATTTTTTTATATGATAATAATTAAGCAAATTACTTATTCTTTAGCATATTTTATATTGACGTGTTTGTAAATTACTGATTCTTTAAAATATTTTGTATTGATGAATTTATAATATTTTATATTTTATATTAATTGATACATGATTTATGGACCATAAATTGTGGTTATTAACTATTTGGTATGTCTTTTTCTAGCACCATATTATTGAAGTACTTCTACTGACACTTTTAAGGCGGGGTAAGATGAGAATGCAATTTTGTTGGAGTAGACTATATTTTCATTTTGAGTTGTAATCGAAATATTTACATATTTTTATTATGCGATATTGAGATATTTATCTTTTGTCGATTTTTTTGCATAATATTTTTTGGCATACCCTAAATTTTAGTCATGGATCCACCACTGGTTCGAAGAAAAAAAAACTTCATGCTTGATGGAAACAACAAAATTAAAGAAAGCTTCAAGAGAAACAAGACACGCAAGACAATATTTAATGTGGTTTGAATTGTGGAAATAATCCTATATCAACGGGCAACAAACACTCTGTTTTATTAAAAAATGAAGTTACATAAAAACTCTTCAAACAAAAAAATCCCAATCATTCTCTGTGACAAAGCTCTCACAGTTTACAAAGATAAATCGATTCACAAAACTCTCTCTACACTGTTTATCTCTAACCCACTACTCTTTCTAAAATACCAAAATTTTCTCTCACTAGGAGAATACGAACTCGTCTCACAAGTCACTCGTCACGCCGCTACTTTTTGAACGTCACTACTTTTCCGTCACGTCACAAAAATCTAATTTTATGTTTCTTCTTCAATTTATAGACTTAGAAAACCCCTAATTCTTCAGCAGACGATCCATATTAAATCTCATTAATCAACGATTGTAATAAAATACTAATCCTTAAAATTGGAAAACCCTATAAATAAGAACCCATATTATTAGGAACTCAATTAAATAGAAATATTATTTAAATAAGAATCCCAATTAAATAGGAAACTCAACAAATAGTAAACTTGGCAAATAGAAAAAGCCTAATTCGGTTAGAAATATAAACCCAACATCATTGAAGCTTCGGTCCGTAGCTTTGGCATATAAATTTGGATAATTTCATTGGTAAGATTTTTTGGGGTCAGTCCCAACCCTTCCGACTCAGGGGTTCGACCTAGTAAAAAATAACTAGTATGTCTTCCACCAAACTTGCCTTTAGATTCCAATAACCGTCATCACGACAACTTTGTCTTATAAAAAACCAATAGCTCCTGTCTATACATGTCTTCGGCTTATCCATCTTCGACCTATATAGTCCTTCGATAATATTTTTGTTGACATATTACGTCTAGCGTACATCTGAAAATCGTAATATATTATGTTTGAAGTGCTTGGTTTTATGACTATCCCAATAAATATTTTAATATATACTCTTTAACGTTCATATTACTAGTCTATTAGTTGACTATTTGCTGATAATTTTATAATCGGGTCCACTATGTATCATAACTATGACGTATCTAATTATCAATTCTAAACATGGATTCTAAAAAAAACATCCATCATACTTAGAAACAAACATAAAATTCAAAGAATATCCATACCAAGTGAACTTATCTCTTAGAAATCATACTTAGAAACAAACATAAAATTCAAAGAATATCTATACCAAGTTAACTTATCTCTTAGAAACCATCATTGACTACTATTATTGTAACAATTTGTTCTCAGAAAATCCAAAGATTTAATAATAAAAGATTAATTGGTCATAAATTAGGTGACAAATAAAATAAAGGGAAATGTCACACTAAGTACATTCTCACCAAACTTATTATCATATAGTACCCCAATTATTTTATATACCTACTAAACACCCATCTCACCAAACTAATTCATTTCGAATGCCTAGCTTTTATTTTATTCCTGAACTACCCTCAAAATTTGGCTCAAGTTTATTTTCCAACAAAAATTCAAATTTTGGATTTTTAATAGTACAACCTACCCTGTTATTTTAAATTATATTAAAATGGTCATAAACCTATACCTTCTCAACAAACCAGTTAAAATACCTCCTTCTTGTTGAAACTGGTTCTTGTCGAAACCATTTACAGGTAATATTATATATATATATATTGTTGTTTTGATTGTTGAAGGTCTTTTTAAAGCTTGTTTATCGACGAGTTGACTGTTTTCAAACCTGGGTTTTGCCTGCTTTTCTTCATCACGAGTTGAAGCTGTTATCTGAGCTTGTTCTTAAGCTGGGTTTTGTAATTTTTTTTCTCGACGAGTGGAAGCTTTTATGTAACTAGGATTTGTGCTAGTTGGGTTTTGTAAGTTTTTTTAAAGTTTCCAAATTTATTCGTGTGTTTATTAAAGTTTCTGTATGTATTTTTCTGTATTAAAACTGGGTTTTATAAGTTTTTGATAGTTTAACTGAAACCAGCCTTGCTTAAAACTAGGTTTTGTAAAAAATTTCATAGTTTATGGGGAACCATGTTGTTAAGTTGCAGACGATGCGAGTATGATACCTTGATTTAGATAACCATTGTGTACATTACTCGCGTTAGAATCATGTTTTACATTACCAATTAACCATGAAGCGAGGTATTCGAGTATTACGTCACTGGCCGAATCATCTCGCGTGCACGTGAAACATATCTTTTTTTAACAATTAATATGACACGAGTTACGTTTACATGTCACACTTATGCAATACACGCGATTTACCAGCTATTATTAATCACGCGAGTCGTTGCTACATAAACTTACTAGTCTCGCGCGAGTCGTGATGCAATTTCAAACATTTCTCTCACCTAGTCTAATTTTGTTTATCATTGAAGAGGACTAGATGTCTAAGTCAAAGGTGTGTATTTTAAAATATTCAAAGCAGACCTCAATCGTTCCTTTGAGCGAGTTTGAAAACTTTGAGACTCTTCAACACTATATTGAAGGTAGATGGGATGATCTGGTTAAGGGTTCATGTGGTGATCAAAAGTAATGTTTGTTTAATAACGAGACTGATTTCATGGGTTTAGTTGTTTATCTCGACGTGGAGCGTCTGAAAAACATTAGCTTCTTTATAGAACAACGAGTAGTTGAAAAAAATGAGGATGGCATTTGTAAACAGCCTACCATAAGCTTCGTAGAACCTTGTGATGATAAACTATTAAGTGGGGAGAGTAGTAATGGTTTACTCAGTTCGCAACATAAAAAAAGATATCTTGCTACTAGCGGTTGGGTTGATGCTATCACAGGGGTTGGTCAGACATTTGCTGATAGAGCCTCAGGTTTAAGGTTATCGTTATGTAGATATGCTTTAGAGCTTGGTTTTGCTTTCAAGTATATGCATAATACATCTACTAAGATCACTGCTTACTGTGTCAACAAAGATTCAGGTGGTTGTAAATGGCGACTATATGCATCAATAGATTCTAACATTGGTTTAATGATGATCAAGCGATTTTTCCAAGCCCATACCTGTAGCCGGTATTTTCCAAGAAAAAAAGTAGGCATTTGACGTCTGATTTGATTGCGAATGAAATACATGAATAAATTAGGATATGTCATTCTTTAACAGCAAAAACTATTTAGTCTTCTATCAAACAAGACTATGGTTTAGACATTTCCTACTGTCTCTCGTGGAATGCTTTAGAAAAGGCGAGGAAGAAAGTTTTCGGAGATAGTAATACTTCGTTTGGCTTGCTGAATGCTTATTTTAAAAGATTAAAAAGTCGAGATATTACTACTGATTTCCATTTGGAGGTTGGTTTTGGGAATGTCTTCAGGACGTGCTTTGTGATATTTGGATCATGCATTCAAGGCTTTCACTCATGTCGACCATTGTTGTATATGGACGGTACAAATTTAAACGGCAAGCATGGTGGCTGTCTACAGTGGCAAATGATGGCAATAACGGTGAGTTTTAAACCTTTCTTTCATTTTAGTTTTTTCGTAAATGTAACTAAAGACGCGATTTACGATGGCAAACGGGTGCGATTTCCACAGTTTAAGTACATTACTATTATACACATGCAATGCTTACAAACTCGCGTATGCGAGTTGTCAATTGCGAGACGTATAGCAATCACACGATGTTGCTTAGTTCATTGCTAGCAATCACGCGATGTTGCTTTGCTCATAGCTAGCAATCGCGCGCTGTTGCTTAGGTTATAGTTAGCAATCGCGCGATATGTAATGAAATCATTAGGAATCGAGCCTTATTGGATATATGTAGCCTTATACACATACCTATCAACGAATTATATTTTGAATTGCTGATTTGGACTCCCATAACCTATTTGCACATTGCAGGTATCTTTCCAGTTGCTTTTGGTATTTTTAGTGGTGAAGATTCCGATAACTGGCTCTGGTTTATGGACCGTCTTAAACCTCATTTGTTAAATCGTCAAATCACTTTTATTTCCGACAGAAACTCTGGTATTATTAATGTTGTTTCTTTTGTTTATCCAAACTCTTTTCATGCTTATTGTATATATCATCTCCTTAATAATTTGAGGACTGCTCTTGATTGCACTAACCGAGAGTTTAAAAAGAAGATGTTGAAGCGATTTAAAAGTTGTGCTTATGCTCTCACAGTTGAACTTTTTAATCAAAGACTTTCCAAGTTTTTAAGTATAGGTGGTAAAAAGATTAAGAAATTCGTCAAGAATTTACCTCCCGAAAAGTACGCCCAACTATTCGTCATTGGGAAACGTTATGGGGAAATGGCATCATCTGCCGCCGAATCCTTTAACAATCAGATTAAAAAGCTTTGCAATCTACCAATTTTTGAAATGATAGACAAGATTAGAGTGATGCTGATGACTCAATTTTAAACTTTATTCAGAGGGGCTTAGTTGGAACAGTTATTTATGCCCCGAATATGACAAGCAGTTAAAGGAGAATGTTCTAACCGGTCGAATGTGGGTGGTATCTAAGTCTTTTGCAGGTTCATTTGAAGTTTATTCTGAACCAGTTATGGTTGTCAACATGCTTGATTTTAAGTCTTCATGTGGTTCATGGCAGCAAGAGTGTTTTCCATGTCCGCACTCATTGGCTGCAATAACATTGGTTAACGAAGATCCTATGACGTTGATAGAACCATTCTACACTGTTGGTAATTATAGGTCCACTTGTTTGTTTAGCATACCTGCAATAACCGACTTTGGTGAAAGTTCATGCTCTAATGAATGTGAAGGACATGTTGTTCTACCTCCTAACGTTAAGAGGCGAGTTGGAAGGCCACGGAAAAAGAGGATTCTATCTAGAGGAGAAGTATCATCGAGCCACTTGCAATGTGGCCGTTGCTTTAAATTTGGACACAACCGAAGGACATGTGATATCACACTATGAGCTTGCCCTCCTAACTTTTTTTGTACATCCGTTTTATTCAGTATGTATTAACTTGATTTCACTTGTTCTGTATCGTTCTTACTCATTGCCCCAACTGTTTGGGTTGATACTCTCCAGTTTTTTTACTATTATTTTTTTCACACGCGAGTTATATTGAGTTAAAAGATAACACACGATTGCTAATACGCGATTTCCAGGTTATGTCCTCCACACCGACGCGATTGTGTTTAACAATCGCGCGTTGTGTTAAATAAATATAACACAAATTGGATTTAACTTATGTGTATTATAGTCACGCGATTTCTGTATAACCTATAATGCGGGACATGGGGTTTTAATATAGATGCGTTTCTTATACAGCGAACACACGATTTACATAAGGTGGTTGTGGAGAACCTATGTTATTGCAGATTATTTTCCATATCAGTAACCATATAAAAGACGTGATTCATATACAATACCCACACTAAAGATGAAGGGATTTATATAGAAAAATATTAGGAAGTCATTTCTACCATTTCAACGCGATTGCTACCATGTCATTCACAAGAATTACCAGAATTGACCCGATTGGTGAGATTGGAATTTAAATCGATTTCGAATTAGACATTGCAAACCACTAAGAATTGAACTAAGTAGATATCAATAACAAAACATATTTAACCAAAAAAAGACCCGAAATCACAATGGACCTACGGTTGTCCAGATAGTATACCCTAATAAAAAAACCACTACATATTATAGGGTTCACCAATTCGAATGCCAAAAAATGGGAACACAAACAAACAACCACATACTGATTAATTATCAGAAGATTTATCCTCCTCTTCGTCCTCATCTTCATCCTCCTCTTCATCCTTAGACTCTGATGCCCACTATTCCTCAGACTCTTCCTCGTCCTCGTCTACACCGTCGTCACTTTCCTCGCCCCAGTATTTATTGTCTGATGAATCTTTCGAAGATTTCCTACGAGTCTGCTTCCTCCTTATGGTCTTCTTCTTGTTCTTCATGGTCTTTCGTCTTTTTGGATACCAGTCGTAGTCTGAATCCTTCTCCGACCACGACAAAGAGTATTCTGAGTCATACTCATCCTCCGGTGAAAGCGAGGGTAAAAACATCTTTCGATTTGTCGGATGAGTACACCGTTGTAGTGGAGTGCTTGTAGTCAGAATGCCTATCACTGTCATCAGAGTACCCACCATCAGAAGATGGGTAACCGTAGGACTGGAGTGATGAACCGCTCATTCTGTTGACAGAAGTTTTGTTGAGAATACAAAAAGACTTTTGAATTCGAATAATGTAATGGATAACCATGCATGAGATACACTTATTTATATTTTCAAACCTAACACTACTCTAGTTATCAATTAATGCACATGTAATGAGTACTTTAGCTACCCATGTCAAATCATGCATTAAATTATATTCAGACCTAATGCCAATTAGTGAAAAGATAACCCATTATCTTTAGGCAGTAATTATGACGCGAGTTAAATGCTTATCACAATAACCAACACGGACTAGTAACTACTGACGTGATTGTTTTACTCTACCACCATGTTTGATATCGATCATGACTTATTCAACGGCCTTTAATCATCATGTAACTATTTAGTGGTATATCCATGCGATTCATTAATATTAATTATATTTTTGGTACAGTTTATTCTTAGGAGGTGGGTTTGAATTATAATAAGGTCTATAATTATATTTAATTACATACTCGACACATCACTCAATAATTCACATTGGTTAATTATTGTTATAATATGTTTAATTTGGACATGCCTAAACTAACGTACATAAGTTGTAAATGAGTCCTCTATTTTTTGAATTACTTCGAGCAAGACATTTAGGTTGAAACGTTAAGATAGACGATGTGATTTTGTATGAAAATCATGTCTCATGTACGTCGTGAATTAGGCGTTAAAATTTGTTAACTTAGTAAATAACTCCATTAACCAATTACATGATTCCCTCTTATCAATAGCTACATACCGTCACGATTCTGCAAGCAATTCATTCAGTTGTTAACTTAGTAAATAACTCCATCAACAAACAACGCAATTTATGTGAAAATCATGTCTCTAATACCACGCAATTTATGGGTCACACATTTATAGCTTAGTACAGAACTCCCTTGACTGATTACGCGCTATGGCCTTATTAGTGAATAATCACGCAAGTTAGGGGTCACACATCGATTGTCAAACGCGATTCGTATGAGAAACATGTATCATATACGCCGCGAGTTAAGAGTCACAAATAATTCAATTTTTAAACAACTCCCTTCTCACGACACGCGAGTTAACATAACTGAAGGCTACACACTAACAGGATTGTGAAATGCAATCATTCGGTGCACCATGTCAAGTCTTATATTTATTATTAGTAATATACAATTATTACCAAACTCGATCTACCAGAAACTAACTCACTAAAATTACATCCAATTTAAAGACTACCATTTTTTTGGAATGAAGTTACATTGTTGAAATCAACAACCACGGTTCTCATCAACCGGTGAACAATTGGCAATCGCATCTTCTCTCTCAGCAATCGCTTCGTTCAAGTACACAATCATGTCTCTTAATATCCAATCATTAAGTTTCCACTTCCATAAGTGTGTTGCCTCTTCACGCAACGCGAGGCAAAGATCAGACAAACGTACCAATGGTACGGATTTAGTTCGTTTTACCTCGAAGCGACTTCTTCTCGACTCCGAACATGGGGTGCAACAAATACAAGCCTCCCATAGTCAAAGTACATCCTGCATAACACTTCATCAAAAAAACATTGGTCGTTTCATCAGAAATTGTTGTCTTAACGTACTTCACCGCTTTAAGAAGGTGTTGGTCTTCATCTACTCACCAACTCATACTGTTTTCGTATTTAGAGTGTGTAAATTGTTTTAGTTTAGAGTAAAAGTTGTAGTCTAGAGGTTTATATAAGGGGGAAAAAGTAAGTGGCTTACTTCGGCGGATAATAATTATTAGGTGTACGTTTTGGCGGGACAGTAGCAATCACTTTTTAAAAATAGGTGGGAATTTAACTAAAAAAATATAGACAAATATGCAAATAGTCATCATGCGATTTGCTATATACCTATCATGCGGGATAGACAAATAACGTAAACTCGCGATTTGCTATATACCTATCACGCGTGATAGGTACATAACTTAAACATGCGATTTGCCAGGTACCTATCATGCGTGATAGATACATAATTTAAGCATGTGATTTGGTTGATGCCTATCACGCGTGATAGAAAAATAATTTAATATTCCATTAGCGACAACCACTCCCCATATACCGCGCGATATATTCTTACATTTTACATTCCCATTTTTTTTATGTTATAGTAATGCGTTTACGTTATAAATATCCATTTTAGAGGTTACCCAATAACCCATCAGAATTAAATTACATACGAAGAAGTCCTTCGAGTACTGTACAGAATTAAAAATAAAAATTAAGCATCCAACACCCTAAAATTAGTATTTTTATCATTTAGGAAGCTGTAAAACATTTCTGCACGTGCTTGAGCGGGGATTTGTTTGCTTTATTCCTTGGGTATAAACCCGTGCTGGATAATGTCTTTGACATACTGACAAACGAGCACTCCACAGTCAAGTGAATCTTTTTTTGCTAGGGAATATCTATAACAGCTTTAACTTTGTATCCATTCTTCACACGTGGTATGCATCTCTTCTTCATACAATAGTCCAGCTGCTCAGATAGAAAAAAAGTTAGCTTATTTTTTTTAAATAACATGTAAATCCTTATAGCGAGTTGTAATGTTGCGAATCACATTATATTAGCACGCGAGTTCCATGCATAACACGCGATTCGCATATACAACAAACGCGATTTGCGAGCAATTACATTTAAGAATCTCGCGAGATGAACACACGATTCTTTCATTCACCTGCAAAAAATGAACATACTACATCATCCAATACGGTTTCATACTACTTACCAATGCGTCTCCTGTTTTCCTAGTGTCATATGGAGTGAATTTGCTAAGAGGAAACAAGGGATTGTTGTTTTTGGCCAACCCATTCTCCATGTCTATTACCAACAACATCCAGTGGTTAGGACCCTTCTCATTTATGTGGCATACCGGAATGAATGCGATAAATGTGTCCTCCCTCATGTTTTCAAAAACTCCATCAACAACGTTTGAAATATCTTCTTTCATTGCTAGTAATTTCTGTAATAAAACCCGCATACAACAAAACAATATCAAACTTGTGAAGCACTTTCATTGGCTATTTAAAAATTAAATACTAACTGTTGCGACCCCGGAAATCTGAATAGCCCCGTGTTTAGAACTGTACTTGTCATCAAACCCTATGAAAGGTACTTTCCAGTTTGATTCTTTAAGCAGCTTATATATATAGGCATCAATTATCTACAACACAACAAATTCAAAGCTATATCAAACTGGTTGTCGATTATTTGTGAGTTATATCAACAATCTAAATTTTACCTTGAAATCTAACTCCCTTTCGTATGGTAAGGCCATTAGCTCAGTCACACTAACACTTAGCCGATATGTAAATTCGTTTTCTGGTAAATACCATACTTTCGAGTCGATTTGATCTTCGTCTATTTGTATTTGAAGCACCTTGCGGTATTGACTAACGACTATTAACTTTGTTGTTGTTTCTCTTTCCCCACGGTTGGTAAATAGCTTCTCCCTGTTGTGATTGTGTAAGTAAATTCAAATTTGGATAAATGTTATCTAGTAACTGTAAAAGGACATAAATTTTGTTAAATAATAAATCAAACTGTGACAACTAAGTATATGTTTATTAGTATAGTTAAGAACTTACCATTGGATGTGCCTCTTGTAATAAACTTTTAGACGAAGTACTGCCAACAAACTTTCCTCCACTCGAGTGTATATTCGACGCCTTATCAACTTCGTCGAAAAATGATTGGGTACATAGCACGAATGCATCATCTAGGGTTGGAAGATCAAAACATTCCGCTTCCGCTTCCCCTTCCCCTGCTAGTTCTACTTCTTTTAGTTTCCCAGGCTGTGTTAGTACTTCAACCTTTGTTTTGCGTTGTACTTCCAACTTGGGTTGTAACTCTTTTGTTGATTTGAGAATAGGTTCGAATTCCATTACGCGCTCAATTTTTGATTGTTGCTTATTAGTTCCTTGTGTGCATTAATGCAGTCCTTTGTTTAATCTTGTTTTTTTTATATTACATACCTGTCACAATTTAACATATATATTTTCAGTGAATTGGTCTCCCCAATTATAGTTTTCATTATATTTAACATATATCTTTATAAGTGAGCACACCATGAACTTGATTACCAATGATACGTGTTTTGGCTACTGCCACTAACCACGCGATTTATTTAATAATTACAATACAGACGCGATCTAGTTTATTTTTATTCAGAGTATGCGAGTTGTGTTTATCCTCTGACTCGAGATAAAATATTCTATTATCGTTGCGTTTCTTAATTAAACAACATGCGATTCTCAAGTTAATATAAAACAATAACCTTGGTCCTGGATACAAGCTTTTGTGGATTTACCATGATGCGATATAAGACTAAAAGACTAAAAAACCTTTAACATGAAGAACGCGAAATTCCAAACTCATAACAACATAGTTATAACATAAAATTCGAAATAGTTATAAGTTTAAAATCACCCCCTAACGTAATAAAACAACCAGCAAAACCCCATATTAAAAATCCAAAATTTCAAAAACAACAGCTTCACCAAATTAAAGACAAAGCACATCACATAAAATAGCTACAAGTGATGAGTCCGGATTTTATCACCACTCATTATGAGGACCGGACAGGGGAAATTCGGACAAGATCCACCCACTGAACCATCGGAACTGAACTAATGTATTAAAAACTTAATCACTTCATGACTAAGCTAATTACCTACCTGCTTAAAAACTAATGAGTCTTTGAACTCGACCCAAATTCATAATCATGACCCAAAAGCCCAAATGGCCCAAGGTTAAGGGTATAAATACCCAACCACTTTCATTTAATGAGGGTAATGAAAATTAAATACAACCAGGCAGCTCAAATCTCTCACTACAATCTACTAAACATTAAAATACCCTTGAAATACCTCAAAACTTTAGACACAATTACCCTCAGTTGAAATTAATCCACACCAAATTGGCGACCCCAGTGGGAGCAGAAGGTGCCTGAATATAGCATTCAAAACCATCAGGAAAAAGCAGTTCGGATGAATCCGAACGTACAAGAAGTACCACCAGTTTTGGCCAAAGTGGTGGGTGAGAATGATGAATATACGATTGATGAATATACAAAGACTCAACCAAACTACTAGACATGAATTTGATATAAGCTCTTCTGTTCAAATTTGTTTTAGATTTTAGTTTTAATCAGACTCAACCAAACTATGCATATATACTGTACGTATTTTGATTTTTTTATACGGTTTTGTTTTTGGTCTATTTACAAAATGTTTCATTCTAGTTGAGATATGTTCTTACTTATATGCTATTTTAGTTGATATATGTTCTTATTTATATACCATTAATCATTTTCATGTTTAACCGATATGGGACTTTGGTCGTACCGAACAAATCATTCTCTTGCACAAAATATCACCTTAACCTTTTCTAAATGGACTTGCATCCACTCACTTTAATCAGAATGTGCCAAAGTTCACTACCTGAGTCATAAATCTTTACAACAGATCTATATGCCCACTCTTATTAGACCACACTGCATGTTCCTTAGTGTGACTCCAATTATGTCACACCGCAATGATAATTTACAATCAAGTCACACTGCTTAATTAGCCACATGCACTCTAAACTAGGCAACTCCGATATAATTTTGTTATAACTCAAGATGCAATATTTTAAAAAATGGCTCAAACACAACAAAATAAAGAATATGAAAAGAAAAGAATGTATTATTTAACGTGGTTCGATAATAATGTCTAGGTCAATTAACGTCGTCAGATAAAAGTATTTTACTACGATAGAAAAGGATTACATACTTTAGTGTCTTTTTTTTATAACTCTAGTATTCTATGTATAGGGGATAAATAGAACTTTCTGGATAATGGGTCTAATGGGCTCATGGGCTAACATGTTATTAATGACAAAAGAAGGTACATAGTAGACACAAAAATCATAAGGCATACTGTGAACTCTTATATGACTAATCGTTCAAGATCTGAAGTCTCGCGACTATTCGACCCATTCTTAACAAATCTTTCCATTGAGGGAATATTTTTTTTAACTATCAACAAATAAAATTCTCTTCATCTCACTCATCAAATGCCCTTAAGGCATACACTTGATGTTGCAAACACCAATCTAGTTTAGGCACTCCCTAAAATTCTAAACTAATACTGCCTTGGACATTATATATGCTGAATTATCATGTGTAGACAATTCGGGGTTGATGATGCGAGGCTTTTGAGTTTGAATCTCTTGATATCATTTGTATCGAGTTATAATTTGTAATTCCCAAAAAATGTTTCTTCTGGGCTACGCAATACGATATAAGAAGGATGTACTCGTGCGTATAGTGATTCATTCGCAACAAAAAGATATATAAACATATAAAAACATATGAGGATAACGATGGAATATTATACCATCATAAACTGAAAATGTACAATGGTATGCTTACATGAAAGAAATAGTTGTTATTAACAAAACTAAACCCGATTTCTTTCTTTTGAGACATTAGAGGGGGTGCACCTTTCAACGGTCGAAAAGTGTAGCTCATACTCATTAACCTTGGTTGTGTTACAAAATAGATGATACTGTTAAACTTTGATGTGATCGTGATTCCTAACTCCAACATTGTCATCTAATTCGCTATAGTTGCAGTATTTTCATAGTAGTGTATATTTTCATTAACCTTTAAATAGTCATCTCTACCATTAAAAATTTACATATAAGCATCAGGGTTATCCGTAACCTCATTGTAAAGTGTCTTTCTAATAACCTCCCACCCATCCGGTTGGTCGTACAAGTCATACGAAGATGATCGATAATTGTAACTCCCATCAAGTCTAACATAATTAATCACACTTATAAAAGGTCTGTAATGAAGTGAAACTTGTTATAATGAATAATTTGGATCATGAAACACTGGTTTATAACCAATATTAGAGCTCAGTTCGCTACGACTAGATAACAACGGCAACGAAAGAGTTCTACGTACCGAAGGTTTATCAGAAGAAAAAGTATGAACACTAGCTTGTATTGCTATTTTGAAATTAACGGACGTATTTCTAGGTGTACTTTTCCTTTTATGTATTTTGACCGACGAAGTTTTAAACAATGTTACGTAGCGAATATGTATTTTCCTTTTTCGAATCTATCACATGTTCGAAATTCGATTTATCTCTTTTAGTGGATGATGCAACAACAAATAATTTACATTTTACAGGTGGACGACCACGTTGTTTATATTTATCTAAATGCTCTAAAAGGGAAGATTTTTTTGGATAGACTACTTCAACCCATTTCTTGTAAATATGTTGTATGCATCATTCGTCGTTGATTTTCATAACATAAAGTACAAGTTTTTCCATTTTTTATTTTAAGACATCTATCATGGTTAGGTTTGTTTGTATAATTATATCTAACATCTTCCAATGATCGTCCAAAGATTCTAATGGTGCCACTATGCCTTTTGTTAACCACTCACGAATCTGATGTCAACACTGTTGAGTCCGGATTTTATCACCACTCATTATGAGGACCGGACAGGGGCAATTCGGACAAGATCCACCCACCAAACCATCCAAACTGAACTAATGTATTAAAAACTTAATCACTTCATGACTAAGCTAATTACCTACCTGCTTGAAAACTAATGCGTCTTTGAACTCGACCCGAATTCATAATCTTGACCCAAAAGCCCATATGGCCCAAGGTTAAGGGTATAAATACCCAACCACTTTCATTTAATGAGGGTAATGAAAATTAAATACAATCAGGCAGCTCAAATCTCTCACTACAATCTACTAAACATTAAAATACATTGAAATATCTCAAAACTTTAGACAAAATTACCCTCAGTTGAAATTAATCCACACCAAATTGGCGACCCCAGTGAGAGAAGAAGGTGCATGAATCTAGTATTCAAAACCATCAGGAAAAACCAGTTCGGATGAATCCGGACGTACAAGAAGTACCAGCTTTGGCCGAAGTGGTGGGTGAGAATGATGAATATACGATTGAGGAACGAGATAGGTTAAAATTTGAAATAGAAGCTTTGAGGGCTGCCAAAAGGGCAGAGATGGGCACAAAAGAGAAGTCTTAGGCGTCAGTAGCTCATCATACTGACAATCCAAGAGAGCATGAGCCATCAAAAACCCATGTGAGTGCAAAAAAGACTCATGTTAGCTCAAAAAAGTCTCACCGGTCTAAACCGGTGGAGAGCACTGATTCAGACTCAGAGTCTTCCAGTAGCTCCTCAAATGAAGATGGAGTCGAAGAATCCTTATCATCCAGCAGTGATGAAGGCCGTTCTAAAAAGAAACAAAAGTTGGTCAAGAAGTACTCAAGAAAAAAGGATAGGCATGGAAGGTTGAAGATGCATCTGGGCAAAGGATCGTCTCATAGTCATGGCCGGAGACATGTAGATCGATTGTTAATGGATCCTTTTGCCTTCCTTGATGAACCAGGTATATTTGCAACTCCTAACGAAGATACGGTTTTCAGTCGTGGCCGAAATTGGAGACAATCTCCATTGTCCTCCAAAATACTGCCCGGGAACCTTTCTAAGAGGGTTGACAGTACGAAAATGGAAAAATATGATGGTAGTAAAGACCCGGATAACCACTTGGAACAATTCAAAAAATTTATGATGAATTTTGATGATGACGACAAGTTACTTTGTAGAGCATTCTCCTAATATTTTACGGGGAGTGCTCTGAAGTGGTACAATAGTTTGCCCCAGGGTTGCATCAGAAATTTCGACACTTTTTGGGTGGCTTTTTGGAGGCAGTTTGTTGGAAGTAAGGAAGTGAAGGGCAACGGAGACACGATTATCTATTGTGCCCAACAACCAAACGAATCTTTAAAAGAATACATAAGTCGTTTTGTAAATACCAAAAATGGATTGGCTGATTGCTTTGAACAAGTAGCAATAGCTTCTCTGAGGCAGGGCTTAAACCCTGAAAACTTGACTGATTCAGTAACCATAAAAGAGGCCATGACATGGGGAGGTCTGCTGAATCAGGTCGGAAAGCAGATTAATGTAGATGAAACAAAGAAAACTAGGGTGCACAGGCAGGTGAGGTTTGCTCCGGCTGCACCAAATCCAAACCAAAACCAGTCCGGGAACAAGGCTAAGGAAGCCGGGCAGGGTCATAACAGAGCCAAAGCTCAGTCTCAGCCAACTACACCAGCCCAGAGTCAGCAATCTAGAAATAAACAAGGGCCTTGGGTTCAACCGGAGTGGTTTGCTGAGTTGAAAGAAAATGTAGCCACCATTTATGACAAAACAAAAGACGAAGCACACTACAGAAGGCCGGCTGCATTACAGTCTCATAGGGAGAGCCGTAATAATTGTTTCTGCCAGTATCACCATGATACTGGTCATACCACTGAGGATGGTATTGTGCTGAAACAAGAAGTGCAGAATTTGATTGAAAGAGGAAAGTTGGGGGCGTATGTTAAAAGAAGAGGTGGAAATAGGCCTGATAGCGCTCATCGGGCTGGTCCAAACAATGCAGGCACATCGGCTCCGGATGGGGCTATGGTGATAATCGCAAGGTTCGATGTAGAGTCAGAATACTTGGACCCTGATCTAACCCGGAATAAAGTGGGTGTTATCATGGACCATTGCAAAACGGTATCCGGACTTATTAACTTTTTTGAGTCACTTACAATGTTCGGAGGGGACACCATGACTGCACCGACTGCTTCTTCAAGAAAGAGGCACGTTCATACTTTAACTACCCAGCTTGAAGGAGGCATGACTTCCTATCAATCGCAAATTCCTTTTCCTTTTATTGTTTTTTACGAGGATGACTTGAGGGATATTGTTGGTCCACATGAAGATGCTGTTGTCATAGGAGCATCCATTGGAGGCAATGATATTAGACGAATTTTGGTGGATACCGGAAGTTCGGCCAATATTCTCTTTTTAACTTCCTACAAAAAATGAAGAATCCAGCAGTAATTCAGTGTTCGAACTGATTAATTGTGGGTTTCACTGGAAGCTCAACAGATGTGATCGGAGAGTTCGAGGATGAGGTTTTGTTGGGCAAAGGCCCTTTTAAAAAGATGGTTAGAATACTTTTTATTGTGCTGGATTGTCCCACTTGTTATAATGCTATTCTGGGGAGATCTTGGCTTCTAGGATGCATGATGTGGCTTCAACAGTCCACCAGTGTTTGAAGTATGTTGTGCAGGGACAAGTGGGAGTTGTTCGAAGCAACCAAAAGGTAGCAAGGGAGTGTTATGCGACAACACTGGCCCCTCGAACTTTGGGGGCAATTCGGATCAATGAGGAATAACAGTTTGAGGGGCCCTCTAGGGGAGAGGGTGAAATTGATGACCCTAGAGAGACCCCTGGTGTTTTAATACCGGTTGAAGAAATTGATGATACCAGAGAGACCCCTGGGTTAAAAAATGTTAGGGCTACTTATCAGAGGTTGGTAAACAAGGCCTTTGCTCATCAAATTGGAAGAAACTTGGAAGTTTACATTGATGACATGATGGTGAAAAGTGTGGACGAAGAGCTACACTTGGCAGATCTCCAAGAAACGTTTGCCAACTTGGTGAAAGTAAATTTAAAGTTAAACCCAGAAAAGTGCGTTTTTGGAGTGTAGTCCGGAATTTTTTTGGGGTATGTGATAAGTGAGAAAGGGATACAACCTGATCCAGACCAGCTTAATGCTTTACTGCAAATCGATCCTCCTCGGAATATTAAAGAGGTACAACGATTGTCTGGGAGGCTGGCTGCACTAAACCGTTTCATTTCAAGGTCTTCGGACATGTGTGCCCTGTTTTTTCAAACTTTGAAAGGTGCAAAGGACTTCAACTGGTCCCCACAGTGTGATGAGGCCTTTGATGAAATTAAGAAGCATTTGTCTTCCCCCAAGACTCTGTTTAAACTTGTTTATGGAGAAACCCTTTATGTGTATTTAGCAGTTTCTGATTGTGCAATAAGTGCAGTATTGGTAAGAGAGGTGGACAATTATCCTCGTCCGGTGTACTATATCAGCAAAAGCTTGATAGATGCAGAAAAACGATATTTGAAGCTTGAAAAATTGGCATTGGCCCTGGTGATTGCAGCAAGGAAAATGAGGCCCTATTTTCAGGCTGATTCTATCATCGTCCGGACTTCTTTTTATTTGAAAAATGTTCTCCAAAAAGCTGACATTTCAAGTAGAATGAACAAGTGGTCAGTAAAGCTGGGAGACTACGATATTGATTTTGCTCCTCAAACAGAAATCAAAGCCCAAACTGTGGCTGATTTCTTAGTTGAATTACATTCAGATAGGGATACTAAGCAAGCAACCGGTGTAAAAGGTAAAAAAGTCTGGGTCGTCCGAACTGATGGTGGATCAAGTACCATGGGATGTGGTGCTGGGATATGTTTAACCTCTCCGTACGGTGACCGGATATACCAAGCTATATGGTTTGCCTTCAGGGCTTCCAATAATGAGTCTGAATATGAAGCTGCTATAGCTGGTTTAAAATTAGCTTTCATCTGTGGAGCTAAAAGGGTAAGGTTAATGAGTGATTCTCATCTTCTTATCCATCATGCACAAGGTCAATCTGAAGCCAAGAAAGAGCAACTGATTAAATACTTGTTCATCCTTAAAGAAGTGGCACTCAATTTCAAAAGCATCACCTATGAGCACATACCCCGAACGGAAAATACGCTAGCAGACTCTTTGGCAACCATAGCCTACTCTGAGTCCTACCCTTGGATACATGTGCAATAGTGCCCATCTATTCAAATCAATCCGGATAAGGAAGAAGAAAGTTTGAATATACAAGTAAAAAAACCGCAAGATTGGAGATTTCCAATCCTTCAATATCTCTCAGATGGCATCTTGCCTCCAGAGAAAGCAGTGGCAAGAAAAATAAAATACAAGGCTCGTGGTTTTGTCATCCTAAGGGATGTTCTTTATAAAAAAATCCTATAGTAAACCCCTCCTACGATGTCTGGGAGTTGAGGAGTCCCAAATAGTACTCTCCGAACTACATGATGGTGAGGGATCAGCTCACTGCGGGTTCAGGGCTCTAACAAGAAGAGTTTTGTTAGCTGGGTACTACTGGCCCTCCATAATGCAAGATGCTAAGGAATTGGTAAAAAAGTGTGACCCATGCCAAAGATACAGCAATGAAATTCATATCCCATCTATCCATTTAGAGTCAATTTCTGAACTAATACCTTTTGCTCGTTGGGGGCTGGATTTAGTAGGGCCTCTACCCATGGCATCCGGAGGGTGCAGAACTATAATCGTTGCTATTGATTACTTCTCCAAGTGGATAGAAGCAGCTCCATTGGCAGGTACAACATCGAAAGCTGTTATAAAATTCATCTTATCCAATATTTGTTGCAGATTTGGAATTCCACAAAAGATAATCACAGACAATGGGCCAAAGTTCGACAACAAGGAAATGGAGAATTTTTGCGCCTCTCGAGGCATACTATATTGCTTCTCTTCTCCTTTCCACCCACAAGAAAATGGTCAGGTCAAAGTGGCTAACAGGACCATCTTGTCCGGTCTTAAAAAGAATTTAGAGGGAGCTGCTGGAAAATGGCCAAGTTATCTACAAAAAGTATTATGGGCCTACCGAACCACTCCTAGGGCTGCAACACAAGAATCTCCCTTTGCTTTAGTGTATGGGATGGATGCCATAGCTCCCATAGAGACTACTCTTCCTTCCTTTCGAGTTCATAGTTTCTCCGAACACGCTAACGAAGTGGCTGTAAGAGGCCAACTTGACTTGATAGAGGAAAGAAGAGTTAAGGCTCACCTCAGAGCCACATACTATCAAGGCCTGATGAGAAGCAGGTTTGCTTCCAAAGTTAAAAGAAGGGATTTTCAGCCAGGAGATAAAGTATTAAGGAAAGTCTTCCTACACACTAAGGAGAAGCAGTTCGGCAAGCTAGCTCCAACTTGGGAAGGACCCTATGTGGTTAGTGAAAAGCTTAAGCATGGGACATATCAGCTTCAAGATAAAGATGGAAGGGTTTTGAATCACCCCTGGAACATTGAACACCTCCGATTGTACTTGGAATGAAAGCTATGTAAATATTTACTTGTTTAAAAGTTCATGTAAATATTTAGGGGCATACTCTTTCCTACCCTGGTGGCGCGGGGAGGTTTTAATGAGGTGTCCAGGATTTTCAATAAAATTCGATGTCTTCTTAAGAGATTCGAAGTGTTTCAGTTAGTGTTTTCTTTCAAATTTTCTATCAATGTCAGATCGAATTGAATTGATAGAGTGATGACTACTTAAACATTTTTCATAGGAGAATTTAAACACTCTCACTTTAAAATGCAGGGAAACTAACTAAGGGTTGTTTAAACATTAGCCACCAAAGCTGAAAAACTATGAAACAATGCAAGTTTGTGCAAAGTAAAATTGCCCATTAAGATATACGAAGTGCCTTGTCCACCCAAGGAATTTGAGTTTTCAAACAAAAAGGTTTATCCGGACAGGAGCCGAACACGATTACAAAAAATGGCTTGGCCATCCAAAGACTTTGGCTCAATCACAAAAAATTAAAAAGATAGTTAATACTTCAAGACTGAGCCTTCTTAGATGGCCCAGCCTCACTAGGTTTCTTCTTCTTGGGGTCATCATCTTCCTCATCCGGACTCTCCCCAGTTTTCTCTTCTTCATCGGTTGTGCCATCCCAGCCACTGGAGTAGTTATGCTTGTCACCATCAGCCATCGTGTGGAAGGGGAGGTCTTCATACTCTACAAAACTCCATAAATCTCCCAGCGTCCTCTTCGGGAATTTCTCATGAAAGAGCACGACCATGTCCGACTTCACTTCGGCATACTTTTCCTCCTGAGTGTCTATCACTCTGTTGGTATAAGCATCACTCCTAGCTTGGATTGTTTTCTCTTGCTCCTTTAGCAAATCAGATTTTTCTTGTGCAACCTTGGACACAGAGTCCTCGAGCGAGGTCTTGTCATTAGTTAAAGTCCGAATGACCTTGTCCTTAGCCCTCACCTCCTCTTTTGAAGAAGAAAGATTTTTCTCCAAGTCGGATTGCTTTGATTGGAGTTCTTTGATATTTGGCCAGCTTTGTGGCCCAATCCTCCTGGATTTTCTTCAACTCCTCAATTTCCCTCTTCAATACATCAGTATTTTGTTTGGCAGTGAGGAGGTCGGTAGACAATTTCTCTTTGTCACAATTGAGGGTATTGATGATGGCTGACTGATTTCGTACTTGCTTCTCCAAAGTAAGCACTGGTTGGATATTACTCAATATGGAGTGAGTGATGAAGTCTCTTTCACTTGAGACATAAAAAGACTTACCATTGAATGTAACGATATTCGAAGAACTTGTGGGGAGGTAGGGCCTAGCAAAATCGTCTTTGGGGAGGTTTTCGAATTAAAGACCAATCCCTTCAAGCCCACTGATGTCGACGCCATCAATGCTGATATCCCCTCCTACACCCCCTCCGGTTTGAAAGTCATCGGGGATTTCTTCTGCTTGAGTGGGGTCAGTAGGGTCAACAGGAGGAAGAGGCTCCGGAGGCTGGAGAGAAACTTCATCACCCTTGGAGGTTTTCTTCTTCTTGGCCTCCCTATCCTTGCCTTCAGCTCCCTGTTTTTTGTCTTTTTAGGATCCTTTTAGGGTTTTGGAGATCCAACCACTTCTCTAGTACTTTCATGCTCCACTACTTGTAGAAGAGTAACATCAATCTGTCGTTGGTCTGGCCCCTCTGGGTTTGTTGGAGCAGCTTCCTCTACTTCGGTAGGATTGGATTCAACCATACCTTGTTTGGGGCTTTAGCTCTACCTGGCAAAGACAGCTTTCCATCCTTTGTATCTGTCCTCCTGAGGATTACTTCCAGAGGGGGTAGAGTAGTTAATTCCTCCAAAGATAAGTCCTTCCGGTCAGTTGTATTCCAAAGGTAGGATTTGTTAGATTGCCTCCGGTAAAAGCGCTGTGGAAGTGGTTTCCCCACTTCTCAGCAGCCCAAGCATTTAGCTTGGAGCAAGTGGTCTGCCCAGCCTTTAAGTAATCATTAAAGTCCTTAGGCAGCACTACCAAAAAACAAAAGAAGACAAGTTAGACAAACAAATTTGTTATAAGTAAAGATGGAGATATGAGATGAGATTCTTACCATCACGTCGCCATCTGCTGGTAAGCAGGCTTGGGTTGACACCAATTTTAATTTTCCTCCCATTCTCCCAAGCGCCACTAATAAAAAAGAATTGAGTCTTCCAGTTCCTTTCTGACTCAAGCAGGTCGTCCACTGCCTTGTAATCATCACCCATGTTGAAATGGTAGAAGGGGATAACATGGTTTCTGCAAAGGCTAGCCACAGCTGCGAACGGCTCCATTGGAAGAGGGATTCCGGAGATCCTGGAGGCCATAATACAGGCCATGAGGGTATACCAAGCATTGGGGCTCAATTGGCTTGGACAGAGTTTGATGAGGTGAAAGTATTTGACGATCTCTGGGTCTAAGGGAAACCTTAGCCCCCAGTTGAATAGCTCAGTGAAGAAAACTATCTCACTGAGCTTGCAATCCATCGGTGTCTCCGGATCCACCAATATCCTCACTTTGACATTCTCTGGGATCCCCCATTTTGTTCGCATCCGACCCAGCTCGGCTGTATGGATGAAAGCGTAATTAAGTTTCTGCAAGGCTAGCAGGTATTTGACACTTACCTTGTGGAAGCAAGGTCTCACTTTTCCCACAAGGCTCTCTGACAGATCTGGATGTTTTAAACATAGCTTCTCCTTGCCTTTGTCCTTCTTGGCAGCAACAGTCTCACTTATTTTCCCGGAGACGTCGGACTCAAAAGGGGATTCTTCAATGGTATCTTCCATCACTTCTTCCATTATTATGGAAGGATTATCAGTTGTTTTTGGGTGAGAAGAACTGGTGGTTGGCTCGGCAGGCCCACCAGATTGTTGGGCATTGCAATCTTCCTGTGGTCTAGACTCTGGCTGGGGCTTGGATCCGGACGTCTCTTTCTGGAGACTTGAACTAATTGCCTCAGGACCGGACAGTTTGTCCTTGGGAATTTTAATGGGTGCTTCTGACCCTGTATTTTATTTTTAGCCCCAGACTTGGAAGACGTAGTTTTTGGAGCCTGCCCTTTAACCAAACGACCTCTTCGCCGGTATACTAGCTTCTCTGGGGAGGCGTCAGCATCCGATCCCATGGCAATGAATGGGGAAGGTCTCTTAAAGCTTGTAACTGCCTGCTCTGGTCCAACAACAGGCTCTGATTCCTGGACCGATGAGCCCGAAACGATTGGTGAAAGGTTGGGCTGGAATAACCTCCTGGATTTAGCACTCTTAGATGAAGAGGAACCCCGGTCAGGCTCTGGACTTGGTGTTTCCGATTTGTCAATAGGAGAAACAGGGAGGCTTGCAGCAATACGCCTTTCTCGTTCGACCTTTTGAGCTTTTTCTAACTCTGACAAGTTGAGCCACCCACCTTTTACTAAGACATTTCTTGATGTGAACATAAACTTACACCAAAAGAAGGGTTTTTTGAGAGATGAAAGCTTTGAAATTTAACAGAGTATAGATAATGAAGATGGTAAAACAGTGAAAACTGGACTAATTTATAGTAAAGGAACAAAAGATGCTTCGATACCTAGGAGAATACGAAAGGATAGATGTATTGATTAAGGACGGGGTTGATGTCACCCACATTAATATAAGAGGTTACTTTTTGGAGTAAGTGGGAGCGCCGTTCTAGGAGAAAAACGGCCGGTGTGGCGAATCAGAGAAGGACACGTGTCCCACGATCTCTGGCAAAACCGTTCAGTTTCTGAGAGCTTTATCAGTCCGGATAAAGTCGTTACACAATTTGAAATCTGTCCGGACATAGTTATGAGTGCATATGGGTTATTTTTTAGGTCTTGCCAAATGCCTTTGAACGCAACCTAAAAAAGGGGCTACTGATGAGTCCGAATTTTATCACCACTCATTATGAGGATCGGACATGGGCAATTCGGACAAGATCCACCCACTAAACCATCCGAACTGAGCTAATGTATTAAAAACTTAATAATCACTTCATGACTAAGCTAATTACCTACCTGCTTAAAAACTAATAGGTGTTTGAACTCGACCCGAATTCATAATCATGACCCAAAAGCCCATATGGCCCAAGGTTAAGGGTATAAATACCCAACCACTTTCATTTAATGAGGGTAATGAAAATTAAATACAATCAGGCAGCTCAAATCTCTCACTACAATCTACTAAACATTAAAATACATTGAAATATCTCAAAAATTTAGACAAAATTACCCTCAGTTGAAATTAATCCACACCAAATTGGCGACCCCAGTGAGAGAAGAAGGTGCATGAATCTAGTATTCAAAACCATCAGGAAAAACCAGTTCGGATGAATCCGGACGTACAAGAAGTACCAGCTTTGGCCGAAGTGGTGGGTGAGAATGATGAATATACGATTGAGGAACGAGATAGGTTAAATTTGAAATAGAAGCTTTGAGGGCTGCCAAAAGGGCAGAGATGGGCACAAAAGAGAAGTCCTAGGCGTCAGTAGCTCATCATACTGACAATCCAAGAGAGCATGAGCCATCAAAAACCCATGTGAGTGCAAAAAAGACTCATGCTAGCTCAAAAAAAACTCACCGGTCTAAACCGGTGGAGAGCTCTGATTCAGACTCAGAGTCTTCCAGTAGCTCCTTAAATGAAGATGGAGTCGAAGAATCCTTATCATCCAGCAGTGATGAAGGCCGTTCTAAAAAGAAACAAAAGTTGGTCAAGAAGTACTCAAGAAAAAAGGATAGGCATGGAAGGTTGAAGATGCATCTGGGCAAAGGATCGTCTCATAGTCATGGCCGGAGACATGTAGATCGATTGTTAATGGATCTTTTTGCCTTCCTTGATGAACCAGGTATCTTTGCAACTCCTAACGAAGATACGGTTTTCAGTCGTGGCCGAAATTGGAGACAATCTCCATTGTCCTCCAAAATACTGCCCGGGAACCTTTCTAAGAGGTTTGACAATACGAAAATGGAAAAATATGATGGTAGTAAAGACCCGGATAACCACTTGGAACAATTCAAAAAATTTATGATGAATTTTGATGATGATGACAAGTTACTTTGTAGAGCATTCTCCTAATATTTTACGGGGAGTGCTCTGAAGTGGTACAATAGTTTGCCCCAGGGTTGCATCGGAAATTTCGACACTTTTTGGGTGGCTTTTTGGAGGCAGTTTGTTGGAAGTAAGGAAGTGAAGGGCAACGGAGACACGATTATCTATTGTGCCCAACAACCAAACGAATCTTTAAAAGAATACATAAGTCGTTTTGTAAATACCAAAAATGGATTGGCTGATTGCTTTGAACAAGTAGCAATAGCTTCTCTGAGGCAGGGCTTAAACCCTGAAAACTTGGCTGATTCAGTAACCATAAAAGAGGCCATGACATGGGGAGGTCTGCTGAATCAGGTCGGAAAGCAGATTAATGTAGATGAAACAAAGAAAATTAGGGTGCACAGGCAGGTGAGGTTTGCTCCGGCTGCACCAAATCCAAACCAAAACCAGTCCGGGAACAAGGCTAAGGAAGCCGGGCAGGGTCATAACAGAGCCAAAGCTCAGTCTCAGCCAACTACACCAGCCCAGAGTCAGCAATCTAGAAATAAATAAGGGCCTTGGGTTCAACCGGAGTGGTTTGCTGAGTTGAAAGAAAATGTAGCCACCATTTATGACAAAACAAAAGACGAAGCACACTACAGAAGGCCGGCTGCATTACAGTCTCATAGGGAGAGCCGTAATAATTGTTTCTGCCAGTATCACCATGATACTGGTCATACCACTGAGGATGGTATTGTGCTGAAACAAGAAGTGCAGAATTTGATTGAAAGAGGCAAGTTGGGGGCGTATGTTAAAAGAAGAGGTGGGAATAGGCTTGATAGCGCTCATCGGGCTGGTCCAAACAATGCAGGCACATCGGCTCCGAATGGGGCTATGGTGATAATCGCAATGTTCGATGTAGAGTCAGAATACTTGGACCCTGATCTAACCCGGAATAAAGTGGGTGTTATCATGGACCATTGCAAAACGGTATCCGGACTTATTAACTTTTTTGAGTCACTTACAATGTTCGGAGGGGACACCATGACTGCACCGACTGCTTCTTCAAGAAAGAGGCACGTTCATACTTTAACTACCCAGCTTGAAGGAGGCATGACTTCCTATCAATCGCAAATTCCTTTTCCTTTTATTGTTTTTTACGAGGATGACTTGAGGGATATTGTTGGTCCACATGAAGATGCTTTTGTCATAGGAGCATCCATTGGAGGCAATGATATTAGACGAATTTTGGTGGATACCGGAAGTTCGGCCAATATTCTCTTTTTAACTTCCTACAAAAAATGAAGAATCCAGCAGTAATTCAGTGTTCGAACTGATTAATTGTGGGTTTCACTGGAAGCTCAACAGATGTGATCGGAGAGTTCGAGGATGAGGTTTTGTTGGGCAAAGGCCCTTTTAAAAAGATGGTTAGAATACTTTTTATTGTGCTGGATTGTCCCACTTGTTATAATGCTATTCTGGGGAGATCTTGGCTTCTAGGATGCATGATGTGGCTTCAACAGTCGACCAGTGTTTGAAGTATGTTAAGCAGGGACAAGTGGGAGTTGTTCGAAGCAACCAAAAGGTAGCAAGGGAGTGTTATGCGACAACACTGGCCCCTCGAACTTTGGGGGCAGTTCGGATCAATAAGGAATAACAGTTTGAGGGGCCCTCTGGGGGAGAGGGTGAAATTGATGACCCTAGAGAGACCCCTGGTGTTTTAATACCGGTTGAAGAAATTGATGATACCAGAGAGACCCCTGGGTTAAAAAATGTTAGGGCTACTTATCAGAAGTTGGTAAACAAGGCCTTTGCTCATCAAATTGGAAGAAACTTGGAAGTTTACATCGATGACATGATGGTGAAAAGTGTGGACGAAGAGCTACACTTGGCAGATCTCCAAGAAACGTTTGCCAACTTGGTGAAAGTAAATTTAAAGTTAAACCCAGAAAAGTGCGTTTTTGGAGTGTAGTCCGGAATTTTTTTGGGGTATGTGATAAGTGAGAAAGGGATACAACCTGATCCAGACCAGCTTAATGCTTTACTGCAAATCGATCCTCCTCGGAATATTAAAGAGGTACAACGATTGTCTGGGAGGCTGGCTGCACTAAACCGTTTCATTTCAAGGTCTTCGGACATGTGTGCCCTGTTTTTTCAAACTTTGAAAGGTGCAAAGGACTTCAACTGGTCCCCACAGTGTGATGAGGCCTTTGATGAAATTAAGAAGCATTTGTCTTCCCCCAAGACTCTGTTTAAACTTGTTTATGGAGAAACCCTTTATGTGTATTTAGCAGTTTCTGATTGTGCAATAAGTGCAGTATTGGTAAGAGAGGTGGACAATTATCCTCGTCCGGTGTACTATATCAGCAAAAGCTTGATAGATGCAGAAAAACGATATTTGAAGCTTGAAAAATTGGCATTGGCCTTGGTGATTGCAGCAAGGAAAATGAGGCCCTATTTTCAGGCTGATTCTATCATCGTCCGGACTTCTTTTTATTTGAAAAATGTTCTCCAAAAAGCTGACATTTCAAGTAGAATGAACAAGTGGTCAGTAAAGCTGGGAGACTACGATATTGATTTTGCTCCTCAAACATATATCAAAGCCCAAACTGTGGCTGATTTCTTAGTTGAATTACATTCAGATAGGGATACTAAGCAAGCAACCGGTGTAAAAGGTAAAAAAGTCTGGGTCGTCCGAACTGATGGTGGATCAAGTACCATGGGATGTGGTGCTGGGATATGTTTAACCTCTCCGTACGGTGACCGGATGTACCAAGCTATATGGTTTGCCTTCAGGGCTTCCAATAATGAGTCTGAATATGAAGCTGCTATAGCTGGTTTAAAATTAGCTTTCATCTGTGGAGCTAAAAGGGTAAGGTTAATGAGTGATTCTCATCTTCTTATCCATCATGCACAAGGTCAATCTGAAGCCAAGAAAGAGCAACTGATTAAATACTTGTTCATCCTTAAAGAAGTGGCACTCAATTTCAAAAGCATCACCTATGAGCACATACCCCGAACGGAAAATACGCTAGCAGACTCTTTGGCAACCATAGCCTACTCTGAGTCCTACCCTTGGATACATGTGCAATAGTGCCCATCTATTCAAATCAATCCGGATAAGGAAGAAGAAAGTTTGAATATACAAGTCAAAAAACCGCAAGATTGGAGATTTCCAATCCTTCAATATCTCTCAGATGGCATCTTGCCTCCAGAGAAAGCAGTGGCAAGAAAAATAAAATACAAGGCTCGTGGTTTTGTCATCCTAAGGGATGTTCTTTATAAAAAAAATCCTATAGTAAACCCCTCCTACGATGTCTGGGAGTTGAGGAGTCCCAAATAGTACTCTCTGAACTACATGATGGTGAGGGATCAGCTCACTGCGGGTTCAGGGCTCTAACAAGAAGAGTTTTGTTAGATGGGTACTACTGGCCCTCCATAATGCAAGATGCTAAGGAATTGGTAAAAAAGTGTGACCCATGCCAAAGATACAGCAATGAAATTCATATCCCATCTATCCCTTTAGAGTCAATTTCTGAACTAATACCTTTTGCTCGTTGGGGGCTGGATTTAGTAGGGCCTCTACCCATGGCATCCGGAGGGTGCAGAACTATAATCGTTGCTATTGATTACTTCTCCAAGTGGATAGAAGCAGCTCCATTGGCAGGTACAACATCGAAAGCTGTTATAAAATTCATCTTATCCAATATTTGTTGCAGATTTGGAATTCCACAAAAGATAATCACAGACAATGGGCCACAGTTCGACAACAAGGAAATGGAGAATTTTTGCGCCTCTCGAGGCATACTATATTGCTTCTCTTCTCATTTCCACCCACAAGAAAATGGTCAGGTCAAAGTGGCTAACAGGACCATCTTGTCCGGTCTTAAAAAGAATTTAGAGGGAGCTGCTGGAAAATGGCCAAGTTATCTACAAAAAGTATTATGGGCCTACCGAACCACTCCTAGGGCTGCAACACAAGAATCTCCCTTTGCTTTAGTGTATGGGATGGATGCCATAGCTCCCATAGAGACTACTCTTCCTTCCTTTCGAGTTCATAGTTTCTCCGAACACGCTAACGAAGTGGCTGTAAGAGGCCAACTTGACTTGATAGAGGAAAGAAGAGTTAAGGCTCACCTCAGAGCCACACACTATCAAGGCCTGATGAGAAGCAGGTTTGCTTCCAAAGTTAAAAGAAGGGATTTTCAGCCAGGAGATAAAGTATTAAGGAGAGTCTTCCTACACACTAAGGAGAAGCAGTTCGGCAAGCTAGCTCCAACTTGGGAAGGACCCTATGTGGTTAGTGAAAAGCTTAAGCATGGGACATATCAGCTTCAAGATAAAGATCGAAGGGTTTTGAATCACCCCTGGAACATTGAACACCTCCGATTGTACTTGGAATGAAAGCTATGTAAAGACTTACCATTGAATGTAACGATATTCGAAGAACTTGGGGGGAGGTAGGGCCTAGCAAAATCGTCTTTGGGGAGGTTTTCGAATTAAAGACCAATCCCTTCAAGCCCACTGATGTCGACGCCATCAATGTTGATATCCCCTCCTACACCCCCTCCAGTTTGAAAGTCATCGGGGATTTCTTCTGCTTGAGTGGGGTCAGTAGGGTCAACAGGAGGAAGAGGCTCCAGAGGCTGGAGAGAAACTTCATCACCCTTGGAGGTTTTCTTCTTCTTGGCCTCCCTATCCTTGCCTTCAGCTCCCTGTTTCTTGTCTTTTTAGGAGCCTTTGAGGGTTTTGGAGATCCAACCACTTCTCTAGTACTTTCATGCTCCACTACTTGTAGAAGAGTAACATCAATCTGTCGTTGGTCTGGCCCCTCTGGGTTTGTTGGAGCAGCTTCCTCTACTTCGGTAGGATTGGATTCAACCATACCTTGCTTGGGGCTTTAGCTCTACCTTGCAAAGACAGCTTTCCATCCTTTGTATTTGTCCTCCTGAGGATTACTTCCAGAGGGGGTAGAGTAGTTAATTCCTCCAAAGATAAGTCCTTCTGGTCAGTTGTATTCCAAAGGCAGGATTTGTTAGATTGCCTCCGGTAAAAGCGTTGTGGAAGTGGTTTCCCCACTTCTCAGCAGCCCAAGCATTTAGCTTGGAGCAAGTGGTCTGCCCAGCCTTTAAGTAATCATTAAAGTCCTTAGGCAGCACTACCAAAAAACAAAAGAAGACAAGTTAGACAAACAAATTTGTTATAAGTAAAGATGGAGATATGAGATGAGATTCTTACCATCACTTCGCCATCTGCTGGTAAGCAGGCTTGGGTTGACACCAATTTTAATTTTCCTCCCATTCTCCTAAGCGCCACTAATAAAAAAGAATTGAGTCTTCCAGTTCCTTTCTGACTCAAGCAGGTCGTCCACTGCCTTGTAATCATCACCCATGTTGAAATGGTAGAAGGGGATAACATGGTTTCTGCAAAGGCTAGCCACAGCTGCGAACGGCTCCATTGGAAGAGGGATTCCGGAGATCCTGGAGGCCATAATACAGGCCATGAGGGTATACCAAGCATTGGGGCTCAATTGGCTTGGACAGAGTTTGATGAGGTGAAAGTATTTGACGATCTCTCGGTCTAAGGGAAACCTTAGCCCCCAGTTGAATAGCTCAGTGAAGAAAACTATCTCACTGAGCTTGCAATCCATCGGTGTCTCCGGATCCACCAATATCCTCACTTTGACATTCTCTGGGATCCCCCATTTTGTTCGCATCCGACCCAGTTCGGCTGTATGGATGAAAGCGTAATTAAGTTTCTGCAAGGCTAGCAGGTATTTGACACTTACCTTGTGGAAGCAAGGTCTCACTTTTCCCACAAGGCTCTCCGACAGATCTGGATGTTTTAAACATAGCTTCTCCTTGCCTTTGTCCTTCTTGGCAGCAACAGTCTCACTTATTTTCCCGGAGACGTCAGACTCAAAAGGGGATTCTTCAATGGTATCTTCCATCACTTCTTCCATTATTATGGAAGGATTATCAGTTGTTTTTGGGTGAGAAGAACTGGTGGTTGGCTCGGCAGGCCCACCAGATGGTTGGGCATTGCAATCTTCCTGTGGTCTAGACTCTGGCTGGGGCTTGGATCCGGACGTCTCTTTCTGGAGACTTGAACTAATTGCCTCAGGACCGGACAGTTTGTCCTTGGGAATTTTAATGGGTGCTTCTGACCCTGTATTTTTATTTTTATCCCCAGACTTGGAAGACGTAGTTTTTGGAGCCTGCCCTTTAACCAAACGACCTCTTCGCCGGTATACTAGCTTCTCTGGGGAGGCGTCAACATCCGATCCCATGGCAATGAATGATGAAGGTCTCTTAAAGCTTGTAACTGCCTGCTCTGGTCCAACAACAGGCTCTGATTCCTGGACCGATGAGCCCGAAACGATTGGTGAAAGGTTGGGCTGGAATAACCTCCTGGATTTAGCACTCTTAGATGAAGAGGAACCCCGGTCAGGCTCTGGACTTGGTGTTTCCGATTTGTCAATAGGAGAAACAGGGAGGCTTGCAGCAATACGCCTTTCTCGTTCGACCTTTTGAGCTTTTTCTAACTCTGACAAGTTGAGCCACCCACCTTTTACTAAGACATTTCTTGATGTGAACATAAACTTACACCAAAAGAAGGGTTTTTTGAGAGATGAAAGCTTTGAAATTTAACAGAGTAGAGATAATGAAGATGGTAAAACAGTGAAAAGTGGACTAATTTATAGTAAAGGAACAAAAGATGCTTCGATACCTAGGAGAATACGAAAGGATAGATGTATTGATTAAGGACGGCGTTGATGTCACCCACATTAATATAAGAGGTTACTTTTTGGAGTAAGTGGGAGCGCCGTTCTAGGAGAAAAACGGCCGGTGTGGCGAATCAGAGAAGGACACGTGTCCCACGATCTCTGGCAAAACCGTTCAGTTTCTGAGAGCTTTATCAGTCCGGATAAAGTCGTTACACAATTTGAAATCTGTCCGGACATAGTTATGAGTGCATATGGGTTATTTTTTAGGTCTTGCCAAAGGCCTTTGAACGAAACCTAAAAAAGGGGCTACTGATGAGTCCGAATTTTATCACCACTCATTATGAGGATCGGACATGGGCAATTCGGACAAGATCCACCCACTAAACCATCCGAACTGAGCTAATGTATTAAAAACTTAATAATCACTTCATGACTAAGCTAATTACCTACCTGCTTAAAAACTAATAGGTCTTTGAACTCGACCCGAATTCATAATCATGACCCAAAAGCCCATATGGCCCAAGGTTAAGGGTATAAATACCCAACCACTTTCATTTAATGAGGGTAATGAAAATTAAATACAACCAGGCAGCTCAAATCTCTCACTACAATCTACTAAACATTAAAATACCCTTGAAATACCTTAAAACTTTATACAAAATTACCCTAAGTTGAAATTAATCCACACCAATAAGAAGTTGAATCTTAATATTTTAAGATCCACTTACATCTTCATGTCCTTGCTCCAGTGGCTTGGGTACGCTGTTGCCACTTTTATCTGGCCCAAGTGTATTCCATTTTGTCCCACTCGTTACTTCCCCAACATTTCCAATTGTCAAACCAGCCTCCGTATTTTTGCAAGCACCCTCACCACATTGTATATCCTCTGCAGCCTCTGCGATTTTCATTATCTATCAATTTATTTCATTCTTCCACGACCTCTTTTATACTCCATTTTTCTATTTCTTTGTTCAATTCTGCATCTATTTTGTTACGCATTACTAACTCTCCTGCTGTTTCATCTACCACAACATCTAGTTCTGCTTGTATGGGTGTTGGTTCAACAACTGCTGCCATAATTTGATGTTTCTCCCCCCAGCTACCACAACAGGAATTTGCACCTCAGCATCAGCTGCTACTGCGCCCACACCCACATCTGCCCCATGTGTGATTAATTCCTCCTCTTTTTCCATATTTCCACTTCTTGACAAAGCTGGTACACCACTACTAGAATTGGCTGCCACAAGCATACAATTGTCAATACCTAAAACATACAAAGTTTTTTCATTTCTCTTCCCCTCACCAGATGTCTCAATAACATCGTTCGGTCCATCAACAACTCTAGATTCATTCTTCTCATAATCTGTTTCACCTCCATCTTCTGCCCCCTCGTCCGTGTCTTCTTCATGGTCCTCAGGTGTAGAAATCTCTACAACTTCTTCTTCTTTCTCATCCTTTTTATATCTTGCCTTTACCTTTTTGAAACCATGTTTTTATTGAAACATAAACTATGGTTTGAGGAACCTCATCCACTGTTACCGATACCTCTACTCTTTTCTCTGGTGACTCCTCTTCTACCAAACAAAAAGGCATTCCACAAACCTTCTCTAGTGCTTCATTAACCCCAACATCTTCATCAGCTTGACCAGCTTGTTCTTGAAGCTTCAAAGTCAAAGAAGCAACATCCATTTGGAGTTCTTCAATATGTGGGGAAATTAAACAAGTACAATATTAGCAACCTGATGAATGTTCATTAAAATGACAACCTTTTAAACAACTTACTTGTTTATTCTTTCGTGCCAGAGAAATCTTAAGTTGAGTATTTTCTACCGAGTATCTGTATTTTCCACTACTTCTCTTCTTAATATCTTCCATCCTTTTAAATAAAATATTACAAGCGCTTGGCTTGTAAACTTTCATCTTCTTCATCCTAGTACTTGAGCTGCCTCCTTTACTGCATTCCTAGTAAAATATTTACGTTGTTTTAACTGTCCTTTATCCGGCGTATGTTTATGCTGATCCAACCACCCCCGCAGTGGTTGACCGTAATCCTCATCCACGCCCCCGTAATCCATTGTTTGAGATGTCTGCCCAATTTCCATCTCATTTGTTTCCCCATATGTACAATAATTTGACCAATTTCCACTTCTACCACTCATTGTTTTTTTCTGTTTGTTTGACAACTTTCTACAAGAGCCTCAACTGGTCTCCCTGACCTGAAGGCCATTTCTTCAGCCTCAGTTAGTTTTATCTCTTCTTCCAAGATCTGCAATACACAATGTTATTTTGAAACAAACAGTTAATAGTTTGTTAGTTAAACACCTTCACGCGATTCATTTACATCCAAAACACGGATTAGCAAAAACTCAACAAAGATGATGCGATTTGTTTATTACCAACTTATTACTTGCGTGATTGCTTTAAAATGTACTCTGCGATTCTCATAAGACAAACATCTACCACCTACACGATTTACACCTACCGTTTTGCCTACGCGAGTCGTCTCTTACAGTGTTCTTACGTGATTTATTAACTTACAACTAACCACATACTCCTACAGAGTTATGCATACGCGAGTCCTGTAATATGTATCACGCGATATTATATGCTAAGTTTTTATAACGCCATGCCAACAATCCATCAAAGCAATCCCTTAAAGCTTTAATAAAACATGGTTTGTCTCATCATCGGGGAGCTTCCGCGGCCTTTTAACTAGGGCCATAGTTGACTCATTGCACTCCAGCCCCCACCATTTGTAGCACCTAGGAATCATGTTTGGCCTTACCAAATCTTCCCCTAACGTAGTGTACTCCATTATGAAGGGCTGGAAAAAAAGGAGGCCGTCATATCACTTTTATAACAAAACAAAATACTACACACCAACAACATACTCACCAATAAAACTGCTACGCAGCCGATGACGTGATCGGGTGTCCCTTTTGTCCAAACAATTAACCATGGACTTGGTCAGCTTCTCAACAATTTCCCCATACCAATCATAGTCATTAATTTTGAGCATGTCTTCTACGTAGAAGACCATTGTCCAGCCCATGATATCTCTAGATACAGAGTAGAAGAGGGTAGAGAAAATTAAGAGTATCAAAAGCTTGACAAAGTCAATTATCGATTCCTCCCCCCAACATTTACTTTTTTTTCTATGACTTCCTGTAACAAAACAAATAGTCGTCAGATGACTGGATATTGTCAAATAGCCTCTCTTTCATAAACTGTTATTTCTACCTTGATCATCGCATTTAAAACAGAATTTTGGTTTTTCGGTCCACTTTTCCTATCCCTTGGCCGCAAGAAATATTTCTGTATCAGTGGAGACTCGTTCTCGACATTATCGACAAATCTTCCAGTGAATGCCCTATTTTGTTCATCGACATTTCCTCTGTTTGATGTTTAAGACCAAAGATGGCTTTAGCATCTTTGGTGGTAAGTTTAACCCTCTTCGAACCTTATCAAAACACCATTTCTTGACAGAATATCTCTTTACAATCTCCTCTATAACTTTGTTAAACTTCTTCTTCGGCAGATCTTCGTTTCGTAGCATGAAGAGAGTTTTCAGCAACGTATAAAATGATGTGTTCTTGGTAGCCTCAACATGCTCCTCAACCACTATGTTTTTCTGCAACATATTTAATATGTAGACCAAACCAGACTTGTAAAAAGTACCTTTGCCCATACATGAACCTGTATATACAAAAGAACAGTTAGGTTAGATTTTGGTAATAGAAATCACGTTTGTAGTTCTAATTATATACAGCATACGCGATTTACGACTTCCACCATACGCGAGTTAAAGCTTAAACTACAGAATCTTCTATATACTTTGCACCTCACTGACAACGCGAGATACACTTAAAACCTGACGCGATATATACCACATACACTGCTACAATCCCTGCACCTAACCACATAACGCGAGATGTTTCCACACAACGCGAGATACAAGAGCACAAGACACGCGACATACAGACCCCAAGACACACGAGATACATACTAAAACTACTATATACCATAACTCTACAATAAAATTAAAACACTAAAGAAGACGCGAGATACTCTATAAACATTCTGCAGTTCCCACGTTCCAATTCCAAGCAGGCATGCACGTAAAGGAAAACACAAAACCAAACCACACGTGATACTACAAATGCCGCCTATCGTAAACAAGCCAGCAACTAATTCGACATTTATTCTGCCTTAGAAACACCATAGAACCAACCACACACAACTATGATCCTTCCCAGCACAACTTTCCCGTTAACCGGCCGGCGAATGGCTGTACAATACTTTCCCGTTAAGCACAAACGGATATAAACCGGTTTTTGGTCCAACAACCAGTCGAGAACTATTCATACACATAATATGTAACAACTATCGACGTACCTTCAGAGTAGTTTAAACTGATGAAGTTCGCCGACAATGATGGTTCTGGGTTGAAAACAGAAGATGAAGACTAAGTTCGCCTCAATGGTGGATTAGAACGACTGGACTTCTATCGTCATCGCAGTTTGTTCAGAAACAACTACACCTACGCCAGAGTTGTTTTAGGGTTTCTCTCCAATTTGTGACTGTCTCTTTCTTTAGTCTTTTGGGTTTCTAAAGCTTGTTGGGATTTGTGGGAGAAACTTAAAATTAAAATAACAAAAAGTAATTGTGAACCTACTTTTTTTTTTATAGTTTTAGGGTTAGTTTGGTAATAATTTGGTTTCTAAGTACTATAGAAAGTCTCTAGTATTTGAGAATTGACTTGGGATATCAAACTTACAAAAATATTTTCCGGTATTTTTCTCTAAAATAAAATAAAATAAAATAAAGCGACAAAATAATTTTTTTTATTCGGCTTGTCTAGAGTTTTTCTATGTGGTCCGAGTAATATCACATGACGGATGCTAAACATAGAATTGTTATTAATGAACCTCGAAATTGATAGTATTCAGATCAACTCACTTAAGATCTATTGCAGAGACATAGATAATATTCAACTTGCATTAGTACCAAATAAAATATAAAAATAACGAAAACCGAAGAGCCATCCATATTGACCGTATCAACAACTTAGGAGCATCATCTAACCAATGCCAGAAACGTTGAATCTTAAAGCCAAACAAAAGCAAAATGCCAAAAACAAATGGACCAAACAACTATAAACTAATCTGCACTCACACTTACTTAATTGCCAACTTGTCTTGTCTTTTATCTTTAAAGTTAAGAAAATTCCCAGAAGTTGTTCAAAATGTATCAAATGTTGTAGAGATATGTATCACAAAGTGGTCTCTGCAGCGTCATTCATTGGCTAGATTTAACACCTAATCCCACATAACTGAAAAGATGATTAAACTAATCAGCACTATGTCAGTCAATAGCCTTCTTTCTCTACTGGAACAAGCACCTGAGGTGACCATAAACAACAACTTCAGTTCAAAAAGACTATGTCCAAACTCCAACTGCTAGCTTCCCCTACTGAAAACCCTATGTAGCCCCGTAGAGCTTCGTAGTTTTTTTAGAGAGATGATGAGGGAAGTCGAACATTTCAACCAATCCCATCCGTTGATTCGGTTTGAAGATCAGACATATTTGTGTTGGGAAGAGAGAGAGATGGCCAAGCAAATTAAAAATTTAAGCCACCCCCATCCACTGGTTTGGGTCGAAGATCAGACATATGTATGTCGTAAAGAGCGAGAGATCTCGAGGGAGATTTCACATTTCAGCCACTCCCATCCACTGGTAAGGACTGAAAATCTGACATATTTGTGCGAGATGTGCTTTGAACCCGGGCAAGGTTCTTGCTATAGCTGCTATGGATGCTCTTTCTATATCCATGAAAAGTGCGCGAATCAGTCAAGAGAGATTACACATTCCCTTCACCTTCAACACACACTTGTTCTCTCCGATCTATTACTTCTTCAGAACGAATCACCTTTGTACTGCAACCTCTGCAAGAATAAAATGCATCTTTATGGTTACCACTGTTCTGACTGTAACTATTCACTTCATTTAAACTGTCTCTTTCGATTTCAAGAAGTGGTAAGTATGGAGAGTCACGAGCACCCGTTTTCCTCCCTTGTCAAGCATATCTCTTTCACCTGCGATGCCTGCGGTGAAGCTGGTCAAGTAGGTGGTGATGCCGGAGATGCTCATTCTTTCTTGTGTTCTAAGTGTCACTTGATAATTCATCAGAATTGTGTTTCGTTACCTCCCTCGATCGTAACGACACGGCATAAACATCCCATATACCACAGTTTTTGTCTTCTAGGAAGAAAATCTGATGGCTGCTGCTATTGTAAAATTTGTTTACAATTTTTATCGACAAAAGATCATGGTTTCTACTCTTGTCGTGACTGCGACTACTTTGCGCACACCAAATGTGCTACTAGAAAAGATATATGGGATAATAGATCTCAAGCCAAGGATAGAAATCTTATGAAAATTTATAGTTCTGAAGAAATAGACAAACAACAAGAAGCCTCACTTGATTCGATAATCAGCGTTTTCAAGCATATTCAGGTTGGTGAAGACATGATCCCGATGGAAATCAAACATTTCAGCCATCAACACAATTTAATTTATATTGAAGAAATCACCGAGGATAAAACTTGTGATATTTGTGGAATGCCCATTTTATCTTCATTTTACAGCTGCAACTGTACGGAAGACTGTCGAGGATTTTTCCTCCATAAAAGCTGCAGTGAGTTGCCGAGGATTAAACCACACCCGTTTCACCCTCATCCTCTCCATCTTCTTCCAGTGTCAGCCATCACTTCTTCTCCAGGCGTGATTTGGTGCGATGCCTGTTCGTTTACTGTCAATAGGTTTGTATACCACTGTCCTGATATAGATTGTGACTTCGACCTTGATATTCAATGTGCTTTGCTTCCAGAAACTCTCACACACATCACTCATGAGCATAGCCTCGTTGCTTACTTAGAAATGGAACAAGAACTCTGCAACGCCTGCAAAGTCCCAACGACGGATTTCTTTAAATGTAGAGAATGCAACTACATATTGGACTTTAAATGCTCTAAACTTCCGGCAGCTGCAATGCACAAGTACGACACGCATCCTTTAACTCTGATTTATAGAGATGACGTAGATGGTCAATATTGCTGTGAGATATGCGAAGGAGATAGGGATCCAAATCACTGGTTCTATCATTGTTATACCTGCAATTTTGATGCTCATCCGGGTTGTGTTGTGGGAAAAGAACCATACATCAGGCTTGGATCCACTATCTCCCACAAAGAAATTCATATCCACCCTCTCACATTTGTTCAGAAGACTATCAACTGTCCGTCCTGCAATCAGTGCAAGAACTCTTGCACAGAGTTATCCCTCGAATGTCAAGAACCTGAATGTAGTTTCATAATTCATTGGGAATGTGCAACAAACGGACCCTAAATAGAACTGATTAAGAGTCTTTGTATATAGTCCATGGTTGTTAAGTTATTGTCTCAGGTTTCTTTTGTATGTCCTGTTAGCAAACAAAGATCTGCTTACCAGCGGATATAAGTAGGGGCAAGGGGCGGCACCGCCACCTCTTGCATCAACTCAGCCTCCATACGTCCGACGGTAGCATCAATAGTTTATGCATGCCACCTGTTCGATAAAATTCCTGACCCAGATATTGTCGTGTTTAACGCCACCTGATGTCAGACCCTGTCAAAGTTTTAGTATTAGAGCAGGGATAGGCAATGCCGATCTACATGGTTTTACTGCTGTGGAACGATCATCTATATCCACAGTTAGCTGTGCAGTTCACTTCTAGTCTTCCATATATGATACTCCTATCATCATTATTAACGACTATAAGATTTGTTGATTGTTTCACCAAAATACTAACGGTCAACATTTAAGTAACATATAGTTAGTACATGATATATATTGTAACTATTATAATTCTTTTAACTATTATATAAATGTCAATTTGTAAATTTTTTTCTTTTTTTTGGTTACAGCAACGGGACAGGACCCAAAAACGCTTACAGCTAATAAAATGGATATATGGTTATTAAAAAGTATGGTAGTGACGTAAGTGTTATCCCGATTTCTCGATAGTAAATAAAGCATTTGACGTCCGATTTGATATCAAACAAGATATGTGATGGTATTAGATCAAGAAGTGATGTTACTCCGAGAAACATTCAATCAATTGTTAAATCCGACTATATTTCAAAATATTTATTATCGATTGTTATGGCTTGTTTTGGAGAAATAGAAAAGAAAATTTTACACATATAGTTCTACTTCCTTCAACATGCTAAAAGTTCATTTCCAAATATTAATGAGTCTAGACATAAGAAGTGATTATCTGGTGGAGTATGATGGAAATACACACATTTTTTAATGATATGTTATGTATGTTTGTACTTTATAAGTAAACATTATCATGTTATGGCTCATAGTGAAACTAAGTCTTTTAATAATCAAATTAAAGAATTTTGTAGTATGTTTATTTTGGAATTACTGGATAAAAGTAGGATCGAGATGTCAAAGTGTTACTCTGATTGTTTACGTTGAAATAACGAGTTTTGTATCCTGATATTGAAAAGAAGATTAAAAGATATGTTGAAGAATGTCGTACATGGATTATTCGGTCGTCTACGGTATTATCGTTTGAATTTTAATCAGAACTCATTATGGTTGTTGATCTTTTGAACTACAAATGTTCTTGTGCTATTTGGAAAATTAAATGTTTCATTTGCTCACATGTGTGTGCTGCTATATTTAGTATTCATAGGAATCCTTTGACATATGTGGAGTCATGCTATAATTGTTCTTATAATCAAACTTATCTTTGGGGCATACCACCTTTAAAAACTTTTGGTGAAGCTTCTAATTCAAATTATTATCCTGTTTTTCTTCCATGTAGCTTGAAAATGAGAACTGGAAGACCTATTAAGAAACATATTTTATCCAAAATATGAAGAGTTGGTTCACAAAATGAAGTGGGGACGTTGTAAAAAATGTGGTCATAATTGATAATCATGTGAAGAAAACATATAAGATAATATATTTTTGTTTTTTTTAATTGGATATGTTTTTTATTCTGTTCGTAATATTTTGAAATATTAAATTTCAAATTTCAAAGTTAGGAAAATAAATATTGTTACTTGGATGCAGATTTATGTTCATTTTGATTGCGGAAAAATACAGCTCTTGTGAAAAAGTACAAATCTAATTTTGGTATAAAATTATGTAACAATTGGTTGCGAGATTACGTTATAATCAGTTGCGCAATTAAGTTTTTGTTGTGTAGAAATATTGTTGTTATTAAAAAGTACGTGTAATTGGTGTGCCAAATTATGCTTTAATTGGTTGCGTAATTATGTTATAAATGGTTGCAGTTGTGAAATAACAATACATAAATAAACGATAAAAGAAAATTAAACTCCAAACATAAAAAAAATATATAGTTTTGAGACGTACAACTTCTACAAAAAAACGTAGTTGTGTCTATAAATAAACCAAATATTTTCTACTCTTCTGTTTGATTGAAGATCTTCTTCTAGTTGACGCAAAATTTATTCTAAATGGTTCTCGAAAAAGATTGATTTTTCTTTTTTCAGTTTTTCAACATGATCTTTAAGACCGGCATTTAATTCTTGTAGTTCTTTAATATGTTTATTATGGTCATTGTTTTATGTTTCTAGTTCTTAAAAAAATAGGTGAGTAATATAAAAAACACTTTATCAAAATATGGGTGCATAATTATGTGCAATTGTGTTGCGAAAATACAATTTTAGATGTGTTAAAATATGGTTGCGTAATTATGTGTTAACTTGTTGTGTACTTACGAGTAAATTAGTTCTTCAAATGGTTGACTTCTTCTTGAATTTTCTTTATTTTTTTTGTTGAGCTAATATGTATTTGGAATTCCTAATGTGGAGAATACTATTCTTTTGTGATTTTTTATCTTCATTACAAAGTAAAAAAACTACTTGTAAATCGGTATTTAAATGACCGTACATTTAATTTGGTTGAAAAAAATATTTTTTAGGTTTGAAAAACATAATATGAACTAGGTTTGTAAACTATTGTAAGTTGAGTGCGTAAATATGTTCAATCTAGTTGCGAAACGAGTTTTTTAGGTTTGAAAAACAAAATAGAACTGATGTCTCTAAACTATTGTAAGTTGGGTACGTAAGTAAGTTCAATTTGGTTGAAAAAATGTGTTTTAGGTTTGAACAACATAATAGAAATGAGGTCTGGAAACTACAATAAGTTGGGTGCATAAATATATTAATATTGGTGAGTCTAGAAACTACTGTAAATTGTGTGCGTAAATAGGTTTGATTTGTTTGCGAAAAAAGTCTTTTAAGTTTGAAAAAATAATATAAACTGAGTCTATAAACTACTGTAACTAGGACGCATAAATACATTCAATGCAAAGAAGATCTTTTAGGTTGGCAAAATAGAATAGAAACTATTGGAAGGTGCGTGCATAAATACGTTCAATTTGGTTGTGACCTATTTTTAGGTTTCGAAACCAAAACAACAACTAGATATGGAGACTACGGTAAATTGGATACATAAATATGTTCAAGTTGGTTTCTGAAGAAAAAAAATTCACTTATAATTTTTAAAAGGTACACAAGTACTTCCAAAGTTACTAATTGCACCATTAGTTACGTAAAAACACATACGAAACGTCAAAACCAAAAATGAACACCTCTTGGATCGTGCGTGATTGTATAAAAACACATACGAATCATCAAAACAAAAAAAAAGGAATTAAGCAATTTCTTTATGAAAACCTTATTTAAATTCAGTTGCAGAAATATTTTAATTGAGAGATTCGATATTGAAAAGAGACGCGGTTCGTAAGCCAAAAATAAGTGAAAAGACAGTTGGTCGTTCTAGGAAATATTTTTTGTCCATAACATATGTCGTTAGCGTTTATCGATGCAAATTGAAATATTATTTATAATCAACTACCAATTATATCTCTTCCTTTTCCTACTTTTTATGAAAAATTCATTTTTCTACTTTTTATAATAAAGAGAATTAATTATTACATTCCTTAATATTATTCCTTAATATTTGTGCATAACATTAAAATTTAATATTTGTGCATAACATTAAAACGACATATATTTTGGGACGGAGGGAGTATGATTTGTAAACTTAAAAATTCACGTGGTTATTGGCATCGGTAACTCCCCCAAAAAATTACAATTTTATAAAAGATTTAACTGGAATGACGAGTGATTTAGCTCGACCCTTAGAAAATGCTACAAAGCGTGACTGCTGAAACATTCGCCAAAGGCCATGAAGCCAAATTTAACCCTGAAAAACTTTGGGAAAAGAAAAACAATTTCCTGGTGGCATGACTACATCATTAATTTGATGGTCGGCCAAACCTTAGATTTACAGTGTATATACAGAGGAAACCGCCAAACAGCTACTGGTTCACCGAAATGCAGGCTTGGGTTTCACCGTCGTGCCTTCCTCATTACTTCGATAACGTATCTTTTCCTGATTCAAATATATCAAATGCCGATTAAGTAGTGATAATAATATTGTGAAGCGCAAGAAAAAAGGAAGTATAAAGGGTTTAACTAGAATACCGAGGGAAAACTATGTACAACTCTATATCAATACATTTTCATCAATGCCTAAAAAAATATGTCGACTAACTTGTGAAATCAAAGGCAGATTGAAACGTAAAAACCCGAAGCCAACTTAAACAGTCGTTGAAGATACCAAGCTTTATTATTCATGGTATAGTAAAAAGAGTATATGGTACTCACAATCAAGTATATACTTTGCACCACACATTCTTATCCAATGTACCCCAAAGAGAAAGCTCAAGAAAATAATTTTTTGTATTTACTCATAGCAAAGCAACATTATCTACCTCTCTATTTTCTACTTGGCCTAAAGGCATGATTTTTCAAGGTGCTAGCTGAACATAGCGTAAGAGCATGATTGATTAAGAAGATCTCACTGCATTTCTAACAATTGAGATTTCACCTCAGGCATATGGAATGACAATTCAACATTTACAATTAGATATTTAACTTTGCATTGGGGCAGAAGCTACTAGCATTAAATAGTGTATTTCTCAACTCAATATTAGCTGCAAGTTCTTTCACTCTCATCATATAATGCTAAAGGAACTCACATCAATATACTTAGGCCAAGTAACTTAGCTATAGTTTCAGGGCATCTGTAAATAAATAATTCTAGAGTCAAGACTTAAATGGATACCTTTGGACCAACCAATGTTCTCTTGTCACGCCTTTGTAGATCATTACGTTTAGTCCCTTTCGGACTCCAAATCATGCCTCCAGTAACCTTTTTTCTACTACTGCACTTGAGAGGAGCTGAAATAGTAGCATTCTCCTTACCAGCAGCCAACGGTCGATTAAATCTACTGGCTTGCAGTTTCTCAACAAGTTTTGTACCACCAGTAAATGAGTTCTGTTCATTAACTCGAGATCGTAGCAACGGTTTGGTATGAATTTTCTGAGATGGAGCCTGAGTTTTTTTTTAACAGAATATTAGTTTCTTCTAAATTCATAATATTTCTATGTGATTACAAAACACTGTTAATCACTTTCAAGCAACACAATGAATGAATGGAGATGAAATGAAAAGAGCAGGAATTTCATGTTATAGCATTCAGATAAAACTTTTTCCTATTTTTCCATAACCCATACATCATGCATGATGACGCATGCGCACATCAACCTTATGTACTCTTACCTTTGGTTTGGCTGTGTTAAGATAGCCTGGTGTCGTAACAGTATTGCTTCGTTTCAAATAAGAGGTTCCCTCGTTAAATTGAGCAGCTGAAGAAAGGGAAACAATAGGAAGTTTTATTTTAGCCTTAGCCGTTTCAATCCTTCTTGCCACATTGCTACTATTAGGGACACGCTCTTTGCCCTGTGCCAACACACGTAGCCAGCCCTTAGGATCATAACCAGGGTGTGAAGACGATCCCACACTTGATTTCCCCGATGAAGAATGTCTTCTACCATTTTCCGCATCAGAAGGCTTTCTATCATTGTGTACCTGGCTCCTCAAAGCTTGTCTTGTGCCGCAGCTTTTCCTAAGACTAATTCTAAGAGATGATAAAAGACTACTGGTCTGACCAAACTCTTGGCTTGATACCTCCTTATGCTGTTCCCGCTGTTGCCCATTAGATTTGGATGTAACCGTGCTTGTTGTGTTACTCCTACTAATTTGACCTCCCATAGAACTAGAGCCACTTCCATTGCTGGCCGCATTCTTTCCAGCTAAGCTACCTCCTATAACTGAACTTTTATTTGAAGATGAACTTCCTCTAGGATTTATCAAACTAGGTTTACGGTTAAAACGAGACTCCATGGATGTAAACTTCCCTTTTGAAACCTTGACGGGCTGCTTCTTCTTTAACAAAGCATCCTTATGCTCTCCTCCCCATTTCTTGCTCTTATATTCGTTCCCTCTTGACCTGGACACCGAAGGTGGAAGCTTGGGTGACGATGTTCCTCCTACGTCAAACTCTGTGATTGTACTCCCTTCGCCAATGCCAAAACTAGAAAACATAGACTTCAACTGGCGCGCAGAACGCTGGTGGAACCTGCAAAGTTACATTTGTAATTCCCACATGTTCAATAACCAGAATTCAATAGCTCAAATTGTACAGGGTAATTAAGGAGAATCAGATGCTCACCCGTGGCTTACTTGAAACCAATCTTCATCTTTCCTGTCATGTTTATAGATAACAAGTCACAAATAGCAAAATCAATGAATTAGGTTACACATTTCGTAATATTTTTAATAGAACTTGACGAATTAAAGACTCACTTGTCTTCAGTGTAGCATTTAGCTTCTACATTAAGATCAACCCACATTGGTGCTTCAAATTCTTCCTACATGTTCAAATATCACACACAAAGATTAAATCATAAATTACCAAGCAAAACCAGTAACTTTTGTATCCAAAACTTTGTATAATCAATCAATGTTTCTTTGGCGTTTCTTTGGAGTAACTGCTATAGTAACACAAGAACATCGGATTTCAATATTGAACAAGATTAAACCCTATATAATACAAGACCAAATAAAAATATATGCAATATCAAAAATCAAGTTCTTGAAAACCCTAGAATACGATTCATGGAACTATGTATTACCAGAAACCCCCAGTGATGTTCGGATTTCTTGCTATGCAGATCGTCATCGTTCCATATCTCCATCGATTGTAGACTCCTTCAGAAAAACGGTCTCGATTCAAACCGAACTGGACCGAATTACAGAAATCGACAATGTTGCTCTTGATTAAGGGTTCATATGAATCTTCTTCCTCAATTCGTGCATATTGCTACTTTGCAGAGAGCGGGGTGAAACGTCTCCTAAACGACTGCGTATTAATCTGAGTTTACTGTGGTACGTTTATGTCCGTCAGATTGCTTTCGGGCATTTAATAATGCAGGATGGGCGGTTGAGATCTGTCTTCTAACGTAGGGTGAAAGTGTTTCACGCTATTAATGGAACAGCCGATTGCTTGACCGTTGCACTGATTCAAATCCTAGAGCATCCCAACTATAAGCATTACTCTTAAGAAAGATCAATAGAAGGTCAAAATAACTAATTGGATTGCCCTCACATTTTTATTTTATTTTTTAATAATATATCCAATTAGTTTTTAAGAAAAGTTTTATTCATTAAAAAACTGATGAATTTTAAAAAAAAAAATCGGTAGAGATGAGCAAAATTTTATTTAAAACTCGGTCCGACGTCTCACAAGTTTAGTTTTATTTTTAATATTTTTAACAATCGCTTAATTCTTTTATCGTAACTTTTAATTTATAATATGAGAATTGTTAAAAAAAATATTAAATTATTAAATATAAATATTTTAGAATATACAAATTACGAAATATATATATATATATATATATATATATTGTATTTTTTTTGTTTTGTAAAACACAAATGAGTATGTATTAAAATTGATATGTTATTATTTTATGTTTGGTTGTCCGATTGAGGTGTTTTTTCAATTTCATTTAGTTTTTCGAAATATACGATGTAAAAATTGTGAAACGATTCGTTACGAAATATGATACGATTAAGTTGTAAAATATGGTGTATTTAAGTTGTGAAACATTGTATTATTTAAATTGTATCATTTTGAATTGTGAAACATCATATGATTGGACGACAATTTTTTTTCTTATTGCTTAACGGCACGTGAACGGGGTCAGGGGACATGGCCAAATGGCTAGTTCTTTTATGGTCGTGTGATAGTGCAAAACCATGTGGGAGATAGCCTTGCTGCGCAGTAACGCGTGGCCATACATTATTATGCCTAGTCACACAACCATTTGGTACCAGGTTAGTCGGGACCTGGCCAAATAGCTAGGACCTTTATGGTCGTGCAATAGTGCACGACCATATGAGACTTGATCATTTTTCCAGGTCCTATTGCGCTTGGCCCCGCAGTGATGCGCGACCATGAATTATTATGGCTGGTCATTCAACGTTGCGCGACCAAGTTGCTCAGGACATGGCCAAATGGTCAGGTTCATTCTGGTCGTGCAACATTGCACGATTGGACCATGGGAACTTGGCTAGTTGGCTAAGTCCCTTCTGGTCGTGTGACGTTGTGTAGCTAGACACAATGTGCTTGGTCATACAACATTGCAGGTCAAGCCCCCTTCTAGTCCCACAATGTTACGCGAAAAATATTTTAAAACTTGGTCAAACGACCAAGTCCCCTTCTTGTCGTACGACGTCGTCCGATCATGTGTATTTGGAATTGGTTGTTTAGTTGAGCGCATTCTGGTCCAAAGTGTTTTTGGTACTTTTGCCTTCTATATATTAAGGTCAATTGCTAGCTTATTTACCTAGGATCGACTCATGTCGTATCAGTAACTCTCCCTACGTCGTTTCTTGATGTCGAGCTAATAGAGTATGCCCAATTATATAATCATCTACTTTCCAAACTTTTATTTAAATGTGTTTTCCAAGACAACTTCTCTGTTTCCAACGTGTGACAATTGGAGAATGACTTCTTGCTTCCATAAATGGTTCATCATTTCATAATTTTACCTTCACTTTTATCCCGAGCACTTGTCACTATAAATTTACATTATCTCTCTATAAGTTCACTTTTCTCTCTTGGACGTTAGGTTTTCGTTCATCTGGACTCAAGTTTTCACCCATGGGGAGTCGAGATTTCTTTATGGTGGAGTTGCTAGTAGCGTGTGTTTGGTCTTATTTTGGTAATAACATCTACTTGTATATTTGAACTTATTTTTTTCATGGCGGAAAAGAGCCTCTTTGGATGCCAATGTAGATGATTATAATCTTAGTTTTTCTAGTTTGGACTCTTTAGAGGCCCATTTGGAGAGGAGTCAATCATCCAAGGGACTTTTATAGTTATGTATCCATTAGTGAAGGCATCCTTTGTGTGCTGATAAATAAAGGCCATATTGGGGTTGATTCCTGACGATGTCCCTCGCTTTGTTGGCCTGAAGTTCATGCGTTTTAAGAAAACCACAACTACTATAAGAAATTCCAATAAGTCTTATTGTGTTAGGGTCACAAAATTCAAGACCGATCTGATTAAAGAGAAGGTTTCTCATATGGCTGGTGTCGAGAGAGTGAACAAACTCAATGGGCTAATAGAGACTCGATCTGATGAGGCTTAAAGGTGACACCGATATGACACCAGGCTTGCTAAAAACATAAATAGAAGGTAATTCTCTCTTACATGAATATATTTTCAAAATGAGGCAAGGTTATGGTCATTCAAGAGATTCGTCAGTATTATCCTGATCTAGTATTTTAGCCACATCTTAAGGAGATTTTGAAATACGACGTATTGGATGGACATGATATATCACTTGCTTCCCCGGTTAAGATCTTTCAGCTATCTGATGGTGACATTTGTGCTAATGTTGACATCGCTTCCTCTCGTCGTGCTACCTCTATCGCCTCCTATGAGTCAATTAGTCAGCCTTTAGACGAGCGACTTGTAAAGATCTTGAATGAATTCGGGTTGTCCCAAGAACTTGATTTTAGTGTGGAGGACAAGACGGCTCACGCCAAATAACATGTTGATGATCTTGAGGTTGGGGTTATAAAGGTATGCAAGGCTTAGCTGGAGGAGAGCTCATCTCATGATATCCTTCCAAAGGTGCCCCTTTATGATTGTTGTAAGTCATGCAAGAATCTTTCTTCCTTGATCGAGGTTAGTGAGGGCACGAGTACATCTCGCAAAGGTTGATCATTGTGGATGTTGTTTTTTATTCTTTTATTTTTTGACTTATTTTTTGTATGATGTTTGAATTTTGGGGGTGTATATGGCCTTTTTTGGTTATAATGTGGATAGTTGCTCTTCGCTGTAATATGGGCATTTTCCCCTTTTTACTTGTTTTTAATAATTTATTATGCCTTGTTGCTTAGCTTACTAGCTTTTTATATGTATGTACTCCCTCTACTTCTTGATAAGAGTGAGGACTTCCTAGATGGGCTCATGCATATTAAGTAGATTTTCAAACTTACTTAGTCACTTGGTTTCCTTACTTTCTCTTCTTTTTTTATGTAAGCTTGCCTAAACTCGGCTAATTTTCCTATTTAAATATCATTCAGGTTATAATTCTAACTAATTTTCACTGTTGGCCAGCTAATGGGTTTGGGTGTGAACTTCTGTAAAAAAAGGGTAATTTTTTTCTTTTGAGATCGGAAATCATGCTAATATTTTATTTATGTGGCATAAAAAGTGTGTAGTTATGCAAAGTTGAAATAAGATAAGTACTTCATTTGATATAAATGAATTGGGTACAATAATTTACAAAGTGAGTTAAGAAAGCAACAGTTCGTAAGAGTAAGGGTTATGGGGTTTTGTTTTAAGTTTTTGGAGGGCTTAGTTCATTGGGGCCTGGCCAAGAGGCCAAGTATTCTTCTAGTCGAGCAACGTTACGTGACCTAGATTATTGGGGCTTTGACAAGCGCCCAAGTCTTCTTCTATTTGTGCAATGTTACATGACTATGTGCATCAAAACTTGGCCAAGTGGAAAAGTTCTCTTGCGATCGTGTTATCTTGTGCGACCATGTGTATTTGGACTTGGTTGCTTGGCCGAGACCATTTTGGTTGGGCCTCATGGTAAGGTCAAGTGTTTTTGTTACTTTGGCATTCTATGTATTAAGGTCAATGTCTAACCTATTTACTAAGAATTTATTCGTGTCGTGTGAGTTATGAAGCATAATAGAATTAATTTTTATAAATTTGAATTAAAAAACATGTCATGTTAAATCCTGGTATTTCACAAAACACAAGTAGGGCTTTGAACAGTAACTCGTTCATGGACTATCGACTTTGGTGACAGATAGTCCCTGGACTTTCTAAAGTCCGTTGGTAGTCCCGGGACTATCCAATTTGGTGACATAAAGTCCATAGACTTTCAAAAGTCCGTTGGTAGTCCGTGGACTATCCAGATTTGATAAAGTTACTCTCATGCACATGTTTATTAAGGGGACTAACTTTATCAAAAATAGAAAGTCAAAGGACTAAATTTATCGAAAATGAATAGTTGAGGGACTATCTGACACAGAAATTGATAGTCAACGCATGCAAGGGGATTAACTTTATCCAAACTGGATTGTCCAAGGACTAAGAACGGACTTTTGAAAGTCCAGGGACTATCTGTCACCAAATGCGATAGTCCAAGGACGAGTTACTGTTCAAAGCCACACAAGTAGTTTAGCCTAGAAAATTTTGAGAGGTCATAAGTTTGTGCTTGTTGCCCAAATGAGGGTCTTTTATTCCATTCAGTTCTTTAAGATCTAAACGTCGGTATACAAATTATAAAACATATTATAATTAAGTTATAAGATATTGTATAATTAAATTATGAATCATGGTGCCTATAAGTTGCAAAACATGATATAATACACTATATTTTGCAACTAAATTATACTATGTTTTGTAACTCAATTAAATTATATTTTGTAACTTATTTAGACAATGTTTATCTGTGAATATTTTTCAAAACAATAAAATAAAATAATAATTAACTTGACTGACAATTTTCATCATGCTCATCAAACCCTTGGCGAAGAACACAAGCCGAATTGGGTATGCTTTCGGTTCAACTATGTCAATTCAATGGCCGAAATCGCTTGTGAATGAGGTCGAAAACTTATTTATGATACCAAAAATAATTAATCAATATTAAAACCTACCAAAAAACAAACCTAAATTTATTTAGGATTTTTTAAAAAGTATATCATTTTTATATTTTAAAAAGAGAAAATGGAGAGATTATTAATAAATTATCCTAAAAACTAAATTCCATACGTGGAATTGTTGAAGAAAACATATGTTAAATGTTGAATAAAGTTTTATATTAAAAAGAATGAAGAGCGTTTGTATTATTTTTCGGAAATTGTTATAACCATGTTTAGTAATTTTATGTATATGGTGATTTTATGTACAATAACATATTTTTCTAAAACGATAACTATATTTAATTTTTTGTTTATCTTTTATAACCGATCTGTTTCATTTATGATACATAAACGGTTATTAAAATTATTTTTATTATATATATTGGCACGAAAAAAACTTCAAATTTACCAAGAATAATTATCATTTTGTACATAAATCCATTTAGAATAAAACAAATTCAATATGTATACAGTGCCAATATATGTCCAAAACCTAACTTATTTTCCACTTTCCACCAGTTAGATCGTCTATTACTAATAGATACAGGGATATCACTTTCAATTACCACTTATTACCGAGTTTTTTCATAATACTCCAAAGATCATTTAGTGAATATATAAAGCTATAATTTTTATCTCTTCTTATTTTTATCTTCTTTTATCTCTCTAAACCCCTAAAATCTTGATTATGTCTCGAGAGATAAAAAAAGTATCCAAATATTGAAGCGGTTAATAAAAGGTATGTTGTTAAAATTATTTCTATTTTTTATGTTATTGTAACCGTTTAAACTGAGTTTTGTTACCACAATTTTTGTAACAATTTTTTTGAGTTATTTTGTTTAGGTCTTGATGAGGTCTTGTATGTTTTATTTCTGAATTAAGTATAGAATCAATGTTAGAAAGATTTTGTTCTTGATTAAAAATTTATATGCATACATTAGGGTGAGTTATGCATTTTTTTTACAGAAATCTAAATAATTTGTTAATGTACGTGCAAAATACAAAAAAGAAAATTGTATTTGTAAACATCTAGTTTTGGAAGTTATGAAATGTGATATGATATAACGATATACTTCTCTGAACTGCGAAATAGAGTTTACTGCAAAATATGAAATAACCTAACATGCAAACTGTGAATTTTGTTAGTTGTTCAAATTATGAAATGTAAAATAACTGGAATTATAAATTTGGAATTTTTTAGATTAAAAAATGTAAATTGTGAAATGAGTTAGTTGTTCAAACTGTGAAATAAGTAAGTTGTTCAAACTAAGAAATGTGAAACACTTATTACATATGAATTCTAAAATATATTATAAGTATAATAGTAATTTGATTGGTTCTTGTGGTTTTGCTTGTTACTTGGAGACTTCGAATGTATGATAAATTTTGTTTGGGAGGACTTAGTTAGAGGGAATTTTAAGTTTACCTACTATTGTGATGAATTTAAGAATTCTTAAGTAGTAATGTTGGTTTTGCGGTTATGTTATCACTTGTTGATCATTAGGTGCTTCAATTATTAATAATGTGGTTAATCAAGTAACAATTTGAGAATGGGAAAACTAGTTATGGTGTTATTTTTTGTCATAAAAAAAACTCATTACTATTTCTTGGGTTTACTGTATTATATGTGTTTGGAAAGTTTTCGAGGAAGGTGTTACACATTTAAGAATTATTTATCTTATTATCTTGTAGAGAAATATATTTTCGTTAAAAATATATATAATAGAAGACCGAAAATAAGTGTTCACTACAAGAATAAAGTGTTCAAAATATGTTCATGGAGACTTTATGTACCAGTTGATACATCCAATGGCTTTATAACAACTAAAATTTATATGAGACAACATAATTTTGTTACTTATTTTTGAAAAAAAATAAGAAGCATATGACATTAGATTTTATTGTTAAACAGACGTCAGCTTGTATCAAATCCAAAAGTGTGACACCTAAAATTTTATGTTAGTTAAATATTACTATGGTTAATATATCCTGTATCAGATTTCATGGATTGCATTAGAGAAATATAGCAATTCCATTTATGAAGATAATTTTACTTCTTTTAATCTAATTAAAGATAACGTCAAATCATTAAAGAGTCTTGATATTATAAGTTCTACTCACTTGAATATAATTTAAAAAACAACTTCTTCAAATGATGTATTATAGTATTCGGGTCTTGTATCAAGGTTTACATGCTTATCGTCCAATGGTATTTATCGATAGAATACTATTTACGGGGAACACAAAGGAGTATCGATAGATGTCATATTTAAATATTGTAAATGTGGTAATTTTTATTCATTTTATTCGTAGATTTTAAACATATTATATATGTGATTGATGAACTGCAAAACATGTTATACATGTTAAATGCAAACTATAAAACATGTTATCTATGTGAAATACATATTTCCAAACATGTATTTTTAATTTTTAACTTACTGTGAAACAATCCTTATATTTGAAATGAAAATTTCCAAAAATGCTTATTTATGATTTCTAAATTGTGAATTGCAAAACATACCTTATATGGGGTTTGAGAATTAAAAAAACATAAACTATTAATTAAATACAAAACATTCTTTGTTTTTTAAATTCGGATGGAAATATTATTATAAATATGATTTACGAAACAAAGCTTAGCGTGAATTATGAAACATCTTTTTGTGTGGTTGCGAACTACAAAATGACGACACTTCCTTAGTAATCGTGCCTCTTTCATAACTATGCAGTTATTATTTTTCTTGCTTGATTTACTATTGTTAGGTTATAAGATTGTGATAATTAGCTATAGTTTCTTTAGTTATTGAAACCTCGCTTAATGGATCGTCAAAGCATATTTTATTTCGATTGTCTCTTAAACATAATTAATATTGTTTATGTTCTGTTTCATCATTATTATCATACACACTACACTTATCATTTGATGTATGAATTAAGTCGTAGACTTTCAAAATTTAAGACATGGATGGTTCAAAGTTCAAATAATGTGTGTATACCCATACTTATAATATATCTACTTCATATGTGGAACAATTATTGATGAAGGAAGTTCAAAAGATCTTAATATTTGTGAAAAAAATTCCTAGAGATAAATATGCATGTCTATATGTTGAAGGTAAACGACATGGTACCGTGACCTCTAGTCTAGCGTTTATTCATCAAATCAAAAGGTTTACAAGTATTTCGATAATGGAATTGATTGAAAATATTAACGTGTTACTTATGAGTCAAATATCAAGAGTTATGTGAAGGGTCTAGTTTGAAAGACTAGATGTGATATGGTTGTTGATCTTATAGGTTCCAAATATATTTGTTATATGTGGAAAATTGATTATTTTCCATCTTCTCATGTTTTAACTGCATACTTACAACTAATTAAAATATTTTAACATATCTTGAGTCATACCATTACTCAAGATCTTATAAGGAACTAATTCAAAAGGTATACCTACTTTAAGTACTTTTAGTGACACATCTAATTCTTCTGATTCTCCAGTTATTCTTCCATCAAATTTGAAAATAAAAGCAAAAAAGACTAAATAATAAACATGTTCCATCTAAAAGAGAAACATTGTTTGAAAGGTAAAGTGTAGTCGTTATGTTAAATTCGGACATATTAGACGATCATGCAAATAGTTTATATATTCAATTTGACATTTTTATTATGTAAGTTTTTCTTTAAGTAATTTTTTAATTTTAAAAACATTAATTTGAAAATGTGAAATGTGTCTTGTATAAGTAATGTACAATGTGAAACAATGTATATTTTCAAATGTGAAATGCAAAACATTGATAAGTTGAAATACGAAATCTGAAATACTAATAAGTTATAATAGGGTATGTTAAACACTAAATAGTTAAAATACGAAATGTGGAATATTAATAAGATGGAATACGAATTGGGGACCATATCTAAACATATTGTTATGTACAATGCAATTTACAATGAATATTAATACATTAATTACTACCAGAATTTGTTTGTGTGTATCATTGAAAAATGTATCAAACATAAATATTATTATTTGTCTACCAACGTATGTTTCGTAGTCGATGGTTAATTACCATTTTCAATCAAAAATGTTGAACATATTCACAAACTAGTACACAACAATCAATATTATCCCTTTGTTGTTGTGGGATATCTAATGGAAATCTTAGATTCATTGATATTTTTTGTTTTAAAATTATCTTTCTGATGAGCTATTCTTTCTTAAATTTATATAAATAAGACGTGATTTAGTTACCAAATGCAAAGTGCGACACTAGGTTTCTTATCACATTCAGAAATGTTAAACAAAACTGAATACAAAATATGAAGCGTGAGTAACTTACTATCATGGAAATGTGAAACATATCCTAACAGAATACGAAATACAAAACAAACATTACATTTAGATGCGAGATGTAAACCGATTCTTAATAACAAACGTGAAATATAAACAAGACTAATGTGATAAATGTGAAACAAATAATAATGTTATTTCAAAATAGGTATAATTTACAATTTTTATCTTTTTTATATCAACTGTGTATTTTGAATTTAGCCTAGTGGGTATAGAGTATTATTGTACCATTATCGAGGTTCGTTATTATTAATTTCCAATGATGGATTCCATTTTTTGGTGTTTCGTTGCAAATTAGAATAATGACAATAATTGTTTCCTTGTTTTTTTAGTAGATTTTGTCAACCAATTCTAAAACATTTGTTCATCTATGGTTAATGTCTACATTAAGATAATTTTTGGAAAGAATTTGTGTTTTATAATCCATAGAAATTATAATAATTATAAATACTCAATGTTGTATGTCTATATAGATGACTATTGATTTAGTATATATTGTTAGGAATCTATTAATTCGAGTGGAAGGTGATGATGATATAATACTCGAATAGTGATAAAGCAGTGTGAATATTTATATATTTATATAATTTAGATATATTTAGTATGTATTAAATTCTAATATAACCATTGATAAAGACATATTAGACTTTAACCCCTATAATCGCTTATGATTGTATATATACGTACAGATAGGAGCACAAATAGCGGAATTATTCTGATTAACATTAAAACGCATCTCTCTCTATCTAGTTCGTCCATCTTTTTTAAAAAAATATTCTCTGTCTATAAATATTTTTTAAATATTTTATTAGGTTTTAGGCCTTATTAAGTTGGCAATTTGTAAGAAACGAGTTTTGCTTTCTACTTTTATAACCAAAAGTGTTTGGAACACAAAATATATTTTTGTTCGTTTTGAAGAAAATAATCTACATCTTCAGACTAGTAGAAATTAGTGAAACACGTGAGAAGGCTTTGAAGTGCCTTCCTTGAACATTTCATAGTAGCTTTTGTTTTGTCGATTAAGTGTACATGTCTAATATTGAAACTGATTCAAGATTTGAATGTGATTTAAAAAGTCGATTAAGTTAGGATTTTTGTTATCGTTTCGTCTAAATAAAAGGAATCAAGTAAAAAAAATTAGATATAACAAATCCATTTTATGGGTAAAAATAGGATGAACTAGACTATGCTATAAAAATAGGATGAACTAGACTATGCTAGGTTTTCGTGTAAGAGAGAACGAATGAAAAATGGTAGAGTGAGAAGACCATAAGAAAATAAATATATAACAAAACCCTAGTCAAAATATTTTATCCTTTTCCAAGAATATATAAGTTGTCTTATATAGCAATGATGGTGAGCTTTTTGGCATGTTGGGCCATTGGACCTAAACAATTAGCCCGTTTGAGGTTAATCCATCCTGTTAACTTCCTAAGTAAAAACATAATCTTCCACATTTGTTAGGTCTATACTACAAAATAAATATTTGTTTAATATTCCACCAGTTCGACTTGCGGGTCAAATAAATTTTACCCTCATCTTTGCGAAGAATTCTGTAGGAATTCTGTAGGATGACTAGTTTTGGCCATGCTTCAGATTATACATGTTACTGACTTTACATGCAAAGCAAAATAAAAAACATGATAAAAATGAAAAAATACTAATGTTGACAAATGCATGAACAAAATACTAACGTTGACAAAGACATGAACAAAACATAAAATTTCATAAACTATCACTTTGTGTTCGTATTTGGTTTTTATTATCGGGTGTGATAGAGAAAAAGAAGGTGAAGCTTGGAAAAATTATTAGTAAAGACAATCTTTCGGATGTTCCGAAAAAAATACTTAATGTAATTGATCTTCTGAAATTAGTTCAATAGGTAGTGATTGCATTATTTATTTCCAAATTTAAGTTTTTTCTTACTTTCGGGTGATTACCATTAGTTTTAGTTATTGATTAAGGAAAGAAACATCGAAAACCCTAAATTCGATTAAGTTTGTTTGTACACAAATATTTAAGAAACAATAAGGTATAACATATTTCGATTATCTTCTTTGTTAAAGATTCAATATATTTATTTACAACAGTAGTATCATTTTTTAATAATTAACATTAAAAAAATTTAAATTAAATGACTTTCACTATTACCTATACAATATTAAATAATATTAATTATTCAACCGATTAAATTAAAAAAATTATATATAAAACAAATATAGTTTTAATTGTTTTTTACCAAACATCCAAGTAACTCCACCATGTATACACCAGTGTATACATGGAATGTTATACTCGTAGGTTTTGTTATCGGTAGACTATTTCGTGGAGCTATCGAGTTTTATTGTCGAATGTAGATCAAATGGAATTTGTTCTGATAATTTCAAGTATCCTTCTCTGATTAAAATGTGTTAGGTTCCATACATGAGGATCTAATAGAATTTATTCTCATAATTTCAAGTACCCTTCTCTGATTAAAACGTGTTAGGTTCCATACATGAGGCTAATGCATGAAAGCGTTTGATAATATCTAAAACCGAAAACCTTTCTCCGCAACAAATAACAAGGCAAACAATACACAATCATACCAACTATTATTAAAAGAATGATTATGTCCTCCGATATCTCTAAGAGGATATTCTGTCATATTGGGTCTTGTCGGCCCATTTACAAGATACACTCTTCTTGTCTCATCTTGGTCATTTGGATGATACTCAACAATTGCATTTCTTAATCCAGGATCTGACTCCAAATAACCCTTTTTGAATACCTTACTTGAAGATGATGAATCAATTGGTGAAGGCTGAAAATCTGGGAGCAAGCCGTAAAGTACTTGAACAACATCCTGGTAGAAAAAAGAGAGTACCAAATAGTTAATAACCACAATTTGTGCTCCATAAATCATATATCAATTAATATAAAATATTTAAATTCATCAATACGCAAATATGCTAAAGAATCAATAATTCGCTTAATTATTCTCATACACATAATATTATTCACATGTAAAACATTCAGTTCAAAATATTCATTAAGAAAAAAGAATCAGAACAATAATCTGATTAAATACATCTCTCCTTGACCTTCTTAAGGGCACTATTTTCTCTTGTTGCACTTCTTGAGAATGTAGAGTTTGATCATTATTAACGATGTCATTTTGATTCCATTGTGGAACATTATCTTGAGGTTCCTCTTGTTTAACCTGGACCATATCTGTATCCCGGTTAGAACCCTCAAGTGAAGCATCAGTGTTAATTTGAGGATTACCTTGTTCTAATGGGACCAAACTGATTGGCATTATAGCCCAATCTTCTGATACATGAGTATCCCTATTAAAATCTTCATGAATCTCTATGGCTTCTTCCTCAAAATCAACATATGTTCCCTTATTCTTCCCCCAAACTCAACATCCTCTAGAAACTTGGCCGTTCCTGTCTCAAATATTGTACCAGTAAGAGAATCATAATTAAACCCTCTAGAATGTTCAGAATAACCTATGAAGAAACAACTAATTGTTTTTACGTCCAATTTCTTTTCTTTAGGTTTGTAAGTCCTTGCCTCACCTAGATAACCCCACACATGCATATGCTTTAAATTAGGTTTACATCCGTTCCAAAGCTCATATGGAGTCCTAACAATAGCTTTTATGGGTACTCGATTGAGTATATAAGTGACACATTTGATGGCTTCCCCCCCAAAGAGATTATGGTAGAGATGAGTGACTTATCATGATTCTAACCATATCTTTTAGTGTTTGGTTATGTCTCTCATATACACCATTCATGTAAGGTGAACCAGGCATAGTGTATTGAGGGACTATTCCACACTTCTCTAGGTATTGTGCAAAGGGTCATGGACATTGTTCACCCGATCCGTCATAGTATTCACCACCATGGTCAGATCTAACGGTCTTAATGCTTTTACCAAGTTGTTTCTCAACCTCGGTTTTAAAATCTATGAACTTGTCCAAGGCCTAAGAATTTTCATGAAGAAGATAGAGGTAACCAAAACGAGAGTAGTCGTCGATGGATAATATAAAATACCACTGCTTGTTCCACGATTCCCGTGGAAACGGTCCACAAATGTTGGTATGTACCAAATCTAGGACTTCGTTCCCTCTATATGCTCCTAACCTTTTAACTTTGGTTTATTTCCCTTTGATACACTCGACACATATAATAAAGTCAGAGTAATCAAGGGGACCTAATAAACCTTCAGCAACAAGCTTGTTTATCCTAACTTTGGATATGTGACCTAACCGTTTGTGCCACAGTTTAAAAGATTTTTCAGATTTAGTAATGTTGTGTTGTGTATTCATAGAAATGTTGTGATCATTAATAGTATCCAACAAATACAAATTATCCTCTTTAATTAAATTTTCATTTCCAACAATCATATTATTTAGAGAGAGTTTAAAACAATTGTTTCCCATCAGACAAGATTAACCTTGCAAGTCTAAAACTGGAAAACAAATTAAGTTCCTCCGAAACGTAGGAACATACATCACATTCTCTAAAAAAATGTCAAGTGGAAAGTTTTAAAGAAAAATCACAATTAGCTAAAATATCACACGAGCTCCCTTCTGCCGTGAAAATGGATCTTGCATCCTCACTTAGCATCTTGTTCTTTGACGTGCCCTGCAAAGACACACAAATATGAGTTGTTGCAGCCGAATCAACCCACCAAGTATTGCTTTTCATAGATACCATATTACTTCCTGAAACAACCAAAGATGTGGGAATACCTTTGCTTATCATATAAGCCCGGTGTTTTTCACAATTCTTCTTCAGATGTCCTTTCTCTTTGTAGAAAAAACATCGACCTATAGTCGATTCCTTAGGATTTTTCTTCTTTACCTGACCTTGACCTGGTCCTTGGCCATCTGCCTTCCGCTTAGGTCCTGCCTTATTTACAGATGTAATCACATTAGGCTCAGGTTCTATGCCTTTAAGTCTTTCCTCCTCCTGTACACCGTGGGAAATCAACTCATTGATATTTCACTTTTCTTGCATGCAGTTATAGATGGACTGCAAATACTTAAGCCGGCCTGACAACAAATGAAATGTGAATCCCACTATGCATTCCTCAGGTAAGTCTAAATCGATTGCCTTTAACTTTTGGCCAATCATCGACATTCCCAGAATTTTCTCCCATATTTTACCTTTGCCATTATACTTTTTGGTAGCTAGAGTAAACGCTGCATCTCTACCTTCTCATTTTTGGCAAAGGATTTCTCAACCTCTATGAGAAAGACTGAGGCAGTGGTAACACCTTTAGGGACAGCCCCACGCAATGCTACTGGTATCCCCTGTAACTAGAGTGTCATGCATAACTTATTTGACCTCACCCACCTTTCATCATCCTTAGTTTCATCGAGTGTACTTTCCAGACTAAGGAGGCTTGGTTTGGGAGTTGACAATGCATAGTCGTAATCATGTACAGATAAAAACAGCAACATATCTTCCTTCCACAGTTGGAAGTCCGAACAATCCAACATGGGTGGACGGTTCCCTAATAATTTGTAACTGGTGGACACTATAATAAGAAGAAACAACACAAATCACATTTAGCATCTTGACATATAACTGAAAACATATGCATGAACATGAAAAATACATGTAAAACATAAAATTCATTGATAATAGATATCGGAGGGAAAATCATACTAACATGCAATTTTATGAGTTTGAGAAAAAAAATACTATGATTATTATTTTAATTTCCTAACTACCAATGGGACCTTCCGGAGGGCCGATGTCATTTACATAGATTAAAATAACCCTACTTTTATTTTATTAAGTACCGGTGAAACCTTCCGGAGGACCGATTTCACCTACTTAAAATCAAAATCAACACAAGTACCATTTTCAGTAATTTTCTCCTGTTCATGATTCATTTAAACCCAAACGTGAACCTTATGGAGGGCCGGTAATATTTGAATTTAAATTAATCCCCGAACCTTTCGAAGCTTATGATCCATAAGAAAATCAATTTTAACCTTTCAGAGGGCCGATTAAATTAATTTCTTAGTTTCCCCTACCGATCTACGAAACTTTAGTCATGCATCACCATTTAAACATTCACGCACATACAATTTACTTCGCAAATAAACATACAAGCCAAACATACCATATTTGGGAAATAAATCAGCTAATACTTAAAAAACAAAAAACAAAAACAAAAACAAATTAATTATTTTTATTTTTTTGTAATAAATAACAGCAGCCTGCCTGCACATGCAACAGCTTATCTGCTTGTTGCAGTGCAGCAAGCTGTCTCCTGCAATTTTGCAGTAGGCTGTCTGCAATTTGCAGCACCTTACCTGCCTGCAATTTGCAGCAACAACCAGTCTGTAAGTCGTGTGCAGTGCCCATCACGATTTTGCTACCCCTACTTGCTATAACACAAAAGTTGTTGCTGCAACAATCCTTTTTGCGAATCCTCGTATGTTATAGTGATCATCACAGTGTCCGCAATATGCTGGCCATGATGAGAACTGTTGGACAAATTCCATTCAACGTTAACATCAGGGGTTAATCTGTCGATGAACCACTGTCCTAATAGTTCTGATTTTATTCGTTACATTAGGGTTGATTTGATGCTCATTTCGGGAGAAAAAATTCCAGATTGATATAAACCTTAATTTAATAAAAAAAAAATAAGATTCTCAAACTATCAAAATTGCAATTTACTCATAATAAAACAAGAAAAAAAAATACATGCTTTTCAGTACGAATAAATCACATAACATGATTTTCAAACAATTCCTAAATTCATGCCCTAACCAGCTCAATCACTCTCGCCCTAATCCCAATGGCATGGATTCTTTATGATGAAGAAAAACATGCATCTTTATCTATCAATAAACAATTCGATTATTCTACCGAATCCAATAAAGGGTTGATGTGGCTCTGATTCCAAATGTTATATATTATTCGTAATTGCATCAAATAATATATAACAAATCGTGGAAAATGATTAAACCCTTTTTTAGATTCACCTAGATAATAAACAGAAAACCAAGAACACTTACATGTTTGCATGTTGCTATCCATCTAGTATTCTCTTTTGTTCATTTGCGTTCTTCAGCGATTCTGCATTCTTCAGCGATTCCGTTTATGAAATTGAGAAACCTGCAGAATCAAATTAGAGGTGAAGGAAAAGGTTTCCAGACACTCAAGGAAACGACGGTATTTCAGATTAAGGTTTACGATGATGAAATTCCTAAACCTAGCCCCTTATTTATAGACTTTACAATGTGAAGCCCAACATTGTAAAGCCCGACATTTATTACTTCATTGTGTCCGGGACTATAACATGATAAATTGATAATTCAATTTATATCCTTGATTTATTAATTGAGGCTTAAGTGTTGAGATTTGGGCCCTCTTCATCACAGTGCCCAAATTCAACCCGGTTACCATATTTGAGCCCAAAACGCCCTTTCACCCATAGGTCCAATTTAGTTCTTAAATAATCAACTCGATTACTTTTAATTTTGACATCCTTAAGCCAATAACCGAATATTTTTATTTAGTATGTCGGTCCAAATTATTGTCAGTCCAAATTATTGTCAGTCCAAATTATTGTCAGTCCATAAATACATTAAATTAATATATTCCAACATGTAATATTTATAATATTGGAACTAGGATCCTTCACATTGGATTTCAAAAAGCGATATTCTTTAGTTATATCTATTCGTTTGTTGGATGAAGTATTGAGTTCCTCAATCGGAGAAAGTAATGGGTTGAAATGGGTTGGTCAATTATTTGATAAAAAGAAAGAATTTAAAGTTAGCAACGTTTTCAGCACCATAAATTTTAGTGGTTATTGACAAACTTTGTAAAGTTTGGTTAGAATTGACAAAAACGAAAATTAAATAACACTTAGAGATAATAAAAAAATGCAATAGATATTAATGAGGCTTCACTTAAAATGTCAAATTATCAAACTAGTTAATCAATCAAATTTATAAGGCCACGCAAGAGGCTATACTGAGCTATGACTAAAAATGTCAATTTTGCGAACTGGTTAATTAACCAAGCCAACAAGGTCACGCGAGAGGTCAGATTTGACTTTGAGTCATGAATTATATATATATATATATACTGACCCCCACAACAATACATAAAATATAAATACGTTGCCAAAATAAATATGTTACCAAAATAGATATATTGCCAAGATAAAAATGAAGTTATGAAGAAACAATTTGTTCAGATAAAGAATTTCCCTAATTAACAACTTCGTCAAGCGGATCAATAAATATAGAGAGGAAGAGATGCGCTGATGAACAATGACTTGAGAGATATTTGATTTAGTATGACGACCTAAAGTATGATGACACGAAGCATGAAGACTTGAAATATGACGACCTAAAGTAGGACGCTCTGAAGCTGGACGACCTGAAGCAAAACGATCTGAAGTATGACAACCTGAAGCAAAATGGCCTGAAGCATGACGACCTAAAACACAGTCATTTGACTATCTGGCATCTAAATCATATCAACATATTTGAGCTTTTATCATCAAGACAGAGAAAATGAAGGCTAAGTCAATTCAAGTATAAAATTATAACATAAATCAGGCAGGTAGCTTGAGATAAAGCTAGAGACAACCCTTACTTCATCATTGAGTAAAGACTATGGTACTACTTATCCATATCCAATAAAAAATCAAAATAGAGATTTTTATCCTTAATAGAGGTTTTGGCTGGCAAAGGGTTTTAATGAGGCATGAATAGTTACGTACGAACCAAATTAGAGACTTCTCTGATAAAATTTTGGGTAGGTAAATGAAAATAAACAGGTCTTAAGAATATTCAGACTCTAGCTGATACGTCTGGCATAATTTCTTCGGCATGAAAAACACAGAGAGCTTCGACAAAAAATATAACAAATTCGGTCATGAAGACAAAGCTATAATAATCGACAAAATCAACAGTACAAGCTTCAGAAAATGATAAGTGGTGTCCCGAACAATCAAAGACTTGCAACTCACATTATACGAACATTATATTCGACCATTGTTTAGTCATTTAGTTTTATTATAATCCAACTCAAGGACTAAGGGGGACCCAAACGAGGATATAATACCCCAATATTGATAAAACGCTAGCGACATTTATGTAATTATATAATTTAGGAACATTTAATATGTTTTAAATGCAAGTATACCAATTAATAAGGACATATTAAGCTTTAACCTTTGTAACCGCTTATGATTCTATATATATATGCGGATATGAGCACCGAAAGGAGAACTATAAAGATTGACAGTAAAATGATTATCTCTCTAGTTCCTCTTTCTTCCTAAAAATTATATTCTCTATTTTCGAAAATCTTTTTTGGTATTTGAGTTTTAGACCTCAGCAAAATATGTATGATATCCTTTTTGGGATAGTAACCAATAAACGTGAGCATCAATAGTCTACGAAGTGCGAAACATATAATAAATCAAATGCAAAGTTTAAAACAGTTATTAATTCAACTACAAAATATGAAACGTGTTGGACACATAAAAATATGAAATGAAAAATAGTTATTAAGTCAACAACAAAGTGCGAAAAAACTTATTAAAACAACTAAAAAAATGGGAAACACTTAATAAATCAATTATAAAATATGAAACAATTAATAAATCAACTGCAAAATACAAAATATGTTGGAGAAATAATTTTAGCGTGTAATCAATTTGGTCTTTAGTGGGTAACTCCTTCATGTTACCCATATTAACATAAAGTATGGTTTTTGGAACTGACCATACAACCAGAATATCCTGATTTGTTCTCTTTGGAATCTTTGTTAATTTCTTGGTTTCTTTGATGTGAATCAAAATATTTTTTTTGGTATGTACTAACCAATGGAATTCCTAATATTCAATAACTTTCTCAAATGTTACTGCATCATATAATTTTCACAATTCTATGACCTTTTAGTACGTGTAATTGGTGCATGTAGGTTTTTATCTCTTGACATTTGTATAGGTTGTTGACCTTTGGCCTCTTGCTTAAAAAACATAATTACACAACTACAAAAATATAATAGGTGAACCTGTTATGGGAAAAACCCAAACACTAATATACCAAAATAATAATATTATTGATTTGAGAAATTTTGGAACATAATCCTTTTACATCGTCTTTACCTCCTATTTATACTACTTTCAGCAGTTACTTTCTTATTGATTACAAATAATCAATACATAGAGACTCAAATTAAAATGATCACTTAATATACTCCTCGATCAATGGTTTTAAATGTTTATGACTGTTTACTATTATCCTTGATCAATGGTCTTCAATGTAGTCCTCAATGTTGACTTTCGTAAACGCTAGCATGTTGTAACGATAGTTTGTTTTACGGCTTTTCTGAGCAGAACAACTTTCATCAGTTTGCTCGGTCGGTTTTTGTGCTCGGCCATTCTTGATCGAGTCGAGCTCGGCCTTGTATATTTTATCCTTAGAATTTATGACCGTGCAGATTACATTTCATATTCGTTTGATGTTGTGCACGCTCGTACTCGAACCTGTCCTGCTCGGATTAAGCACTGAGTGCGCTCAATTTTATATATGCTCTACTTGGCTTAAACATTTATCTGCTCTTCCTTATTATTCTAAGTGTGTCCGCTCTTTTTATGCCTCAATTCTTCCTTGATTTCCCCTTTGTTTTGTTATGCTTTGATGCTTCTCTTTTATATTGGTTGTGGATATCCACTACCTTATCAAACCAATTATGAAATAAAGTTAAAGACAAATTTGAAATCCAAAATATATTAAAATAGCATTTGCAAACTACGAAATAAAGTGTAATCATAAATGCAAAATTTGAAGTGGTGACACATTTTATATACATTTGACAATTGCGAAATATAAAATAATGTGTATATATTTTTGAATGCGAAACAGTTTGTAAAAAATTGTGAAATTCTTAACAAGTGATAAATACATTAGAAAAGTACTAATTGTGAAAAAATGTTGTTGTTAAATTTGAAATACAGAGCCTTTTACCATATGAAAAATAATAGATTTTATAAAATTTCTAAATACATACTTTTATACATTTTCTCAAATTGTAAAATATGTACAATGAATCATATTGATCAGTTGCTACCTTATTTACTAAATATTCGACTTCTAGTTGTGTATCATTCACCTCCACCTATGTATTCTTCAATTTATCTTCTATATTTTCACCTCCTCTTGTGGTGCATCTTTCACTTTTACATATGTATTCATCACAAATTATTTTCTATCATTCAGCTCCGCCTCTATAACTTAAACCCTATATTCTACAACCTGAACCTACTGTTCAATATTTTGTACCTCGAGATGTGAATTCTTCACATATAATAACTTTATAATAACTTACTATGAAATAATAATCATCACCTATCTTGTACGATTACTTCATGTATATTATTAACTTAAATTTCTTTTTTAGTATGTGTTTTTTTGTTTTTCACAACATATGATGTGTTATACTTTGTTTTGTGTTTGTTGGACCTCTACTATTGTTTGCAATATAGGAAAGTTAAGAATTTTTCTTAGCGTATATGACTCTAACTCTTCCTCCATTCCATTGTTTCTATGATGTTATCTTTTACAATTATTTTTTGTTGTAATGGAGAATTTGTGTTTTCCAAATTAGTCGTCTCATCTTTAAAAGCCTCATACGTATTCCATATCTCCTAAATATTTTTTCAATGTTAGATTTTTGAAGGTGGAGGCTTTATTTTTTTTTCAACGTTGTTTGGTCCACCGTTACAAATTTGTTTCTAGATTTTTCTTCGATTTAAAAGTAATCAAAAGATATTGATCAATACAACTTTGAAACGCAAAACAAAGCTTATGGAAAATGCAAACAAAGAAACAAGGCTCTTGGGATATGTGTAATGTGAAATAAAACTTATGGGAAATACGAAATATGCAATATTCTTTTAAATCACCATTTAAATACAAAATATGAAACACATGTAATACCAAATGTGAAATGCAAAACATATTTAAATCAACTATGAAATGTGTAATTAATATTTACCTCTGTTTCATTTTTATGTAATCTTTTCAAAATCCTGATTTTTATTTTGAACATATAATGCTTATCAATCTTTTTTTGAGAATGGATATTCATATTCTTTTGTGACCAAATTTCTGGATTTCTTTAGATATCTAAGTATTTGTGAAGTAGTTTTTTTCACCGTGGTTTAAGTCAGTCGTTATTTGGTTCTTCTTCTCTATCTGGAGAACCATCTTCTTGCACATGATTTTTTGGGTTATCTTAAGATTTCTTCGTCGATGACTTCAACTTTATTGCATTATCTATGCCTTTTTTTCTTTGAACATCTTATCTTATTTTTTTGAATTATCTTCTGGTTCTTTCTTAGAACTTACTTCTTCCTCAGATTCCTCAACACCAAATGCCTTTTTTTAGTATAGAGCCTAAAGTTTATCCAAAACATACAAACATATAAATATTTAAGTAATATAAAATGCAAAACAGTGGTTAAAGTAAATGCAAAATTCACAATAAGGTTTAAAAATAAATGTAAAAACAAAACAAAGTATAAAACAAATATGAAATGAGAAACAAGGTTTAAACACAAACATGAAATGCGAAACAAGTTTTAAAAACAAATAAAAAATTCTAACCGCTATTATAAAACAAATAAGAAATCTGAAAAACATATATGATCATATGTGATTTTCTCTAAAGATTCGATCAAATCCAACTATACATTTTTTTCAGTTCTCATTCATTTAGAGCCTTCTCTCGTTGCTTATCCTAATTATTGTGTAATCTATTATAAATGTTTGCATATAATTATATATATATATGTTAAGAAAATTAGTAAGATACTAACCATCAATATAGCAACACATCATACAACCTTTTAAGATTGATTTCGCAATAATTTATTATTAAATTCATAAGCTTATCCTTGATTGATCCTACCTAATATCGTAATTAAGTGCTCGTTTGTTTCCATATCTCCCTTTAAACATGTTAGGAAAATACGCTCTTATTATTTTAGATTTTTATTTTGATTCTTAACATCTAAATTGGAAGGTTTTCTTCGTAAACAACATTATTTCTTTAACACACTTCAATCTAAAGATAGTATTTACATTTTTTGTGTAAGTTCTAAAAAAACTTAGTTTAACTTGAAAGTCTCATTTTGAGTATCGTATGTCTTAATTATTATTACTATCAATTCTCTTTATTATCTACTGGAAATTTTATCTTCTCGCAAGTCATATATAGCCTTGAAGAAACCATAGAATGAGGTTTTTCATGTTGTTTAAACTTCTGTTATTTCTTTGTCATTTAATTCTTTCATTAGTGCATATAAACCAAATATGAAGAATACAATTATGGTCATATCTCATGTAACAAATATGAAATTTGAAACATGAATTCATAGTAAATGCAAATGTAAAATATATGTTAATAATAAATGCAAAATGTGAAACAATGTATAATAAATGCATCAAATAATACAAAATTTGAAATGTTTAACACCATATAACTACAAAATGTGAAACATATTCATAATACAACATCAAAACATAAAATATGTGATTCAATAATGATAGTATATGCGGAAAACGAAAAAAATATAAATTAATACGAAATAAGGCTTACAAATGAAATGTGAAATGCAAAACATAAGTTTTTGCCAACTTTCAACCAATGAGCAAGCCATGTTACCGTAATTCAACTCGCAAATAACATATAATAAATTTATTTTCCTATTTGCGAACTTTAGAACTAAAACATGGTTGTATAAATTTGAAAAGGTATGTTTTCTTTTATAGTTTTTACCTCTAGTTCAACCAGATTTGAAAAATCAAACTCTCAAAACTAAAAAAAACAAAACCCTATAAGCAACCTACTATTATCGTTGGAGACTAAAAAGAGTAAACTTATCTTACTTGATGTAGCCCAGAAAGTCCATACACAAACTTTTTTTATTTTATTTTATTTTATTCAAATATCTTATATTGTTTAAATCAAATCTAATTATATTAAGATTTTATTTTATTTTATTTTATTTTATTTTAATGTATTTATTTTATTTCATTGTATTCTAATTTAGGGTTTTGAGAAGCTATTATATTTTATCTCTGAAAATTTTAATCTTTGTTACCCTTAGATTAGGGTTTCATCATGTTACTCTTGAATTATGGTTTCATCTATCGTTGCTTCTTCTTCTATTTCTGTTGCGCCATCAGTTTGGTATTAGAGCCTCAGTTCCTGCTATGGGGTAGCATGTTTCTAAAGCCTAACAATTCTAATTCAAGGTTTAAAGAAGAGAACAACACGCATGGTCATGAAGATCAGGAAGATCGTTTGAGTAAAAAAAGGACATACCAGCCGTTTCAATGACGATCGTATTGGCCGGTTACTGAAGGAGTTTCAATTGGCTACCAATCGTTGAATAAGGTAAAAACTCCTTATCGAGATGTTGTCTCAAGCTATGAAGAGGTTTTCAAAACCATTTTTTTCATCAACTGGACATGGGGATGTTGTCTTCAGGCTATGAAAAAATTTTCGAACCCAATTTTTTTCATCAACTAGATGACATCAATGTGACTTCGAATATGGAACACTCGAGAAAAATTTATCTTATTCTGATAAGGTCAACAAATATAATTCCCAATGTAACAATGGAAAAAATAAAATAAAATAATATTGGTTGTTGATGGTGATGGTGCTGTGAATTCGATGATGAATTCTTAGCAACCAGTGGAGGATGATGTAGCCCAAAAAGTCCAAACACAAACTTTTTTATTTTATTTTATTTTATTCAAATATCTTATATTGTTTAAATCAAATCTAAGTTAGAATACAAGGAAATAAAATAAAATAAATTATAAAATTATTTAAAATAATAATAATAGATCACAAAAATAATCTTGATATTATTTCTCATTTTCTAGTGAATTTTGACAAAAAACACAATTAATAAAGATTAAAAACTTTGAATTAAAATTTGTTTCAATCTCAAAATAACCATGGCACATGTTTTCAGTTTCCAATAAGCTATAATACGTGTTTTAATTTGGAAGCAAACTATTTGTTTTTAGTCTAAAATAGCTCATTTGTTTTGATTTAGAAAAACCCATGGTATTTATTTTGATTTTGTGGAAACAGTTATGGTACCGGGTGTACATCCACGGTTTTATAAATTACAGATAACCACTTGGTGTAAAATTAGTATTTACAGAAAACTACTTGTTAATCTGACATATCCATAACCTTTTTTCTCTCTCATGTTTTTATTTTTTTTAGTTCCAAACCATAACTCGAAAAAGAATGCGGAATTACCATTGATTTTGTTTTTTTAAGATAAACAAAACTAGATTCATAAAAAATATATTTTGAATATATTGTAAGTTTATTTTTAGATGTAAAATTATGTGTAATTTGGTTACGAAATAAATCTGAAAAACTAAATTGTGTTTCAATTACGAAATTGCGTGTACTTTAGTTGCTAAAAATAATTGTATTATGGTTATGGAATTACATGTAATTTGGTTATTAAAACAATATGTTTTAGTTGCAGAATTACGTGCATCTATATTGTAAAAACAAGAGAAAAATAGTTGTAGAAATAAAACTTTAGTTGTTATAAAGTCTGATTGTGTGAAACAAAAAAATACATACTTGTTTTATGAAAGTAAGCATTAATTGAGTGTGAAACAACTAATTTTTTATAGTTTCCAAAATATGTGCATTTTTAGGTTGAAACAACTTTTCTATTTTAAAAATAGATTGTCTTATAGTTGCAAAAATACGTGCAGTTTAGTTACAAAATAAGTCTGGAAAAAATAAATATATTTTAGTTGCAGAATTATGTATAATATGGTTACGCAAATAATAAATATAAAATTATCACTCGTGGATTTCGTTTTATTAGTCTTTAAAAAAATAACGATATATGTGTTTTTGGAATTTTTTATTTAGGTTAGGATTTGAAAGATGTGGAGTCTTGAAGGTTAAAAATAACTAATTGTTCAAGTTTACACATATTTTTTGTGTTTAAGGGTATGTTTGAAGAATTTATGGTGCAAGTGGTTTTTAGTAAACTTCAAAATTAACGTAGTTAACAGTAATTTGAAACTTACCCACGTGGTTATTGATAACTTGAAACCTATCAACGTTGTTATGAGTAATTATCCTCTTATTATTATTCTCTTAAATGTTTTTCAAAATATTTGTTTTAAAATTTTAAAGTAATTAATTAGTTGTACGAATATGACTCGTATTATTTTTTGGACTCGCGGGTATCTGATACAGTAGATTAGAATACTCAAACCTTTTATTTTACGTCGGATGGATTGTAAGATTTAAAATATATTATCCACGAGGTTCAAATGGATCACAGGGTTAAAAGAAATTTCTGACGGGTATATGGTTCGAACTCAATACACGACGGATATCCAATTTGATGGGTTACTTACTAACCTTTTTTTTACGTGTGTTGGGTCATGGATTTTAAATATATTATCTACCATGGATTTGTAAGGTTATGAGTTTAATATTTTCCCAACGGCTACCCAACATGAACACACGATCCACCAGATTTTTGTACTTTAATATTGAAAACTTAATATATAAAATATTATTACTCTATAAACTCTAAAAAATTATATTATGATGTGATCTAATTAGTTTTTTGTTAGTAATTTATGTATTTATTATATTATATTTTGTATTTGATGCTTTCATAGTTGTTTATATTTTATTAGATATAAAATTATTTTAAATTATTTTATATTTAAAAATCTAAAAAAATCAATTATATAAAAGAAATAAAAAATTACAGTCTTTTTTTTAAATTATATATTTAAGTAGAAAATATAATTTATTAAAAATGATAAGTAAATAATAAATATGGTTTGTAAATATGAAATTTTAAATAATAAATATGTTTTGTTGATTTGTTACTAATTTCTTAGATTTTGTTATTAAAATTTTAGACTTGTTATAAATTCTGAGAGTTTACCTTGGGTATATTATTTTTATTGTTTAAATTATTATTTTAAATTAATTTTTTTAATTTTTTTTATATTAGATAAGTTACCGCTGACAATGAGGATAGAAATTAAATTGTACCCACATGGGTTTTGAAGTTTACAAAAATAATCTGCAACATAAGTTCTTCCAACAATACCTTTGAAACAGACAAACACGTACACACATAACAATTACTTATTTTTAATCTTCAAAACTTTGTATATTTCAAACCTAACTAAAAAAATCTAATATATATATATATATATATATATATATATATATATTTCTACTTTGTAGAGATGAACAAAATAAAATGTATGAGTGATATTTTGGAAAATTATTTTCTTATTTTTACAGTCAGATTACACGTAATTCTATAACTGGAACACGTTTTTTTATTTCCAAACTAATGTTAAACCCAAATTGAACGTACTTCTTCAAGTCTAACATCGTGTAATTAAAAAAAATCAACACTAAAATGCACATATTCTCACAACTATAAAATATTACTTGTTTCACATCTAATTATCATTTATTTTTGCAAAAACAATGTTAACATGTCGTGAACATAGCTCTCTGAGTTTGATAATTGAGCTAATCTCTTGTCTTATCATAAACAATTGATATTGTTGCATTCAATTGAGTATACCGTCGCTTTGATTAATCATTAGAAAATCACGACTTATTTATAGAAACCGTTGTAACCTCCAAAATTCTCGTAGCATTATTTTTATTTTTATCCAATGAATCTCCTTAATCTGTTATTTTGATTTGAAATGTTCCCCATTTATTTATATGTTTTACTTTGAGATACATTTTTGTTCTTGCTAATAAATCTATCATACAACCTACCAACTTTTTATCAAGTCTTCTAACAACTTACTATAACATGTCAACCCAATTCTGAATGTTGTCAACACTACATTCTCGTTACAACCTTCTAATGAAGTCATTTCCTTAATAAACCTTTAAACATAGTCTCTTAAAGATTCTTCATTCTTTTGAAATAAAGTCCTAATATGATCTCCAAAACTCATCTTTTGAAATAAATTGACGTTAAAACAAAGTCCACAAATCTCTAAAACTATTTGATAGATCCCGACAGAAAACTTTTGAACCAAGCCAACGCCATTCTTTTAAAGAAAACTAAACAAATTCGACAAAGTTGAATATCATCTAGATTGAATCCCAACATAATATTCCATAATATCTCAAGATGATGCTTCAGATCAGTCCTACTGCTCTGTGTTTCCATTCTGTGAGGATCATTCGGTGTTTTCATTTCCAAAATCCTTCGTGTTAAAAGAGACTCGGTGAAAGTATAAATACACATTTTTTGTCTTATATCATTTTTCAAATTATCTTCCATGTTTTCTCCTTTTTTATCTTTATTACTATTTGACAATGTTTTGTTACTTGATTCATCAAATTTGCTTCCATTTTCTCCATTGTTAAAAAATCAATTTTTACAAATTAACTCATCATTATCCGATATTTCCACTAGATTCATATTATTTCTCAAAGTAACTTTTTAGTATTAAGCTGCAAATTTTTAGTCATCAATTCAAATCGATTTTGACTTTCTTCTTGTTTATTTTGGGACAAAATCGACTTACATTGTTCAGATATTAATTTGTTCAACTTCAAATCCAAAGCACGAAGCATAAAATTTGACATATCATCCTCAGGTTCTGTCGGTAATCTTTAAAATTTTACTGGAGATCTACGTACATTTCCCCCTAATGATTCTATATCCGCTTTTCATATAGTCTTTATCGTTTGAAAAAAGAACAAATCATTTGAAGAAAACGTTCCCACAAACGTTATCAAAATTAATGATGGATCTTCCTTAACAATAACAAAACAATAAGATTAAAAATAATCAAGCGTGATTTTATCATTCAATGAATCAATCTTTGTTGCAATGATTAGATATTCTATTTATAGTAATATTTACTCCTAAATTATAAAGATGACTAACTATTAAAGATTATTATATTATCTTTTAATTATCATGGGTAATTTAATAAAACATAACATATTTTATGAAAATCATAATACTTCTAAGTCATTTACATTTTCAATTGAATATCTTTTGGTGTTAGTCATTTCCGTCGTATAGGCATTATTGATGCTCTCGTCTAACTCTAATATTTTTTCCTTTTTCCGACGCCATTAGTTAAGTCTTATACTGAAAATTCCATTTATTAGTTAATCACTTTGGATTCTCGATGTCTTCCTTATTCTTTTAACATTTATTTGTTCTTAAATTGTTCACCATTTCCAGATGTTAATATTGAATTTTTCTCTAATAATATGAATCTTTACCTTTCCAGAATAAAATGACACCCAGGCGGCATACAACCTTATCATATATAAAAATATAAATATTCTTGTAGTATAACGAAATATGATCCATTAATCTTTTGGGACGCTATAAAAATTTCTCGCTCCAAACGTTTGATAAAATCAATATATCACTCTTTTGGTTATAACTCAATATTTTAATAAAAAATGAGATATAAAAGGTAATGTCGAATAATAATAAACTAAATTTTGAAAATAAGTTATTTATTCAATATGAAGAGATTGACTATTAAAAAATACTAATTTTATCAAAAAAATTGTTTAGAACAATCGTGAAAGTGAAAGCATACTTTGACACTAAGTCTTGCGTAAAAAATATAAAGATAACGTTTCTCAAATACAATATTGAAAAAAATCTTTATATTATATAACTAAATCACTTTATCTTGGTGATCCAAAATCCGATGGTTGGTAAACTTAAGTAATTAGTTCATAGGTTAAAGAAAGTATCTAACCAACAATACTATAAAAATTTAGAGATTATCACTTTGGTTTTTTGGATGAATTTGGAAGAATATGTTCTCAAAATTTTATAAAACAAGCAATATTTTGAGTGTTGTAACTAGGGGTGGCAATTCGGGTGGTATCCGGTCCGACCCGGCCCGACCCGATCCGGCCCGTCCGGGTTTTGTCCGGCCCGAACTTAGAACGGGCCGAGTTCGGGTTCAGAAAATATAACCCGCAACCGGACCGGGCCGGGTTCGGGTTTCAAATTTGTCCGGTCCGTTCCGGCCCGAAAATCATAAAATATATATAAAAATAATATTTTTATATATAATATAAGTAATATTTTTAAAAAATAAATTAATATATTTAAAAAAAATTTAAAAAAAAATATTTAAAAAATATTAAAATTAATGTCCGCGGGTCGGCCCGGGTTGACCGGCGGACATTAGCGGGCGGGCTCGGGTTTGGAAATATGAGCCCGGGAACGGGTCGGGCCGCGAGCGGGCTCAAATGCAAAAAAAAAAAACAGGCTCAAGCGGGTCGGCCCGAACCCGGCCCGCGGACGGCCCATTGCTATCCCTAGTTGTAACTCAATAATACGCTTATTGAGATTAATAATAAAAAGTTATTACATGACACACACACAAAATATCGCGCATATTTAATATGAAAGCACTATGTGAGATGTTTTATAAAATCTAATACATCAAGATCATTCTTGAAGTATTAATATTTTTTCACATAAGACTTTGAATGTATATTAGAACATTATAATATTAAAATAAATAAACATAATTATACCCTTATATTCAGGGGGGAATATCTTATTTAACCAGTTCTCTAAGGCGTGATCGAAAATTAAAAAGATCGTAAAAAAATTCATATATTTTAAAAGTTGGAAGTTTGAAATTTATGTTTTAAAACTTATTTAGTATATTGTTGTTAGTTTAATAAAAACTAATTATCTTAATAAATACAAATAGGTCTTTCAAACTCTTTCATGATGTGTAGTCGTGAAAAAAAATATGCAACCAAAAGATATGGTTGGACTCTGAATCATATAATAAATCATGCAACTATAATAAAAGAAAAAATAAAAGTATGTTTAACACAATTCCATAAAATCATACATTTTTTTTCAAAAGAAAATGATTTGATGTGAATTGACAAGTATTGGCGTCTCTTGTGAAGTTTCATTTATAAATAATAACCTCCAACTTATTATACATTAATATGTGATCATTTTTTGTTGTAAAGAGAACTATTTTGATTATTTTTCTAATGATCCATGTCTGAATTTTTTAAGTATGTATATAAAGATTATACAATCGGAGTTATATTTGATATCGTATAAACATGAGAATACATGAAATTGACAATAGTCATAACATCTTATTTTAAACTTCTTTAATTCCCAGTTTAGTCTAGATACATTGATAAGTGACAATTTATTTTCATTTACTACAAATGTATTAATGGACTGTATTTTTCTCAAATCGTAATGTTATAATATTATTTTTGGTATATCTATCATGAAAAACTCAAATACCTCAAAAGTAATCAACATATTTATGGATTCATAATGCTAAGATATTTTATCATAATATTTTATATCAAATTCATCTCATTGGAAAATTTATGGTCTCATAGAGCAAGTCGAAAATAGTAAATCGTTAACATACAATACTATATATATTATTTTAGTCTCATTGAACATGTAATAAAAATAATTCATTACATATCTCATCTCAATATTGAAGCATATAATAATTTCTAAAGACTTATTAGATTAGTAAAGTGTTTGTTTGAGCTCATAAATAAATTTTTAAGCTTACAAACTATTAATTTTAGATTTCCAAAAATAAAGTTTTTAAGTTACGATATAAAAATAATCATTAATATTATCATTGAGAAGTTGATAGGTGTAGGCTAGAAGTAATTCGTCAACAAGTGTAATATTTTAGTACTACATGAGCATAGTTAGATCTGTCATAGACATGTATAAGCAATAACTATTACAACTTTTTGCAGCTTGAGCTGGGACTTAGTTATTGAGACATCTGCTGATCCTAAAAGTTGAGACAAGATTCCAAAGACTGGTTACCATTATGTTAAAGGAAATATTTGTTGAGCTAAATCATATTGATCTGAAGTTGGATGGTTTGAAGCAAGTTGATCTGAAGCATAACTTGATGTGAAACGAGCTAGACCGTAGCACCACAGCTGGACTGAAGCATGTTTCTCTATTTCATAGGATTATCAATTTAGTTTGATCTTATATTTTGGTCTTCCTATATTAATTAGATTCATAATATTATTTGGATCATCTATTTTAATTAATTTTTTTTTATTTATGAGGTTTCATAAATTAATAGATTATGAGTTATTTCAACCGCTGATTAAGAGGCTTTAATCTGGAGCGCTTGATGAAAAATTAGGATTTCTCTGGACCTATAAATAGAAGAATATATTACCATATAATGCGCGATATGGTGTGGTGTGACTGTGGTGGTGCAATTACATGAGCAACATATTTCCTGGAATAGTGAATCAGATCTAAGTCTTTTGAGACATAAGTGAGGTGAAAGATAAAAATTGAAGAAATATCTCTGTCAATCACGTCATATTTTGTTACAGAGTGATTGAGTCATTTGTGTTTAAAGAGTCTTTTTGTAACCTAGATGTTTATAAAAAGAGTGTTCATTTCCTGTGGATGTAGGATTTCTTCATAATCTAAACCACATTAATTGTTGTCTTGTTTTCTTGGTTTTATTTCACTTTATTCTGTTTTTTGCTTGTCTTGAACATGATAATTAAATCGTTTTTCCGTAGGTTCATTTAATCTTATCGGTTCTTGCATCGACCAAACGGTAGTGGTTTCCCCAATAAATGGTACACTGAGCATTGAGAAACAGTAGTATGAATAGATCAATCATGATTTATAGGCTGGAAAAGTAGATGTCTCTTGGAAACCAAAACCCATGAAAGATAAGTTCTATTAAACTTAACCTAGAAAAATGTGACAAATCTACTGATTTCAATCTCTACAGAATTAAGGTTAAGGATTACCTAGTATATAAAAGATTGACTACAACTATCGACAGGAATTTTATGCAAGTTGATATCGTGGTATTGTCTGAAGCTCATAGTGGCCTCATATTGAGTTTGAGAGATTAAGTGGTACGAGAGGTATCTGAAAATCCTACAACGTTGTTGATATGGAATCGGTTAAAGGAGATTTACATGAAGAAATAATTATGAACATATTTATATAAATAACGGCCTTACACGCTATCTATGGATAGTAGCATTGAGATCCAAAGGAACCTAGATGATTAGAACTAGATCATACTCGACTTGAATGCAATTGGTGCAAATGTGGAGGAGGAGGGAAAAGCTATCATCCTTTTAATTTCTTTGTCGAAGAAGTATAAACAATTTATGGACATCGTGTTCTACAGGAAATAATTTTTATAATGGTCGAAACCCAACGCTCCTTGAACTCTAAAGATCTTTTAAAGAAGAATGATTTTGAAGGAAAAAAACTATATGTGATGGGTCATATGGGAAAGAGAGATTAAAGTAAGATAAGAGGAAACTCTAGGTAAAAGTATAAAGGGGCTACGACGGGTTCAAAATTGATATGTTGGATATACAAGAAGAAATGACTTATCAGTCAAAATTGTCCAAAAAAGGGAAAGGGCAACAACTATCAGAAGGCCAAAGCTGGAGATGTTGCAATAATTTTGAAGATTGTGACTGCGATGATAGGTTAATGACTTCTTATTCTTGTACGTAGATTCAGTGGCGGATCCAGAAAACAAAACAAGTGGGGGCTGGTTTGGAGTTTGGAATTCGAATTTCATGTTCAAGTTCATTTTCCAATTGTTTTACCAAAAAGAGTTTCAAAACGATGTAATTATCGAAAGAAGAGCAATGGAAATTTGCGGTTACAATTTTTGTACAAAAACACATGGCCTCGAGAAAAAAAAATGTATTAAAAGCTTCGAGACTAAACTATTATGTACAAGAGTTAGAGAAGAAACTAAACAAGTTCAAAATTTATTTTAAAATTTTGAAATCAAAATTCAAAAAAATGTGTCAAAAATAGACTAATCAAGCTTTCTATAACTATAAGTTTTTTTGGAGACCTGATCCATACCCAAATCTTCCATTATTTACAATTGTTATGAATGAGTCGAATAGTGCCTTGACGGTGTACTGTGTTCTGTGGTACAGTTTTGTGTCTCTCATAGTGTCACTGTGCCTTGACTATGTACCGTGTTTGGCGGTACAGTTTTATGTCATTGATAGTGAAGCTGAAATGGGTAATGCCATTTTTGGTCTCATGTATACAAGCCCATTAGGATCATTATCTAGTAAGTCTATTTATTCCATATAAATACACTATTAGGGCTACACAAAACAAAATCTGAAATCTGTAACCTTTTCTATCATAGTGAAACTCTTTTCTTTGGCGGCGTCCATAGACGTAGACAATTGTCGAACCACGTTAAATATTATGTTCATTTAAGTCTTTCCTTCGTATATTTTATGTGCTTGAGCCATTTTGTGATAATTGCATAGTGATTTTAATAACAAAATTGGTATCAAAGCCACGTGGTGAAATTAAGACTTTTGCAATTAGGGTTTCACAATGGCGTCTGCAGCAACAAAATACATGATTAAAAAATTTGATGGGGGATCCAGCTTTGCGTTGTGGAAGATTAAACTGAAATCTTCATTGGTACTGCAAGGGTTGTGGAAGGCTGTGGAGAATAAGTTACCAGAAGAGATGAAAGAAGAGGAGAATCAAGATATTCAAGAAAGGGCTTTGTGCTGATTTTAATGAGTGTGAAAGACAATATGCTTCGCGAGATTAGTGGTGAGAAGACTGCTGCCTGCACATGGAAGACGCTAGGAGATCTTGACTTACAGTAATCAGTAGTAAACCGATTATACTTGAAGAAGCGTTTGTATGATTTTAGATTGAAAGAAGGTATGTCCATAACAAAGCACTTAGATAATTTTAAATCAATTATAATGGACTTGGAGAACATATATATCAATATTGAGAATGGGGATCAAGCTTTGTTTTTGTTGATATTGTTACCAGCTCCTTATGAAAACTTTGTAGATACCACTATGTATGGTAAGGATAATTTATCGCTAGCAGATGTCAAAGGGGCACTGAAATCAAAGGAGATGAGACAGTTGCAGCCAGACAATCAAGCTGAATGGGAAGGTCTTATGATTAGGGGAAGATCTAGAAGCAAAACGAGTCCTTTAAGAAAGAAGAACTGGAGGTCCAAGTCAAAGGTAAAGCACTCAAACTTTTATGAATGCAGTAAGTAGGATCATTATAGGAGAGATTGTCCAAAACTGAATGGTAAGAAACAAAATCAAAAGGAAAATGTAGCAAACATTGTTGAAGGTGTGAACGATTCCGACGATAGTGAAAACAGTGGTATAGAAGATGTATTATTCATGAGTTCAGACTTTGGGAAAAACTCTTGGGTACTCGATACTGGCGCTACATATCATATGTGTTAGTTCAAGAAGTGGTTTGATACTTACAAGCCAATACAGGGAACTATTTATATAGGGAACAATCATTAATTGACTGTTGATGGTATTGGTAACGTCAGAATCGGAATGTTTGACGGGGTTGTTAGAATTTTGACGTGCTGGCATGTTCTTGGGTTAAAGAGAAACCTGATTTCTCTTGGGACTCTAGACTCTTGGGGTTACAAGTACCATGCAGAAGACGGTGTAATCAAAGTGATAAAAGGCTCAATGGTATGCATGAAAGGTAGTTTGCAAAAGGGTCCTTACATTCTCCAATGGAGTGTTGTTATGGGTGATGCTAGAGTAGCATCATCATGGAGTAATAGCCAAAGTAGGCATGATCAAAATAAGTTGTGGCATTGGCGTCTTGGTCACTTGAATGACAGAGGATTAGCTGTTTTGGGAAAGAGAGATTTGTTGAAAAGGATATAAAGCAGAATCATTGGGATTTTGTGAACACTGTGTGTATGGTAAACAAACTAGAGTCAAATTCAGCAAATCAGCTGTAAGAAAGACTAAAGGGACAGTGGACTATATTCACTCAGATATTTGGGGTCTAAACAGAATTTCATGCAAGAGCGGAGCAATATACTATATGAGTTTGATTGATGATTATTCAAAGATGGTGTGGGTTTACTATTTGAAAATGAAAGATGAGGCATATTCAACCTTTGTCAAATGGAAGACGATGATTGAGAAGCAAATAGGAAGAAAAATCAAACGTCTTAGAACATATAATGGGTTAGAATATTGCAATCGTGAGTTCAACGAGTTCTGCGAAGCTGAGGGAATAATGCGCCATTGCACTTGTTCTAGAACACCAAAACATAATGGAGTCGCAGAAAGAATGAACAGAACGCTTTTGGACAAGGCACGAAGTATGCTCTCGCATTCCGGTGTGGGAAATGATTTTTGGGCTGAAGCTATCAATACAACGTGTTACTTGGTAAATCGGTCTCCATCAACGGCTATTGATTGTAAAACTCTTTTTGAGATTTGGTCTGAATCGTGGGCTGATTATGAATATTTGATGGTGTTCGGTTATCGAGCATATACTCATGTGAGAGATGGTAAGTTTGAGTCGAGGGCAAAGAGGTGCATATTTCTAGGATATACTACTGGAGTGAAGGGATATAGGTTATGGTGTACCTCTCTAAAGTCTCCAGGTTTTCTCATCAGTAGGGACGTTACTTTTAATGAGTTTGCTTCTATAGACAGTCAGAAGGAAGTAAGAGAAATGGTCGAATCAGGTTTGGTTGCGAGTAAACAGGTGGAGCTTAAAGTAGAATCATTTCTTAGCAGGTCCAATAATTCAAGTGGTTCTGAGGTGGATCCAGAATTAGGAGGTGAAGCGTCAGCATCGGATGATAGTGATGATGATGCGCCCGAACCATAGCATTGGGCAGAGAAAGAAGATATATTAGATTTCCAAAAAGGTATGCGAATCTAGTTGCATATGCTCTGTCAGTTGCAGAAAAAGTTGAGATGTAGAAACCTAGTAGCTACAGAAAAGCTACAGCGAGTTCAGAGGTCGATCGACGGATTGGTGCTATGGGGGAAGAGATTGAATCACTTCATAATAATCAAACATGGAAGCTTGTTAATTTTTCTAAAGGACAGAAGAATAGTACGCAGTAAAAGAGTGTTCAAGAAAAATGAAGGTAATCCAGAGGTTGAGGCATCTCGATTTAAGGCAGGACTGGTCGCTAAGGGTTTTACTCAAAGGGAAGGAATCCACTTCAATGAAGTGGTTTCTCCAGTGGTGAAGCATAGTTTGATTCCAGTTTTGTTAGCCATAGTAGTTTTACAAGATTTAGAGCTTGAGCAGTTGGATGTGAAGACTGTGTTTCTACATGGTAAATTGGAGGAGCAAATCTACATGAGACAACCAGAGGGATTTATCGAACCTAATACGGAGGAAAAAGTTTGTCTGCTGAAAAAGTCACTGTATGGTTTGAAACAATCACCTAGGAAATGGTACAAACGTTTTGATACATTCATGGTGTCAAAAGGGTTCACGAAGAGTCCATATGATAGTTGTGTGTATCATCCAAAGATGCCATATGATTCTTATGTTTACTTGTTGTTGTATGTGGATGATATGCTTATTGCTGCTGGTAGTATGTCACACATTGTGCAGTTAAAGAAGCAGCTTAGTGTCAAGTTTGAGATGGAGGATCTGGGTAGAGAAAAGAAAATTCTTGATATGGAGATTATCATGAACAGAAGTGTAGGATCATTACACTTGTCTCAACGAAGCTATATTGAGAAAGTGTTACAACGATTTAACATGTTCGATGCTAAAGCAGTTAGCATTCTATTTGCTACTCATTTCAAGTTGTCTGCAGTAGGAGCGGCCAAGGACGATGCTGAGTTGGAACAAATGTTGAAGGTTCCTTATGCAAGTGCAGTTGGTAGTATTATGTATGTTATGGTATGCACACATCCTGATATTTCACACGCGGTTAGTGTACTTAATAGGTACATGGGATGTCCTGGGAAAGAACACTGGCATGCAGTGAAATGGATACTTCGGTATCTTAAGAATACTGTGAACGTTAGCTTAACTTTTAACAAGACCGATATTGGTGAATCGCTGAATAATGTTGCAAGATCATTGGTTGGTTTTGTTGATTCTGATTTTGCAGGTGATATGGATAAAAGAAGATCTCTGACATGATATGTATTTAATCTAGCTGGGAGTGCAATCAGTTGGAAAGCACAGTTGCAAGCTACTGTAGATTTGTCTATAACAGAGGCAGAGTACATGGCTGTAAAAGAAGCAATTAAAGAGGCAATATGGTTGCAAGGTTTGGTGGCAGATTTGGGCTTGAATAGGACTAATACAAAAGTGTTTTGTGATAGTAAAAGTGCCATACACCTTACAGAGAACCAGATGTACCATGAGCATACAAAGGACATATATGTCAGGTATCATTTTATTCATGATATAATATCAAAGGGAATTGTTGATGTGAAGAAAATGTCTACCCACGATAATCCAGCAGATATAATGACCAAGGTAGTCTTAGTTTAAAAGTTTAAGGAGTACCTAAACTGGATCGGTGTTCGCAGTATAGAGTGAATGCCTTCAGGGCAATTTGGTGAGTCAGAAGAAGAGAAGTTTCTTTGTTGATAGTGAAAAAAGGATATTCGCCTCAAGAGGAAGATTTGTTGTGAATGAGTCGAATAGTGCCTTGATAGTGTACCGTGTTCGGCGGTACAGTTTTGTGTCTCTCATAGTGTCATTGTGCCTTAACTGTGTACCGTGTTCGGCGGTACAGTTTTGTCTCATTGACAGTGAAGCTAAAATGGGTAATGTCATTTTTGTTTCATGTATACGAGCCTATTATGACCATTATCTAGTAAGTCTATTTATTCCATATAAATAGACTACTAGGGCTACACAAAACAAAATCTGAAATTTGTAACCTTTTCTATCATAGTGAAACTCTTTTCTCTGCTGCGCCCGTGGACGTAGACAATTGTCGAACCACATTAAATCATGTCTTCATTTAAGTCTTTCCTTCGTATATGTTCTATGCTTGAGCCATTTTGTGATAATTGCATAGTGATTTTAATAACATATTTATTTATAATTCTCTCACACAATTTCTAACCGTTAGTCTATAATTCTTGCCACTTTTAATATAAATAATTCACTTCGGATAATTCAATTATCTTTTTACTATTCATCTCACTCTCACTCTATGTTATAATTTAATATTTATTAAATGTATTAAAAAAGTTAATATTTACGTATTTACTTTCCAACAATCTAATATTTATAAATTTGTATTTTATTTAATGTAATTTGTTTTTTTAATTTTAATGGGTTCATTTTATTAATTAATTTATTTATTTTGGATTAGTTTAATATTAAAAAAATATATGTATTAATTTAAATTTTAAATTATTAAATAGATAACTTTCGGTATAGTAACATTTATAAATTCTGTTTTTTAGTCGACTATAATTTTAATGATTAGTTTTATAAAATAATTTATGAAAAAATAGAATTTTGTTGATTTATATTATCAAAACTTGTGAAATAAAAATCTCTTATATTCACATCCTATCAGAATGTAATAAATATATAATTACCAAAAATCTATTCTACCTTAGATAACTTTTAATTGATTAATTTCTCATTTGAATTTAAAAAATACAATTAGTTTAATATTCGGTAACTCTAGTAAATGTAAACTTTGTTCAAATTATTATTAAATTTTAGTAACTTTTAATTTAGTATTACTAATTTTAATTTTAATGTTTATTTGACTAATACTCAATTATACTAGACTATTTTTTTAAAACTTTCTTCGTTATATAATAAGTTTTCTCTCTCTTCTATTATCATGTATAATAAGTTTTATCTCTCCTACATTACTATCTCTTCCTTTTATTTCATTCCCATGGATTTTTCTCTCTAATTTCACCCGCAAATTACTTCTAATTTCACCCGTAAATTACTGAGTTTTTCTCCATTCTTCTGATTTAAATATCAATTCTTCATACACAAATCTTAAATTTTATGATGTAAAAAATAAAATTTTAAACACAAATAATCATTTATCATAAAGATTTAATGAAGATATAATATTATATTATGCTAGGACAAGCGGGGGTCGCAGCCCCTCCTGGCGATAAATTAGGTGCTGGATTTGGGTACATAATTTCGCATAACTTCCAATAAGTAATGGTTTGAGTACATGTGAATGTTTGATGCTGGAAGGTTCATCCTCAAGAATTATGAATCATGCAATATGAAAGAGTTTGAAATACTATGGCTCAAGTTGTTTACATGACTTGAGAGAGTAATTAACAACGTAAGGTATGTACACAAAGTTAAACGTATCCTTATTTCTATTTGGATGTTAGATGAGGAAGGGTTTACCTATATGGTTAGAGATGATAGACTTAGGGTATTGTAAGACTCATTTTTTTATGAAAGCCAATATGACTAACAGTGTGTTAGTTTTTGAGATTACTGTAGTAGTATGGGGTATCTAGTACGGTGAAGGATTCTACCAGGTTCTGATATCATCAGCTAGGGAATTTAATTGAGAAGAGATATAGTGAACTAAGTAAAGAGAGATTGTTATATGGTATCGCAGTTTGGAAGTTAGGATTTTGTGAAATTTGTGTTTTGGGTAAGATCAAGGGGGTGAAAGTTCTTCTCAACAACCAAATGTATAATGGAGTACTTGATTATGATCATTAAGACCCTTGGGTCCAACACATGACCTTACTATAGGTAGTAACAGGTTTATATCGTTGACTTATGAATATTTCATGAAATTATGGTTTCTACTTTTAAAGGCTAAAGATGAAGCATTTGATGCCTTCGTGAACTTTAAAAATTTAGAAGAAAATTAAACTGGAAAAGTATTAAACAGTTCCATACTCATAATGGATTTGAATACATAAACAATGAGTTCGATAGTTATTATACATAAAGGATTTCAATTTAATGATTTTATATGTCCATTAATATCAATAGATGGACCAAAAGCCACATCATCACCAGCAATAGCACCATCGCTGGATAAATTGGTCTCAATGAAAAAGAACCCTCAACCATCGAAATCATCTCGCCTCAAACGCAAACCGGCAAGTCCGCTCCACCGGCTAGGTCAAGTATGTTTGGGAATATCCCCACTGTGTACTAGTTGTTTCTCTAGTCTTTAATATAATCAAATCTTTTAATCATGCGCCTTGCTAGTTGGAATGTGAGGGCTTTAAATAACCCCCTACGTCAAAAGGGTGTCCCTTATTATGAGAAATATGTTGTCTTGGTGGAACTTTAAGACTAACCATGAAAACCACAATTATGGTAGAATTTGGATCGTATGGAACTCAAGCATCTGCAATGTTGTTGTGGGTTTCACCTCCCCCCAAATTATGAATTGTAATTTTACTAGGATTACTAAGATTTTGACCTTTGACCTCACCGCGGTCTATGGCTTTAATAATCCTTCTGATTGTCTACCTCTTTAGAGGGATATTTCGAATATCGCACAATCCAATTCTTCGAACCTTTGGATTGTGGCATAAGATTTCAATGCTATTCGTGACCCCATAGAGCGCTCTAGTGCTGAAAATCATTGGGACGACTCTATTTCCCTCTTTAATGACTATTGCTCCACTAATGTCCTTGAAGACCTTAGATTCTCTTGTTTCCAATATTTTTGGTCCAACCACCAAATTGACAACCCTATCTTATCTACGATTGATAAAGCCCTCGCTAACGCTCTATGGGATGACGTTTTCCCGAATTCCTTCGCTTATTTTGACCTCTCCCGTACCTCGGATCACACTTCTATCATCGTTCATCTTACCTCCTCTTCGTCCCGAGATCTAATCCTTTTTAAAAATTTAATATATGACGCTTCTACCCTCAATTTCAAATCCTTGTCTCTACCAACAAGCTTTCATGGCTCACCTCTATCATCTCCTGGTTCAACATGCGAGAATTTAGAAATATTAGCCAAAGGTTCGAGGACGCCCATATAGCTCTTACTCAGGCACAATTTAACCTAGCCTTCAACCATTTATATAGCTTCCTAATTTCGTTGGAGCGTGACACTTACAATACCTATATTTTCTTCAGCCATGCCGAGGAGTCCTTCTTCAAGCAGAAATCTAGGGAAACCTAATCAAGCTTGGGGACAAGAACTCTAAATTATTTCATAATAGCATTAGAGCCCAACAGGCTCGTAATAAAATTCTCTCAATTTCCAACCTTGACAGTTCCTCTAATTCCAACCTTAGATTGATCTCTTTGACTTTTCTTAAGCACTTCGAAGACCTCCTAGGCACTCTCAGCCCTCGTAATACCCCGAACCTCAATAAGGTTAGGATCATCATCAATTTTTCGATTTATCCTTCAGATAAGTCCAACATGAATAAGCTCATTGTGGACGATGAAATCAGAAAATATTTGTTTGATATTGATAATGATAAAGACCCGAGTTCAGATAGCTTTGGTGTGGGTTTTTTCAAATCGTGTTGGCCCACCATTGGGCCAGACATCTGCTTGGGGATCAAACACTTTTTCCGAAAATAAAAAATGGACCCGGATTGGAACAAAACATTCATCGCCCTTATTCCCAAAGTTGACTCTCCATCTCACCCCTCGAACTTTAGACCCATTTCCTATTGTAATGTCATTTATAAAATCATCTCGAAATTCTAGCAAATAGAATTAAACCCACCCTTCCCTCCTTTATAGAACTCTCTCAGTCGGTTTTTGTTCCTGGTCGTTCTATCTCTGATAGCATCCTCCTCACCTAGGATCATATGCATGGCTACCATACCAATCGCAAGGGCCCCAAATGTGCCCTAAAAATTGACCTTATGAAGACCTTCGACTGTTCATTGGAGAATAATCCTTGACGTCCTCTATGTTATGGACTTCCATGCTAAGATGATCAATTGAATCATCCAATGTATCACCGCCTTCTCTTTCTTTGTTTTTATTAACGGTACGCCCACTAGTACCTTTTCTGGTATGAAGGGACTCCTCCAAAGATATACCCTCTCCCTATTGCGTCAAACTGAGGGTTTACCCTGTGCGCGCTCATTGCACTCTGAGTAGCAGCTACGGGTTCTCTCCGAAAAAAAAAATAGAGATGAAGATTTATAGGGCTAAAATTTCCTAGGATAAGCTCACCGTGCCTGTAGATGAATGTGGCCTTAGGATTCCCAATCTTAAGATTTGGAATCATGCGGTTGCCCTCAAACCATTTTGGTCCATCATGACAAAAAATCAGAGCTCCATTTGAACTAAATGGATCCTCGGTGAGAAGATAAAGAACAAAAGCATCTTAACTATCCCTATAGCCTTCTATGTGAGCTGGACTTGAAGGAAGATTCTCAAGCTCTAAATCCATGCCGCGGGGCACTACAAGGTTACATTGGAAGCGGCACTGTCACGTCTATCTGGTATGACCCCTGGCTCTTTCCAACTTCCTTTGTTAATCGCTTTGGCCCCAACATCACTAATTTGACTCGATTGCGTAATCTTTCGCACGTCGCGGATCTCCAATTGAATGGGCTCCTAAATCACTTATGGCCTCAGTTTACAATTGGTAGCACCTATGAAGCTCTTCGATCCGCCAGGAACAAGGTTGTTTGGGCATCACTCGTCTGGAAAAAATAAAACATCTCGGGGCATTCTTTCATCACTTGGATGAATATCCTCAATAAGCTTGTTACGCGTGACAAGTTTATCCGTTGGGGACTCGAATCCCCTTTGAACTGCATCATCTGTTCAAACTACTCGAGGATGCTAGAGCATATTTTAATCAACTTCTCCTACTGGCCATATATCGTAAATTAAACATCAGCTCAACCCCCTCCTCATGGTCTGAGTGGCTCGCAGTTACTAGCTCCTGGATCTTTTCTGCTTCTGGTTCTAGTCATATATGGCGCACCGCCTTCTACTCTGTTGTTTACTACATTTGTTGTGAACGTAAGGCCAGAATCTTCGGGAACAACTATTCCTAAAACTTGGGAATCGTCCACCATGTTATCTCTGACCTCCGGTACCGGTTTTTCAACACCAAATTCTTTTATCCAGTCTAGACCAGTGTATTTTTTTAATTGTTAAATTTCATGATTGATTGTTTCTTCTCAACTCTTACCCGTGTAGTCTAGTCCAGTGTGAACATTTATATATATAATGATCAAAACTATTAAAATCGATAGTATCAATTATCAAACAACCTTACACCAAGCCCAAATAATCACCAAATGTTAAAATACAAAATGATGTTTTTCTCCGGAAATAATATGTTACCAACTCATCTAAGGAGGCAATTGTAACCCTGAGCTGTTTCTGCATGCAAACAGATAACGACCGCACAAAAACAAACGGCTGATATCAAATCAATCAGATACGAGGTAACTGAGAACCACAACCACAAAAGCAAGAAAATGAAATGAGCATCACCACACTGAAACAAACCCTCATCAACTTAGTGGATAAAAGGATATGATATCGAGATACCTATAATCTTTTGCTACCTCCTGATTGGCTACTCCTTTACACTCAAAATCACCACAACCCTAAACAATTCTCCACCACAACATCTTCTTTGTCTCTCTGCAAAGACTTGCATATAAAGCAAACCATTCACAATAAACCCAACAACCAAATAAACCACAGAAGATAAATAAACTAAGCAAGAAAACTTAGAGAGCAAGAGATAGAGAAATGGCCTCAACATTGATGGCAGCAGCAGGTAGTTCAAGCACTGTGTTGAGACCAAGCCCATTTCTCGGACAAACCAGAGGCTCATCTGCTACCTCTCTTAGAGATGTTGTCTCCTTGGGCAACTCCAAATACACCATGGTATAACAATAATGCTTAATGTCTAAAAACAATCTTGAGTTTGTAGTTTGGATGTTATAGTGTGTTTTGTTAATTAATATGGTTTACTGCTGTGAAGGGAAATGACCTGTGGTATGGACCAGACAGAGTGAAGTACTTGGGACCATTTTCAGCCCAGACACCATCGTACTTGAATGGAGAGTTTCCAGGTGACTATGGATGGGACACTGCTGGACTGTCTGCTGACCCTGAGGCTTTTGCCAAGAACAGAGCTCTTGAGGTGATTTACTCATGACACTCTATTTTAATTTATTATTATATTGGACTGACTATGTTTATAACACGAATTGTTTTATCGAAAATTCAGGTGATCCACGGGAGATGGGCTATGCTAGGAGCATTCGGCTGCATCACCCCAGAGATACTCCAAAAGTGGGTCAGTGTTGACTTCAAAGAACCAGTATGGTTCAAAGCCGGATCACAGATCTTCACCGAAGGTGGCCTTGACTATTTAGGCAACCCTAACTTGGTCCATGCCCAAAGCATTTTGGCCGTCCTTGGGTTCCAAGTAATTCTAATGGGTTTGGTTGAAGGATTCCGTATCAATGGTTTAGATGGCGTTGGTGAAGGCAACAACCTTTATCCCGGTGGTCAGTACTTTGACCCATTAGGGTTAGCTGATGATCCAGTTACTTTTGCCGAACTTAAAGTGAAGGAGATCAAGAATGGGAGATTGGCTATGTTTTCTATGTTTGGATTCTTTGTTCAGGCTATTGTTACTGGCAAGGGACCATTAGAGAATCTTTTGGAGCATCTTGACAACCCTGTTGCTAACAATGCTTGGGTTTTCGCTACCAAGTTTGTGCCTGGGTCATAAATTTTATCGCTTGTAATCCGGAAAGTTTTATCCTTTGTAAGATTTGGAGCAAATGTTAGTGTAAATTATGTTTAAATTTTGTCATTTGTCTTTACCATGGTGAAACCAACTGGAAAAGTAGATGTATGCCATATAAACATTTTCTTCTTTCATTTATATCGTGTCCTGCACTACAAAACACGAGAATACATCACTTTTCCAACTGAATATACACACTAATCTAATAAGGGAACCAAATGGCTATGCACACAGTAGCTGGCAAACGGGAAACTTAGCAGCTATACAATTTCATATTCAAAATCCCGATAACTGTTGGACGAAAGTGCACGCCTGTACTGCACCTGGCATTGGAATCACAAATCTTTGGGGTCAACAGTCCTCTCCAGGGATATATTTATCTGAGTTATATCCATCTTCTGATAAAAACAAGAGACGATAAAATCCAAAGTCTTGCAATATCACATAATGTTTTTTGGGCTAATTTTCCCCCACCATTTTCGCCGACCTTTATCGCCTTCAGATTTATGGAGTCTCACCTTTGTTTCCCTCAGTCTGGTTTTGTAATCTGTCTTCCATGATGTGAATCTCTGTTTCAACTTTCTAAGTTCTTCGGCAGGATTTGTGATAGAAGCTGATTGTGGGGATTTTATTTCACATATAGCAGTCACTTCAGTGTCAAAAGTTTGTTTCCGTTGTTCAAATTCTTTCGTTAAATTGTTCACCGCGTTTGCGCTACCATTTGTCTCCCTTGATGCCCTAATATCGTGATTACAAATGGGAGATTTATTGGGTGTGCTGTCACCAGGAGTTACCACAGATATAGCATCCTCAGAGTCGTAACAAGCGGGAGATGCAGAAGTGTCACGCTTGCCATTATTGTCAGTAGCAAGACTCTTTTTTGCAGCAGCAAGACTCGTCTGCATTAAATTGCGATTAGAATCCTCGAGACACCAGGTAAGAAAATTAATAAGGTTCGAACCTGTGTGTATGTATGCAATTCGTATAGAAATGGATATACATATACTCACTTGAAGGGATGACATTTGTTTTTGCCACATCTCCTCCATTGACTTCATCTTTGCCTCGTACTCGGCCCATCTTGTTTCATATTTTAGCAATTGCTCACGCAATTTATAAGTTTCTTTTTCCTTCTGCCCCAAAGCTGTTTCTGCTTTAAAAACCCTCCTCTCAAGCTCTTCCAGCCCAGAAGGAGGAACTTGAACTTGCTGTAGTGGTATACCCTGCACAGCAAAGAGAAGAACCAAAATTTTAAGACCGGTGATCGCTTAAGAATTCAAAGAATAAGCATGAAATGTTCAGAGGTAAGCAAAACGTCATTCATAGCAAGTGTAGGTTTCTAGTAGCCAAAAATAATATATCTCATTCGTATAGGAAAGAAACTTTCAATGAGGTTCATCTGAATCATATGGAAAAAAAGATTTGAGAATATTTTGTGGAGACGGGAATGAGAATGATAGATGCTCTGAAGCATTTAGGAAAAATTATTGTGAGTTCAAAAAGTTAATAGAGGAACGCATAACTTTCTTGCTAATACCAAGAAGATTAGCAGTTAACTTGTCATAACAATTCACAAGGGGCACAAAGGCTAGACTACTGAAATACTAAAAATAGAATATAAAAACACTTCTGTGGTATCTTCTTACAGGCTTTTGTACGAATTTTTGCAACCTCACAAACAAATTTGAAGTGAATGATTAAGAATACCTTCCCTTCCAAACTCCTCTCGCGTGGCTTCTGTTCCAACTTTGTACTCTCATGGTGCAACTGCTTCAACATTATATTAAAGTTTTGCCGAGCCACCCACCCACGAATAACTACAGATGGAAAATAACTAAAGAATGAGATATCCAATGTAATTTAAGAAGCTATCAGTATAGCTTATGAGTGATCACACAGTTACCAGATTGTATAAGTATAACTGCTGTTAAATTCGCATCAGCTTCCATAGCCGCTGCAGCCTTCTTGGCCTCGATTGTGTACTTTCTCCTGGCATTTTCACCACGGATAACTGCATCAACAAATTCGTGTCATCAATAGCATGAACCAAGATGTCGAGTGTTATTAAATTGTTATCAAGCCAACTAAGATATCCTATAGAAGATGTCTAAATCATAAAACACTGTGTCAATAGAGACTAATAAAATTACCACTTCAAATAAGAACAAGAAACAACTGTCAATAAGATTACCACAGTGAACCTTAAAATTGAGGAAAAGCCATGATCAAATTAGGGCAGTGGAGCGGCGCTAAATGGGTTAGACAAAGAATATTTGAGGAGGATGTCATCAGAATAAGACGAGCATCTATTACAATGAAACAACCAACTCATATTAAAATAGGGGAAAAACTCATTACATGACTGTATCGTTCTTGCTCCTTTCTTGAGTTCTTTAAAGTTACTACGAGCTTGATGACCACGGAAGGACTTTTGAACCCCGAGAATCCCTTGCATAGCTTGTTTTCTCCTATCCTCCAACGCACCATTCTATGATCAAGCAAAATGATTCCCAAAAATAGTTAAGACGTGGAGAATATATAATCTTACGAAAAGTAAAAACAGCTTTTAGTTACCTGTCCTGTACGTAGAAACAACTTTGTATAACCAACTTGATACATTTCAGGAGGGACATTAAATTGTTGCAAAATGGCGATAGATATACTCAGTGGATCCTGAGTTAAGTTACTCTCTGTGAGTAGGAACTTATACCTGAGATGTAAGTAGATGATGAGAAGAATCAGCAGTCACTTCAATAGAGATTTCGTTTATAGAAAACTATAGCAGGGTTTTGAGCTCTACCTTCCAGCAAATTCTTGATGTGTCATTCGAGTCGGGTATCCAGATCTTGAGATTCTGACAACTTCTAAGACACCACCACATCGGAATTGCTGTAAGACAAGATCCTCTTCGTATATGCCAGGAAGCTGCTTAGAATTTGGTTTTATGCAGCGAACAAAATGAGGTGTAGTGCTTTCCAACTGGTTCATTAATTTGAAAAGTTGTCTCTACAATCACGTGTAAAGGAGTTTATTAAAATAAGACATCAAGCATATTATAACCCCCCAAATAGAATCAAGAACATGCATTTACCTTGAACTTTGTCCCAACACTTTGATTAGAGGAGTCAGACAGACTCACTGGTTTCCTTGATGGTTTAAGCAATTTTGTGGCAAAAGATTGTGTCAAATGGCAAGTGCATGATGAAAGAAGTTGGATAAGGTCCACATGAAGTGGATCGCGATTCTTCTCCATAAAGCCATTCGTATCATAAAGAACCTATTATAAGAGACGAGCATATTCAGAGCATGGCATGGAGAACAGGTTTGACAAACTAATCGGTACAGGAATATTAGTGTGAGCAAATAGTAATGAACCGCAATAGGATGAATGTTATGCAAGTCTGCCAAACCATTATACCATCTGAGCAAGTGGTTCACCCAAATAAAAGATGTGTCTATAAATAACTGTATACATAGATTTAAGTTCCTGATTTCTTTCTCTCCGAACATTCTGATTTCTCCTCTTGTTTAATATTACCATGGTTAACCAAACATATTACAAGGAAACAGGATAGAAAACCAAAGGTGTCTTAAAAATAAATATCTAAAGAGATCTCAGCACTAACCTCTCCAGCATAGTGATGTACACTGAAAGCCCTTCCTCTCTCTGCTTTAAAGCGAGGATTACCATTCAAGTGCTGTTTAAGCTTATTGGCCAATGTCAAATCAGTTGCCTTTGGGAAATTTGACTCTTCATCCAACAGAGAGAGTAAACCAATAGGTTTCTGTAAACAATATGACTTGGTTTTAGGAGATTATTGCTAACAAAGCTATGATGAAGCAGTTACGTCTGAACTACCTTCTCAAATAGATCCAAACACTCTTGGTTGTCCTCAAATTCAACTTTAGTCCAATCGATTCCGTCTGACTCATACTCCTATATAGAGCTATTTAATCAGTATACAATTGACAACAATCATATGGCGTACCAAATTGAAAGCGTTTTATCAACTCACAGGAAAGACCCAAAATTAGAATGATTAGAAAAAAAGGCAAAACTAAAAATTATGATGATAGAGGTAAGATCCTCACCTCTTGTTCAAGTTTAAATAAATGTCTGTTTAAATGTTGTTGCAGTCTCTCATTTGCATAATTTATGCATAGTTGTTCAAAGCTATTATTCTGAAAATGGGGAGAGAAGAATTCAAGATAATTGGAAATAACTTAAGTATAAAGCCTGAAAACCAAGAAAAATGAATTGCAAACCTTAAATGATTCAAACCCATAAATGTCAAGAATACTTATTGATCTCCCCGTACATCGGCTACCCATTTCGAGTGCCTTGTTTATTTGTTCCACAAGCCAGTCAAACAAACTTGCATAGATGAATTTTGCCAAAGCATCTCGGGTGTCGATTGCCTAAACAGTTACGAGGTTCTCAATGTCTTAATATTACAGTAGTTTGGTGAGTATTTTTTAAAACAATTAAGGACTCTCAGTAGGTAAAAAATACCTGCTGCAATGTCAATCTTTTAGCAATACTATCCCTGCCAGCTTGTATTTTATGGGTGGATAAAACCTGCATTAGCTCCTCGGCACTGCAACCCATCAGCATGGAAGCACTGGCAAGCTCTGCCAAGTGTAACGATAAACAATCAGCCTCATCAGTATCCTCAGACATTATATTTTTTGATACTTATCATAAAAAAGTATAAAACCACTAAGACTCTTTACTCATACAAGTTGGAATAGCTAGACTAAAACACTAGGTATTTATCCAATAAGGTTATCAGATGCGCGATTTAAAAACTTCTAAACTCTATAGATCTAAAGGAATCCTTCTGCATAATAGAATAACCTCATTTTCATCCCACCGCCAAGCCAATTTCCGGAGTCAATTATGATATCCTTTACCATAATCCCAACACCTAACTACCAGCTGCTGCACTATTGAACTCTGTACCTCTTTTACCCTTGTTAAAACGAAAACCTTGTAGCGAAGTCCTAAGAAAACTAGTAATATAAATATTTTTCCATTAATTGATTCAGTCTGCTACCCAAAGAAAGTGCTTTTTAGTATCTCTGTCCAAAAACAGTATGGTTCACTAGAAGACATATAACCGGTTTAATCCACAGCAAGATAACCGTACATAGAAACAGGTAGATACCTTCATCTGCCACCACCTCTACGTGATTTTCATTGTCGATCACTCCGAATGATATGTTCCCTAGTTGTAATACCGCAACAAGCACTGTAAAAGCATGCTCTTGATCTTCTTTTGATATTTGAACAATGTCCAAGGCTTTCTGTAGAGATAGGAAGACACATTCTTAAATGAATTAACAAATATATAAATGAAAGGAGTGAAAACAGTCAGTTAGTTGACAGAAAAGTAGATCATAATTGATATTACCATGAGCTTGTCAAAGTTTTGAGCATCATCAACTCCATTAACAGCCAAGCAATCACTTTGGTTAAGATAGTTGTACTCACGAGCCTCTTTGAGTTTAAACCTCTCTGAAAATAATACAAGAAATGAGAAAAGTAATGCCTAAGTAAAGAGTCTAGCCAATAACTATGGAATGCCACTTGAAAGAAGGTATCTATTGTTCTATTATCCTGAAGAGAAATCTGCATGTAAGAGTCAGGTTGATGCGAGTCTTTATAAACAAGAATACTGGTCAAAGCAGCACAACAGCAATCATTTAAGTCCATTCCAATTCTCAAGCTCATCGATATAGTAGGGACATCCACATATTAACCTATCAAAGTAGCTGGTCTGAGGATTTCCAGTTTCTGAATACTATTAGGGGCTATAACACGACTGCTATAGAAATGAAACACAATAATATTGATATCATGTAGTCAACTTTCTATGAACTCGTGAGTATGTATGGAAGGACATGCTTCTTATAAGTTACAACAACCAGGACAAAACTATTCTGCTTTGAACATTTCCAACCATTAATAATCTTAAGAGCATCCAAATGAAAAGAAATGTCAACGGGTTTGAACTATTTTTATCACAGAATAATACCTCTGAAAACTAAGGAAGCGCCAGCGCAAAGTTGGTAGAAAACATGGTAAGATCTTTCACCATTCGACAGCTGAACCACTCTCGACTGTTCAAATGAAACAAAACAGTTAGCACCAGCAGCTGATCGTAAATAAAAGGCGAATCCAAAGTTTAGATAGGACACCAATTTACCTTTTCGAGTAGAACTACAAACAGTCATTGTAGGTGGATTGAAGGGAGCATTCCCACGCGTTTAAAGGAATCAAGTCAGTTATAACAGTAAATTAACAAGCAAACATTGCAATTGCTGTATAAATAAAAGCATTCTTACAGGTCTCAATTTTGGCCCCAGAGATTTTTCCTTGTCCACTAAAATGAATCTCAATCAACTTGCCCTGCACAGATTTGTGATAAATTTGAAAACTGAGCCAAACACTTTTCTTCCAAAATACCGTTACATATATGCATTGCACGAAATGTGGGCCAGCCCTGGCATAAAAATAACTATAAATTTAGTTACAAAAAAATTGCTGAATATTAAAACTCACAAATCGGCTCGAGTTGTCATTTCTTGAAGTTTTTGAGTTGCCGAATGCTTCAAGTATACAATTTGCCTGAAGAATTTCATACTCAACACCACAACTACCAGTACCAAGAGCTGCCAAGTACTGCATAGCAAATTTTGCTGTCTCAGTTTTCCCAGCTCCACTTTCCCCACTAAAAGATAACCCCAAACATGGTTACTGATCACTATTTAAAATAATTTGAATCCAAAAAGCATTGGCATTCACTGTAGTAGGACCAATAAGAATTACCATACAGAATATTCTACTGACCTTATGATTATTGACTGATTCTTTCCATCTGCACAACAAATAATATACTTAGACAAGAAGTCGGTATTCATATGAGACGAATGCATATTGCTTCAACCACTTTGTGATGCTCAATTAACTTATTCTGATCACAGAACTAATTGAAAAGGTAATAAGATGTCCAATAGATGTGATGGTAAATTCATGTCTTGTATTAAACAATGGAAGAGAGTGATATATATAGAAGGAGAAGAGTCGTGACAACCAGGATGGTTATTATACTTGTCCAAGAGGGGTAGGTTGCACCAAAACAAATTCTGTTAGTACAGCAAAAATTGAAAAATAAATATCTATTACCAATAGTTGAATCATTATTATAATGAAAGTTTGTGATTAAACGTATTTTTATTATCATTGACTGCAAAATAAAAAAAAAAAAATTGATTTAGACAAAGTTGTTGCGCAGGAATTGAACATATTGCCCCTTCGAACCAAAATTCTTGCACCAGTAGGTCAAATAATACTATCACCCAACCAAAATGCTTGCCTCGAGAGGTTGGATAATAATACAACCCACTTCTACTAATGGATTTGATACCATCACAAATGTTCCACATCAACTTCATGAAAAAAATAATAAATATAACAACGAAAGATTTTATTTACCTATCATCATTTCATTGTAAGCCGTGTCTGCTACAGCGTAAAGATGAGCACTGTCCATATCTTTCTGCTTATAGCCTGTGATGAAGTCATTTCCATAAATAGGAACATGTTTGAAAGGATTGACTGCGATCAAAACCGGGCCAGCTTTACTCTGCAGACAGGAACAGGACAACAAGTAATGAAATGAACTTGGGAGAGGTAAGTCTGACTAAAATATCACAGCTGCTGCATTACTTACATAAATCATATCATGATAGTATCTGTTCTTAATATTGTAAAGAACAGACGGTTCATTCAGATAACTAAGCTGTCTAAGATCTTCCACGCCCTCAAGAATTTCTGGGTTTGCAGGGAAAAGCTCTCCAGTTGACACTTTGACAACCTATGGTAAAGGTACAGAATAAGGTTTCTTACCAACAACTGACACAACTCTCATGATCAAATAAAGCATAAAAAAAAAAAAAACTTACATTTCCATTGGACAGTTGAATGAGTGCTTCCTCCCCCGACGTAGACTGGATAATTCCACACTCCCACTTCTTACTTCGATCCAAACACCAAACACGAAGTTTCTGAAACCAAATACAACAGATGTAAATCTATGCTACCCAAATCTAGCTATATACAAGAGATTGCAATATAATCGGTAGGTAACTTGTGCGAGTATCAATCTCCTTATTGTGGACTAGGTTATCTTATTCTCAGGCACCGAAGTTAATACTTCCCAACAAAATTCCAAATTCAATGTCAACATGCAAATACAAAGCCTAGAACATATCAGTCAAGATTAAAAGATCCACAACAATTGTATTCTTCAGTTACCTTTCTTATGAAATAGTCAATGTTATCATTCCCATCAGGTCCAATCTTCTTGACATTAGCCTCGTTCGCTGAATTCAAGTGAGAAGCACAATCCAATCCCTCCTTTACCTCCATTTTATTAGCTTCGGCCTCCTCTACCTCCGGTATATAAGGTGAATCCGCATTCTCCATCTTCCTCATCTTCTTACTCCCAAAGCTATACCTTTTCGCTCCCAAATCCTTCTCTTTCCTCTTTGACTCTTCTCTACCCTTAATTTCATTCTCTGCGGAGCTACTCATGCTGTTTATAGTTCCATAGATGTTGTTTTCAACTCTAAAATCCGTGGGAAGCGACCGGCGTGCAGAAGGAAGCCTTGCCTTTGACGCCGGCCGCGCTGGTAAGGCAGGAGGCAAGTCCTTAGGCTGCTCGGACTCATCACGCTGCCGTAATGAGTCCAACATTTCTTCTAAGGAGCTCTTCATAACTTAGGCTCCAAGTATTAAATTTTTTTCACTACACGATAATAAATAGAGAAATCGAACTATAATTCTTCAACGCAACTAGACTGTGGACGTCCCTTATCAAACACGCATTGTGGTAATACAAGATTCAAAAACCCTAACTTTCTCAAAAATCTCGCGGATTGTGCGTGGTGGGGATTTCAACTTCCTTGGTAAACACAATCCACCGTCAAAACAGAGCTTCAAAACCGCTGATTTAGATCAAAATCACCCGAAAAAATTACAAAACCTGATTTAGATTCGCGAAATTCTTACCCCAAACATGCAAATTTATTGGGATTCAGAACCGAAAACAAAAAAAATAAAACCACCAAGATTTTTTTTTTTTCTTTTTTTGATTGTGAGTTTTTGTATTTGGGTGTTTCTGTTGTTCGTTGTTTCGATCAAAAACCAAGTTTTGACGAAACAAACTGCATTTACCTAACGCGGAAACGCGTAAAGTACCAGAATTTTTAATTTATTTTTTGAAAATATGAAAACAGCGAGGATAACAAATCGATAGATACGAGGTGGTCAATGGATTTGTTGTAAGAGAAACAAAGTGATACAGATAATCGAGAAACAAAAACCTGTTTGAATGTTGAAGCCCTAAAACCCTTTTTTGTTTTTGATTTTGAAATGGAGAACTTGCTTTTACAAAAGAGAGAGTGGTGTGGTTTGTTGATGATGCTGATGCTGGTTCTGGTTGTTGTTGTCGATGGTGTTTGCTGTTGCTTTAAGCCTTTATTGGAAAATTCAAATTTTATTTTTTCTTTTATTTAACGAAAAGAAACGGTTCAATTTCATGTAATAAAAGTATTTTCAAATTCAAATATTCCATTTTTACTATATTTCATATTCCGTTTAAAATTTATTTAACTAAATTAAATAAATTTTATTTGACTTTAAAAGAGATATTTACTAAATATTCTTTTAAAGATGTGTACATTCTCAAATTTAATTTGATGGGCTATTATTTAAAACATACACGGTAAGAGCTAGGACTGTTCAAAAAATTTAAAAAATAATATCCTAGAAATGATATCGAATTTAAAAAAACAGATTATATCCGTATCCAAAAAAATGAATAATATTTATATTTGAATCTGTATTCGAATCCAAAAATAGTGAGCACGGATATAAATATATTTGTTTCGTTTGGTATCCAGAATTCTATATATATATATATATATATATATATATATATATATATATATATATATATATATATATATATATATAATTATTTATTTTATAATATATAATATTAGATTTTGAAATATATAAAAATTGTAAAAAACAACACAAACAAAATTTAACCGCTAAATGCACAAAATTGGTCAAAAGCTTAATCATCCCATATTGTTACACTATAAAACCATATAAGAGATACATAGCCGCTTAACCAAACTTCAAAACTTAGCACTATGTTATAAAAATAAGTGTGGCACTATGTTATAATAATAAATATGGCACACGACCAATTGTGATCTATATTGCAATTAGTTAAAATATTTTTGAAGTTGGTGTCGGTTCAGTAAACCTGACCAATTTGAATTGGCTCTTATCAGTTTTGGTTCGGTTCTGTTTTTCAACATTATTTAAAATTTTCAGATATTCTAATTTATATTTTAATATGATACAAAAGTTCGGCTAGCAAATCATATAGGAATCTGGATACATAGATTAGCAAACAAATCTTGTCTTATATTTCTGCATCTATATATACTTTGTACCCTTCTAAATTTTATAAAGTTATAATGAACCTTCTCATAAACTTCTTCAAATAACTTAAGTTCTAGTTACTACTGATTTTTCAGAATCTTTGGGAAGTCTTATTGTCTTTATAAGTAATAGTTACTTTCGACCGATGCAGAGTAAGGAACTTTTTAAAACTAAATGAGTATGCATGTCATCCGATGGTTCAAGTTATGTTTTTCCGGTTACATGTCATCGCAAGAGATTTTTTGATTGAGAACATTTAGATCGTAAGTGTACAAAATTTATCAAAAGCTGAATCTCATGTCGTTTTACATAACCATAAGACAACACACTAACTCTATATAAGAGATCCTTAGTCACTTGCCAAAATTTGTCAAAATGATTGGTCTACGACCAATTGTGGCTCATATAGTTAAAATATTTAGTTAAAATACTTTTTAAATTGTTATTAGTTTAGTAAACCGAACCGAACCGACTATTATTGGTTTCAATTCGGTTGTTTTACAACATCATTTGAATCAGTTATTCAGATTTGGATATTATCTGTATCATGATAATATCTGTCGGATTCAGATTCAAATATGAATTATTATTTTTTAAATTCGGATTCGGATTTGAATAGTGATTTCATATTTCGGATTCAAATATAAACAGATTTGTACCCAAAATTATCCGTTTGACAACTCTAGTACTAGCTAGTTATTTTAATATATTTTTTACATTATAGAGATAAATTAGAGGTTGTTATATTTTTCTTTTATTTTTTTTAAATTAAAAAGTGTTATTAATAATAATAATAATAATAATAATAATAATAATAATAATAATAATAATAGTAATAATAGTAGTAGTAGTAAGTTTTATATTATTGAAATAAATAAACAGAAGTTTAATATAATGGAATCCAGATTTTGAATTTAGTATATCCGATTCAGTGGCGCAATCTAAAATGGTCATGTCATGTTCTCTTTCTTGTAATCTTTCGACATGTCATTTTGGTTAATATGACGCAAAACAGAGGGTAAAATAGTCAGGTAATTGGAAATGTAGTGATTATTAGTAAGCACATTGGTATAACGTGCCGAAGATGACTGGGCAAAAGCGATTGGTCGCTGAAAATGAATTTAAAAATGGATTGAAGGTTTTTGAAATTCAAATTATGAAAATGACTATAGATGTTGCCAAACATGTTTGTGGAGTACAAAGCGGTAAGCCCTCATCAGCTCTTTTTATATACCGAATATCATTTTTTTTTTGTACATATAGAAAACCAGGAAACATTGACTAAAACTCTAAATGTTTTAAGGATTATTATTTCAGATAAAAAAATTCAAGTCGTCGATAGAATATTTTAAGCTTTAAGGTGAGTGTATAGATTTTGTTCATTTTAATTGTGTAAAGTAAAAAACGTATTAAATATTTCAATTTATATTTAATTATATTTATTTACTTTTTATATTTAATTATTTACTTTATATATTTAATTATATTTATTTTCTTTTTATATTTGATTATAGATAATTGTTGGAGGGACGGATTAGAAAAATAATAATTTCACCTATATTTATTTATTTAAAACTAGTTTAGTTTATTTATTTATTACACTAAGTCGATGTGGTGCGGGAAGTTCTTTTATTCGCGGGCTAGAGATGACATACGTCTCTACGTCCAAATGTTCATACCAAGCACTCTCACGTCAGCCAATGGGTTAGCTCGCTTGTAAGAGTAAAAAGTGGGAGACATATAAGGTCTTGATCGATCTGATGTCCCCAATCCACCCCGATGGTCCTGCTAATAAGGTAGTCTCATCCAATCTTTCCAAGAATGAAGCGTTTCAGAGATAGAGTCGAGGCATTTAAATTACATTCGGTTTATTAGACGCATTAAAATTTATTTTATCTATAAATAATTTTTTGAAGCCATTTGATTAAAAGGTTGATATTTATTTCACATGTGAGGCTTTTTTTTAAAATATTATCTTAAACAACTCAATTTTTTTATTTTGTATATAAAACCTAATTACATTTCACTTTATTACCTAAACACCTTCCGAGAATTATTGACAGTATCAGATTAACGATCATAGTGGGAGTTCAAGGAAGGTACCCGAGTACCAACATCTGAAACCTTAGAGTGTTAAAATCACTTTCAAAACATACCAAAATTTGGAATGCAAATGGATCATGCCCAGGAAAACGAAGAAATCATGATTGAAAAGTCCAGTCAAGCACAGTATTTGATTGATGAAAAACACAAGTGATTGTTTGTGCATGAGGAGCGTAACCAGCTCCGACAGGAAATCGAGGCTCTAAGATCTAAAAAAATAACTGTTGTAACCCCTTAGGATCGAACCCAATTAGAGGTTTAAATATATGAATGACTCAAGGGTGTTAGTGAACCAAATGTGATCCTAAATATAAAACACAGTCCTTAAAAATATAAAAAATGTCACTCACGAAAGCCCATCACTCTTCAAAAAAAGGTTGTAAAGTTAAGGACCGTTTGAGTTCATCGAAGTTCAGTAAGGATTCAATGTCTGATACCGAAGAGTCTTTTTTTTAGTAGTGATCATCATCATGAGAAGAGAAAAATTGTCGTGGTAAATATCATTTGAAAAAATCATATCATCGGTATAATAATTCGAGTATAAGAAAACAGCAGAAAAGTAAAGAGAATACATAATATGAAGGAAGAACTATTTGATCGAGATTTTACAACACAAGCCACAAAGTGAATGATCAATCAGTCTAAATCAGAGATGTTTGCGACCACCAGTGAGAATCATCAGTTTAACCAATGATATAATTGGAGTTAGTCCCCTATGTTTGTAGATATTTTTTCTAGTCACTTGCACAGGCGAATTGATATTTCAAAAATAAAGAAGTTTGATGAGAGTAAGGTTTTTCTCGACAACCACCTTGAACAGTTTAAGAATTTTGTGATGAATTTTGATGGCGACGATAAGTTGTTGTGTCAAGTTTTTTTCCAAACTTTCAATAATAGTGCTTTGAAATGGTATAATTAGCTTCATCAGGGTTTGGTCAAGAGTTTTGATATGTTTTGATAGTTTCTGAAGATAGTTGTGGGAAGTAAATAAATAAGAAGAAATGTGGACACAATAAGTCAATGTCGGTAGTTGATTGGAGAAAGCTTGAACGAGTACACCAGGAGATTTGTAGAAACCACAAATGGTTTACAAGCTTGCTTTGAACAAGTGTCTATAGTTGTTTTTATGCAACGGCTTCTACATGGAGTATAAGTTTTGATCTAAACAATCTGACGAAGCACCAAAATCCATTATGGAAGGTGAATTCATGAGAAACATTGGTTTTTGTTTTTAAATACCAACATTTTTGCTTTTATTTGCCAACTTGATGATGCATTTTTTCGAGGTTGAATATGTATGCCTTAATTTTAAGTAACAACAATGGTGATAGTAGGAGGAACACCAACGTTAGTATATTGGATGACATTTGTGGTTAAATTAACAACTTTCTTTTATTTTGAAGTTGATTCATTTCTTGGTTTGGACGAGCTATCATTTATTTCATATAAACATCTTTTGTATGATTTTTAGTAGAAATTAAAACATGTAGGCTACAATAATTCTTGGTACCAACACGACTAAGTTGAATAACTTTAATATCATTATTAGTAGCAATAATTACGACTTTAGCAACAAGGACAATTCCATATGTAGACATAGTTAACTCGTCTATGATTCAATATCTTCAAAGAATAAATTATTTACTTTAATAGATGATAATTTTCATCTTTCAAAATTTCAAAAAAAACTCGAAAAAGTCTATTTAAAGCCAGGTCATCATAAGCAAGTTCATAACAATGGTTAATAATAGTCGTAGTAGCATAAGGATAGAAGAAATGCTAAAAAAAATTAAAAAAAATAAAAGAATTTTTTAAAAAGATAAAAAATATATTTTATTTCACATGATTGCATCCATCGTCTTTCGAGTTTTCTCAATCATCTATAAGTAATAGATACCCAAAGACCATTGATATGGAAGAAACTTTTCTTCCATAAATAATCTGAATTATGACGTGTTACAACACACGATAATATACCTAATGCTATATACTATAAAGGGGTTTTGGTTTAGAGAATTTACATTGGTTAAGTATGTCTCCAACAGTTATCGAAAGTTTAAGGATACCGACAACAATAATTATACTAATAAGTGTACTCCGTCTGTTAGGAGTAATTTATGATGGGGAAATTTAAGCGAGCTGGAAGAACATTGTTATTAAATAATGAAAAGGAAATCTAAGTCCCTAGTTAAGTAAGTTATATAAATTGCAAATTTTGACTCTTTTAATATAATGAGGAAGTTCTCCTTCATAAGCAAGTTATAAAAAACGTATAATATCATGCTCGTGTAGAGACTGTATTGGTCCATATTTATATACTTATACCGAATTTGAAGGTCCACACATTCCCAACAAAATCGTATAAGAGCTCTATTTTTTGATAGAATGCATTGTGGGTGAAATTTTCGGGTGTCGAACGTGATTAACCAACCACGTTACAATGAAAAATATATGGTTAATCTCTATTGATCATACGACGCGACCTAAGTAGAGTGACTGGAGGACAGTGGTTAAGCTTTATGAACTAAATGATATGACATTATTAGAGTGAGCAAATGAAAGTCACTTGAAGATATGCTAATATAAAACTCGTTCCGAAGGAGAATTGGTAGAATATAACTAAAATCTCACACCATTGAAACATGAAAAAAAAAACATGGATATAAAATCGTAAATAGATCTCTACCTAATGTAAAATCTTTTAAGAATAAATAAAAATAACAAAACATCACGGATATTTACATATAAAATTAACAATATCTAACATAAAAAATCACATTAATATATATTTATATATGAATGTAGAATATGTAGTTCTAGATACTTGTTAACAAATTTGTGAAATATGACATTTTGCTTTTGTAATAAAAAAACATTAGTTAACCCGTATATTCTTAAAACATTTATGAAATTTTATAAGTTTTGTATTTTATTACCATAAACGTTGGCCATGAGCAGGTGCGGATCCAGATTTTTTTGTTGGTGGGGTTAATTTATTTTTTAACATATAACTTTATTCGATAAAAAAGTTAACGGGAAAATTGATTATAAATTATATTAAAATAGTAAATTGTTATTAAATCACTATGCAGATATCACAAAATGGCTCAAGCACAGAACATATGCGAAGGACATACTGAAATAAACACAAGATTTAACGTGGTTCGACAATTGTTTACGTCCACGGCCGCCGCCAGAGAAAAGAGTTTCACTATGATAGAAAAGGGTTACAGATTTCAGACTGTGTTTTGTGTAGTCCTAGTAGTTTATTTATTGTGAATAAATAGACTTACTAGACAATGGGTCTAATGGGCTCATATACACTAATAAGAAAACCATCTATTGTATTACAGCTTATAGTCAATGACACAAAACTGTACTGCCGAACACGGTACACTGTCAAGGCACTATTCGACTCATTCACAACAAATCTTCCCATTGAGGCGAATATTCTTTCTTCACTGTCAACAAATAAACTTATATTCTTTTAACTCACCAAATGCCCTTAAGGCATTCACTCTATACTGCAAACACCAATCCAGTTTAGACACTCCCTAAACTTTCGAACTGATACTGCTTTGGTCATTATATCTGCTGGATTATCGTGTGTAGACACTTTCTTCACATCAACAATTCCCTTTGATATTATATCATGAATAAAATGATACCTGACATCTATGTGCTTTATACGCTCATGGTACATCTGGTTCCCTGTAAGGTGTGTGGCTCTTTGAGTGTCACAAAATACTTTTGTAGTAGTCCCATCCAAGCTCAAACCCGTCACCAAACCTTACAACCATATTGCCTTTTTAACTGTTTCTGTTACCGCCATGTACTATGCCTCTGTTGTAGACAAAGCTACAGTAGCTTGCAACTGTGCTTTCCAACTGATTGCACTCCCAGCTAGAGTAAATACATATCCAGTCAGAGATCTTTTTTTATCCATATCACCTGCAAAATCAGAATTAACAAAACCAGCCAATTATCCTGCAATATCATTCAACGATTCACCAATATTGGTCTTGTTAAAAGTTAAGCCAATGTTATCTATATTCTTAAGATACCAAAGTATCTATTTCACTGCCTGCCAGTGTTCTTTCCCATGACATCCCATGTATCTGCTAACTACACTAACCGCATGTGAAATATCCAGACGTGTGCATACCATAGCATACATAACACTACCAACTGCACTTGCATATATAACCTTCGACATTTGTTCCAACTCAGCATCGTCCTTGGCCGCTCCTACTGCAGAAAACTTGAAATGAGTAGAAAACGGGATACTAACTGCTTTAGCATCAAACATGTTAAATCGTTGTAACACTTTCTCAATATAGCTTCGTTGAGACAAGTGTAATGATCCTACACTTTTGTTCTTGATAATCTCCATACCAAGAATTTTCTTTGCTCTACCCAGATCCTTCATCTCAAACTCGGCACTAAGTTGCTTCTTTATCTGTACAATGTGTGACATATTACAAGGAGCAATAAGCATATCATCCACATACAACAAGAAGTTAACATAAGAATCATCTGACATCTTTTGATGATATACACAACTATCATATGGACTCCTCGTGAACCCTTTTGACACCATGAATGTATCAAAACGTTTGTACCATTGCCTAGGTGACTGTTTCAAACCATACAGTGACTTTTTTAGCAGACAAACTTTGTCCTCCATATTAGGTTCGATAAATACCTCTGGTTATCGCATATAGATTTGCTCATCCAATTCACCATGTAGAAACGTAGTCTTTAATCCAACTGCTCAAGCTCTAAATCTTGCAAAACTATTATGGCTAACAAAACTTGAATCGAACTATGCTTCACCACTGGAGAAAACACTTTATTGAATTCGATTCCTTCCCTTTGAGTAAAACCTTTAGTGACCAGTCTTACTTTGAATCGAGATGCCTCAACCCCTGGATTACCTTCCTTTTTCTTGAACACTCATTTACTGCCTATTATCCTTTATCCTTTATGAAAGTTAACAAGATTCCATGTTTGATTCTTATTAAGAGATTCAATCTTTTCTTCCATAGCAGCAATCCATCGATCTGCCTCTGAACTCGCTATAGCTTCTCTGTAGCTACTAGGTTCCTGCATCTCAACTTCTTCTGCAACTGATAGAGCATATGAAACTAGATTCGCATACCTTTTTGAAAGTCTAATATCTCTTCTTTCTCTGCCCAATGCTATGCTATAAGGTTGTTGTTCTGGTTCGGGTACATCATCGTCACTATCATCTGATGCTTACGCTTCACCTCCTGATTCTGGATCCACCTTAGAACTATTTGAATTATTAGACCTGCTAGTAACTGATTCCACTTCAAGCTCCACATCTTTACTTACAACTAATCCTGATTCGACCATTTCTCCTACTTCCTTCCGACTGTCTATCGAAGAAAACTCATTAAAAGTAACGTCCCTACTGATGAGAAAACCTGGAGACTTTGGAGAGGTACACCATAACCTATATCCCTTCACTCCGGTAATATATCCTAGAAATATGCACCTATTTGCCCTCGGTTCAAGCTTACCATCTCTCACATGAGCATACGCAGGACAACCGAACACCCTCAGATGTTCATAATCAGCCGACGATCCAGACCAAACCTCAAAAGGAGTTTTACAATCAATAGTCGTTGATGGAGACCGATTCACTAAGTAACACGCTGTATTGATAGCTTCAGCCCAAAAATCATTTCCCACTTAGGAATACGAGAGCGTACTTCGTACATTGTCACAAAGTGTTTTGCTCATTCTTTCTGCGACTCCATTCTGTTGTGGTGTTCTAGAACAAGTGCGATGGCGCACTATTCCCTTAGCGTCGCATAACTCGTTAAACTCATGATTGCAATATTCTAACCCATTATCTGTCATAAGACGTTTGATTTTTCTTCCTATTTGATTCTCAATCATCGTCTTCCATTTGACAAAGGTTGAATATGCCTCATCTTTTGTTTTCAGAAACTAAACCCACACCATCCCTGAATCAATCAAACTCATGTAATATCTGGCTCCGCTCTTGGATGAAATTCTGTTTAGACCCCAAAGATCTGAGTGAATGTAGTCCATTGTCCCTTTAGTTTTTCTTATAGCCGATTTGCTGAATTTGACTCTAGTTTGTTTACTAAACACAGTTCTCACAAAATCCTAATGATTCTGGTTTATACCCTTTCAACAAATCTCTCTTTCCCAAAACATCAAATCCTCTGTCACTCATATGACCAACACATCAATGCAACAACTTATTGTGATCCTGCCTAATTTGGATATTACACCTAGAGGTGGACGTGGCCATTTGGAGAATGGGTCTAAGTGCTCGTTGTATTACACCAACATGACCAGTCTGCGCTTAGGGAAGACATGTTAAATTTTCTTGAGACGACCTCCTAAAGCATCATCGAGTAGTTGCAGTCAACCATGATATTCTGATGGTTTACGGTTTTCTTCCACATTGAGCACACTCAGGTGTTATGGTGTAACCCCAATAATTAAGCTTGTCCCAAGTGGAGAACTTCCCTTCAATTGCTAACCATGTAATAAAAGAATTTATGAAAATGTTAAACGTATTCCAGACTAAGGTAGCATATGAAACATTCGGAGATGATTGCGGGATAAACTTGTAAGCACCACATATCGTGAAATTGTTGCAGTTTTAGTTTGAGATCCAGAGAAAGACATCATCCCGTTCAGAGGGGGCTGAAAGTAAATTAATAACATTAATTAATATCAAACAAATGGTGCTGGTGGGACTTTATACTTTAACGAATCTGAGATGGCCATATCCATGAGATGTTACTGATTATATCTGAAGTTTTACTTTTGTCGTGCAAGCGCGCATACCTGATAATATTGGGATCATAGCGGTCTACAAGAGACATAAAGAAAAGCCAAAATCATACCATAATAGGTGGAGGTTCTGTTAGCAACATCGAATTTGTAGAGATTTGCAGTTAGGGATCTGAGTTTAAGAATTTTTCTTCACCCCCAGCTCAGAGAAGAGCCTACCCTAAAGCCCCATATACTTTTATGTTCATTTTTTATGTGATGATCTATTTGATCTAGTTCTACTGTATTTCAGTCCTGCATATTACAATTGGATTATGTTAAAACACCGTCAACGAAACATTAACTATTTTATCTTTCATATTTCAATTATAAATATTTTAAAATTGATATTTTTTATTGGATTAAATTAATTTTTTAATTTGCAGATTAAAAAAATGGTAAATGTTATATGTATATTTAGCTTATCATTCTAGAATTTAAAATCTAATTAATAACTATCATATATTACCAAATTCTACAAATTTAAAAATAATTATAAAGATGAAATAGTCATTTTAAAATATTATTTTTATGGTGGACTACATGAATAATAATAAAAACTAATTAATATTTATTGTTCCATTAGTTTAATTATTATTTATTTATTTAGAAAGTTTATTGGATTTGTTTAAGTTATTAATCTTAATATGCTATTAAAATATAAAAATATATTACTTAATATTTCATTAATAAAGTTTAAAAGGAATAGTTAAAATGAATTTGGTTTTTTTTCTAAATCTTACTAAAAATATATATATTGTAATACAATTTTAAATAATTAGTTAAATATTGATTTAAAAGAATATTTTAATCTACTATAAACATCTAACTAAAATATGTAGGAAATAGTGTAGTTAATATTTTATTAATAAGTGTCCAAAAACCCGTTAGCATCGTCACCCATTGGCCATTGGAATCAATGATACAGCATGTTTCAAGAAACACTAGTCTTTCTAGATTGGCGACACACGTTGGAAGGGACCAAACCCATTAATAAATGAACGTTGTTCATATTAAGCCATCATGCATCATAAAGTTTTGTCTTCGAATATGATAACTAGTTCATCACTCATCAGTATTCCCGCTACTAAGCAAATCATTGCTTCTAATAGAAAGCTTATATTAGACGTAATAATTGGCCATTTTAGCTACAATCCAATGATTAATACATGTTACTAGTACTCATCCTCTTCCATTCTAATACATGTTTTAGAAAAAATTTGATACTTTATTTTTATTGTGGTTTTACATATATTAATAAAATAACTTTAAATAATTACTATTTTGTTTTTTTATCTAATTAATTATGATTTTTTTATTAAAACGACTTTTATTAGTAATCGAGCCCATATAATTTTAGAAACCTTCCATAATAGTTTTTTTTTCTAAATGAAATATACTCGTAGTTCTTCCAAATTGACCATTAAAATAAAATTTAAAAATCCGTTAAATTTTGAAGCTGAGTTTTTTTTTAGAGAAATCAATAGACATTTAGTCTTTTGATGACGTTTGGCTTCTAATTTCTGAGAACCGTGGTCATTCATTCATCCTTACAACCTTTCGAATTTTAAGAGGGGAATTATGTCTTCCACCACAGTAAGTTCTATCAACTACTGTAGTTTCTCTCAACCAAGCTTCCAAAGAAAATTTGGCGATAAAATTTCGAGTTTGGTGTGAATTATTTCTGATTGAGGGTAATTTAGTAAAGTGTTTTGGGAATTAATGTTTAAGGTGGAGTATAGTGAGATAATTAAGTTGTGTGCTTGTATTAAATTATGATCACCCTCATTAATGAAAGTGGTTGGGATATTTATATTTAATTAACGACCCATGGGCCTTTCGAGTCGGGTTATGGGTTTGGGTTAAGTTTAAGAACCCGTTTCTCTACGTGTGAAATGACCAGCACCTAACTTAGTCACATTCCACTACATTTGTCATGTTCGGTTTATTATGGCAGTGGTTTGGTCTGAACCGCCCTTCGGATAGAGGTAAGTTGATGTATAAAAAATATCCAACCTTATCAGAGTTAACCTTCTTTTTTATCCAAAAAGTCTAGTTAATTATTTGTCGAAACTTGATTGTGGTTTGTTCATATTCTGACACTAATTAATTTTAGTTTTTTTTAAGCTACTGTGGAGCAATGAAGAAAACCTTATTCAATTTGATTATGTATTCATGGGACTTCTTAAGATGTATGTCGAGAGATGGGACGGAATCAGCAAGGAGCAGAAGAGTCGATGTAACTTAGCATATCTTATTGAATGAATTGATAAGGCAATCTCTGCTTCGATTTGATTTATGTAATATGGCTTGATTTTTTGGTTCTCACAAGTGTCACCTTAATTTTAAAATTTCGTATATTGTTATCCAGGTTTTGAGCTTTATCGGTTCGAGGAGTCATTTGGAGTAGGAATTTAAATTTGCATATTTTCATAACTGGAAAACAATTATAAAGTAAGATACCAACTTCGATTTTTGTTATAATTAGTATGTATCTTAGTACATTATTTCAAATTTATGATTGGAATTACTTTTATCAGTGATTATTTTAAATATAAGATGAGTAATAACCAACAATTGATAAGACTTTATAATTATATAAGATTGTTAATCTTAGGGTCTTAAGTAGCCAAATCCAAGACTTTCCAATCAAGTAATAATCTTGAGAGGGTTAGGGACCTGATGACTAGATAAATCTTATTTTATTTTACATTTAAGTATCCAGCTAGCTAGACAATTGACAACTTGATTATGAATTCTAAGAATATTCTTAATGTTCATAGTAGAAGATATAAGTTTCCTACAACAATTAGTTATTAAAGTTAAAAACAATGTAGAAGTTTTTAAATTAAAATAGATGCATATGTTTTAATATCCAATTGATTTATGCCTATTTGGTTACATATTATAAGACCATCAAGTAGAGTCTGGTATTCATCAATCATTAATGATTGTTTACCATAAACAACAATGATATCCCCATTCATATCTCTTATAAGTCCACCTCCACTAGCCTCTATATTTAGTAGGAAAACCCCATATGAATTAAGTCTGAACCTATTTCTAGACGGAGGTAACCATATAAACATTCTGGTTTTAATATGTTGAGTAAGGTAAAAGTAACAGCCAAACTCAAAAGCAATCTTAAGGTCTCTATTCCAATACTTCTTTTTAATCAGATTGACATTGTTTAGTCTAGTGATAATATATGATATTTTGTCTATGATAGCTTAGTATTTATAGTTTGATAATTGTGTTTTGATTTATTTCTAAAATGACATATGGACCAACAAGTTATAGTAGGTATAATAGTTCTAATGTGAGCGATATTGTTTGTTGACTCAAACCAGCATATTATGAGATGATGGATAGTCATATATCTACCTAAAAAGAGGAAATAGTATCTAATTGGAGTGATGTTGTACTAAATGTTTTTAAAGATATTGAGAGAAACACCCTTATTTCTAATCTTGTTCAAAGTAGTCTTGGTGTTAAAATACCAGAACTAGATAAAAACCAGATTATTTTATCATCCATATCTTCATGAATTGTGAGGTTTTGGATTTTCCTAATATCAGAGTTAATGATTGTAGAATTAATTTTTAGATCCTAATTACCATTTTACAAATAACTAGTAAACGTTTATTTAAGATACCAAACGTGATTCGTATCATTTGAGAAAACAATCAAATGATAATTTTTTATCCATTTGTCAAGCCAAAAATTGTATATTTCATTTTCATACATTCCAGAATTTAAATGGTTCAGCAATATCTTTGATTGAAGTTAATCTTCTCCGAGTCTTAGAAATTTTATAATTTATTTGCAACTGAAGATGATGAGTGGAAGGATAGTATGTTGAGTGCATGAATTTTTCCCAAATGGATTTATGTTCATGGAACATAAAACCAAAGTTTATAGGAGAAAATATCATGCATACGAGTGATTCTTCTTATATTTAGGTCTCATTCCTCATACTTTTTACATAAGATGACCATTTAGACCAGATTATAGTATGAGAGGAGTTATTTGAACCCCATAGAAATCTATTAAAAAGTTTCTCAATCCTACTAATAACTTACATATATAAAATAGAATATTAAGCATAGTATGATAGGATGGCCATTAGTACTGATTGGATCAGTATTAATCTACCCCCAAATAATAATGATTTACAATCCCAATCTTGAATTTTATTTCTAATTTTGTTAACCAATTCATCAAAGTAACAGGTTTTGATACTAGTGTAAATTGATACTCTTAAGTATTTAAAGGGAGTTGTGTTATTCTTGATGAGGTTATGAGGTTAGATTTTGCTTTGTTTATAGATTTCCTAGAAAGCTCTTGGCATAGCTGCAAAAATGTGTTCATTTTATTGATGTTATTGATAGAATAATTTGGAAAAATGACAAAGTCATCTGCAAATACTAGGCAGTTTATATCAAGAACACTTATAGTTTTGTATTTCAACTCTAGATTTTTGTTGAGTAACATTTTAATACCTCAAATGAGGTATTCTTATGCTATTATGAATAGGCTCGGATGATGGGATCCCTTTCTTAATACCATTCAAACCTGTAAAGTAACCTTTGAGATCTCCATTTATAATTATAGAAAAGAAGATATAACTGATTTATTTTTTGAAAAGGTTTATGAAATTGATGTGGAAACCAAAAGTTTCTATAACATTTGTGATGAAGCTCTGAGATAACTTATCGAATGCATTTTCCATGTCTATATTTAGAAAGATATTACCACCTCCAGTTTTCTTGTTTATATCATATATTGGCTCTTGGGAATATAGTATATGTTCATGGATGTTTCTTCTATGAACAAATACTCATTGTTCCCCAGAGATGATCTTAGGAAGAATTTTAGTGAGTCTTTCATTCAAAATTTTAGATAACATTCTGTTGAAAACTTAAGATAGACAAATAGGTCTAAAATCTTTCCATGGTTTGGTCAGATTTAGGAATAAGACATCTGTCAGTTACGAAGATGCCATTTGAACCATTTTTTACCAGAAAAGTAATCACCACAACTGCACATAGATCTTTATGGATGATGGACCAACATGTACCATCAGTTCTAGCACTACTATTAGAAGTAAAAATATTTATTGAGCTGTGAGTTTCATCTTCTGTAAGGATAGCAAAACGAAATTGGTTGTCTGAATCAGTAATTAGTTTAAGGATAATATGCATAAATTTTTTATAATATTTGACAAGATTAAAAGGTGCTAATAGATCTTTGAAATTTTCAACATCCAAGTCTTCTACAATGTTTTGATCTTCAGTCCAACATATTTCATGCCAAATTCCAAGAATCATATTCTTTTTTAAAAAAATATTAAAGATGGTTGTGTTTTTATCACAATTTTTAGCCAATTAATGTAGATTTTTTACTCTTAATAAGAATATTCACTTGCCAAGAAAACAATATGAGAGGATTTTTTGAGAGGTTGATCTTATCCTTTAAGTTTTGAGTTTCTTGATATTTAGTTTCAAGAAACAGAACTTCATCTTCAGCTTTAGCTAGAGTATTGAATATGTTACCAAATACTTCCAAGTCTCAAGACTTTAATTTAATGTTAAGTCTTTTAAGTTTTTGCCATAATACGTGTAAAGGAGAGTCATACATTGGAATATTCCAGGATTGTTCAATTGTTTATATGAATTTCTAGGTGCAATTTCCACATGTTAAGGAACTTAAAGGATGTTTTTTAGCTTCGTTAAGCTATTGGATATAGTTATGCATAATGGTGATTGGTCTAAGCCAATTTTAGTCATATGCTTAACCCGGATGTTATTAAAATTCCTTAATGATACATTTAGTAAAACCATACCCAACCTTTTTCATTTTCTCTTATTTGACCAAGTGTACGGTGAGCCTATATAGCATGCATCTTCCAGATAGCACTATAAAATTATGTTATTGAAGTCACCAATACTTCTAAGGCACAATGAGGAGCATGATAGTTGTTCCAAAGAATTGGTGGTACAATTATAATCACCCATAAGAATCCATTATATTGGATTGTTAACTAATTTTGCAAGCTTATCTGATATGCGTAACCTATAAACTCTAGTACACTTAGTATATACCTCAATGATTATGGAGGCTTCATGTGGAGAAGTATATTGAACCTTAAAGTAGATTAATTGGTCACGATTGCATATAACATCTACCTTAAAGGAATCATTCCAAAGGATCCAAACTTTATTGTTTATGTTTGCAATATTAAATTATAAAATCTACTGACTTTTAAAGTGTTATCAATTCTATCAACATAAATCATAGGTTTCTATAATGCTATAACGTTTATATTTTTTTTGATTTTAGTTTTATAATGATTTATTTATTACTTACACATCTAGAATTATAATTAAGTATTTTAATTTTCATTTAGAAGTAAAGATAAAGGGTTTTGCTGACCATTTATTGAGAAAACCTTTAATATGTTTTATTTTAGTTTTCATAGGTTTCCCGTTAATCACTTCTTTTTTTAATTTTGGTTCTTCGACAGGAGTTCTAGAGATTGGTGAAGGTAGTAGTATTTTGATAAGGGTGAAATTTGGAGAGACAACAACTTGGTAATTATTGCTACAGGTATGTTTCTAAGCTTTATTGAGTATAAAGCTTCTATTATTTCAGGATTTAATTCCTTTATTGTTATTGATTTATGTTTTACAGTATTTTATTATCCTCTATACCATTAATTTCAAGGTTAGACTTGATTAGGATATTTGACTCTTCAATGGTATTACTGGCAGTAGTTATTAAGTCATGTGGAGTAATATTTTGATTTTTATTTGGTGATTTGTTGGTTGTTTCACATTTTGAATTTTCAGCCATTGGTTCTTTAACTATTGTAGATTTTAATTTGGGAACTCAAATACCAGTAGGTTTTGATGGTTGTTGTATTTGATTATCTTTAGTTTGAACTAAGATTGAGTTAGAGCCTAAATTTTCGATTGTAGTGAATTTTATCTTTTTTTATATTGGTCACCATTGTGTACAAGGTGAAAGCAATTAGCAGTAGAGTGGTTTATCTACATAGAAAACATTCAACTAAAAACCATCATGACCACAAAAGCAATCCAAATTTTGTTGCTTAAATCTTGGATACATCGAATTCTATCCAGGTCTTGCAACACTTGAATTTAACCCTATTTTTTGTTGGTATCCAAAATTTTAAAATCCTACATATAGTTTTAGCAATGGTGTGTATAGTATCAAGATTATATAAATAATTAGGGATGTTTGGAAATGTAATCCAAACTGGAATTACAAGAGACTCATATGTTAGATTGAATCATAGATACAATTTTAGCAATATCATGGAATACTGCCATATAATCTAGAAATTCCTCTTCCAGAGTTTTCTTAAATCATTCAATTGATCAATCTAAATTAGAGTATATAATTGATATCAAACTACTATGCTAAAGTCTACACTAAACTGTAATTTTTCTAGAAAAGATTGAATTATATGCATTTGCGCCCCGACTAATGAGTGCATTTTACATTATTAAGAAGAATATTCTTATGTGTATCTGTGAAATTGATATTTTTAAACTCTCGTTTGTTTGATCGATTATGTTTAATCTCTTTCTTGCATGTTCTTGGTGTTACAGTTTCCATATAAAAAATTTATCGGTTTTGTTGCTGCAAGTTGTTCATATTTTGAGGTGGGTGTTGATCAAAGATGGGATTGTTCCTTAGTAAAGGAAATTGATTTTTTATATTTAGAAATTTGTGAAGATTTTCTAATCATGGCATCTTCAGTAATCATTTGGTCATGTCTTTGTTGATTTTGTTAAGAGAGAGATACTTTACTCTTACTGCTGGATCTATTAGAAGAATGTATAACTGATATTTGAGTTGTTTTTGTAATATGATTTGCTGAAATTGTATTAATTACCCATGGAGGTTAATTTAGATCCTTCATTGTTGGAGTATAATGACCTTGACCAGTCATTGGTGGAAAAAAATCCACGTTTAGCCGTCAATGATGTAGTTTTGTTGCATTATGTTCTTGGTTATTTTTTTTATTAGAAAAACTATATTTAGTCTAGTTAATTATATTTATGTTATTTTATTTTATTAAAAAAATAAGATATTTGATATATTTATAAATGTGGCATTTATAATCAGATTAAAATTTTAAAACTTATGTTTTTAATTAATGTGTAAAGGTCATTTAAAATAGGAATGAGGTTTTAATTTAAATCTATGTTATTATGTGAATTCTATTGGTTAACCGTCGTAATATTTTCAAACTCATCCACTAAATTTTAAGCATATGCAATAGATTTACTGCAATAAAAGGTTTATATACATCGGTTAAAGTTAGGCGGTTATATGTTTGTTACTTCGAGTTTTAATGGAATCAAGAGAGATTGTTAGGTTTTTGGTTTGATTTTGTACGATCCAGTCCAGTTCTGGTTTGATCCGTTTTGATCGCGTTTTGGTCGGATTCGATTTATTTTAAGATCAAAATATTTTTAATTATAACTTATTTTTATTTTTTACTTAAATAAATGATATAAAAATTTATATTTGATTATTTTTAATTAGTCCTTACTTAATATTTGTAATATAATGTATAAAAAAAATTAGAAAAATAATCAACTCTAATAGTCTTATCAGTTAGATTTCATATTGGTTATACGAGTTTATCAGATTTATGATTCAATTATGTATCAAATATATCGGTTTACCAATTTTATCGGTTAGATTTTAAACCAGTTTTATCGATTCAGATCTTTATCACGCTGAGTTTTAAAATGAAATCGAGAACCAAATGGTTGAGGTTTGGTCCGGTTCTCGGTCCGATTGTTATCGTTTCGGTTCCCACCCAATTTTCAATTCACGAGATATAGAGACTTCAAAATATAACAAAGTTTATAGCATATAATACAAACGCTCAAAAATCTAAATGGGTTATTTCCAATAAGATATATAGAATATTTAAAAATTCTTATTTAGTGGGTCTTAGTTTGGTTAATTCTAATAAGTGTATCTAGAATATTAGATATAGTGTTAGTATCAAAAATATTATACAGTTATTGGAATTATGAAAATATTTTGTATGTAACAAGAATTTTGATATATTTGATGTACCTCTTAAGAACTCACCCAATCTAAATATTAGTATATGTTTTTATCTATTTTAAAATATTCAAAATTTTCTTAATACTATTTTAATGGTTCAAATTATTGTTTAATTACTTCAGTTTATTGTTCAAATTATTTCCGCACTTCTTCTTTATCTCGATATATATTAGTCTGTCTCTATATATATTATATATATTAGTCTGTCTGTAAGTATTGTTGTTTTATTTTAGGGTCTGTAAGTATTGTTGTTTTATTTTAGGGATCCTTTCCCTACATTTTTTTGAAAATTCTTTTTAAGTTTTAAACTATGATAAAATGGTGTATTTTTTATTTGCAAATAACTAAATTTATAAAAACAAACTGGATATAGTAAGATTGACTAAAGGGACAATGACCATCGTTTCACCATTTTACAAATATTTATTCGTTTTATTGCGTTTAAACCCATCAAATATTACAGTATAGTAAAAAAAGCATATCATTTTTATTTGCTCGTTTAAGCCATCTAAATACTTATTAAACATTGGACAATCAATTCATTATTCGGAGCACAAATTCTTAGATTGCACCACGTAGACTTTTTCTTCAAAAATCTTAAGATCATATATCGATGCAATCATAAATTTTTTTATCCTCGTGGTTATCGAAATTGGAATATATACATGTCAATACAAATAATGCTTGAGTAGTATCGTACGCGTGATATTTATTTTGAAGTACCCACTTCAAACCAATTTGTCTTGAATCCAAAGGTAAATCAATCAATTCTAAAGTTTGGTTGAATATTATTAATTTTTATCTCATCTTTTGTGGTCTTTTTCCAAAGACGTAGAATCTTTAAAATATATTGTATATATGTAAGATTTAGGATTGTCTAATAAAGAGAACACAACAACAACAAAAATACGGATAATGTTTTCACAATTTTTTTCCACCCAATTAAAAAACTTATTTGAGAGATTATCTCATCAAATACTAAAACTCTAGGTCTTTTATTTCTGACTTATATAAGACTGACAAAGTTGCTCGACAACCAAATATGCTTCTTCCAAAGTCATCTTCCCGTTTTTACAATTATTTGAGATTTATTACCAATATATAGTCTGGACTCAAAAAAATTTGTTTCGATTCAATAACGATTTTAGACTCCAAGTATAACATCTTATAAGTTTTTTTATTTTGTTTGTGTATCTAACAAAAAACATCTTAAGATTTTTGGACCTAATTTGAATTTGTTTGGGCTCATGTTCGTACAAAATATAAGACACTTACAAATTTTAAAGAACCATTGTTTTTCTTTTTTCTTATACATAAATCATATGAAGATATTTTGTATTTTCTTTCTAAAAGAATATAATATATAATATTACATGTTGATAAAACAACTTCACCACACAAATTAGTATGCAATTTAGAATTAACAAATATTATACATCTTAATTACACTTCTATATTTAAGGATAATCAATCCATTTTGTTGTGACATAAAATATGCCTTACATTAATGTTTTTTTTTCATGTTTTTTGTTAAAACTAAAAAAAATTGAGAAGTTCTTTTCACCTCTATCGGTATAAAAGACTTAGATCATAGTCTTTAGTTTTGAAAATTTTATGCATATTAAAACTTTTATTCTTATGTTTAAGAGAATAAAGAGCAGTGTATCTAAGGTTTAATCTATAAAAGCTATAAAATATTTTTAATTTTACGTGTTGATTTATTGTTTCACTCACATGAAGAAGTGTGTATTTAGGCTAATATTTTTGTGCACTTTTTAAAGTTCTTATATGACTTTTATATTATGTTTTATTCTACAGAGTTCACATTTATCATACGTGGCTATTATATAATTTATAATTATGATTTTACTATTCTTTTAATCATGTTATGTTTTATATGCACAAATCTACTATATTTATAAACAATCATTTTGCAAAAAATATTGTAATAACTTCATTAACACAAAATTCATTAATATATTTTAAAATTTCATCGCATAAGTATTTTTTTCCTATGAAAGAACATAATTTGAAGACAATAAGTTTGTTAGATTCATGTACGAACTCAATACCAACTTTAGCCAATTCTTCATATATATTTTTTACGTATAATATATAATATTTATTAAAGATATATTTTTATGTTTGTAAAAATCATATTGATATTTCCTTCTTTTTCTTACTTGTATTTGCTAGTGTTTTCCACCTGAACCTCTCGCGCACCATTTTTCTAAAATTTATATAAAAAAGTGTTTGTCATGATGAACATGTACTATACCACCACCCATTGATCTTGTCTTCTATGCTACTGACACCTGTCATTATTAATACAATCGTACGTCTCCTCCATGAAAATTGCTTGTGCATATTATAGGATCTTGTAAAATGGCTAGGTTTGTCACAACAATGACAAATGTCTCTATTCTTCTTAAAATTTGTCTTATTTCTGATGCAAATTGTCATTTGTGAGAATTTTTATTTCTTTCTTTTTAGTTCAACCACGTTGACGTTCTTAAAATTTTCAACTTTGGACTCTTCCTCTACTTTATCTTTATCACGTGATTATTCTTTGATCCTTACATGTTTATGAATTTTCTTTAGACTATACTTTTAGGATTTTTGGAGAATCCTATTTTGATAGTTCTATTACGAAATATGTAATTTTTCTATAAAATACTACGACCTAGAATTTTTTCGGATGTGATTCTTTTACATACGCTAGCTTGTTAATTATTACCCAAAGTTCATAGAAATGTGGGAAAAATATTTTTTATCAAAAAACCTATAATCAAAGTACTAACATCTACCGACTTTTTGGTGTATTCTTCATCTGTTTTATTTTTTTTCATCCAGAGTGTTCATGATTTTGAATACCAAATTCTCGATGGTATAAAGATAATACATGGATACAAAATGATATTTAAGGAATTTCATCGATGTATCATGTCATCTAACTCATGTTTGCGAATTATTTCTTTTGTATTTCTAGTCAGCTTTGGAGTTGGCTCAAGAAATTTAGCCAGACTTTGGAAAAATATATAGTATATACTAAATATTATCAATGAGAAACTTAACTTATATTGCTACTTTGTAAAATTTTCTTGATAGTTTTAAGCGAACTAAGTTTTAGTTCGTCATATTATCTTTTATTATTGTAAATTCCATTAACATGATAATATCTAATTTTTAATAAGAAAATAAAAATAATATAAAAACGTTGTAGAACTTCGACGAATTTTTTTAATTAGATTGAACTTATCTTCTTCGGTTTGACTTGAGACACACATTAGACATTTAATATGATTTCTAAAAAAATATTATTTAATTGCTCATACTTAATATGAAACACATTTTGAAATATACCATATTTTTTAACTTACAAGTTAATAAACAAGAAATTAAAAGTTTAGTTGATTCATTTATTAAATAAATATCGAGATTTATGATGATTTCAAAAGCTATAGAGAAACAGTTAGTATCTGAGTTAGTCTTTCACCTATCGAGGTAATTTTTAGATTTAAGATAACACATTAAAGGTTATTAAAGACTTTAAAGGCCATTTCACCATATTATTTTACTAATCTAAACCATGTTGAAAAATCATTAGTGTCTCTAAATCATTAGTGTTATACCATTCGTCAAAATAAATTTTGGACGACTTTTCAAATGAGAATTAAAGTCATAAACAAATCCATAAATGGGTAATGTACGACTCATTGTTAAACATAAAATCCATAAATTAAAGTTATACACATAAAAGTCTAAAAAGCTAAAAAAACATAATATCAAATATTATCTTTGGTTAAATGGGTAATGTATGACTCATTGTTAAGATTCACTCTTCTAACGGGCATAATTTTGCGTAAATTTATTGAACGTACGGTAGTACGCATGCGCCCATTGACTCACTTCATTGGTGGAGTGGGTACCCCACACCGAGTATAATGACGGCAACGGTCTATCGGGAGGAGTAGTGATATGTAAATTTAAATCCCAAGTTAGTGCATTGTGTATGAAATAAATTATAAAAACCCCAATATAATAAAATTGATATACTTACACTAACGAAGTGGAAGCCATGTACAAAAGAAATTCTGACCTCCATAATCGTTGAACCATTAACACGTGGACTTCCACGAATTGGTAGATAAGTTTAAGACCCTACTTAAGAGACATGGTATACCACGCACTGATACCTTATTGCTATGACTAAGCCTATGTTTGGAAATTTCATCCAATAACGGCTGGAAGGGTTGGATTTGAAGTAATCCAACCTACGTACCAGATCATCCAAAATATCGGACGAATCATAAACCTGAAACCACAAAGCATGATTATTATATAATTACGTCAAAAAATCGTGTCTAACAGTTTCCCAATTATCCTCGGTATAAACCGATACAGATCGATATCTGCATTCTCCGTTCGAGATAACGTCGACAAAATTAGTGATATAAGGATGTACAAATGTCGGGATGTAATCCGAGTATAAAGTTAACTTCCCTTCCTTAATAATTTTCCTTGGCCGATCAACTTTCTTTTTTGTGAGTGGTGGTTTCGGTACAAACTGAGGCACTTTTGAGACACTCGTGCTCCCTAATGTGTTAACAGGTGTATTACCTAACGAGTTCACCGAAGTGCTAGTACTAGCGGTTTATTCAGTGAGATATTCCCACGAACTAGGGTTTCGTTTGGTCGATTTATACACACCTTCTTTTGGCATAACTTTAGCTCTAACCACTTATTTAGGCTCTTGAACATAACTTGTTCCAGGCTTTAAGAGTTGCATAACACTATTGATAATATGATCTTGTTGTTCATGGCCAAAACTACGAATGAAACTATCAATGATGTATAGTTTTTTTTGCAAGGCATCTTCATACAAGTGGGATCTCTATGAATAATATATAATTGTCTCTAATATATATATCCACATATTCCCTAGGAATGCATCTATCTTCTCTTGCTATTGAGGAAATTTTACGTACGCAAGGTAACCCATGTGTTTTCCTAAGGATGCATCTGCCACACACTACCCGATCTATGCCTATATTTCTACAACAAATAATAGCATACGTTAATTTGTTTAGCCCTGCTTAGGATACATAACCGATTAGGTGTTTGGTCAAAGAACTTTCAAAACCAGGTAGAGAACAAAACTTACTTTGCTCGAACGATTCGAGGATCCCCGCATGCTGCTTCGTTAGGAGGTTGTGAACATTTTCCTAAAAAATTTCAAAATTGCATTGGTTCGTCCTAAGGTATTTTTAAGGGGCGAGTGAGAACTCTCGCACCTATATAAGAAGTAGATAATCAATACTTATAATTTTAGTGATATAATAATAATAATAATAAATAATAAATAAATGAATTATACCTATTCGTTGTTGTTTGGCTGTAGTGTTTGATATTGATCGTTCAATGATAAGGAAAATTGTCACCATATTTCGTTATCCATACCGACATAACGTATTCACTACACTTGGGTTAAACGGCGAACATTTCGTTAAATGTAGCTAGGTTTATTTTGTAACATTCGAGTGTGTTCACGGAGGCAACGTAACCATAAAACTCAACAAATTGTTTTGCAATCATGTCATCGGGTATTAACTTTCGAACTGTCTCAAAAATGTTCTTGTTAATATGTCACGTGCATAGAAAGTTAGTTGTGCCCAGAATCTAACTCTCAATATTTAACAATGACACTCGAAATTGCACACATATTATCCTTCATCAAACCACGAAGAACACCCAAATCCTATGTATAATTTGGTATCTTCCCACTGCTCATAAACACATACACAACGGTAAATGTAATTGAAGTTGAAGTTACTCCAACAATTTTTAATAACGATAACTAATACCTCGTTATTTTGTATGTACAATCCATGATAAGCACATTGGGGAATACACACAACAAGTCTATAATCGTAGGATGTGCGGAAAAAAATTGGTGATCATCCATGTTCTTTCAATTTGGCCAACAAACATTGAATTGGAGTTTGTCCCCCGTGCTCAAAATTCCGATGTTTTTGGCGATAGTTTTAGATTGCATGCATGTTCAAAAGGTTCTCCAAGTTATGATTCTTCAAACCACTATATATCTCGTGAGGACGCGAACCAAGGAAAGTCAAACTACGAACTAGTGCCTCTTTATCCGGTTTTAGCCTACAAGCGCGGGAATGACCGTCTAAAATAACATAAAGTTCATGATTGTGTTTACCGTTCACAACTTACAAACGCCATTGCATAACTAGTATGTCAATGAGATGTCCTTTTAATTTAAAGGGACAATTATATTTCTTCGTCGTACACTTTTGTTTTCTCAAAGTATCCGGCTTCGCTTTTGATACGAAATCACCATACATGTTGCATACGTACTATAATCTAAGAGTTTTTCCTCATTCTCACTATCATATTGCCCTATAATGGTGAAAATTTTAGTCTTATTCGATTCCTCGTACACAAAAGCATCCAATTCGGGCTTCGTGAATAACCTATCTGTTGTGAAATTACTTTGCATAATCAACCGTCATACATGGTGGTTGGGTTGGTTCCTCCTACAACGAATAATAATATTTGAAAAAAAACTTGATATTCAATCAATAGCACAACAACAAAAAAATCAGCCTATTCGCATTGATCGTGCAACAAGAATTAAGTGGTCGCATAAAGAAATACAATGACACAATACTGGGCAACGAAGGTTTGCAAAACTTGGGTTCTGGTCGCCCGATGTATGAAAAAATCATGAAGTACATTGTATATTGTGGATTAGTATGAAAGCATAAACTAAAGTTGAAATCGTTACTTCCATTCGATATACATTCTTCTCATCCACCTAGTCATCCAAAGAGACATCCAATTTCTCGTCTTCCATAACTATTTGGTGTTTGGTTTTTTTTTACTAGATTTTTGTGTTTGGGTAGTAAAATGTTGGGGTTTAGGGTAGTAAAATGTTAGGATTTAGGGTGAATATTGGGGGTTATTCAAAATTTAGGGTAAATATGAGTCAATGATATTTTTATAAATAGAAAAAATGAAAAGGTTATTTTGAGGTTTTCAAATTTGAATTTCAAAGAAAAGTAGAGTAGGGTGAGAGATCCAACAAAACGTAGATTTTTTTTCTAGCATGACTCTAAAACACTTACATTTACATGCGTCCAGTACAAATGCAAAGAGATACAAAATTTTATATAGTAAAAAACGTTTTTTACCTAGTATAGAATTGGGTAATTTTACAAAAAAGTATTAAGTTTATATAAAAGAAAAAGTCAACACTAATATTAATAAATATTACACGATAATAAAATTGAATTTATGTTATATAAGCTAAGTCTTTCTAAAATAAAAAAAATTATAAAATAAAAAAATTATATAATATAGATAAAAAGTATAATATAATAATCATAATTATATTTAATAGTCTATTATTTTTACATTCGTTGTTTTTCATATTTATCCTCAATCTTGAGTAAAAGTAGTTGGAAATACAAATTTGATCAAAGACTAAAAAAAATTACACACTTCTTTAAATTAGAGCAGATATAATAAGTATACACATTTTGTTACAAATATAATTAATACGTGATTTATTCAGTGCTTTTGAAATTATGTTTAAAGGTTTGTCTAAGAGATGAACAACTTAAACCGTTGTATCAAAGATATCACCTTTGTGACATTTAAGAGGGGATCACCCCGAAAATAACACGTTAATGGAATCTTGGTCAAATTTATGGCCAAATCGATGAGAGAGTTGTTACGTAGGGTCAAAATTTTCAACAATGTCAAAGTTTTCGGTAGGAAAGTGTCACAATCAAAGTAAAAAAATAAGTCTCGAAAAGAAATAGAAAATCGAATCTTCAAAGATGGATAAAGCTGACTAGATGATCGTGTGATATAAATTAGAGCTTGATAGGTTCAGATATTTTTAGAAGGACCCTACTGCCTGAACCGAAGGGGTAGTTCACACATATATTGCACCAAACATATTATGAACAATCCAACTAAGTCAATTATGACTCAGAAGTGTGCTAACCTATTTAGGGTCTGGGCTTTAAAGATTGACCCGAATTTAAAGTCTGACCCAAACGGCCCATGGGTCATAAACAAGTATAAATATCCCAGCCACCTTCATTTAAAAGGGTAAGAAAAACTTAACTGCTATTACACACCTCTTTTATCTCTCTACTCTTCACTCCAATATTAAATTCTTGAAAAATATAAAACTCTTTCCTTATAAACTTTGATCAGAAACAACCCACCCCAAATTGGCGACCATAGTTGGAGACGACGGTGCCTGAATTTCAAATTCAAAAACATTGAACAAAGTAGTTTGTATGGATCATAATTTACAAGACGTGTCACCTCCAGAAGTTGAAGGGGTGAGAGAAAATAATGAGCACACTGTGTCTCATGCCAATCACAATGACGATGAAAAACAATCCATGCAAGAAAAATGTGATCAGGTGAGGGCTGAGATTGAGGCTTTAAGGGATAAAAACAAGCAGAAAAAGGAATCAAAGAGAAGTTCTGTGCATCAACACTCCACCATACTGATATTCTTGGTGAGAATGAGCAGTCCATAAAGACTCATCTCAGCTCTAAGATAATGCATCGGTCCAAATGAGTTGTGAGCTCTACATCAGAGTCTTCTAATAGTTCATCTAATGATTCAGAGCTTGAAGAATCAATCTCATCCAGTAGTGATGAATGCCGGTTAAAGAAGAAATTAAGGCTGACCAATAAGCATTCAAGAAAAGGGATAAACATGGCATAATTAAAAAATATCATGGGAAAATAAAGGATTCGATTGATCAACACATTGTTCGCTTGTTGATCGATCCATTTGGTTTTCAATCCGAACAAGGTATTTTTGCTACTCCCAATGAGGATACTGTGTTTAGTTGTAGCCAAATTGGAGACAATAACCCTTGTCTTCAAAAATACTCTTCGGGTATCTTCCCAAGCGGTTTGACAGTTCCAAGATGGAAAAGTATGATGGAAGAAAAGATCCGGAGAATCATCTCTAGCAATTTTTTTTATGATGAACTTTGATGATGATGACAAGCTGTTGTGCAGGGCCTACTCACAAACCTTTACAGGAATTGCCATCAAATGCTATAATAATCTCCCTCAGGGATCTATAAAGAATTTTGATATATTTTGGGTTGCCTTCGGGAGGCAATTTGTTGGAAACAATGAGCTTAAAGGGAATGGTGATACGATTATTCATTGTTCCCAAGAACCAAATGAGTCGTTGAAGGAATATACTAGTAGGTTTGTGAACACGAAGAATGGGCTAGCTGATTGTTTTGAACAAGTAGCAATCATCTCTTTAAGACAAGGTTTGAGTCCGAGTAATTTGGCTGACTCAGTAATGTGGAAAAAATAATGACTTTTGGAGGGCTGTTAAACCAAGTGGGGAAGAAAATTGTTGTTGAAGAAACTAAGAATTCTAGAGTGTCTCATCAGAATAGATCCACGGCCATAGTGTCAACTCTACAAACAAAAAATTAGTCTGGTTACAGATTGAAGGAAACCCGATAGGGGTCACATTGGCCCAAGCAGAGTCAATCGAATCAATACCAACAAAGTTAGAAGCAAAATGAATCATTGGGTTCATCATGAGTGTTTTATTGAGTTGGGAGAAAGTGTAGCGGCGATATTTAATAAAATTAAGAATGATGTGTACTTTAGAAGGCCAACTCCACTACAGTCTACTAGAGAATCCCGAAGTACCCGTTTTTGTAAATATCATAACGACGTGAGGCATGACACCCATGATTGTATAGTGTTAAAATAAGAAGTGAAAAATCTCATTGAGAGAGAAAAATTAGGTACTTTTGTTAAGAAAAAAAAAGGAAGCAGACTAAATAATACACCATCCAATGCCAATGCTCCCCGAACAATTTCTTCGGTAGCCCCTGGAACATCCAGATAGGAGGATACCATGATGATTGTTGAAATATTTGATGTGGACTCTGAATACCTTCATCTAGATCCAGATCTAAATCAGGTAGGGGTGATAGTGGATGAGCCTGTTAAAGTTTCCGATCTAGTAAAATATTTTGAGTCCTTAACTATATTTTGGGGAGACACTGTGACAGCACCTTCAAGTTGCTCAAGAAAAAGGCATGTCAACAACTTGACAACTCATTTGGAAGGAATAATGTCTACACATTTATACCAAGCCCCAGCTCCTTTCATAGTCTTTGATGAGGATGACCTAAGAGATATTGCGGGGCCGCATGAAGACGCCGTGGTGATAGGGGCATCAATTGGGGAAATGATGTACATCGAATCCTGATTGAAACACATAGTTCGACAAACATATTGTTTCCGAATACTGATAAACAGATGAAAAATCCCTCGGTTATTCAATGATCAAACAGAACTATTATGGGGTTTACTGGAAGTTCGGCATATGTTATTGGTGAGTTTGAAGAGGAAGTGTTGTTGGGAGATGACCTTTTAAGAAAAAAGTGAAGATACTATTTGTTGTGGTTGACTGCTCAACATCTTAAAATGCTATCTTTGGAAGATCTTGGCTTTCCAGGATGCATGTTGTAGCCTCTACTGTCCATTAGTGTTTAAAATATGTTGTGGGTGCACAAATGGGTGTTGTCTGAAGCATTCAGGATGTGGCTAGAGAATGCTATATAACAGCTCTTGCCTCAAAGTTATTGGAGGCAGTCAAAGCTAACAAGGAATAACAACTACTGGAGCCTTTGACCGATGAGAATGAAATTGATGACCTTAAGGAGGCTCCTAGCATTATAATTCATATAGAGGAAGTTGAAACCCATTGCCTAGCAGAAGGAAAAAATGTTAAGATTGTCACTAAATTGTCATTGAGTTTGAAACAAAAACTATTATTTTTTTCTGTCGGACAATCTGCATGTGTTTGTATGGTGCAATGATAATGTGACTGGGGTACCTGCCGGAATAATCTACCACAAATTATCAGTCTGGTCTAATTCTGGACCTGTAGTTCAAAGAAAGAGGACCCTCTCCAAATAAAAAAAACTGATATAATAGTACAAAAAGTTGATCGGTTAACCAAGATGGGTCATATTAAAGAGCTCAATACCCATTGTGGATAGCTAACCCCGTTTTAGTCAAGAAAAAGAATAGGAAATGGTGCATGTGTATTGACTTCACTGATCTTAACATAGCATGTCCTAAAGATCCTTTTCTAGTACCTGGAATAGATTAGTTGGTAGACTCCACATCGGGGAACAAGTGGTTGTCCTTTATGGATGCATTTCCAGGGTATAATCAGATACAGGTAGATTCGAATGATCAAGATCATACTAACTTTATCAAAGACAGAGGGCTTCACTGCTACAAGATGATGTCATTTGTATTGAAGAACACTAGAGCTACTTATCAGCGATTACTAAATAAAACATTTGCTAGCCAGATTGGTAGAAACATAGAAGTATATATGGATGATATGATGGTAAAGAGCCTCGAAGAGGAAGAACACATATCTGATCTTCAAGAGGCTTATTTTTAACTTGGAAGCCATCAACCTAAAGTTAAACTTAGAGAAATGTTTTTTTGGCGTTCGATTTGGCAAGTCTCTAGGGTATCTCATAAGCAAAAAAGAAATACATCCAGATCAGTTAGACACTCTATTGGTTATGGATCCTCCTCGAAATATTAAGTCCAGAGATTAACCAGACGAATGGCTGCTTTGAATAGGTTTATTTCAAGATCATCTGACACGTGTGCTCCATTTTTTCATTCTTTGAGGAATGCTAAAAACTTCAATTGGTCTCCAAAATGTGATCAATCTTTTATTGAAATAAAAAAACATTTGTCTTTACCTAAGATGTTGTTTAAACATGTCCAATGGGAGAAACTTTACATGTATTTAGCCGTGTCGGAGTATGCTGTGAGTGCTGTTTTAGTAAGAGAAATGGATAATTTCCCCCGTCCGGTGTATTACGTGAAGCAGTGCTTGCTGGAAACATAAAATGAGTATTTAAAGTTAGAAAAATTAGCCTTGGCATTGGTTATAGCAGCCATAAAAATGAGGCATACTTTAAAGCACATTCGATTACAGTTCGAACATCTTTTCCCTTAAATAATGTTCTTCAAAAAGTTGACATATCAGGAAGAATGACTAAGTGGTTAGTCGAGCTTGGAGACTATGATATTGACTTTTCACCTCAGACATCTATCAAGGCTCAGGCTATAGCTTATTTCTTAGTAGAATTTCACACTAAAAGACATTGCGAACAAGAGTAGGAAAACAAGGCTAATAAAGAATGGTTAATCCGAACAGATGAAGGGTATAGTAGGATGAGATGTGAGGCTGTAATTTGTTTAACTTCTCCTTATGGTGATACTATGTATCAGGCTATATGTTTTGGTTTCAGGGAATCCAACAATTAATCAGAATACGAAACGGTCATTGCTAGGTTAAAGTTAGCTCAGATATGTGGAGAAAAGAGGGCCCGATTAGTAAGTAACTCCCAACTGCTTATTAATCAAGCTCAAGGGCTATCTGAAACTAAAAAATATCAGTTAATAAAGTATCTGCAAGTACTAAGGGAAGTTTCCATAAGTTTTAAAAGCATTAGGTATGAACATGTCCCTATATCAGAGAATACTATGGCAGAGTCTTTAGCCACCATCACATATTCTAAAGCATACCCTTGGATTCTCATGTAACAATGCCCCTCCATAAGATCAAATCAAGAGAAAGAGATGGATCTGAAGAAGGTATGAATATATCTGCCATACAATCCATATATTGGAGGTATGAAATATATCAATTTATTTCCGATGGATTTTTACCTTCAGATAAAGTCTTAGCTAAAAAGATCTAGTACAAGGCTTGTGGTTTCTTGGTTTTAAGGGATATTCTTTACAAGAAGTCTTTAAGCAGACCTCTCCTATATTTCTTAGGATTTGAGGAGTTCTAAAGTGTTTAATCTGAATTTCACGATGGAGAGGGATCAACACATTGTGGATATAAGGCCTTAACCAAGGGAGTTTTATTACCAGGATTTTATTGGCCTACTATAATAACAGATGCCAATGATATAGTCAGGAGATATGATCCTTGCCAAAGATATGGGAATGAAATCCATACACCAGCAATTCCTATGGACTCAATATCTGAGCCATACCCTTCGATAGATGGGGCTTGGAACAATAATATTGGCAATTGACTATTTATCTAAATGGATAGAAGCGTCCCCATTAGTTGGTACCACTTCTAAAACAGTTATAAAATTTATTATGTGCAACATATGTTGTTGATTTGGAATCCCCCGACGAATTACCACAGATAATGGGTCACAATTTAACAATAAAGACATGAAGACATTTTGCACTTCTAGAAAAATTAAATGCTGCTTCTCTTCTCATTTCCACCCTCAGGCTAATAGGCAGGTTGAAGTTGCTAATAGAACAATTTTGGCAGGGTTAAAAAAAATCTAGAAAGAATTGCAGGGAAGTGGCCAAGTTATTTTCAAAAATTATTGTGGGCATATCGAACTACTCCCCGAACAGCCACCCAAGAGTCCCTTGCCCTTGTTTATGGGGTGGATGCAATCACACCCATAGAAGCTACTTTGCCATCATTCAGGATTTAAAACTATTCCGAATAGGCTAATGAAATTGAAGTTAGGAATCAGTTGGATTTGATTAAAGAAAGAAGAGTGAAGGTATATTTAGGAACATCACACTATTATGATTTAATGAGAAGTAGATTTTCATCCAAAGTAAAGAGAAGAAATTTTTAGTTGGGAGACAAATTATTAAAAAAAGTATTTTTGCATACAACAGAGAAACAGTTTGGAAAGTTGGCTCTGAATTGGGAAGGCCCTTACATGGTGTGTGAAAGAATCAATCCAGGAACATATAGACTTCAAAACAAAAAGGCCAAAGTTTTGAAGCATCCATGAAACATTGAGCATCTCAGGTTGTATTTTGAATAAAACTATATTGTAAATATTTACTTTGTCATACCTCAATGTAAATATTTGGGGACATACTTTTTCTTACCCTGGTGGCGCGTGGAAGTTTTAATGAGGTGTCATGCTTTCAATCAATGATATCTGATGCCTTTTTCAAAAATTGTTGTGAGTATGAGGAGATCAGATAAATTAAATATATATTAAACACCTCGACCTTCAAATGAAGTATCTTTGAAGTGATCAGATTTATTAAACACCTTTATCCTTCAAATGAAGTGTCTTTGAAGTGATCAGATTTTTAAACACTTTTATCTTTCAAATGAAGTATCTTTGAAGTGATCGGATTTAGTAAACACTTTCATACTTCAAATGAAATGTTTTTGAAGTTATTCAATGAATTAAATGCTTATTAAACAAGTCGGATGAATTAGATACTAATTAAAAATTAGGCATAAGAAGAGAAAGAAATTCATACGAAGGGAAAATCTATTATTACATCTTGATGGTAATATATCTGATCTACCATCATACAAAAATTTCTTGGCTATCCAAGGGCTTTGGTTCACGAAACAAGATTTGAAAAAGATAACAAAATGTCTTGGCCCTCCAAAGACTTTAGTCTTAAACATAAAAAGTAAACATAATAACCTTAGGGTTCGTTCCCTTTGGTGTTTTCCTTACCATTATCTTTCTTGTGACTTTTGGCATCAGTGTTTGAGCTTTCATCGGTTACCTCATCAAAATCACTCTCACTTGATGAAGGAAAACCATGTTTATCACCATCTGTCATGGTGTGAATATTAATTTCTTCATATGGTACGAACTTCAATAAAGGTCCAAGGTTCTTTTTTGAGAAGGTCTTATGAAATAACAGAACCATATCTGATTTGATACCTTCATCCCTCTTTTCCAAAGAGTTCACTACACCAGCAGCACACTTCTTAACTGCTGCAGCTATCTCTTGAGTTTGATTCTTCTTTAGAGAATTGTTTTCTTCTTCCTTATCTTTAAGAAGTTTCTCTAACTTCTCTTTCTCTCCGGTTAAAATGGTGATGGTACATGCGTTGTTGGTTTGTTGTTCCTTCAAAGCCTTAATCTCATTAGAGGTGGTAGTTTCCAGTGCAAAATACTTAGTCTGAAGGCCCCCTTGAGAAGTCTTGGATTGGCGCAGTTTGGTGCTTAATTCTTCTTTCTCTTTATTCAAGGCCTCCACTTTTTGTTGTGCAGAAGAAAGAAAGTTTTTCAAGTTTTGATTTTTTATGGTAAGAGAGGTGATATTTCTAGCATGCTCCTTCACCTGTCTTTCCACATCGAATATTGGCCTAATGAATCCTAAAATTGCATGTCCTAGGGTATCTTACTCGCTCGATACCTTGAAATATTCACCATTATAAGTTACAACATTGGCTATTGTGGTCTAAGGAAAGGTCCAATCAAAGTCATTCATATCAAATTTACTAAAGTACATGTTGCGAAGATCATCCAGATTAACTTCGCCTTTAATATCTGGCTGGTTAGCTGAGGGAAACACTGGAGAAGGAGGATTAGCTGGTACCTCTTATTGTGGAGGAATATCAGTTGGGGAAGTGAGAGTAACAACCGGAGGGCGGAGGATTATCTCTGACCATAAGTTACTCTTATTATTATTTCAAACCCTTCGGTCATCACCTTCCTTGTGACTTTTGTGACCTTTCTTCTTATCTTGAGGCAACTGATCCAATCCCTTGGATTCCCCAACTGTTGTAGAAACTGCCTCTAACAAAAAAACATTAATTTCTTCAGGATTCTCCGAACGGGCTGCCTTGGGAATCTGGTTAGATGGGTCAATTTCAGCTTTTTTCTTGTTCTTATTCTTCATCTTATCTAGATGGTTAGGAGCTTTACTCCTGACTGATAAGTAAAGTTTTCCATCCTTTGCTTCAGTCCTTCTAAGGATGACATCCGATGAAAGGGGGTGGTCAATTGTTCCCAAGAGAGGTCTCCGCTTCCAGTGGCATTCCACTAAGTGAGCCCTCAACATGTTTCCCAAAGTGAAACAATTATGAAAGCCAAACCCCCAATTTTCTAATGCTCATTGATTTAACTTGACAAAGGTAGATTTCCCTGCCTCCAAATGCTTTGAGAACATCTTTGAAAGTACTACAAAAGACACAATAATCATTTCGGTATAATAGCATGAAGTGATACCTGAGCTCTTCCAGTATCTAGTCAATTGGCTTAGATTTCATTGGTAGTTGATCTATTTCCCATTTTCTCAGGATCCACTTATGAAAAGAAACTAAGTCCACCAAGGTTTCTCAGCCCCAACAAATAATTCATTACTTTGTTATCATTTCCCATGTTGTAGTGATCTAAAGGGATTTTGCGATTCCTACATAAATCAGCCACGACAGAAAACTGCTTCATGGGCATTGGAATTTTTGACAACCTAGAAGCAATAATGCTGGCTAGCAGGGTATACCAGGCGTTCAGACTTAGCTGACTTGGGCAAAGCTTGATTAGATGAAAGTACCTGACTATTTTCAGGTCCAAAGGGAAACGAAGTCCCTAGCTCAGCACTTTGGTGTATACTACCAGTTCGTTAGCCTTATAATCTAAAAAAGCCTTCGGGGTGACAGAAATCTTCACCTTAATAGATTCTGGGAAGCCTCATTTTTTTATTATCTGATCTAATTCGGCAGTGTGTGTATACAAACATGCAATCTTTTGAAGGGCCAATAAATATTTCACATTGACCTTGCAAAAATTGGGACCAACTTTCCCTTCCAAACACCCCGGAAGTGATGCAGTATATGGCAGTCCCACTTTTCCTCTATTGGTGTGATCCGATGTAGTATTCTCAGTCTGTCCGGTTGTCTCAAATGGGGTATTTTCCCCACTGTCTTCCATAGTTTTTTTCATTATAGTCGACCGTTGTTCGGTCTATTTTTCACCTATGACTTATTTTTCAATTTGGGTGGCCTCATTTTGGAGAGACATGGTGTCCGGATTCCCAGGGTGTTGGGAAAAAAGGTTTAATTTTTTTGAACTGATATTCTTTGTAGAAGAAGGGGTGCCTTTGAATTTGGAGAGTCGAGTGACTCTCCGCGGTGTGATATTTTTTATGTCTAATCCCATGGCTAGGATTGATGAGGGTTTTTTAGTACTACTGGGAACCGTTTTATCCTTATGAGAAGAATCTAAGGATACTTGAACTGAAGGTTCAGATTCTAGTGTAGATAATGTCGGGATAAAAGAAGGTTTTCGATTTATCGATGTTCTGGATGATGATATGCTCTTGTTCGGTTCTGGTATTGCTTGGTTAACTGCTCTACAGGAGAAACATGTAGCACGGCTGTGATTCTCGCCTCTTTTCTTGCTTTTTCCAAGTCAGATAGGTTTAATGAACCCCTTTTGATCAAAGCAATTCTGGTTGTGAACATATAACTTCTTAAGTATAAAGCAAAATAAAAGCTCAAGCTTTCTTTCGCTAGAAAAATTGTTATTTCTTATGAAAAAAGAAACAATAAATTGGCTTATATAGGGGAGATAAAAAGATTCAAGCAATGATTAGGGGATATTAAGACTACCATAATTTCTTTTTGAAAGATAGGTGTAAGTATCAAGGAAGAAAAATGGCTGAGCGGTCGAATCAAAGGTATGACACGTGTTAGATCTCAAAATTCTGACCGTTGGTTTTTTCCGAACACGGTTCCTCTCCTTGATAGCCAATTGTTCAAAAAAAACACTTCAAATACAATCCAAGTCTTTTCATGGATAAATTAGCTCTTCCAAAATATTTTTGAAAGATCTAAAGGGGCTACTGATAGGTTTAAATATTTTTTGGAAGAACCTTATTTCCTGAACTGAAAGGGTAGTTTGGACATATATTGCACCAAACGTATTATGAACAGTCTGACTAAGTCAATTATGACTCAGCTGTGTGCTAACCCATTTAGGGTATGAGATTTAAAGATTGACCCAAATCCAAAGTCCAACCCAAACCGCCAATGGGTTATAAAACAAGTATAAATACCCCAACCACCTTCATTTAAGAGGGTAAGAAAAACTTAACTGCTAGTACACACCTCTTTTATCTCTATACTATTCACTCTAACATTAAATTCCTGAAAAATATAAATTTTTTCCTAATATACTATTTTATCACAAACAACCCACACCAAAGCTAGTTTTACGAAATGAGTAGTTGATTCAACCTCGTGACAGAGAATGTTGCAGTAATCTACGAGAAAATCAAAGAAAATGTGAATTTTCAAATATCGCAGGAAATAAAGGCACTGGATAATGAGCGAAAAATAACACTTTATTGTACATATCACAATGACCACGACCATAGTACTCGAGACTATTATCAACAGTAAGGTGGAATTTATAGGCTAATAAACAATGGTAAATTTGTCGAGTTTGCTAAATAAGATAAAAAAGAGAAGTTGGATAAAAAAAAGGTTTGGTTCAAAAAAATGTAAATATATCATTTGCTTACCTTTAGGATGAGACACCATGTCAAATATTTTTTAATATGCTAGAAAAATACATCAAAATGATAATAAGGTCCACATAATTGAAGAAATATTTATTCAAACCGAGCACTGACCCTGTAAATTTATTCCAGTAATAGTTATTTGAGAGGGATTACTAATCCACATAGCACTCTCTTATTGATATTATAGATGTTTTAAAAAATAAAAATCATATATGTACTTATCGATATAGGGAGCTCAACAACCGCAATATAGATAAGTGGTTATAAAAAAATGATGTGAATTCTAAAAAATGAACATGAATTTGATCAGCTTCAGAGGTATAAGTACATATTCTCTAAGCAGAATAGAGATATGTGTGACGTTAAAACCCACAAGATCGAGAAAATTATACAAATAATGTTTACGGTGGTGGATGCCTCACGTATATTTGAAGTACATCACCAGGGAACAAGTTGTGTTATCATGAGTAGTTAGCGGCATACAAGAGAAAGTTACGCAACAATGTTTGGCTCGATAAAATATTATTATGTAGCAACTATAGTCTCATCTAGAGGTGGAGGTAAAACAATCAAATGATCATGTAACAATCATAATCTCCTCTGGGGATGAAGGTAAAAGAATATAATAATCATGTATAAATTATTGACGACCTGATGAAAACACCAATGTTAACTTAACCAACCGATGATACACAAAAATTTAAAATAAAAACTGATAACTTGGTACGGATTGGAGTTAGAATCGATAATGCAAGTAAAATAGTTTATACATGTTTATAAAAATCAATGACGATTTCTTTATTTAAAGTGTGTCAAACATAACAAGAGTGGTGCAATCAACAATATTATATTCATTAATGATTAATAAAATATTTATCATATAAGATAAACATGAATATCGTTCTCCCCAAAAATATCAAAACCCATTGTAAAATAATAAGTATAAATACTACTAAAAGTGGGACATATAAGAAAAATTATATATCACACCTTGTTGGCAAATACGGTATTGGTGAAAGATAAGGACTGATAATGCAAAATATGCGTTGATATTTATAATGTGGTACCATTTAGATAATGCAATACCTTAGGATGCAGTGAGGTAATGCCGCATTACATAAAATATAGTTGTCGGTCCCAAAGGTCATATGAGGGCAACTACCAGTCGATTATTGAATCCATGTCTCTAAGAGAAAGATCTTCACCGTCCGGGACAAGACAAGAGCTGAACGAGAGGGAAGAAAAAGACTTCACTCTAAGGTTGGATGTTGGTAAGAAGAAGTAAAAGCAAACCGAGATGATAATAGAAGATATCATCCCAAGGCAGAACGCCATAAAAATAAACGTTTACCATGATCAATCCCACTAACAGACATTGTGTACGACGTAGGCATTAATTACTCCATAAATATTATATGTATTAAATGTCGTTTACAAACGATGTAATAGGAAGTTATATAATGGAGTAGTACGATATGGTAGGAAATATTGTATAAATAGAAATATAAAAAGATAGTGAAAGGGATACTTGATTACTAAATGAAATATACGCCTACTAGAGGCTTGAGGCATTGTCATACCTGAGGGAAGGATGATAGGCTCATGTTGATGTAGTTGTTCGACTGTCGAATGTACGAAAGACATAACATGACGCGCTGGCGAATAAGATAGTTTTTTTACCTATTTTTTACATCGAGGCAAACTATCGACATCCCTCTATGTACTCGAGCTCTCCCGCTTTACCCAAATGTATCTTAGTAAGCTGGTACCAAATTGATAGAGGTTGTTAATTACTCGATAATTATCTTTAGGCCAACATATTATTTTTTAAAGATATAGATTTCCTTTCTTTGACTAGTATAAGCTTTATTTGTAACATCATAATTATATATTTTAGTGAGATAACACCATAAGGTTGTCACTGATCTTCTCGACTCTAAAAAATTATGTAAATGATCGTTTGAATTTTTTAATGGAAACTAGGAGACTAGACAACCACTTAATCAACCAATGGTACCTCTTTATTATTTATTTTCAAGTTTACAGTTAAAATTTTATGTGAGACCTGTTGTAATTTTTTTGTATATTATTTATAAAATTCATTTCCTAGTTTTTTTATATTTTTAATACATCGAAGGAAACATCTACCACCATTGAGGACTTCTTTGTTGCAGAAATTGTTTTTGAAAGTATATTCGCACCCAAATCACAGCGAAAATGTTTGATAACAAATGAGTGTTGGATTTTTCATAAGAGCTCAAAAGTGATTGAATATGCTAAAGAAATCAGACATGTGTTTAATGAGATAAACCCAAATATAGAGAGTAAAATCACCATTATGTAAATTTTAATATCTAAAACCTCTTTGGTGGATACAAGAGAAGGTCTCCATGACTCATAATGTATAATATCAAATGGTGCAGTTTAAAAAAATACTTTTATGAAAAGGAAATGTTGAAAATATAGTGATTTGGAATATCTCATTCGGTATGAAGCTTTGGGAAATATTTAGGATTGATGTACACATAGTGCTTGAACTTTATCTTATCCAACACAATGAGACAAAAAAAATTATGGGCATATAAGAAGGTTCATTAGGCTTCATAGTCCCCTAAATTTTTCACCTTTTGGGGAGCATGAATATCTGACGTCTGCAAACACACAGCACTCCACATTATACCAGCTTCAACACTAGCTGGGTCAAACAGCCCATGGATAAATTTATATGAACTATCATATACAAATGGTCGTAACAGCAACAGAGCAGTCAAAAATTAAGTTGCGATAACGATGAATCCATAATTATCCACCAATTGATATACACCTATCAAATTGATTATTTTCACGAGGAGAACTACAAGAAAATTCCCCATACGAGGCTCTATATCTCTAGCTCTGGATATCATCAATATTGCGGAGTTGTCTGCCTATTATCCTGATCGTTATTACGGTAAATAAGAAGATATAAGTTTAAATGAGGATTTTTTAGAAAGATAAGGGAAGAGGAAAACTTAAAGTTATAAAGTCTAAGATAAAAGAAGAATAAAAACAGAGACTATCAAGAGCTTCATCATGAGAGAAAATTGAGATATTTAAGTAAAAATGATGAAGCGATAGGTGAAACCCCTATTTAAACAAGAAATAAGTCAACCTAAACCTTTGATTTAATTACCACCTCACGAAAGGTCTATATGGTTTTGCAGATGTGTTGTTGAGATTTGCTCACCTCCAATGGTTATAACAACCAAAGTTGAAATGGAAGCTGATGTAGATTATTTCTGATTGAGGGTAATTTAGTAAAATATTTTGAGAATTTATTGTTTATGTTGAAATGTAGAGAGATAATTAAGATGTGTGGTAGTATTAAATTATGATCACCCTCGTTAATGAAAGTAGTTGAACTATTTATACTTAATTAATGACCTATGGGCCTTTTGGGTCAGATTGTGGGCTTATGTCAAGTTTAAGAACCCATTAGCCTAAAATATTTAATGATCAACACCTTGCTTAGTCATGTTCCACTAATATTACCCTGTTCGGTATCTTATGATACTGGTTCAGTCCGAACTGCCCTTCCGATAGGGTTAAGAAGCAGTGTCAAAATTATCTGACCTCATCAGTATCCTGTTTAGGTCTTGCAAAGACTCTTTGGAAGAGCTAACTCACAAGAATAAAAATCAGCGCATTTCCAATGTGACCTTCCGATCTGTCTCTGTATCCGAACCGAAGATGTAGACTTTTTCTGTTAAGAATTTCAAGAGTCAACCTGATCGGAATTTGGTGGGACTAATTTTACCGTTAAGAATTTCAAGAGTCATTTTTCGACATGGGACACTTGTCAGGTTCTGGTTCGACTTCTTATCCGTTTTTCTCCTAGATTCTCGTACATACTAGGCTAAAACATTACTTATGGTGTAACCCCCATACTTTATAGCCCTTAATCATCACTTTAATCGGTTTGTCTTCTCTCGATAAACTCCCAATTTTCATAGTTATATAAATCGATTTTACTGTTCTATTGTCTCTAAGAACACAAATACTTTTAGAGAGAGAAAGTTTAATAATCTTTTTCAAATTGTGTCTGGGTAATTTATGTTCACAGCTAGAAACGCATTGGTAAAAGAAGGTTGGTTGAACTTGTCTGATCTAGAGAAAGCAAGAAACGTTGCGAGAGACGGAAGATTTGTTGCTGGTCTTCTTGCCTCTCCTGGTGAAGAAATCGATCAACCAAAAGCAAACACAGACCAAGGTTCATCATCATCGAAGACATCAAAGGTCAGAAAATTACCCTTTGTCCCAACCTTTTCTCCTCTTCAATCAGGGTCTTCTGTTCAAGAGTCTCAAAACCCCCTCCCTAAAGAAAAAACAGTTTCCAGTGTTAAGGAAACCTTCGCCTTTCATAGCCATAGGTTTGGATGTTGAGAAGTCTACTGAGAAGACCATCCATCGCTGAATAACTCTCCAATCCAAAGATAAATCCACCTCTAGATTTTTGAAACCTACTAGTTTAGAGACGATAAATCCCCTGATAGAAACTAAGCCATCCGAACAAAAATCCATTATAATAAAAGAAACCATGAAGGATAGTATAGAAGATAGTCTTTTTTAGGCGTCCGGACATATGAAGGACACCGCAGCAGATCGGAACACCAAGGTTAAGGTGGGCCTGCCCAATAGTGAGTCGCTTCCGGAGCGTCTGGAAGAGAAAGTGGGGCCAAACTTCCAGAAGGTAGCATGAAATACTTGATAGCCCTCCAAACTATTGCTTACGTGTACACCCATACTGTTGAGTTGGGTCGTATCTAAACAAAGTAGGGCTTCCCCGATTCTGTTAAGGTAAGAATCCCAATAACCCTAGAGACTCTGATGGACTGCAAGTCCCACGAGCTAGTAGTATACACCAAGGTGCTGAATTGGGGACTCCGGTTTCCTTTGGATCTAGAGATAGTCAGGTACTTTCACTTGATAAAGCTATGCCCAAGCCGGCTGAGTTTGAACGCATGGTACACTCTCATGGATGGCATAATGGCTTCAAGATTGTCAAACATCCCACTACCGATGAAGCTATTTGCTGTTGTGGCGAGCCTGTGCAAGAACCACCATATCCCCTTTTACCACTACAATATAGGGAACGACTACAAGGTAGTAAATGACTTACTAGAGTCCGAAAAACTATGAAGGACCTAATTCATGTTCATCAGTGGAGCATGAGAGAATTGGAAAAATATAAAAGCTAACTCTAATCCAAGCCAACTGATTCGTCGTTGGAAGAGTATATGTAACTTTTATTTATGTTTCCCTTAGTCTTTTAAATACTATGTGTTTATTTCGAACTCACTTGTATCTCCTTTCAGTTTTTTCGAAGAAGTTTTCGGACCATCTAGAGGCTGGCCAAAGCACATGTGCTACGTTAAACGCATGAGCTTAGGAGAAATGGGGGAATGGTTTCCACAACTGCTTTACCTCAGGGAACTTCATGAGGTCTCACATGTGGAATAGTACACAGAGAAGAGACCTCACCTGGGAACAACTGACCACTTCTCCTCCTGCAGATGTCATCCTGAAGAGAACTGAGGCTAAGGACGCCAAACTATATCTGCCTTCCAGAGTTAAAACCCCTAGCCATCTGGACAAGATGAAGAACAAGAGAAAGAAGAAAACCACAGCAGACCCACCTCAGCCAATTATCGAAGGGGTCAGTTCGGAGAATCAAGGAGGAATCAATGTTGCTCTGTTGGAGGCATTTAAAGTTACCGTGAAGAGGCTGGTGGATCAGGCGACCCACCACAGATTACAAAGAAGGATAAGAAGCGCAAGACAAGCATCGATGAAAAAGCTGCAAAGAAGAAGACAATTACTATCGGATCAGAGATAATTCTGCGTCCTTCTGAACTTCCTCCTCTGGTTCCTGCTGACCCTGCTCTTCAAAAGAAATTCCACCCAACCTTTATTCCAAACAGGCCATTATTGATGGAGGGGTAAATCTTGATGCTTTTTAGAATATTTATATGTGTTTTAATGATCTGGACAAAGATGACTTTACGGGTCCTTATCGTTCTGTCGATTCGGCCAATGATGTAACCCATAATGGTGAGACATACGTGATATCAAGCGAACAAGACACTCCGAGTCATGCCCTCTTAGGTTACATCCATCCAGTAGTTGACCTGGAAAGGCAAGTGAGGGATCAAACAACTACCATAATATCCATGATTACAGATAATCAAGGCTCGACGAACAGTCTCTCTACTGCTTAGCAAAGCGTAGAATCCTTGAAGAAGTAAAATAAGGATTTAGCTACCAAACTGCGCAAGTGAGAAGATGCTCAAAAAGATCTCCAGACTAAATACTCCGAACTGGAAACTTCTTCCTCCGATGAAATCAAAGCTCTGAAGGAGAAACTAGAAGCTAGAGACAAAGCTGTCAAGACTTTATCCGAGGATAAAGTTAACTTGGAGGATATTCTTAAGAAGAAGACAGAGGAGAATACATCTCTAGTAAAAAAGCAAGCCAAAGAGATAGTTGCTGGAATAGAGAAGTATGCCTCTGGAATGGTGGACTCTTTGGAGAAAAGAGATAATTGAATTAAATCTGATATGGTCTTACTCTTTCACGATTTCCTAAGAGGACTCTTAGTTCTTTTTGGAGATTTGTGGAATATGATGACCTTCCTTTCCATACAGTGGCTGATGGGGATAAGCACAACTACTCAAGTGGAGAAGATTCTGAAGATAACGAACGAGTTGGTGAGAGTTCAAGTGCTCAACTCAAAAGTCCGAAGAAAGGGGATGATGATGAAAAAACCGAAGGAACAAGCCCTAAGGTTATATTGTTATGCTGTGTTTTTTTTGTTAAAAAATTGAAGTCCTTGGATGGCTAAGGCATCTTATTTTGTTGTTTATTTAATTTATGTTCTTTGAAATTTAAAGTCCTTGAATGGTCAAGGCATTTATAAACCATGGATCGAGTTTATTCCGATCAGACTTCAATATCATATTTCCCTTTGTGTGAATTTTGTTTAACTCTTCATTGCTAAAGTTTAAATAACCTTCAATATTTCAGATTTGTTAAGTAAGTGTATTAAATGATTCTGATCAAATATGTTTGATAAATATGATCAAGTATTTAACATATCAGATCACCTCAAAGATGTTTGATAGACGGGGTGTTTAATAAGTATTTAATATCCGACCACCTCACGCTATGATTAAGTCAAGAAGAATTTAACACCAGACTTTTAAAGAAGGCATAAGATATTATTGAAAAAATCGGACACCTCATTAAAACTCCCCGCGCCACCAGGGTAGGAAATAGTATGCCCCCATAATATTTACATTGACATTCAAAAAGTAAATATTTATAAGAGAGTTCTATTCTAAGTATAACCTGAGATGTTCAACGTTCCATGAGTGCTTTAGTGTTCTCCCCTCCTTGTCTTGAAGTCTGTATGTTCATGGTTTGACTTTCCCACATACCATATAAGGACCTTCCCAATTCGGAGTCAGCTTCCCGAACTGTTTTTCCTTGGTGTGTAAAAATAATCTTCTTAAGACTTTGTCACCCAATTGAAAATCTCTTCTTTTAAATTTGGAAGAAAATCTGCTACTCATCAAACCTTGGTAATGTGTCGTTCTTAAATGCGCTTTAACTCTTCTTTCTTCAATCAAATCCAATTGATTCCTGACTGCCATATCATTTTCATGTCCGGAATAGTTTTGGATTTTGTAATATGGTAAAGTAGTTTCTATGGGAGTGATTGCATCCATCCCATAAATGAGTGCAAAAGGATATTCTTGTGTAGCGACCCGAGGAGTAGTTCGGTAAGCCTACAATACTTCTTGTAGTTAACTTGGCCACTTTCTTGCAACTCTCTCAAGATTTTTCTTCAGCCCGGAAAAGATTGTCTGATTAGCAACTTCAACTTGTCCATTTTATTGAGGGTGGAAAGGAGAAGAAAAGCAGTGTTGAATTCTTCTGGAGGTGCAGAACATTTCCATGTATTTGTTATCGAATTGTGGCTCATTATCTATGGTGATGTTTCGGGGAACCCCAAATCTACAACATATATTAGATAAAATGAATTTAATAATTGCCTTAGAAGTGGTTCCAGCTAAATAAGCTCCCTTTATCCACTTAGAGAAATATTCAATAGAAAATATGATTGTTCGATATCCACCGGATTCCATGGGAAGAGGCCCAACCAGATCCAACCCCCATTTATCAAAGGGTATCGGTTCAGATATGGATTCCATAGGAACTGCTGGCAGGTGAATTTCATTTCCCTATATCTAGAAAATATTATACTTCTTTACCATATCTTTGGCATCTGCCATTATGGTTGGCCAGTAGTATACTGCTAATAAGACTCTCCTGGTTAGGGCTTTGTAGCCACAGTGTACAGAACCTTCACCATCATGCAGTTCAGACAACACAACTTGAGATTCTTCAAATCCTAAGCAACGCAAAAGGGGTCTGCTGAAAGATTTTTTGTAAAGAATTTCCCTTAATACTAAGAAACCACGAGCCTTATGCTTAACTTTCTTAGTCATGCCTTTGTCCGAAGGCAAAATCCCATCGGAAATAAATTGAAGAATATCATACCTCAACTCCTTGGGTTGAATGGTTACTATGCTCATACTTTCTTCATTTTTTTACCTTTTTCTTGGCCCGTCTGTATTGATGGACATTCTAACATCAGAATTCAAGGGTAAGATTTAGAATAAGCTAGGGTTTCCAAAGAGTCTGCTACAGTATTCTTCGATCTAGGGATGTGTTCATAGTGGATACTCTTGAGGCTTGCAACAGCTTCTCTCAAAATAAGCAAGTATTTTATCAACTGTTCTTTCTTTGCTTCAGATTGTCCTTGAGCATGGTGAATAAGTAGTTGGGAGTCACTCATTAATCGGACTCTTCTGGCCCTACATATAAGAGCTAGCTTAAGACCAGCTATAGCTGCTTCATATTCAGATTCATTGTTAAAATCTCTAAAACCAAAACATATAGCCTGGTACATAGTATCACCATAGGGAGATGTTAAACAAATTCCAACCCCACATCCCATAGTACTAGATCCACCATCAGTTAAGACTACCCATTCTTTCTTAGACTGGTTTTTTAGTATCTGTCCGGGGGATCTATCAACATGAAATTCTACCAAGAAGTCAGCCACTGACTGGGCTTTAATCACTGTAAGGGGCGCAAAGTCAATATCGTAATCACCCAGCTCAACTGACCACTTGGTCATTATGCTTGATACATCAACTTTTTGAAGAACACTCTTTAAGAGAAAAGATGTTCGAACGACAATTGAATGAGCTTGGAAGTACGGTCTCATTTTTCTTGCTGTAATTACCAAGGCCAATGCTAGTTTTTCTAACTTCAAATATCGTCTTTCAGCATCCAACAGACTTTTGCTAATGTAATACACCGAACGAAGGTAATTATCCACCTCTCTTACTAGCACAAAACTTATGGCATACTCTGATACAACTTAGTATATATAAAGCTTTTCCTCCCGAACAGGTGTAAAGAGAGTCTTGGGTGAAGACAAATGTTTCTTGATTTCAAGAAATGCTTGATCAGACTATGGAGACCAATTAAAGTCTTTGGCATTCCTTAACACCTGGAAAAATGGAGCACATTTGTTTGATGATCTTGAAATAAACTTGTTGACCGCATGTAATCGTCCGGTCAGTCTTTGAACTTCGTTGGTGCTCCGAGGAGGATCCATAGCTAATATAGCATTTAGCTGATCCGGATCAGGTTGAATTCCTTTTTCATTTATTATATAACCTAAGAATTTTCCAGATCGGACCCCAAAAACACACTTTTCAGGGTTTAACTTCAAGTTCATAGCCTTTAAGTTGGAAAACGTTTCTTGAAGGTCAGATATATGCGCATCTTCCTCAATGTATTTTACCATCATGTCATCTATATAAACTTCCATATTTCTGCCAATCTGACTAACAAAGGCTTTATTTACTAACCTTTGATAGGTGTCCCCAACATTTTTCAATCTGAACGACATCACCTTATAACAATGAAGACCTCTGTGCGTAATTAAAATGGTGTGGTCTTGATCCTTTGGATCTACTTGTATCTAGTTGTATCCCGAAAACGCATCCATGAAAGACAACAATATATTCCTAGAAGTAGATCCACCAACTGATATATCCTGGGAGCAGGATAAGGATCCTTGGGGGAATGCCATATTAAGATCAGTAAATTCGATACACATGTGCCATTTGCCATTCTTTTTCTTGACCAAGACAGGGTTGGCAGTCCATAAAGGGTATTGAGACTCTTTTATGTGGCCCATCTTGGTCAGACGATCAACTTTTTGAACAATCGCATCTGCTTTTTCTTTATAGAAAAACCTTCTTCTTTGTACAACTGGCGCAACATCAGTCTGTATGGACAACTTATGAAAAATTATATCAGCTGGCAATCCGGTAACATCATCATTGCACCAAGCATATACATGTTGATTACTCATTAAAAAACGACATGTGTTTCAAACTTGGCGCCAACTTGGTACCAATTTTAAATATTGATGGACCGTAGAGACCTTTTAACTGCTGCGGACAACACCTACTTGTCCCTGAACAACGTATTTCAAATATTGATGGACCGTAGAGACCACATCATGCATTCTGGAGAGCCAAGACCTCTCAAATATTTCATTATAAGATGTTGGGCAATCCATCACAACAAACAATACTCTCACCATGTTCTTAAAAGGTCCCTTGCCCAACAATACTTCTTCTTCAAATTCCCCGATCACATCTGCAGAACTCCTTGTGAAGCCCACGATGATTATGTTCGAACATTGTATAACCGAAGGGTTTCTCATTTGTTTATAGGAGCTTAAAAACAAGATGTTTGCCGAACTGCCTGTGTCAATCAGGATTCGACGTATTATTATTTCCCCCTATTGATGCCCCTATTACCACATCATCTTCACGAGGCCCTGCAATATCTCTTAGGTCATCCTCATCGAAAACTATAAAAGGAGATGGAGTTTGATACATATGTGTAGACATTCCTACATCCAACTAGGTGACCAAATTGTGAACATGGCTCTTCCTTGAATAACTAGAAGATGTAGTCGCAGTGTCCCCTCTAAAGATAGTTAAAGATTCAAAGTATTTAACTAAACCAAATACAATAGTAGTCTTGTCTGTTATTATCCCCACCCGATTCCGACTTGGATCCAGATCAAGGTACTCAGAGTCTATATCAAACCTTTCAGTAATCACCATAGCATCTTCCTGTGAAGACATTCCAGGATTGCTTGAAGGAGTAGTTCCGGGAGTGTTGGCATTGGATTGTGTATTATCCGGTCTGATCCTTCTTGTTTTTTGACATAGGCCCCCAACTTATCCCTCTAAATGAGGTTCTGGACCTCTTTCTTCAAGGCTATACAATCATGGGTATCATGCCCTATGTCATTATAGTACTTGCAGAAGCAGGTACTCCGGTTTTCCCTGGAGGACTGGAATACTGCTGGTTTTCTAAAGTGTACTTTGCTTTTAGTTTTATCATATATTGTAGCCACACTTTCCCCCAACTCAGGTTGAACCCATGGTCCCCTCTTGTTTCTGACCTGTTGGTTCTGATTTTGGTTTGAATGATTCTGCCTTGATCGGTTAGATCCTTATCCAGTCTCCTTTCATATGTAACCGGGCTGATTGGCAGCTTGAGGTGTTGATGTTGTAGTGGTGGACCTTATCTGGCGAGGCACCCTGGAATTTTTAGTATCCTCGATATTTATTTATTTCCCCACCTGATTTAACAACCCCTCAAAAGTCATAGCCTTCTTCCAGGTTACTGAATCAGCCAAGTTGCCCAGATTCAAACCCTGCCTGAGCGAAGAAATCGCAACTTGTTCAAAAAAATTTACTAACCTGTTCTTCGTATTCACAAACCTGTTGATGTATTCCTTTAGAGACTCATTTGGTTCATGAGCACAATGGATGATGGTATCTCTATTACCCTTAAGCTCCTTGCTTCCAACAAACTGTCTCCGGAAAGCAACCCAAAATATATCAAATTTTTTAATAGATATCTATTGGAGACTATTATACCACTTGAGGGCACTTCCCATGAAGGTTTGGGAGAAGGCCTGGCACAAAAATCTGTCATTGTCATCAAAGTTCATCATAAAGTTCTTAAACTGCTCCACATGGTTGTCCCAATCTTTTCTCCCATCATATTTCTCCATCTTAGAGTTATCAAACCTTTTGGGAAGGTGTCCGAAGAGTATTTTCGCAGATAAAGGCGATTTCCTACAGTTCTTGTTACGGCTAAAAACATTATCTTCATTTGGAGTAGCAAAAATACCTGGTTCGGACTGGAAAGCAAAGGGATCAATCAGCAAACGGTCAATGTGCTGATCAACTGAACTGTGTACCTTCCCATGTTGTTTCTTAAGCCTGTCATGCCTATCTCTTTTTCTTGAATGTTTTTTAGTCAGCCTCATTTTCTTTTTCGACCGCTCTTCATCACTACTGGAGGAAACTAACTCTTCAAGTTTGCCTCATTAGATGAGTTGCTGGAGGATTCCGATGTAGAGCCTCCACATGTTTAGATTGATGCGTTTTCTTGGAGCTAAGATGAGTCTTTATGGACTGCTCATTCACTCTAGGATTGTCAGTATGGTGAAGCACCGACACACCAATTTTTCTTTAACCCATTTCTCTGCTTGTTTTAGCGCTCTCAACGCCTCTATCTCAGCCCTCAATTGATCGCGCTCCTCGATAGTGTATTAATTATTTTCCTTTGCAACTTCCACCTCGATAGTAAAGTGTTTTGAGAATTTATTGTTTAAGATGAAATGTAGAGAGATAATTAAGGTGTGTGCTAGTATTAAATTCTGATCACCCTCATTAATGAAATTAGTTGGGATATTTATACTTAATTAATGACCTATGGGCCTTTCGAGTCAGATTGTGGGCTTGGGTCAAGTTTAAGAACCTATTAGCCCAAAATATGAAATAACCAACACCTTGCTTAGTCATGTTCCACTAATATTACCCTGTTCGGTATCTTATGATACTGGTTCAGTCCGAACTGCCCTTCTGATAGGGTTTAGCAGCAGTGTCAAAATTATCTAGACCTCATCAAAAGCAACAACGGTTGTCATGTTAATATTATTTCCCCCATTTCAGTCGCACGTGCTAAAGAACTATTTCATTCTCCGACTTATGGTAATCATACTTCTAGTTATCATAATTAACCCTATAACAAAAACTTTTGGCATATTATTTTCACATAAAATGTTAGAGCTTCGACTCTCCAAAGGTTCACATGACTAGTCATATTTTAGCAAATGTATTACAATCCACTCGTGCTTGAGATCGCGATAATAAAAACTCTTGGAATGTATATTTGGAGATTCGACTTTCAATTTTAATATTTTCTTCATAATTAAAAAGGACTATGATGTATGTTTACATACCTTTATAGGCAAAACAAAACTAATTTCAAATCATTTTTTTCAACTTCCAGCAAATTCGAGTCCGGTTGTAAACCCTAACCCGAAGCTATAATCCTCTCTCGATTTTTTCGTAAGGATTGGGGGTTACTAATAATGTCATAAGTTGTAAAGGTTTAGCTCATTAGGCCTGAGCCTATAAATAAGACCTTAGATGTATTTTATCATAAATAAAACTGAAATAGGTTTTAAATGGAAGTTATAAGTAATAAAGGCATCAAGGTTACATGTTGTAAGATAAAATTCATAAGGAATCCTCGCATAACATCTCGTCTATAAGTAAAACCGAAATCCTCAATATTAAGGGTTTATATTTTTATGTCTAGCTTTATGCCATGCTCCAAGTCTTCCTACTTTTTAGTAGAGCTGTTATTGGGCCTCCTAACCCGATAACCCGCCCGGGACCGGTCCGATAAAATCGGCCCGAGACCGGTCCGAATAATTTAGGGGGCGGGTTGGGGGCCAAAAATTTAGCCCGATTTTCTTACCGGTCTGGACCGGTCCGCCCGGTTACCAGACCGATATGGGATGTATATAAAAAAAAATTCCCTAACACAACACAGACTCGCAGACCTCTCTCTGTAACTCAGTAAGCTAGTAACGAAGATTACAGGACCTCTCTCTTTACTTCAGTCTTCCCCTTGACCCCTTCTATCGAAGTTCTGGTGTTCCAGGTACATGATTTCTTGCTTCAATCTGTACCGCATCATAAATGGTTCGAAAGTTATCGAAATATGGATTTGGTTTATGTATGATTAGTTGTCTAGTGATATTGTTCATGAAATGTAGAATGCTTGAATCATTTTCAAGTTTCTTCACTTTAATGCATGTTTTGATTCGATTGGAGTGTTGTTGATCTGTTAAATGTTGTGATTTAGGAATTAGGGTTGAATGAGTATGTTTATAGAGGTCTAATATTCTTTTCTGGTTGATTTGGGTTATATAGATTCAAAGCTCTGTCATTATTACTTACTTTATCTGCAATCATATCCTGCATTAATAAAGGGAGACCTTTTACTTAAGATTAGGGATGTTGTTTTGATCTACAGCCAAAAATAAAAGTCAAAAGGCGGGGGGCTATTCCAACATACATTTCATCCTGAGCTAGAAGAGACAGACGCAGATAGCTTGCTGGATATCCTGAAGCAAAGAAGGGATGATAGTGTAACTATTCCAACATACATTTCATCGGTAATATATTAAATAAACTTTCTGCAGTGGGGCTTCAGTAATTAAAAGTTTAGTTTATGACTGGCATATTAGACAGCCACAGTTTTTACACCCTCAAGCATTGAAGATCAAATTTTTGGTCTGGATGCTAGCCATCTAGGTGCTAAATACAACTGTAGATTTTAGAGAAAACACTTTTGACGTAAAATCTGTTTAGACCATACCACAGTGTACTATACAATATTGTATAACTGTATTGATAACAGCGATATTAATGATGCATCATAATTTTATCCACGTCAAGTTGAAATAAGTCTCGAAAAGGTGGATGGGAAAAGTTAAAATGATAATTTTCTTGGCTCGTTTTCCTTCAAATCTTTATCCAGGCAACAGTAAAATTGAGAGCGAAGAGAATAGGGACAGTGGATGGGAAGTTATATGTGGGAACAGCTGAGAAAATACCACCCTCTGAACTCATCGATACAACTAGAGCAGGAGATGCTTTTATTGGCGCTGTGCTCTACGGTATGTGCTATGCAGTCGTACATTAATGATCACTTCACCAACAGTTGAAACATAAAGAAAAAACTTCCATATTTGAAAGCTAGGATATTTTAATTAATATGGAAGAATAAATGTAGGAAATGTTTTCATGTTTTCATATTTTGTACAGAAGCTTATCTTCCTACACTAAAAATGACAAGAATTGGATAAAGAGGCAAAAGTATAAAAAACATTATGAGTGCATATACCATACATGAACACATTTGGAGATATTGCATCGGGAAATTCAACGATGTAGATTACAAGTACGTTTTATTTAACTCGGTATGTTTTATTTAACTCGTTTTTTATACTTGGAAGTTCCTTAAAAGGGGTTTTTATGTTTTTTCTGTGAAGTGGGTTTTTGAATTCTGTGAAGTGGGTTTTTAAGATTTAAATTGCATATGCCTCGTGCTTATCGTCTGATTCTGACTGAGAATATTCAGAGTGTGTTTGGGTCATTAAGAACTGATAACCAAGGAAATCATCAAATTGCAATGGTGGATGATGTATTTTATTGGATGAGCTCTCTCTTTTCAGTTTAGCCTCCTTTAAATATAACTCTGGATCCTGTGCGTGAAACCCATTGTACATATGCTCTTCACTTAAAACTCTCTGTTGTGCAAGATACTCATGGAGAGGTACTGAAGTTTCTCCAGGAGTTACATAATTGGAAGGATGAGATTCAAACCCATGCTGCAATGGTGCTGATAAATGAGAGGTATTTTTTGCACCCATTTGGGAAAATGTCTCCATAGAAACTGGAGCAGATGGTCGTTTTTCAGTCAGAATCAGACGATAAGTACTACATTACTTCTGCAATTTAAAAAGGGTTTATGATGTTTTTTCTGGGTGGTTTTACAGATATACTTATGTAAGTTGTAACCTACACAGTCACTGATGGTTTAACAAAGATATAAGCATAAACCCATTTTTTTGTTAGAATTAGAGAGTGATTATTTGAGATTAGTGTTAAGCATAATGGCGAAGCATTGAATGAATTTGCCATATTATTTTGTTGATAATTTCGTTGATAATTTGAATTTGCCATCTCTGCCTCACCTCATCTGAATTTATTTGTTTGCCAGGATGAACCATTATCACGTGAGACACTATAACATGGACAAGAACACGCTCAAAACAAGTTATACCGTGGATGTAACAAGATGTTTATGTGTTTGTTTAGTGTTGGAATACAATGATTTTGTCTTGTTTATTCTCTTGTTTATGTCTGTTATTTTTTACTTTCAAATGCAACTTATTATGTTTTATGTTTAACTGTAAGTGATGAGTAATTTAGTCTTTAGAATAAGCTTTGTTCTTGGTTTGTTTTCGGCTACTTTAAGTTTTAAAATAAAACTAGGTTTTTTTGTCTATCGGTCCGGGCCAGACCGGTCCGGGCCATACCGGTCCATTAGCTTACCGGGTTGGTCTCGGGTCATAAAATTGGCTCTCTTGGCATATCGGTCCGGGCCAGACCGGTTCGTTACCTTACCGGATCGGTCTCGGGTCATCAAAACTGGCTCCCTTGGTTTTTCGGTCCGGGCTGGACCGGCCTGGTATCTTAACGGGCCAGTCTCGATCCAGTCGAAACCCGGTCCGACCCGACCCGGTAACAGCTCTACTTTTTAGGCACATGTTTGGTATCATCCTTACATTTATTATTTCACTTTTTTTATCACGGTAACGCACTTTTTTCATCATCCTGACCTACTTTTTAACTAATCTCCAACACTCCTTATATTCTCTTTTCACCACTTATGACTATCACTATTTGACTAGAGTGAACTTTCTACGAAAATACATCATGACTAATAAATTAGAATATTTTTTATACCTTATATTCAAACTCATTAAACTTATAAAAATAGATTGAATTGAATTTAGTTATCAAAACTAATTAAAAACTTATGATATATATTGAAAAATACAACAAATATTTCCGATAACTTTTTGGTATATTTTTTAAGACTCGTCAACAATATTTGAATTTCATTATTATAAACTTTGATATATATATAATTAATAAAATAAGGTAAAAGGTGAATTTTTGTATAAATACATTAATATTTTGTCAAAATTAATAAAATATCATACATATCAATTAATATATAAAATTAATATTCTTAATATCCACATAAATACATTAATATTTTGTCAAAATTAATAAAATAATTTTATTTGAACTTTTTTAGCAAGTTGCCTTCTATTAGAAGTTAACAATTTTAACACTAAATTAATCGTTTTAATTTTTTTTATATTATCATATATATTTAAGTTGTGTATGGTGATAAACACAGGAAAATAAATTTTCTTAGGAATATGGGTATTAGATCACGGTCTTATTAAGGATCCATAGAATAGATCATTCACCTTGAGCATACCTCTTGGTTTATCATGTTCGACATTTGAGAATTTCACCCACATCGCGTTCTGAATGGGTCTGAAGCTATGATACCATTTGTTAGAAATTTCTCTGTATATAAATATGAATAATCTGATCTCTACACTACTATGATATTATCCATTTTGGGCCCCAATGTCCGCACGAATTTGCTTTTGGTCCACTTCCAAAAGACCTCATACAAGTTGAGATATGTTCTTACTTATATACCATTAACCGTTTCCATGTCAAAACGTTGTTGGAATTTGATCGCACCTAAAAGTGTTGTTTGGATACAATTTATATATATATATATATATATATATATATATAATATGTTAAATTTTGAAAACAAAAGATAAAAAATAGAGATATAAAAATTTAAATATCATATGTGAAATTTAAACTACAATAGAAAAGATTATATTTGTAATAATAATTGGATTGATCAATTGTTTATGGAATTTACGATTGTAATATGAAAAACTAAGTTGATCAAAATTAATTTAATATTTTTAGATTTTCAAATTTGTTAGATTTAAATTATATTGGAAAATAAAACTAACATTTTAGTTGTGTTTATGACAAAAAAAACTATCGTTGTATTTCTGTTTTTTTATTAATTGCTTTTTTACTTACATCTTTATTAATTTATGACTCTATATATGTAATTTTGTCAATTTTGTTTTCTTAAATATTAATTTTACTTTCTTTAGCATGCCGTTTATAGTTGATTATAAAGTTTTACATGAATGAGCTAGTTAGACGAGCATATAAAATAAATATGATCTTATATGTGAGGGTTGCAAATCTTTATTACAATTTTAAACATTTTAACTTATAATACAATGAGATTTTTTTTACATATGAGAAAACCTACAAATAATTTATTAATCTTATATTCTAAATCATCCGCTCATAATTTCTTACTTAAAATTCTCAAAATTTTTGAAGTTTTAAGCAAACTTTTATAAAGGTAAAATACGGCCTCATGATAGAAATAACTAATTTATATCGAGTTATGTTCTTACAAGTTTATAATGTTTATTTTTTCATGTTAGATAAAAGGAAAATTTCGTAGTTAAGATTTTATAAATTTCCAAATTTTGAGTTTCTTTATAACCTAAGAGTCGATCATATGATGCATTAACAATTATAACTTTCAAAAAAATACGATCCTACAACTGGAAACATTATATTAACATTTTTTACCACAAAAAAAGATGAGACCTTCGAACGACTAAATTCGATTAATAAAAAAAAGGAAAAATTTAAAACCTTTAAAAGATGAAAAATGCAATATGTGACAAGTCGATCATTTAAGGAGTCGTATTATAACATATAAATGTGGGGTATTTATACAAAAAAAAAATTATAGCCTAAGAGCCACATTCTCTTACAACTCCCAATGAGGGAAATGTAACTTGTTTGTTTATAATCCTAATTTTATGATTTGTTGCTAACAACCCTGATATGATTCCTTCTATACAACCAGCACAATATATACATTACTAGGTCATAGTGAACATCATTGGGTAACCTTCGATCAAAGTTAACATTAGAGATTAAATTGTCGATGAGCGGTTGCTCTAATATTTTTGAATTGATTCGTTGAATTAAGGTTAGTTTGATTCAAATTTGGGAAAATAATTCTTGTCATCAAACAAATCTTAAATCAATCAAAAAATCCCAAAACTATTACATACAATAATTCATTAAAAATAATTTAAAACACATAGTCATGCTTTAATCAAGAACAAATAACCATATCATGCTTTTAATACAATTCATAAATTCATATCCTAATCAAGTCCAATTAAACATTCAATTCCAATTGGCATAGATTGTTTACACTGAGAAAAAACATGCATGATTCAATAATAGATATACACATATTTATTCAACGAATCATTAGAGAATTTTATTGGCTCTAATACCAATCGATGAATAATAAATGAAATCAAAACGCGGAAAAAATAATAAACCCTTTTATGATTTTACTACATAATAAATAGATAATACTTACTGCTTTGCTTATTGCTGCTATTCATTATCTGATTTTGGTATTCTACAACTCTTTCGATTAACTTCAAGACTTGTTCACAACCAATAAGATGACAACTATATTGTGTTTTGATTTTATTTGGATTTCATTGAAGGAATACATAACTCATAAGCCTGAATTGTATAGACGATTACAACTTAAAACCCAAAATTGTAAAAGCCCATTAACCTTAGTAGTTCACGATTAAGGGTTGAGATTTGAGCCATTTCCTTCACAGTTCCCAAATTCAATATGTTTACCACATTTAGGTCTATAACACTTTCTTTGTCTATAGGTCCAATACAATTAATTTTATTACTTTTAATATTAGACTACCGGAAAACAATATCCACATATATATATATACACACACACACGTGTATAGGTCTTTAAACATTCCAACACTTAAACCAAGTTACATAGATTTTAAATTTCTTAAAACAATGCAATAAACAAGAAATGATAAATTTTGGATTTTTTAAAATAAAATATGATAGATTTTGAATTTATTTAAAGAAGACAATATAGATTTTAAATTTCTTGAAACAAGGATGGATAAATTTTAGATTTCTTAAAACAAGATATAATATATTTCAAATTTTGTAAAACAAGGAATATAGATTTTAAATTTTTTAAAACTAAACTAGATAGATTTTGGATTTCTTTAAACGAGACTATAAATTTTAAAGTTATGGGTTAAGAATTTTTTAAAACAAGCATTATATATTTTGGGTTTATTTAAACGATGCACGATAGATTTTAGATTTTTTTAAAACAAATGATAATAAAATTTTGCTTCTTTTAGAACAAGCCATTATAAACTTCAGATTTCTTAAAAGATGCAAGATAAATTTTGACTTTTTTTAAGAAAACAAAGCATAACATTTCCTATGCTTTTCAGTTGTCTCGTGTCGGTCCCTTCTTTTACCTATGTAATAAACATGTCCTCCTTGTTTTGAAAAGCGTAACACATTATTTGACCTTTTTACTTTTACCTACCTTTATTGACCTTATGTTATAACCCAAACCTGGCTCAATTTATAAAAATCCAACCCAAGCCCTAATTTATTAATTAAAACTGGTCCATCATAATCTAACCCAAAATTAAATTACCCAACCCACAACTCACCCTCTCTGGTCTCTCCATTAACCCGAGTTATCCAACAAAATTTCTAAATCTAATCCCAAATCAAATTCTCCCTAAATCTATTGTCATAGCCCCAATTTATTTCCTAATTCAGAAACTCAAATCCTGCAACACGTTGCTTCCCTAACTCCATCATTCGTCTCAACTTCAAACCTCCCTAACTCCATCATTCGACTCAACTTCAAACCTTTTTCTCTATTGCAAATAATCGAACCCCCTAATCAGGTTGCTCGAACTCGAACTACTGTATTCAGTGGCTAGATACAGATACAATTTGAAAAAAATCCAGATTATATACAAGTGTGTATATATATTTAAATTAGATATTTTTAATGTGTTTCACAAGTCTATCTTGAATTACAGGTTACATAACATGTGTATTAACAAAATTTCCAGATTATATACATATATTAACAATAAAATAAGAAACACAATATACTAAATTTCCAGATTATTAACAACAATGTACCAAATTAACTTTGTGATTCAAGATAAGAAATCAGTTTCATCAAATTTTCAGACATTTTTTTCAATTGATGAAGTTAGTATATACAAAAACTACAATACCCAGTCTCCAAATAAATTTTTTAAATTTACAAATATAAAAACACACACCACTAAACCTAATACAATTAAATAGACATTAAGAACCCTAATAGTTATCTTCTTCCAATGACATTCAGCTTCCAATCTTCCAATTTTCTTCAGTAAGCAATTAATTATGACATTTAAGTTAACGTCGAGAAGAGATCATTTTGGATTAGGGTTCAGTAACGGGTTTAGGTTAGAATGAGAGAATAAAAAATCAAATTGGGGCTAAAAGAAGCTTATGCTTTAGGTTTGAATCAGATAAGGACAAATAAATGATTTTGGGTTTAGGAAGTTGGAACGATTTCAGGTTACATTAAATATAAAGCTGAAAAAATTAGGGTTAATGAATGTGGGAGGCAGGTGGTGGGTCAAGTAATTTAATTTCGGGTTAGATTATGATGGACCAGTTTTAATTTATAAAATAGAGTTTTGGTTGAGTTTTTATGACATTAGATCGGGTTTGGATGATAACTTAAGGTTATAAAGGTTTATAAAAACAAAAATATTAAATAATATTTTTACTGCTTCCATATTAGAGTCCTACATGGATGTCGATGTAGAAAATCAAAAGATATTTAAAAACATAAAACTAGTTTGGAAAAAAAAATTGTTATACTTTTTAAAACAAAAGAGATATGTTTATTACAAAGATAAAAGAAGAAAAAATATAAAATATATATGTAAGAACACCCCTATATAAAAATAATGTCAGATATTTCAATCATATAAAAAAGAATAATCTAAATTATGGTACTATATCGAGACACATGATACAAATGTAAATATAAATCATCCAAAAAATGGTATCATAGATAAGAAGATATGAGATATTTAAACCATGTAAAAAAATTATTCGGATGATCCCAAATCCAGTTCAACTCAAACAAACACAAATTTTGAATTAATGAGGACACAACAACTCTTGTATCTGGATAAAACTTTCACTCTCAAGATTTATCCTATCATTTGAACAGTATATCCTATAAAGAACCAAGTATTGAGACATAAAAGAATGGTAGCGAATAAGATGTTTGTTCGACAAATGAAAATAAATTAACTTTAAAATTAAAAAGTTAAAGATATTACATGTTCTATCTATCAAGTAAAAATATATACCTGGTAATGATGCGTTTTCATGAATTGACTCCCAGCTACCACTTTTTGGGCCTATTTGTTTGCATATATTTATCTAAAAATACTTCAAATCTGCAAATTTACACATATAATGCAGAAAAATATTCTTTTGTTGAGTGTCAAATAATTTCTAAAAAAACAAAGGATTTTGAAAATATTGTAAGGGTAAATTCTGAAGCAAAAATTCTCTAAGTTGGAAATTTCTATCTTCGAAAAACTACAAGCTTTCAGCAGCTCCTAATCAATTGAGATCTACGTCGACTTAACAAGTGTGCTAGGACGCAGATAATAGCTAGTTCTTTCACTCACCATCCTCGACCACCTGCAAAGCTGAATACATGCAGTGGTAACAACAAATGATAAAATAACCATCATAACTAGAGCTATTAATGATTACGAGAACGGATCGTAACCGAACCAATAAGAACTGGACCGAGAACCTGATCAAAGTTTAACGGTCCAGTTTGCGGTTTCATTTTAAAAACCAAGATCGATAAAAAACTAAAACAATAAAACGATTCAGATCCAAACTGATAAAGCCGATAAATCGATTACTTAATATAATCTATTAAAATTTGTTTAGGCCATATAGATACCAAATGTTTTCACAATTTCAAGTTTACCATAATTCATTTAGTAATCTAAGATATATGAATCATCAACCACCGTCTCGGTCGTCGATAATGAGCGTCACACTCCTCTCATCGGTCGTGGCATCGTTCTCCTCGAGGACATGGACTTGAATCTCATCGTCGACAACACTAATCAATGTTGTTATCGTTGGATTTTGAAGAAGAGAAAGACGATGAAGATGAGTGGTGTTTTATCCAACCAATAATATTTTTGTAATGATATATAGAATACTACTATAAAATGGAAATCAACATCAGAGTTCTGATACTAAACATAATGCGGCTATGGTGATTCTGATTTCTACATCGTACAATTCTGATCGACAATTTTCCTTTCGGCAGTCGAACCAAAAACCCTTCAGAATCTTTGTTTAGGATAAAATTTATTCAAATCCCCGTGAGTTGTTATAGAATTTTATGCTGTCAATCTCTGAAAGTAGTTATGTAGGCTGAACTTATAGAACTTTTTCAAGTAGTGGGCCATCCGAAGTGTTGGGACCGAAGCAAGGAAAAAAATAAAATAAACGATAAAATAAGAGCCTATGTGGGTGGAAGACGATATGAAATAGTGTTGAGGACCATACAAAGACGTTGCGTATATTGTTTACTTAATTATTTTTTACGGCCAACTGCACATACGGGGTCTCAAGTAACCTTTCTATCTTGGTTGTGGCCATAAGGAAAATGAACCTTGGTATGAAAATAAATGGTGTGAAATTCTTTTTCTTTAGTTACCGAAGGGCCTGATCAGTCGTTTCACGGCTTGGAATTGATGGTGCATAATGCTGCATTAGTATATGAAGGAGATGCAGATGCGAATGACAAACTACGGGAGGAGAGGATGACAAGCAATTTTTTGCGAGAAAGATTAAGGGATAAGGTTAACGATGAGAAGAAAGCTAAGGTGGAATATGCTACTGAAGAGGCATTGAAGAAACACGTAGAGCTAGAGTTGAATAAATTTATCGGTCCATGAGTTAATGATGGAGCAACTCGCTCGGAGTGTCACGATTTTGAAGGTCCAGTTGGAAGAGTGCAAGGCCAAGTTAACGGCAACCAACAAATTATTGGTTGCAGAATATGTGGGGTGAACCACATACCAGCTAGAGTTTGAGAGTAAACTAGTTGGACTTGATGCTGAAAAAACTTATGTGAAAGTTAAATTTGTCGTTATCATTCAATGACGTGCAATTTTTGTTAGTATTTATTTTATTCACCCTATGACTAATAATCAATCAAAATATCTAGCTTACATTTTGTTAGCAAACATGCAACGTTTTTCTAACTAATTGAAAATTATATATGTACCGATAACAAATTTTTATCGTTTTGTGTATTTAATATTTTTAGATATTGTTTAACTATTAAAATATATAGTTGATTTTTGAAATAAAAAATAACCTTTATTGATATAAAATTGTGATGAGTTACATATTTGGCAGAATACCAAATGTGAATCCAATAAATCCCACATTGGATTTAACTATAGGCTAATTCTATTAATATACAATTTTATGGTCTTCTAATAGTTCAATATTCTTCAATTATAGATGAAGCTTATTCAGTGATTGATAGACTAATACCAAAATTTTATTTGCAGATAGGATTCAATTCCCGCTCTAAAAATCAAAATTATTCCAAACATCTAACAACTTTTTTTTCTTTCTTTAACCTGCAAAAACAAAAAACTACAGTTTCCATTTCTAAGTCAGGTTTTACCCTGCTTTGAGATTGGTTAGATATCAATATTAGTTTATAAAAAATTATCATTTGTGACTTAAAACTTCAAAAATTAGTAAGACTAAATAGATCCATTATTGACTCTCAAATAGCCTATGTCTAGACTTCCAAAAATATAATAGCATTTCATGAAGCAATGATATGGCTTGTAAAATATTCACATTTAGTTTTACAGTTTAATGTCTAGGTTGCATCTTAGTTTTTCCTAAATGGGTTGCCTTTGAAATCATGGAACATTTTGCATATATTATTGTAACTAAATGAATTAATTTATCATGGTTTAATATAGTTTTAACCTTATAATTATATTTCTAAAGAATTCAGATTTTGTTATTAATGTTGAAAGACTTTGAATTAAAACCTAATATCTTTGAAACTTTATCAATTTCTCAATAGAAATCACTGGCTCTTGTAAAGTAATGAATTCAGATTTTTCAGCTTTGATTATTGATTTTAGTATGTTCATTGTACATTTATTGCATATACCATGTGCATTCCAATTTAGGACAGTAACGAGCTTTTGGAGGTTAAAATAATAGGATATTTATGATTATTTAAAGAGATTAACCATTAATATTAATGGTCTTTTGTGATTTTTTTTATCTTTTATTAATAAAAATTTTCCTATTTTTGAGTATTTTTTCTGTTGGTGATATATGTAAGTTGATTGAAATATATTTTTAGGTCATTCCTGGTCAATTTCAAGATTATCAATTTCAATTGACAAATTAAACATATTACATAATTCTAGTGTGTGTGTGTGTAAATTATCAATTTCAATTGACAAATTAAACATATTACATAATTCTAGTGTGTGTGCGCGCGCGCGTATGTGTGTGTGTGTGCGCGCGTGTCTGATCCAAATTGATAAAGGATAACCTATATTTTTAGCTAAATTAGTTATAGAGTCATAGTTGTACATAAATTTAGGGAGGTATGGGAAAGAAACCCAGATCGAGATTACAAGACATTCATTTATGGGGTTGAATCGAGGATACCATTTGAACTTCTTGAAGAAAATTGGTCTATAGACCATACATTACGCTTAAATATTTTATTTTCTAATTTTATTTATAGTCTAATTTTATTAAAATATGTTTATACTCCCGGATAATTAAGCTAAATTTTCTTATAATTTGAAAGCATGCAAGAAATATTTTAGTTCTTCTAATTTTGGTGTACAAAACGAAAATTTGGTGACTAAAATGAATTTAGAAATAGCTTGAAAGAGAATAATTATGTGCTTCTGGAAAATTATAGCTTTAAATCCTTTTTTCCTTGAAATCGACCTTGCTATGAAGGAAGTCCTTGTTGACTCTGGTGGACTCGACGTGTGATTCATGTTATCCATTGAATAGATTATGGCCTTAGAGCCGATATGGTGTAGTCAAGTCGAAAATCGAGTTGTACATGATATCATGATGATGTATATCGATTGAGTTTTTTCTTGTTGCTGTGTAGACGATGAAAATCTTCCTTTGGTGTTGCATTTTCTTGATCTAGGGTAGCATTATATTGATTTGGATCTCTTTGATTCGGCTTGGAGGCTAGGGTTTTGACATATTTTTTTGGTTGATTTGAGGAAGATGTTGTCTCTAAGGGGTATTTTAGAGGCATATCTTCCATTGAAGATGTGGATTTTGCTAAGATAGGAACAATGTCTCGAGCGATTGCATATTAGGGTTAAGAAAATCTCTGAATTTGGTGAATAAATGAGGTTACTTTCTTACAACCTCTTTATCATCGTTCTCTCTCTATCGGGCTCCTTCATAATTAGTTATTATAATTGAATAATGTATCACTAAAGTTCATTTATATTAAAATTTGTGTATTAGTATGAATACTTGTTGATTTTAGGTTTATAAGAAGTACAAGAATGTCAATAAGTTAGTTGGTTTGCTACCAATTAATTAATATATGTTTGATGGATTGATGTTTATATAAAAACATTAATATGAAATATTATATTATGTTCGAATATAAATAAAAATTACATTTTGAATCATGGGCGCTAATAAAAATTATATTTACATAACGTGCATAATTGAAATAAAGCATGATTATTAAAGACATACAAAGTATCTTACAATCTTGATGACAAATGACTCATACTATGTATAATAGATTATAGTTTAATAATGTTCAAATTACATATATTATGATAAAATACAATTCGTCTACATTAGATTAAAAATTGTAATAAAACTACAAAATCCATATAGATAATTCACTTTTGATATAATTGTTTGGATTATATATAAACTTAAATCATTTTTATTATGATGATAATACGTTAATCGAATAGTTATGAGATGTACATTTTAATAAAACATCTACAAAAAATACAAAAACGAACTTGTTTTTCATCCTATCATGTTCACTCTTAACCAATGCACCTATTTTCTAAAAAAAATCAAATCATTCATAACCTCTTGCGAACGTTTATTCATTTTTAGATTAATAAAGTAGTAATATCCTCAACTCATATCAACTATAATAATAAATATATCTCACAATTTTGGTAATTATTAAAACTTATCACTGAGGTTAAATTATCTTATTATTATGAAACTTATAAAACCTTATTCATCGATTATATTTGGTCCATGAAGTTTCATGTTCGATTTAACCCCAAAATAGAAATTTATGGTATGCATTTGGTATCCTAGATTTGAAGACTGATTGTTTATTTTCGAATTTGGCTTCATTCGAGAAAATAGAACATGTGAATTAAAAATGAAAATTTTGAATAAATGTGACTAGAAAAAGTTGTGGAAAAAAAACTAAGTTCAACATACTTGATACACTGTCGAATCGCTTTTGTTCAATGTATAAAAATATAGAACACTCGTGGAAAACATATACCAACCAAATTTATTTTTTTAAAAAAATCAACGAAAAAAATCATATATCGACAATACCATTATTCATATTTCTATATCTATGTTATGATTCTATTTGTTATTTTTTTTATTTATGTATCTAAATATTATTTGTCAAATCATTTTTAATAAATTATATTAGTAATTCGTATGCGGTGCCTTTTTTAAAATAATCGTAAATTAATAGAAACTATCTTGTTTGTTGTTATTCGTAATTCTCTATTAAAAACTTTTAAACATCATTTGTTTAATACTTTTATAAATTTAATTTATATCGGTTTTTATAATCTGAAATAATTGTATATTAATTTTTTTTTCAAACTATTTAAATTAGATACAAAAAACTATGGTATAAGAAATCGATCTCAATCTCAATCTTTTAAAATAATTATAGGTTAATCCAAACCGATTTGATAGCAGTCTAAACTGAATGAAAATCATATTAATCTCATTTTTCGTTTTTTTCTCTTTGTAGTAGACTATGGAAAAACGATCTTTTTTTAAATGAAAACGATCTTTTTTAACAATGATCGATTCTCTAATAAAATAGCCGATGTTCTTTTTTCTTCACCAGAATCCGAGATGAAAAACCATCGCTTTCTCCATTTTCAACTCTCTATAATATTCTAGAGAATAGTTTTTTATGAGCGTCTCTATTTTGTCGTGTATTTTTACATTTTTTTAACGTATTATCAACGTTTTCTATTGTTAGTGGTGTTTCCATGTTCTTTGTGGTATGTGTGTTAACAATGTCGTAATTGTTTTCAAATTTTGTGCCGACGATGAAGGTTGAGGCTGAAAACGCGTGTTAGTAAATGATTTTTTTGGTTTCTTTTGTACTTATTAGTTGATTTTTGTGAAGGTTTTACAATTTTATGGCCTTCTTTTCTTTTTCTTTTTTTTTTTTGAAAAATATAGTTGGATCTGAAATTTGTAAGATTGCTCTATGTCAAAAATGAAAAAATACATCCTAAAAAGGACCTAATAGGGTACATTGTAGTCCTCGACACCAAAATGAAAAACAAAGCACGAATAGAGAGACCAAAATCTAATTTGTCGATTTCTTTATTCCCTCTCTCACCTACTCTCTTCCATTTTCAAAAGATTTTTGACATTAGCTAGAAAAAAACGGGAACTTCTGACCTGAATTTCGTCATCTTCATCAAAGCTTTGAATGCCAAAATTCTCCAAAAATGGCAGCAACCCTATATCATAACACCCTTTCGAATAATCTCCTTACCTTGATTCTTAGTTTCTTATATCACCGGACCGATTCACTGAATCTTTACCTAACCGGGAACCTCTTTGATCTCTCTAGCTCTCCCGTTCTCCGTTTCTTACTATGGCAACTCAGCAAAACTGTCCAACGTGCGATGCCATAGTCAGTCAGCTAGAAGACGCTTGGGTAATGCGCAACGGAAATCACGCCCGGGTGTGCCACAGATGCTCGTAAGTAATTTCACTCTCTAGACTCTCTTTCTTTCTCTCATTGTGCATGATCTCAATCAGATAATTGATTTATGTTGGATATATACTACATTTGCTGGCTGTGAGTTAACAATGTGATAGATTGCCCATCCTTCTAGGTTTTGTGATTTAAGTTTGGCCACTGAATGCATATGTTATCATAGTCTTTGGAAATTTGGTTTGTGAGAAAATTTGGCAAATCAGGCTTCGAACATGGTTCTGTATGTGTAGCATTGTCTTGATGATTGTACAATGAGAGAAACATAATTAAAATTGGCACCGGAACTTATGATGTTTTTGGATTTCTTTGTGCCATTCAGAACTTAGGTAGGACACTTTATTAGCTTATAAAGGAAAACAGTTGTTACAATGAGGTATACAATTTTTTCACTGGTCTGCCACATTGTCCTATAAGATTTGTTTCAAAACTGTGGTGATAACAAAGATGTTTTGGCCTGAGATGGTATAATATCTCAATATCTTGTGTCTGATCAGTACACGATGTTCCACTCGTACCTGAGGTTTAAAAGAATTGCCGTGTGATTTAAATAACTCCGCACCGGGAGGTCCGGGACTAATATATTTCAGCTTAAGAAGAATAGCCGTGTCTGATTTAAATAATTTACGGGACTAATTGTTGTAGGTTAAAAAGATTTGCCGTTTGTGTTTTAAATAACTCACGGGACTAAATTTTTTAGGTTAAAAAAATTTGCGTGTGAATCAAATAACTCGGGAAAACACTTCTGAATGTTATGTTTGATCATCGGGTGCTAATTTCTGTACTGCTATTTAGCTGGGGACTAAGAAGCATTCATAACTCAATTACATCCGTTTTGTTAATTCCCTAACAAGGCTCTTCTGTTTCGGGCATGTTCATTTAATTGAGCCTTATTCCAAAATCTACATTTAAATAAGTTGCATGTGAAGCTCAATATCTAGTCTTTTTCATCTTTCTTAATTTGTGTTAATTTCGTAAACCATGACAAATCTGCCACCATACTATGCACCATTCCGCTTCGGATCTAGCACTGATCAGTGTCAACCAGAATAACCAAGTATCAGCACTCGTGATGTATCAAAGATCAACTTCACATGGACACACCTCCATCACTAACAAAAATCAGTCGAGATAAGAATTTATTCAAGTAGTAATCTCGATCAGTACATGTCCTCCATCCATCTAGAAAAACCATTTAGTACCTTTTCACATTCATCTCTTCTTTGTCCACGTCAATTGTTATCCGCAACGCACGTTGCATCTGCAACTCTCGGTATGCGAGTGACTTATGCTTTTCAAGTATCTAAACCTGAACCTAGTTCTAGATGAATATGTTTTCCTCTCCTTGTTAGCGTGGTTCATTAAGACAATGAAGTCTGCACCTTTAAGAATGGTTTTATAACTACCTTCTATTGGTACGCTTTGATTATAAAAACTAAAACATCAATAGTACCTTAAAGTATGAAATGTAGAGCAACTTGGAAAGTGAATAACGATAGTGATATGTCGAAAATCAAAATATATTATTGACGAATTTGGACTGTATCATGATGACTATATGCAACTTGTAAAAAATAGATTACGGTAGTTATAGTTGTAAGTAAATTTTTTCTTCGATAAATCGGGCGTGTGCCCCTAATCATATTGTATTTTGTTAGATGATTCTGTTTAGCCGTTATATATTAGAAGTCGAAGCTGTTCTTTTTCATGGGCATATGAACCAAGGACGTCTTTCTTATGCTATAGAAAATAGAACACTAATTGTACCTTAAATTATGACTTTAAGCAACTCGGTAAGTAGATTATGGTAAGGATCGGTTGTAAATAAATTATTATCTTTGATAAATCAGGTGTTTCCCTCCACCGCATATATTACTTTTATTAGATGATTTTGTTTAGCCGTTATATATTAAAATGACGTCGTTTTTCAATGGATATACTAACAAAACGACATCAAAATAATTTAGTGTAGTTGTTACATGTTTGATGCGTCTTTAGAAGAATTTTGTATATAAGTTTGTTTTTTGATCTCGCATCATTGAGTCTCAGGATCCAACGTGCTAGGATTTGCTAATGGCCTTGTGTTATCTCATTTGTTACTATTATAAAAAAGGAGAAATGATCCATTTAAGCACGAATTGTATATGCTTCCTTTAAGGTGACTTTGTTTTCGATATGCACACTAGATGTCGTCGTTCTTTCTGGTGCATGACTTGTTGACTGTATGATTTTGAAGAAATATGATTTTGTTTAGGGCCTTATATTTTTAAAAGGTTGTCCTTACTCCATCAATGATCGTTTTCCTGTCTAATAGTCCTTTCCTCAAACCCCTTTGTCTCCACTTCTCTCCTCCCCACATTTGAAGACTACTAAATTTATTTTATTTGCATAAATTACATAGAAGATATGATGGAATTCTTTAGGTATTACGACTTAGAAAATTGAGTAAAATGACAAGCAGAAGAGGCAGCTTTCATACTTCTTTACTGATTGCAATCACTGCATTAACACTGTTTGGAGCTCTCCAGACACAGAACATTTCTATCACTTATCCCTGTCATGCACCATTCTTCTTGTTAAACCTCACAATACAAAGACTATAAATGTGAAGGGACATTGAAGCTTGAACTATAGAGAGAAACAGTTAGAAAGATTATTTTCAAGCTCTGTTATTACTATCATGCTTCATAACTATAAATTGAATATAATTTTAAATTGGTTAGGATGCTGTTGTATCGGTTCTCATGTTCTGTGCCGTCATGGGACTTACTAAAGTTGACATATGGTGGAAGTTTAACATGGCGTGCTACTAAAATGTTTGAACCTCCTCCGTTTATACAGCTGATTGACCTTTTCTTTTGCAGTCTTGCTTACAAGAAAAGAATATTCTGTGAGGTTTTTCACTTGGATACTGATGGGTGGGTTCCATGCTTCACTTGCAATAAGGTATGCTATCTTATTTAAGTCGTTAATAATTATATATATACCTCCTTATGTTTTTAAAATATTTAATTTACTTGCTTGCCCAGCCAATCCATTGCGGATGCATGGCATCACTAGACACGTACGTATTACGTGATGAATCGGGTGTGAAATGCATGGAATGTGTATCTGCATTTATGGAGGTATGAAGTTGTTATCTTAATCTATTTTTGACCTTCATGGACTTGGCTTATATTGCCTTTTACTATTTGAACTATATACCACTTAAAATGCATTAGTCGGCCATAAATCTACGAGAGAGTCATCATGAAAACAACTATTTGTGACTGACAGCAAATTAGTGCTCAGTGTATTTCGTTTTTTATTTACATTAGGCACAAGACGAGTACTTTGCAGGCGTTGTACCTAATCACAAGGCTTCTCCTCAAGCGGACTCTACTCCAGCTGGTAGAGTCCCAGAGAAAGGTAAGCTCAGTCAGTTTCTCCAAGCTTTATGTTCTTGTATCCGATTTATCGCTATTGCAGTCTATCTGGTAGAAAAGGGAGGCACTTTTCACGCATAGATGTGAGACGATAAAGATCAAGGCTTGCAACTTGCCCTTAGTTTCTTATCTAACTCTTCGGAAAAACAAAACATGTGCAATGAACTGTTGTAATACCCCTTTATGTTCAATAAAAGATATTGCTTGATTGCAGTGTTTGTTATGTTTGCAAAATCATTTTTTTCCAAATAGGTGATCACCACCACCTGTGAGCTGCCTGCGTATTTCACTAGTTGATGTTAGTTTGCCTTTGGTGCCTGCAGCTGTTAAGGCTGATAGAGACGAAGAGCCTACACTTGGACTTGGAGAAAACTCACTTAATAGAGCGAAGTTTGAGGAAGAATTGTTTGGCTGGATTCCTCTTAATCCTCAAAGGCTAAATCAGAGGAAAAATGAAATCCGTGAGAGCTTTAACATTGAGTATCCTATATTTCCTTTGATAGTATTTGAATATAAGATAAGAAGTCAGACTGTGTCCCTCGTGGTGTCATATATAACATGTTTCCGTTGTACATTTGCATTGATAGTAAAATAAAGTATGTGGTCCTTGACTATGTTTAAGCTTAGATGACACTATTCCAGTGTTTGAGAAACTATTGGCCAAGAGGGACATTGATCCAGAGCTTGGAATCTGGTATCTTCCCCAAGCACTAGCTCAGGTATTTTTTTTAGTAATTTGATATTATCTTTTAATCCTTTTCAAAACTGGAATATGATGTTCATAACATTGGTTAATTACATTTTCATTATTGACAGAACGAAAATAAAAGAATCTTGAAAGCAAATCAACAGTTACTCTTTCTGAAAAAGTTCGTCCTGACAGATTATCTTAATCCGCACTGAAATTGAAGCTTAATAGGTTTTCGGGCAGTAGAGGGACTGCCCTCATTTTCACAGATATATTGGAAATTTTATGGCCTTAGTACTAACTTGATAGGGTTTATTCATGTTTCAAGAAGAATGTTTTGAAATCATTATTTTTATTAGCTTGGTCGCCGATATTGTCAAAATATATCTTCTTGTATCTTTTTCATATACTAATCTCCAAGTAACAAATATTTTATCAAGCGAAGACGTATGGTACTGAGGACCATCCTTGTACAAGAAACATGGGATTTACTGCTTCCTCCAAAATACTGTTTGTTTAAGGCTGTCGTATTGGTCATTGACCAGTTTATTATGAATGAAATATAATTCAAGGTGTTCTCAGTGCAAATTTTGGTTTTCACTGTATTTTGCATTTAAAAACTGGTGCAGGTCTATTTCAGGAAGATAGGTGTGAGGGAAAGAGTACATTTTAGGACAAAGGGGACCCGGTTGGAGCTACAACTCTGTTTTTGGCTGAAAAACGGGCTGAGATTGTATTCTCTATGCAATCTCAGGGATTATTTAACTTTAAATAAACCCAGAGTTGGAGATACAGGTTGGTGACATAGTTTCATGTGCATAATAATTTTAAACCACCTTGTAGTGTATGTTTTCCAAGTAAATTTTTTGACTCAGATGGTTCTTTCTACTATTCCTGCATGTCTTTCTAACTTGCCTGACTATGGAAATAGTTCTGTTTCAATTCTGAGATTAGCGTCATTGCAATGATTCTTTTATTGCGCTACTTGATATATTATATATGTATTATTGGTTGCTCATATAAGTGAAGGGATATTGACAAGAATATGACCTTTGCAGTCACAATTTTTAGAAGAGCACAATATGGACAACCGCAGTTAGTGTTTTCTCGTAAAAAAAGTGCGTAGACGGTGTATAAGGTATGTTAATATCTTTTTGGGTGTTCTTAACATTAAGAAACTCCATGTCTCAACCTCATATGATTAATATGTTCACCTTTGAATGACTCATCAGTTGATAAGATTATACAATTATTTTTTTCAAAGATAAGTTGCTTTGGTGATCGATGTTACTTACTTAGAAGTGGTAAAGGAAGTTCTTGACTATTTAGACCTTGTTGTTAGGATGGCAATGTTGTTCCGAGTTGGCCCGACCTTCAAACTCTCTATTGTTATTAGCGGTGATCCTAATAAATGTTATTATTATCTTTACCTATCGAAGAATCACCCGAGGATCTTTCATTTGTTTAAATAAAATATTGGATAAACTTTATGTATCTATTAAAATCATTCGGACCTCACTTCTTTCGATATATGTATCAATTACTACGTCATCATCACGTGCTCCAGCCACCTCCAAATCTATCTGGTGGATTATGTCCAATCGTATTTATTACAATCCGGATATGAAAATTATGATCCTTAGCGGATCGGGTTGGATATAAATTTTTAGTTTGTACAATCCGATCCAATCCAAAAATATAAACTATATATGTAAGAAAATAAAAAATTATGATGTATAAATATTTTTATTTTATTAAAAAATATATTTAACAATTATACGTGGTTCTTTCAATAATGACTAATTAGATTCTTTCACTAAATATTGTTTTGAATAATATATTTACTAATTAGAGTCTCTTACAAAACTTAATTTCTAATAATATTTTTAAAAATTTATAGTTATTGATTTATTTTAATATAAATTCTGCATTTAGTCTTTATTATTTAAACTAACATCATGTTATTTGTTAGGTTTGTCACCAAAAGCAATGACAGATTTGGAATCAATATTTCAAAAAAACAATTCTCATGATTTCGAAGATGAAGATGAAAATATTGTGATAAGTTATGGTGATGATTGATGATACTATTGAAAACTAAAGAACTTTAAAAACTGTCTGTGTTTGTTTTAAAGTTTTATTTCATACTATTTAAGACGTATTTTAGATGGTTTGTTTTGTTAAAGATTTATTTTTATTTATATGAATAACATTTAATTATTTATTTAGTTACATTTTTTTGGTTTAGAAAGTTTATACCTTAATTTTTTAATAAAAAAATAAAGTCAAGTTTGAAATTATTATTCGCGGGTCGGATTATGTCGACATGTGCAGGCCAGGCTCGGTTGAAAAATATTGAATCCACAACAAACCCGACTTGGGTAGAGTTAAATTCGGACCATCCCTATTGCTAGCTGTGGGATGCGAGTAGCTAAATTAATATCAATGCTATCAATTGATTTACTTTATTCATGACAAGATAGAAAAATACTTGGTCTTTACGAGATTGTAGAAGCCCAAAAGGACATACCTGTTTTCCTCTCTAATCTTCATAGTCCATTGTTTCTACACAATTGTTAATCATAAAAAAAACATTTAACACTGTGATCTTTGTTAGAGTTAATCTTGAAGAAGAGAAAGATAGAAGATAGAGTAAGAAGATTGGTTGCTGGTCTTAACCTAATTGATTGTATGAAACGGGTCAAGTACATGGGTTGGGTTTTATTACTATTAAAGCAAGCCCAAGTACTAAAGTTGTTAGCCTCTAAATTGCTTTTGTTAGTATTTCTGTCGTGCTAATAACATTATAACAAACACATGTATCATATATAAACAAAACCTTTATACAATTGTAAACAATAATAAGAAATACAAAAGTTACATTTTTTTGTTTTCTCTAATTCATCTATCTCGAGTTCTTCTTGAAGTTTATCTTAGTATCAAAGCCTACAATGGCTAATGCCAATTCTCCGTCAATTGCCTCGGACACAACAATATCTAGTTGTTCATTGCTTGAGATCTTCACAAATAACAAGAGCTAAATAGTGCAAGTAAGTGACTCTAGCAACAATATCAAGCTGGATTGAACAAATTACCTGTTTTGGAATGCGATGATCATTCCTGTTATCAAAGGAAACAAATTGTTTGGTTACATCTCTGGAGAAAATCCTTGTCCACCAAAGTTTCTGCCTATTGAAACTAGAAATTTAGTTGATAATGTAACCCATGAAGACTGGTTTTCCAATGATCAATTGCTTCTAGGATGGTTATTTACAAACATTGATCCTGAAATAGTAGCACAACTTTTAGAACACGAGTCTTCAAAGAAGCTTTGGGATGCTGTAACAGAACTATCAGGCTCACAAACATGAGCAATGATCTATTATTTCAAAGAAGAATTTCAAATATTAAGAAAATATACTTTTACAATTATGAATATCTAGCCAAAATGATAGGTATTGCTGACAAATTGACCATTGTTGGGTCACTTATTCCTATGGTTGATCTAATATCTCAAGTGTTGTCAGGCTTGAACTTAGACTATACTCATATTGTAGTTAGTCTTGTTGATAAGGAGTCCTTAAGTTGGACAAGTTTGCAGTCCTCTCTGTTAACATTTGAAAGTATACTAGAGCAACTCTTTAGTATATAATGAGTTGTTTTTAACATAAACCTAGCTTCTAGCTATAACACTAATAATGATAAGACTGATAAACAGCAGTCTAATTACACTAAATGATCTAGAGGTAATGGAAACTATTATAGAGGTCAAGGAAGAAATCACAGGAGGATATAAAATATCAACTACAGAGGAAACGGATATCACACTTACAGAGGTAGATGGGGCATATACTTTCCAAAAAATCCAAATTACCAGCTGTGTGGCAAGTATAGTCATGCTACGCTGTCTTCTTACCTTCGTGATGATCCAAATGCATTTACTCAACCACCTGCAAAAAGTCAACAGTCTCGATCGAATTCAAATGTCTTTACTCAACCACCTGTAGAAAGTCAACACTCTAAATGAGATCCAGATGCCTATGTTGTTACTCAGATTTAAACATTTAGTATGGTTGGTATGCAGACTCGGGTGCGACTCATCATATTACACATAATCCTAATCTCATAAACCAGAGGACAGACTACTCAAGTATGGCTTCTGTTCAGGTTGGAAATGGACATAAATTCTTAATCAAACATGTTGGTAATTTTGTGATCCCTACTTGTGTTAATAAACCTTTAAACCTAAACAATATGCTCCATGTTCCTGTTGTCAACTAAAATCTGTTATTTATTTCTAAGCACTTCACAAAATCAAGTATTTGTTGAGTTTTTTTAAAACTTTTGTTTGGTGAAGGACTTGGCTACAGGGAAGGTGCTTTTAACATGGAAAGCTGAAAAAGAATTGTACTGCATCAATAAGGTTGTTAATGATTTTCCTAAAGTCCTGAGTTTTGAGTTAACAGTAGAGTCTAATTCTAGTCAAACTGTACCTCAAAGATGGCACCATAGATTGGGTCATCCCTTTTATTCTGTATTGTCAAAAGTTCTAAATTCCTATAACATTTCTTTTAATAAAAAACAACTTTCTTTTTGTGACTCTTGTCAACTAGGTAAGTGTCATAGACTACCTTTTCCTACTTCAAGTTCTCGTGTATTAAACCTATTTGATCTTATTCACTTTGACCTATGAGGACCAGCTCCTATTAAAACTATAAATGGTTTTAGGTATTACATTCTGTTTTTAGATGATTACAACAGATTTGTTTGGGTCTATCTCCTCAAGCAAAAAAGTGAAGTTTTTCCCATTTTTTAGAGTTCAAAAAATTGGTTGAAAAACAGTTTAAAAGAAAGATCAAAGTCTTACAAACTGATGGAGGGGGTGAGTATTAAACTTTCCTTCCTTTTACAAAAAATTATGGAATTGAACTAAGTATATCTCGTTCCTATAATTCTACCCAAAATGGCAGGACAGAAAGGAAACATAGATACATTGTTGAGACGGGCCTCACCCTGTTGGCTCAGTCTCAACTTCCACTATCTTACTGGTCAGATGCCTTCTCTATTGCTACCTATCTTATTAATAGATTACCAACTATTGTCTAAGAGAATAAGTCACCCTATGAACTAATATATCACAAAACACATGACTACTTAGCTCTCAATGTGTTTGGTTCAGCCTGTTTTCCTCACATCATACCCTATTAAAATCACAAACTTAGTTTTCACTCTGTCAAATGTATGTTTTGGGGATACTCTGTTACTCACAAGGGATATAAATGCATTACACCTACATGAAAACTCATCATTTTAAGACATGTTGTCTTTAATGAAGAATAATTCCCTTGTACGAGTTTTTTCAACACTACACAATCTGAATCTTTAGTATCTATACCTGCTTCTAACTGGTTTAACACCTTTCCTAAGTCTTTAAGGGTTAATCATTCTACAGCCAATACAATGCAATGTGTACCTACAACTATTGTTTCAACTGAAAAAGGTACTTTATCTAATTTATTGTCTTCCACTTAAGCATCGGTTACCATCAATATCTTGAGCTCCATATTTTATTGCATCCCTTACATCAGACCTGTCAAACAACAATTAATAATCTTAATCCCTCAAAACAATTTAGATACTAGTTTACTAGAAAAGTATATTCAATCATAATTTATATCTCCTAATATTCAAAATATTGGTCCTAGTCTTACACTTCAAACTGACCATGTTTTACAAGAAAAAACAATCTCAAAGAACCCTACATATGCTACTCTTATTCCAACAGATAGTACTAGTGTATTCCCTTCTATAACTAATACACATCCTATGACTACCGGGGGAAAGACTAGTATCTCAAAACCAAAATACATTTACACTGGTTTAGTTAACACAAGTCTGGATTCACCTAAAGAGCCAACAAATTTTAAACAAGCTAAGTCCAATCCACACTAGGCTAAGTCTATGTTTGATGAGTTTCAAGCTCTAAAATCTAACTCGACATGGTCATTAACTCCTTCACATCCTAACATGAATGTTGTTGGAAGCAAGTGGGTCTATAGACTAAAATATGAAATTGATGGATCCTTAAAAAGGTACAAAGCTCGACTTGTTGCAAAAGGCTTTCATCAATCCCTTGGAATTGATTTTGGGGAAATTTTTAGTCATGTAATAAAGTCTTCTACCATTAGACTTGTCCGAACTATCGATGTTTCAAAATATTAAGGTATACGACAGTTAAATATAAATAGTGTATTTCTGAATGAAAATCTACAGGAGGTTGTTTATATGAGTCAACCACAATTGAAGACTAACAACTACTTCTCCTCTGTATTAACTACTTCAGGTAAAAATTTCATCTCTGTTTCTTGTATTTAAGTTCCTGAAGTTCTTTTTCAGTTGTTTTCCACCTAATTTGATCGAAGAAGTTTTCAATATCGCCGGAGCTTATCTTGTTGAAGTTCTGAGTATCATCATGCTTTATGATCTCTGTTGTTTCATACAAGCAAGTTCTTAGCTTCACAATTTTATGTTCGTAAGTTTATCTCTTAGTTATTTATAGGTAATATTGTTTATAGGTTTTTCGTTAGTTGATTTCTTAGTTATATATAGTTTATTTCATACTGATACGATCTTTTCTAGGTGTATAGGTTTTAGATTTCAAGTTGAGGATCGCGTGTTGATGTTGACGATGCATTTTGTGAGCATATTTGGGTCGTGAATTCAATATGCACTTTTTATCTGTTAGCTGGGGAGGATGCATTTTGTGTGGTGGAGGCTTAAAAGACACAACATAAGGATTCAGAAAATCTGTTTACGTGATACGATTTTAGTGCAAATTCAAAACGATGAATACGAGATTTATGTGTAAATAGGTCATGTGATTTATGTGTAACATTAACCATGAGATTTATGTGTAACATTAACCATGAGATTTATGTGTAAAATAGGTCATGAGATTTATGTGTAAAATAGGTCATACTATATTTGAGTAAAATTGGTCATGCTAGATTGGTTTTGTCGTTTTACGATTTTAGTGCAAATTCAAAATGATGAACACGAGATTTATGTGTTAATAGGCTATGAGATTTATGTGTAAAATTAACCATACAATTTATGTGTAAATAGGTCATAAGATTTGTGTGTAAAACAGGTCATGCTATATTTGAGTAAAATTGGTCATGCTAGATTGGTTTTGTCATTTTGCGATTTTAGTGTAGATTTAAAACGATGAAAATAAGATTTATGTGTAAAATAGGTCATGAGATTTATGTTTAAAATTAACCATGCGATTTATTTGTAAAATTGGTCATGAGATTTATGTGTAAAACATGTCATACTAGATTTGAGTAAAATTGGTCATACTAGATTGGTTTTATCATGCGATTTTCGTGTAGATTTAAAACGATGAACATGAGATTTATGTGTAAAATAGGTAATGAGATTTATGTGTAAATAGGTCATGAGATTTATGTGCAAAATTGGTCATGAGATTTATGTATAAAACAGGTCACACTATATTTGAGTAAAATTGGTCATGCTAGATTGGTTTTGTCATTTTGCGATTTTAGTGTAGATTTAAAACGATGAACATGAGATTTATATGTAAAATAGGTCATGTGATTTATGTGTAAAATTAACCATGTGATTCATGTGTAAAATTGGTTATGAGATTTATGTGTAAAACATGTCATATTAGATTTGAGTACAATTGGTCATGTTAGATTGGTTTTGTCATGCGATTTTAGTGTAGATTTAAAACGATGAACATGAGATTTATGTGTAAAATAGGTCATGAGATTTATTTGTAAAATAGGTCATGTGATTTATGTGTAAAAGTAACCATGCGATTTATGTGTAAAATTAGTCGTGCTAGATTGGTTTTATCATTTTGCGATTTGTGGGTATTAGTTTATCGTCGTTCTTGGTTTTGTTTTGTTGGAATCCTATTTTTAGTTGTTTTAACCAAACAGAACTTTACATTCACATTAACTGGAAACTGTAAAACACGTCGATAAAAAAGAAGACCAAAAGATACTGGGGCTAAACACAAACCTACTAAGAAACTAAACTACCAACATTGTTCGTAAATAAAGGAAGCATAAAGATACTCTATTTGTCATCAGCAACAACCTTTGATGATCCAGCTTTCTTCGGAAGAAAAAGGTTTTGGATGTTGGGCATAACTCCTCCGTTGGAGATGGTCACGTCACCGAAAAGCTTGATCAATTCTTCATGATTTCTAACAGCTAACTGGATGTGTCGCGATACAATTCGTGTCTTCTTGTTGTCTTTTGCTGCGTTTCCATCCAATTGAAGAAGATGGGATTTATGTTGACTTCGCATACAACCTAGCATGTTCTCAAAAAGAACCTTTCGCCATATTGAAACCTGCAATAACAAAATGTCAATACTAATTAGTTTGCGATCTTGCTCATATTTACATGCTAATGCGATTTTTGCATATCAAAAACAACAAAATGCGATATACATGTACTAAATATACAAACTGTGCGATTCTTTTAGAAGCTACATCGTAAGATGTGATATAAATTCAACGAGTTTGGTCAAGACGCGAATTCAACCAGTTTGGTTAAGACGCGAGATACCAACTAACACACAGAAACCCAGAAACATTAGACAATACATGATTTTGTACAATTTAAGTCTACATAATTTTGTAAATTAAAATTAATTTCCTAATAAACAAAGCAAATTCAAAATCCGCAAGATCTCTATACTCCATTCTACTGCGTTAAAAAACATGAAAATAGAATTTAAGTAGACTAATATTGATGAGTCCGGATTTTGTCACCACTCTTAATGAGAACCGGACATCGGCAATTCGAACAACATCCACCTACTAAACCGTCCGAATTGAACTAAAGTATTAAAAACTTAATCACTTCATGACTAAGCTAATTACTTGCCTACTTAAAACTAATGGGTCTTTAAACTCGACCAGAATCCATTAACACAACCCGAAAGCCCATGTGGCCCAAGGTTAAGGGTATAAATACCCAACTACCTTCATTTAATAAGGGTAATAAAAATTAAATACACCGAGACAGCCCAATTCTCTCACTACAATCCATCCAAACATTTAATACCTTTAAAACACCACAAAACTCTGGACAAAATTACCCTCAATAAAAAATAAACCACACCAAATATTACTTTTTTAATTAAATAATATTAAATCTAAAATTCTAGAACTTTATTTTAATATAGGTCTAATTAAAATAAAAAGTAAATAACATTATTTGTTTTCTACAACTTTGGAAAGCCTTTTTTATTTACGCTTCATCTTCTTTCATTTAATATACTTTTTCCTAGAAAAGTTCTTAAATTATGTTTTTATTTCTATTCTTTAGTATTTTAGTTTACAATTTTTTTAAACTAAAAATAGTTTAATTATCAAACTCATATAATCCTAAATCTTGAATTTATTTTTTTTCTTGTTTTTTATCATTACGTTTACACAATTTTTTAAACTAAAAGTACTTATACATATTTTTTTTTTCATTTATAAATAACAACAAAATATTTAAGTTTAGAGATATTTTTTTTCCGTTAATTTGTTCTATCAAATCGAACATCCAATTTACAAATATTTTTAATAAAATACCATTGATTTGCAAGGGTGACATTTTATTAAAAACTGCAAATAGGATATCCTATTTAATAAAAAACAATAAAAGAATAGCCAATGATCAAATCAGATATCCGATTTGGGCGGGAGGAAATATATATTTTATAGAGGTTTCTCTTTATAAATAGAGATGAAACTTTACTAAACATCACTCATCTTTCAAATTATCTATCTCACTACATTCTTCTTACAAATACTCTCAAGAATAATTTCTACAATCACTATTACAACTTCTTAAATCACTTTTATAGTTATATATACTTTTTTCTAAAATATTCGATCAAATTTTCTAATCGATCAAATTTTCTAATCGATCAACTAGATCAAGTTTGTTTGACGAAGGAGGATCATTGATGATTTAAGTGTTTGGTATACTATTTTACTTTTTTTATTTGTGTGATTGTTTGATATTTGTTTCATTTTGGCAGTTTTTCATAGTATAATCTCTCAAAGCAATAAAAGAAAATATCGAGCTTAACGTATAAAGTGCATAGATTAACACCAAATTGAATTTTATATTTTTGTTAACAAAACTATGTCGTATTTTAATGATATATATTTTCCAATTCAATGTATATTAAAGCTAATATCAAGGAGTTCTCTGAAATACAACATTATTTTATTAACAATAATTTTAATTTCAATTTGGTGGTCATTGGTGTGGTTATTTATCGTCTGGGGGTAAATTGGTAATTTGTTTAGAGTTTGTGGAGGTTTGTAGGTGTTTAATGTTTAAGTAGAGAGTAGAGGGAGAATTAAGCAGCCTGGTTGTATTTAATTTCATTACCCACATTTAATGCAGGTGGTTGGGTATTTATACCCTTACATTTGGGCTTTATGGGTTTTTGTGTCATGTTTAATGGACCCGGGTCATGCTTAAAGACTCATAAGCTCTTAGTAGGGGAGCAAGTAGCTTAGTCAAGAAGTGTTTAGGTTTTTTAGTACTTTTGTCATAGTTCGAACATTTTAATGGGTTGATTGTGCGAAGTGTCCTGTCCGGTCCGGTGAGTTTGGTCTGATTTGTCCTTGTCCGGAGAGGAGGTAGAATTCAGACTCATTAGGAGCCCCTTTTTTAGGTGTTTGTTCAAATACCTTTGTCAAAAACCTAAAAAACAGTCCGATGTCAGGGGTGGTTTTAATACGGACAGGTCTGTTTGTCTTATGGTTTTATCCGGACTAATTAAGCTTCATGAATCCAAACGGTTTTGTGCCAGAGTTCATGGGACACGTGTCGCTTTCTGGTTGGTTGCTTCAGCAGTTTTTTCACCTTGAATTTCGAACTCACCTTCTTCGAAAAGCAACCTCTTAATTAAAGGTGGTGACATCAGCGCCGTCTTTAATCATTACCAATCTTTTCGAATTCTCCTAGGAATCAAACTCCTTTTTCAGATTTACCAATAAATTAAAAAACTTTCTACTGTTTCACCATCACTCTCATATTTACTCTGCAACTTCTTAAAGCTTTTTCTCTCCAAAGCAAAAATTTACCCAAATAGTTTATGTTTACAGCGAGGAACGCTCTGATCAAAGGTGGGTGGCTCAACCTCTCTGAACTAGAAAAGGCGCAAAAGGTTGAAAGGGAAAGACATATTACAGCAGGATTACCCGTTTCGCCCATCGACAAGCCAGTGACTTCAGCCACAGAATCAGATCAAGGTTCTTTTTCCTCAAAAGGCATCAACCCGAAAAAGTTGTTTCAAACTAATCTCCCCCCCCCCCCATTATCTCTGGTTCTTCGGTTCAAGAATCGGAACCTGTTGTTGAGCCAGGGGTAACTGTTACCAGCTTCAAAAAGCCCTCCCCCTTTTTAGCAATGGGGTCAGACACTGAAACCTCCCCTCAAAAGTTAGTTGACCGGAGAAAAGGCCGGCTGGTCAAGGGTCAGGCCTCTAAGAGCACTCCTTCAAAATCAGGTGCCAAGGACAACAGCGCTGGGTCAGAAGTGCCCATCAGAGTTCCCAAGGACAGACTGTCTGGTCCGGAGAGTAGTAGCCCAGGTCTTCGAAGAGAAACCTCTGCATCAGAGCCCCAATCGGAGGCCAGAAACCAAGGGAACACTGAAGCCCAGCAGTCCGGAGACCAGGCTGAGCCAGATCTGAACCCTCCCCTTGCTACTGCTACTGAAAACCCTTCATCTATTATGGAGGAAGTAATGGAGGACTCTGTCGAAGAGGCTCCATTTGAGTCTGAGCCCTCCGGTCAGACCAGTAGTGCTGTTGTTGCCAAAAAAGACAAAGGCAAAGAGAAGTTGTGCTTGAGGCATCCGGATCTGCCGGAGAGTCTCGAAGGAAGGGTGGGGCCTTGTTTTCACAAGGTTAATGTCAAGTACCTCCTCGTCCTGCAAAAGATTAACTACGCATTCATCCACACAGCTGAACTGGGCCGGATGCGTACGAAGTGGGGAATACCGGAGAACGTGAAGATCAGGATCCCCATACACCCAGAGACTCCCATGGACTGCAAATTAAGCAAAATTGTCATCTTCACGGAGCTATTCAATTGGGGGCTCAGATTCCCCTTGGACCCAAAAATTGTCAGATACTTCCATCTGATAAGGCTCTGTCCGAGCCAGCTGAGCCCCAATGCCCGGTACACCCTTATGGCCAGCATTATGGCTTCAAGGCTCTCCGGCATTCCTCTACCAATGGAGGAGTTTGCTGCTGTGGCCAGTCTCTGCAGAAACCACCACATCCCTTTCTACCATTTCAACATGGGGGATAATTTCAAAGCTGTGGATGACTTGCTAGAGTCAGAGAGGAATTGGAAGACCCAGTTCCTGTTTGTTAGTGCCGGTTGGGAGAATGGGAAGAAGATCAAGTCTGGAGTCAACCCAAGCCTTCTCACAAGCAGATAGAGGAGCGACCGTAAGTCTTCTACTTTACATTCTTGTCTCTCCCTTTTTTTTTAAAGTTAGTTTAAACTAATTGGTCTTACTTTTGCCTTAGCAGAACTGCCCAAGGACTTCATTAATCATTTGAAAACCGGGCAGACCACTTGCACCAAAATCAACGCTTGGGCCGCTGAGAAGTGGGGGAACCGGTTCCATGCTACCTTCACAGGGGGCAACCTAGCAAGGTCTCACCTTTGGAACACCACAGGTCGGAGAGACCTAACTTGGGAAGAGCTCACCACCCAGCCTCCTCCGGACGTAGTGCTCAAAAGAACGCATGACCCAGATGGGACACTCTACTTGCCAGGCCGGGCCAAGGTCCCGAGCAAGATAAAAGGTAAAAAGAAAGGCAAGAAGGCGGTGGTTGGAGCTAACCTTGCTGAGGTGGAGGAGGATGCTTCAATACATCCGGAGGGCCAGTCCCCAGTCAAATTGATGCTGCTCTCTTGGAAGTGGTGGAGCAGGAGACTGAAAGGCAAGAAGTGCACTCCCCAAACCCTCCAAGGGCTTCCAAAAGAGATCGTAAACGGGGAGGTGAAAGCAAAGACAGGGAGGCCAAGAAGAAAAAGACCTCTAAGGGTGACGAGCCTTCTCTCCGGACTTCGGAGCCTCCTCCCCAAGTTGACCCCTCTGACCCAACACAAGCAGAAGAGATACCTGGTGACTTCCAAACCAATGAGGTCGAAGGGGGAGATCTTAGCATTGACGGTGTGGATATCACTGGTCTTGGTGGGCTTGGTGAGTACTTCATGAATCTCCCCAGAGATGATTTTGTCGGGCCTTATCTTCCTCCGAACACCTCAAACTCAGTCACTTTCAATGGTAAGACTTTTACTGTTTCAAGTGAAAAGGATGTTATAACTCACTCTTTGTTAAGCAATGTTCAACCGGTGCTTGCGTTGGAGAAGCAAGTTCGAAATCAGGCAAACATCATCAAAGACCTCAAGTCTAGCAAAGAGAGGCTGTCCGACGATCTTCTTATTGCCACTTCGAATGCTGCCACTCTAAAGGAAGAAAACGAGGAGTTGAAGAGAAACCAAGAGGTGAGCACCACAAAAGTCACCACACTAGAGAACACTATCACAGAGCTCCGAGAGAAGTTGTCCGGACTGGAGAAAGATTTTGCCACCTCAAAATGGGAGACCAAGGCCAATGACCAAATTATCACCAACTAAACCAGCGACAAAATTGCACTTGAGAATGCAGTATCCAAAGCTGCCGAGGAGAAAGCTGGTTTGCTAAGGGAGCAGGAGGCCAAAATACAAGCCAAGATCGATGCTTATGCCAACAATGTGATCGACACTCAGGAGCAAATGTATGCCAAGGTGAAATTAGACATGGTCCTGCTCTTCCATGAGAAGTTCCCGAAGAGGAACCTGGGTGATTTGTGGCTTCACGTAGAGCCTGAAGACCTCCCATATCACACAATGGCCGAAGGTGACAGGTTTGGATTCTCCAGTGCCTCCTCATCCGATGACGAAGAACACACCAGGGAGAGCCCAGACGAAGAGAAAGATGATCCCAAAGGGAAGAAGAAGACAGATGAAGCTGAGCCATCTTCAAAGGCTCAGCCTTAATTTACGAATTACTTTTTTCTTTTCATGTTATATAAACTAAAGTCCTTGGAAGGCCAAGACACTCTTTTTTGTTAATGTGTCCGGTATTTGACCAGATAGATCCTTCACTATGTTTTGACGATTTGAAAGTCCTTGGAAGGCCAAGGCACTTAAGTTGTTTTAATGAATATCCTTGTTTTGCACAATTCTCACATTTTTTCATAGTCTGTTCCAATTTTGATGGCTAGAGTTTAAATAGCCCTTAGTTATTTCATAGTGAGAGTGTTTAAATTCTCCGATGACGAATGTTTAAGTGGTCATCACTCTTTTATTTCAATCCGGATGGTGTGACAAAAGACAAAACTAAAACACTTAAGAAATTTTTTAAGAAGTCATCAAATTTTATTTAAAAATCCGGACACCTCATTAAAACCTCCTTGTGCCAACAGAGAGGAAATAGTATGCCCCCAAATATTTACATGGATTTTTAAACAAGTAAATATTTACACAAATGTTACTCCAAGTACATCCGGAGATGTTCGATATTCCAAGGGTGGGTCAAAACTCTTCCATCCTTGTCCTCTAGCCAATATGTTCCAGGTTTAAGCCTTTCAACAACCATGTAAGGTCCTTCCCAAGTTGGGGCCAATTTGCCGAGCAGCTTCTCTTTAGTGTCTAAGAAGACTTTCCTCAATACTTTGTCCCCCGACTGGAAATCTCTTCTTTTAACTCTAGAGGCAAATTTGCTTCTCATCAAACCTTGATAGTGCGCAACTCTAAGGTGAGCTTTAACTCGTCTCTCTTCTACCAGATCGAGCTCACCTCTGATTGCTACTCCGTTTGCGCATTCGGAGAAGTTGTGAATACGAAATGATGGGAGGGTTACTTCTATAGGAGCTACTGCATCCATCCCATAGACAAAATCAAACGGTGACTCTTGTGTTGCAGCCCTAGGTGTTGTCCGGTAGGCCCACAAGACCTCTTGTAAATAACTAGGCCACTTCCCAGCAGGCCCTTCCAAATTCTTCTTTAAACCGGACAGAATTGTTCTGTTAGCCACTTCAACTTGACCATTTGCTTGTGGGTGGAAAGGTGAAGAGAAACAATGTTGTATACCCCTTGAGGCACAAAAACTCTCCATTTCCCTATTGTCAAACTGTGGCCCATTGTCTGTTGTTATCTTTTGTGGGACACCAAATCTGCAACAGATGTTGGATAGAATGAATTTTATGACAGCTTTTGATGTTGTTCCTGCCAAAGGGGCTGCTTCAATCCACTTTGAAAAGTAATCTATAGCAACAATTATAGTCCTGCGCCCTCCGGATGCCATAGGGAGAGGCCCTACTAAATCCAACCCCCATCGAGCAAAAGGTATAGGCTCAGAAATTGACTCTAAAAGAATGGCTGGGACATGAATTTCATTGTTGTATCTTTGGCATGGGTCACACCTTCTTACCAGCTCCTTAGCATCTTTCATGATAGATGGCCAATAGTAGCCGGCCAGTAAAACTCTTCTTGTCAAAGCCCTGAATCCACAATGAGCTGATCCCTCACCATCATGTAATTCGGAGAGGACTACCTGAAACTCATCACCCCCCAAACAGCGCAGAAGAGGTTTACTGTAAGACGTTTTATACAGAATGTCTCTCAGTATGATAAAACCACGGGCCTTGTGTTTTAGCTTTCTTGCCAGTGACTTATCCAAAGGCACGATGCCGTCAGAGAGGTATTGCAGGAGAGGAAATCTCCAATCCTGAGGTTGTTTCATCTGTACTTCAAAATTTTCTTCTTTACTCATATTAAGTTGAATGGAGGGGCTCTCCAGCACATGGATCCATGGATACGACTCTGTGTATGCTATGGGTGCCAATGAATCTGCCAACTCATTTTCTGTCCGGGGTATATGTTCATAAACAACGCTTTTAAACTTGAGTGCTTCATTTTTAAGAAGAAGTAAATATTTCACTAGCTGCTCCTTTTTAGCTTCAGATTGACCTTGGGCATGGTGAATAAGAAGCTGGGAGTCACCCAGTAGCTTGACCCTTTTAGCCCCACAAATATAGGCTAACTTTAAACCAGCTATAGCTGCTTCATACTCAGACTCATTATTGGAAGCCCTGAAAGCGAAACATATAGCTTGGTACATTTTGTCACCATACGGAGAAGTCAAACACACCCCTGCACCACAGCCCATAGTGCTGGATCCACCATTTGTCCGGACGACCCAGACCTTTTTGTCTTCCATGTTAGTAGCCTGCTTCGAATCTCTGTCGGAGTGAAATTCAACCAAGAAATCAGCCACAGCTTGGGCCTTGACTGCCGTTCGAGGAGCAAAATCTATGTCGAAATCCCCCAATTCTACTGACCACTTTGTCATCCTACTTGAAACGTCTGCCTTTTGGAGGACATTCTTCAAGGGAAAAGATGTCCGAACGATTATAGGATGAGCCTGGAAATAAGGCCTCATTTTTCTTGCAGCTATTACCAGGGCTAATGCTAACTTCTCAAGTTTCAGAACACGTCTTTCTGCATCTATCAAACTCTTGCTGATGTAGTATACTGGATGGGGTAATTATCCACTTCTCTCACCAACACAGCACTGATGGCACAACTTGAAACTGCCAAATATACGAAGAGTGTCTCCCCGTCAATTGGTTTAAACAAGGTTTTAGGGGAGGAAAGATGCTTCTTGATCTCATCGAAGGCCTCATCACACTGTGAGGTCCAATTAAATCCTTTTTCACCCTTCAAGGTTTAAAAAAATGGGGCGCACCTGTCCGAAGACCTTGAGATGAATCTGTTTAGAGCAGCTAAACTCCCCGTTAGCCGTTGTACTTCTTTAATATTTCGAGGAGGCTCCATGTGGAATAGAGCATTAAGCTGGTCCGGATCGGGCTGTATCCCATGCTCACTTATAATATAGCCTAGAAACTTCCCGGATTGAACTCCGAACACACATTTTTCTAGATTTAACTTTAAATTCACTTTCACTAAGTTGGTAAAAGTTTCTTGGAGGTCAGCCAAGTGCAATTGCTCATCCACACTCTTTACCATTATGTCATCGATGTATACTTCCATATTCCTTCCAATCTGATCAGCAAAAGCTTTGTTTACCAATCTCTGATAAGTAGCCCCAGCATTTTTCAACCCAAATGGCATTACCTTGTAGCAATGAAGACCCCTGTCAGTGACAAATGTGGTATGCTCTTGATCCTTCGGATCTACTTGGATTTGATTGTATCCGGAGAAAGCATCCATAAAGGATAGTAGCTTGTTCCCAGAGGTGGAGTCTACTAGTTGGTCAATCCGGGGAACTGGATACAAATCTTTTGGGCAGGCTTTATTGAGATCTGTGAAGTCAATGCACATGCGCCACTTGCCATTTTTCTTTTTCACCAGGACCGGATTGGCAGTCCACAAAGAATATTGAGACTCCTTGATATGCCCCATCTTTGTGAGCCTGTCAACCTCTTGTACAATGACATCAGTCTTTTCCTTGGAAAAAGCCCTTCTCTTTTGAACTACTGGTGCCATGTCTTTCCGGACGGATAGGTGATGTGATATCACATCTGTTGGAACCCCAGTAACATCAGCATTACACAAAGCAAAAACGTGTTGATGGCTCTTCAAAAACTTTAGCATCTCACTTTTCAAACCGGGTGGCATCTTAGACCTTATCTTGACACTTTTTCCTTCTTCTAAACAATGTGTCTCTACCTCTTCGACTGGTATTAACACTCCAGGGGTCTCTCTGGGGTCATCAATTTCACCCTCACCCCCAGAAAGCCCTTCAAATTGCTATTGCTCGTTGATACGAACCGCCCCCAGCGTCCGGGGAGCCAGAGCTGTAGCATAACATTCCCTTGCAACCTTTTGACTGTTCCAAACAACTCCCACCTGTCCCTGAACAGCATATTTCAAACATTGGTGGACTGTTGAAGCCACTGCATGCATCCTAGAGAGCCAAGACCTCCCTAAAATAGCATTATAGCAAGTGGGACAATCCACCATAATAAAAAGTATCCTGACCATCTTCTTGAAAGGGCCCTTGCCCAACAAAACTTCTTCTTCGAACTCCCCGATCACATCTGCTGAGCTGCCAGTAAAGCCCACAATTGATCTGTCCGAACTCTGAATTACAGCTGGATTTTTCATTCTCTTTTATGTGGTTAAAAAAGGATATTGGCTGAGCTTCCAGTATCCACCAAAATTCGTCTTATGTCATTGCCTCCAATGGATGCTCCTATAACAACAGCATCTTCATGAGGGCCAGTTATATCTCTCAAATCATCTTCATCAAAAACAATAAAAGGGAATGGAATTTGCGACTGATAGGAAGTCATGCCTCCCTCTAGTTGGGTGGCCAAAGTATGAACGTGCCTCTTCCTCGAACAAGCAGTAGGAGCTGTCATAGTATCCCCTCCGAAAATTGTAAGAGACTCAAAAAACTTAATGAGGCTGGAGACTGTCCTAGAACACTCCTCTATTGCACCCACTCTATTTCGAGTTGGATCAGGATCCAAGTATTCAGATTCCACATCAAACCTCTCGATTATAACCATGGCTCCCTCCGGAGCAGCATTACTTGGACCAACTCGGTGAGTATTGTCAGGCCTGTTACCTCCTCTTCTTTTGACATAAGCCCCCAACTTTCCCCTTTCGATCAAGTTCTGAACCTCTTGTTTCAAAGCTATACAATCATCGGTGGTATGGCCAATATCATTGTGATATTGGCAAAAAGAGTTATTGTGATGCTCTCTAGGAGATTGCAGTGTGGCTGGTCTTCTATAGTGCACCTCTTCCTTTGTTTTATCATAAATGGTGGCCACACTTTCTTTCAATTCTGCGAACCACTCCGGTTGGACCCATGACCCTCTCTTGTTTCTGGATTGCTGACTCTGAGCAGGAGCAGCTAGCTGAGACTGAGCTTTGGCCATACCATGCCCATGTCCGGTCTCCTTTGCCTTATTCCCTGACTGATTCTGGTTGGGATTCGGTGCCACCGGGGTAGACCTCACCTGCCTATGCACCCTGGTTTTCTTCGTTTCATCAACATTAATCTGTTTTCCAACCTGATTCAGCAATCCTCCGCAGGTCATGGCCTTCTTTCCGGTCACCGAATCAGCCAAATTTCCAGGGTTCAAGCCATGTCTTAAGGATGCTATTGCCACTTGCTCGAAGCAATCAGCCAACTCATTCTTGGTGTTCACAAAACGACTTATATATTCTTTTAAAGATTCATTTGGTTCCTGGGCACAATGGATTATTGTGTCTCCATTGCCTTTTAGCTCTTTACTCCCTACGAACTGTCTTCGAAAAGCCACCCAAAAAGTATCGAAATTCTTGATACAACCCTGTGGTAGACTGTTATACCATTTTAGAGCACTCCCCGTAAATGATTGGGAGAATGCTCTGCAAAATAGCTTATCATCGTCATCAAAGTTCATCATGAAGTTTTTAAATTGTTCCAAATGGTTGTCAAGATCAGTACTGCCATCGTACTTTTCCATTTTGGTGCTGTCAAACCTCTTAGGGAGGTTTCCGGACAGAATTTTGGAAGATAATGGAGATTGCCTCCAATTTCTGCCATGACTGAACACAGTATCCTCATTGAGAGTTGCAAAGATACCTGGTTCATTGTGAAAAGCGAAAGGATCCATCAGCATCCGGTCCACATGCCTCCGGCTATGAGATGACCCTTTACCAATATTCTTCTTCATCATTCCATATCTATCTCTTTTTCTTGAATATTTTTTAATCTGCTTTTGCTTCTTTTTAGTTCGACCCTCATCGCTGCTAGAGGATAAGGATTCTTCAACTCCCTCATCGTCCGAAGAGCTATCATAAGATTCTGAGCCTGAGTCAGAACTCTCCACTGGCTTAGACCGGTGAGACTTTTTGGAACTGGCATGAGTCTTTTTGGTACTTACATGAGTCTTTGAAAGCTCATGCTCTCTGGGGTTATCGGTGTGATGAGAAACTGACGCTTTTGACTTTTCTTTCATGCCCATCTTAGCCTTCTCTGCCCTCAGAGCTTCTATCTCACCCTTTAATCTATCACGCTCTTCGATAGTGTACTCATCGTTTTCTCCCACCACTTCGAGCAAAGCTGGTGGTACTTCCAAGGCGTCCGAATTCATTCGGACTGATTTTTCTTGCTGGTTTCGAATGCTTGATTCAGGAACCTTCTTCTCCCACTGTGGTCGCCAATTTGGTGTGGTTATTTATTGTATGGGGGTAAATTGGTAATTTGTTTAGAGTTTGTGGAGGTTTGTAGGTGTTTAATGTTTAAGTATAGAGTAGAGGGAGAATTAAGCAGCCTGGTTGTATTTAATTTTCATTACCCACATTTAATGCAGGTGGTTGGGTATTTATACCCTTACATTTGGGCTTTATGGATTTTTAGGTCATGTTTAATGGACCCGGGTCATGTTTAAAGACCCATGAGCTCTTAGTAGGGGAGCAAGTAGCTTAGTCAATAAGTGTTTAAGTTTTTTAGTACTTTTGTCATAGTTCGAACAGTTTAATGGGCTGAGTGTGCGAAGTGTCCTGTCTGATCCGATGAGTTTGGTCCGATTTGTCCTTGTCCGGAGAGGAGGCAGAATTCGGACTCATCAGTCATCGATGTAAAACTTCATCCATTAGGCTTCATAGTTTTTTTTTACTTGATTTGAGAGATAACCGTAGTTATTTTGAGATATTTTGTAATTGTGTAGTTCAATTTGAGAACATTTATACAATTCGTGGCCCACAAGAGTATAAACTATGAAATGCTTAAATAAATAAAAATTTATTTTTTATCTTTCAGCCTCATAATTTAACAGCTTGTCATATTTTATTACGACGTATAAAAATTAAAAAACTATAACAAGTTATAGTATAGTCAAACTATAAGACTATAACAATTATTTTATCATTACTAAAAGATAATTAATAGATAATAATACTTTTAGTACTTATAAACTATAACTATAAGCATACCATAATAATAATCAAAATATAATAATAAAACTAATAACTTTATACTAATTCAAACCATAATTATAATGAGAGTATAATAATAAAACTATAATAACTTTATATTAATTTAAATGTCCTCTTAATTCCAAAGCAGTTCAACTTAAATAGTCATCTAGACCCACCAACACAAACTTTAAGTGACAACTAACGTATTAAACTAGAATATTAAAATATATAATTAAGTCCGAAACAGTAGATTTCATCGTTCTTCAGGAGTCAATAATTTATACTGGAAAAACTGAATAAGTTTGTCAAAATGGTTGGCTTTTATTCTGGTTATTCCAATATTAATAATAATATTTGAATTTTTGGATAGACAATTTTCAAAAAGAGTTATCGTCTTGCTTTATCTTTGACAATCTTTAGTTTATGCAGACAAACAAGTTCAAAATCATCCAACGATCTGCAATCGAACTCGAGCACTCTAGCCTTACAAATCCTACTCCAAAGTAGAAGGATGACAAATTTAGAATCAAGTGAAGTTAGGTCACTTCCTAATGATATTCGAGCTCAATGTCAAATATTACTTTATAGTTTACATGTTATATTACATGTAAATTTTTATTATTACTTTATATTCGAGCTTAATTTGTAATATTTTATATTATATTTTTATTCATTGATTTATAATTTATGAACCACAAATTGTGGATGTTATTCATCATTTCAAGATTTTGATTTTCCTCTTAATTTTTATTCATTGATTTATAATTTATGGACCACAAATTGTGTTGTTCATTTCAATATTTTGACACTAAATTGAGGTTGTCAAGATTCTACCAAATGACTTTGAATATATTAGTAATAAAGAGTTGTCTAGCCAACTTGAGACGTATATTTTGTGTGTCAAGATAGATAGTAACTTTTTCAATTTGAAAAGTATCTCAGATATTTTCTCGTATGAAATTTGTGAAGCATGAGTTGAGAATAAAATGGTCAGTTCATGGCTTAATTATTTTTTAGTGACATTTGTGGAGAAAGAAATGTTTTCTACCCAGCGCATTCAAAACATGAGTAAGAAATGAATATACATTAACATTTGGACTAGAATATATTTTCATTATGAGTTGTAAATAGAATATTTACATATTTTTATTATGCAATACTCGGATACTTATTTTTTATTGAATTTGTTTTCTATAATTTTTTTTGGCATACCCTAAATTTTAGTTTTGGATCCGCCACTGCATGTATTCCAAATGGTTCACATCCCCAACTTATATAAATTCGAACAAAATTGAATATATTTCAACTGATTAAAAAAGTCGTTTGAAATTCAATTCAGCCATAAATGAAGAAATTAAGACTTTAATACCTTAAAAAAAATTAAGACTCGATTACCAAGTAGAAACAATAAGCTTACCAAGTAGAAACAATAAGCTTGAGACACTGAAAACAAGAAATCAATTAGTTAAAACTCTTTCAAATCTTTTAAACTAAAAGCCTGCAAAATTTTGTATTTTACCCAATAAATACACTTGATATAATAAAATTTTAGTTTGATTTAAGAAAATATATACTTATTTGAAATTATAATTTACAATTATAATTTGTTTACTAAATGACATATAAATTATAATGGACCCATAACAATAAAAATATAATAATAAAATTATATTAATAAGATACAATATAGTGCGTTACCGACGGTATAATAATAAAACTATATATTATTACGTTTCGGTGAACGTCAATGGCATGGAGGCTTCTCTCTTGGAGTGGTTTATTAATTGCTTTTGTTTGCAATTGAAAACAGAGTATGGACAATTTTAGCCATTACGCTTGACGATTTGGTTCTCCATTCTAGATAAGCTTACGACTTACGCTTTGACAACTTCTAAAACTTTCATCCCGGTTCCTGAATTCATCACATTTTTACAATTTTGTTTTATCAATTTTTTTTTTAGTCTTCACCATTTTTATTTATGAAATATTTCATCTTTCCATCATACAGAACATAACTATTATTCTAAAATAGAACATAACTTGAAAAAAAATTTACAAACAAAAGTTACCTTTTTTAACCCTCACGAACTGAAAAATCCCCTATTGTGCCACTCCTTTGATCATCTCCCGGTACTGATTCAGTGACTCCTGTCTCTGTAACCTCATATCCTCGTTAAACTTCTTAATAAACGCCTCAACTCGACGGTTCAACTCGTCCTGACTCAGTGACGGTTCCCGCCTGAGACCACCCGAAGAATCCTTTGCAATTCCTCGGTCATTGAATGTCTCCGATTTCTTCATCTTTCGAGAATTAGTAGTACTACTGGGTGGTTTAGTAGGCTTTGGATAACGCACGAACGTGTCTGCTTTCTTGAGATGGCGATTCAATGGCATAGAACGGCCATCGGTTATCGCCTTCCATGTACTCTCTAATGTGTCGTTCTTCTTTGGTTTCGATACTCCTAAAACCGCTTTGCGAACTGCACCAAAACCGCCGTTAATTCTTTCAAATTCTAAACTTCTATGCTATTAAAGATATAGAGGAGAAAAGAGATTCACCTTCGGAATTTGATTTTTGCGCTTTTCGTTGAACGTTTGTCGATGAAATCGCCGGATTTATTTCTTCGATCGAATTCGAAAACTCGACGGAATCATTCTTCTCTGTTTCCTCCACAAACACCATCGCCTTAGAGTCTGTATCCCTATCCGTGATATCCCTCTCCGTTACCTCCTCCAAAACCCTAACCTCTTCAATATGTTCGCTACCACTCTTGACACCACCGTCACGGTAAACCGCCTTCAAATCTCCCGTTGGATTTCCGTCGATATCCTCAACGCCGACGTCATAAATAGCAGCGTAAACCGGCGTTTCTGCACCGGATGTCTTCAGCGGCGGCTCTGCGATGGTGTGAGAATCCGACTCCGACGGTTTGGTGTGGAGTTTTGAGGAAGCGACAATGGAAAGGATGATACAATTGACGAGCAAGTAGAGATAAGGAGGCCTCAAAACGAAAACAAGGCTGTTATAGATCTGAGGGATATCGGTTAGTAAAAAATCTAAAATCGAAGGAGCGAAGAGTTTCGTCGTCATAGCCACTGATAAAACGCCGGTGGATATCATGGCTACTTTGAAAAACGAATTCCATGAAGGAATCGGCATATTGTTCAATCAGGTTTGTTAGAGAATTTAAGGTTTTTAGAGAGAGAAGAGAGGAAGAAGATGGATTGATGAGAATATATAAAGAATGTAATCGGTGGAGACCGTTTGGTTAAGGGAGAAAGGTATACATATTTGGTAACCGTTTTAACACTTTCTTTTAAATATATTGTGATTCTACTTAATTTTCACAAATTTAAAATTATGTTTAGAATATAAGAAAATTAATTTTTTTAAAAAGAATTAAAATAAGTTTTACCATTCATATTGAAATTTTGGTTAAACTTTTAAATTAAAATGATAAAAAAGCAATTATATTAATTTGATTAAAAAAATCAAAACTACGTATAAAATGGTTGGTTGCGAAACTACGTGTAAATATAAAAAAAATTAATCACAAAACCCCAATTAAATTGGTTGCGAAAAATAACCGTTGATTAATTGCAGAATTAGTATTATTTTGATTGTGAGCTTGATAACACTCATCCAAAAAAAATAGTCTTTTATTCATAACCATAATTGAATCCACTTTCATGATTTTTTTTAATAAAATAGCGTAGCCAATTTACATCACTAAGTGATGGGAAGATTCGCCGTAAAATTTACGCTTGATAAATAGTATAGTTGTGTTTTTTAAAAATAATTATTCTATTTTGTATATAACTAGATCTTTGAATATAACAAATTTTATGAATTTAAATAAAAAAAACTAAAAATTCGAAGTTTATATTTTATAAAATAGGATAAATTAGATAGATTTGTACTTTTTTTTAAAAAAAAAATCTACTATATCTTTTTCGAACTTGAAACATCTACCTATTTATAAAAATATTAAATGATTTCAAAGAGTTTTATCTTTTATTTCAAAAAACAATTTTTTTTTTCAATCAACATTTCAAGAAGAGACGCTATACTAAGCTTGATGCGATATGTGATAGCCAAAATTTTATAAATCAAAAGAGGTAATTGTTGCCAAAATTTCGAATTGATTGCTCCAAACAACATCTCGATAGCCATTCCATCACGATAAGCTTGTGGCTAATCTTGGTGAGCATTAGACCAAAGCTCTTATAATTTCGGTGAAGCTTCGACCCGATCATTTTGAAGTTTGTTCAACCTTCTCATCGATTGTCTCTAAACACCAAACAACGTAGGAGAAATAAAAATTACATTCCACTGATATATAAATAATGAATATATAAAAAGAAATTTATTTTTATATTTTTCTAAATCATGCGTAAATAAATACAAATATGATCTCATATATAGGTTGATCGGTTTTATAATCATGTAAATAAGTGGACACCATAAATGATCCTTTCCATCGTCAAGTTTTATTTAAAAGTTTTATTTATAATGCTAATTTGAAAATACACTAACAGATATGAGATTTATAAAAAAAAGTTATCTATGATTTTTTTTTAAACCTGTTAAAACAAAATAAAAAATTATTTATTAGAAAAGAAAAAGAAATTCAAAGTAGTCGTCAAATAATTAAAGAGATATTTGACTTTTGCCATTATAAATTTGATTAAAGCTAATCAAATATTAAAAATACGTGAGTAACCGTGTTGATGGAATAAAACAATGTTTGTGATCAATTCATCTTAGAAATTGAAAAATAAATCATTTAAACAAAACTATAATTTTCGATACTCGCCATGCGAAAACAAAATAAATTCATAGTTATCATTTTTGTTATAGTAATTTAATATAAAATAGTTTCCATTTCGTTTATAGCTATCTTTCCATTTATAGAAAGACAAGGAAGTAAATAAAATCGACATAAACTACGAAATAGCAAGAAGCCAAGAACAAAAGGTTTATCTCGTAAGTGTGTCATGTAAATATATTAAGAGTTCGATCTCATATCGTTTAAATGATTAAATTATTATTATTATTTTATTAAAATAATTTATATCCACTATTTGTCTTATTTTAAAATTTAACAAACCAAACCTAACTTATGAGATTATTATTGGTCATTAAAAATTTGAATGGGATACTTCAATTAGTTTTAGGAAGACTTAGTCTAAAATTTGTCTCTATTTACTTAAGCATACCCTAACCGATCCATTTTACAAATAGATCCAACTCATTTAAAAAAAACTCAATTATCTATAAAAACAAAACAATTACATCCCTAAATTAAAATATTTAACTCTAATTTCAAAATCAATTCTTTCTCCTCAAACTTTCTTTGTCACATTATCAAATTCATTAAAGATAAAATTGTATTTAAAATTTAAGTTTGGACTAATAGGTAAATAAAATCATATTTTGATAAATATTAGTAAAATCTATTTGAAACTGAACTTATTAGTAAATTGGATACGTTTTTTACCAATTGGTATAAATCCCTTAATTTTATAATTAAATTAATTAAATAAAGTTAATATTGGTAAAAACAAGACAGGTTTTGTATGTCCGTCAATTGTTTTACACATAGTCTCTTTTGATTTCTGTATAAAGTATAAACACATTACCTATATTTTAACGTAACAAACCATTTTTTTAATAAATAAATTCTCACGTTTATAATAAATATGTCTCTCACGATATATTTCAATTTGTAATAAACATATCGTTTACAATTTTAGAAAATAATCTATTTGAGATATATGCTTATAGAAAAGTTTTTAAAAAAAAAGCTAAGACGTATAAATTAATATGTTTAAAACTGTATTTTTTATAGAGGAAAGTACCCCTAAATACCCACTCAACTATCAAATACCAAAATGGTATCCGTTTTTGGGCTAGTTTCATAAAATACCTAGAGTCATATTTGGGACAATTATACCCTCTAGGGTATAAAAAGAGTTGTTTGGTTGAAACCCACTTTTTTACACCTTCTAATCTGACTTTTAGGTTTCAATTCCCCCCACTTTCACATTTCTAAATTTGAGGAGAGAGAAACACGTGAAACGAGAGGGAACCCAAAAGACGTTTTTGAAACCAAAGCAGAACCTTAGTACCGGCGACAACAAACCGGCGACAACTAACCTTCGTTCCGATCTTTCAAGCAACCGTCGTTCGACACGTACGTCGGCGAGCCTCCTACTGCAACGAACTATTCTTACACCGTCGAACCGAACTAGGTATCCCTCGACCACTGTCTCTGTTCGAGTTATATGCCTCGATGTATAAGCTTCGCCGGAATACGTTTAGTACTCCGGTAGTTAGAATACTCCGTTGTTTTACGCTGATAGTTGATGCTGCCGAGTCAGTAAGGGTATTTCGTAGTGTTGCTCGACCGGACGATGTTAGTTGATAGTTGTGTTGGTAGTGCTGTCCGACGCCATCGATTAGAACCTGCCCTTGTTGAATCCTGAACGTGTACCGTCGTCTATCGGACCTATAGGGCTGCTGGTCTAACCGGTGTGAGTTTACGTAGGTTTGTTAGTCATCTAGCAATGTGGGTTACCTTATCTATCGGGGTCTGGTAATCGTCTACCTGTCATAGTGCACGTCTAGCGGAGTATTATATGATTCTGGTCACGTCTAGCAATGTTGAAATGCAGTGAGGTATATGATGTTGTGTAGTAACTTGGAGAAGTGCTGTGTCGAAGAGTTAACGTATATACTGGCTGCTTAGTTTTATTGTTTTAGTTACCATGACATTACTAACTAGCTTCTTATGTAAATGTTAACAGGTAAACATGACAAAAATAGGAGTATTCTACAGGTCCGGGTTGGTTAGCATTATCAACGTACTCAGACGAGATATCATTAAAGCTGAACACATCGAGGCTGCTAGAGGAACCCCGTTCTATACCTTCCTGAAAACCTCGTTCGACTTGAGGAACGAGGTTCTGAAGCTTAAAAAGTTCCACTACTTGATCGAGGCGATTTGTGGTTTATACGATGTTAGATGGAAGTCTTTCCAGATTGGACGGAAGCATGTAAGGCTGACGAGGAAAGATGTGAAGGCGATATTTGGCCTGAAACACGGCAACGAAGAGATGCCTATGAGAAAATCGGGCGCATTTGTCGCTCGGTACGCTGATGGAGCTGAGTTAGATTCGATTCTGATGAAGAAATATTTTTTGAGCCCAAGGATGAGGAGGAGCGGGCCAACAAACGACAAATCAGTTTCCAATGCGTTGATAAAGGTAAATATAGTCTGTTAGAATGTAGTCGTTTTTAGTTTATGCTGCAGGCATATGACGATGATAGAAAAACCTGCATGTGTATGTACGTATCTAGCGTAGTAGTATATTATATCTAGCAGTGTGTTAGCAGTATAATATTACGTTGGTGTTTGGTTTTATGCATCTAGCAATGTCTGGGTTCTATCAATGTCTTATTAGGGGTAGATGCATTTAATTGTTATTGTTGTATTCTTGGTATGATGTTGTTGATTTTGTAGGAAGCGATCGAGAAAGCAGTCAGTGAAGGAGGGGAAGATGAAGTGAAGGATGTTGCTCGGCTCCTGATACTTTTCATATGCTCGACACTGTTCTTTTCAGTGTCCGACGACGTCGTCGGGTGGACAACAATATTCTACGTGGAGAATCTTGAAAAGATAAACGACTATGACTGGTCTGGAGCCATCTTGGAGAAGCTTCACAAATCATTGGACAAATGTATTAAGGCCGGGCAGCATGCAAGAGTGATCGGATGCGTTGCTCTGCTGTTTGTAAGTACAGTGGATTATGATCAGCATGTTTGTTACGAAACCGTTTTTTTAATGGCTAGTTATGTTCTGTGCAGCCATTTCTTATGGAGCATATTTCGATAAACATCGACGTACCAAGGCCAAACATAATCCCTAGATGTTACAAGTAGTGGGGACTAGAGGGCAAGGAGTCGACATTCGAAATGATCCAGATGGTTAGTGAGCTCAAGGACGACCAGGTATGTAACGCATCTATCAATGTCCATGTTGTAATATCAAACAAATCGCATACACACGGTTCTTACAAACAAATCGCAACCATGAATATTAGAACAAAAAAAATAAACATATATATCGATAAAAATATCAAACAAATAGCATACCATGTAGCATAACGTCATAACTTCAACATGTCCATGGATCATAACTGTCTGTAATTCGCAGTAATGATTATAATATTGTGCTGCTCGATGTATATTATACTGTATTTCTTAGGTTGTGGCCGATGAGTTGGTGTTATCAGCGTCTGAATGTTTTGTTTATGGATTAAATGATTCGCGGAGGAAGTGCGAAGCTGCTGGAGAAACAACCGAACAGAGGAGTAGGAAAAGAAAGAAATCTGTTGCGAACAGAAGTATAAGAAGGAAGATCAAACAGGTAGATGACGGGGCTGGAAGTAAGAAGAGAATACGTTCGAACACTGAGGTTGATGATGATGTTACATTGGGGGAATTCATTGTGGAGAGGAAGGCAACAACTGGTAAAAAGAAAGGGGAGAGGTTGAAAAACAAAAACAAACGTAGGTCTAGTATTCCAAGCTTTGGAGTGTTGTCGCAGTCGGTGCTGCGTGACAACAACAAGCTGAAAAAAAGAAGCCGGTTGCACCGGTTGAAAGTTGAAAACAAGCGGCTTAAAACGTCGGTTGAGGAAAGAAATGAAGAGGTTAGTGTTACCATGTTTTTAAAATACTAATAACCTCTATATGTTGGTTAAACTGAACATAGAAAATGTTTAGATGTTGTTTGGTAACAACATCATTATAATTGATTTAGCAAACGTAACTATAAGTTGTCTATCAACTATAATATGCTGCATCTATCATTGTAAAAATAATGTAACTATTTCGTATGCTCGTTTGATTCAGGTCGAAAGGTTGAAGAAAGACTTGGAGTAGCTGAAACACAAGCTGGAGGTGGAAGGTGAAAGAGTGGATGGTGAGGATGACCATCTGCTGAACACCTTATCAATGCCATTTTGCCGTATTGATGAGGATGATATTGAAACCGTGGATGCAAACGTTGCTGAGAAGGTGGTTAAGAAAACACTGGTTTACAAATCTCGGAGGCATGGATTTGTTCCGAAGAGGAACCAAACAGTTTCTGACACAGAAAAAGCAACAGAAGAAGAGGATGTTCAGGGGGAGACAACAGCAGAAGAACAACAGGAGCTTGAGAAAGCTGAGGAAAAAGAAAGGGACGTATCGGAGGAGGAGAAGGAAGAAGTTGATGGAGGGTGTGTTCAATCCGAAACACCTGTTGAACCAATGAAAGAGAGTACTACACCGGAAGCTATTGTTGTTGATGTGTCTAGGAAGCCAAAAGGGACTACAATAACTGGTTGTGACGCTGGTAATGAGAAAGGGGAGGTGACAGAAGAATTATCACCCCTAACTCATTCTGCCGGTGCGCAAAATGAAGTTTGGGTACCTGCACAGGGATCCGGAGTTGGAAACAACGAGGTTGAACAACAGGAGCTGATGGTGGACAGAATTGATTTGTTGGACGAAGGTTCCAACGAAGGAACGAAAACACTGAAACAACTGTTGGAGGAGTCGCCAGAAACCGTAGATCAAGGACAAAATGCGGAGAAAGGTGAGGAGAAAGGAGAAGCTGACATAGTAGCAACTGTCGTGACGGAGATCGCAGCCACAAAACTACAGGGTCCAGAACCTGTCTCTGAGAATGTGGTGGAGAATGTGGCTGAAGATGTAAGTGGATCTTAAAATCCTTAAGATTCTTAAATTGTCAGTAATTATGTTTTGGCTTGTTTTGGAATGCTTTAAACTCTAGGTTGGATAACATTTACAGTATCTGGGTTGTTTTTTGTATGAAAAAATTGGTTTGACATTATCTGTGTAGTGTAAGACACGATTTGAATGATTGTCTTAATGAGTTTTAGTTGATGCATGTTTGACAAATCGCAAACCCAATATGTATATAGTCTGACTGATAAAAAATATATAGGATACCGTTCTCATTGCAAACAAATCGTAATGTATAGTAGGCATAAATATCGTTGTTCTATTTGAATATCATCTATCAATGATAGTTGTGCTAATATCGCAATGTATGGTTTCCAATATTGTAATGTTATATTATGAGGAAGTGGAAACAGCGACGCCAGAAGACACACGACACTCTAATGTAAAGACCTTGGCATTTAGTGGGATTGAAAAAGCAAAAAGTGCGAACAACTATCGCAAGCTGTCTCTCCATTAAAGGTGATACCAATTATCAACGGAGAAGATCAATCCGCAGAGAAGATTGAAAAAGTGTTACAAGTTGAGCAATCTTCGTACGCAACACCACAACAACAGAAAGCAACATCTAACGATCTGATTTTCCGATCGGTTACACTGTTGGCTGATGATAGCTTTGTAGACTGCACTCAATCATTTTACGCAGAAGTTGACAAGGCTGTTGAAAATTCAAACGAGAAGAGACGTACACTGGACTCCATCGAGGAAGAACAAACAGACGTTGACGTAAGTAGATATTTTGTATTATCAATAAACCTTCAAAAAGTAATGTTAACAGTTTACTATGATGCTTTATTTTAGGTGCCCGTTGATGAAATTCCTGGGTTCAACTTACTTACTCCGACGCAGGTTCAACAACAGCAGGCTGCAGTCGTAGATTGGTCGTTCCCGACAGAGACAACGGAACTGATCAATGTCAGTGAGTACGAGAAGGTGCTGAAACTCAAACAGGTAGAACAACAAGAAGATCCAGAAGTATGGTACTTGCCAACAGCAGAGTTCTCATACAGGCTTTCCATTAGTGTGACCGAGATAATGGAACTGCCTAACGAAACTCAAGTTGACTTCAAGGTAATAATGTTTCAGGTTGTATCTATCATAGTAAAATTGTTAGTCTAGCAATGTGTCTATGTACGTCTAGCAATATTAATATGCAGCATCTAGCAATGTGTCAACCAATAAACCGTTGGTTATTCTTTTCAATAATTGTCATTCAACTGATTTGAGCTTGTAATTGTGTTTTGATAGGTAATAGATGCTTGGATATATAAGATATTAAAGGATTCAGATTGGAAAGTCCCTCTGAAAGGGTTTGATGATAAGTATTCATTTCCTGTCAGCGTCATTCAAATAATTGGGATTGCAACTGTAAGCTCCTAGGGAATTATTTGTGTTATATTGGAAACATCTAGTTCCCGTAGTAATGACTTAAATTTACAGGGAACACTGGCTATCAAGGGAGATTTGTCTGTCATTGTGGACAAGGTTTTTGAAACAATGAATCCAGAAACATATGTTGCATTTTTCCCCTTTGTACCGTAAACACGGCCGGCGTGAACCACTGGACGCTCCTGGTTATAGACATGGAGAATGGGGCTGCCAGAAGCTACAACCCACTGTTGCCGTGGAGCAAACACATTGCCGATAAGACGAAAAACACAGTCGATGCTCTGGTAAGGAATTTAAATGCTAAGGATCTATTTTGGTTGCCTATCTAGCAATTTCGAATACTATATCTATCAATGTATATAGTAATACATAGCAATGACTACTACACGTAAATCGCATAGTAACTATGGATTACTTGATTTTGCAGCTGATCTATTGCATGAAGAAGAAATACATACCTTATGTAAAAGGTGGATATAAAATAAAGACTGTGTTAAATATCCCACAGCAAAAGAAGGATAGCCTTGACTGCGGTGTTTTTGTTTGTAAGTACGCAGAAGACATCATTACAAGAGGGTTTGTTCCGCGGGAATATGGAAAGGAAATGTCGGCCGAAACAAGAGCTAAAATATTTAAACATTTCATGAATGATCGAAACACAAACAAACGTTGGTAGTATGTAATTTATTTTTTGGTACCCATTTTTATGATTCAGAGAGATTAGCAATGGGTCAATTAGACAACTAATATGATTTCTGTTGGTAGTAGAAAACTCACGTGTAAACACAAATTTTCACATCACTGTTACATCATTCAGTGTTGAATCTACTAATTTATATATGTTGTATCCTTCAGAGTAGTTTTCAAGTTGTTATCAAAGTTTTTATTATTACCTATCAGACATGAACTAAACATCTAGCAATGTCTATTTGCGTAACTATCAAAATCCTAAACAGGTGGTGTATGTAGCTCTTTACGAAATTCTTTTTAATCAGTCTTAAACTCAAGTAAATATGAAGGAAAATGTTTTTCAAAACTACCTTGGCAGATCACCTATTTGTTGCATGAATCAATTTCACACCTGTGCAGATGTATCTAGTATTTTTTATGTTATAGATATGACAGAGTAATAGTAAGTTATATCGCAATGTCTACCTTCTTATTTATCATAGATTTAATAAATTATCTATCATACTTATATCAAAGTACATAGCAATGTCTACCAGTTTTATCTATCGGGGTTATAATCAAGTATCTATCGTAGTACGAACTACATATCTGTCAGACTAATTAGCTACTATATATGGATGTCCACATGTAAAAAAGTTTTGTTACGAACTATATAGTACACTTTTACATATCTGTCAGACTAATTATCTAGAGCAGATAGGTTTTAAATTTTAAATATAATATATTTAGCATTGTAAATTACTCGTAAATCGCATATAACATATTAGTGATGGACGAAATATATATATGGACTGGAGGATATGGTTATTGGTAGATGAGTAAAATTAATTTTTTAAAAGGACTTTTAACCACACCAATTACTCATTAGAAGTAAATGTGTTAAACCTATTGGTTAGATTGAAAGTTGAAAAGACAAAGGTAGATGGACTTGAATGATTACATGCATTAAATAGACGTGTGCCATTAAATTTGTGAAAGTAAGTATGGTTGCTATATGGGACTTAGCCTTGGGCATTGTGTTTTGCTATAAATAGAGGTTGATATTTGAACCTATTCCTCTCACACTTCTCTGCAAAGCAAAAAACAACCAGAAACTCTAGCCTAAGTTGAAACCAAACCACTTTCGTTAATGGCACCTTCCTCACCTTTCTCACCAATGAACTCCAGCGACGACGGGTGGTCAACTGACCACTACGTAGACAACAAGGCGTACAAGCGAACCACAATATCGGAGTACTCTGATGATGAAGAAGACGACTAGTCCGTTTGGTCTGAGGACCAAGAAGACCCCTACGGTTCATGGGACTCATGGTCGTTCGACGACAGTTATGAGTCTGACGATGAAACACTTCCAAAACGGAAGAGACGTAAGAGAAGTTGCAAGTGGGAAAAAGAAGAGGATGATGATTCAGAGGAGGCAGACGATGAGAAGTCTGAAGACGAAGAAGACGAAGAAGTGGAAGAAGAGGAAGAAGAAGAAGAAGAGGAGGAGGGATCTGATGAAGAGGATTCTGACTAGGTTTAAACATGTTCATGTAGTTTCATTTAATCATCTTTCTATTTTGTTGTTTTTAATGTTTTGTTTATGCTCTGTTGGACTGTAGCTTTCACCAACCCTGTGCAGTAGTCTCATTTTTTGACAGGGTTGGGGTATTTCGAAGATCTGTAGCATTTAATGATTTTCTAGTAATGTTAAGGTTTTATTGCATTTTGCGTTCTCTATCTTACAATGGTGGGTTAATTTTTGAGTGCAACAAGTTAACATATGATATGAAGCAGTTGACTAAAGCAGTTTTAATTGCAGTTATCACACAGAATCGCATTGTATGTAAACTAACCTATCAGACTTAGGTTAACATTAAAAGAGCAATTTATATAGACCTAATCTATCAGATGTAAGCTAACTTATCTATCAACCACTGTTTATGTCATATTTATGTCATCAATCTATCTGGCTATTAAATAACGAGATGAATCAGGAAAGGGAGACTTAAAGGACCTCTTGAACAAATGCAAGTAAGGTATCAGATGGATGTACAGCAAAACAGAAAACATAAATTGATGTATCTGTCAGATGTATAATCCAGGGTCTATCAATGTTACATAGAGTGTCTATCAGAGTATAACATGGTATCTAGCAATGTAGAAATGAATAGATATCAGAGTCTGAAAGAAACAGACATGGTACATGTCAATGTTAAAAGTGTACAAAAACATAAGTCGGAAGATAAGGAGTGCTTATCCATGAGATGTAAAATGTTACAAAAAAATCGGTTCAAAATATTTAGAACGGAGCATCACATGACCTCCTATTATGCCCATATTTGAAACATCGACCACAACGGGACTGGCTGCTGGAAACTTCACCTCTTGATGGAATACGCTTTTTCCTCGGACGCCCAGGTCGTCTTTTAACGTTCGGGGGCATCACCATGGGCTCTCCATCATAATTTGCAGTACTAGATTCACCGAACTCTGTTATATCCGGTATGTTAAATGAATAGCCAGACCGGTAATTCGCAGCACTGAAAAACGGCTCAACCAACGTCATAGGATCCTCGTTTAGAGATGCAATTACAGCCAATGCATGAGCGCATGGGAAACATTCTTGCTGCCAAGAGCCGCATGTGCATTTGAAATCAAGTATGTTGACCACCATGATTGGGTCTGACAAAACCTCAAAATAAGCGGCAGAAGACTTGCGAACTAACCATGTCCGACTGCATTGTACATTCTCTTTGAACATCTTGTCAAACTCGGGGCATAAATGTGTGTTCCAACTTAGGCCCTCTCCTAAACGTCGAGACATTTGAGTCATCGGAAGAGTTCTAATCTGGTCGACCAATTCAACTATAGGCAGATGGCACAGCTTTTTAATCTGGGAATTGAACGATTCAACAGCGGTTGATGCCATTGCCCCATACCGTTTGCCTTTGACATATGCCTGAGCCCATTTTTCTGGTGGCAGATTTCTTACAAAGTTGCCAATACGCTCACCGCCTTGGCGCAAAAACTGACCAAAACGTTCATTAAAAAGTTCCACCGTCGGGGCATAAGCACAGCTCTTAAACATCACTAGCATATTTTGTTTGTAGACTCTGTTAGTGTGTTCAAGAGCTTTAGTCAAGTTCTGGATAAGATGGAAGATATAATAAGCGTGGTAGTCAGTAGGATAAAGAGTTGCGACAACGCTAATAATACCAGCATGGCGGTCTGAAATGAAAGTTATTTGGCGCCCTAACAGATGAGGTTTTAAACTTTCCAAAAACCAAAACCAGTTATCTGAGTCTTCACTACCAAATATACCAAAAGCTACGGGGAAGAGACCTGAAACGGAAATGATACAGTTTAAAAACAGTACTACATTGACAGGGGCGAACGGACTCAAATCGCAATGTATATGTAACATATCTATCAGACTAAGGAAGCCTGTGTAATAATCAACGTAGCACAGTATACAATGCATAAATCACAATGTCAACATAACTAAGCTAACAATCAATAATAACTAAAACAGCAGGGTATGTAACCTAATCTATCAAACAGTTCAAGTAAATCGCAATCTATGTTAACTTATCTAGTGGACTAAACGTATATTGAAACATGGACTGAACGTTGTTTCCATCTTTTGCCACTGCTGGAAGCAACACGCCACCATGCTTCCCTGTTAGGTGGGTTCCGTCAACGTACAGTAGAAGGCGGCACGAATGGAAACCCTGAAGACACGCCACAAACGCTATAAAACAGCGACGTAAAACATTGTCGGGAGCCAAATCCAGATGGCAGTCCGTAGTGATGTCACGACTCTTTAGTCTCTTAAAGTATGCTTTTAGCAATCCGAAAGAGGTATTGCTATCTCCAAGTACAACACGACGGGCCTTCTCCAACGCATTCCAAGATAGACGATATGAAATGTCTAAACCGTAGTCTTGCTTGATGGTGGACTGTATAGTCTTAGCTGTTACGGATTGGCAGTTGCGTAGAGAATCGTGAATTTCATCAGCAATCAAATCGGATGACAGATGCCTGCTTTTCTTCTTTGTGAATACGGGACTGCACGTATGGGTACTGACAAATATTTTAATTGTCATCAAACCGGTCTTAGAATCAACAGAAGCATAAAGCCTTCATTTGTAGCCGTCCGAATCTTTGTTTACACAATAAACGGTGATCTTGCTGAAGGTATTGTGGCTGTACCTAAACGCAAAACCGTTCTCTAATGCGTAACGGGATAAGGATAACCTCAGACCTTGAGCACCATATGGAAAAGACTGTCCAACACCGATGATAGCTTATGCCCATCCGATTGTAGCTAGATGCCTTTTTTTGGGGGTTGAAATGGCCAAACAGCTACTGCTTTCACCGCTAGTTCGTTGTATATGAGAGGATTCTTTGAATAGTTGAACAGGTTGTTTACGTTTAATGGCGGAGCCTTTATCAGCAACATGTTCTTCGATAAGAAAACTAACACTCTTCAGACGCTCAACATCAAGGTAATATTCCAACCCAATAAAATCGGTCTCCTTATTAAACATACAATTATTCTGAGCATCGCAAGAGTACGTAATGCTGTAGTTTTCTCTAACAACCCCTTTCTATGTCTCCTCAACATACTGTTGAAAAGACTCGTAGTTTTCGAATTCAGACAGCGGAACAATAGCTGTTTCCGTACCAAATTTGAAAATGCAAACTTTTGGTTTCGACATTGTGTACCCTGAATTGTAGGAGTTTTGGTTAGTTTGTTGTAGGGCAGCGTACAACAGCTGAATGTGTTACTGATATAAGTAAATGGTTGAACACATCTAGTAATATCCCGTAACTAACATATCAGGGTATATGCATTAGTGGTCTATTTTTCAACACATCTAGCAAATTGTGATAACTAAACTATCAGGGTATATGGAGTCAGGGTCTATTTTCCAACACATCCAGCAACCTATTATAGCTAACATATCAGGGTGTCTGCAGTCAGGGGAGATGGTTGAACACATCTAGCAATATCCCGTAACTAACGTATCAGGGTATATGCATTCGTGGTCTTTTTTCCAACACATCTAGCAAAATGTCATAACTAAACTATCAGGATATATAGAGTCATGGTCTATTTTCTAACACATCTAGCAACCTATTAAAGCTAACATATCAGGGTGTATGCAGTCAGCGGATATGATTGAAAAACATATAGCAATATCCCGTAACTAAACTATCAGGGTATATGGAGTCATGGTCTATTTTTAAAGACATTTAGCAACCTGTCATAACTAACATATCATGGTGTATGCAGTCATGGGATATGGTTGAAACACATCTAGCAACCTGTCATAGCTAACATATCAGGGTGTATGCAGTCAGGGGATATGGTTGAACACATCTAGCAATATCCCGTAACTAAACTATCAGGGTATATGGAGTCATGGTATATTTTCTAACACATCTAGCAACCTATTATAGCTAACATATCATGGTATATGCAGTCAGTGGATATTTTCCAACACATCTAGCAACCTATTATAGCTAACATATCAGGGTGTATTCAGTCAGGAGATATGGTTGAGGGCGTCTAGCAATATCACGTAACTAAAATATCATGGTATATGCATTCGTGGTCTATTTTTCAATAAATCAATCTACCTATTATAGCTAACATATCAGGGTGTATGCAGTGATCTAGCAAACTATACCATACATTAACATGAAGCAAATCGCAGACTTTAACACACACAAATCGCAACCTAGATAACAGAGATCGAAAACTGAAATTTCTTACCGGAATGTTATCGGAGCCGGTATCGATGCTTTGAATCGACCAGAAACAGATAGTAATAGGTTTCATGCCTGAAACGTACATTATATGCGAGTATATAATCGATTTCGAAAATGGAAAACGATTTTGAAACTGAAAACTCAGGTCCGATACTGACTTGAAAGCTGTAACGTCGGAGTTGATTTCAATGGTTATGAGGCTGATAAACGGTGGAGCTAGGAGGTTGATAAACGGTGCAAAATCGGAGCTAGGAGGCTGAGTCGACGACAAATGAAGGAACTAGGAAAATCTCGGCGACAGACTCTGTAACTGACGGCGTCGAACCGAAATTCCAGAGTTCGCCGGTGATCGGAACTCTCTTCGACGGTTGTAGCAAGGTTCGCCGGTGGTTACGATGTGTAGCCGGTGGTGAGATAGTGTCGCTGGAGCTGGTGTGATCAGCCTACGTTTTTTGAAACGAACATACGTTCTTGAAAAATGGGTTGTTTGTTAGGTTAGGAGAGAGGAGAGAGAGAGGCTAATAAATTCAAAATTCAAAATTCAAAAGTAATAAAGAAAGTGTTGAAGCCAAAAGGGATCCTTTTTTCACAAATTAACCCTTATATACTAGGTTGAAGGTAATTATGGTATTAAAAAAAGTATTAGAAGTTGATATGTTTAATGAAATGGGTATTAAATGAACATTAACCATTTTTGGATACTAGGTTGTAATAGGTTTGGCTAAAAGGTAATTAGTGTGTCATTTCCTTTTTTTATACATTAACATTTTATTATTAAATATTTATTTTAAGAAATATCGATGGGGAGTTATCTTGGGTGGCGTGCATTGTTTATGCGTTGATTTATTCGGACACGTACAAATAGCCCTAAATTTAGGGACTGAAAAATAATATTCCGCTGTTATTATATTTAAAGTATTATGACCTGGAGGACTTTAATCAAAATTAATGTATCGAGAACATGAATCGAGGAGCTATCCATTGTGATCTTACTGTCGTTTTCTACCGACTTAGTAAAAGAACTCTCTTTGTTGCTGTTATTTAAAATCGACTAAACACTGTTACGAGATCATGAAATTGGAGTATAAACAATTTCATATTTTGTTTTAAACAAATCTGACATATAAAAAGAACGCAAAAACGAAAAGGAAGTAAAAACAGTAACCGAATAGTATTAAAATTGTATACGAGTTAAGCGAATTAATTAAGCAAAGACCCTGGAGGAGTGGCACGTAGGATGATTTGTGTATGTCCACATGGCAGCCCGGAGTGAGCAAGTGGGGTACACAATTTAGAGATTACGCTTGCCGCTTCGAATAACAGTGGCTATAGTTCGGGTCGTCAAAAGTTCAAGTCCTATGTTAATCGTTGTGCTGAGTCCGATTGAGAAAGCAAAATGGGCTAGGCTAAAATGAGACCCAAAATCTTTATAGTGAGACCCGGTTATAGTGAGATCCGGGTTGGTTATAGTGAGACCCCCATTATTTACCAAAATGCCATCGATATAAATACCTAAGAATCAGATTTTCTTCTCTTTCTTCTCCCCCGAAACCCTAACTCTCTCTACTTCAAAAAACCCAAATTTTTTCCGTCGACTTTTCTTGAAATCCAACTCCACGAACTTGTTAAGGTATGGATTCTACACTTCATGGTGCTTTTTTTTTCCATTTTTCATTGTTATTTCTAGTGATTTTTAGTGTTTTCCATTCGGGTAGAAAAAATCGATTTTTATGTATTTGGTGTTGATTTGTTTGATTTTAAAGGCATGTATGTTGTTAGTTAGGAGATTAGGACCGTTTAGGGTGTTGGGTTATAGTTTTAGGACTGATTTGGGGCATATCTGGGTTTGGGGAGGCTGCTATTCTCGAACAGGCAAATCCACGCATGTTCGTGCGTGGGTTTGCCGGATGCCCGCACGAACATGCGGGCATCCGGTAAACCCACGCACGAACATGCGTGGATTTTCCCAATCCACAGTCGTGTGGATTTTGTCGAAAATTCGCAATTTCATGAATTTTTTTTTAAAATGTCAACTCTTCTAATTGTTTGGTTTTGTCTTTTGCAGTATGCCTCCTCGCCCACGTCCTCCAGTTACCGCTAGAGACTACGACACGGACCATGAGACTGAGGAGGCCGATTGCGGTGAGACTTCTCGGAGTGTCCGGGTCCGTAAGAGAGGGACTTTACAGGTAGTTCAGCGCCCATCTGTGCAGCGTCGCGTATCTGTGGAGCAGCGCTTCCGTGGATACAATGGTCACGTTGTAGACCTATACTCTACGTTTCATTCGTATAGAGAGCACGAGGCATACAGCGTCTTCAGAGGCGATGTACCATGGAGGAGTGGCCAACAAGTCGGGCAACAACATTAGCCTCGACTACTTGCAGTTCATCGACGATTACACCAGCTCCGCGAGGTATAACTGGGGGCAGATGATACTGGCGCAGCTCTACTACCAGCTAGGCAGAGGTTGCCTACACTCTACTTTGGGTATATCGGGTTTTTTGGCCCTGTTAGAGACGTGGATTTACGACCATTTCTCGGCGTTTGCAGTTCATCAGTACCCGAGGTATAGTAGCTCACGCCCTACTATATGCCTTCATGCGCCTGCTAAGTTTCGACAGAGCCAGGAGGCTCGAGAGGGTATTAGAGTTTGTCTGGATAGCTTCACCGAGCAGGATGTAAGTTGTAATCAGTTTCATTTCAATTATCGTATATATAATTTAAGTTAATAATGATAAATGGTATTTGAATATTTTACAGGTATCATTCACGCCGTATACGACCATGCGGACTGCTCGAGGTAGCCCTGATATAGCCTGGATAGATGCGACGCTGAAGGCGGCGGACATTGTCGAGGCGTACTATCCGCTGCGGGTGGCTAGACAGTTTGGTCGCGTTCAGCAGGTAATATTTTGTAACTCAAAATATTAATATTGTTTGTATTGCGCATGTGTGGTACATAGTTTAGCCTTATTGTTTCAAATACAGCTTCCTGGTCCATTGCGTCCTCTTCTCACCGGTTCTACTAGGCATCGTCGTGCGAACACCCTCTACCTCTGGGATGCATTCAGTTGGGATAACTGGGAGTCACACTGTATTCACGAGAGTCTGAGGGGTGCGACGTATGTTCCTGGTCAGGGGGATGGTACCACTGTGGTCTACTCCCCGTGGGTTACGAGGAACTTATGGTACATCATATCTGATCCAGAGGCTGACAGAGATGATGTGGAGATTGGGGTGAACCCTACACCACACACACATGCGACCACACTGCACGAGCTGACTTCGCGCATATTGGAGATGGAGGAGTACGACCGTAGACACCCCGGCGTTACTTTTGATAGCTTCCGGGATCCTTTGGATGAGATATACCGCATATCTCACGAGTACAGAGACTGATTATCATTTATGTTTTTTTTGTTGACAGTTTTAGAATTTATATGTGATGTTTATTTTTGACCGGATTATTTTATGTGATGTGCTACTTGTTCGATCTTTAATTATGTGTTATGTTAATTTGTTACATTTTTATTATATAACTTTCGAATGTTTGTTCAAACTCCATCTTTGAAACTCCAAGTTTAGGGGTACGTATCTGAATGTAAAACAAATGCAACATAAAATTAAACATAAACCCCAAAGTTTTTTTAAACACCAACAACAACAACAAATGCTATAATTGTTACTGCCTATAAAACGTCTTTTTGAACCTTGTATCAATTATAAACACTTGTAAGATAAGGATAGCGTAATCCATGTTGACGAATGATTGTGCGACACCTAACACTTTTAAGATAGGGGTCTCATTATAGCGTAAGTTCCATTATTAGACGTATCGCTATAACGAGACACGTGAACATATGATCGTGTGCATGTACATTTGCACGCGCCATTTCTCGTGCTCTTGTACATGCACACGAAAACGTGTGCCAAAAAAGGCACTGCCCAGAAATAAAAAAAGGGCTTTGGGGCATTTTTAATTTTTTTTTTTAACTTTCAGGCTCGCCAATGGTTTCAAAACGTGGTTTCAACAACATTTGAGGTTGGAAATCCAAAAAAAAAAAAAAATTGGCCTTCCTCCAAAAACCATGGCCAAAGGGTACCTATTAAGGCTCTGTTTTGGTTAAAAAAATCATACGGCCGCTTAAAAAACAATTTTTTTGCAAGAACATCTACAGAGCACAAGTAAAAGTCATAATTATTATCAGGCAAAACAACACAAGTCTAGTAGTAGGAGGTGGCAAAATGTCTCTCCAAAGGATTAAAAAAAAAAGTAACACAAAATATTACAATACAACATAGCATTATGCATCCCCGGTCAAATCGTAGCATTCATGATCCCCATCGTTTAATGTCGGAGGTTGTGCTGGTTTAATTTGGTGATACTTGTTGAGACGTGCGCCTATTGGTATGGCCCAATTTGTAACTTCAGCGCAAGTGCGGAACGCAAACCACATTGGGTATATATCCGGCAACGGTCCGTCTAATACAATCTAAAAATTTCAATTATATAGAAACATTAAATACGTCGCGGATTATTTGATAAAATGAAATCTAACTATCAAGAATGTACTAGTTTACTTACTTTCACGAAATGATTACCGTGGACGAAACCAATGCCAACTTCGACAATAGGACATGATCTTGGAGGCACACCACGCAAAGGAAGATAGGTGTATGATAGTTGGAGAGAGACATGGTATACTATACATTGATACCGGGTGGCTATCACCAACCCATAGTCGGGTAATGTCATCCAGTGCCTAGTTCCGCTCTCGTACATTTTGAAACAATCCAATCTCCGCAATAGATTGTCAACACGTTCAGCACCGTCAAAAACCCTTTCCCAAAGATCACGTTGACTTGAAAGTTCAAACATCAAATCCCTTCTCACTTCCTCCCATGCGTCCGCATTGCCTTTAATCGTCAAAGCTACCGCCCTAAATCCGCAATTACCGTCCGGAGCAACGTCTTCAACGGTAGCTAAGTACTCGTGCAAGTACTCGGGAAAACAACTCCCGTAGGCGCTCAATCCTTTTCCTTTATTCGATTTTCTAGATCGAGTCGCTTTCTCTTTTTTCGGTGGTGGTGCTTTATCTTTGCATTTGCGTACTATAAATGCCTTAACCGCCGACGCGGCCGTGCTACCTATCGTGGCGGGAGTACTACTAGCGCCTACACTAGGGTATTCAAACCCGGATGGGTTCCGCTTAGTTGACTTGTCGACACCGGCTTTTTTCCGACCTTTCGTGACAACCGGTTCCTTAGGTTCCAACACATGGCTTGTAGCGGGATCTAGGATTTGCATCATCCTATTTATGATGTGATCTTGCACTTGTGGACCGTAACCGCGTATGGTACTATCAATTAAGGATAGCTTTCTCGTAAGCTCATCTTCGGTACCAACGTTTTCCCTAGGCTTGATCGCTAAAGTACTCCAATAAACATCACATTCACTCGTTTGAATCGACCGACCTTCTTTCGCGATCACATCACACTCACACGCGCAAGGCAAATTGTGTGTTGTCCTAATTACACAACCACACTTTGCGGGAGTGAACCACAAATCCCCGGCCTTTCTAATAGTTTCTTCTAATATTTGAATGGCCGTACATAAAAGCTTACCTTTGATGTCGCGAAAGATAGCTCCCCTAGATGCTTGTCTAGGACGAAACAAACTCCGTTCGAACGTTTCGAAGATGGTAGAGTGTTGAATGCGAAGCAACGCATGAACTTTATCCCAAAATTGCTCAAAAGTGCATAGGCTTGTGCCGATAGCCCGTTTTAGACTAGAGTGAGAACTCTCCGCCCTAAACCATAAACTTAGATTAGTTACAGGTCTAACAACTAGTTAAACATAGTAATGTAAATCAATGATAATATAACTCACCGGTTGCTAGTGTAGTTCCCCAAATGTTTAATCTTGTTAGTGTAGACATTAAGGAATTTGTGTCCGTAAGGGTCTATCCATTGTTTCATCAAGTACTCGAGAACCTTAGGACAAGATGTGTAGGCTTTGTGAAGGTCGGTAAGGTTTTTTTTATACTCTTCGATCGTCGCCGAATGTTGAACCGCGACATAAAACTCTAAGAACTCCTCCCCCATGTCCGCTTTGGGCAACACTTTCTTAGAGTATGAGCAAATGTTCCTGTTTATATGCCAAGTGCATAACAAATGAGTTGCATCCGGGAATACCTCATCGATAGCGTTCATTAAAGCCAACTCCCTATCCGTGACGATAATATTTGGTAATGCACACATGTTGGTCACCATCACTCTCCTTAGAACGCTCATTTCCCACGTGTAGTTCTCTTCTTTCTCCGAGCTCATAAAAACAAAAGCTATACAAAAGGTCTTTTTCGTCGAAGTTTGGCCAACTATTTCTAGCAAAGGAAGTTTATACCTTGTAGTCTTGTACGTGCTATCCATTATAAGCACTTGAGGAAAAGTGCGCAACAAATCGATGCTCGTGGGATGTGCGAAAAACAACTCTAGGATTTCGTCGGTTTCTTTGTTTGTGCGCTCCCAAACATAGTACTCGTGCTCCTTTAACTTACCAAACAAGTATTGCATTTGGGATTTGCCCGCTTTATCAACCAATTGGTGTTTGTGCCTCATGTTGTAGATGGTACGCATACTAGATACATTTTCCGGATCTCTTAACTTCAATCCACGGTATATATCTCTTGGCCGAGAACCGATTGTTGTGAGTTTGCGAACATACTCCTCCTCTTCCGCCTTTAACCTCGCAGCCCGTGAATGACCATCCAAATGCAAGAAGGGTTGGTGGTTGTGTTTTCTAATTATAACTACCAATTTCCAATAGCCGGGTTCTTCTAACACCGGATTGCCCCTAAGCATGAACGGACATCCGCATTTTTTGGATGAACAATCTCGTCGTTTCTTCACAATCCCCGGTTTAGGCCTCGGCTTGTAAACACCGTGCCTCTCGCACTTAAAATATAACCGCGGTGTTTTACCGTTTTTACTACCATCGTCATCTTTATCTACCACGACAATAAACCCTATACTCTTGCTCTCTTTGTCAACCCATTCGATCAATTCCGCCTTCGTTAAGAATTTATCCGTCTTAAATATTTGACTATAATCCGCCATGTGACATGGTGCTTCGGCGGCATCCTACACAAACACAAACATGTATTTACAAGTCAAATAATAAAGACAAACCTCATATTCAACAAAAAAATGCATGTAAAACCAAGACAAACCCAATATTGAACCAAAAAAACATGTAAAACCAAGAAGAACCCAAAGTCTAACCAAAAAGGCATGTAAAACCAATTTTGCCAAATATTCGAATTTTTATGCGAAGATTTGGCAAAATCGTAATGCAACGATTTTGTTCAATCTTCGCACAATTATGCGAAGATTTGGCAAAATCGTAATGCAACGATTTTGCCAAATCTCCGCATGATTGTGCGAAGATTGAACAAAATCTTCGCATGTTCATGCGAAGATTTGTCATCTTCCACGCATGTTCTTGCGTGGAAGTGTACATTCGAAGGCACGATTTTGCAAAATTTCGTACTGTGTTGAAAAAATCTAGATTTTTACCTCGGCAACGCTCTCCAAGTGATCAGTAAGCGGCTCCTCCTCCTCCGAAAGGAAATCATCAGCGTTGCAGCTCCAATCGTCATTTAAGTCGCTTAAATCCTTGCTCGGAGTAATTGGGTTTAGCTTTATATAATTAATGTGTATTAAATGTTTGTGGGAGTTTGCAGAAATTAAATGTTTGTGGGTGTTTGTTTGAATTTTGGAGAGAGTTTTGGTAGGAAAGAGAGGAGGAAAAGAGAGAGAAGTGAGTGGGTGGAAAAATTAGTGCTTTTATATGTGGGGGCAATTTGGTAATTTCACAATTGCAGAAATTTTTTGAATTAGGGGTCTCACTATAAAGATTTGGGGTCTCATTTTAGCCTAGCCCATCCACAAAATGAATTACCCCGTTTGGTTTCTTTTAACATAAAACGTGTTGTTTTTGAAAATATTTTCTTGTTCCATAATATATCTTATACTATATTTATATTAAAATTTAATTATTATTTTTCATTTTTGATTAAATTTTATAAATAACAAAAAGAATTATAAGATATTAATATTTGTATATAACTATATCTACTATTGGGATGTAATGGATAATTTTTATTATTTTGATAGTTTGATATACTTGTTGGTTTTCAACATTTACGTGTTTGGACTATCGATTTTAATAACAAATAATATTTAAATTTTTAATTTTTTTTTGTAATAGTATGAATTATTTGGTTTAAATAAAATTAGTCTTTTGCATTTATTAATTAATATAAAATTGTTACGGGACACCATACTTAACGTAAATTTATATCATTAATGGTCTTTTAAATTTAACTCGAAATTCAAACGTACTTAAGGTTAAAATCGATAGACCATTAGTGTTACACATTTTTGTTGAATATAATGTCCCGTGTTACAAACTTTACGTGAAATGGATAAATTTTTTTACAAAAATTACGAATTACTCTTATTTTGTTGGTTGAAATACATATCTCAATTTACGTACCATCCTAGCAAATTAAAAACAGGATCGCAAACTATCTGAGTTCTATGGATTGTTTACTAAAGACACTTTGAACCATTTTGTTATTGTTGTTAGAATTTTTTGTTTGTTTTTTTGTCCCTTTCTAGATTTATTATCTATTTTGGGTGTTTAAAAAAAATCTAAACCGATTTTTAAAATATAATTCAAATTATTATAAAAAATATTTCAATTTATTTAATATTTCTTAAAAAAATAGACTTTCAAATTACAATATCTATTTTTTTATATAAATATAATTTAGAAATTATAAGTTATCGCACGAATTAAATCAAAATAAAAGTATGATTTGATAGGTAACATTTGTAATCATTTAAAATGTGTTTAATTTAAATCATATTTTTAGCACATTTTTTAAATGTATACTTTTTCAATTTTTTAGTTATAAAACATATTTATCATTTTTATTGTACTCGAAATAATAAAACAAATATAGCAAATTTGAAATTCATATAAAAGTTTATAATACCGATTCAATTTGTTAAAATTATACGAGGTATAAATCTGACTTGTTATCTAATGAGTTCCGAAATTTTCACCATTCACTGTAGAAATCGGACAAAAGCTACCCACTGAACCATCCGAACTGGACAAAAGTACTAAAAACTAATCATTTTTTTGACTAAGCTAATTGCTGATATGCTTAATAAATTAATGGGTTTTTGAACTCGACCTGGTTTCCTAAGTTTGACCTGAAAGCCCATGTGGCCATAATTAAGGGTATAAATACCCAACCACTTTCATTAATGGGGATAATGAATATTTAATACAATCAGCCAGCTTAAGTCGCTCACTACAAAACACTTAAACATTAAATACCTTTGAAACACCCCAAAACGCCTACCCTTAGTAAAAAATAATCCACACCATTATCCACCAAATTTTGATCGATCTAAAAATTAAAAAAACAAAAAAACACAATTAAATGGATAAAATTACTAATCTGATATAAAATTTGGACAAACTCAAAATAAGTTAAATTAAAAATATTTCAATCCAATTTTTTTTATCAAACACAAAAAACTAACTAAAGGTGATGAAATAAATTATAGGATGAGTTACCCAGACATACATAGCCAAGTTTTCAAGCTACAGCTAGTATAAAAAAATCGTTTTTCAACCAAAGGAAAAAACAAAAAGTAATCATCTTGTCCTTCTTTAAACCAAACCTTCTCTTTTTTACATATATTTATTTATTTATTTTTGAAAAGTTTGTATATTCTAAATTGTAGTTTAGAAAAAAATCTAAAAATACATTTGGCTTTGTTTTTTCTAAAGATGAACAAAATTAGATATACATATTTTTATTTCGCCAGACGCAACTATAATGATCTCGTATCATCAAGTAGTATATGTCTCACATCTTTTCATCTCATCATGTCTGGTCTATCCACTTTCCTAATGTTTGGTCTCTTCATTACATCATGCATTGTCATGCATCTCTCAATTTCATCATGTATGGTTTCTCCATTTCATCATGCATGGTCTAGCCACTTCATCATACCCGGTCTATCCACTTCATCATGCATGGTCTCTCAACTTCACTATGTTTTGGTCTCCCCACTTCATTATGTCTCGTCTCTCCACTTCTTCATGTATGGTCTCACATCTCTCAATTTCATTATGCATGGTCTGTATTACTCCATTACATCACGTCTTGTCTCACATCTCTCTATTTCATCATGGTTGGTCTCTTCATTTTATAATTTATGGTTTCTCAACTTTCAGTGTGCTTGATCTCTCCATTACATAACACTTTGTCTCACACCTCTCTATTTCATCATGTTTGTTCTCTCTACTTCATCATGCCTTGTCTCGCATCTCTCTATTTCATCATATATGTTCTCTTCACTTTATCATATATGGTATCTCTACTTCATCATGTCTGATCTATCCACTTCAGCATGTCTGGTCTATCCACTATATCATGCCTTGATATCTCCACTTCATCATGTCTGATATCTTCATTTTGTCATGTCTAGTCATGCATTTCTTCATTTCATCATGTCTGGTCTCGCATATCTCTACTACATAATCAATTGTCTAGTCTCTTCATTTTATCATGTCTTGTCTTGAATCTCTTCACTTCATCATGTATGGTCTCTTTATTTCATCATGTATGGTCTCTCTATTTCATCATGTATGGTATCTTTATTTCATCATGCATTGTCTCTCATCTTCATCAAGTTTGGTCTCCTCACTTCATGGTGTTTGGTTCATCTACTTCATCATGTTTTCTCTATCTACTTCATCGTGTTTTCTCTATCTACTTCATCATACATTATCTCGCCACTTCATCATGTCTAGTTCATTCATTTTATCGTGTTTGGTATATCCACTTCATCATACATGGTCTATCCACTTCATCATATCTGGTATCTCCATTTCATCATCCTTTATCTTGCATCTCGCTATTTTATCATATATGGTCTCTTCATTTCATCATATATGGTCTCGCATCTCTCTATTTCATCATATTTTATCTCGCCTAACTCCATTTCATCGTATTTTGTCTCGCAAATCTCAATTTTATCACGTGAGACCAGGGGAAAAATAAAATGATATGAGACCGAGTAAATATAGTGTGAGACCACCCTAATTTGGTATAGAAAAAAATTCAAAAACATATCATTCATGGATCTAATTTTATTTATCTTAAAAAAACCCTTAATAATTATTATTTATTTTCTAAAAATATATATTGCTTTATATAGTAATTATGGTGGGCCATTGGGCTTACACGGTCAATCCAATTTTTGTTATTAAATATATTTACCCCTTAATACATAAAATAACCTCAATATTGTACACTTATTGAGTTTATACTACAAAGCACTGGTCTAATATATTATCGGTTCAACATGGGAGTCGGATGAATCTTATCATTATCATATGATACATTTATTTTTTATTTTTCCGAGCTACGGTTTGAAAGATACCGAATTTTAAAAAAAGAATAATGTGGTTGGTGATGAAACATGGGTATTTGAGGTATCATAAAAACGATTGAGTATTAGGTTGAAGTTAAGTACCATAATTTGGTACTAGGTAGTTATTATTGGTAGTTGAGGTATTAGATGAAGTTTGGATTTGGGTGCATTTGGGTATAATATTCTAAATAATATACAATTTTAGGAATGAAACAATCTATAAATGATTTGCAACATAAGCACTAAAATTAATAGAATAAATGATATAAAATCTTAGGAATGGGACACCCATGCAAGGTCCACAATATCTTAGGCAGTATCACCAGCACATCCCACTAGTGAACTCATAAATCTCGTGTATGCCTAACGATGACTACCGCAAATGGGAATGAGAGACATAACACAAAATACAACCTTGATGCATACCCACTACAACGAGATATACTAGAACAAAAACCTGTCTCTTAAGCTTAACCAGTCTAAAATGGATACATATGACAAGACATGCGATCATTAACATCATATCAAACAATTTCAAAACAAGATGTCAGGGTTTGGTGGTGATGATATACTCATTATCGCGTTTTTATTATATTTTTAGAAAACATGTGTACATGTTTCGATTACTTACCTTTGGGATCAACTAACAACTTCAAAATGATTTGGATCACATTCAAAGATAAGTTTATAAGAAACGAGGTGATTAAGGAGAAAGGGAATACATCATATATTATAAGTAAGAGCTAATGAAAGTCTGAAGTACTACACAAAATGGTTCATCAAAATAAAAAACAACTTAAAGAACTGTCATGATCTCGTGGCATGTGTCGTCTACAATTATGACATAATCTTCGAACTCTTAGTTGAAGATATTATAAAGTACAAAGCTCTGACCTTCGGCCAACTCTTAGCCCAGTTTGAGTATAACACTATCGGGAATGCTTAATACATATCTCTTATATAATCTAGGTTATATCCTAACTAATCATCTACATGTTGCTCCAGTCCAAACATGTAGACATGTTTATGAATCATCAAATCGATGATCATTTTACCTTAATGGAAACAACCAAAACAAGAACAAAAACCAATAAAGGTTTAATATTTTAACACAATATGGGTTTAAACATATGAAATACTAAATTCATGGAGAATATAACAATCATCTATGACCAAGCCAAATATGCAGTACACTTTCAAAAAGTAAAATGTATGTGGAGCCCTAAAAAAATAAAAAAGTTGAACAAATTCAGTAAGTAGCATAATGAAAACGATTGTTAAATAAGGAAATATAAAGTTTTAAAAGATGAAATTCATAGTCTCATCGATAATTATGTTTTTTTTAATTTCCTAAGGATCGAACCTCTCGGGGTTCTAAAAATAATCTAGCAAATCAACAATAACGACTCAGGAGAAGACTTTTTTTGTAAAGCCCTTAGTTTTGGCATCTCATGTATTAGAAATATTAACCATCTTTGAAGCTTATAATGAGTACTTGTATCATAATCCATATAGGTGGTAGTAAGAACCATCATTGGAGGGGACACTTTTACCAGAATCGTAACCTCTTCGCGAAAGAACCACATGATTGATCTTGAAGTTCAACATATATCCATATTTATATGAATCCTTAATCCTTTATTAGTTTTACTGCTTATGACTTGAGGGGATAGTAAGACCTCATAGAGATGGGGTAATAATCATCGTCGAGATCGTTAGGGAAGTGATCAGAAAAATATGATTGATACAAAAAGCTCAATCATATTTTCTTCAAAAAGTGCTATGATCAAATTTGAGATATAACACCGCAAACACAACCTAAAATAATCTTGACCATTTTTAATGGATCTGAGATCTTGTTATTTGGGAAAGTAAAGTTGGATATGGTCAATAGAGAAAGGTAGTGTAGTGTCTCTTCATCATACAATGTTATCTTAGGACACTCATGACTTAACCAAATACATGTAATTGTATATAACTTTTATAAGTGCCTAAGATGTGTCATCAATGGAAGGATTAGAGTGGTTCATATTAGTCAATGCGTAGACATAGAGTGCTACGCTACTTCTCGTGTTCATAATATATATAAATTAGTCGAGTATCTCATAATATTAGATGTCATAAATGATATAATAAAAGCTCCTCGTATAGTGAAACCAGTGGAAGCAGTGAAAGAAGTAACACATTGAAAATATATATGCATCGGTCATGACTTACAAGAGGTTTTTCGAATAGTTTTAGTAATATTTATATCCAAGAATTTGGATTTATTTGCTTGGTTTACACAAAATGTAACCGGAGTATCAGCCTCGATAGCATGCCAAAAGTTGTTTAAACAATAATCTTAGGTCTATAAAGTAAAGGTGAAAACCTTTCTCCCATGAGAAAACCAGAGCCATCATAGTCAAAATCAATCAACTAAACCAAATTGACATTATGAAAGCTCTTTACCATGTATGAACTGAAAATTCGATTCAAGTTTAAAATAATAATAATAATAATACATGTGTGTGGATGTCACCAATCTTAACTGAGCATGTCTGAAAGATCCATTATCGGTCTCCTGCATTAATGAATTTGGATATACCATTTCGATAATAAGATATTGTCAATTATGAATGCATACTTATGTTATAACTGTATCATACTACCTCTAAATGATGAAGAATAAACAACTTTCATGATTGAACGAGGGTTTCAATGTTATAATATAATGTATTTTTGTATTAAAAATATAGGTGTAACGTATTAAATATTGGGAAACACGTATTTTTCTAAACAAAATCTAAATAAACATGCAAGCATGTATTTACGATGTGTTGGTCACAAGCAATGAAATATAATAACTAACCAACCGACTTCGAATAGACTTTCAAAAACCTCTAGGTAATTAATTTAAAGTTGAATCTATAAAAGTACACGTTCCGAGTCCGCTCATGAAACGTTTTAGGATATTTAGTGAGTATAACTAGAACTGAAGTAGGCCCGAATCATTTATCTAATTTAAAAACTAAGAATCACCACAAAATATCAAAAAGGTCCAAATATTCACAAGAAGGTTTGCTACATTAAACTGATTCATCTCTAGATCCTCAGATAAATGTGATTTTTTTTAATCTTGAAGAGGGCGTACAGTTCAGCTAAACCCATAATTTGATAAAATGTTTAGAAAAATCAAAGAGCACTTGGATTCTCTTGAATTCTTGAAATAATAAGGCATATGTATAGCCATTTAATATGAAAGTAAATATTTTCTCGATGCAGAGACTCGGTACTTACAATTTGAGAAGCTAGTAGTGACTTTTATGATGACTGCCAGGAAACAAACCACATTTTCAAGCTCATACAATAATTGTGTGAACATACTTTAGTTTATGAAACATTTTTTTAGAAGTATGATATATATGACAGATTAACACGTGGCTACTAAAGCTTGAATATTTCGACATCATATTCAAATGAATGAGTGCCACTTAATCTTAAGCATTGTGAGACTTCCTCACTGAATTCCACTTATAAAGATGAGCCACCTCAGAGGATAATCCTGAACCCATGTAGATAGTTTGAACTAACAGAGGCTCAAATAATATGTGCATCAGAGCAAGGGTACAATTGACATCCCATTTGAGGGATCCTTTTGTACTAGTCAATCAAGTTTGCATTCTCTTCCTCAAATAACAAGGTTTAATAAAAACCAACAATAATAAGACTTGGACTAGCCTATATATGTAAAGCTAGACGTCTAAAAATTTGCACTAACTTACAATTGGTAGTCAATTATACTTTGGTTCGATATTAAGCAAATAAATTTGCCATCATCATTTATTTAAATAATCTAGAGGCCAAAACCTAAACTCTTAACAAATTTTGTACAAAAAAGTACCCCTTGCATAGAGTGCGGTAGTTTATTCTGTTTCTTTTCTAGAAGTATTGAATCCACCCTTTGGATGGTCTAACAAGAGAATTCGGTCATCTTCTAGTTCAATCATGTCACGATCTTTAGAACAACATTAAAGGTTATAGTTCTTAATGAACCACCAGACTCGAAAACCTTAATAAGGGCATATTCCATACAAATAAAACTTATAGAGAGTAAATAAAACATTAGAAAGAATAAAATACGATCCAATCATTGTGTACTTCTCGTCTACATGATATATCTCCAAAGGCTAACCAAGCTCGTCTTTAAATATCTTGGCTCAAAATAATCTGCCTTCGTCCTAGTAAAAATTCACAAAAGAGACTAATTAGCTCACTATAGGTATAAATTAATATGTCATCGAATCTTATTATCATGGTACTATTGGCCAACGATACATGTATATGTTAAATCATTTATGCAATGCTGCAATACATGCCAACACTTTGAAATCTCAATAAAGCACCTAACATTATTATGGTACTATTCATTTTGGCAAATATGCCATGGGTATAATCCGCCCCCTTTCCAAGGCATCATGGGGTCGATAATATTTTTTTATGGTAGTAGACTGCTAGAAATACGTTGAGACATAACCATTTACAAATATACGATCCAATGTAGTCATCTAGTACCTCATAACAAATAATTGTAACGAAATCCCAAAAGTTATAAACTCTGATAATGGGTTGTAGTTCCATAACTCAAAACTAGAATTTTTGTGCGAACAAAGTGAATCCAACACCAACTATTGACACAATTAACGAGTGATTTGAAGAAACTAACTGGACTCTCTTGGAAGAAATATGTCATCTACTTAAAGATTATGTCAGGGAGTGGTCAGATACACTTCAAAACGTTCTATCGTCATACTAAACTACCCCGACGAAGTACAACAGGGGAAACCCAATTTGTTTTATTTATATGGAATCAAAGTTGTAGCCATAGCAGAAAAACATTATGCCATCTTTCATAAGCATAAACTACAATAAAAGAAAGAACATAGGCATGTGAAAGGCCAAATTAGAATTAATAAATGAAAAAAATGAGTCAATACTCACCTCTGTATGGAGCACTACCAAACACTAATGGAAAATAGATACGATTCTAAGATTTGTTTTTGTGATTTCCATATAAATAATCAAGTATTGATACCTTTACTTATTGATACAAAAGATAAAGTCTTTGGAAACTTTGGACTAAACTATGAAGGACCTACACATTTACTACTAAAGTCAAACAAGGAACTTAAAAGTTACTGGATGTAGAAAGACATCCTCTGTCACTCCCATGAAATGTTGAGCGTCATAAATTTACATTTCATGAAGTATATTCTCCTAATAAGTTTTAAATTCACAAAAAAATATTGTTTCACATACATATGTATGGTGTGTGCACTTTTTCCTAGTTTAGTGGTTCGAGTATGTTTTAACAAGGTACCTTATTTAATAAATTATGATGTCATCTTAACTTAAGTGTTCTTATATTTATGTAGTAGGAAAATTTTAATGTGAAATAAGATTACAAACCATAACACCAATATGTAATAGGATTTTGAGCCAACACATCATTCTGCAATGATTTCTAAGCCACCGCACACATGTATGATAGGCTTCTGAGCCGAGCATCTAACATCTATATTCGGGCTTGATAATCGAGGTTTAAAATTAATTTATGATATGCGAAGATATATAAAAATAATCTAAAGAACACAATTTTTCTTCTCCACTCCATACTTACAATATTTTTAGCTAATACATAAAGTAAATAAAATATAATGGCACAAACCCTTCAGATTTAACTGAGCTAAACGATATATTTGATGAGGGAATAATTTACATGATTCGCAAGTCCGATTTTTGGAATATTTAACCAATATGTACTTTGTAATAAGAAGTAAATATGTTTTTACTTAGTAAGTTTGTGGGATGAATTAGCCTCTAATGGACCAATTGTTTAAGTCCAATGGCTCAATAGGCCCAACAGCCCACAACAATTGCTATATAAGCTAACTGATCTTTTCTTGAGATCATTTTTGCTAGGGTTTCAGTGAGGGTATTTTCTTGTGGATCTTTCGAACTTTTCCTTTTTTATATATTTTTTCAATTATCTTTCCGTTCTTGATATTTTTCATCATCAAATGGCGCCGTCTGTGGGAAGATGACCGGTACCCGGATAACATATCCAAAACCGTTACGAGCATCGTTTTTATCAATCGAATCCTAAAGAATTACCCTCTGACTCGTTGCTATGTACTCAAACTCGCCTTCGAGAGAGCCAAAGCTCCATCGGCCTCCTCGCCATGGCCATCGCCAACCACCACAACCTCCCCCTTTCGAACCCAAGCTTTAACGACGATCATTCTTGCTATTCTCTCTGAACAATTTTGGACACACCACTGCTCGCTATTCTCTCTTTGTTTATAATATTTTTTGATTAATCTAACAATTTTGCAGGATCTATTGTTTTGCTAATATCTTCATAGAATTTCGTATTACTGTTTATGTTTTGTTGTTTTTTTTTACTGAGTAGTCTATTGCTGTTAATTTATATGCCGCCGGAGCTCTGTTTTAATTTGATGAGCATCACTTGCCGCCGGAGCTCTTTTGTTTTTGTGCATCATACTTATCCGATGAATATATAGATTGGCATATTTGGTGTAATATGTTCGATGATCTTTACACTATAATAGCTCTGTTGCTTCCCTACAGAAATTTAAGATATACTACTAGTAATGAATTTGTGTATTCTTGTCAAAGAAAAAGCACACACTTTCTGATGTGACCTATTATAGGGATTTGAAGGAAGACTGTATTATTGAAAAGAGAAAAATTATGTGGTTGTATATATTTTCCTGTTGTGGTTCGTTGTAATTTTGCTCACCTATATACACTTTACTGTCATGCCATTACAGGTTTGGATTTGTGTTTTCTTTGTAGTTTACAGATATGGATCCAAGTCCTTCACACATGATTCCCAGATCTAGAAATCCACTTCAAGACCAATTCTTTCTCACCAGAAGGCCTTCGAAAGAGAACTTGGACAGATTCATACCGAATCGAGTGGCTATGGATTTCGATTACGCGCACTACATGGTGACAGACGGTAGAAAACGTTTTACCTTGATGGTTGATTAAATTCCGCACTGTTGAACGTGGAATATCAGGGAAAGGAGTTGTTCTGAAGAAGGGACCTTGGACGTTTTCTGAAGATGCAATTTTAATCGAGTATGTCAGGCAGCACGGGAGGGAAATTGGAATGCTGTGCAGAAGTACTCTGGCCTCTCGCGTTGTGGTAAAAGCTGCAGACTGCGATGGGCAAATCGCTTAAGGCCGAATTTGAAGAAAGGGACATTTAGCCAAGAAGAGAAACTGAAATTAGAGGGCTTCGAAGGAGAAGCTGAAACAGTAACAACAGTCGAAGAGGAAACAGAAGAGGAATCCTTCGTACGTTCTCTCTTTAAACCTTAATCTATCTTTTTGTCCTACTTTTCTCCATCAATTGGTTTCGATACTGATCGTACGGGATCGTTCAATTATGTTATGCCGCTCTCTCCCTTACTGTTTCTGACTTTCACTACTCTGCTGCTGTTCGTGCTTGATTTTTTTTACATTGCTTTTGTTAAAACCCCAACTTCCGTTTGGGGCGGTGTCCTTGTAGCATCTGTTTTTTGCTTAATTGGATGAATTTCGATTCTTTTCTTTCTGGGTTTGCTCTACGCTGGTTTTCTTAAATCCTGAATAGATTTTTAGCCAATCGGCATAGCTAATTTTGGTGGATTTCGAATACTATGTGATTTTAAAAAGTTTTTTTTATTTTTCGTTTTTATATTTATTAACAATTTTGCTGTGTTGGATTGCTTAAGTAGATAACAATGCGAAAGCAAGTGAAGATCATGGTTTTCACCAAAAAAAAAGAAAAAGTGAAGATCATGGTTACCGAATTCTAATTTTGTGATATTTTCTAAATTGGATGATTTCGGCTTATTAGTTTGTAATGTAGTCCTGCTTTAGCTAGATATACAATCAATTTGCATATTTTATATTGAGCGAAAACCAATGTTGTTTACTCAGTTATTTTCTAAAGTAATAACGGTTGTGATTAGGGTTATCTTCATTCAGATTGTGTAACTTAAGCGTTCCTTGGATAGTGAAGGAAGTGTACTCAAACTTCGCCATTGTTAGTATAAAGTGATACAAGTGATGTACTTAGATTTTTAGGTTGCTCTCCCTTGTTAGTTTAAAGTGATACAAGTGATGTACTTAGATTTTTAGGTTGCTTGCCAATGTTACTTTCCGTAGTTAAAACAAAAATATTAGTGAGTATTATAAACTTATAATTATTTTTCAGAGATAAATTTGTACTGTCATCCTAGAATGTAATCTTCCCTTTTTAGAAGAGGAACATGCGAAGATGGGGAATAAATGGGCACAGATGGCTACACATGTAAGTATATATACACTCAGTTAGCGGTTAGGTTGTTGATTGTTTGTTTGTGGTTTTGGTTTAGAAATGGATAAAACTTTCTGTGATTTTTAAAGCAGTTTGGTTTTGATTAAGTTTTGATCCATTTTCCGAATTCAAAAAAAGAAAACTAATATGATCTCTTTTTCTAAAAGTTGTACAAGTTCCCTTTGTTTCCGTTACTTATTTGCATACAACTGTGATAAAGAGACATAGTATATCATGTTCAAGTTATCGGCTATTTTGACCAGCACTAAGAGAATCTCGCCGGATCGATGATTTCGCCGTCGAGTACAGCATACCAGAAGCAATTAGCGGAAACGTTTAACAAATGATCTCCCTAGAGTCGATGCGAACTTTTGGCTGCGTGTGCGGTTTTAGCATATGCACCTTGATTCCTCCGTGGTGTTTGTTGGAAAAAAACTCGGTAGGCTACAATATATTTTGCACACGTGCTGTTTACTTTCTGGGAAATCAGACGAAAATCTCGTCTCAGTAGACCATCTAAATGCATGGACTTTAAATTTACGGCAGCCATAAATGGCTGAAATCTCTCTGCCTTTGACGAGACTTGGATAATTCCTCTTTGGCATTTCATTTTCTGCTTACAGTGTTTTGATGGTAGCATATGCACCTTGATGCCAGCAATTTAGTATGCTTTAAGTAGATAGCGGAAGCTCACACTGGCCAAACGCATCAAGTCAGGTAAGTTTGCTCAGCTTCCCTTATTTTGTTTAACCAGTACAATTTCTTGAAATAAATGACTTTTCAATATCAGCATACTTGCATGCATGTGATCAACTTATGTTAGTGCCCTTTTGTTGTGTTTGACCATTATTCTTACATAAAGAATACCATTTAAAGTAGCACGGTCAAAAAATAGGTATGTATTTAATATCATGAGTTGAATAAAGGAGGTATGTATTTTATAGTTAATATCATGAGTTGACTAAAGGAAATTATTACCTTATCTTGAATTTAAAATATAATATGATAGAGTACATAAAATACAAAATTAGCTTACTAATTCTTAATGGGGCATTTCGAGAATCGAACTCGGGACCTCTCGCACCCAAAGCGAGAATCATACCACTAGACCAAATGCCCAATTGTTGGAACTTATTTGTGTTTGGTGGTAATTTACATGCCTTTTTCTGATCTTGTTGCATAACTCTTTGCTGCTATGCTATCTCTTATGGTCTGTTACTAAAGATTCACACATGCTTTGTATTCAATCTGGTATTGACTGCCACAAATATAGTATTTTTATATGTTGAAATTCATTATTATTTTGGATCTAAAGGATCTTCCAACAGTAGTTGGTCAACATTTGAAATTCATTATTATTTTGGATCTAAGAGATCTTCCAATTTTAATTGGTCAACACTTGAAACTCATTATTATTTTGGATCCGAGGGATCTTCCAACAGTAGTTGGTCAACACTTAAAATTTATTATTATTTTGGATCCGATGGATCTTCCAACAGTAGTTGGTCAACAATTAAAATTTATTATTATTTTGGATCTAATGGATCTTCCAATTTTAATTGGTCAACATTCGAAGTTCATTATTTTAGATCAAAATGATCTTCCAACTATTAGTTGGTCAACATATGAGATTTGTTATTTTGGATCTGAAGGATCTTCCAACATTAGTTGGTTAACACTCAAAATTTATTATTTTGGATCTGATGGATCTTCTAACATTTGTTGGTCTACATTTCCTACATCTGTTGGTCTACATCTTTCCAACTATTAGTTGGTCAACATATGAGATTTGTTATTTTGGATCCGAAGGATCTTCCAACATTAGTTGGTCAACACTCAAAATTTATTATTTTGGATCTGATGGATCTTCTAACATTTGTTGGTCTACATTTCCTACATTTGTTGGTCTACATCTGTTGGCCAAGATATTTTATGTTTTTACAGGTAACATTTGAAGCAGCGCCAAAATTATCTCTCAGAATTCTTCGCAACGATTGGGGGGCTACAAATAAGGAACAAGTAAAATCTAAAGTAGTGACAAAAATAGTCATTCCTTAGAATTCTTCGCAAGGACTAGGGGGGCTACTGATGAGGGAATAATTTACACGATTCGCAAGTCCGATTTTTGGAATATTTAACCAATATGTACTTTGTAATAAGAAGTAAATATGTTTTTACTTAGTAAGTCTGTGGGATGAATTAGCCTCTAATGGACCAATTGTTTAAGTCCAATGGCTCAATAGGCCCAACAGCCCACAACAATTGCTATATAAGCTAACTGATCTTTTCTTATAGAGAGGGAGATCATTTTTGCTAGGGTTTCAGTGAGGGTATTTTCTTGTGGATCTTTCGAACTTTTCCTTTTTTTATATATTTTTTCAATTATCTTTCCGTTCTTGATATTTTTCATCATCAATATTAAAATATAAATGATGTATCCACATATACATGAGAATTAACTAAAATAAAGCATATATATTGGGAATACAAACATAATTTTCTTTTGAAGAGAATATACGAGCCCTTATATGACATCAGAATAAAAGATGTATTGAAAAATAAACAAAAATATCGTTATAGTATTTTTATGAATTCTCAAACTAAACAGAGGAGTATAAGGATCCATGAAAATAAATGGTTATATTAAAAATGCATCAGCCATAAATACAATTTTCCTCAACTAGAGGAATTCAGTATTTATGATGCTTGGAAAATGTACAGGTAAAACAATCCTAATATTTGGGCAACATAAAATTATTTTTGTTAGAATTTATGGCGGAAGAACCACTTTCTTCATTAGCATATGCGGATGGAAGAACCATGTTTTATTCATTCAGAAGTTTGGGAGGCAAAACCTTTTGTTTTCCAATGAAAAGTTTTGGCAACACATAAAACCGTTTTTTAAAGATGCAGGGAAAAATTTATTTCACGCCATTAAGAAACGCTAAGAGTAGATGTCTTACTTGTTCACTATTTCTTAAACGAGAAACCTTGTCCCGCAATAATTCTAAAAAAATGGATGAAGCAACATATTTTCATCATTGTTTCTTAATGAGGAAGAAACTTTTCCACATCAATTAAAATTCATATCTTAACATTTTATCAAATATTTGGAGCCAGTATTTTATGTGGGCATGTAAGGACCATTCTATATAGAAGACCACTGCTCACGATGCACTAAATCCCAAAATAAACAAGTTTTAAATTCAGCCAAGTTTGATAAACCGTATAAACAACAACCTTATTTTTTCATACTCTACATAAGATTTAATTACAATCTAAAATGTCTTTCTACTCGACCTCATGATCCTCCCCTTTCATTTTCCATTTTCATAACAAAAACATCCAAACAACGTTCAAATATTTTTTGTTGATTTTACGATAGCCGAGAGTTGTCCTTCTATTGTAACTTCAATATTTATCACATATCAGGTAAGATTTTATCCAAATCTGAAAGTATAATTTGGTAAACATCCAATACGGTTTTGACTGTCTCCAATTTAATGATTATTTTCTCTCGATCAGCTAGTCGGGAGTAAGCATACTTCTTTATTTTTTTTACAAAAAAGCTTGGTCGAAATGAGCTTGCAACTCTTTCCAAACCTTTTGTTAGAGATAAACTTGTTTTTCTACCGGTATTGTTTTTTGCTTTTCTTTACCTTTGATCCTTTAGGGGTTCGACCATCATTAAAAGTATCGGCTAAATATTGGATACTACCGCATCCTTATCTTTTTATGCTCTCGATACCATGCCAAAAAAATTAAAGATGGCATGCTATAAGTTAAGATTTATTCGAGAATTTTCTTACATAGATAATAAAATATATATAATCAACTAAACTCAAGTCACACCTTTATTTATTGAGACGTTATATCACATTGACGCTCTAACTTCATGTATTTCTCTCATAAAGAAGTCATCATATAAGATATAAATTATTATAGCTTTATAGGGGTTGATAGTTTGCAAACCGTTCGATGTGATTGTTGACGCGATAGTTGGGACTCATCATGAATCGTCTCCAATTGACAAAGAGAATGGGATAATTTTGAATGATTTTCCCTTAGTTTTGTGCAATGCAGTGACATGAACCTCCTATATAACCACAATGCGAGTGATAATAGAATAAATTTTCTTCTAGTGGGGTAAGAAAAGAGGTCCAAAATAAATTTATTCTTTCATACTGGGGAATTATTGAGAGATCGACTGAACATTCTGCAAGCTTTGAATCATTATTGTAATCAGCATTTCTTGGTTTATTTTTTGAATGAAAACTACCAAATTTAATATTTCTCTTCTATTATTTTACAGAATCTCTAACCTCGAGGTATAAGAACCATTCAAACGTATAATTCTGCAACAAACTATACATGTTTGGTCTAATCTGAGGTGGTGATCGTATTATGAAAATGCCTACACGTCTCCCAGTCATCACTAACAAAGATAAAGCTTTTATTTCAGCATTTCTTATAATGTAGAAGGTCCTTTACTACTAAGTATTTATTGGGTAGATACATGTAGTAGTAAGTCCGGTAAATTTATGATCGTAATCACCAGAAAATATTCCATGAAAAAATATAGTTGATAAAGTGTGCGATCATAATTGAGGTATGAGTAACCCATTTAGAAGTCTGAAATCTCTAATTTTTTTTTTAAAATAGGAAAACTCTTTGACCCTTTAGAAGATACGTTATCTTCGGATCGAATCTCTATACTTATAATACAATAAGGACCACGTATTTTTTTCTCTATTTGAGTGTTGATATACTAGGGTTATGTTTATATCTCCAATATAAAAAACACTCTGATTAAAATTATAAAAAATCGTATATAAAGAAAACATAAATAAGTGTCAATCTACTATGATATTTTAGATTTTTTAAAATCATTTTATATTGAACTTGTGAAAACTACATAGCAAAAAACTACATGCAGATCCACTAATTTATGCAAAAATAATAATCATATTTAGCTTGTGAAAACCTTTGAACATCAAAATAAAATAAAATAAAATAAAAGCCTAAACAAATTTAATATATTAACAAACATCGATTTTAAAAAAATGATTATATTTGAATTTGTTAAACAAATACATAACATCAAAAAATAAACCTGTAAAAACTACACAACACCAAAAAAACTACAATAATTCAATATGGGAAAAAAGTTAATTAACGCTATTAAGTAAAAAAATCTAATATATACATTTAAGATTTATAGATTTGCTGAATTTATCGAGAAAAACATTATTTATTATTTAAAGTTATTGATAGTGTAGGTTAAAATAACTGTGATATATATATTTTCGAAGACTTTTAAGGGCTGAGATAGACAACCGAAGACTTAACACCGTAAATTTTAAATCTCTATGATGACAGAAGTTAGCTTGACATTTAGGTGCATAGACATTGCTTTGAACGTAGAGGTGAGTTCTGCCGAAGGTCGAAGCTGATCACTTGTTGATTCGAAGATGGATAACATGTTCACCAAAAACTTATGAAGTTATGAATGCGAATTGTTAAACAAACAGGCAAAATTACTCCGTGAAGTGTACTAAAAAAATCTAAAATTACTTTGTGTTTTCTTGGATTTTTTTTCTTTTTTCTCTCCCTTCTTTTTATTTTCTCTATCTAAAAATAATTTTGTTCACTTAAAATTAGAAGAATTAAAACCAAAACTAAAAAATTTAACACTAAAACTATTAATTAAAATGTCACTTCTTACTATGAAAACCACAAAATGATATATCCTAACACTTAATAACTTATGTTTTAACAAAAAAAAATATCTTAGCTATTATAAAAATTTCTCAAATCACATTGAGTATTTTGTTTTATAATAAATTGATATTGTTGTTAGTTAGTATGTGTCTTTTAGTAAGTGATAACGTACTAAAAAGACAAATTTAAAAGTTAAAGGTTAACAAGTTAAAAACACGGTATATGTATGTTCGTCAATGTCATGGCGGACACGATGGCGTTGGCGCCATGTCCCAAAGTTATTGTGTCTGCCATTTGCATGACGGAAAATATCATCTTCTTTGACAAGATGATGGCGACGAACACTACATGGGCGTCATCGTCGGGCGGAATCAAGCGTTTGTTTGATTTCTTTTTAAAATTGTTTTTTCGAAAAAATAGAAAGATTTAATGGTTTATACATCTTTGATGTCCATGTTGGTTTGTATAAAGACAGACTTTGTTACCATTTCAACCACGACTTTTTAATTTTACAAAGTTGAAAAAAAGAGGGTTTTGGTTAGTTTAAGTTTTGAATTCTTATTATTTTAGAAAGTTTTAAGAAGTAAAATGTTAGGTTATAGTCGATTTTCTGTTTTGCAACTTTATGGAGTAATTGATGACATAAAACGTAATTAAATAAACTTGTAATATTTTTTAAGGTTTTTTATTTAGTGATAATTTTATAAATATTGAGAAATAAAAACATGCGACTTCACATAATGGTTTTGGCTGTTTTTTTAACAATTCTTGTTACGAATGTATTTCTAAAAAAAAAAAAGGTCACTAAGGAATCTAAATGTATATGTATTCTCATATGTTGATCGATTATCGTTGATCTAGATGTGTTGGTACAAGGGTGTCACTAGACGGTTGTTTATGGTTTTGAATGTGGTTGAAACTTAATATTGTGATTATTCTGAACAGAATTCTTAAAAAAAATTTGTAATAGTCACATAGTTATATCTTATATTAAAAATATTAATAAAATGTTAGACTATCAAAATTTACAAAACGAACGAGAAAATTAAACAAACCTCAAAATGATCAAAAATTTTGTCAAATTCTCGCCACAATCAGTATATTCTAGATTGCGGCGAAACAATAAATATCTCAAACCTTTTCATTGGGTCGGACGATTTTCAGACCATTCTTCTTATCACCTATGTAATTTTCTAACATTTTAAGCTATCATATCATATACATCCACTTGCTTCAACTATTTGTAGATATAAATTGAAGAGCTAAGTACCAAAAAAAATTAAAGTCAAGGATAAATTTGAAAAGTGAAAATTGCTTATTCATTTACTTGATTATGAATTTGAGTATCTTAAATACAAATCACATGTAAAATTAGGATCCTAAATTCCAGATCAGTATCGTACTTATGTTAATTGAATGAGTGGCCGACCATACATAGAATTAGCAACCAACTACCAAGCAAGGAGTCGAGAAGAATCTATATCTTGTTTCCTTCCTTCGGATGTGTTTCATAATTTATTTGTTGGATAAAAACATGAAGATCTTTTTATTCTAATCATATATCTCATGTGGTTCAAATTCAGTACCATTTTGTTCTTTATTTTATTAGGAGTTGTATGTTTCGAGATTGTGTCAAGTTCAAAATAGATGATTAGTTATTTGTCTCTTGTTTTACATCATATAGTGTGCAATAGTGTAATTATTGACTTAATTAGATATATGATTCTGTCAGTGTCGTTATCTAGTCCCTAATAATACCAACTAATTTACAAATATATGGCATCCCATGCAATATAATCTACCTAATAATTCGCAAGACTATGGTACGTGGTTGTCAAACTATATTACATAATAACAAACATGCGTGCAAGACTTGATTAGTATTTTTTTTTTTTTGTATTTAGAAAAAAATAAAAGAAAAAATAGCAGCTTAATATAAATATTTTTTCAAAAAACAGAGCTCCCAGTGAGGATCGAACTCACGACCTTTCCCTTACGAAGGGAACGCAATACCACTATGCTATGGAAGCGCTTGTGACTAAGTATACCATTATATATATCTGGCCAATTACAGCTTAAAATATTGACGGTTTATTTACAATCCATTTGCTTATGATATGACACGTTGACTTTTAGACATCGAAGATTATTATTCATTTTAAAGTTTGTCAATAGTTTATTTACTTATAAGATTTAATTAGTGTTCCTTTCTCGGTTGTATTAAATTATAATACGATATTAATAAAAATTAATAAAAAATTAATATGCCATTTAAATTGGTTTTATTAAAAAAAATTGTCCGAAAATATATTTTCAAGTATGTTATCTCGTTTTAGTATCCGAATATTGGATAGTACCAATTAGTATTTAAGATAATTTTTTGGACAAAAATAACCGTGAGGGTATATAAAAAGGAAAATCGATGAGTTAATTTTTATCCCTTTAAGAAAAACTTTCTCCCCAATAATCGTTCTGAATACCAAAAGTAAAAAACGAAATAAAAAAATCTTGGAACCCTAAAAACTCCAGTCTTGTTGTCTTTGTTCAAACTCCGACGAGGGGAGGAACTATCCGACAAGTAATTCTGTTTCGTGGCAGACTTCATTTGGTAGTCAACGGCTAACCTTTTACCGATGAACGTCAGAATAGTGTTTTTCAGTATAAAATCGGTTCAAGGTACGTCGATATCGATTATATTTATTGTTTATTAAGGTATGTTTCTTGGTTGTTCGAATTACGGCTTCCTTGTATAACGTCTCCATGTTCGTTTAAGGTGAAACTCAGGTAGGCCTATTTACTGGCCGATAAACAGTTTATTGTTGGTAATCGTGGATAGAATGTTCATGGTTATTTAGTTGTTGTGTAGTTCCTAGAGAAAATGTCGATTTAGTTACTGGATCGTTTGTAATAGGCTTCAGTAGTTGTTGTGTGTAGTATTTTGTCTGCATTTTTCATAGTTTTAAGATATGGAACTTGTGTTCCTTGTATGTGCATGTCTTTGTGAAAGTGAAATCGCGCAGTTGATACTTCCATAGATGGTATATCGCGTGCTGATGTGTATAATAATGCGATTGTAGCGTCGTGTTTATAGTGTGTATTTTCTTGCGTAAAAGGTAGTCTATAAATCGCATCATCTAGAACATAGTCAACGTAAATCGTAGTTTAACATCATACTTCTGAACGAAAATCGCAATGTGTATAATAACCCTTTAAACAAATCGAGTAATGTTGTATAATAAGTGCATGTATGTCGCATCAATTAAAAAGTTCAGAAATAAAAAAATTGTTTTTGTAATTGCAGGTTGAAATATAGCAAAAGGTTATTTCTACAGATCTGGTTTAGTTAGCGTACTCAGGAACATATTGAGGCTGCGAAGAACACACCATTCTATAACTTTCTGAAAGCTTCCTTCATGCTACGCAATGAAGTTTTGCCGAATAAGAATTTTAATAAGATGATAGGGGAGATTGTGAAGAGATATTCTGTGAAGACTCAGTCGCTTCGAATAGGGTCGAAGATGGTAAAACTGACAACGAAAAATGTTAAAGCCAATTTTGGTCTTAAACATGGAACGGAGGAAATGCATATGAACAAAAGAGGAGCATTCACTGGTCGATTTGCCGATGGAGCAGAGAACCAGTATCCACTCATGCATAAATATTTTATGAGTCCAAGGGCTAGGAAAAGTGGACCTACAAACCAAAAATATGTTTCAAATGCGATAACCAAGGTATAAAATACTATTTATTTGCATCGTGTTGTTTGACAATATCTAATAAACTAAGGAGTGCCTATTTTATTACATGAAGCCGTAGAGAAAGCAGTAAAGGATGGTGGGGAGGAATCTGTAAATGACGTTGCGAAGCTGTTGATACTCTTCATTTGCTCTACCATCTTCTACTCTGTATCCATGGATATAATGGGTTGGACTTTGGCCTTCTACGTAGAAGATATGCTGAAAATTAATGACTATGATTGGTCTGGGGTAATTGTTGAGAAGCTTAGCAGGTCAATGGAAAATTGTTTGAAGAAAAGGGCACCCAATCGCATTATCGGTGTGTAGCAGTTTTATTTGTATGTATGAGATTCGTGTGTAGCATGTTGTTTTGGTTTGAAGAGTGATGTGACTGTTAATGTTTTTTGCAGCCCTTCATAATGGAGCACGCTACATTAGGGGATGATTTCGTAAGGCCCAATATGATACCTAGGTGATACAAATGGTCGGGGCTAGAGTGCAAGGAATCGACTATGGCGATGATTCAAAGGTTTGAGAAAGATGCTTGATGATGAGGTAAAATATATTTGTTGTTAGTTTTAAGTTATTTCATGGATGAATTGTAGACGTGGGACTATTTTAATTTTGTTGTCAGTGGCACTATCAAGGAAAATATGTGGTAACCCTATCATGCGTGATTTACAATTAACTCAAATATAGTATAGATGGGTTGGATAATATGAAAGTAGAGATTCGCGTGATAAGTAGGGAATGAAAATCGCGCATTATGTTTTTTACAAGACTAGTAGCTCACAATTAAGAACATGAATCGTGTAATATGGTATTAGTAAATCGTGCAATATGACTTAATATATTCAAAATCGCGCTTTAGCTTAGGGAGTTGATTCTCAATTGATATGACTTATTATAGTCCAAATCGTGTGACACGATTTGACATAAACGAATCGTAAAGTGGATAAATAAATTGAAAATTAAATCACATGATGTTATCTAAGTAAGTCGTACTAATATTGCGTGTTAGCTACTTACATCGCGTGTTGTAGATCTTGGAATAAGAGATAACCTTATCTGAGGCTGAAGAAATGGCTTACGGGTCGAGTAAGATGGGTGAAGACTGTGAAGGTTTACAGCCGAGGTGGGGAGAGAGGTCAAACAAATGAAGAAAATCAATTGGGCGAAAAAATGGCAAGAGGATGAAGTATTCTACCGAGGCTCAAATAAATGAAATTCCCGGGACACATCACCAACAACCGATTACGGTGGCGCTGAAGAGGACTACGATTACCATTACAGGGGTGGTTGGAACAACAGAAAAATACATTGGACGAAGGGAAGTTAAAACAACGAAACACTTTTACTGAGGGATGCAGTAGAGAACGCAGGTCCAGTATTCAGATGAAGAAGACGATATTTCACAAGGCACACGCTTGTAATTTTTTATTTAAGATAATGAAAGTTATTAAGAAGAAAAGCAGTGGCAAGTACAGATACTCGGTAGAACATAAACGCCTTAAAATTTCTCTGGCACGAAAGAATAAACAAGTAAATTATTTATAAGGTTGTTATTATAATGAACATGCATGTAAAATAAGTAAGTACTAATACTGTACGTGTTTTTTTTCCCACAAATTAAAGAACTCCAAAGGGAGGTTGCATCTTTGACTTTAAAGCTTGAAGAACAAGCTGATCAGGATGAGGGTGTTAAGGAAGCACTTGAGAAGGTTTGTTGAATGCCTTTATGTTCGGTAGAAGAAGAGTCACCAGAGAAATTAGTACAGTTTCCCAAAAGAGTGGATGAGGTTCCTAAAACGAGGGTATATATTTCAAGAAAATATGATTTCAAAATGATAGAGGTTGAAGGAAAAAAAGATGAGAAAGAAGGAAATGTTGTACAGGTTTCTACACCTGAGGACGAAAAAGAAGATACAGACGATGGGATGAAGTTGAAGAGGACACAGTTTATGAGAAAAATGATGATGGAGCTGTTAATGGAACGAAGGATGTTATTTTGACATATGGTGAGGGGCAGCAAAATGACAAAGCTTTGTATGTTTTAGGTGTTGACCATTGTAGGCTTGTGCAGGCAGATTGTAGAGGAGTTGTACCAGCTGAAACGGGTGGCGATAAGGTTGAAAAAGAGGTTGAAGTAACCACACATAAGGCATTTATGGGTGCGGGTGAAATAGCAGCATAGGTTCAGGTAGAAATTCATGTTGACGTAGCAGTGGGTGAGAACCACGATAGGTCAGTTGAGGAATATGTTGCGGTGAAGCACAATATTAGTGCAATACACAATGTTTATTCTAGATATAACCTAAGATGCTCAATATTCCATGGGTGCTTCAAAACTCTTCATTATTTGTCCCGAAGACTATATGTCCCAGGCTTAAGCTTTTCAGAGACCTCATAGGGGCCTTCCCAATTTGGAGCCAGCTTACCGAACTGCTTCTCTTTGGTGTGTAGGAAAACTTTCCTCAAAACTTTATCTCCCAGTTGAAAATCTCTTCTTTTGACCTTGGAAGCAAACCTTATTCTCATCTAACCTTGGTAGTGGGTTGTTCTCAAATGAGCTTTAACCCTTCTCTCTTCTATTAAGTCCAACTGATTCCTAATTGTTATCTCATTAGCCTGTTTGGAATAGTTATGGACCCTGTATGATGGTACGGTAGCTTCAACGGGGGTAATGGCATCCATCCCATACACCAAAGCAAAAGGAGATTCTTGTGTAGCAACCCGATGAGTAGTTCGGTATGCCCATAATACTTCTTGCAGATAGCTTGACCATTTCCCTGCTGCCCCCTCCAGGTTCTTTTTTAATCCAGACAGAATAGTCCTGTTGGAAACTTCAACCTGTCTGTTCGCTTGTGGATGAAAAGGAGAATATAAGCAGTGTTGAATGCCTCTAGAGGCACAAAAACTCTCCATATCCTTGTTATCAAACTGGGGCCCGTTATCTGTGGTAATCTTCTGAGGAATCCCAAATCTGCAACATATATTGGATAAGATGAATTTTATGACAGCTTTTGAAGTGGTTCCCGCCAAAGGAGATGCCTCTATCCACTTTGAGAAGTAATCTATAGCAACTATAATAGTCATGCACCTCCGGACGCCATTGGCAGAGGCCCAACTAAATCTAATCCCCAACGAGCAAAAGGTACTGGCTCAGAAATCGACTCCATAGGTACTGCTGGCATATGAATTTCATTGTCATACCTTTGACATGGATCACACTTCTTCACCATTCCTTTAGTATCTGCCATTATGGATGGCCAATAGTACCCAGCCAACAATACACTCCGGGTTAGCCACAATGAGCTGACCCTTCACCATCGTGTAATTCGGGTAGAACAACTTGAGACTCTTCAACCCCTAAAAACGCATGAAAGGTCTACTAAAAGATTTTTTATAGAGCACCTCCCTTATGTTAAAAAAATCCATGGGCCATGTGTTTAATTTTTATTGTTACAGCTTTATCCAGAGGCAAAACCCGATCAGAAATATATTGAAGAAGTGGAAATTTCCAATCTCTAGGTTGAACTACTTGTATACTCAAGCTTTCCTCCTCTTCTTTTTCCTGGCTTGACTGTATGGATGAGAATTCTTGTACATGAAGTAGGACTCAGAATATGCTATGGTTGCCAAGGAATATGCTAAAGTATTTATGATCTAGGAATATGCTCATAACAAACACTTTTGAAATTGGCTGCCACCTCTTTAAGGACGAGTAAGTATTTGATCAGTTGTTCCTTCTTGGCCTCAGATTGACCTTGAACGTGATGAATAAGAAGCTGGTAATCACTCATCAACCTAAATCTTTTAGCCCACACAAAAAAGCTAATTTAAGACCAACTATAGCTGCTTCATACTCAGACTCATTGTTAGAGGCCCTGAATCCAAAGCATATAGCTTGGTACATTTTATCACCATATGGAGAGGTTAGGAAAATTCCAGATCCACAACCCATTGTGCTTGACCCACCATCAGTCCGGACTAACTAATTTTTTTTAGCTTTCCTTTCCGAAACTTGTTTAGAACTCCTATCCGGATGGAATTCTACTAGGAAATCAATAAGAGACTGAGCCATTATTGCAGTTCGTGGAGAGAAATCAATGTCATAATCACCCAACTCTACTGACCACTTGGTCATCCTTCTTGATATGTCTGCTTTCTGAAGAACATTCTTCAATGGGAAAGCCGTTCGGACAATGATAGAATGAGACTGAAAGTACGGCCTCATTTTTCTTGCAGCAATCACTAGGGCTAGTGTCAACTTTTCAAGCTTCAAGTACCTTTTCTCCACATCTATCAGGCTTTTGTTGATGTAGTACACCGGACGAGGGTAATTGTCCACATCTCTTACCAACACTGCACTTATAGCACATTCTGATACATCCAAGTATACATACAATGTTTCTCCTTGTATGGGCTTGAAAAGGGTCATGAGTGAAGACAAGTGTTTCTTTATTTCATCAAAAGCTTGGCTGCACTGTGGAGACCAATTAAAGTCTTTGGCACTCCTCAAGGTTTGGAAAAACGGAGCACACTTATCTGAAGATCTTGAAATAAAACGATTCAAAGCAGCCAACCTTCCAGTAAGCCTCTGGACTTCTTTAATATTCCGAGGATGATCCATTTCTAATAGGGCATTCAACTGATCTGGATCGGGCTGTATCCCTTTCTCACTTATTACATACCCCAAAATATTTCCAGATCGAACACCAAAGACACATTTTTCTGGATTCAGTTTCAAATTTACCATTGTCAGATTGGCAAAAGTTTCCCGAAGGTCAATTATATGCAACTCCTCCTCCAAGATTTTAACCATCATGTCATCTATGTACACCTCCATATTCCTGCCAATCTGGTTAGCAAATGTCTTGTTTACTAGCCTCTGGTAAGTATCCCCAGCATTCTTCAACCCAAAAGGCATCACCTTATAACAATGGAGACCCGTGTCCGTAACAAACGTCGTATGATCTTGGTCCTTTGGATCCACTTGAATATGGTTGTACCCAGAGTAGGCCTCCATGAAGGACAACAACTTGTTGCCAGACGTTGAGTTCACCAACTGGTCTATCTGGGGGACCGGATAGAGATCTTTTGGTCAAGCTCTGTTGAGGTCAGTAAAATCAATACACATACGCCATTTCCCGTTCTTTTTCTTTACCAACACTGGATTGGCTGTCCATAAAGGATACTGGGACTCCTTTATGTGCCCCATTTTGGTAAGCCGATCAACTTCTTGGACTATTACATCAGTTTTCTCCTTAGAGAAAGCCCTCCGCTTCTGCACAACAGGTGCAACATCAATTTGGATTGATAGTTTGTGAGAGATAACACTTGCAGGCACTCCGGTTACATCACCATTGCACGAAGGAAAAATATGTTGATTGTCTGACAAAAAGGACAACAATTTCTTTTTAACTCTGGCTCCATCTTGGAGCCAATCTTAATACTTCTACCCTCTGCCAAGGGATGGGTTTCAACTTCTTCCACCGATATTATACCACTAAGGGTATCTATGGGGTCATCAATTTCACCCTCCCTCTCCAAAGGCCCCAGTAACTACTAATCTTCATTGATTCAAACGGCTCTGAACGTTTTAGGAGTGAGTGTGGCTGCATAGCACTCCCTTGCTATATTCTGACTACTTCGGACAACACCCACCTGTCCTTGAAATGCATACTTCAAACATTGATGGACTGTTGAGGGGCAGACTACCACAACGAATAACACTCTGACCAGCTTTTTAGAAAGATCTTTTACAACAACACCTCTTCCTCAAAATCCCCAATTACATCCGCAGAGCTCCATGTGAAGCTGACAATGGTTATGTTTGATCGTTGAATAAAGGCTGGATTTTTTGTTTGCTTGTAAGAACTTAAAAAAGGATGTTCGTTGAACTGCCCGTGTCTATCAAAATTTGTCTGATATCATTGCCCTCAATAGATGCTCCTATCACCACGGCATCCTCATGAGGCCCAGAAATATTTCTCAAATCATCCTCATCAAAAACTATAAATGGAAAAGGGGTTTAGGACTGATAAGAAGACATGCCTCCATCCAACTGAGTAGCCAGAGAGTGAACATGCCTCTTCTTTCATGAAGGAGTTTGCGCTATCATGGTATCCCCTCCGAATATAGTAAGTGACTCAAAGAAACTAATGAGTCCGGAAACCGTCTTAGTTTGTTCTGTTATGACCCCCACTTTATTCCGGGTTAGATCAGGATCCAGGTATTCCGAATCAACATCAAGTCTTTCAAGGATCACCATTGTCCCCTCCGGAGCAGATGCACTTAAATTGTTCGTAGGCCTAGTTCGAGGAACATTGTCAGACCTGTTTCCACTTCTTCTCTTGACATAAGACCCCAATTTACCTCTTTCGATGAGATCATATACCTCCTGCTTCAAAGCAATACAGTCTTGGGTGTTATGGCCAATATCATTATGATATTGGAAAAAACAAGTATTTCGACTGTCCTTGGGAGACTGCAGTGCTGCTGGTTTCCGGAAATGGACTTCATCTTTGGTCTTGTCATAAATTGTGGCCACATTCTCTTTTAATTCTACAAACCACTCCGGCTGAACCCAAAGACCTCTTTTACTCCTTAACTACTGGCTCTGAGCTTGATTTTGGTTGGATTGAGTCTGCTTAGCCCTGTTGGACCCTTGTCCGGTCTCCTTAGCCTCATACTCGGACTGGTTTTGGTTTTGTGCTGTTGGGGTGGACCTCACCTAACGGTGTACCCTGGTTTTCTTAGTTTCATCCACATTAATCTATTTCCCCACCTGATTTAACAAGCAACCCCAAGTCATTGCCTTCTTCCTTATCACCGAATCGGCCAGATCCCAGGGTTCAACCCTTGCCTCAATGAACCAATTGCCACCTGTTCGTAGCAATCTGTTAACCCGTTCTTGGTATTTACGAACCGACTTATATAGTCCTTTAAGGAATCATTTGGCTCTTAGGCACAATGGATGATAATATCTCCATTGCCATTCACCTCTTTACTACCCACAAACTGTTTTCGGAAGGCAACCTTAAATATATCAAAGTTTCTGATACATCCCTGGGGTAAACTGCTGTACCATTTAAGAGCACTTCCCGTAAAAGATTGGGAGAAGGCTCTACACATAAGTTTGTCATCATCATCAAAATTCATCATGAAGTTCTTAAACTGCTCCAGATGATTGTCCGGATCTTTACTCCCATCATACTTCTCGATTTTGGAACTATCAAACCTTTTGGGTAGGTTTCCAGACAGTATCTTGGCAGAAAATGATGATTGTATCCAATTTCTATGATGATTGAAGACTGTGTCTTCATTAGGTGTTGTAAATATACTTGGTTCATCATGAAAATTAAAAAGATCGATCAGTAACTGATTCACATGCCTATGATTGTGGCTGTGAGATGACCCTTTTCCCGGATACCTTTTAAGTCTCTCATGCCTATCTCTCTTTCTTGAATATTTTTTAACTAGTTTTTGTTTCTTCCAGGACCTTCCTTCATCATTGCTCGATGACAAAGACTCCTCAAGCCCAGCCTCATTCGAAGAGCTGCTAGAGGACTCAGAATCTAAACTTTCAACCGGCTTTGACTGGTGAGTCTTCTTAGAACTGACATGGGTCTTTTTGGTACTCAAATAAGTCTTTGATAATGAATTATTCTCCCTAGGATTGTCAGTATGATGGATGGCTGACGCCCTTGACTTCTCTTCTATACCCATTTCTGCTTGTTTTATGGTCCTCAACGCCTTTATTTCTGCCCTTAACTTATCTCACTCTTCGATGGTGTATTCTTTATTTTCCACAACTACCTCCACCACAGGTGGTGGATCTGCTTGCTTGTTCGGATTCATCCAAATAGGTCTTTTTTATTGGTTTCGAATGCAAGATTCATGCACCTCACGCCTCCCACTATGGTCACCAATTTGGTTTGGTTTATTTTGGGCTGGGGGTAATTTTGTAAAGTGTTTTGTCAAGTATTTTGAGTATCAAGGGTTTGGTATAAAGTAGTGAGAGATTTGAGCAGTCTGGTTGTATTACATGTTCATTACCCTCATTAATGAAAGTAGTTAGGGTATTTATACCCTTAATTAAGGACCCATGGTTTTATGGTCAAGTTATAGAATCGGGTCAAGTTTAAGGACCTGTTAATCTTTTAAGCTGATTAGGACATAGCTTAGTCAAAATGTGTTTAGGTGTTTCTTTACTTTTGTCCTTTCCATATAGTTCAGGGATACATTTATGTCCGGATTGCCCTTTTCCGGATTGCCCCTGTCTGGATAACACAGTGAGCTGTGACTAAACAATCCAAACTCATTCATAACAAATGCATGAGTGTACCTATCCGAAGGTAAATGCTCAACGAATTTCTTTATCTTACTACCGCCTCTACTTAAAAACTTAGAAAGTCTCTGATTAAAAAGTTCTAATGTGGGAGCATAAGCACAATTTTTAAACAACTTCAGCATCTTCTTTTTAAACTCTCGGTTAGTGTATTCAAGAGCGGACCTCAAATTGTTAATGAGATGATATATATAGTAAGCGTGAAAGAAGTTTGGGTAAACAACAGAAACAGAATTAATAATACCAGAGTGCCGGTCGGAAATAAAAGTTATTTGACGATGTAACAAATGAGGTTTAAGATTTTCCATAAACCATAGCCAGTTATCAGAATCTTCACTACTAAAAATACCAAAAGCAACGGGAAAAGTACATGCAATATGTAAATAGTTTCATGGAGTCCAACTTAGTTGTAAAACATATAATGGAATGTTAGGTCTGGTTATAAGTATACATAGAATCGCGTCATCGGCCAAAACGTTAGAAACATGGTAACACCAGGAAAATCGCGTGAGTGGCTAAAGTGTCATTAGAAATCTCATGTTTAATATGGTTTATCATATTGCGCACAATCGCAAGTTAATAAGGTTTTAATGAAATGTCACAAATCGCGTGATTTTGGGGCTTTAATAAATACCGTAAAAACAATAAACACAATAAGCGGAAAAAACTCATCGTTATTGCCATCCTTTGCCACTGCTGATAGCAATACACCATCATACTTATCGTTTAAATGGGTACCGTCCACATACAACAATGGTCGGCATGAGTGAAAGCCTTGAATGCACGATCCAAATGCTACAAAGCACCTCCTAAAGACATTACCAAAACCAACTTCCAAATGGCAATCAGTAGTAATGTCTCGAATTTTTAGTATTTTAAGTAAGCATTCAGCAAGCTAAACAAAGTATTACTATCTCCGAAAAATTCCCTCCTTGACTTCTCTAAAGCATTCACGAGAGACGGTAGGAGATGACTAAACCATCTATGGATTTGGACATGTCCTAATTTATTCGTGTATTTCATTCACAATCAAATCAGATGTCAAATGACTACTCTCTTTTTTTGGAAACAATAAGGATACATATATGGATTTGGACAAACCGCTTGATCATCATTAAGCCGGTGCTGGAATCAATGGATACATAAAGTCGCCATTTACTACCACCTGAATATTTGTTCACACAGTAAGCAGTGATCTTAGTAGATGTATTGTGCATATACCTGAAAGAAAAACCATGCTCTAAAGCATATCGGCATAACGATAACCTTAGACCTGCAACACCATCAGCAAAATCCTGACCAACACCTGTGATAGCATCAACCCAACCGGTAGTAGCAAGATGTCTTTTTTTATATTCCGAGTTTAGTAAACCATTACTACTCTCCCCACTTAATAGTTGATCATGAAAAGGTTCTCCCAAGCTTATACTAGGTTGTTTACGCATGTCATCCGACCCTTTATCAACTACTTGTTGTTCTATAAAGAAGCTAACGTTTTTCAGATGCTCCACATCAAGATAAACCACTAAACCCATGAAATTCGTCTCATTCTTAAACAAACAGTTGTTTTGATCACCGCATGAGTAGGTAATAGTGTAGCTACCCCTAATAAGATCATCACATCTACCTTCAACATAGTGTTGGAGAGTATGAAAGTTTTCAAACTCTATCAAAGGAACAATTGAGGTCTGGTGGCCATATCTGAAAATACAAACTTTTGATTTGGACATTTATTGCACTACATAGTAAAACAAATTTGATTAAAGAACAATTTTAAACATTGACCTAGAATCGCGTGATATGTAAATTTTTTGGCATATAACTCGTGTGATGTATACAGGGTCATGTAACCATTGTAGTAGAACTCACGTCATGGAAATGGCATGAAACATTTAAATAGAACTCGCGTGATGTAAACAGAAGTGTGTACACTTAATATAAGAACTCGCGTGATAGAAAAGGCATGAAACATTAAACTAGAAATTGCGTGATGTATATAGGGTCATGTAACCAATGTAGAGAAATCGCGTGATGGGAATGGCATGAAATAATTGTACAAGAATCGCGGGTTAGGTATGGCTTATCATATAAACTAGAATCACGGGTTACGTATGACCTACCGTACAAACTAGAATCGCGCCAATTGTTCAACATAATTTGCATGGAACAATGATGCACTTAAAATCCTAACTACAATGTATATATGAAAACGCGCAACACAGTTAATAATAATCGCATCATCTCAAACAGAAAAAATTCTCAACCATATATACGATGACATTATAAACATATTCAACAAAGCTCAAAACTAATGCAGTAACCATTAAAGTTGGATAAAAACTTAGTTATAACTTATATATAACTAACAATCAGCTGAAGAACATGAAATCTACTTATGCTAACAATTTGGTACATGAAACAGCAAAGATCGTAACACTTCATAAGGTAATTAGAACTTCAGAAATATAAATTTATGGCGAAACAACAAAGATCGTAACACTTCATAAGGTACTGATAACTTCATAACTTCATAAGCTTTGCATTCTTCGATTAAAATAACATAAAAACAACTTCATCAAGATGAAAAACGAAAAGCATATGAAAATATTACCTGAGTTGATAATGAAGAGATGGCCTGAAGCTTCAACGGAGGTACTACTCACTTTTGGCAGCCTAAAATCGACGGTGAACTGCAAAACTTTTACCGGTAGAAATATCAGAACATTGAGTTGCTCACTATGTTAGGGTATTACTAGTTTGTAAAATATTACCGTATTTATATTTGTAAGCTACTAAGACGAATTCAAATTTTGAATTTTTGGTGGAAAATACACTGACCAAAATATGAGGGTAGTTGAGGGATAAAATAAAAATTAGGTATTGAAAAGGCATTAGTTTGGGGAGAAGGGTGTTTAGTAGGCATAGAAAATAGTTGGGGTATTAGATGATAATAAGATTGGCGAGAAGGTACTTAGTGTGATATTTCCCTTTTTATTATCGACCAATAAAGATTTATGTCATTCATATTAAATGAAACTCTTTTTTATCCGAGATTAAATTTAACTTAAAAGTTTTTGTTCTCACTCTGGTGAATCTATTGGTGGTTTCTAATTAGAAATTCAATGGACAATATGTTATTATTGCGTGGAAGATTGTATGGGAAACAAACTCCCATCATTACTAAGACGATAATCTTTTTTGATGGGGTCATTTTTTGGAGGAATATGGAAAATACTAATGTTGATATTGAAATTGACTCAAAAAAATTATTTGAATTCTTAACTAGCTCTTGTTTTATATCTCCAATTATATCTCGCTACAGAAAATTAATATCTTCATCAATGTCTTTGAAATTAATATATAGAGAGAAAAATTCAACAGATGATTGGGTTGCGAAATAGTCTCCTAAAAGTAAATCTAATTGTAACATTTATCTTCATGAGGCTCTTGCTCAATTTAGGGTTATCTTATTTTTAGAAAGTCTGGGTTTGGGGTATTTAAGGATAGAAAATATGTTAAGAATTTATATCTTTTACCAACCAATGTGATATTGTTCGCTTTGGGTCTGCAAAACTGCACGGTTTTGCTCCTTGGTTCACTCCCAAAAGGCCTCACTTTTTAGTCCAAGCGATGTGGGATAAAGGACCAACTTTACTCTTAATACTCTCCCTTAAACTTGATTTTTGGAATGCATTCCGTCTCGATACACCCATCACATCGCTTAGAACACAACGGAAGTTGCAACCTCACTCTGATACCATGTTAGAATTTATATCTCTCACCAACTAATGTGATATTGTCCGCTTTGGGCATGCAGACCCGCACGACTTTGCTTTTTGCTTCACTTCCCAAAGGCCTCACTTTTTAGTCTATGCGATGTGGAATAAAAGACCAGGTTTACTATTAATAAAATAAGACTTAGTCTATTTCTTTTTTTTTATTAAAATCAAATGACTCAATGTATTTTCTGTTTGTCTTGATATCTAACAAGTTGTAAGCAGGTTTATAACCGGACCTACGTTATGTTTTATATTGTGAATTTTTGGGTTAGGTAGATCTCTTCAAGTATTAATTTTGATTAAATGAAGCAAACTCTCTCCCAAAGCTAAATACCGACAATAATTTAGATTGACGTGCTAAATAAACATATTATGTCATTGTCTTAAGGAAGTCCAAATTAAAAATAATTGAGTTAATTATTTCATTAACTAAATTAGACTTATGGATGAAAAAACCCAAATAGACAAAGAGGTCCCAAATCTCAACACTTAAAGGCCCAAATTTGGACACTGTGATGAAAAGGGCCTAAATCTCAACACTTAAGCCTAAAATAATAAATCAGGGAAATAAATTGAATTATCAATTTATTGAGTTATGTTCCCGAGACACAAGGAAGTATTAAATGATGGGCTTTACAATGTTGGGCTTCACATTGTAAAGACTATAAGTAAGGGGCTAGGTTTAGGAATTTCATCATCCTAAACCTTAATAAAAAAGACGGACGCTTTTTTCATTGTCTGAAAACCTTTCATTTTTACTAACTCGTTTTGCACGTTTCTCAATGACAATATACAGAATCGCTAAAGAATGGAAAGGAACAAAATGTAATACTAGATGGAAAGCAGCAGACAAACTCGTAAGCATTCTTTGTTTTGTTTATTCATTAGGTGAATCCATAAAAAGGTTTTTATTTAAAATTTCGCGATTTGTTATTTATTATTTGACGCGATTTCGAATAATATATAACATGAGGATGTTTCAAAAGTTAGATGACTTTTTTAAAGAATTAAGGTTTTTCAAAAGAAAATTATAAATCAGGACTGAAGTTCTAGAGAATGACATTAGATCGTTTCAAAAGGAAATGAGGATAATAATTTCTCATTTCATCCCAAATTTGTATAATATGTCAATAAAGCTAAGAAATGATCTCGAGTGTAGTCTAATTTTAGACTATTATACTTATACAATATGGCTTCTTTCTTAAGGAATAAAGAAAAAAAATTGTTTGAATAAATATAGTAATAAAAAATTAAAAAAGACTGTAAAATAATTCAAAAAGAGGTAAAAATATTAATAATAGTTAAAATTTAAGAAATTTAAAAATTGCAAATAAAAGTAAGTTTTTTACAAATAAAAAGTTTGAATCATAAAATATGAATTTTAAAACCATGACACCAACAAAAATTACAAAAAAATTAAATAAGTCAATAACAAAACTATCAACTAGATGGATAGTGTTAAAAAGATTTATATATATTCTTAGTGGGAAAAAATCGATATGTTGGATAGATAATTTATCAATAGTTATTAGTATCAAACTTACTTATCCATAAACGCCAATGTTTGAAAAATATAGATAACCACTTCGTTTTACAACTTATATATCGATAACTATTTGTATTTTTTTTTAATATACAATATAGCTCTTAATCATTTTTTCTGTTTTTTTAAAAAACACGTCATATTTTTTACGCCATAAATTTAAAAAAATAAAAAACATGATTTGTTTTAATTTTTTAAGACGAACAAAACTATATCTATGATATATATATATATATATATATATATATATATATATATATATATTACAACTTTTTAGTTACCTAATTAGGTATAATTATGATGCGAAATGAGTTTGGAGAAAACAACTGTGTTACAGTTGTGAAATTACATGTAATTTGGTGAAAAAAACTATGTTTTAAGTGCAAAATTACATGTAAATCAATCGTGTTTCAATTGCATAAATAGATACAAATGTGTTGCATACTGCGTTAATAGGATTTTGGTCACTAAATAAATCTCATTGGGTTAAAAATGCAAAGAATAAAATTGTTTTTTTAAAATAAGTGTTAAATGAGTGTTAAATAACTAACTTTTTAGTTGAAATTTTCAGAAGAAAAAACTATATTTAGATATTAATTTGGTTAAAAAAAATTGTTCCAGAGTTACGTGCAAATGTAGCGTAAGTAAGAAGAAATTAGTCGCGTCTAAAGAAACCATTTCTATTTGAGTTTATGAATTATAAGTAATTTGATTGCAAAATTACAAATAATTAATTATAATTTGGTTGCAAAAATAAAAAGAAGAAAATAAAAATTCTCTAAAATATCACTCATTAATTTAGTTTTGCTTGTCCTTAAAAATAAAATTATATGTGTTTTTATATTTTTTTTAATTAAAATTTAAAAAATATAAAGTTTTAAAAATAAAAAATAACTAATCGTTGAAGTGTACGTGTATTGTGTAATTACGAATATTGTTGCAGGTGATTTACCTATGATCAATTGTGATGGCTAATCAGAGTTATTGGATCAACCTTGATAGGTTAAGGGTAGTCTAATTCTAAAATTTGGATTATTATTATATTGTTAACAAGATCACATAATACTCTTGTTATTTTTTTTCTTATTTTTATTTATGGTTACAATTTTTGTTTATCTTAAGAAAAAATAAACTTACGTGCTTCTATCTTTTTATTTTTTTTATTTATTATGTTATTTATTTTTTTAAACGTGTTTAACAATTAAATTAATACATATTCATTTTAAAATTTGAAATAAAAATTATTATTTTTTAATTAATAAAAAACAAAAAAGTTGTTTTAAATTTAAAAAAATCGAACAACTTACAGCCAAAGTTTTTAACCTATTTAACATGTTTTTATAAATTTTATTTTAAACCACTTAAAAAATAATAAAAACAAATCCCAAATCATGTCTCTAACATTTAACTATAATATTCTCTCCGTTCGTGTCGTTTAATAGTTTTGAAAGTTTAAAGTTTTTCTATCAATATTAAAAAAAAAATAGTTTTGAAAGCTTAAAGTTTTTCTATCAATATTTGAAAAAAAAATGGTTTTGAAAGTGAAACAACATGATTAATGCTGCAATTGAAATGAGAATAAGAGAAGTACTATAAACTTTTAGTTGTGATCGTTGAATTAAATTTTAGTGTCGATCTTTCCAATTGTTTCAAACTTCCAATTTTTTGGAGTCATTAAAAAATTAGTTTTTGCGTAATATTTAAACTTTGTTATCTGTAACTAATATAGACGTTTATAGCTTTTACCTAAATAAAACTCCTATAAAATATACCATTTATCGAATTGAAAAAACAAGACCATGTAAAACATAACAATCAAATAAAGCTAGAGCATCTTCAATGTCTAATGCAATCAATCTCAACCCGTCTTTATTACTCTGAACACATCTTAATAGTACAAATGAAAAAAAATAAACAGAAACGTATCATCTATAAATACAAATTGTATACAAGACATGATTTTAAATAACAAACTACAGAAAGTTCTACATCCTGTAAAAATATGACAGACAATTGCTGCGTTGCTGTGCATAGTGGCGTACACGTAGGTGGCCTCAGTGTTTACCAAACATCCCATTTGTTAAGGACGAGAAATCAAATTCTTTTGCGGACTGTGAAGGAGGGCTCGACGAAGCTGGTGCGGTATGAGGATTACTGGTTCCGGTAGTTGTTGCACCGTTTCCAGGGTTGACATGGCCCATAGTAAAATAACTGCAAGAAACAAATGAGAATTACATTAAAAAGGCTTTTGTTTAGTGGACGACACAACACAACTCCTTACATTTAGCTGTTAACCTAATAGAAGAAATTAAGCATTACCACAGCCACAAATAAAACAATGTCAATAATACACTAGGCAAAATCATAGTGAAGAGAAGAGAGGTAATAGACTAAATGATATACCTGGATGCTTGGTACTGCACAGAATTTCCTAACGGATATGATGTTCCAGTGTTCACATTCTAATTACGATGAAAATAGAGAAAAGTGAGACTTATAAGAAGCAACTTATTGAAACAAGAGACAAAGATGAATTGGAGAGAATTTATATTACCTGCACAAGTCTTTGTTGACCACCAACCGGGATAACCATCCCAGGAAATTGGTAGCCAGCATTTGACCAATTAGGAGCAGACAAGTTGGCACCATTGGATGCATGCTGTGGATTACTACTGGGGAATTTTAAATCCCCTCCAGCTGATTTTGCTGCAGCAGCCATGAGAAGAGATTGTTGTTGCGCAAGCATAGCAAGTTGCTGCTGATGCATAGCAAATGGTGACACAATGTTCGACTGTAATAGAATGTAAAGCACAGTTATATATAAGGATCCTTGACTTAAAGTGGCAAATGAATCTGAACTATTAATATGTAAAATTATCATGACTGAAGCAGCAATTGAAAAAAGTTTCTAAATAGGTGTCCACCAGGCTGCACAAATTCATTTGATGTGCTAGGCTAAGTTTGTTACAAATTTTAAGGGAAACACGATGGTCCACTTCAGAAATCAGACCGATGACCCTTTCAATAGTTCTACCTTGCAATTCTATTTACAGTCAGAATGGAGAAGCTGATGCTTTTTTCTGATGGTATCATTTAAAGTTCAAACAAACAAGATGGTACAATGGCCAGATGAAAAGAATTTCATAGGAAAAGAATAGACACATAATCTACCTTCTCAAAAAGACTCATAATATCAGTTTTTGCATCTTTTTTAGGGGGTTCTGAAGCTTGGGTTGTAGCTAAAGAAGGCATATCTTTAAATAAATCCTCAACTCCAGTAGTTGATTGGGTATTGTTCTCAGCAGCTTGAGCCACACCTACTTTCTGAGCTGTTGGAGCTTCTACAGCCGCTGCAAAGTAACCAAAACAAACAAACAAAAAAGACAAAAGAGTAAACATCAAAACCCAAGTGGTTGCAGAACGTATACAGCATAATCTTATTCAGAAAAATTAATAATCAACACCAAGATCGGCTTATCAAAATGGTAAGAGTGGGGATAGAACATACACTGAAAGCCATCCCAAGCATTATCATCATTAGAAGCTCCCTCTAATCCAGTTTCACTTGGACCGTCCATGGAAAGCATGTTGAAGAGGTCAACAGCATAATCAACTTTTGGGGGAGAGCTGACTGGAGTAGCTTTTGCAGCCTCTGCTGGCACAGCTGTTACTTCTACTTTCTGAGCTACATGTTGAGGCTTTGAAACAGATGTAACCTGTTCGTAAGTACATATCTCAAGAGTCAGTGACTTGAAGTTGATATCATTCCAGTCCTAGTACTTATTTTTGGAAATATGATCCCTTTTGGCTAAGCATTAAAAGGAATGTATAGTGGAAAAGGAAGCATGTATCACTCAATAACTGCTACAACCCTTTTTTAATATTCCCTTGATTATACAAGTTTCTTACATTGTCAGAAACCCATAATAAAGATTATTCTTTACTCCCACCTATTGTTGATAGCCCACATTTTAAAGCAGTTGGATTTAGTTTTCCAGTAGCAAGCTTCAAAAGAGGATAAGGTCACATGGGACGAACCATACTTCATAGATATATGGAATGAATCACCCTTCATATCAGAAGCAGGACAGTCAATCACCCTTCACACCGAAAAGCTTACAAGTTACAAGTTCATTATAGAAAATTCCAGACCTTGCAGTACTTCAGGGTAATGAAAGGAAAGCCATATGCAAACAATCAAGCCCACCTATCACTAGAGAGCTATAATGAAGCTGTTCAACTTTGATTTGGTTGAGAGGAATGGGTATAAACACTAAGTCTTCAAAAAAACTCGTCAATACGCTAGAATAGTGGGCAATAACTAATTCTATAAATGACAAGTTACTACAACTGCGACAAACGCAAGATATAGATACCTGCTCAGGTCCTCTGGGGGGAACAGGAAGACTGATTCTTGTAGCAGATACATTAGTGTTTATACTAGGTGTGTGATGGTTCTTCCGCTCCTCAAATAAGTTATCAGCACTTCTGCTGTACCCATGCCCACTTTTTTCTCCAGATCTTTGCCAATTCGCAGAAGCCTTTTCGTCTCGTGACTCTCGTCTAACAGGTGATCTAGGCATTTCCCCTTTAGAAGCCCATCTTTTATCTTCATATCTGAATCCGATAAATAATTTAAACATTATAATCATAAGAAGACAGAGTTGTATGCATGTAACTGTATCATCAGAAATTTAAAAAAGCGGACAGAGGAAGTTGCTTGCGACGTACTTAGCACGAATGAAATTCTCGATTCCTACTCTATCGTAGTTGGGGGGTAGCTCAGCTTCCCAGTAACTATTAGACCTTTCATTTCCCATTGCTGCATAATAGGAAACATCATTAATAATTGTTGCAACTTGCAAAATAAACTTCGTCCATCACACAAACAAGTATATTTAATAAAAAGCATGAAGTATATTTTATATACTGGCTCACATTGAATAAATGCCACCTGCTCTGGAAGCCATGTGTCCAAAGTCGCAGATCGAACCTGTAGCAAAAAAGAAATTCAAATATGCCCTGGAATAGACGGTGGATATTTTGATGAGCGTAAAATCATGTGATCGGAGTAAGTAGAATCAAGAGAGCCATTGAGTACAAAACGAAACAGAAGATGTCTGGACTTTAAAGATGAAACAAAATAAACCCTATATAAGCTGTTAAGTGTTAGCATATAAGGTTAGGGAGAAATAGAGACACATCGTAGTTTGTATGAGGGTAGCCAAAAGTAGTTTTAAACTCAACAAATTAGTAGAGAGGGAGAAACAGTTGAGACCACCGTTCCTCTCATTACAACAGACTGAACCAAAAAAGTTTACAAACTAATGATATACTAAAGTGAATAGTAAATCCATAAGCCAAGTTATAAGCTGGTAACTCAAGGTATCATGTGCGATGGGCGATATACTGTCACCGATAATTTTATGTGCACATGCTATAAATGTCTTCCAGACCAATATTTTTCTACTGTGGTGGACAAATGACTGAACTATAAATACATATCACCAACCACTCAAAACACTTTCCAATTCAAACAAAAATAAGGACACGCTAGCGCGTGCTTCTTTATTACCTGGAATAGGGGTATTTTTCTCCCATACAAACCCCATAAAGTGTCTTATATATTCACGTGTGAGGAGTATGTCACCGCATTATTTGGGATTTCCCAATCTAAATTTGTGTTTATCTTTTTAATTCCTAGCAACTATGTTGAGACAGCCTCATCATATTCAGTAAACTAACAATATTACCAGACACGATATATGTAGAGTTTGAAAAAAAGATTGACATTAGAGAGGAGTCTGTCACCATATTATCTGGAAATTCCCAATCTAAAATTGCGTTATCCAAATCGCTCATCTTTAAGTCCTAGCAACTATGCTGAAAGAGCCTCATCTAATTCAGTAAACTACCTACAATAGCAGACACAATAAGTTAAGAGGTTGAAAACAAGATATCACCTTCGATATGTGCACCCCAAGACTCCTGTGAATCCCAGAGCATTGCATGCAGATAAAGATACCTAAATTTACACTAGCCCATCTTGGACCTCTGCAAAGGAACAAGCACTTGCAAATTAGCAAGATAAAGCACTAAAGAAGCAGACTGTTTATAGCATATCTACATCTAATAAATCAGAATATAATATCTTGTTATTACTATCTTTTATAAAATCTACAATATCCATATCATTTATTTCTTGCCCACATACTTTGATTTGCAGTCAGCACATTCCCTGTTCTCTGGAAGTTTAAGAAGCCCCTCGAGAATCTGAAATACGTTGCAAATCAGTTGACAGTATAAAAAACAGCCCAAGAAGCAAATCAACCAACGAACATATTTTTGCCCCTTTTAGTAAAAGATAGAAAAAAACTCTAGGGATTTAGAGGTTTCGTTATGCTAATCTTCATCTTACAACTTTGGACTGTAACTATGAACCACCACCAAACACCAGGTATATAAAAAACAAAGATTGATAGATCTAAATCATGAATAAACCCTAAAAATTCAAGTTTTCCCAATCATATATTACCTTTCAGAACCAAAACCAGGACAAATCACGAAGCTACTGCTACACGATTTCTTTTGAGAAATCAGCCAATCAATTAAACAAAATTGACTACAACCCAATACAGACATAAGAAAAGCGGATACAAATTCAAACGAAACGATCTCCTATTTGCTCGATTTCTTCATCGATCACACGTATCATCCAAAAAACATAATCAAAATTGAGGAAAAAAGAACCTTTCTATGCTTGGCATTGAGCTCCTTAGAAACGTTGGCCTTTTCGTTCATGATGGAACCGAAACCGGTAAAGAACTAGAGAAGAAATCGGAATCTGCGAGAGAGAAGAACTCCAAAGGTCAAAGAAGTCTTTTCAGGCGTTCTCTCTCTCTATGGTTATCTCTCTTCTTTCACCAACCAAAATTGTCTCCTGATTAATTTTTGGGTGACCCAAAGAAAATTGAGAAAAAAGAGATCGCAAAGAAATGTCTTTGGGCTTTTAATTGGTTAAAACGAAATACAAGGGTCTAAGGTTTTACTGTATTTTCCTTTTGGTCCTTTGGTTTTTACTACTAATACATAAGATGCGTAAGCGTAAAACCTTAGACCCTTGTATTAGTAGTAGTAAAAACCAAAGGACCAAAAGGAAAATACGTTTACGTATAACATTTTTAAATAGTTAAATAGTTTAATAGTCACACGATAACATTTTTTATTTTATTCGAATGGTATATTTTAATATACTGTTTTAGATAACAAATTTTATTTTATTTTTATATATCTTTTATATAAAAGAATGGTTTTAGTTTTACTTATTAAAAAAAACATTCTATGACAAAATTATTTCCATATATTTTATAAAATATCTTCTAAACATTATATTTTATATTATTAAATAGTATTTTGTCAAATATTGTTTACTCCAGTATCTTTTAAACATATATTTTTTGGATAATAAATTTTATCTTATTTTAATATATTTGTTATATAAAATATGTTTTTATTTTTATTTATTTTATTAAAAATATATTTTACATAACAAAATATATCTTTTAGATATTAGATTTTATTTTAAATATTTTTTGTTCCGAGTGCTATTTTTTTAGATAACAAAATTTATTTTATTTTTATATATATAAAAGTAAAAAAGTTATTTTATTTTTTATCTATTTTTTAAAATATATTTTATATAACAAATTTGATCTTAAATCTTCTGATATATTTTCTAAAACATTTTTTAGATATTAGATTTTATTTATATAATATTTTTTGAAATATATTTTAAAAATAATATATTCAGATTTGTTTTTATTTTTATAAAATATTTTGTTGTAGTTTTGTTAACAAATAGTAGAAATTGAACTAAAAGGAAAATTAAAAAAAAAAACAAAAATAATAATGTTTAATAATCGTTGTGGGAACTTGTTAGCAAACAAGTAGTGACAGGCTCAGCTAAGAAAGCCTTTGTAGAGGATGATCTTTGGTCATGAGCCGTTTTGGGGTTTAACATATACGGTCTACATGCTCTAAAATAGTAGAAAGATCATTTCCTTTATGTCAAATGCATAGATAAATTGGATCTACAAAATTATAATGGCAGCTTTTTTTTAGTTACTAATAAAGAGTACCATTATTTTTACTAGCCTAACAAGATCACATACAAACATAGTAAACTCTAAAACTCATATAATTAAAAAATAATTCTTATTAAATTAAGAAACCATTTAGCTTTTACTTAAAAATTACTCAAAATTTTATTGTTATTAATTTTTAATTTTATTTTAAAAATTGAACATACGACTGAAACAAATTGAGAAACTACATTTATCTATACCACAACTTCGGTAAAAACGAACGTCGAAGAGGTATAATTAATTTCGACTATTTTTTTTTATTATCTAAAGAAGAAGAAGATGTTCATCGTTATTATATTGAAACTTATAATGCTAGGCATTACAGATCAATAGTTAGATATATTTCAGAATAACATTGTATAGTAGGATTGTGGAGCTCATATTAATACGCTTGCGAAACTTATTCTATTAGAGTTTGCAACTCATATGTTATCCAGATTTTGAAAATACATAATTTCATATGTGTGAAACATGGTGTAGTTTCATTGCACAACGAGGCATAATTATAAACAATATATTTGCAATAAATTTATCAACTATTTCGTACACGTCTTGGAAATCGACAATACACAATAAAATCTCAACGGTATTATGTCATTATGTTGGCGAATAATCCAAAAAAATGACGTTTCATTGTGAAATCCACATATTGTGCCACCAATTAGATGCATAATTTTATATGTACGTTATCATAGTGGCGAATTATATTAACTACTTCGTCACATAAGTGACGAATAAAACTAATTGTTCACCAAAAATTTGGAATTTTTTTAAGTTATTCTAACTATCAATCTCTTGGTTTTGTTCGGAGCCATTTGTTGTTTTCATGTCGTGGTAGTAATATTTATGTTAAATATTGACTTCATATGCTTGTTTTTATCATTTTCTAACCTAGGTCTGAAATATAAAAATCTATGATAATGCTTACGAAATACATAGTAATATATGTGTGGAACCTTCGATACGTTATATGTGAAACCTATAGTAAGTTTGATGATACAAAAAGAATAAATTATATACACAAAACGTTCACTACTTATTTCGTCATATAGACGACTGATAAAACTAAATATTTTATCAAACCACTTGTGAATCATTGTCGATCATTCTAACCACTAATATATTGGTTTTGTTATGACTCGTCTGTTGTTTTCATATTACAAAGGCAAGATTTATGTAAAATATTAACTTCAGGTGCTTGTTCTTATTATTTTTTAACATATACCATAAATACAAAAATATGTGATATGGATTACGAAATCTTAGTAATTATGCATGCGAAACTTTAAATAAATTATATGTGAAACATGCAGTATGGTTAATACGAAACCGAAGAGAAATTGTATATGTGAAATATAACTTACTTATTTTTCCTCATATGCTACAAATAAAACTATTCATTTTACAAATGTAGTTGCAAATTATATTAGGTCATTCTAACCATCGAATATTGGTTTTATTAGGACTTTAGATGTTAGTTTCATACAGTAGTAGCAAAATTTTACGTAAAATATTTACTTTAAATGTTTGTTCTTATCATTTTCCAATCTAGGCTAGAAATATGAAAATCTACAACACTGCTTGCGAAATATATTGTAATATATGTGGAAAATATTATATAAGTTATATAAGAAACCTTATATAAGGTATATGTAAAACTTAAAGTATGATTAATGCGAATCAATAAAAAAACTATACATGTGAAATAGTCATTACTCATTTCGACATGTATGCGACAGATAAAACTAACTATTCATTAAACTGTTGGTGAATTATTAACGATCGTTACAACCACCGATATGTTGGTTTCATTATGACCCATATATTGTTTTCGTGTCGTGGTATACAGATTTACATGAAATGTTGACTTCATATGTTTGTTCTTATCATTTTCCAACCTAAACTTTGGATATGAAAACCTACAATATGGATTGGAAAATCTTAGTAATTATAAATGTGAAACCATGTATAAATTATATACGAAACATGTAGCATATATGATGCGAAACCAATGAGAAATTATATATGTGAAACGTGATTTATTTATTTTGCGAAAAAAATGACGGGTAAAACTATTTATTTTGTGAATGAAGTGACAAATTATATTATATTATTCCAAACATTGATATATTGGTCTTGTTTGGACCCATTTGTTGTGTTCATGCAGTGATAACAGAGTTTATGTGAAATATTAAATTTAGATGTTTGCTCTTATCTTTTTCTAACTTAGACCATGAATATAAAATATAAAATATAGATTCTGAAATATATTAGTATAATATATGTGTAAAATCTTGTATGATTATTGCACAATATGATCTTCTATACATTTTAATGTTGTTTACTTATTACATGGAGAAAATATTGGTGAAATATCAATGGTAGTTGATTACAAGCAAGAGTCTGCGACCCACGAGCACTACAAATTTGATTTGATGACCGAGTGGGTTAAAGAGATCGGACAGAAAAAAAAACTTTGTGATTATAGTTAGATCGCACGATCCATGTCGTAAAGGTGGAACCCATAAGTTGTGTACCAATGTGAGATATCTGAACAATATAATAAAATATTGGCATAAAAATATTGAAAATAAAAATCAGGTGGTAGTAAAAAATAATAACTATTCTTTTAGATTACTAGGTAAACTGGTCACAATATGTGGTTTTGAAGCATGATTTTTTATGTACATAACTACAATCCGGTCAAATAATTATAAGGACATGCGCTAGTATGGAGGTTAATATCACGCAAAACTAATGGTAGATAATCCAATATTTGGAACACGTCCTGCAATATATCACATGACCTAAAGAGTAACGTTCCAGAGAATGTCTCTAACATGCATAACATATACAATTCCCAAAATAAAGGTTGACGTAAAAATACGATCGTTCATAAATGTAATCTTTGTTTTCTAGATTATAAACACACAACTGCATTCAATAACATATGATCTCAAACAAATGAACTGACATCATAACATACTTGTTTTTTGCACATCGTTTAGCATTTATTTATTACATACGTTTTTGTGAGTGATTGTTATGGATAATATGTGTAAGACTGTTAGATATGAAATGTCATTATTCAAAATAATATGAATTATTCTACCAATATGACATTTTATGTCAACTTCTCATTCATGACTATTGAAAAGCAAGATATTTATGAATGGTCTTATAATGTTTAAGAAATATTACAAAAGAAATGAATGCATGCTTTGTAAACTAGTATTCTATTACCATTCACAAATTTTGATGATTTGCATGTTTAAATCAATGTATATTCGTACACAATAGTACAAAACGGCTTCACAAGATGCTTAATTTTCTATATAACAAACACTACTATTTTGCATACACAATATAAACATAATATATATTACATATAATATATAGTATGTATTTCACATACATCAAATAATGGTTTCGCTCATAATAAAACATCTTTACGTAGAGAACATGAAAATATCTGCTAAGTTTGCTAAATCTCCCAAATCTTTTGGACCATCTAGCGAAAACCTTGGCAGATCAATACACTGCTTATCGGGACTATATACTTTGGAGAACAAGATTCGACGTGCTATAATAAAGGAATACTATATTTAGTGTTTTAAGAACACCATCTTTTATAGTTTATTGAAAGTATTATTTGATAAAAGAGTTATTAGTATGCATGTCCAATATAAATGATGAGACTTAATAGTTACAGTTATTAAAACATACGAAATTGGTTAAGCATCGTATAAGTTTGGTGAAAAATACGTGAGACTCATAAAAAATAATGTCAGGTGTGGTACATAACGAATGTCATTTAGTAAAATTAGACTTGAGGCTAAGATGATGGACGATGAAGGAGAGACTTCGCGTATAATTAACACATATTTCAATGATACTATTATGTAATATTATTGAAATCTATATCATTTAACCTAATCAGATTTTTAGGATGAACCGGTGAAAATATGAGCAATATGAGATGATGTCGAAATTATACGTGATATTGATGCACTTTTTATACTATTAGCTTGCTCTATCTTATTTTTCTCCACTTCAAGAGAAATAATTGATTTAACTATGGTTCACTATTTCAAATGCTTTGATAAAATTAATGACTACGATCAAGCTGAAACTATTAAGGAGAAACTAGTAAATTCAATAAACAATTGTTTACCCAACTATCTCGAGAAATATGTATAATATGTATCTATACTGGTGGTTACTAACTCATCCTTTCTGTTATTATAAAATTGTATACCATCAACTTGTGTCTTATTGATTGTTTCTAGCATTTAGTTGTAACCATTTATTTTAGAACACTAACGATAAAAATAATTCTAGCTGACAGACCCTTAAGACCATGTTGTTTGAAATAGTTTGCATTAGACATAAGCTACGAGGATAGCTTAGTTGAATCATTAAAAATATTGAAAGGTCATAGGTATGTTATAACCAATGTTTCACAAGAAATATAACATTAATTTTGTAAACATCGTAATAACTTTTTCACAATGAACTTAATAATAGTTACGAAAGCAACTTAAAATCAGTTTTGCATGCAAGTTAATATTAGTTTTACATTAGATTTAACAATGTTAACTTTACAGTCACAATAACTATAGTTTCACAATAAATGCAAACTTAGTTTTGCAGTACAACTAAATCATATAGTTTATTTTCAGGTTTCTAGTAGACCTCTAATTTTAACTGATGTCAAATTAAAGGAAATTTAAACAACAAATGAAGATTGTAATAGACATTAACCAAACGGAAATGAGACTAGTGATGATGGATCAATTAAGTTCCTGTTTAAGCCACGAAACAAGATGAAGGGTATCAAACCATGGTAAGCGGATCATGCATCTGAAGAAATTAGTCTTACATTATCAAACATGACTCTTATAAATGATGTTTTTGTTAGACACAAATATATTATCAAAATATGAAAACTTCTAAAAATAAGAATAATATGCTTTCAAAAGAGAATTTAGAGCATAAATAAAATATCAAAAGTCATAATGAAGAGATCAGCATGTTGAAGAATAAGATCTTCAGCCTATTAAAGTCTATTATGCATCAAAAGAACTTTTAACTAAATTAAACTTTGCAACTACCTATGTTGTAGATGTCTGCAAAATAAAATAAATTGATAACACTTTAGCTCACGATTTACCCAAAAGACAACGCACGGTGGAACAGACTGATTAAATAACTATTATGGAGGAAAATGAACTTGACATTTTAGTAAAAAAACACGATGATGTGAAAGAATAGAAAACCAATAATGTTACTATGGGGCAAGATAAATATCACCATCTAGAAATAAAAACAGAAGATGTGTAAGAAAATAAATATGAGGAGACTAATGATGTTAGTATGAACGAAGATGAACTTAGCCATCTGGAAAATATGGGCGTAGAGAATGAAAAGAAACGATAGTCGTAATGATGGTAAACATTGAAGTATAGAATAATGACCCTCTTGTAAATAATGATAATCAGGTGATAATATATGTAAATGGTGGTGCCCCTCATGATGATGATCCTCTAGGTAAATACTAATGAATATATGATCTTTTAATTAACCTTTAATACCGTCAAAGTACATAAAAACCAAATTTTCATATGAAGATAAGGTCTATGAGGTTATTGAAAATAACTGCAAAATAGGTTGAAGTACACATATATGAGGTAAAAGTACGGAATGAGGATGTGTTGAAAAACAATATACAAGATAAAGAGAAGAAACATGAAACTAAGATGAGAATACAAGATAAGGACCACCATTTGGAGAAAACTACACAGACAAGCAATGACCGGCCTTTGGGAAAATGCACATGAGATAATATGAACAATGTTGTGTAGATATCTGCCAAATAGGGAGAAATATATAATTTTGATGAATATTTTAATAAAGATTCCTTTTACAGGATAGTATTATGATAAATATAATAAATTTTGCAATACATGTAAAAAAGTGTACATTTCTCAAGATATATTGCGATGACGTATTTTTAATTTTTTAAAGATACAAAATAAAAACCATGTCAAAAAATCTACCAATGAGGAAGGAAATATACAAAATAAATATGACCAACTAGTTGTAGATATTGAACAACCCATGGAAGAGGTACACACTTGATCAATAATTAGAAAGGGTTCACCTTGTATGCCGAATACAACTAGTTTTGTAGTATATGTAAAAAGTACATATATATTTCGCAAGACATCCTCTGAGATAGCATACTTTTTTTGTTTTTTTGGGAGATCAAAACCAAAATTATGTTTAAAATTATGTCCATAAGAAGAAAATATACAAAATGAAGAAGACCAACTAGTTTTGGGAATTGAATAGCCGGTTAAATAAGTATACACTTGATCAATAATAATAAAAAAAGTTAATTTCATAAGACAGTTTTTATACCAAATAAAATAATTTTTGCAATACATGTTAAGAAATATACACTTCGCACAACATTGTTTAATATGACATTTAAAAAAAAACTAAAGAGACCAAACCCAAAATTTTGTTGTAAAATATGTCAATATGGACAATATACAAAATGAATACGACCAGTCAGTCGTGGAATAGATAAATACTAGATCAATAATTAGAAAATTTTGATTTCAAAAGATAGTTTTATGTCGAATGCTTATACTTTAATGATATTTTTTTTCAATGAAACCAAAAATAATTACCAAATAGAGAGTGAATATACAAATTAAAGGAATCAACTAGAAGAGACTTTATATGAAAAACCATCACCAAAAGTTAACTTGCCATGTTGGAAACCAGACAACGCTATAAGATTATTAATATTGCATGATGATGTCCAAAAACATTAGAGTTAGGAAAACTAAGTGGAGAATGTATAACCCCATCTATAAAGAAACACCAAAAATTGAACTTATATGTTTCTGTTGATAACTTGAAAAATATAATGAAACATGACCACCTTGATTTAAAGATAAATACGTAAATTTTAGTGAATATAATTTTGATTGTTTCCAAATATTCAAATATTTGATCTACATGTTTAAATATGTAGGTAATTGATGTTTACACCTATATTATTCAGAATCATAATCAATTCAAAGTAAAAAATGGAGAAATTTAAAGGTATAAATAGGAATACAATCATCATATCTTATTATGCAGGCTTTAAACAGTAACTCGTCCCTGGACTATCGACTTTGGTGACAGATAGTCCCTGGACTTTCAAAAGTCCGTTCGTAGTCCCTGGACTATCCAATTTGGTGGCATATAGTCCTTGGACTTTCAAAAGTCCGTTGGTAGTCCCTGGACTATCAAGTTTGGATAAAGTTAGTCCCATGCGCATGTTTATTAAGAGGACTAACTTTATCAAAAATAGAAAGTCAAATGACTAAATTTATTGAAAATGAATAGTTGAAGGACTATCTGTCACAAAAATTGATAGTCAACGCATGCAAGGGGATTAACTTTATCCAATCTGGATAGTCGAGGGACTACGAACGGACTTTTGAAAGTCTAGGGACTATCTATCACCAAGTGCGATAGTCCAGGGATGAGTTACTGTTCAAAGCCTTATTATGCATATATAAGCTTATGTCTATTTAAAATACCAATTCCCTTATAAAGATTTTATAATAGACTTTTAACATTTATTATTATGTAGAAATTTATGAAGAGAAATAACGTCAATATTGTTTAATGTATGGTTGATGATGTATTCAATAAAATGGATAAGGAAACTAACTTGGTCATCATACAATTATGTACCAAACCAACACAAGGTAGAATAAACCATGCGGCGTTAATGATTATTAACATAAAGAAGAAGTTAGTATATCATCTTAACTCATTGGTCGCAAAGAATAAAAAAGTTAAAGACTCGAATATATATATATATATATATATATATATATATATATATATAATGAGATGTTAAATTTTATTAAGTGTCACTCATTTAATTGCGCAAGTTTTAGTTTGTACTTTTTACAATAATTTAACTTCACCACAGTTCCGCACACTAATTGTATGGATCTTTTGAATTTAGCATACTTATTTAGAAAGAAAGTTACTACCATAAAAAGATCAAACAATATCCCAAAGAGAAACTTGGCAACAAGTATGATGTAGTGTAGACTGTGGGGTTGTAGTGTGTTAGATGGTGCATGATTTTGTTGAAGATGGTAAGGTCACAATGCCAAGAAGCTGGGATGGGGCGGGAGCTAAAATAGTGACTTTTTTTTTTAATTTTTTTAAATGACACACACATTGTCTATTACGACTGCATAATCTAGTGTTTATATTTTAGAATTCACATGTTTTGAAAGAAACTTAACTCTCGTTTAGCACATATCAGTTCATATGGTTATGCAACACAAAAATATGTATTATTTTACATGTATAGTACTGCATATTTTGTATCTATGATTTCTCCCTTAGGTTGGAAAATGATAATATCAGGTTTTCACACATATCCGCTTTTACTGTTTCTCATCATACGTACATGAGGTTTTGCATATAAGTTATATGAGGTTTTGCATATAAGTTATATGAGGTTTTGCATATCAGTTATGTGAGGTTTCGAATATACAATATTTAAGTTCCCTTCATCATAAATATGCAAATCTCAAGATCAACAAACAATTGATTCACCCCCAACCGTTAAATTCATAATAAAACTGTAATCCTAATTTTAGAATTAACCAACTATGGATTAGAACCCATTAACATTACATTTTCCACAAAACTATAATACTTATTTTAGAATGAAAAAATAATGGATCAAAACTAGCAACGAAAATAGGTCGAGATGAGTGCGAGTATGGCTAAACCTGAGCCATCTTTATTTTTATGAATACAAACCTGAACCTGAACCCGTCGGATATGAATATTTTTTTCCCATTATTATAAAACATTATTATTTTAAGGCTTTTATAAATAATATATTATTTTAAATAATATTAAATTAACGGGGTACCCATCGAGTATTATCCGATGGATCGGATTCAGGTTGGGTACCCGTGAAAGTTTTTTAAAACTCACAACTGATCCAAATTCGATGGATAATTAATTTTCAAACTCATAATGGAAGCGTAATAAGTGACATGAAATGCACTTATCAAACCCCCAAACTTAAACCGTTGCTTGTCCTCAAGTAATGCAAAACAAGTTTAACAATTGATGCATGAATGCAACTTAATTTAAACGAATGCAAGAATGCAATGATCCCAAACGAGTAACCGTAACTAATTCAGCATAAATGCCTCAACGAATGTACGACCTCGGAATACGAAATAACTAGGTACTCAAATGCTAGCAATACAAGTGAGGAAGCGTGTATGTGTGCTCAAACTCAATCGACATGTTTTTAGTACAAATTAATGGACCTTACTTGTTCTTATCATAATAATCACAAGTTTAGAACGAAATACAACCTAGATTCTTCATAGTCAAGATGCACATCCATATTTCCCCGGGGTTGTCAAAGATTTGTTATGCTTTACTCTATATACAGACACACGAAGGCTTATTTGGCCGTGTAATGGACGAGGTCCCCGAAATACTTATACAATGGTGCCCATGTAGCGAGCTTTAGGTTAGCGGATCCCAGACTGGAAAAGTCTTAGGTCACTAGGCACAAAGTCCCCTAGAACTTAATAACTCGAGTACCAAAGAGCTCATCCTAGCCAATTTTGCCTTTTTTTTATCTTTTTCTTTCTTTTTTTAAGACGATTGGAAATGAGTACGTTTCGCTTCATCTCATTCCACCCCTAGACTACTTGTAATACGCAGCCCCCAGCGAGAGGACGTACGTCAACGAGCGGCTACTAGCCTTTGACGCATAACTGATTAATATGCATATTTATCTTTCAACTCCCCCAAACTTATATTTTTATAACCCATGAGCTAATAAAGGATTAAGGTATGATTCTGAACCTAACCAAGGATTATGTATAACAATACTCAAGTGTGTCCGTAACTAGCATAAAAACAATCGATGAGTCTACGTGTAATTGTGCTTATACATTAAGAAAGCTAACTTACAAGCAGCCTAAATAGATTTCATTCCTACTGTCATTGCAAACAATTTTCATCATTGGCTACTTAAGTAGAAACAGCAACTCAAGGGATCAAATACGCAAAATGCATGAACAAAATGTTATACTAATATATTAAATCGATCACAAACACAGTATATATGATCATGGCATGAATATGCAGATAAGCATGACTAACATGAAGATGCACTGTCTATCATGAATAACTACTATGATGAATGCAACTACAAGAAATTAAAAGATACAAGAAACACTCCCCTATTCGTCCAGTAGTGTTCATCATTGTTTCCTAGTGGGTTGCCTCCCATGAAGCGCTTGTTTAACTTCGATAGCTCTACGATACCACTCGGAATCATGTAGTGACGAGACTGATGATGAATGCCTCACAGTTCTCCATATCTTCATAGTAATGCTTGAGTCATTGACCATTGACTTTGAATGCTTTGTCTGGTGATTCCTCGTAGATTTTAACTGCTCCATGTGGGTATACTGTATTGACTTTAAAATGTCCAGACCATCTTGACTTGAGCTTCCCAGGGAAAAGCTTTAGACAAGAATTGAAAAGAAGAACTAGTTGACTCAGATTAAAAGCTTTATGTACAAGCTTCCTATCATGTCGTTTCTTGACTTTTTTCCTTATACATCTTCGAGTTCTCATAGGCTTGAGACCAAAACTTGTCAAGTTCATTCAATTGAATCACACGCTTCTCACCAGCTGCTTGAATGTCGAAATTCAACTTCTTTAAAGCCCAGAATGCCTTATGCTCGAGTTCTGCTGGAAGATGACAAACCTTACCATATACTAACTAAAATGGAGACATCCCAAGTGGAGTTTTGTAGGTCGTTCGCTATGCCCATACTGCTTCATCTAACTTCAGAGACCAATCTTTCCTCGAAGGATTCACCATTTTTTCCAAGATTCGTTTGATTTCTCGATTCGAGACTTCAGCTTGACCATTAGTTTGAGGGTGGTAAGCGGTAGCAACACGATGATAAACACCATATTTAGCCAACAAGGTTGTGACCTGACGATTGCAAAAGTGAGTCCTTTCATCACTGATTATAGCATGAGGAGTTCCGAAGCGAGTGAAGATTTGCTTACGAAGGAAATTGAGCACTAACTTAGCATCGTTAGTTGGGAGGGATTTCACCTCAACCCACTTAGATACGTAATCCACAGCTAAGATTATGTATAGATTGTTGCAGGAGGACACAAATGGTACCATGAAATCTATTCCCCACACATCGAATACCTCGACCTCAAGAAGCATATTAAGGGGCATCTCATTTCGCCTAGAAATATTACCAACCCTTTGGCATCGATCGCATCTACGAACGTACAGATGAGCATCCTTAAACAAGGTAGGCCAGTAGAAACCTGCTTGAAGAACTCGAGTAGCTGTCTTATTCCCAGCATAATGTCCTCCATAAACCGTAGAGTGACAATCATGTAAAACTTTTTCAATCTCACTGTAAGGGATCCAACGTCGGATCATCTTATCAGCACACTGTTTAAACAAGAATGGCTCATGCCAAAGATATCATTTCACGTCATGCAGGAATTTCTTACGTTGAGCCCAAGTAAAATCTGAAGGAATCACATAATTAACCAGATAGTTAACAAAATCAACAAACCATGGTACTTCTCCTTGGATCAGGAAAAACTGCTCATCTGGGAAACATTCGTTGATAAGAATTCCATCTCCCTTGTATTTCTCATGTTGCTCAAGACATGAGAGATGGTCAGCTACCTGGTTTTCAGTCCCCTTCCTGTCTTTAATTTCCAACTCGAATTCCTGAAGCAAGAGTACCCATCGAATTAAGCGATGCTTGGCATCCTTTTTAGATAGCAGGTACTTGATAGCCGAATGGTTCGTGAAAACCGCGACCTTAGCACCAAGAAAGTAGGATCTGAACTTCTCAAAGCCATAGACAACAGTCAAAAGCTCTTTTTCAGTAACAATGTAGTTTCGTTGTGCATCATTGAGGGTTTTACTGGCATAGTAAACCACGTGAAACACCTTCAGCTTCCTTTGACCAAGAACGACTCCCACAGCGAAATCACTGGCATCATCTCAAATGGATCTTCCCAGTTAGGCGTAGTGATGATAAGGGATGAAGTCAACATTTTCTTCAAGAGCTTAAAAGCAACGAAACACTCTTCAGTAAATCGAAAGGGAACATCCTTTTCCAGTAGACTACAAAGTGGTTTGGTGATCTTTGAGAAGTCCTGAATAAAGCGTCTATAAAATCCAACATGACCAAGAAAACTACGAATACCTTTTACTGAGATAGGAGGAGGAAGCTTTTTTATCGTTTCAAGCTTGGCTTTGTCTACTTCTAAACCCCCCTTAGACACCTTGTGTCGAAGGATAATTCCTTCTTGCACCATGAAGTGATATTTTTTCCCAATTAAGAATGAGGTTTGTTTCCACACATTTCTCAAGTACTCTACCCAGATTAGATAGAGAGCCATCGTATGATTTCTCAAAGACTGTAAAATCATCCATGAACACCTCCATGATATCACCAACTATATCAGATAAAATGGTCATCATGCACATTTGAAAAGTATCGGGTGCATTGCAAAGTCCAAACGAGACACGTCGAAAAACGAATGTACCAAAAAGGCATGTGAATGTGGTCTTCTCCTGATTTTCCGGAGTTATACAAATCTGATTGTAGCCTGAATATCCATCGAGCATACAGTAATACTCATGGCCCGCCAACCTATCCAACATCTTATCAATAAATGGCAAAGGAAAGTGATCCTTTCCAGTGGCCTTATTCAATTTACGATAATCCATGCAAATTATCCATCCAGTGACTGTCCAAGTGGGGATGCATTCATTCTTTTCATTTGTTACTACTGTCATTCATCCCTTCTTTGGTACACATTGCAACGGGCTTACCCATGGACTGTCTAAGATATGATAGATAATGTTTGCATCTAGCCACTTCAGAATTTCTTTCTTCACCACCTCTTTCATGATAGGATTTAGCCTCCTTTGATGCTCGATAGATGGTTTGCTCCATTCTTTTAGCAGAATCTTGTGCATGCAGTAAGAGGTACTGATTCCCTTGATATCTGCTATGGTCCAACCAATGGCTAATTCGAACTTCCTCAGAACTCTCACTAGCTTTTCTTCCTCAGTACTTGAAAGGTTAGAAGCAATAATAATAGGTAATGTAGATGACTCTCTTAAGAAAGCATACCTGAGATAATATGGCAGTGGTTTGAGTTCAAGTTTAGGAGCTTCTTCTAGCGAATGTTTAAGCCTTTCTTGAGAATCCTTAAGATCACCCAATCCAAGCGACTCATGTGGAATATTGAGCCTCTTTTGATATGGGGCTACCTGGGGTAGTTGAACACATTCGGATATTTCTTCGTCTTCGAAGTCAGATTCACCATGTAGAACTCTGCCCAGAACATTTGAACTCGGAAACTGATCTACCTCATTACTGTGCAAAGAATCGACTGTATCCAACCTGAAACATTCCTCATCTTCTGTTGGAGATTTCATAGCCTTGAAAACGTTGAAAGTGACATTCTGATCTTGTACTCTCATAGTGAGCTCCCCTTTCTGGACATCAATCAAAGTTTTGCCCGTAGCCAAGAATGGCCTTCCCATAATTATGGGGATGTTTTTGTCCTCTTCAAAATCCAAGATAACGAAGTCAGCCAGAAATATGAGCTTATCTACCTTTATTAAGACATCTTCCACGATACCACGAGGATATGTGATAGAGCGATCAGCCAGTTGCAAAGAGATGTTAGTCGGTTTTGGTTCAGGTAGCCCAAGTTTCTCAAACACAGATAGGGGCATCAGATTGATGCTTGCTCCAAAGTCACATAAACATTTGTTGGAATATAAATTGCCGATCGAACAAGGAATGGTGAAGCTTCCTGGATCTTTAAGCTTGGGAGGCAATTCTTGTTGTAAGATCGCACTACATTCCTCAGTGAGCGCCACTGTCTCAAAATCATCAAGATTTAGATTTTTTAAAAGAATTCCCTTCATGAACTTGGCATAACTAGGCATTTGCTCTAATGCTTCAGCAAAAGGTATGTTGATGTGTAGCTTCTTGAATACCTCCAAAAATCTCCCAAACTGAGTATCTAGCTTCTGTTTCTGCAACCTTTGCGGAAAAGATGAAGGAGGGTAGATCGTGGGATCAACAACTGACTGAGATGGCTTTTTAGGTGGCTGATCTTGATCAGAATTAACCTCAGATGAGGGCTGATTTTGAGCAGAATTTTTCAGAATGGGCTGATTTTGAGAAGAATCATCCTCTTGTTCAACTCTAGGGTTCTCGACAACCTTTCTTGATCGCAAGATGATAGCTTGGAATTTCTCCTTGTCGTCCTGTTTACCTGAATTATGTTTTGTGTTGCTAGGAAGAACTCCCTGAGGTCTAATGATCATGTTATTGACCATCTGCCCAATCTGATTTTCTAAGGTCTTGTGAGATACCATCATACTTTTAATCATTAGTTTCATCTCTTCGAATTCAGAGTCTCTCGTAGAATATTGAGGAGGGCCAAGATGTTGATTTTGAGGTTGTCTTGGGGCATACTATTGAGATTGATGTTGCTGACCTTGTTGTTGAAATCCAGGAGGAGCGTATGGCTTAGCACCATAATGTTTATTATTGCTCCAACTAAAGTTTGGATGATTTATGTTGCTTGGTTGATAGGTGTTTGAGACTGGTTGTTGGTTCTGCCTCTGAAAATTACTCATAAATTGCACTAATTCAGTAGAGATAGGACATTGTTGACTGTCATGCCCTCCAACATAAATCTCGCACACACTAGCTACCTGATGTACCCCTAGTTTAGTCAAAGAATCCACCTTCATGTTTAGAGCTTCAAGCTGAGTTGCTAAAGCAGTGGCAATGTCTACGTTAAGCATATCAGCTACTTTATGTTGTGACAGTCTCTGAGAAGGGTTCTGGAATTCATTAGCAGCCATCATCTCAAGGAGCTCGTGAGCCTCCTCATAGATTTTCGTTAATAAGGCTCCCCAGATGCGGCATCGACCATGGGCCTTGTTTGCGCACCCAAACCATTGTAGAATCAATTTATTATTAACCAATCAGGCATCCCATGATGAGGACATTTTCTGAGCATCTCTTTGTAACGCTCCCAGGCTTCACTTAAAGAGTCACCATATGACTGAGAAAACTGAGTAATAACATTCTTGAAGGCAGCTGTTCTTGCCATGGGAAAGAATTTTGAGAGAAATTTATGCACAAGTATATCCCAAGGAGTGATAGAGCCTGCTGGTAAAGAGTGTAGCCAACTCTTAGCTTTGTCCCTCAGAGAAAATGGGAAGAGTCTCAGTCTTATGGCATCATCTAAAACACCGTTGAACTTGAAAGTATCACATATTTCAAGGAAGGTCACACTGTGCATATAAGGATCCTCAGATGAAGCTCCCCCAAACTGACAAGAATTCTGCATTATCTGAATAGTGTCGGGTTTAATCTCAAAACTATTCGCAGCAATATTGGGTCTGACAATGCTAGACTGAATATCCATGATCTTTGGTTGAGAGTACTCCATGAGTGCTTTTGGAGCTGGATCTCCCATTATAGAATTAGTATCAGAATTTGAGAATAGTAACTCTGTTCCTTGCTTTGTTTTAAGCTTCGTTTGTACTAGTGCTCTAGTTTGAGACCGTGTTTGCATACACGCTTAAGTACTTGAAGCACAAGAAAACACACGAAAAGCAAGAAACCGGATCAAGTCAGTATTTTTATAACGACCCCTGCTGATAAGCAATAAACTGTCAAATAACACCGAGTCCCCGACAACGGCGCCAAAAACTTGTTAGTCATTTTCTCACGCAAGTATACGTGGTCTAATAGTAGCAAGTAATAAGTAAGAAAGATCGTTCCCACGAAGACCAGGTGTATATGACAAGAATTCACTTATGCAACAACATATGATTATTAAACTAATGCTTGAACGAGTAATAAAGTTTGAGTGAATGAATATAACTAAGCAAATTAACTAACGAGTTTACTTATGTGAGAGAAAACATGGAACCCTAACTTCATTGTTTATTTTACTCAGAGTATTAATATACTTAATCAATATGTATGATAACTACGATTACTAATAAGATAACACGAAATCAGTATACGCTACCTTTCAGTACACGTAAACCAAACCACTTAAACAACCACAAAAGAGATAGCAGTTAAGCAGACACCGCTTGCATGACAATCCTATATGTCTATACGAATTGAGGTACAATTGGTTTTAAGCGCAAGTTATCTATTTCGATTACATAGGGTAATATGATATGATTAGTGACATATTACGAATCATGAACAATCACAATACGAATAATTCAAGAACCTATGCTAGCATGGCAAGTTCTAAACCCTTAAATTCACTTTCGCATTCATTAAAGATTAACAAACTAGATGTTCGCGACGCATCTCACGATAAGCACAACCATACTAGGTAACCGATAAACGTATCTCACAAATCAATCAACCAATCAAACCCTAAGTATTATTCAAACAAATCCGTTAGAGTTCCATGACAATGATTAGTTCATAATCGAACGAATCATCATCATGGGCTCAAAAGTTAACATAACTCTAATACGAATGTAAATAAACGAATAAGAGTTTAGAGAACGTTAAACCGAACAGTAACCGTAAGTATCGCCTGATAGAAACACTGTGTAAACTGCTGGTAAAAAACGGCAGTAGTTGTCACCTGCTTTTGCCGATCGAAAACCCAAAAACAACCAAATGCAATTTCTCTTCCTTTATTTTCTATTCTACGTTCTGCAGGATCGAGAAAAATAACAAAGGAAGCCAAATTTGTTTTTTGCTTCTTTGTTATATTCTACCGTAAGAAAACCCAAAACGGCGTACTCCATTTTGTCTTCTACTACAGGAAACCCAGAGTAGTCAAATGGGTTTTCTCATCCTCGTTGTCCTTCTCTCTTCCCTCTTTGTCTGTCTCTCTTCCTTCTAAACCCTAGTAGACAATTGGGTTTTGCCTTCTATGTTTTTATATTCCGGCCAAAACCAAGACAATCACCCAAATTGCCCCTCTCGTTATTCTTTCTTGCCGAGGCTACCCTATTTATAATTTCTACCAAAACCCTAAAAGAGCCAAATTTCTATTTTTCTTCTCTGGGCTTTTTATCTTCTTTCCTTTTCTTCTCGCTTAAATCTGCCCAAAAACCTGGTAGAAGCCCCGATATGAATCATGAAATTTTTATGCTAAATAAAATAATATTTTAAACAATATATCTAAATAAAACCCTAGCATTAGTCTAGTATTTTTTTTCTTAATTCAACATTACTTTCCTTTTGTGCTTCGCTTTAATATTTTTTCTTAATTCAATATTTTAAACAATATCTCAGGAAATATATTTTCCTTTTTTTTCAACATTAATATATTTTTTCAAACATTAATAATGTATTTTCTTAGTATTAATATATTTTTCTTTTTTTCAACTATTCCAAAATTGCCCTCAAGTATATTAATTTTCTAGTTTCTTCAATTTCAACCCCAAATTTATTAATATTATCACAATTTACCTACAACACAAGCACCTTTAAGAATACTAGAAAAACACGTTAAAACACGTTAAAACACAACGAATACTTGAGAACCGGCTGATGAGTCCGAATTCTGCATGCTCCCCGGACAAGGACACACCGGTCCAAGCTCTCCGGACCGGACAGATCACTTCGAACACTTAGCCCAAAGGACTGTTTGAACTATAACAAAAGTACTAAAAAACCTAAACACTACTTGACTAAGCTACTTGCTCTCCTACTTAGAGCTCATGGGTCTTTGAACATGACCCGGGTCCATTTAACATGACCCGAAAGCCCATAAGGGCCCAAACATGAGAGTATAAATACCCAACCACCTGCATTAAGTGTGGGTAATGAGAATTAACTGCTACCAGCCAGCTTAATTATCTCTCTACTCTCTACACTAAAAATAAAACACTCACATACTACTATTACACACCAAACAAATTACAAGCCTACCCTCAGGCGATAATTATCCACACCAAATTGGCGACCATAGTGGGAGAAGAAGGTTCCTGAGTCAACCATTCAAAACCAACTAAGAAAATCTGTCCGAATGAATCCGGACAATCCAGAAGTACCACCAGCTCTGCTCGAAGTGGTGGGAGAGAACGATGAGTACACTATCGAAGAGCGTGATAGGCTAAAGGGTGAAATAGAAGCTCTGAGGGCCGAAAAGTCTAAAGCATCGATTGCTCATCACACCGACAACCCCAGAGAGCATGAGTCTTCAAAGACTCATGTGAGCACCAAAAAGACTCATGCCAGCTCCAAAAAGCCTCACCGGTCTAAGCCAATGGAGAGTTCTGACTCAAGCTCAGAATCTTCTGATAGCTCTTCGGACAGTGAGGGAGTTGAAAAATCTTTATCCTCTAGCAGCGATGAGGGTCGAACTAGAAAGAAGCAAAAGCAGATCAAAAAATATTTAAGAAAAAGGGATAGACATGGAAAAATGAAGAGGCATATTGGTAAATGATCATCTCATAGCCGGAGGCATGTGGACCGGATGCCGATGGATCCCTTCGCTTTTCACGATGAACCAGGTATCTTTGCAACTCCCAATGAGGATACTGTGTTCAGTCGTGGAAGAAATTGGAGGCAATCTCCATTGTCTTCTAAAATTCTGTCCGGAAACCTCCCTAAGAGGTTTGACAGTACCAAAATAGAAAAGTACGATGACAGTACTGATCCGGACAACCATTTGGAACAATTTAAAAACTTCAAGATGAACTTTGACGACGATGATAAACTACTTTGTAGGGCATTCTCCCAATAATTTACGGGGAGTGCTCTAAAATGGTACAACAGCCTGCCTCAGGGTTGTATCAAAGATTTCTATACTTTTTGGGTAGCCTTTCGAAGGCAGTTTGTAGGGAGTAAAGAGCTAAAGGGCAATGTATACACAATAATCCATTGTGCCCAGGAACCAAATGAGTCCTTGAAAGAATATATAAGCCGTTTTGTGAATACCAAGAATGGGTTGGTTGATTGCTTCGAACAGGTAGCAATAGCATCCCTAAGCCGGGGTTTGAACCCAGGAAATCTAGCTGATTCAGTGACCAGAAAGAAGGCCATGACATGGGGAGGGTTGCTGAATCAGGTTAGAAAACAAATAAATGTTGATGAAACAAAGAAAACTAGGGTGCACAGGCAAGTGAGGTCTACCCCGGTGGCGCCAAATCCCAATCAGAATCAGTCGGGGAACAAAGCAAGAGAGACCAGACAGGGGCATGGTAGGGCAAAAGCTCAGTCTCAGCCAGCTGCTCCTGCTCAGAGTCAACAATCCAGAAACAAGAGAGGGCCATGGGTCCAACCGAAGTGGTTCGCAGAATTAAAAGAAAGTGTGGCCACCATTTTTAATAAAACAAAGGACGAGATGTATTATCGGAGACCAGCCACATTGCAGTCTCCCAGAGAACATCGCAATAACTCTTTTTGCCAATATCACAATGATATTGGTCATACCACTGATGACTGCATAGCATTGAAACAAGAAGTTTAAAACTTGATTGAGAGGGGAAAGCTGGGGGCTTACGTCAAAAGAAGATGAGGCAACAGGCCTGACAACACTCACCGGGTTGGTCCAAGTAATGCTGCTCCGGAGGGAGCCATGGTTATAATTGAGACGTTTGATGTGGAATCTGAGTACTTGGATCCTGATCCAACTCGAAACAGAGTGGGTACAATTGAGGAATGTTCTAGGTCGGTCTTCAGACTCATTAAGTTTTTTGAGTCACTTACAATTTTCGGAGGGGACACTATGACAGCTCCTACTGCTTCTTCAAGGAAGAGGCACGTTCATACTTTACCCTCCCAGCTAGAAGGAGGCATGACTTCCTATTAGTCACAAAATTCATTCCCTTTCATTGTTTTTGATGAAGATGATTTAAGAGATATTGCTGGATCTCATGAGGATGTTGTTGTCATAGGAGCATCTATTAGGGGCAACGACATAAGACGAATTTTGGTGGATACTGGAAGCTCAGCCAATATCCTTTTTCTAGCCACATACAAGAGAATGAAAAATCCAGCTGTAATTCAGAGTTCAGACAGATCAATTGTGGGCTTTACAGGCAGCTCAGTAGATGTGATCGGAGAGTTCGAAGAGGAAGTTTTATTGGGCAAGGGCCCTTTCAAGAAAATGGTCAGAATACTCTTCATTGTGGTGGATTGTCCCACTTGCTATAATGCTATTCTAGGGAGGTCTTGGCTCTCTAGGATGCATGCAGTGGCTTCAACAGTCCACAAGTGCTTGAAATATGCTGTTCAGCGATAGGTTGGAGTCGTCAGGAGCAGTCAAAAGATTGCAAGGGAATGCTATGCTACTACTCTGGCTCCCCGAAAACTGGGGGCAACTCGCACCAACGAGAAATAGCAGTTTGTGGGGCTTTCTGGGGGTGAGGGTGAAATTGATTACCCCAGAGAGACCCCTGGAGTGTTAATACCGGTCGAAGAGGTAGAGACACACTGTTTGGAAGAAGGAAGAAGTGTTAAGATAGGCTCCAAAATACCACCCGATCTAAAAAATGAAATGTTAAAGTTTTTGAAGAATCATCAGCACGTTTTTGCTTGGTGCAATGCTGATGTTACTGGGGTCCCAGCAGAAGTGATATCACATCACCTATCTGTCCGGAGAGACGTAGCACCAGTGGTTCAAAAGATAAGAGCTTTTTCTAAGGAAAAGGCTGATGTCATTGTGCAAGAGGTTGACAGGCTCACAAAGATGGGGCACATCAAGGAGTCTCAATATCCTTTGTGGACTGCCAATCCGGTTCTGGTAAAGAAGAAAAATGGCAAGTGGCGCATGTGTATTGACTTCACAGATCTCAATAGGGCTTGCCTAAAAGATTTGTATCCGGTCCCCCGGATTGATCAGTTAGTAGATTCCACCTCTGGGAACAAGCTGCTGTCCTTTATGGACGCCTTCTCCGGATACAATCAGATTCAAGTGGATCCGAAGGATCAAGAGCATACCACGTTTGTCACTGACAGAGGTCTCCATTGCTATAAGGTAATGCCGTTTGGGCTGAAAAATGCTGGGGCTACTTATCATAGATTAGTAAACAAAGCTTTCGCTGATCAGATTGGAAGAAATATGGAAGTATACATTGATGATATGATGGTGAAGAGTGTGGATGAGCAATTGCACTTGTCCGATCTCCAAGAAACATTTTCCAACTTGGTAAAAGTAAATTTGAAATTAAACCCAGAAAAATGTGTGTTCGGAGTGCAGTCCGGGAAGTTTCTAGGCTATATTATAAGTGAGCATGGAATACAGCCCGATCCGGACCAGCTCAATGCTCTTTTCCAAATGTAGCCTCCTCGGAATATTAAAGAAGTACAACGGTTAACGGGGAGATTAGCTGCCTTAAACAGATTCATCTCAAGGTCTTCGGATAGGTGTGCCCCTTTCTTTCAAACCTTGAAGGGTGCAAAGGGATTCGATTGGACCCCACAGTGTGATGAGGCTTTCAATGAGATCAAAAAGCACCTGTCCTCCCCCAAAACATTGTTTAAGCCAGTTGATGGGGAGACACTCTTCGTATATTTGGCAGTATCAAGTTGTGCCACCAGTGTTGTATTGGTAAGGGAGGTAGATGGTCATCCCCATCCAGTGTACTACATCAGCAAAAGTTTGATAGATGCAGAAAGGCGTTACTTGAAACTCGAAAAATTAGCATTAGCCTTGGTGATAGCTGCCAGGAAGATGAGGCCTTATTTCCAGGCTCATCCCATCATCGTCCAGACTTCTTTTCCCCTAAAGAATGTCCTCCAAAAGGCAGACGTTTCAAGCAGGATGACCAAGTGGTTAGTAGAGTTGGGAGACTTCGACATAGACTTTGCTCCTCGAACAGCAGTTAAGGCCCAAGTTGTAGCTGACTTTTTGGTTGAATTTCACTCCGACGGGGATACGGATGAAACTACTGACCTAAAAGATAAAAAGGTATGGGTCGTCCGAACAGATGGTGGATCTAGCACTATGGGATGTGGTGCAGAGGTGTGTTTAACTTCTCCATATGGAGACAAAATGTACCAGGCTATTTGTTTTGCTTTCAGGGCATCCAATAATGAGTCCGAATACGAAGCAGCTATAGCTGGTTTAAAGTTAGCCTACATTTGTGGGGCTAAGAGGGTCAAGCTACTAAGTGATTCCCAGCTTTTGGTCCATCATGCCCAAGGCCAATCTGAGGCTAAAAAGGGGCAGCTTGTGAAATATTTACTCCTCTTTAAGAATGAAGCACTCAAGTTTAAAAGTGTTGTTTATGAGCACATTCCCCGGGCAGAAAATGAGCTAGCAGACTCATTGGCAACCATAGCATATACGGAGTCATATCTATGGATCCATGTGCTGAAAAGCCCCTCCATTCAACTTAGTAAGGGTAAAGAAGAGGAAATTTTTGAAGTGCAAGTGAAACAACCTCAAGACTTGAGGTTTCCTCTCCTGCAATATCTTTCCGATGGTGTCGTGCCTCCAGATAAGTCACTAGCCAGAACATTAAAACACAAGGCTCGTGGTTTCATCATATTGAGAGAAGTGTTTTATAAAAAATCTTACAGTAAACCTCTCCTGTGATGTTTGGGGGATGAGGAATCTCAAGTAGTCCTCTCCGAATTGTATGACGGTGAGGGATCAGTCCATTGTGGATTCAGAGCTTTAACAGGAAGAGTTTTACTGTCCGGTTACTATTGGCCATCTATCATGAAAGATGCGAAGGAATTGGTAAGAAGGTGTGACCCATGCCAGAGGTACAGCAATGAAATTCATGTCCCAGCCATTCCTTTAGAGTCAATTTCTGAGCCTATTCCTTTTGCTCGATGGGGGTTGGATTTAGCAGGGCCTCTCCCTGTGGCGTCCGGAGGACGCAAAACTATAATTATGGCCATAGACTACTTCTCGAAGTGGATTGAAGCAGCCCCTCTAGCAGGGACAACATCAAAAGCTGTTATAAAATTCATTATATCCAACATCTGTTGCAGATTTGGTGTCCCACAAAAGATAACAACAGCCAATGAGCCACATTTCGACAATAGGTAAATGAAGAGCTTCTTTGCCTCAAGGGGTATACAACATTGCTTCTTTTCGCCTTTCCACCCACAAGCAAATGGGCAAGTTGAAGTGACTAATAGAACTATACTGTCCGGTTTAAAGAAGAATTTGGAAGGGGCTGCTGGGAAGTGGCCTAGTTATTTACAAGAAGTCTTGTGGGCCTATCGGACAACACCTGGGGCTGCAACACAAGAGTCACCCTTTGCTTTGGTCTATGTGATGGATGCAGTAGCTCCCATAGAAGCAACTCTTCCGTCATTTTGTGTTCACAACTTCTCCGAACATGCTAACGAGGTGGCAATCAGAGGTCAACTTGATTTGATAGAAGAAAGACGAGTTAAAGCTCACCTTAGAGTTGCACACTATCAGAGCTTGATGAGAAGCAGGTTTGCTTCCAAAGTTAAAAGAAGAGATTTCCAACCAGGGGACAAAGTATTAAGGAAAGTCTTCTTACACACTAAAGAAAAACTGTTCGGAAAGCTGGCCCCAACTTGAGAAAGTCCGTATATGGTTGTTGAAAGAATTAAACCTGGAACATATTGGTTGGAGGACAAAGATGGAAGAGTTTTGACTCATCCTTGGAATATCGAGCATCTCCGGATGTACTTGGAGTAGCATTTGTAAAATATTTACTTGTTTAAACATCCATGTAAATATTTGGGGGCATACTATTTCCTCCCTGGTGGCACAGGGAGGTTTTAATGAGGTGTCCGGGCTTTTGAATAATATTTGATGCCTTCTTAAAAAATTTCCAAGTGTTTTAAGTTTTGTCCTTTGTCACACTATCCAGATTGAAATAACTAAGTGCTATTTAAACTCTAGCCGGAGAACTTAAACACTCTCACTATGAAATAACTAAAGGCTATTTAAACTCTAGCCAACAATATTGGAACAAACTATGAAAGAAGATGAGAATTGCATGAAACAAAGATATTCATTAAAATAACTTAAAGTGCCTTGGCCTTCCAAGGACTTTTCAAATTGTCCAAAAAGAGAACAGAAAACCTATCTGGTCAGTTGCCGGACACGATTACAAAAAAGAATGCCTTGGCCTTCCAAGGACTTTACTTTGGATAACTAAGTAAAAACTGAATCATGAATTAAGGCTGAGCCTTAGAAGATGGCTCACCTCCATCTGTCTTTTCCTTCCCTTTGGGATCACTCTTCTCTTCGCCAGGTTTCTCCTTGGTGTGTTCTTCGTCATCTGAGGAATCACTAGAGTAGCCATACCTATCGCCTTCAGCCATCGTATGATACGGGAGGTCTTCAGGCTCAACATGAAGCCATAAATCCCCCAAGTTCTTCTTCGGAAACTTCTCATGGAAAAGTAGGACCATATCAGACTTCACCTTGGCATACATCTCCTCCTGAGTGTCGATCACATTATTGGCATAAGCATCGATCTTGGCTTGAATCTTGGCCTCCTGCTCCTTTAGCAAAGTCGCTTTCTCCTCGGCAGCCTTAGACACTGTATTCTCAAGAGCGATTTTGTCATTAGTGAGGTTGGTGATGATTTGATCCTTAACTTTGGATTCACCCTTTGAGGTGGTAAGGTCTTTCTCCAGACCGGACAGCTTCTCCCGGAGCTCTCTAATGGTGTCCTCTAAAGTGGAGACTTTTGTGATGCTTGCCTCTTGCTTTCTCTTCAACTCCTCGGTTTCCTCCTTTAAAATGTCAGCATTGGAAGTGGCAGTGCGAAGGTCATCGGACAACCTCTCTTTGTCAGACTTGAGATCTTTGATGATATCAGCCTGGTTTCGGACTTTTTTCTCCAACACAAGTACAGGCTGAACGTTGCTCAACAAAGAGTGGTCTATGGGATCCCTTTCACTAGAAATGCTAAAAGTCTTACCATTAAAAGTGACCGTGTTGGAGGTGCTTGGAGGAAGGTAAGGCCCGGTAAAGTCATCTCTGGGAAGATTGAGGAAGTATTCACCAAGCTCACCAAGACCGGTGATGTCTACTCCATCGATGTTGATATCTCCCCCCTCAACCTCATCGGTATGAAAGTCACCCGTAATCTCCTCAGCATGCGTTGGTTCAGCAGGATCAGCTTGGAAAGAAGGCTCTGGAGCCCGGAGAGAAAGCTCGTCTCCCTTAGAAGTTTTCTTCTTCTTGGCCTCCTGGTCTGTGCCTTCGCTTCCCTGTTTACGATTTCTCTTGGAAGCCTTTGGAGGTTTTGGGAGATTCGCTTCTTGTTTTTCAGTCTCTTGCTCCACCACTTCCAAGAGAGCAGCATCAATTTGGCTCTGGGCTGGCCCCTCCGGGTCTGTTGGAGCATCATTCTCTGCATCAGCAGGGTTAGCACCACCCACCACCTTCTTGCCCTTCTTCTTCTTGCCTTTCATCTTGCTCGGGGCTTTGGCCCGGCCTGGCAGGAAGAGTGTTCCATCTAGTTCGTGAGTCCTCTTAAGTACAACATCCGGAGGAGGCTGAGTGGTGAGCTCCTCCCAAGTCAAGTCTCTCCGACCTGTGGTGTTCCATAAGTGAGACCTTGCCAAGTTGCCACTGGTAAAAGCAGCATGGAATCGGTTCCCCCATTTCTCAGCAGTCCAAGCATTGATCTTGGAGCAAGTAGCCTGCCCGACTTTTTGATAGTCACTAAACTCCTTGGGAAGTACTGCCAAGGTGAAAGTGAGACCCATTAGTTCGAACTACTTTAAAAAAAAGAAACAAAAGTATAAAGTGGAAAACTTACGGTCACTCCTCCACCTGCTTCTGAGGAGGCTTGGGTTCACTACGGATTTGATCTTCTGTCCGTTCTCCCAAGCACCACTAACGAATAGGAACTGGGTCCTCCAATTCCTCTCCGTCTCCAACAGATCATCAACAGCCTTAAAGTCATCCCCATATTGAAATGGTAAAATGGGATGTTGGGATTTCTGCACATACTGGCCACATCAGCAAACTCCTCCATTGGCAGAGGAATCCCGGAGAGCCTTGAGGTCATGATGCAGGCCATGAGGGTATACCAGGCGTTGGGGCTCAGCTGGCTCGGACAGAGTTTTATCAGATGGAAGTATCTGACAATCTCTGGGTCTAAAGGGAATCTGAGTCCCCAGTTGAATAGCTCCGTGAACATGACAACTTCGCTCAGTTTGCAGTCCATAGGAGTCTCCGGGTGTATGGGGATCCTGATCTTCACATTCTCCTGTATTCCCCATTTTGTACGCATCCGACCCAGTTCAGCTGTGTGGATGAACGCGTAGTTGATTTTCTGCAGGGCGAGGAGATAATTAACGCTGACCTTGTGAAAACAAGGCCCCACTCTTCCCTCGAGGCTCTCCGGCAGATCCGGATGCCTCAAATACAGTTTTTCTTTGCCTTTGTCCTTCTTGGCAACTATTGCACTACTAGTCTGACCGGAGGGCTCAGACTCAAATGGAGCCTCTTCAACAGAGTCCTCCATAACTTCCTCCATAATTGTTGAAGGGATTTCAGCAGGAGTAGTGGGGGGAGGGTTCAAACTTGACTCAGCCTTGTCTCCGGACTGCTGGGCCTCTGTGTTCTTCTGGCTTCTGGCCTCCGGTAGAGTATCCGGAGCGGGTGCTTCTCTTTGGAGACTTGGACTGGTGCCCTCCGGACCGGACAGCCTATCCCTGGGGGCTCTAATAGGCACCTCTGACCCGGTGCTGCTGTCTTTTGCCCCCGACTTTGAGGGAGTGTTTTTAGACCCTTGGCCTCTAACTAACCGGTCTTTCTTCCTATCGACTAGCTTCTCAGGGGAGTGCTCCGTATCCGACCCCATAGCTATGAAGGGTGAGGGTTTTTTTAGGCTAGTAGCTGTTACTCCTGGCTCGACAGTAGGCTCCGATTCCTGAACTGAGGAACCAGAGATAATGGGGGAAAGGTTGGTTTGAAACAGTTTTCTAGGCTTAGTGCCTTTAGAAGAAGAAGAGCCTTGATCTGACTCTGTGGCAGAGGTGATTGGTCTATCGACAGGAGAAGTGGGTAACCCTGCCGCAATTTGTCTTTCTCTTTCGACTTTTTTAGCATTCTCTAATTCAGAAAGGCTGAGCTACCCGCCTTTGACCAGAGCGTTCCTCGCTGTAAACATAAACTATCGAACAAAGTTTTTGCTTTAGAGAGAGAGAGAGCTTTGGGAAATTTTGCAGAGTAAATGTGAAAGAGATGGTAAAACAGTAGAAAGTGAGTTTGTATTTATAGTAAATCTGAAAAAAGAAGTTGATTCCTATGAGAATTCGAAAAGATTGGTAATGATTAAAGACGGCGCTGATGTCATCACCTTTAATTAAAAGGTTGCTTTTCGAAGAAGGTGGGTTCGAAATTCAAGGTGAAAAAACGGCTGAAGCAACCAATCAAAGAGCGACACGTGTCCCACGAACTCTGGCAAAAACTGTTTTGAATTCGTGAAGCTTTATCAGTCCGGATAAACCCATAGTCCAAATTTACAGACCTGTCCGGATTAAAACTACCCCTGATGTTGGACTGTTTTTCAGGTTTTTGACAAAAGTATTTGCACAAACACCTAAAAAAGGGGCTCCTGATGAGTCCGAATTCTGCATGCTCCCCGGACAAGGACACACCGGTCCAAGCTCTCCGGACCGGACAGATCACTTCGAACACTTAGCCCAAATGACTGTTCGAACTATGACAAAAGTACTAAAAAACCTAAACACTACTTGACTAAGCTACTTGCTCTCCTACTTAGAGCTCATGAGTCTTTGAACATGACCCGGGTCCATTTAACATGACCCGAAAGCCCATAAGGGCCCAAACATGAGAGTATAAATACCCAACCACCTGCATTAAGTGTGGGTAATGAGAATTAACTGCTACCAGCCAGCTTAATTATCTCTCTACTCTCTACACTAAAAATAAAACACTCACATACTACTATTAAACACCAAACAAATTACAAGCCTACCCTCAGGCGATAATTATCCACACCACTGGCGACGATTTTAAGAATAATGGAAGCGTAATAAGTGACATGAAATGCACTTATCAACATACCTTCTTTCAATCTGAAATCATACAAACGCTTCTTCAAGTATAATCGGTTTACTACCGATTTCTCTGAGTAAAGATCTCCTAGTTTTTTCCATGCACAGGCAGCAGTCTTCTCACCACTAATCTCGCGAAGCACATTGTCTTTCACACTCATTAAAATCCAGTACAAAGCCCTTTCTTGAAGATCTTGTTTCTCCTATTCTTTCATCTCTTCTGGTAACTTATTCTCCACAGCCCTTGCAGTACCAATGAAGACTTCAGTTTAATCTTCCACAACGCAAAGCTGGATCCCCCATCAATTTTTTCAATCATGTATTTTGTTGATGTAAACGCCATTGTGAAACCCTAATTGTAGAAGCCCTAATTTCAGCACGTGGCTCTGATACCAAGTGGGTGTTGTGAATATGGGGGTTGCAAAAACCCTAATTTCAGTACGTGGCTCTGATACCAAGTGGGTGTTGTGAATATGGGGGTCCGGTCCGCATATTCCACCTCCGCATATAAATGAGAACAACACGATCTCAACAGTAGTATGATATTGTCCGCTTTGGCACCTGAAGGCCCTCACGGCTTTGCATTTGGTCACTACCAAAAGGCCTCATACTAGTTAAGGTATGTTCTTACTAATATACCACTAATCCTTCCCATGTTTAACCGATGTGGGATGTGTGAATTTGGTCACCACCCTAACATGTTAGTTTTCAACGATCGATTTTCAACTAATTTTTGAAAGTATAACGCATAACCATAACTAGTTAGTACGAGTGAATCTGTTTCTAAAAATTTACATTAAGTAATGTGGATATATAACAATGGACATTGGTTCAATATAATTCAGATCCGGATTCAGACTCATAATAATAAATAATTAATACAACAATAGTAAGAATGGAGCATATAAATGTTGCAGAAAATACACATTTTCCTCCCTCTTCGAAGCTGTACATGATCATAGATATGTTCGTAATCATATTGAGGCTACAAGGAAAACCATGAACTAATAACTAAAATAATCAATAGCTATGATCTCACAACACACAACTTTATATTTTGGTGGGATATGTATTACAGTTACATCTTATGATTTAATAGTTATTGTAGGCATCAAATCTAGAAGAACAAATATCAACTTCCATAAAAAGGCTATAAGCACAACTTGAACAAAGAAGAATGTAGAATTGTTCAAAGTTATTTTCCAACGATTTACAGAGAATATATGGAATAAAAATGTATCTTTGGATAACGTATACGAAAATTAAGATACGAATATATTTTCCAATTTGTAAAAATGCACAACATACAAATTATATGGGTTTTGCAAGCCATAACTGTACGTGTTTCACATACAATAATTATGTGTATTTCACATGCCATAATTGTATGAGTTTTTTTGTATTACAATAATATATATTAATACAAACATTCAATTTATTTATCGTATAATGCAGTCACGTTAGCCGTATTAAAAACGGTAAAATAAGATGTCAAATATGGCGTTGTACTCCTAATTATACATCTATGCAAAATATTACTTTTAACTACATCCGATCATTCCATGGTTGCACCCGTAATTTATTACATTAAAATATTTTCAAAAATTAACAACTACAATTGGGCAAATGCAATTAGGGAAAAATAAATTAAATTAGTTATGAAGTGTTGCAATGGCCTTGAAAAGATGGGTTGGTTGTGTAACGATGCTTCTGGTTAGTATACAGGAAGTGTCAATACCATTATTTTAATTAATAACCAGACATTTCTCATGGAATACACACTCATTGCATTAAAAAAACTAACACAACAGAAAAAATACCACTGACACGAGACATGTTTTATAATTATCCATGGTTCTTTAAATGGTCCTATATAGAAAGTGATATGAAGTTAGTTGTATTTAAAACTCTTACACTATATGAGATACATATATTATGAATCATTATTATATTAAGCTACACGACATATACCTGCCACTATTTCACAATTTATATTTCTAACTTTGATTGAATTTCAAGACTTGTGTTATAAATATAGGTTTTTATTATAAATATGGTGTTTAATAATACTTAAAGAGTGGTATTTTGAGAAAAAGAAGGGTCGACTGAAGGTGGCACTGATACTAAACCTCGTAGGTTTTTTATGACGTGTAATAAATATATTTATTCACAAATTCGTGTGTGATGGATATGATGATGTTTCAAAACTAATTAATTTAATCGTTTGCGAACCTCTAATTTTTAAATCGATTGAACATAGAAAGATCGGTGGCTTATAAGGAGAATGAGAGAGATATATAACATTTGAGGATAAATACGGTAAATAACTAAGAGCAATACAAATTTATTTGTATTTAAAGTAGATGTGTTTTTTTAAAACTTCATATCTTGTGTAATCCTTAACTGATTATGCCATCTGTTGTGAAATAATATTAAGCAACTGAAGGTGTTGTATAAGATTCATGTGAAGCTCAAAGACGCATATATCATGATAGTGTCATGTGAAAGTTTTTTAATCAAATGCAAAACTACTTGTGAATTTCGTATAATACACCTTATCCATGTTTTTTGTATTTTGTTGTTTGTGCTATTTTATTTGTATTATAACACACAATTTTGAACTTAGTTTTGCAAGTACATGTCATGCATAACGCATAAGTTGTTTTTGTTTATGTGTTTGGTTTTTGAACTTCCATGCATCACCCAAAAATCTTGGCTAAGATCTTATTATGGTCATTGAATTATGTGTTTGCTATCAAAAATAAACTACTCCTCTTATTAAATGTATTTTACTCGCTAGTACAGATAAATAAATATGGTTAGAGGTTCAGTTTCACTTATGTTCCACATTCCACCTTATAACAAAAATAATGAATATATTAGTAGTATGAAATGGAGCACATAAAAGTTACGAAAAATACACAATTCTTCCCTTTCCTCTAACCCGCATATGATCATCGGACTAATGATGTTGAGTTTTCACTAGCACACTGGGAGAAACTAATAACCCACATAATCCAAACTTATGATCCCAACAAATCACCCTTCAATTTTGGCGGATCATATATTACACTTGATAAGAAAAATAAATGTTGAGCCAAAGGCTTTATTTTAAGCTTTCATTGCTAGAAAATTATTCAAGCCTCAAGTCATTTCCGAACATACACCATTGTCACTTATCTTCTTTTTATTTGTGTTCCGACAAACATGATTTCTATCCATGGGCCTATTAATATAATTGCGGGTTGATCGATATCAACTCTGAGATCATAAGAAGGTTGTTATTCCATAAACTGTTCTTCAGAATCAACCTCAATACGACGAAACTGGTTGGTCTGCGATATATTATAATTTGATATTACCTAGTGGAACATCACTGAGCCCTTTAAATTTCCCAAAAATGATAAAATTTAAACTGTTTTTCAAGGTAATGATTGAATATAAGTCTAATTTAAGCATTTTCTAAATGGAGAAATAATAAGTAAATTAGTCCTTTATATATATATAAAAAAACACGAAAATTAACAATTGTAATATGTTAAAATCACTTGTAATAAAATTATTTACTTGATCCCCTATGTTAGTTCCGCTAATTGGTGTTCTTTCAACTTGTTTAATAGTTTGGTTCAATTTGTTAACTGAACAAAAAATATGTTTTTTCCAACGCCTGTTAATACATTCTTCTGTTTGTTGAACATGTTTGACATTGTTATCAGCATCTCCGAAATACTGATACATTGAATCTTTGATTTTTTTTTCTAAAAATGATTTTTGTTTTTTTTACTACTACATATATTTATTTTTAAATTTACCTATACGTTTTCCATAGTGCTATGCTCGCTCAAAGTCATGTTTTTTATATTTTTATGATAGAAAATATAATGTTTTTTAGAGAAACTATTATTTTCCTTTGAGATAAATATTTTTAAAATGTTGTGAATGAGTTTGGTTCCAAGCTTGTCTATTTATAACATTCACTAAAATCTTACACAATTATGTTCAAGATAAGAAAATACCCACTAAGTTCCAATCTTGGATCAAACTGTTAGAGGAAAATCTTACAAATATATGCCAAGTAGTAATTTATTTATCAAGAAGAAAAGATAAATATTTTACACACTCTCCACCCTATTTATACGATACATTGCGTTACTTCTCTCTCCCACTAAATACATAATTCCATTGATTAAGATCATTGACTTATATTTATGGCCATTACTCAGGTCGTGGTAAGTTACGTTTGTTCATTAGTCATAAATGCTTTTAATAACTCTTGACTCCCTTAAAAGTTTTTATTGCGCGTTAATCATGGTTACGCAGAACAAGCATTGGTAGTTGATGGTGCCTCTTTGATGAACCTCATCCTGACTGTACTGGTCTTTCTACATGGCCTTTGCTCGGTCATTTCACCACTCGGGCAAACCTCGATTGGGTTACGCTGGTTTTCCCATACAAATTCTACTCGGTTGCGCTTTGTAAGATGGTCTCGGTATCTCATGATTGGGCCTTGGTTTGGTCGTCTTTAGTGATACGTGCACGATGTTCGTGGGTTACCTTAGTATGGTGCGGGAACCCCTCTGTTGGGCCTCGGTTCAGTCATTTGTGTGTGCTTGTGCTGCTCGGTCTGTTACTATACAATCATATCTTGCCCAAGAGCATTTACTCCGATAATGGCGACCTTATCCTAAACTTTATTTTTTTATTTGACTAAAGCCTTACACAACTATATTCAAAATAAAAAAAACATCCACTAAGTTCCAACTTTTCATCCAAACTTTGATTTTGGATTTGATTAAAGCCTTACATAACTATATTCAAGATAAGATAACATCCACTAACTTCCAATCTTTCATCCAAAAATTTAATTTTAGATTTGACTAAAGCCTTACACAATTATATTCAAGATAAGATAACACCCATTAAGTTCCAATCTTCTATCTGAATTTTAATATCAGATTCGACTAAAGTCTTACACAAATATATTCAAGAATAGAATACACTCACTATGTTCCAATCTTCCATCCAAACTTTAATTTTGGATTTGCTTAAAACCTTACACAATTATGTTTAAGATAATGGAACACCCACTAAGTTCAAATCTTCCATCCAAACTTTATTTTCTGGTTTTACCTAAATCCTTAAACAACTATGTTCAAGATAAACACACACACACACACACAGACACACATACACACACGCATACACACACACACACACACACACACACACACACACACACACACACACACACACACACACACACACACACACACACACACACACACACACACACACTAAGTTCCAATCTTTCATCCAAACTTTAATTTCGGATTTGACTAAAACCTTACACACCTATATTCAAGATAAGATAACACCCATGAAGTTCCAATCTTCAATCCAAACTTTAATTTTGAATTTGATTAAAGCCTTACACAACTATATTCAAGAGAAGATAACACCTACTAAATTCTAATCTTCCATCCAAACTTTAGTTTCGAGTTTGACTAAATATTTACACAACTATATTCAAGATAAGATAACACCCACTAAGTTTAAATCTTCTATCTAAGTTTAAATTTCAGATTTGAAAAAAGCCTCACACAATTATGTTCAAGATAAGAAAATACCCATTTACTTCCAATCTTCCATCCAAACTTTATTTTCTAATTTGGCTAAAGACTTACACAACCATATTCAAGAAAACTGTTAGGGTGGCGACCAAAGTCCCACATCCCACATCGGTTAAAAATGGGAAGGATCAGTGGTATATAAGTAAGAACATATCTCAACTAGTATGAGGCCTTTTGATAGTGGACCAAATGCAAAGCCATGAGGGCCTTCGGGAGCCAAAGCGGACAATATCATACTAGTGTTAAGATCGTGTTGTTCTTTTTACGGATGCGGAATATGCGGACCACAACACCCATATTCCCAACACGTGGTATCAGAGCGTCAGGCCCAGACGGAATGCGATGGTTGTAAAAATTCTCAAGAGGTCAAACATGATGAACCAGTAGTCATGCTCAAGGTGATCTGCTTTTGAGATCCTAGTTCGGAATGCATGTGGCTCATCAAGCAGTGTGGCTTGATTGGAGTGGCGCTAAGGAACAAGACAGACTGGTCTAATAGGAGGTGAGCAGTAACATCTGTAATGCCTCTATGGTCAGGTAGTCTTCCAACCTAATTAGAGTGGGCAGATGAAAGTCAATTTAGAGGATGCTAAGGTGGTACTTTGTTCGAGAGGAGGATTTGTTAGGGTGGTGAGCAAAGTCCCACATCCCACATCGGTTAAACATATCTTAACTAGTATGAGGCCTTTTGGTAGTGGACCAAATGCAAATCCGTGAGGGCCTTGGGTGCCAAAGTGGACAATATCATACTAGTGTTGAGATCGTGTTGTTCTTACTATATACGAAGGTGGAATATGCGGACCAGACACCTATATTCCCAACAATAACAAAACACTCATTAATTTCAAATCTTTCATCTAAACTTTAACTTTAGATTTTACTAAAGTCTTACACAATTATGTTCAAGATAAGAAAATGTCAACTAAGTTACAATCTTTCATCCAATTTTTTTATTTGACTAAAGCCTTACACAACTATATTCAAGATAGAACACCCATTAAGTTCCAATCTTCTATCCAAACTTTAACTTCATATTTGAATAAAGCCTTATATACCTATATTCAAGATAAGATAACACCCATTAAGTTCCAATCTTCCATCCAAACTTATATTTTATCTTTCTTACCCACACATGCTTATATAAATACATGGAATCATTAAATAATTGAACATATACAATTTCTTCAAATTTAAAACACTTCACACAACATCTTCCAATTCCAAAAAAAATTATGATGTTTGTTCAATAAAATGAGTTTCACATTATTTTTATTGTATATTTTTAAAATAGGAAGCAGATTTTGATGCCTCATAAAATGAAATTTAAATTTTTGTTAACATCAGTAACTCAGTTTAAAGTCTGGTTATTACATATCTTTTAGAAATGTATACGAATGATGGTATGGGAAATTCAAATCGTGAAGCTTTAAAACCTCATGGCTCCGTGCATGGTCAAAACTACAAACACTGTAACCGTGAAGTTGGGCACACAAAAATAATGGTGGGTTATTTTATTGAGAATCCAACATTCTCTGATGATGATTTCATACAGTGTTATGGTATGCATCATAGATTATTTTTACGTATTATGTAAGATGTTCAACAAGAAAATACATACTTTCGACCACATCTAGATGCGAATAAATGAAACACATTTACCCCGCATCATAAAGTAATCGTTGTTTTACATATGTTGGCTTATGAAATATTTCATATGGGCGAACAAACTGTTATAGAAACTCTACAATATTTTTGTGAAACTATAATAACTTTATACAAAATAGAGTACCTACGTGGACGAACAACATAAGATTTACGTCGTCTACTTGCTAAAGTTGAACGTCGAGAATTTTCATGTATGATTGGTTCACTTGATTGTATGCAGTGGACTTGGAAAAACTATTCAAATGGTTGCCAATGAGCATGCATTAATAGGTCTAAAAAACCAACTAGTGTGTTAGATACAGATGCTTTTCACGATACATAGATAAGGCATGCATTTTTTGTATTCTATGAGCTTAAAATGATGTGACCATTCTCAAACGGAAGTACTCCAACATTAGCTTATTTTGTAAATGGTCATAAGCATAATATTACATACTAACTTGCGGATGGTATTTATCTAAAATGAGGAACTTTTATCCAAGATATTAGATCATGAACTAACCTTCAGCTTAAATCTTTCTATAAAATGAAATAATCATATCGTAAGGACGCAAAAAGAGCGTTCAGTATTCTACAAGGTTAGTTTTCCATATAAATAAAAAACTTTGGTCGCGGTTAGAGTACGAAACATATTTTTGATATCATGATTACATGTGTGATATTACATAACATGATTGTAGAAGACGAATATGATGAGTATGTAAGTAAAGATTCTGACAAAGATGAAACTGATCCCGTCATATCTCGTAGATCATGAGCATATATGAGTAGTATTTTATGTTGCTTAAGTAAATTGTTTTTAATTAAAGTTTTTTTTTTGTTTTTTTTAACTGTATTATTTTTAATTTAAGTTTGTACTATGATGTTTAAGTTTATTGATTTAAGTTTTTACTTCTTTTCATTTGGAACTAAGTTGTTTATATTAGACAATTCGTAGTTGCTTTTGTAAAGTTGTTGTTTATTATTTTCACTCAGACTTTATCAATGCCTATATGTTTGATATTTGCGTAATAATTGTTTTTACAACTGTTGTTGTGTTAATAATTTGAAACCATCAAAATTAACTCGATAATACAACATTAAACATGAAAATAAAAAAAAATACAAAAGAAACATAAACAAACACACCAACAGCTAGGAACTCAAAAGAACATAAACATATACAATCTCTAACAATACTCAAAGAAACGTAAAGTACAACTAACACATATAAGAGTTGTATCATTACATACTAAATTCTAGGAAACGCGGATGTTTCGGTCTACTGCCAATGAGATTCAACTCAATATCGCGAACTATATGTTCTTTAATTAAATCATTAACCCGCATACTAAACATACTATGAATCTCTTGCCTGACATCGTGCAGGAGGTCACGAGCCCGAATATTCGGAACCCAAAAAAAATATTATAACATGATAGATACATAAGTTAACATTAAACCACAATCTAAAGAACGCCAAACGAATATAAAACAACATTAAACGTGAACATAAAACAAATACAATAACTTAAAGTACTCAAATGAACATAAAAAACTACAATAACTTAGAGTAATCAAAGAAACATAAAACGAAATTATACATGAACATAAAACAATAAAAAAAAAATCAGCAATCATATTTTTCGCAACTCCTCAGTGCTTCCTCTTTTTCAACGATTTGTTAAAAAATTAGTTACTTTCAAATGGAACGATATGCCTCATTTCTAATTGCCCATGGGAGATCAAATACACGATATATTGGTTTTCTCTTTTCAGATAATTGTACCTTGCAAATACTTATTCTCGATTACGTTGAGACGACATGGGTTTCCTTCTGCACCCACATACATGTACCGTACATATAGTACATTGTACATAACACTTCATTGATAAACCCATCGGTAGTCTCATTCGACTTGATATCTTCACATGTTTAACGCTTTGAAGGAGATGAAAGTCTTCACTGAAAGTCCATTCCATATCGGAAGAAAGTATGAGTTTTGTTATAATTTATATTTAAGTAGATGAAGTTGTGTGTTCAAAGTTATGTAATTTGGGACTTTTATATAGAGGAGGGGAATTAGCGGATAACATTTTGGCGAAACTTATTATCCGCGGATAACATTTAATCGTTAATTGTAACACTAATATTTATCAATTTGTAAGTGCATTAAACCAATCGTTAATCGTTACAATCGTATATTATCATCAAAGCGGTCGGTGATACGTAACCCCGTATTAATTTAAAATGCTAACAATCTTATATAATTTATAAATAATACGACACTTGCTTAATTTCATAGATTCTTTCATGGTTCAAAAATGTACTAACTAATATAATGAGACGTAAATATTTTAAAAACGAAAAGAACATAATCACACGTCATCGATCTATCAGTGCCTCTTCGTTACGCACCGATATGATGTGATAACTGATATGATTTGGATAAATTTGTTAAATTTTCTATAATACGAAATTAACTCAATACGAAATTAACTCAATACGAAGTATAATTCTAGCCAAGGTCTATCCGGAAGCCTAATAACCTATAAAATTAAATTCAAATTTTCTAAAGATTACAAACTTAAATAAATTAAAATAAATAATGTTATTATTATATCTGCATGTGCAAAATGATCATTTAAGAAATAGAGTGAAATAAATAGAAAAAGAATAATGAAATTATTTAAATTGAAATTTTCATATTAAAAGTGTTCGGAGCAGTAAACTAACGGTTAAAAACTATGGCTGATCTGCAGATCAAATAAAGGTCTCCAGAGAATAATAAAATTATTTAAATTGAAATTTTCATATTAAAAGTGTTCGGAGCAGTAAACTAACGGTTAAAAACTGTGGCTGATCTGTAAATATATAAAGGTCTCCGGGTTTAAATCAAATCTCCTGGGAAACCTTGGATTAAAGATAACCTACGATTAGAGATGGTATCACAGTATTCTGACAGACAACTCTCCTACGTCTAAAGAAACTGAGACAAATGAGGTGAGTTGGGTATAACTCCTAGCCAATTTGTATTGTGCATTAATTTATACTGTCCTAGTTCTTCCGGTCTGAATGTAGCCTCTGTTATAACGATTTCAAAACTTCTCCAAGAACTAGTCCCCATTGAGTCCAATGTGAGCCACCCTGCACTCAAAAGTTTAGGGTATAAAATGATGGCGTTTTCGGTGTGGGGCTTAGAAGATAAAAGGTTAGTTTAAAACAAGCTGAAAATAATAAAGTGAAAGGTGAAATTGAAGGGAACAGACCTGGCAAAACACAGTAAAAGGTTCTCTTAAAGGACCATCACAAGAGAGCTCACTTGTACTCCCATCAACGAAGGTTCCATCAGCAAAAATAACCTGATACATAGTAGAATATAATGTTGCCTCACAGCAAGAACAATATCGGACAAAATTTACCAAATTGCATTTCAATATATGTAATAGTCGGGAAAGGACAAATTTTAACGGTAAAAAATAATTTTGAGATACTTAAAATGTATAGAATGATTTCATTGCACCGCCTATGAGTATTTGAAACTGATTTGCTTAATCCTAGAGAAGCTCTTGTAATATTATAATTAGTTTCTGCTTTAGCTATATGCTTCCAAGTTCACACATCAAGATGATACAGTTTAATGTATAGTTTTAATTGCGGTGAAGTGAAAACCTCTGAGGCATAACCAGGTGATGCCCCCGCAATTGGTTTAGTGAATGATCCAACAGGTGAGCTTCTCTGTACAGCCTCACAGAAAGCAAGAAGACGTTCACGGCTCCCTAATTGTACAGCCTGAAAAGTATGAAATACCCAACCTATCAGTCTTTCTATAGGGAGATTTATCGCAGTTGCTAGTTTTTTCATAATCAAAAGACCAAAATCAATTTGACATTTTTATCCAACCTAAGTTTTCCATAATATGATCAATCAGTTACCTGTACTGTATCATGGCGAGGAGCACGAGGAAGTGGCTGAACGTTGTACCCTTTAGCTGCCATGACTTCAGCAATTAAAAGGGTTCCCTTATTTAATCGAGTTAGATAAAATTCAGTCAATATTTTACAGAAGCAACACAATTTATTAATAAGCAAAGATAATTACTTTGATTGCTTCTCCAACCATTTGAGATGAAAGGAAAAGCCCTTGGAAATAAGTCCGCATGATATGGCCAGGGGTTGAGCCACAATCAATCCCAAGGCCAGGTGCAGATAGACGAGCTGCAGCCGCTTCTACCCATCTCCTTTTTCCTGCAACATAACCACCGCAAGGTGCGATTGTTCCCCCAGGATTCTTGATTAAACTGCCTGCAATCAAGTCTGCCCCCTGCATGAAGTACGATTAAGATCTATATTATATCAAAATCAAGATATACCAAAATGTGTCACTTACCACCATTGGAGGTTCAATGCTTTCCACAAACTCACCATAGCAGTTATCAACCATGACCAAACAATTTGGATTTTGCATCTGTAGATAAATAAGTAAAGAGTATTAACGAAGTTAAAATATCACAACCAAACTTGACATTGCCAAAAATTTCCAGGCAAGCTCACCTTAATCATCTTAATGGCCTTCCCTATATCATCGACACTTAAACTCCTACGCCATGAATAGCCACAGGACCTTTGTATAAGAGCACATTTTGTATGAGGCCGTAAAGCGCTCTTCAGTAAATTCCAATCAAGTCCGCCATCCTCAGCTAGCTGCCATCAATTTGGTGTCAGAAATTCAGGCCAAAAAAGCTCATTAGCATAATCATTAGATAAGAAGAGGCATACAGGCACTTCACGGTACTCCACTCCAAAATCTTTCAAGGAACCTAACCCATTAAAGTCTCTCTTTCCAATAACTTCCTCCAAAGTGTCATAGGGCGCACCAGCAACTGCCAAGAGCTGACAAACGAGTAAGTCCACCTAAGCTTCCAATAGATATCAAGTGATAAAAAAACGCATGGAAAATACCTCATCTCCTGGCCTTAAGAACGCAAACAACGCACATGTGATAGCATGAGTACCTGAGAAGAACTAGCATTGATATAGAGGAGGATTAGCAGGTATGGTAAAGCATACGCGACATGACAGATCTAAAACAAAGAAAACAGTGAAGATGTCATACCTGTGAACGAACTATTGCTGATTCAGCCCCAACAATTTCTGCAAATACTTGGTCAAGTGCTTCCCTTCCTCCAGCTTCATCATGACCGTAACCAGTGCTCCCAGCAAAATGCTGGTCATTGATATCAGCAATTCATAAACAATTATGCTTTTACAAACAAGTTTGCTCACAAGTATAATGATTTACTAAATACTTATCGGAATAGAACTTTCACTCACGTGAGACCCAACCCGAGCATTCTGGAAGGCTCTAAGAACACGGGATGTATTGCGTGCCACTAAATCATCCACAGCTCTGAACTCTAAATGCAAACAATCCACTGCTTTTACCACCTGCATTACACCGCAGTAGAATTCTAGTTTTATAGTAGCAAATGAAATGACCCCCACAAAAAAAGAATTCTTATGTTTTTAGTATAGACTGATAGAAGACAACAACAACACATTTTCGACCAAAACAAGTAAGCTCTCTCCCCAACAAGATTGACTAATTGAGATCACATAAGCCCAAGCAAGCAGATTATACATCCAAGGCAAGTTACTTAGACTGAATATAAAATAATAGTTTCAGATACTAGCAAGAGAAACCAAGCATATTAACACTACATTCCCTACAATTTCTAGAGCACAAATACAGAAGCATAAACCCATTAACCCATTAAGGCCAAACATTTCGAAACAAATACTAAAGTGGTTTTGGAAGAATTTTGCAAACGAAAAGGAAACCATGGAGATTTCAAGTTTCGAACTTCACACTAATCTAAGCGTAAAGTTTTACATGTTTCTTTTTTCATTTGCGTTACCTCTGGTACAAACGGATGATCCTGATGTTGAACCGATACTTGAGAGCAAGCGCGAACACTAAGTTTAGAGAATGAAGCTCGATGAAAGTGGGATGGATAAGCAGCGGTCGCGCAGGATAAGACCCACATCCTCACTATCTCTCGCTCTATACAGTAATCCTCGGCTTCCAGAGGTTGTCTGGGCTACTGGTAGCACTTTTTATTTTATTTAAACTGCAAAAAAAAAAAATTGAAATATTTTCACACCCTCCGGATTTTGATTTTAATATAGGAACTTCATTCTCATTTTTATTGTTAACCTTTAGTTCTGGATAAAATAATAGGTCGCACAAGGTAACATCTATGCCTAACTCCTACTTTTTTTTTTAATTCAAATTTGTAAACCAAAAATATCTTATTTATTTTAACTAATTACAAAAATTGGTTGTATTTTCTGTCAAAAAAAATAGCTAATTACAAAATTATTATTTAGCTAAAATTACTTTGGTTAAATGACCTGTTAAATTATATCGAGTTTTGTCAAAATCCACTAATATAATAACACCATGTGATATGTTCACAAATCATGTTATGTTTAACATCTAAGTGTCTAAACCTATTTTTAGAAACTTATATATAAACATGGGTCAATGTAGCTTCATCATCACATTTGATATACATAGGTGATATCATTTCGGGCCACAATGAAATTTTATATATCGGATTCCTTAGTCACTCAACTTCTTTACTAGATGTTGTTAATGCCACAAATTTAAATTTCATTGTTGAATCAGTTATACAAGTTTGTTTGTTGGATATATTCTAATGATGTACTTAGTCATTGTCTTAAGACAGTCCAATTAATAAGTAATCGTGTTATTTATATAATTAAGAACTGGACTAATATGTCAGCATATATTGTGGAGGTAGAATTGTATATATCGGGTTAAATTTAGGTCCAATGAATGTTTGATCCCAAATATTAAAACATAAAAATAAACATATAAGTTTAGAAACTAAATTGATCGGAAATTAATTTATTGGTTTATGGTCACCGACCGCAAAAAGGAACAAACGGGCATAATGTAATTAAGTTAAAGCTTAAATTTAATTGTATTATCTATATAAGTAAGGCGTGCATCTTTCGTATAATATTTATCTACCTCTTTCTTGGTTGGATTGACCATAAAAAAAACCTTACCTTCTTCTTTCTTTTAGATAGGGAAGGGATACAATAACAGGATTATAGATCGATTCATAACGTAAGACAAGATTGAAAAGACTCAATTTTTTAGTAGATCTAGTAGATTAAGAGATGAGGATCAAGAACACGAATAACACAAAATGGGTTTTTTAATCAATTGTTACTAAGATGAACAACTTGACTACTAAGTTAATTATGCATATATCGGTACACACAATGGATGAATCATTATTTATGTACACTGGATGTATTGAGCGAACCAATAGAATCATTCGATTGGTATGAAAGCTAAGGATTCCTTGTGAAGTATGGGGGATCAACCCAAAAAAGGATACCATTGGTACTTAAAAAAATTAAGAATTATATTAATATTAATTTTTCAAACTCATAAATACATGTTCGTATGTTTGCATGTATTATTATCATTATATGTTATCTTTTATATGTATTATGTCACATTTAAGCACATTTAATTAAGTGTTATATGTGAGTGAGTATATATTTTATGTGTTGTGTGTTTAAATGTTATGTAGTTAATATTATTGGTTAAATCTCATTCGGAATAAGTCTCTCATGTTAGATGGGTCACACTTTAACCAATAAAAAATCTATATTAAGATGTTTCAAAAGTGTTATGATTGAGCACTTATGGTTCCTAAATCCGCTCCCTAACAGAATCAAGTAATCATAATGAGATAAAATAGTTAAGCAATTAGGAAAGGTCTAATAGGTTCTTCTTTCCCTAATGCACTAAAGGATCATAATTAATTTTCGCAGAGTTATCCCTACAGAGATTACCACCACTTTTGAGTTTTTCAAGGAAGTTAAGAAAATATTTTCTAAAAATGAGAAGTGAAGATGCAAAATTTGATGAACGAGATCTCCATCATAAAGTAACTGAGGCAATTGAGTTATCAAATATGAAACTCTTGGGATGTCTATGATGGTCATAAAGTTAAGGAAGATTAAGATAGATCTCACTGAAAAATGTTTGGTTGAGTTCATCTTTCAGTTATTTCCTACTAATTTTAAGAAAATTTAACTACATGCGTGAGAAATAGACAATCAGTGAGTTGATCTCTCATGCTACACAAGAGGAGGAAATACTGAAAGGTGAACTGGTTTAGGTGAATGTGGTAATATTCAATAAGGTGGTAAGGCATAAGAGAAGTTTGTGGCAAATGATCTAGGTATGGTTTCAAATAATAACGACAAAATGAGTCGACTGATGGTCAATATTTCTTCTGCAAAGATAAATGGTACATAAAAAAGGATTGCGAAAAGTACCAAGTTTTATATGAAAACCAAAGGTAATATTACAACTTTGGTATGTTCAAAAATTAATTTTGTTTCACTAGCAAAAAATACTTGGTGGGCTGATACGGCTACAACAATTTATGTGTGTATTTTTTTGCTGAATATGTTAAACAGTCGCGGTCTCAGTGAAGATGAAAGGTCCATCTACATGATGGAGGGAAAATTGTTTTAAGTTATAGATATATATGATTTTTATTCAAAAACTTTCATCAGATCTGTTTTAGTTTTGGAATATGTGTTTGTTTGTATCTTCTTTTAGAATTTTTTTTAATATATTTTCCTATTTTGGACAATATTTGTTACTTTTGTCTGTTGGGAAGTAATCAAATGATTATTTCCTCTAATATTGTGGTAGTTGATACTGGAATTTATAATTTAATGATAGATTATATTTGTTAGATACAATTGAGCATCATAATATAACAATAAATACACTAATAACAAATAACTAGATTAATAAAACTAAAAATACAACTAATCTTTGGCACAAGAGCTTAGGTCATGTATCCAAAGTAAGGATAGATATATTTATTTTTTATTATTCAGATTTCAGTACTTGTATCAAATTTATCAAAGGTAAATAAACCAAAACGAAAAGTGCAAAAAGAGTCAAAGAAATATTAGAAACTGATTCATATCGATATTTGTGGACAATTTCCAAAATCATTATGGAACAGAAAATGGTACTTCATATCATTTATAGATGACTTCTCCGTTACGGGTATATATACATTTTTCATGATAAATATGAAGCTCTAGACAAGTTCATAGCATTTAGGACCGCATTCGAAAAAAAACTCGATAAGAGCATTACATGCATAATATCTTACTTTGGTGGTAAATACTATGGCAGATATGACATATCATATGGGAAACGTTAATTATTATTTTCTAGATGCCTAGAGAAGTGGGGCTTAGTACCTCAATGTAAAATATATGGATCACTCAGCACGAATGTTGTATCTGAAAGGTGAAACTGTGCACTAAAGAACAGGATATGAAGTATGATAAGTAACTTAACTCAACCACGTCTCTCTAGGTTGAAACCATCAAATATGAAGTTTACATTCTCAATAAATTTCTCACCAAGAAAACTTAAGACCCCATATAAGTTATGAACTATGCACAAACCTACTTTAAACCATCTGCATATATATGGGTGTCCATATGAAGCGGAAAAATAAATTGGACCCAAAAAAATTAACTGTTCTTCATTAGTTATTTTGAGTATTCAATGGGTTATAAATTTTATGATACTTCCATTGGTGGTATTTTTAAGATGGGAACAACAATTTTTCTTAAGGATGTTGAGATTAAGGGGGATCATTCAGGAAAAAATGTTCATTTTGTGGAATAATCTATAGATATTCATGACGGTGCTAACGAAGATACTTAAATATAAGAATATTGGGTTTTAATGCAAATCAATACAACACCGTTAGATCAAGAGGATGCTTACAATGAAACAAATGTTCAACTTGAGGGTTTTAGCCAGGATACAGATATGGTCTAATTAGAATAATAAGCTACTCAAGATAATGTCAATCTTCCAAAAGTAAACAAAATAATATTGTTCATGAGGATCATAATCCACCACTTCAAGAAGTGCAACAAGAAGTAATAGTGATTTTAAGAAGGTCCACGAGAAATAATAATAATATATCTTCGGACTATATAGTATATATCTTCAAGAATATAAAAAGTTATGTGTTAAAGTGTAAACGATCCATCATCTTACAAAGAATCAATGAATAGTTCTAACTCTCAATTGTGTATTAACGCAATGAAAAAATAGTATAAATCAATACAATATAATGCGATATGAGAACTTGTTCCATTACCTGAAGGGAAAATGTGATTGGTTATAAATAGGTTCACAAAACCAAACACAATTATATGAAAAATGTAGAAATGCATAAAGCGTACCTTTTAGCAAAATGTTATATTCATCATGAAAAGAATTATTTTAAATAGACCTTATCTCTTGTATTTTTGAATGACTCATTTAGAACAATCGTTTCATTAGTTGCACTTTTTTATCCGGAGCCTCGTCAAATGTATGTTAAGACCCTTTTTCTTCACGATGACATTAAAAAAAGATTTACATGGTACAACCTTAGCATTTTGTAATAAGCGATTCAAAATCCATGGTATGCAAGCTTAAATAATCTATTTATAAGCTCAAACATGCTTATTGTCAGTGGTATCACAAGTTCGTTGAAGTAATAATATCATCTCGCTTTGAGATTAGCTCGGTCAAGGATCGTGTATACCATACGTTTAATGGGAGTAGGTTTATATTTTTGCTATTGTATATTGATCACATACGACTTACTTCGAACAATAAATAATTTTTATATACTACAAACAAATTTATGGTGAAAAAATCGATATAAAAGATCTTGGTAATGCAATTTATGTGTTGGAAACCAAATTCATCGGGATCAATCTCACAAAATTCTAGAATTATCACATACATGGAGAGTATGTTGCAAAAATACATAATGGAAAATAGCAAACCCTTAAACACCTATGTAGCAAAAAATGACAAATTGAATATTGAACAATGTCCACAAATAAGACTTGAGTTTGATGAAATAGACAATTGGAGTTTAATGTATGCTCAAATTTGTACAAGGTCGGACATTGTCTTTACTATCAATTTTATTGGTAAGATATTTAAGTAATCGTGGGAAAGATCATTGGAAGGCAGTTAAGAGAGTACTCTGATATTACCAAAGAACAAAAAGAAACATATTGACATATAAGAAGTTGGATAGTTTGGAGATCATTGAGTATTCTGATTCAAATCATGTTGGATGTGCTGACACACTAAAGAGAAATTAGGGCAACATATTCATATTAGATGGGGTGCAATATCATGGAAAAGTGTAAAGCAACCAGTGTTTGCATCACCCACTATGATAGCATATTTTTTTTTTGCATACTTTGAGACGTCTAACCAAAATTTGTTTTTGGACTACATGTTGTACAAGGGATAAAAGGTCCCATAGAATTGTATACGACAAGAATTTCATAATACAATACTCTAAAAGTAACATGAGCTCGTGCAAGTCCCAAATATTGACATAAAGTTCATGTATGTTATAGAGAGAGCTAAGAGAGGTAATATAATTATACATCACATCGATACAAATTCCATAGTAGCGGATGCTCTTACAAAAGTAGTATTACCTAAGGTTTCCTTGGAACACACCATTAAGATTGATGTTGTTGATTTATATGATTGTTGATTTTAGTGAGAATTTTGTCATAAGAACCGTTTTATATTTGTAGTTTGATTGTTTACACTTTTATTTATTACAATATGTATTCAATTAAAGTTCATTACACCCCTTAACTCATTAAGTAGATATTCACTTAGGTAAGACCAGTTAAGAATAAATTTATGTGATTACATTTCATATTATTCTTATGGTACACACTATAATTAATTCATATAATTGATTGATGATAATAACATGATTATTGTTACGTCCAATTGCTGACATTGTGAGGAAAATGATTTAGTCATTTTTCGTTCATCTTCATGTATGAGATTGTTCAGTTCATCTAATAACAATAGAATTGGGATATCTATTAAGTAAATACATCTTTTAAGTATCATATGATAATACAAATAGGAGATTATTGGAAATTTATGGATGGATATGCTAATGATGTATTTAGTTATTATCATAGAATAATCCAATTAATAGGTTATCGGGTTATGTATACTGATGAGTCCGGAATATTTGTCACTCACTGTAGAAACCGGACATGGGCAATTCGGATAAAAGTCACCCACTGAACCATCCGAACTGGACAAAAGTACTAAAAACTAATCACCTTATGACTAATCTAATTGCTAATCTGCTTAATAAACTAATGGGTTTTTTGAATTTGACCCGGTTTCATAAGTTTGACCCAAAAGCTCATATGGCCCATAATTAAGGGTATAAATACCCAACCACTTTCATTAATGAGGCTAATGAACATTTAATACAACCATACAGCTTAAATCTCTCACTACAAAACACCTAAACATTAAATACCTTTGAAACACCACAAAACACCTGACCAAATTACCCTCAGTCGAAAATAATCTACACCATATACAATTATCAATTAGATTAATAGGTGAAAACCTATTATGGAGGTATAAGTTCAAAGGTTAAATTTGATTCTAATGAAATATTGAGATCAAATATTAACAGATAAGACTCGATTGATAAATTTAGTGACTAAATTTATAGAAATAAATTTAATGGGTTATGGTCATCGACCATAAAGCGAAATAAAGAGGTATTGTATAATTTAGTTAAAGATTATACCTAAATTAATAATCGATATAAGTAATACATGTGATAACATTCTTTCACCAATCAGACACTATTTAATTGGTCATTTCGTTGGTTAAATTGACCATAAAAAACTATAGATTATTTTTTATAATCTCTTATGCGTGTTTCTATTCTAGTTCGATTAAGGATACAATAACAATATTATAGATCGATCCATAACACAAAACAACATTGAAGGGGCTTAATCTGTCAATAGATTCAGTAGACTCAAACAAAGAGGATCAAGAGTAGAAAGATCAAAATGAGATTTACAGTCAGTCGTTTTTAGGATGAACAACTTGACTAGTAAGTTAGTTACACGTCTTATATCCTAGTAATATAATCAATAGGTACATGGTATAATTTGTTGTTTATGTATTATACATGTATTTAACGAATCAATTTTTTTATCTTTTGGGTCAAAATGTTAAGTAATGTAAACACCTCTCAATTTTGACCTGCTGGATCAAAACTATGTATCTATTGATGATACCTGAGTTTGACCTCTTCACCTGAAATTTTGTGGCCATCTAACAGCATTTTATTTCGGTCTATTAGGTTAAAATCATATGTTATTTTAGAGCCTATCATTTAGACATCCATGACTAAAATTTGATGTAAACTAGATATATCCACGAGTCGTTGAACATAACATTTTTGTGATAACTTTATTGTGTTGTAATTTTAACTTCTTTTTTTCTAACTATTTTCCTACGTATTGTTACTTTTATTAGTGACAATGATTCAAACCAAAATATTCAAGATCTAAAACAACTTTGATAACATCTTTGAATAAATAGTAGTATATAAAGATAGATTAAAAATTAACACCGTCGACGTTATAAGTGCTGACGATGAAGGATAATTTCATCCATACTGATCTTCGTTCCGTTGATAATTAGTTTTGTTATGGGCTTCAAGTTTCCTTTGGGTAATGTTGCACCTAATATCTTGTACTTTCTTATATGTAATTTTTTTATTTGGATTTAACGAGTAATACTTCAATTTCATATCTTGCTCTTTATGTATGAGGTTGTAAACCTCTAAAGTGCGAAAACCTCTTTATAATCCCACCTAGAAAAACTCAAACACGTTATACGGTGACAATGGTGGGAGTACTTTATTTTTCCCGTAAATATAGTATACTATGCAGACCACAACATCGTAAAATCTTTTACCCAAGTCATTCCTCAGCATCGACACTTTGTTAACAACCTGTGTCGAGCATTCATATTCTTCTTTACACCCAAGTATATTGTAAATTTAGGATTTAATAACAATAATGATGGTTCAGTATATATATATATATATATATATATATAATATACGATTAACAAAATATAGGAAATAAATCAGTTTCCAACGCATGTTAGATAATGTAATATACATTTCCAAATCATGACATTTGTCACGTAAAGACGATTCATGTCCGTAATCAAATTTTTTATTTTGTTTATTAATGAAATCCAAGTTTATGTTATAAATTTCACATATTAAAATTCCAAATTTGGCTGGTAAACCTTTAAATATATGCTCGTTAAATGATTAATTTTGAATTGTTAGCTTTAAAAACTCGTATAATATTGAGCTATAAGCCGTGCATCAAAATATAATAAAAATATTATTAAAATGCATTTGTTGTCCATCAATGGAATCTTCAAGAATACTTTACTCAGAAACGTGTATTTTTTCATCTCTCTTGTGAATGAGATTCTTGTTCACCTTACTCAACTATGATTTGGTAATAGAGAATAACACAAATGACTATTGTTTGGTTTTGTGTGGGAGGTAAAAAACCCAATACATAGGAACCGATCCTAGATAATCTCGCTCGATAAAGACTTCTCCTCGTCACGTGCATGACCCATCGAGATGATATGATTCATATTTTACAAATAACTTCTTTAAAAATATAATAGTTCTTTATTTTCCCATGTTGCCTTCATTATGTCGTCAACTTTAGCAAAAATGAATCTTCAACCGTATTCTACTCCATAATGTAAGTCTAATATATATTTACTTGTTGAAAAAAGTTTTTATTTCTTGATACGGTTCACTACATTGTATATATAGAAAAACCAATGTAACAATATGTTAACTACTTGTATATTAGGTTATATAGACAAACCAATGTAAAAATATGTTAACTACTTGTAGATTATGTTAGAGATAAGATTCATTAAAGCAAACCACTAATGCATAAACATATGTTTAATTAAATGAAAATGAATTTATATTCGGATTGACAAATATAAACTAATTTCAATTGTGTGGGTCAAAATTAGTTGTCAAATAAGTTAACAAAATCCAATCTTTCAATCTAGTAAGTCAAAATCAGTTGTCATAACATAAATAGAAAGTATATTTAATTATGACCCACCAGGTCGAATTTTTATATCCTTTTTATTTCTAGTTAGCTGAAATACACATAGTATTTTCTTTCAAATTTCGACCCAAACGGTCGAAGTATGAAGACATTTTTCAATCCAAAATACATTTAATTGTGACCATATAGGTCAAAATCAATTATATTTTTTAATTTTAGAAAAAACAAATTTATTCATTTCCATTTTCTCAAATTATGTATTAAATTATTTAACATTAATAAGAAAATTTTAATAGACATTGTAAATAAAAAGTTTGCAAAGTTGTGCAATCCAAAGCTTATCCCATTTCAAAAAATGTACATTTCAATAATAAAAGACAAACCAAAAGAAGCTTTTTGTTATATTTCCATTAACAACAATTTAAAAATACAATAACTAAAAAAGGAACACTTCAAAAAACAATACGTTATAAATATCAAAAAAATTATTTTGTACCACTTGGAACCTTAAGCTTAAGGTTGAGAAGCTTTGAAATATCTTGAAACAAATTGAATCTTCTTTTTAACCTCACTTAAAATTATAATTTTGAGGATCCTAGCATGTCTCAACATGAATTTTACTAAATCCTTAAACATGTTGTATCATCCAAAATACAATGGGTAGAGCAATGGACATAAAACTAAGTTAGGTTTGAATTCACACAAAAGGATATTTCATGTGTCGAAGCACATTTATCTATCTTTTTGTCTAATTTATACGACCAATCATTCACGAACAAAAAATAACAAAACGATGATTATGACTATTATTTTATTATTATCGGTACGAACTTACATTTATCTATAGTTTCTTTATATGAGGTGAGATTTGAAACAATTTTAGCAACCCACAAGAAGATATGCACCTATTTCTATCGTTAACTCATTATACTTCTTTAAAAATAACCATGTCGACATGTATTTGAGTTTCCATATTAATAAAAGCTTATATAAATAAATAAATTATACGAAATTAACTAAAATATTCAAAAGGGTATCAAAGGTTAGAAACATATACTTCTACATAACCGTAACTGGTGGTAATCTTCTAAACATGTTGAAACTTCAATGAAACCTTTTTTATTGACTCTAATGATTCAAGTTCTTTTAATTGAATATTGATTTTGGATAAAGACGAACAAAAATCAATTCAAACTCTTGGAACTTTACAGATACATATAATGATTTGAGAGTAGATGCCAAATTTGCTTAACACATTCCTCCTCTAGATTCTGATTGAAGGAAATTAATGATAATTTCCTTAAACTATTGTAGTCTAACTGAATATCACCTTCAAATATAAATGCTTTAAACACGACTACTCAACACAAGGAATCCATATAATAATGAATATTTTGATCATTAGTTTTGATTAATTGCATTGGTAAAACCTTAAAAGATAGGAATAGTCGATTAGAGAAAATAGGGAAAAAACGTAAGCTATCGTATATTTTGCATAATTATTGTAAATTATATTGTACAAAATTTCAAATTTTTAGATTTATCTTTCGACCTTATGCTCTATTGCAAAATGAAGTCGTTGGTTAAGCCCAAATAAGCCGTGATATACCATATTGAATAGATTGAACTTTTGGAGTTTTATAGTATCATACTGGGCTATGATATTCTCATTGATACTCAAATTTGATTCATGGATATCCTCTAATATGAGGATAAGACAAACTTAACATACGCTTCTATTATTACGACAAGATATTGTTTATAGTAGTCTTTTTAGCGATGGCCAACAAACCGATGATATGCATGAAATGAGGTATAATAAGTCGAGAATCTTTATAGTGACTTCCTTCGCACCTCTAAAGATAAATATTTAACAAATAACCAAGCCAAATGACCAAACCAAGTAATTTTGGGTATTGCTTGATCACGTGGGTATTGCTTCACATAGTTACACTTTTGATGTTGGATCTTTGTCATGTTCGGTTTTAGTGATAAGGGTAGTTGTCTGAAATCTAAAACCTTTTACTCTTTTGTTACTCAACCAATTATGTGAACCAGTGGTGATAAATTTTTGATAGGACACTTATTTTGATGTTAATCTAGCCAAATTGTGAGAGACCGGGGTAGCCAAAATATGAACTAATGGAGAGGTGAGAATAAGAAACTTAACAATTGTACAAATGATATCTTTTGATACTTAATCTTTAGGGAAATGTCACACTAGATACCTTCTCAACAAACTTATTATCATCTAGTACCCCAACTATTTTCTATGCCTACTAAATACCCATCTCACCAAACTAATTCCTTTCTATTATCCAGCTAATATTTCCCTTCGTGAAATACCCTCAAATGTGCTTTATTCTCTTCTTTCCCTTCTTTTGTTATGCTTTTTACAAATAGAAGCTGTGTTTTTTTTCCAACTTTTGTTAGTTCATGGGTTTTCTTAGTTCCTTGTTTTTTTTTGTTTTCAAAGATTTCAAGTTTACTCTGTTTACATTAAAGTCTTGTTTTTGTTTAGACTTTGTTGAAACCAGTTTTTAAAAAAAAATTCGAAGTCGAGATTTGGTACAAGTTCTCTAATGGCGTTTATAGCTTACCTGTGTTGTTGAAGACGATAGCTATACTTTACTGTTGCATGTAGCTTTATATGCTATCTCGCACGATGTAGTTTTTAAATATTTTCATCCATCTAGCTTCATAGGTACAACTCGTCTAGCGTCATAGTACGTGCATATCTAGCGTTAGAGTACGGGATAATCTAGCGTCATATTACGGTTACATCTAGCGTCATAAGACGTTCACATCTAGCGTCATAAGACGTGCACATCTAGCATCATATGATATGTTAATCTAGCTTCATATGCAGTGTCCATTTTCATCCATCTAGCGTCATAGGTACAACTCGTCTAGCGTCATAGTACATGCATATCTAGCGTTAGAGTACGGGCTAATCTAGCGTCATATTACGGTTACATCTAGCATCATAAGACGTGCATCATGCGAGATGTTCGTCTAATATGACGCTAAACGAGTTGTACTTATGACGCTAGACGAGTTGTTCCTTGACTATTACTATGACGCTAGACGATACCTGTACTGCGACGCTAGATGTTCCTTGACTATGACGCTAGACGATACATGTACTACGACGCTAGATGTTCCTTGACTATGACGCTAAATGTTCATTGACTATGACGCTAGATGTTCCTTGACTATGACGCTAGACGTTCCTTGACTATGACGCTAGACGTTCCTTGACTATGACGCTAGATGTTCCTTGACTATGACGCTAGATGTTCCTTGACTATGACGCTAGACGTTCCTTGACTATGACGCTAGACGTTCCTTGACTATGACGCGAGTCATTAACGTAATTCAGCGCGAGGCAAGTTTTTTTACTATGCATTGCGCGATTATACATTTTTCGATTAACAGTAGAGTGACTATTGGTGTCGCGAGTTATTAACAACATACATCGCGCGACATCATAGAGTTATAATGCATCTCTGCTACAAGTATGTAAACAACTATGTAAAAGCACACCATCAAATCGAAACAGAGATTTAACATTTCATAAGGAAAGTAGAGAACATCAATACACTTCCAAAAAGAAAGGCCTACGGTTGCCCAGATTCCAAACCCTAATACTAAACGCACAAATGCTTTAGGGTTTAACAATTACAAACTCAAAAAACTACTACAAATTCAAAAGACAACCACAAACAGTTAACAATCTGAAGAGTTACCCTCCTCTTCACTGTCTTCGTCAGTCTCAGACTCATCTTCCTCTTCCTCCTCTTTATCGTCATCGTCTTCCTCGTCCTCCTCTTCTTCGTCCTCCTCTTCGTCGTCAGATGAATGCTTTGAATACTTCCTCAGAGTTATCTTCCTCCTTATCGTACCTTCGAGGCAGTTTCGACTAACGTTCAAAGCCTCCAATGGTGGTTAATCTTTCAGACGACGAACTGGAGGTTCGACTTCGGGGATCACTTCGTATGCAGGTTCTTCTACAGTTGTAAGAGTTTGGAAGGTAAAAACGAGGCTGTCGACAGGTTCGACAGGTTCCTTCAGGTTTCACTTACTTTCTATTTTTGCTCTTTTTTTAGTTTCTAAAAGTAACTGGGATTTGGGGTGAAGTGAAATTGAATATAATAATAACCTACTTTCTCTTTCTTCTAGTAAGGGCTATTTTGGTAAAAATATAGTCCTCTTACTACTAGTCTAAGAGACTCATATTTGAGTACTTATTTGGGATTAGATACTTGAAAAGGTATTTATGGGTACTTTTCCCTAATCTTTATTGTCGAAGTTTTACTGTAAAATAAATTTAAAGGTTGAAACTTTGTTTCTTTTCTTTAGTATTTATTGTGAATTTTGTTTTATTTAGTGCTAAAATTAGAATTAATACTTATATTAAATTTTTAGCAGTACTAATCTAATTTTTTCAAGTTTTAATTTTTTTTCAAAGCATCAAATAAAGTTAATAAACCACTTGTCTGATTATTTCGTAAATATAAGCACAAGTTTTATTTTTAGAATCATAATTCAAAAGATAATTTTAAAATAATAATAAATAAATAAATAAACTTAACTTTTGTTAAAAAATAATATATTTAAAAAAATAAAACGTATTAGAGTATTTTGTTAGATGCTTATATCAAATATGGATTTAGTATAAATACTGATTTTGAACTAATATTAGAATTCATAGAATATTTCTAAAAACGTCGAACAACATGTCTAAAAAAAATATCATACATAAACCCGAAAGGTTTATCACCAAATATTGGTGGTTATTAAAAATAAAATGGTTTTGATAGAAATAGTTGTTGCCCGCCGTTGTCCCAGACGCTTAGGGGTGGTTGTTTCTTTGCTATCAAAGACTTATCAATTATCCAAGGTACTTTCCATTTCATTTAAGTTAGAGAGCAAATGCACAGTGGACTGATTTGGTTTCGACTAAACACTCAACCTGCGATCAGCTCTCCATATGGGGGTTGAAGTGGGACATCTCATGTGTACTCTGTAATGGTAGTATGCATTCCATTTGACCACAATTGTTATGCTAAATTCGGTCTAGAAATTTTGGGTCTAGCTGGGAAAATGGGCTGAGGCTGCTGGTGTTTGCATCTCGAGCCAGAGCCGTCGTGATCTATCATGTTTGGAAAGAGCGGCATACGAAAACTTTTAGAGGGACCCTTTTTTTTAGCCTCGGCAGTTGCACGCAACATTTATTCTAACCTTTGGTTTAGATTGGTGGGCACTTCCATGCCATACCTGTTATACACAACATTGCTGAGTATCTCGATGCCGTGGCCTTCTTCGGTCTTGGCTGTGGCTATCCACTAGTACTAGACTAGTACTTGTTGCGTTTGTTTGGTATGCAGATGATATGGGATAAGATGGTGCAATCTGAACGTGATATGCATCGTGTAGTGATTGCTTACTTTTCTGACCTCATCTGTTTTGGCAACCCGTCATCTTTTATCAGACCACGTACTTTAGTCCTTGGGTACCTCTAGCCCTAGTTTGTTTGTTTTGACTTTTGATGCTTTGGGTCTAGCTCAGTAATGGTCAACCATTATCAGGCAACTTGTCGTTATCAGAGCCCTCGAGCTGTATGAATATTCTTTATTTAATTTAACGCTTTTAACTACCAAATAAAAGAGAGAATAAAAACAGCTCAAGCTCCATAACCAAGAATGAGTGTATATAGATTGACTTAGTTCAATACAAATCAACCACCATATAGAAAATTTCAATGGCGCATCAAATCTATCACATACAGAATTTCCATTTACTTATCTAACAAAACAAACAGCTAAAAAAGTAACTTGGACACTGAATACAGCCCTAAATGTCTAGCTTATTTATCAGAATCTGCAAGAATTTTCAGTAATTCTTTCAAGAATTGTATGTACAATGTGTATCCGAACAATCAAATGTATAGAGACGCATACCTATGTACCAATGACATTATTAATCAGCAGCCACACGGCTCTTGCCTCTGCTTCTTCGTGCATTAGCAATGCAAGTAATCAAGCTACTAGCCACGTTTACCAGAGTACTTGTTCCCATTAGTTTCAATCCAAGGTCTTTAGTCAGATACGACAATTTACTTTCAGTACTTCCGCTCAGTTGTTGTAGTTCGTTTGCCTGTTCACGAGATAACACTGTGTAAAGCAGCAATGGTAGCTCCACAAGTTGTTCGTCCTTTTTTTTCATACCTTTGCTTGAATCTTCTTCAGGATGATCAAAAGTAATTCTCATGAACCCTATTGATTGTGGATTCTTTAGTGTCGGATTGAATACGAAGGAAAACTTGCCAGTTTCTACATCAGGCCTCCTAAAAAGATCTGCCAATACATCTTTATTCATTCCGACATTCTTTGGCACAGACTTCTTTGTAATTGTTTGACGTAGTAACCTTGTGGCTCGTAAGATTTGTGAAGCTTCTCTTAAGCCACTCAAATACGCACCATGCATTGTGGCTGGATACTTCCTGGTCGTGGCCTCGCCAGCAAAAAATAACCGATTTGATATGCTCTCTGCTAGTATGTCATAATCGCTGCCAGAAGATTGTACCCCAACATGAGAATAGGAACCATAAGACAATGGATCACTAGCCCATCTTGTACAAATTGTTTGTATAGGATTAGGCACTTCGATGCCTTTTGGACCATATACACCTGCTTGCAAGAAAAACAAAATTGATAAGACGGAAATACTATATCGATGTCACGTTTTAATGCAAAAATGGGACTAGAATTAATATAAGAATCATTTTTTTAACGAAAAGATCATCAGTATTACCTTTAAGTTTTGCTAGAACGCGATGGAGCACAGTGGTAGGATCCATGCTTTCAAAATCCTGTGCAGCTTTTCCTGCAACAAGAGCAATCAACACTGCTCCACCAGAAACCGTATGATAACCGTAGAACAAAAAGAACTCCCCACGCCTATTGCTATCTTCATTAAGGCATCCAAATGTATCCAGATCATCCCCCCAAAACACATTATTAAAGAGCATGGCCACTTTATTAAGGAGGCCGAAACCTAATCTATCGATTGCTCCCAGCTTTCTCTCAGGTAACTCTGGTTCAAATTTGATGGTCTTTCTTTTCAAGACACCAAGAGGCACAGTGCAAAGAACCATATCTGCTTGAAAGACTTGGCTGTCGACTGTCACCTCTACACCTCCATCACCATATCTAATCGCATCTACAGTCTTCCCATAGAATACTGGAACTCCTTTACACAATGCTTTTATCAGACTCCAATTCCCTCCAGCAAGAAGACAGTGGTCCCCACCCATCTCATATGGATCATCCTGATCCCAATAGGCTGCTGACAAGTTTGAAAGACACCCAGCATTGGCGTACTCTAAGTTAGCAAGGTGCCAATCTAGAAGTTGTCTTTCCTCGGGCGTCGTAGCCACGGCATACAGCTGCCTGAGTGTCTCTAAAACAGAACCCAGAGAAATGTTGTTTGCAGTACGACCCATAATTTGTCTCAGCTCAGTGACTTTGTCAAGCAACTTATTGAAAATGATTTCGATCTTTGAGTCAGTTTCCTCATCTACAGGCAATCCATCTGGCTTGTATAGAGGACATTTATCTCTAACCTTATGCAAGGGAATTAAAAGTTGTCTTGCAAGAACTCCGAGTGGGTTAGCGTGGATTCCAGTAATGACACTGCCACCCAGTTCCGCAGCAGCAAATGTACCCTCCCTACCGATCTTCTGAGTATAAACTCTTCCCCCAGGACGATTTCTCCCTTCCAGAACAACAACCTTGAAACCGAACGATAAGAGCTGCCTTGCTGCTGACAGACCAGCGAGTCCAGCCCCAATTATTATAACAGACCCTTCATTTGCCTCCTCTGGCATTAAGGACTCAGACAATGAGGAAACCCCAAAATTAATGTATCCATTATATAAAAGAAAGTCATAAGCAGCAGAAATTAAATGCTCATACTCACTGCTCACACATTCTTTTATCTGTCCTTTACTTATCCATGTCTGTACATTACTCCTCCACGTTGCAAGAATATGATTCCTCACGACAATGTAATCATTCTGCTCCTCCCCACCCATATCCTTCACCACCCCGGCTTCAATCTCCTCTTCAAGCAAGGCATCTATTGGAAACCCTACAGATAAAGCTATCATAGCCTCAGTTTTGGTCTCTTTCTCTAAATCCACAGTTGTCCTGTTTCTCTTCTTCGACACACTACCCAAATGCTTCTCCATGAACTCATCCATGACATTCTCACTGTAATTCTTCGCACTAGCATTTTTTCGCTGTGACCTCCTCGAGACCAATTTTTCGGGGGATGGATTCTCCATTACTATTGCTATCTCGGGTAAATGCGCCAATCTGCCAGTTATATTCTCTTCAAAACAGTTAGCCTATAAATCAACAAAGGATACCAGGTTAATACAAGCGTACAGCTCTTACTTGAGATAGCAATTATGTAAACAAAGTTGTATTGAAGTTTTTACAAGCGTACAACTCTTAGTCTATGTCGAATTATTCACTCGTAGCTTTTTGCAATAATTAAAATTAAATATAAGTCACATTATAAAACTGGAGAAAAAAATAATACTTGTATCTATTTTGAAGTCTGAAGAAGGACTATTAAGCGCCTAGAATGACACTCTCAATAGCCTACGGATTTGGGGAGTTACCTTTTCCTAATATATGCAAGTTCCACGATTTAAGTATACTCTTTAAAGATTGAAGCTCTACCAAAACAGTAGATGATGTAGGACAGAAATAAACAGATAGAGTTGGAATCACTCCAACAACGAGCTTTGCGCTCAAGGCTTCACACCTAAGGTTAGAGCTTCACGCTCAAGGCTTCGCGCCTAATTTAAAGCTTCACGCTCAAGGTTTCTACACCTAGGTTTCCTTTTACAGGATACGAGTAAGACTCAACTTTTTTTATTTCTCAAAAGACTGCCTTATACAATCACCTTACATCCTTTATATAGGAGATAATAAGACTCTAAGGCTTGTTGTAATTTCAAAAGACCCTAAGTTACTGACTTATTAAAAGCATGTAATAAAAAGGTAATAAAGAGCTCCACATAATTGTGACTCTTTCAGTTCTTAGTTTCTGTTCTGCATCAGTAGAGAGTTTACTTAAATTGTAAAAATAATCAGCACTAATCCATTTCATTTGGGTCAGACAATTAAGGTAACATAATATATTGTCTAGATTATTCCTATTGAAGAGAAATGAGATAACTATTGTCGAAGTTAAAATTGAAATTTACCAAAACTTTAAGTGATTGTGTGGGAATTCAAGGAAATGTCCAACCATCCACGTGATAGAAACAAGGTCCTAGCAAAGTGGATTATCCTGATATGTGAAACAAAATCGAGAACGCAGCATGCTACTCATTTTCCACTTTTAACAACCAATGTCAAACTTGAATCAAAGCTAAACTAGGCTTACAGATTGATAAATTACCCAAATCGTGAAACACTAATCGATAACTTATGGGTATAGTAAACAGTCCTACAACTTTAGACTACTTAAAATCTAAAACTTAGAATTCTATTATGTTTCAGGTTCTCAGAGGTGCCAGTAATGTCCTTTCAGTTGAAACTTGTTTGTTGCTTTGCAAAATCCTTCCAAAACGAAACAGTTAGTATGATATGATAAATGAATCGCTGTATTCCTGAAACCTACCTAGATAGGTCAGTGCTTTAAGATCCTCTAAAGCTTGCACCTACACCGGTTGCGTACTGGTTGCTACTCAGAATAAGCCCATGTATATTACACTAGTATTCTTTAGTGGCGTAGATTGGGTACAGTAATGTGCTGCTCAGTTTGCACTTTGCAGTTCAGATGTAAGATAAATTATGCTTGAGTGAGTTTAATGTCAATCTGAGCTGGTACAGAAGGACAATAAGAGACCCTAAATCTGATTCTTCTCCACTATGAACATCAGTTTCAACTCTCTTCACTCTCTTTCCTTTCTTCTCATATCCCTCTAAATATATATATAACCCTCCACATGATATCCTATGTTTTATAAAATTTATGAAACCCCCTGAACAAAGACTCCATCATAAGCACCTACATTGTCAGTTTCCACCCTAGAGCCCTACATATACCTCCCTTCATAAAACTTCTCTATCTCCATCTCTTTGTCACTCCAAACTCCTTCATAGCTTTCACATTTTTCTTATCCATCTACTCCCTCCTTCCTATCTCAATCTCCCTCCTCCTAACTTTCCTATTCCTCTCTCAAAACCTCTTCACAACCGAATTCTATATAATTGGTCTCCTTTTTGCAAATATGGATTCGCACAAAGTTACATTTCTAGTATTTTCCCAGTTCATCAAACAACCTATGATTAGGTGACCGAAACAACCAAGGTATATATTATCGCAATCTTATCTAGATCACCTTAACCACTAGAATTTCTACAGGTTTCAACAAAACTCAAAAAAATCACGAAAAGTTAGTACTCGTTTACTTTCAGCCAAACGAAAAGTAGTAGATAAATATTATTGTCACGATTAACATCTTCCATGAATTAAGAGTTCGTGCTTGAAATTTGCGAGAATTTCACAAATGATTGGCCAAAGATAATCGGGAATTTGGATTCCGAGACTTAATTTACAAGAGAATTTGTAGAAGAGTTACCTTTGAAGAAACGGAGTAGAGTTTCAGATTGGAGATGTGGTATGAAGCAGCGAGTCAATGTACATCAGAGATCAAAATGTTGGAGATTAGGGTTTTTATGGCGCGAGCGCCTACAATTTGAGAAACCGAGTTAAGTTGGGTACATTAGACTGTGAGTGGCTGGATTTTGGAGGGAAGATGGAACGTAGAGTTTGGGTGGGCCGCCCTTAATCATGGGCCTCCGTAGAGTTATATCTCGTTTTTGTTGGATTTTATGTTGTAGGATTTCGAATAGTTTTGTTAGATCTTTCATCCATTTATTATTATTATACCTATTTTAAAAGAACAAGTTATAAATAGGGATTTATATTGCATTCGGAACTTGATTTACAGCATGACTATTGTTCATGTTTTTAGGGAGCAAAATCATGCTGCTGATTGGCTTGCGCATTATGCTATAAATCAGAAATCAATCTACAATATATCTGTTAACTCTATTCTCATTGAATTAAAAGCAATTATGATTTTAGAGGCTTTAAATCTAGGTTACATAACTGTTTGATAAAATACCTTGTTATGTTTGTAATGTTTTGAGTCAAGATCTGATTTGATTCTCTCTTTGTATTTGATGTTGCTCGCTCTTATCTTGGTATACTGCTGGTTGGTCCTGAGTCATTGAGGCTGATGTGAGTTTCGGTGATGTTCTTCCTTTATACCGAAGAGTTGGCCTTGACTTGCTGTTGGATTTGTGGCTGAAGTTGGTGCTGATATTCTTTATGTTGTGGAGTTTGGTCTTGGCTTGCTGATGGCTTTGCAGATGTTTAGGTTGGTTGGGCTGTTCGCTATTGTGAAGGCTTTTCAAGGTGTATCATGCTTGTTGCAAAGCTTTATGTTGCTGAAGCTTCTCTTGGCTTCTTCTTTGGCTCTAAGCATTATGGGTGCCTGTAAATTCGCTGATTGGTTTTTTGTGGCTGTTTTGGAAGAGTCTTTCTCTTATAGTTTAGTTGGCTTGTAATAAAATTAGGGTTTCTTTTTCTGTTGTATTGGGCTTTAGGGTTTTGTTTAGGGCCTTTGGTTTTTTAAATTTGGTTTCCCACGTCTGTAAAACTTTTCTCTATTTTATTAAATATCTCATTTAAAAAATAAAATAAAAAATAAATAAATAGGGATTTGCATTTTTTTCCTCTTTTCTCTCAAAGACTTCTCAAGCAATCCAAAATCATAACACGTAGTTTCTTGAATCCGACCTCACGACAACATAAAAGTATGTCATACAAGTTTAGTAGTTTAGTTTTTATTCGATTTCATTGCATATTCTCGCTGATATTTAGGTTTCAATTTCTATTTTTAAAAAACTTGATTGTTGTAGGATTTACGTTGTTTTGTTGATTTGATATGCTAATACTGTTTGTGAGTTGTAAATTTGTGTTTTGCGTTTAATTTGACATGAATGGTGCATGATTTAGTGTTTTAGGGTTTCAGTTTATTAGGGTTTATGGGTTCGTGTTCATCGCACAACATTCGCAATCAGGCATGATTTTTTTGTAAATATCGTGTGGCGGGAACGATGGTCTGTCGCAAACATTCGTGCGACAGACCAACCTAGAAACTCAGAATACATGCGAAATATCGAAAGTTGTTCACATAGTTTATGTGAATTATAAAATGTTAGAATTGTGTTTCATTACATGATTTGTTAATTGGGTTGATGGTTTATTGTATGCTTACATAATGTGTATGTAGTTTAAAATTTATTATTTGTGTACTTATTGGAAAATACATGTTTCGTACTAGTTTATTAGTTATTAAACCGATGAAATATTAGTTTTTTCAAAAATAGTTCAACAAAGATGAGTGCTACTACACAGTGTGATTGAAATTCGACCCCAATGCACTGGTGGCCAAACAAGTGGTCCCTATCAAGGAAGAGCCAGGATCGCGTACTAAACGATGTCTGCGTCGTGGTGATGCAGCTGATGATACGAGTCATGATGTTAGTTGGGCTGGGGAGGATTTTGACCGAGTCATGCCCCACGTCCCTCGACTTTATCCAGATTCTGGCCTACATGAGACATACATCATATTTCATGACGATGTAAGTTTCTTTACAACTCTATTTATTTAGTGTCATCTTAATTTTGATTTAAAACTTTATTATTTACAATTTATTTTGTTAATTGTATTTTGTACAAAAGAGTAAGCCTATGTTGCTTCTCCATATACGATAATCTTCGTAAGTGAGACTTCAGTCGTAATCATACCAGAGTACGCTCGAGGGTAATGAGGACTATTATCGGACCGCTCATCGACACTATATCACATTGGCATACCAACATAAATTTGACAGAGGTATTTCTCGAGTGTTGGCATGATGAGACATCTTTATTGCACATCTTCTTCAGCAAGATGACCATCACGCTCGATGATGTCCATGTCATTACCGGATTTCCGATATGAGGTAATATTTTTGAAGTCCTACCTTTTACTAATGAGGTTGAGAAATTGATGACATATAGTAAGATGTTAGGTATTCGTCCGTCTGAGCTAGATAGCAACCTTAGGAACGACAATAGTTTGACCTTGCATTGGTTGAGGGAAATATTTTCACATGCGCGATATACTTATAGTAAGGTCACCTACATCTTGTGTGATTATGCTACCCGAGCTATAATATGCGCCAATAAAACTGGAAATTTGATTTCACTCGATTACCGATAGTTTGTAAATAATTACTAGCATATAAATATGTATAATTAGGTTCAGTTAGCTTTGGCACAACTTTACCACACATTATGCAAGATTTCTATGCACGCCACTAATGGTATATGCGGGTTTACTAGGTTGCTCGAGGTATGGATTTTTTTAATCATTTTAGGACTTTTGGTGTTCTCTTGTACTCTGCATTTACTATATTTGCACCGCATATCTGCCACTACACTATAGAGAAGGTTAGCTCATCACAGGTTATACATGTGGATATCAAACACACCATAGCTATGTCTACCATTCTCGATGTAAGTTTTATCATTTTTTAATGCATACTTACTTTCATTAACTTTAATAAATACTAAATATTTAATGTATTTCAGGTCACTTTCCTTCCATATGTTTTTACGGGGTGTGCAAGAGTTTTAACAGATAAGTTGGATTGAGCATACTCTCAAGTCGTTCGATATAGTAATACCTTAGTTCCTGATTGCGTGACTCGTCAGATGGGCTACATTCAGATGCTATCACAATTATAACACATGCTTATGGCACATACTTATGGCATGACCGCATAATATGCACAATTATATGAAATCATGTCGTGCAAGCTGTGCGAAATCAATGTTCCTGTTGAATTTCCATAGCCAAAATATTTGTCTAGCATCGCACACGAGACCAAAATATATAGAGTCGCACAAAACTGTGATTGAAAATAAATTAGATTAATATCTAATTTATTTTAGTCAAAGATTTAGTTAATATATTGTAGAATAATATCTATTGTATATTCAGTACTCTAAACAAATCTAGGATAATAAATATTATAATAAATTAGATATTGTAACAATTTTAAACTATTATAAAATGAGAACGAGAACAAGAAATGAGAATTACTTTTTTCAGAAACAAAATACTTTTGATATGGTATCACAATTGAATTGATTTTTTTTCTCTCGTAGAGTATTTGGACGGTAAGTGTTTTTTCGAAAGTATTTGGATGGTAATATTTTTTTCTTCATTTTGGAGAGTATTAAGGGGGTTTAGTTTCAAATGTTTCCTTTCTTTCGTGAAATATTTGGGTAGTGAGATTTTAGATTTTTTTTATCGTAGAATTTTTTTTCTTGACTACATTATGTCACTAGATAAATTTGACTCGTTTCATATTAAATTTACGGGGAAAATTATTCTACTTGAGAATATTAATTTCAATTGTATGTGAAAGGAAAATAATTATAGAGTCATATTGATGAGGGTGATCCTGCACCTCTAAATGTTAATGTTTTGTTTAAGTGAGAAATAAAAGATGCTAGAATTATTACTTGAATTCGTAGTCCGCTTGAACCTCATCTTGTTCTCACCATAAAACCCTATAAAATTATTGATGATATGTAGAATTATCTGAAGCAATTTATAATCAAGAAAACTATGCTAGGAGATTTCAATTGGAGTATGAGATGTCTAATTATACTTAAAGAAGTCTCTTCATTGAATCATATTTTTCTGGTTTTCAAAACCTTTGGGTTGATTATGTAGATATTATATATGTTGATATTCCTAGTGCAGCTCTTTTTGCTATCCAGACTATGCATGCAACCAGAAAACAAAATCAATTTTTGATGAAGTTACGACCGCATTTTGAAACTGCACGCTCTAATCTGATGAATCGTCATCCTGTATCATATCTGGATACATGTTTAGGTTAACTTCTTTGTAGGAAGCAACAAATGATAACTCAAGTATTAGTTGAACATCAAGTTAATATTAGTAGACATGTTCAGGTGGCTTATACAACACAAGAGAAAAATAAAATTAGAGACATGCGTGTTATACAATGCAATAGTTGTAATTATTTATGTCATAGTGCTCGGGATTATCCCAAAAAAGTCTGTAACTACTGCAAGAAACAGAGGCACATCTCTGATTTTCCTATTCTACCTGAATGACAATAATGTACTATCTATCATGCTTTTATTAGTGCTTCTTCTTTTATTGTATTGCTTACTGCCTCACCGATTGTTCCTATTCTTTTTCCAACAACAGATTCAAACACACTCACTCCTATAATGGTATAACAAATGATCACTTATGCCTTTTATGCTTTTGAACTCTCGGGTATTCTTAAAAATTATTCTACACCATGGTATTTTGATTTAGGATCCTCAAATCATATGACCAATGTCGTTGTCCCTCTTTCTAATGTTATAAATTATGATGGAAATCTGAAAATTAACACAGTTGATGGTAATTATATGCCTATTAGTGATGTTGGTGATCTTTCTTCCACATTCACTAATGTTATCATGTCTTCTGGCATCTCCACAAATCTTATTTATGTTGGTCAAGTGGTCGATAACAATTTTTATATACTTTTCTCTCGTTCTGGTTGTGTTGTGCAATATCAAATGTCAAAGAAGATTATTGTGGAGGGTCATAAAGTGGGAAAACTCTTTCCATTAGATAAGTCTTCTTCCACTTATATTCCTAGTTTTCCTCTTTCATTTGCATCTAATGGTGTTGGTTCACGAAACCAAATGTGGCATAGTCGTCTAGGTCATCCACACTCTGATGTACTTCCTACTTAGGTTCATTCTGGATTATTGGGAAATCAAACAACTTATTTTCTTGATATCTCTTTCGATTGTACATCATGCAAACTTGGTAAAAGTAAGGTTTTACTTTTTCCTCATCATGCATCTCGTACTTTATAATGCTTTGATGTGATTCATAATGATATATGGGTAATTGCACCCATTATTTCTCATGCACACTACAAGTATTTTGTTACATTCATTGATGATTTTAGTCGTTTTACTTGGGTTTACTTTTTTCGGGTTAAAAATGAAGTTTTTTCAGTTTTTAAACATTTTCTTGCATTTATTAAAACTCAATTTTCTGCCAATATAAAATTTCTACAACCTGCTTATGGGAGTGAATACACGTCATATGAGTTTTAAAACTTTATTCAAAATAAAAGGATTATCTCTCTGTATTCTTATCATTCGAGACCACAACAAAATGGTGTTGCTGAGGGAAAAAACTATCTACTTAAATCGTTTGTACCTAATAATTTTTTGATATAGAGCACTTTATACTGTTGTTCTTAATCAATCGCCTACTGTCTCCTACGTTAAATCATGTTTATCCTTTTTAAGTTGCTTGGTCATTCTCTTTCATATTCAAATCTTTGTACTTTTGGATGTGTTTGTTTTGTATACCTCCATACTCATGAACGTCATAAACTTACTGCTCAATCTTTAAAATATGTTTTTCTTTGTTATGTTATTCCTTATAAGTGTTTTGTTTAATATGATCCTCATGATCTTCGTATTTTGTTGTTAGGAATGTATTTTTTTTAAACAAAAAATTCTATTCCATCTTATGTTGATCCGTTTTTTGCATTTTATCTCTCATGCCTAGTTTTTCTGATATATTCCATAGAGAGGTTTAAACCTGGTTTATGTATCAAATACGTACTAGAGATGAGTCTTGCCCCACTCATTTTGTGATCTCTTATAATATTTTATCGATACCCGATCATGCTCTTGCCTCCACAACTCTTTATTGATCTACTCGTCATTCTCGACCCCCTGATATGTATGGTTTTTCTTCCCATGTCTATTTCGTAACTACTTTATCCAGTATTTCAATTCCCACTAGATACGAAAAATCCATGGAACATGAGTGTTGGAAAAATGAAATATAATTAGAACTAAGCACTTGAGAAGAATCATACATGGAATATTATTCATTGGCCTACAATTAAACCGATTGGAAGTAAGCGGGTTTTCTCTGTAAAACTTCATTATGACGGCTCCATAGAGTGGTGCAAAGATAGTTTTGTAGCTTTAGGTAATAAATAAGAATATGGGATTATTAGGAGTATATATATGCTCTTGTCTCTGAAATGACAATAGTCCGGACCATTTTGGCTAATGTTCCTTCACAGTCGTGAGAGGTACATCAAATGGATGTAAAATAATTTTCTTCTTGGTGATCTTCAATAAGAGATTTACATGAAGCTTCCATCTGGTATGGGTACTTCTTCTCTGCATAATGTCTGTAAGTTAATTCGTTCTTTGTATGGGCTCAAACAAGCACCTCAACTTGGTTTGTGAAGCTTCATCGTTCACTTTTTTTTTTCAGTTTTACACAAAGTCATATGATTTTTCTTTATTTTTCCACACGTCTACATCGGCTACAGTCATTCTCTTGGTTTATATGTATGATATTATCATCACCGGTAATGATTGTAGTTTGATTACTAAGCTTCTTAGGATTATAGTTCATCATCGGAAAAATGGTATTTTTTTAACCAATAAAAGTATATTCCAGATCTTATCACCTTAATTGATTTGGAGGTTACTTCTTATTTTGATACTCCTATGGAGGTAAATGTCAAATATAAGAAAAATGAAGGGAACCTTTTAGATGATTATACTCTTTATCGACGTTTAGTTGGGAGTCTTATATACTTGAAAGCTATGTATCTTGATTTATCATATGTTGTTCATCAGGTCAATCAGTTTATGTTCTCTCCTCAACATCTCCATTTTGTTGTAGTTCAACGCATCATTTGATATTTTCATGGTTCACGTACTTGTGGTTTGTTCTTTTCTATTGGATCATCTCTCCAAATTGTTTCCTATAACGATGTTGATTGGGATGGATGTACAAATACACGTCGATTGACTACATGTTGTTGTATGTTTTAATGTGATGCTTTAATTTCTTTGAGTTGTAAAAACAAGATCGTGTTTCTAAATCTTTTATAGAGACCAAGTATCGTGCCATGTTTAGTGCTTGTTCAAAAATTGTATGGATACAAGATCTTTTTGCAAAGCTTGGATTTCTTTAGATAACTTATACTCCTTTTCATGTTGATAATATTAGTGCTATTCATATTGCCACCAATCCTATATTTCATAAACGCACCAAACACATTGAATTTGTTTGTCATTATCTTCGAGATACTTTAGAAAATCAGGTGATATTTCTTCCTCATATCTCTTCTAATCTCAAAGTGGCTGATACTTTCACCAAAGTTATGGCTCGTCAATGATATTACTTTCTTATTGTTAAATTGTTACTAGTTGACTTACCAGCATCAATTTGAGGGAGAGTGTAAAAAAAATTAGATTAATATCGAATTTATTTTAGTCAAAGATTTAGTTAATATATTATATAATAATATATAATATATAGAAAATAATAGTTTAAGAAAATCTATGACAATAAATAGGGCTATAAATTATATATTATAACATATGTAAACTATTATGAAAGGAGAACGAGAACAAAAAGTAAGCTTACCGCCGCATAGTATGTGTGATTTGAGATTAATGTTTCGCGAAATTTGTGCTAAATATAATATAATTTTATAAAGCACTAAAACCATCATAGATTAATCATCAATACAAATATTGTTACACTTGCAAACATAATAAATTAAAAAAAACCTCAAAACATAAAGATATTAACAACAACACAACATATTATAATAAAACTTATTAGTAGAAGTCATATCATATGTTAAAATCAACATGTAAGAAATTAGATATCACACCCGCTTTATCAGTAAGGCTCTCATCCAAATAACCTCTCATATCTCTTGTAATGAAATCAGTAACTCTCAACTGCCACACCTTGAAAGTCTCTTACCTTAACTCGTACAGCAATTCGACACCTGATGCATTGGTTCAAATTTTAGAAAATTGTATCTTGCATAGACTTCTACACGACTGCTCGGATGTTGAAATGGAGCTTATTGACATTCGTAGTTATTGTAAATCATACAAAGAAATTCATCAAAAAGGCATCGGTGGTCTCATCGGACATTATTCTTTGAACATACTTATCGGCTTGAAGCATGTGTTGGTATTCGTTAATGGTCCACTCCATAACTAAGACATTTCGAGTTTTTTTTTACTTTATAAAATTGAGTATATGTAATAATACGACATAATTCAGTTGATTTATAAAGAGTAATCTAACATGGGCGGGGAATCTTAAGTTAGCGGAAAATCTAATTTGACGGGAATTATTCATTGGTGGGAAATATAAATAAGAGGAAAATGTAAATAGGCGGGAAGATAAATGAAAACAATAACAAATATTACACGGGAATTCATATATTACATAATCGAGTGTTAACATAGGGTGTAATTAAAACAAATAAGTTTGGAAACGTAAAATAGCACGAGACTAATTGTCATATTTCCTGAGATCACTAAACATTTGCTCCTCGTTTAGATTCACTTGTGTGGCCAACATAGTTTGGGTATATTTATTGAATCTACCATAGTACGGATGCGTCCATTGATTGGATTTACCGGTGACGTGGGCACCCCATGCAAAGTATAGTGGTGGGAATAGTGCATTAAGATGAGCCATAATCTATAACTAAAATTTATGCATTAGAGAGAATAAAAACCTATAAAAATGATAAAATCATAATGTAATAAAAGTGATATACTTACATTTGTGAAGTGGATATAATGTACGAAATCTATTCCAATCTTTGTAATAGTTGACGAATTAACATGTGGACTTTCGCGAATTGGTAAATAAGTTGCATACCCTGCTTGGGAGACATGATATACCAAGCATTGATATCTTGTGGATACAACTTATCCAATATCGGGAAATGTCATCTAATAACCGCTTGAAAGATAAGGTTTGAATTAATCCAACCTACGTACTAAATTTAGTGTTGCAGCGATTCTCGCGATGAACATCAACATTGTCGCAAGTTATACGCGACAATAATGATGTTCATCGTGAGAATCGAGCAAATTATACCAAAATAAAAACTAAAATTTGAAAAGGTACATCCAATAGATACACTTTCTCCTCGTACATGAAGTCATCCAAAGAGGAACACACTTCCTCGTCTTCCATATTATTTGATGTATGGCTGCTTTGTGGTAGAAAACTAGGGTTTATGGTAAAAATTGGTTTTGTTTTAAGTGATGGGTAAATAATAGGTAAGAAAATCTGAGGGTTTATAGTTAGATTTAGGTTAATTTTGTAACAATGGTAGTTTTTTTTGGGGGGGGGGGGAGTGTTCTAACAAAATGTGGTTTTTTTTCTAGCTTAACCATTTCCATAATTGAAACTATCAAATTGTCATTTCGTAAAAAGGTTAGGCTATATTCAATGTTTTTTTATCATTCACCTAAAAAATTTTAAATTTTATTATCTCTTAAAAAACCAATTTTACTTATCGCTTCCAAAATAAATTCAAAAAATACTATTACTTACAATAACAAATTTCTCCTTCTTTTTTCCCACTTTCATTTTTCCTTTTCTTTTCTATTTTAATATTCTCTTTCTCTTTCCATCCTTCAATTTTGATAAATTTTTTTATGAATTTACGATAAATTACAACCGGACTTCACAAACTTCTCACTGATCCATGTTGTTTTGGACAATAACCATAAACATAATTTTTTTAATAAAAAAAAACAATGAAGTTTATTGCCAAGCTTGTGCGATTGATTTTTTTTATGGTTTACCAAAGGGAAAAAATGTTGCATAATTAAAAAAACAATAGAATTTTGACTATATAAATAAAGTTTTAATATGGTTCACAAAATTATTGTCTTTCTCTCTCTACCTCTAAAGTCGGACTCTAATGGAGTTCGTAAAATTCATATTAAAATAAGAAAAATAACAAGTTGGAACGAAAACAAAAAATATAAATCTATAAAAAGAGAAAAAGAAAAAAAGAAAACCAATATTTGTAAATAAATGACAAACTAATAAATTTAATGGTTGGCAACATAATGTATTTCATTATAAAAAAATATTTTTTTATTTTATTAGTAATTTATAAATAATGCGTGAATAAGTCATGTCACTTTAAGTCAACATATATATTATCTGATTCTTAATATTAGTATTCTAGAAATTAAGAAATAATAATTATATATTAAATATAATAAAATATTTTTACTACAATATTGATTGATGATAATAACACGTAAATTATGAAGTTACATTTATAAAATGAGTAGCTTGGTATATGAATATTTTGAGATGTTTGTAAATAATAGAAAAGAGAAAAAATGATGTGAGATCTAACCATTTATATTTATAGTTCTTTTTCTTTAAAAATGAAAAAATGATAAAATTTTCCTAAATCAGGTGTGAGCTCTAACAAAAATACGTGAGATCCAGCAGTGTGAGATCCAACAAAAACAAACCGAGATCTGTTCGTGTCTTTAGTAAAAATTAGTTTTGAATCTTTATAATTTTACGGTTAAGCTTAAAATATATCAAGATATAATGAATCAAAAGTACATTCAAATTTAAATCCAAGTGTAAAAATAAATATATAATGACTAATCTGAAGTACCAATATATATATATATATATATATTGGTAATATATAACAAAAAAATTATTCGATCCGCATAATTTTTATCATCTAAGGTGAATATTAAACTTTAACTAGTTAAAATCTAAATATTTAATATATACACTTCAAACAAATCACAAGTCAGACCACTTGATTAGTCACGAGCACTCAAAATACCTCATACTAGTTAAGATATATCTTACTTATATACCACTGATCCTTCTCATGTTTAACCGATGTGGGATGTGGGGACTTTGGTCGCCACCCTAATATAAACTTTAACCAAAACATAATTTCAGATATGTCATTCTCCTTTATGCGGGATGGACACATATGGATCATCTATGTGTATTAGCTAAAGATGAAGTTGTCCACCTACTATGCACAAACATATTTTATGCGTCTATTATGTCAAATCATCACAATAATTTGATCATTTCTAACACAATAAATATAAGGGAGACTTACGTAATGGGTCTAAAATTTGTCTCTATTTACCCAAACATACCCTAACATATCTATTTTACAAATAGATCCAGCACATTTAAGAAAAGACTCAATTATCTAAAAAAAAAACCAAAACAATTACATCCCCAAATCAAAATATTTAACCCCAATTTCAAAATCAATTCTTTCTCCTCAAACTTTCTTTGTCATATTATCAAATTCATTAAGGGTAAAATTGTATTTAAAATTTAAATTTGGACTAATAGGTAAATAAAATCATATTTTGGTAGGTATTGGTAAAATCTATTTGAGGCTGGACTTATTAGTAAATTGGATACATTTTTGTACCCAATTGGTATAAACCCCTAAATATAATATTTTTTTACGCATTATTTGCAAATTTAAATACTATTTTTATTACAAAATCATGGTTTATAATGAGCTCAAACTTATTTATGAATATTGTTTTTTGTTTTGTGGTTCTAGACAAATTTAATAAGATTTTTCACACAAATCGTTGATTTATATTTTATCGAATTTTTTTAGGTTTATATTTTTTTTTGTTAATGTTTAGTTTTATAAGTTCAATAAATTCATAATGAAATGCAACTTTTATGAACTTCTATTTTCGTTGTTGTATAGTTTTTACATATTTTACAAAAAATATACTTCACAAAATGATAATATTGTATACAATTTAAACTGACTTATATTATTATTTTTTTGGGATGCATTATTTTGTAAATTATAATCGAATCATTTTCTACCAATTTAAGGTTTGTAATAAACGTGAACTGATTTAATTTTTTTTTTTTATAATTTTATGGGTTATACAAGTTCAATGAAAATTTATTTAATGAAAACTAAAATTTTTCTAATGAATTATAATTTGTTTAAGTTATAATTTTTGCTCTTATATAATTTTAAAAGTTCAATTGAAAATACTTTTACAAATTAAAACTATTAAAGTGGATCATAATTTATATGAATTTATATTCTTTTAAGTTATATGGTTTTTGAAAGTAAAATATTTTTTCACAAATTAATAACATTACATAAAGTTGGAATTTATTTATATTTATGTTTTAGTTGTTATATAGTTTTATAAAAAAATTATAAACTATCTTTCACAAATTAAAAAATAATATATTACATATTTTGTCAATTACATATAAAATATCTAAACTTAAATAAAGTAATCAAAGTGTATTGAAAAATAATTATTTTTTTAAAAACAAACTTTTTATTATTTTTTTATATTTTTGTTTATAATTATTATTTTATTTGTTTTTATTTTTTATATGACACTTAACTTTTTAAAAATTGATAATATAAAATTTAAGAGTTTCAAGCTCTCTTACTTTTGTTTTGTTCAATTGAAAATAAAAAATACATATACCATATTTATAATAAAGCTATTTAAATATTTTTAAATTTTATAAATATATATATATATATATATATATATATATTACATTTGTTTTACCATAATTATACACTAATTTTATAGTTCAAATACTTTATTTAACAGGAAGCAAACTGCAACGGCTCTTTTTCTCTCGCTAGAACCAACTTTATTCTGTGTTTCCGGCCGACGTAATGCTCCTCCACCGTTTATTTATCGATGTCACCTGATCTGTTCTTCTTCCGCAATGACCATCACTGGCGAAAGCTGGTGGTGATGGTTTCCGTATCTCGTTTATTCGGTATCTTCAAGCTGAAATTAGCCCTTGATTTCACATTCACCATGGTTATAGACCTGAGATTGCATTTCATCATCACCCTGGTTTCATATTTGAGGGTCTAAATTTTAATTTTAATTCTTAGTCAGCTGCTTTAGCCCTATCTTCTCTCACTCATTCGTTTTTGTCTAGCAGCATTTCTTTTATGTCACCCAATGTTTTCTGATTATTCAAAAAGTCATTGGAAGCGAGCATCACTTTTATCTTTCTTTTGGTGCATTAAAGATGATTTTGTGTTATTGCTCCCTCATTTTCTTTAGCCACAAAGAGTCTTCTCCGACGTCCATATTTCTGGTGGCCTTATCTCCGACCTCCGTCCTTCTCACTGTCGACCATCCATCATCTCTTTGTCGACGCTCGAACTTGGATATTTTGGTCGCGGCTGCCGTCACGCTTTTGGCCGGTAAATCACCGGTTGGCGATGTCTGGCGATGCTCTCCTTGTCGGAGATGCTGAAAGATAAATGACAGGATAGTTTTCTCCTTTTGAAATGTGAATTGGGTTGTTGGGTTTGGTGTCACAGACCTAGCTACTTCTTTGTGGACCGAGTATATCCTTTAAATGTTAAAGCAGTTCTTCAATCTTATTATTATTTATTAATTCTTTTCTTTATTGCATTTCTTTCTCGGGGAAACCTTGACATCTAAGCGAGTGGCTGCTTAATGATGATGGTGGCTCATTTGTTAGTCGAATGCTTGTAGAGAATTTATTCTATTTCTTTTGGGCCTTTTTTTTTTTTTTTTTTTTAACCTTAATTAAAGAAAATGGTCTAAATAATATATTTGGGCAAGGCTAAAATGAGACCCCATTTGGCTATAATGAGACCCCTCTATAATGAGACCCCATTTGGCTATAATGAGACCCGAAAAAAGACACATTTACCCCTGATATAAAAGCCATATTTTCAGCCCATTTTCTCTCTTTTCTCTCTTTTCTCTCTTCTCTCTCTACTCTCTCTCAAACTCACCAAAAATCTCGAAATCAAAACAGCAAGTTTTCTCAAATCCAACATCAGAAACATCTTAAGGTACGAATCCTTTACATATCCATGTAATTTTTATGCATTTTAGTTTAGTATTTTTAGTGATTTTTAGAGTTTAGTGTTCTTGATAAAAAGTCGGATTTTCATGTATATTTAGTTGTTTTTTTCGAAAAAAAACTTCAGATTCGTGTTAGTCGATTCAGTAGGATCGTTTTGGTACCATGCATGATGAATTTGGGTTGGGTTTTGGGGATTTGGGTTCGATTTCGAAATTTGGGGCTGCTGTTTCTGGAAATGGAGATCTGCGAACTGGGCCTTCGCAACCCGTGCAAAATTGCGAACGACCCGTTCGCAATTTTGCACGGGCTGCGAAGGCCCAGTTCGCAATTTTGCGTAATTCAGAATCTGATATTTTATGAAATTGCGAATTGGGGATTCGCAATTTCACCAAATTGCGAATTCCGAGTTCGCAATTTTGGTGAAATTGCAAGGCCCCAATTCGCAATTTCACAGTTTATATATTTTTTGTAAATTTTTTTTTTGCCAAATAGTTTCTATCTATCCCAAATTTATTAATAATTTATATGTTGTATTTCAGCATGCCTCGCAAACAGCAGCACACACCTGTTCGACATTCAGGAGGCTCGAGCGATGATGGAGAGCACTCTGACGTTGTGTCACGGTCACGGTCCGTTAGGCGTAGGCCTAGCGCTTCCACTCCGGCCCCTGTTCTATCCCAGGGGTTTGAGACATTCGACCTGTTATTTCGGAGGGTGAACCCCCACGTACCTGGTCTATATCCAGAGTATGCACAGCACGAGGCTTACCGTGTCTTTGCTGGAGAGGTAAGTAATGACGTGTTTTAAAGTACGTTTATATGTTCTTTTGTATTATTTCTAAGTTGTTTATGTCTTATGTAGGCTCGTCGGCACTCACGGCCCTACGCTATGTACGGTACCCACCGTGCGTGGGGTCTTGCTGGGCAGCACAGGGTAAGGGAGCAGGTTATGATGACTTGTTTCGGCCCACTGGTAGATGCGTTGGAGCGTTGGAATACCAACGTTCATCTTGTAGATGCTTTCCTGGAGAGGTGGCATTCGGAGACGAACACCTTTCACTTTAGCTTCGGTGAGATGACGGTTACGCTAGACGACGTCCACGTCATCACTGGTCTCCCGGTCACAGGTGATGATTTCGTAGTTCAGTCTTTTCCTAGTAATGGACAGCGTGAGGCTTGGTATTCTAGTGCATTAGGCATAGATTTGGATGACCTTAGGTATGAGTTAGGGCGTAACAGGGGGGGTAATGGTAGATCTGTTCGTTTACAGTTTTTACGCGAGAAGTACATGGTACGTAGATATAAAGATGAGAACATGTCTGATAGTGATGTAAAGTGCGTCACTAGGGGTTATCTGCTGCATATGTTGGGTTGTTGTGTTCTAGTGAACAAGACGGGGAATAGTATATCTTTAGATTACCTCCAGTTTGTAGAGCATTATACCTCCTCCGTTAGATATAACTGGGGACAGCATATACTAGCTCAGCTGTACCACCACCTAGGGAAGTCCTCGCTGCACACGACTTCAGGGATTGCGGGTTGTATTGCCTTGTTGGAGGCGTGGATATACGATCACTTCTCCACCTGTTTGCCTACGATTAACACGAACTACGACTGTTCTATGCCGACGATGTGCCGATATGTTCCGACGCCGTTTCGTGCGGATGATGAGACTCAGATTAACATCCGACAGGGACTGATTTCGTTGACGGCGAACCATGTGAGTTACAATGATTTGTTATATTTGTTTCCATAGCTTTAATTTATTATTACTTTCATTTTTGGAAGATTATTAACTAACATTTTCATATGACACAGGTTTGGTTCAGGCCTTACGAGGATCATCGTGCTCATTTCCCTTCTCAGGATGTGGCTTGGATTGACCACACGCTGAAGGCGTTCGATGTAGTTGAGGCGTACTATCCGCTTCGGGTGGCTCGACAGCTAGGGCACGTTCAGGACATACCACCGGCGCTGCGGACTGTTGTACCCGTACATAGGCGAAAGCGTGTGAACACGCGCTTCTTGTGGGATGAGGCCACGTGGATATCATGGAGGTCACACGTTGTTGACCCGAGGATTCGCGGTGACAGGTACATTATAGGCGGTCCTGGCACGACCACGACGTACGATGTATGGATCAGTGACCACCTATGGTACGTTCTTATTGATCCTAGTATTATTGCTCCATCTGCGGCGCATGTTCCAGAGCCCCCTAGTGCGATGACATATCAGGCACGACTGTATCAGCTTTCCGATCGTGTTACTGATGTTGATTCTAGAGCGGAGTCGATGAGTGTGGAGGACTTGCGTCGGGAGATACATGAGTGTCACCTTTTAGGGGTCCAGTACCGCCAGTTCGATTGAGTTTGATACTACATTATTTTTTTGCTTTGCTTTAGTTGTTGCTTTAGTTGACATGGGTGTATGGAATTGATTTTGGTTCTTTATTTGTCGCTTTTGTTCGGATTAGTTGATAGCACCTTATTTTTTCTATTTTAGTTCTACTTAAGTTGTTCCTTTCACTTATATGATGTGCATCTTAAAAACAACAACACTTAAAATGTAACACCTAGATTTCTCCCATAATATAAAATACACAAGGAAATTACACACATAGCCTAAAAGCATTTCGTGATTAAACATACATAAGCAACTAAATTAAAGCAAACTGTAGATAAACTAACCCTCAGTCAGCATTGGACACTTAGTTCTACGGAGTCGGATAGTTCATTCCATACCCATCTGAATCACTACTTCCTTCGGGAGTTGAATTCAAACGAACGCCGGTCGCTATTGCGTCTGCTATTTGTTGCTCTTCCGACTGTGTCGCTAAAGACACCATCTCCGGCGTGATTGTACTTTGCGATCCCATGTCGAATATCTTTCGGAGGTTGGTTTGGACTTCCCAAGGAAGTGACTCGATTTGTAAAGTCACTGTTTTAAGGTAAGCTAACCTTTCGGACACTTCTTCGCGTGTGCGTGGTCGAGGCATCATACATCTCGGGCAGGAAGCCTCCCTACCGTGGTTGAAGAACATTCTGCACAAGACCGCATCGATGAAGCCAGGAACCCCCTCTTCTATTGCACCCCTCACGATGTCAAATGCGTTTAGGAGGCTTGCATCTTCGTCTACGTTCCAGCCCGAATCACACATTGTTATACCTTAAATGTTTAGTTTCTTAGTCTGATGGTAGTATTTATAAAATCGAACTGGGTGGTTCAACTCAAAATTTGTTAGCGGGAAAGGTTGTCTTTGTTCCCGCTCAAATCTGTTTTTAGCGGGAAACCTTCACTCCATTCCCTCCATATGTTTCCATACAATATTATAATATTCTGATGAAACTAATGTCTGTTTAGATTTTTGAATGTACTGTTGTTATCCTGCAACACCTAATATTTAAACTAATGGAGTTTACCCCTAATGAAGTCTATCATCATCCACTTCACCCCTTGCAATTATTTTGTCCTCTAGAAATGCTACCATATCCCTTGTGATGTAGTCTATCAAGGTTAGGTTCCAAACAGAGGCTGCTTCTCGCTTAATAAGCGATGGCAAGAAACACAAATGCTGTATTGGCTTGCAAAAATTGTATCTGCTTTTGATCTGCTCACGAGTACGTATAACGACACCTCTTGTACCGAAACGACCGTAGTTCATATACATCGTACATAGCACACGCTCAAAAAACTGATCGCTTGTATCTTCCCCCAGTATCTCGCGTGCAATCTTCACAGCTCGAAGCATGTGGTAATCTTCGTCCGCCGTAAACTCCATACGTACACGTTAACGAGTTTTAAATTTTCGTTCGTGCGGTAGGTTACAAAAGTGTCGTATTTTGTTAGATTTTATGTCCCATTTTATAGGAGGCGAGTCAATTTTGGTGGGCGTTTAGTATTTGGATGAGGTCTCATTATAGCTCAATCCATACTATTTCGAATGCAATGTTGTTTTTCGCTATAATGAGACCCTTATTTGAAGAACGTGGGTTGTAATAATTAATTTCTATATGTGTGTATTTTTGTATATATTATGTGTCACCACATTAGTCGCCCATCCAGATTACGTTATCCTTACATGTCTGACAACGTTATCCTACTTTTAAGTAGGTTTTAGTCGGTTCATATATCTTATCTTATACTTCAAATCACAGTTAATAATAAAGGTTTTAAAAAAATTCAGTTCAAAATAAATTCAGTTTTGGAGTCGGGAAGGTCACAGAATTAGACCATTTTAGGCTACTTTGATGTAGTTTTTTTTAACTTTTTTGAGTTTTTTTTTTCTCCGCAAAATTCAAATCATTAGGGCCACTTGACTAATGTTTGATGTTGGTTAAAAAAAATTTAAGTTTTGGAGTCGGGAAGGTCACAGAATTAGACCATTTTAGGCTAGTTTGATGTAGTTTTTTTTAACTTTTTTGAGTTTTTTTTTTTTCGCAAAATTCAAATCATTAGAGCCACTTGACTAATGTTTGATGTTGGTTGAAAAAAATTTAAGTTTTGGAGTCGGGAAGGTCACAAGATTAGACCATTTTAGGCTAGTTTGATGTAGTTTTTTTAACTTTTTTGAGTTTTTTTTTCCGCAAAATTCAAATCATTAGAGCCACTTGACTAATGTTTGATGTTGGTTGAAAAAAAATTAAGTTTTGGAGTCGGGAAGGTCACAAAAAGTTGAAAAAACAATTTTTACAGAGGGCATTGCGAACACGGGTGCTTGTAAAACGCCGGATTTGCGAATGCAGGCCCATCAAACTAGGCAAAATTGCGAACACCCACTTCGCGATTTTGCCAAATCGTAGTGGTGGGAGTTCGCAATTTGGCCAAAATCACGCGTTCAAAGTTCGCAAATCCGCCACTGGGCCGAATTTTTAAATTTTTTCACACTTTTTTGGATAAAATTGTAATTTTTTGGGGAACTACCAATTTATTTGTGGTGTGCAACTTGTTTTTACAACAATTATAACTAATGGAATTTTAAAAATAAATAAAACGTGGGAGTATCGATTACAAAACGAAGTGAAAGTTCTAAAAATATTCGTAGACACAACGGAGTTCGGTTAAACACGTAATGCAAAATAAAATTATTAGTCTTCATTCAAATCGAAGATACGTGGTGGCTCTTCGTGTGCGGTCGATGGTTGCGCGGGCTTGATTTGGTTATGTTTGTTCAATCTCTTGTCGAGCGGTATTGCCCAACCGGTCACTTCATGATCCGTACGAAAGGGAAACCAAGTAGGATATATTTCCGGAAGTGGTCCATCCAACGAAACCTACACAAATAAAAGGTAGATAAATATTTGGTCACGACAATAATATATAACATTGAAACACACTTTAGTAAACTTACTTTGACAAAATGGTTACCATGAACGAAACCTATACCAATTTCGAGGTTAGGACATGATCGAGGAGGCACACCACGTAGAGGTAGATAAGTGTACGATTGGTGGAGTGAAATGTGGTATACGACACATTGGTATCTAGTGGCTATCACTAACCCTAAATCGGGTAACGTCATCCAATGCCTGGTACCTGCACCATACAATTCGAACACGTTCAACCTTCTCACAAGGTTATCTACACCTTGTGATCCATCAAACACTCTCTCCCATAGCTCACGTTCGTTTTGCAATTCGCCGATCAAATCTCGTCTAACTTGGTCCCATGAATCGGATTTACCGTATACCGTCAAAGCAACGGCTCGGAATCCGCAATTACCGTCGGGAGAGACGTCTTCGACGCTAGAAATGTAGTCATGCAAATAGCTAGGAAACCAACTCTCGTACCCGCTAAAATCTTTGCCCTTTGATGATTTTTTCGGTCGAGGCACTTTATCTTTCTTCGGTTTAGCCTTGGCTTTCGCTTTTTCTTTCGTCTTGGCTTTTGGCGCTAGAAATGTAGCCGTGCTACCTATCGTGCCGGGAGTGCTAACGCCTAGACTTCCATCGTATTCCCACTCGCTAGGGTCCCGTTGAGTTGATTTGTCCCGACCGGCTTTTTTCTTACCCTTAGTAACAATCGGCTCCTTAGGTTCCAAAACATGACTTCTAGCGGGATCTAGGATTTGCATCATCCTATTTATAATGTGGTCTTGGATGTGTTGCCCGTAACCGCGGATGGTGCTACCTATTAAGGAGATTTTTCTAGTGAGCTCGTCTTCGGTATCAAACTCCTCATTAGGTTTGATCCTTAACGTACTCCAATAGACATCACACTCATCTTTTCTAACCGCCCTTCCTTCTTTATAAATCAAAGCTAATTCGCATGCACATGGTAAATTATGAGTTGTCCTAATAACACACCCACACACTCCGGGTGTGAACCATATTTTCATGGACTTTGCGAGATTTTCTTCTATTAGTTCTATGGCTTGAGATGAAAGCTCACCTTTGACATCCTTGTAGATGGTTTTGTTAGGCCCCCTAGTTGAGTTTCTTGGACGATACCTACTACGCTCGAATGACTCGAAAATGTTAGAGTGTTGAGCGGATAGGTGCGCATGAACATGTTTCCAAAATTGTTCGAACATGCATAGACTACTACCAATTGCCCGCTTGAGGCTAGAGTGAGCACTCTCCGCCCTACAACATGAGATAAAATACATTAGATTGCTAACACTTTATATTTTTAAAAAATCGGTGGAGAAGGAAATATAACTCACCGGTTGCTAGTTTGGTTGCCAAAGTGTTTAAATTTGTTCGTGTGATTGTTGAGGAATTTGTGTCCATATTCGTCAATCCATTGCTTCATAACGTAGTCGAGAGCCAATGGACAAAATGCGAAAGTGTGGTGCATATCGGCAAGGTTTTTGTTATAGTCTTCGAGCGTGGCCGAATAGGCTACCCTTTGGTAATATTCCCCGAACTCATCGGCCATTTCCACATTCGGTAAAACTTTTCTAGCGTAAGAGGTGACGTTCTTACCAATATGCCAAGTGCATAACATATGAGTTGCGTCCGGAAATATATCGTCTATAGCATTCATTAAAGCCAACTCCCTATCGGTGACAATGATGTTAGGAAATGGGCACTTGTTGTTCGTCAACACCATATTTAGAATACTCAACCCCCAAGTGTAGTTCTCTTGTTTCTCGGAACTCAAAAAAACAAAAGCAACACAAAAGGTCTTCTTCGTCGAAGTTTGGCCCACTATTTCAAGTAAAGGCATCTTATATCTTGTAGTCTTGTACGTGCTGTCCATTATAAGAACTTGAGGAAACGTGCGCATAAAATCGATGCTTTTAGGGTGTGCAAAAAACAACTCGAGGATCTCGTCCGTTGCTTCACAACTTCGCTCCCAAACATAGTACTCGTGTTCTTTTAACTTAGTAAACAAGTATTGCATTTGGGTCTTGCCCGCTTTATCAACCAAATCATGTTTTTGCCGCATGTTGTATATCGTGCGCATGCCTGATACATTTTGCGGGTCTTTAATCTTCAACCCGCGATATATCTCTCTCGGTCGAGAACCGACTTCCGTTTGACTACGAACGAACAATTGTTCTTCGACTTTTAGTCTAGCGGCCCGAGAGTGACCGTCCAAGTGCAAAAATGGATCGTGGTTGTGTTTCCCGTTTAGCACAACCACTTTCCAATAACCCGGTAGCTCTGAGACCGGACTCCCTCTTAAGTAGAACGGACACCCGCATTTTTTCGATGAACATTCTCGGCGCTTCTTAACATACCCCGGTTTGGGGTTAGGTTTGTAAACCCCGTGCCTCTCGCACCTAAAATACATCCTAGGAGTTTTCATGCTTTTTGTACCGTCGTCGTTTTTACTCCGGACCAAAATGAATCCTAGCTTTATGCTTTCGGACTCGACCCAATCAACCAAATCGGCTTTGGTGTAATAAGTGTCCGTACTAAACACTTTCGTGTAATCGGCCATCGAACATGGCGGTGGACCGGGTTCCTACAGAGTTCATTCATGCAATTTTATGAGAACATATATATACCTACATGATCATATAAATTCCAAAACAGGGCGTTTTTGCGAATTCCAAATTCGAAAATTCAGCGAAATTGCGAACTACAAACTCGAAATACAGCCTAAATTGCGAACAACCCGTTCGTGGGTTTGGCTGTTTCGCGAACGGGCCGTTCGTGAATCAGGCTTATTTGCGAACAGCCCGTTCGTCTATCTGGGGATTTCGCGAACGGGAAGTTCGCAATTTGGCACGAACTGCGAATCCCCAGTTCGCAGTTCATCACTTTTATAGCGGTACCAGCGCTATATTCGCACTGACTCAAAAAATTTCGGAAAATACCTCGTTTTGGGTTTCTAAATGGTCCGTCAACGGCTCTTCTTCCTCCGATGCGAAATCATCAAGGTTGCAGCTGAATCCTTCACTCCAATCACTCAAATCCATGATTTTTAGAGATTTTAGGTAGTTTTAGAGAGAGAAAGCTCTAGAGAGTGGTTGGAGAAAATTTGGTTTTTGGTTCAAAATTGTGACTTATAAGTGAAGGGCAAAATCGACAATTCACATTGAAGAAAAAAAATTTCTGAAATTGGGGTCTCATTATAGCCAAATGGGGTCCCATTATAGCCTTGCCCAATATATTTAGTTCTATTAGTATTTTAAAAGGTTTCAATTGCATTCCTATCTGGTTGGGTTTTAGGTAGACATGTTAGATTTTATGTAAGACATTTTTTTACACATTTCGACTCTTTTATATAAAAATATTTTTTCTACAAGAAAAAGTTTTTTCAAATTTTTATTAAATAATATTATGTTTATATCAGATTTATTTAATGTAATTAGATTTTGTATTTTAAATTTTAATTAATGTATGTTAGGTTTTTTTGTTTCAAAGATTTTGATTATTTTTTACGTGTAAATGTTTGTTTTTTTTATGACAAATTTGTTCAATTTTTCTGCTTTAATTTCATTTGTACCTTGATTAGTAGTTTAAATGATTTTTTTTAATATTTTAAATGAGTTTAATTTATTTAGTATTTTAAACGAATTTTATTTTATTAATATTTTAAATGAGTTTAATTTTTTGAGTTTTTTTAATGGATTCCACACCAATTTGTTTTTTGGTTTTTGTAATCACTCTAACCTTTTTGGTTTATTTTATCGTACCATTTGGATGAAGTCAGTGAGGAAATTAATTCACTTCTTAAGATGTTTCGCTCTTCCGTAGGCACTACTCATGGTAAAATGGATCTGTCATCCATCTCGACCCTCGTCTGACACACTGAACGAATACTGCAAGGTTGTCTTTTTTATCCTCGATTTCTAAAAGGAAATATTGTCGTCATCCACTATTGGAACTCTGTCTCTCATTGTAAGTCTTTAATGTATATTGCATCATGGAATGTCTGTGGGTTAAACGATCATGTTCGACAAAAAGATGTCACTGATTTTATCATTGGAAACAGTATCACGGTAATGATCCTTATGGAGACTAGGGTTCGTATTTCTAATGTTGACTCCATTATTCGAAATATTGCTATTTTTTCGAGATATGCCATTAACCACTCTTCTCATAGGTTGGGTAGGATATGGGTTATATGGAAGCCTAGTGTTTTTTCCATTTCTCTTCTCTCTTCCTCCTCTTAATTCATTCACTGCAAATCTTGTAGCCTTAATTACCATGCCCCATTCTTCCTCACGGATATCTATGCATTCAATGATGGGCCCGAACGTCGTCCTCTGTGGGCGGATTTGGAGGAAATTTCGGCTTCTTGCTGTAATTATTCGTGGGTTGCTCTTAGGGACTTTAACATTATTTGTAACCCCGATAAACGTACTAGCTCGTTCTCTCATGATGACTTCAATCTCTGTTGTTATCATTGTGAATTGAGTAACATTCGGTCGTATGGTTCTTGTTTCACTTGGATCAATAAAAACCCCATAACCCTATTGCTTCAAGAATTGACCGGCTTGGGATGTTTCCTTTCCCATGTCCATTGCCCACTTTGGACATGCACATTATTCTGATCACGTGATTGTTAAGCTTATTTTGGGTTCCCCTATGCCGCATACTAAAAAGCCTTTCAATTTTTTTAATATGTGGTAAACTCATTCTTCTTATAATGAGTTGGCATCATCCTCTTGGAACCTTCCGGTCTCAGCTCATGGTATAAGATTGGTTTCCCGCAAGCTTTCTGGGCTTCAATTTGCCCTCCGCGAGCTTAATCGTAAGGAATATAATGATATAAGCTCTAGGGTGTCAATTCCCCAAAATCATCTTTTTTGGGCCCAAACTCTTTTAGCAAATGACCCCTTGAATTCATCTCTAGTAGTTGGCAAGATTGATGCCTCTTCCGCCTTTATCTCTCTTAGTTGTGCTAAAGAATCTTTCTACCAGCAAAAAACTAGAGAGACCTGGCTCAAACTTGGAGATCGTAATACTAAATTCTTTCATAATAGTATCAAAAACCGGATTCAAAGAAATAAAATTGTCATAATCTCTAATAGTAACGGGGACCTTTCCACTTCCCCAAATGAGGTGGCGAGTGTCTTAGTAAACTATTTGTCCAACCTTCTTGGCTTTAGGTCTCGCCCAGGTTACCCTGGGCTTGCTCGTACATCGTCGCTTATTTATTTAAAAGTAAATTCTCAAGACCAATCTTCTATGATTCGTCCTGTTACTTGCGCTGCGATTAAAAATGCTATTTTTAGTATTTATAGTGATAAATCCCCAGGGCCTGATGGCTTCAATGCGGGGTTTTTCAAGAATTCTTGGAACCTCATCGGTAAAGATGTTTGTGAATGGATCTTACTGTTATTTAGTACGGGTCGTCTCGAGACTTCTTGGAATGCCACCATCATTTCTTTAATCCTTAAGAAAGATAGCCCTTCGATCACTGAGGACTTCAGGGCAATTGCTTATTGCAATGTGGTTTACAAGATTATTTCCAAAATCATGGCTGACATGATCAAGGAATCTTTCCCTTATCTGATTGACAAATCTCAATGAGCTTTTGTGGCTGGTCGTAATATTACGGACAATATCCTTCTATCCCAAAAACTCCTTATGGGCTACCAGACTAACGGTAAGGGCCCGAGGGTCGCTTTTAAAATCGACCTGATGAAATATTTTGACAACTTTCGTTGGCATCTTATCCTTAACATCTTGGTGGCTATAAACTTCTCTGAGCAGATGATCAGCTGGATTATTCAATGCATCTCCACCCCTTCTTACACTGATAATGTTAACGGTGATCCCCACGGGCATTTCCAAGGCAGAAAAGGGCTTAGACAAGGTGATCCTTTCTCCCTCTTCTTATTTGTCTTGGTCATGCAAGTTCTCTCCAGTATTCTTAAAGAGAAAAGTGAAGACGCGAACTTTAATTTCCACTGGAAGTGTTACAAGCTTATGATTGTCAATCTCTGCTTTGCAGACGACCCGATGATTTTTTGCCGTGGTGATATTAATTCTCTTAACCTCATTAAGGATGGTCTTAATGAATTCTTTGATCTTTCAGGCCTCAAAGTTATCCCTCATAAAAACCACATTTTCCTCTCTGGGGTTAACCCCTCTCTTAGAGTTGACTTGATCAATATCATGGGCTTCAACGTAGGCTCCTGCCCAGTTAAATATCTTGGAGTCCCTCTTCTCTCGGGCCGACTTTCCCATGACAACTGTCGCCCCCTTCTTGATAAAATTACTACCCATATTGCCTCTTGGACTTCAAAACACTCTCTTATGCGGGTAGGCTTCAACTTATTAAGTATGTGCTTTTTGCGGGGCAGGTTTACTGGTCTTCAATATTCATCCTGCCTGTTAGAGTTCTTAAAGAACTCTTCCTCCCTCCTCTTTGCATAATCTACAACGATGTCCACTTCTGGATTGCTAAGAGATGAGTCACCAAGTTCACAATCAAGGATACCTACAATGCCATCCGTACTCCTGTCCCTAATATTGGGTGGGCAGAATTAGTATGACATAAATTTAATATCCCTCGCCACTCTTTCATCATTTGGCTTGCTATCCAAGGGAAGCTTTCCACCCGTGATAAACTTCTGAGGTGGGGATTAAACACACCCTCAAATCGTGTCTTATGCAATTCTGCTTCTGAAACTATTAATCATATCCTTTATGACAGTAGTTATACTCAGAGCATCTGGGATTACGCAAGCTCCAAACTTGGTTTTTCTTTAAGTTACAATAATAATTGGGAATCTTGGATCCTTGAGGCGTCCAACTGGCCTTCATCCAGTTTACGACACATTTGGCGTGCCTGCTTTGGCACCATCGTCTACCATGTCTGGTGTGAGAGGAATGCTAGATTTTTTAGCTCCTCTCCTACCCTTACCTCTGTGATATCTTATCGCATGTTTTCTGATCTACGGTTTAGATTTCATGGTACGAAGGTTACCTGGCCTTCCCAATCTCTTTAATTTCTAACTTAATATTGTTTGTTTTTGGATTGTCGCAGATTTTTGTCAGCACAGGTATGCTTGCTTTGCTGAATTTTGAAGTCGCTTCCTTGTCTCTTTGAACATATCAGGAAAATCCAATCATTTTATCTTCTTACCTAATTTGTATGTGTTTCGCTTGAGGAAACCAATTTTCACTACTGGTCTGTAGTATTTGCTCTCTTTTGTCGCTGCTACTAGTTTCTTTGACCATAGGTTTTAACATTTTGTTTTGTTTTGTTGTACTTGCTTGGTCAAGTTTAGGTCATTATCTTTGATTTCTTCTTTAACGGTTATTAGGCCACTCCTCTAGGTATGCCCCATGTATTTGTAAAAACTATTTTTATTTTTATTTAATGCATTTTTAACCAAAAAAAATTATAAACTAATTTTTAAAAATAGATCTAAAACAATTTTACAGTGTTTAGGAAAAAAAACTAGACTTTCACAAGTTTATTTAATCATATATATATATATATATATATATATATATATATATATATTTTAGAACCAAATTGAACATTATTATTTTTAAATTTTAGTGTTACCAAATTAAATAAATATTTTTTTAACAAATTATATATGTTATTAATAATAAGAAGAATTGTATTTATAAAATAATAATAAAAATACATAAAAAACCAATATATATATATATATATATATATAATTAAAAAAAATCACATTATAATAAAAAAAATTATAATATTTTTGTATAACAACTCTTGGTTCAACTCTTTTACCAATACTACCATTATCTATTTAGCCAAAATTTAATCTGACCATTCTCGTCGTTTTATAAGTTGTTCTAATGACTCTCCTAGCATAAGGTAAAACCTTGATTACTTGCCTTGCTTTCGCGGATGATATTTATATCTTCACTAATGGCTCCCTTTCTAGCCTCTCCACCCTCCAAGCAACCATGCATTAATACCAAAAGTTGTTTGGCCATACTATTAATCAAGTTAAATCCAATATCATTCCTTCTACGAAAATATCTGCAGTCAAACTCTCACCTATTAAAAACAAGAATGGGTTCATCATCAAAATGCTATTTATGTAATACCTTGGCATTACCATTAACAATAGGTCAAAGTCATCAAATTTTGAAGACCTCATCACCAAAATCAGGAAAAAGACCCAGGACTGGAGTCACTATATTCTCTTCTTTAGGGGGAAAACTCACTCTCATTCAATTTTTCCTCTAATACATCCCCCACTATCATATGCAGAGTTACAGACTCCCTAAATTTACATCCAGGAGAATTGAAGTCATAAGTAACAAATATATATGGGGCTATAATGATGTAAATAAAACTACAATCTGGGCTAAATGGGACACAATTTCCGTTCCTTATGGTGAATGTGGTATCAAACTTAGAAATATAAAAGATATGCAAACTATTTTTGATTGGAAAATTTGGTTTAAATTTATATATAACACTACTCTTTCGGGCCACCTTTATGCATAACAAATATTGTAAGAATAACCATCATATGCAGGTCCACATAATTAGTTTTAGCTCCAACACTTGGAAGAAGTTAATGTATATCAGATCTGTTATTGATCCTTACATATTATGGCTCTTAGGCAAAGGAAACATTGACTTCTACTTAGAAAGATGGTCCAAATCTATTCCTCTGATTACCTTGAATCCTGATTGGTGCACTCAACACTATGTTAAAGAATACTATAACAATAACGGTTATGATTATCATAAGCTTGCTACATCTGCTACTACTTCTAATGTATCTATAATCACATATCTTTCTATCAAAGCCAACGAGAATGACTATCCTCAATGGACCATCTCTAGTGATGGTCATTTCCACACAAAAGATACTTGGGAATCTATTAGAAACATAATGCCTAAATCTACTATATTTAAAAGGACCTGGAATCATATCACTCCAAAGAAGTGCTCCTTTCTTCTTTGAAGAATTTGTCACAATTGGATCCCCATAGATTATGTTCTTCAATCTAGAAGTGTTCAGTTAGCTTCAAAATGCCAATACTGAAATAATTCTGAAACTCTTAACGATGTCTTTGTTAGTTGTAAATCTACTTGGTAGGTATGGAGCTATTTTAGTGGGATCTTTAACTTAAGGATGGGATTTCATATGACTATAAAACACATAGTCAGATGTTAGTTTGATTCCTCTCCTATTGACATTCATATTAGAATTGTTATTCAAGTTATTATTACTTGGCCTATCTGGCATTTTAGAAATAAGATAAAACATGGTCATCCAATAGTCACCGCTACTTCTATCATTAATAAAATTAACACTATTATCATTACTTTATACCAACATAATATTTTTAAGAGAAAGAATTGGTCTAAAGATCATGATTTTGCCTATGTTTTAACCTGTTTCAATCACCCAAACCAGCCTAGAAAGATGGTTATTGTCAGTTGACACCTTCCTAGGGACTCATATTTTAAACTCAATATTGACACCTTATGTCTTCTAAATGGTGATGCCTCATGAGAGGCCATTGCTAGAAATTCTAAAGGTGATTTTATTGCGGCCAAAGACCGTTTTTACGAGATACAAACACCCATATAAGCTGAATGTCTTTCGATGCTTGATGGCCTTCTATTATGCAATAAACTTTAAATTTGTAATATTAAAGTGGAAACAGATTCTAAAATCATAAATGCTATAATTGTAAATCATAATTATCCATAGTTTCTTACTGCTACCTTAGACTGTTGCAAGAGCCTTTTAACTACAAACACTACTTTTTCCCACATCTTCAAATAGAAAAACTTGGCAACCGACTGGCTTGCCAAGTAGACTATGAAATGCAAAAAAAAAGCTTGAACTTTACCCTAATCAAATTCATAATCCTCTACTAGCAATCATTCTACTAGATAACATTGAAATAGAAGTTATCAGAAACATTCAATGGGACTCACATTCATCTAACAAACCTGTATTTATCTTTATTTTTAATCATATTCTTCGTTGAAGTTTAAGCCCTTATATTCTCTAACTTTTGGGCGAATCGAAGAATCTTGGAAGCAGAAAATCTTTTTAGACTTCATCCTTTTTTTTTGCTTCTCCTTGCAATCAATTGTCCTTTCTTCACCAAAGATTTCGATTTCTTCTTCTCGAATAACTCTCTTTTTCTCTGGTTGCTTCACCTTAAGTGCCGTCTATTTTTAGGTTTTATTTCATCTTCTCTCTAAGAATTGGGGCTAGAATTTTTGGACCCGCTTATTTTGACTTCTAACCTATTGTTATTAGGTTTTGTTTTTAATAATATTTTTCTATTTGGTTGAAAAAAATTTAAATATTTTTTCATAAGATTTTATGTTATAACTATATGTTTTACCACGCTTACACTATATTTTCTTTACGACCATTTCATATCTAGATAAAATTATTCGACATTGTGTATTATTTCAAATTATGTGAAAGAAAAGTTCAAATGTTGAAAATTTTGAAAGTTATATAGTAGTTTGATCAACTTGATCGTTTTGTTTTGAGATAAACAAAATATTGTTAAAATAAATATTTATACAATTTTTTTCAAAATTTCAAATAACTTTATTTTTTATAAATATAAATTAAGTTGTAAACATCAAAATTTACTTTCTATTTTCAATATAGAATGTCACAAATGCCTTCCAAAATAAGATATTAATTATAAAACACTACAAACAAGAATACTTATATAGTTGAGAAGGCTCAAAATTATCTTGTTAACAATCTCAATTGATTAGGGTTGTAATACCTTTTTTGTGTTTTTAAATATTTAAATTATATTAAGAAAATTATTTTAAAATAACAAATAAAATCGTTGGTGAGAAGATTTGATTATTGAATATTTCAATCCAAATTTGATTGGATTGTGTTTTAATATATTTATTTCATTTCTATATTGTCTAATTATGGTTTTGGATGTTCTCTATATAACAAATCTTATACCCTAGTTTTAAGATAATGTTTTTATTAATACACTTACTGAAAATTTTAGTATTTGTTATTCTCTATGGATAATTTCGCTTATACTTTGCGCTTTAATATTACATTATATTATTTGGTCTCAGAGCTTAAGTTTCCGATACATAGAATCCATGAATCATGTCTCTGAAAAACCAGAGAGGTAAGAATATTTCTTCAACAGTTTAGATCTACAGTTGTGAAGATTTAAGCACGATATTATAGAGTAACGAATAACGTATTGGTATGATGGAGTGTAGTTTTGAAGGGTTTGAGAATAAGATGAAACAGTAACTAGAGACGTTTAACGGGTTCCAAGTTCCATGCTCGAATAATCAGTCAAAGGGTCCCAAATAAGAACACGGTGAAGATATCTTTAAAGCTGCATCTAGACAGGTATTTGAGAAGTCAATCGATGATGAGGATATCTTTGAAGCTATACTTGGGCTGGCATTCGACAAACTAGTCTATGAGGAGTTTGATGATGATACCAAAGTGAGGAATTGGAAGATAAGAGAGATAAAGAGATAGAGAATAAGAATATGAATTTAAAAAAGAGTGAAAACACCAAAAATGATAGAGATAATGAGAGAAATTTATTCATCAACCATAGATTATTGTGATGATGGAGTTCAGATTACAATGACCACATTAACAGGTTTTACAAACTGAGAAATCTAATAAAATAATAGAACTTCTCTACCCTTCTTGAAAACCGAAAAGGAAATCGAGTACGTATTGTTGTTTTAAGGGATAAAACAATCTCATATTGTTGGATTTATCACATAACAACTTATTTGGCACACAGTTTCCAACCGATTTAGTAAACTACAAGTTAAATAAAAAATGGAATACTTTTATGATTTATAAAAATACAAGTTTTAATGTAGGATTAAGCACTAAATTGGCCAATGTGGAGGAGGAAAATGATGGATTTTTGGCAGATGAGATAACTGGCACAACATGAATTAAATAGGTTCTTTGACGAAGGCTTGTCGATGCAACTGTTATGTGAGTATCATGTTGCAAAAGATGAAGCTTCAAAACCTAAATAAGAAAAGGACAAAAAAAGCAAGGAAATGAAAGACAACATTATTTAAAAGCTAAAGCAATAGTTGTCTACTTTAGAATTATTATATGTCATCATGGCACAATTTCTAGAATTTTTAATTATATTTGGTAAAAGTTGCATCACTTTCCACGCTGGTAAGCTTGTCTCTTCCTCTCGCTTCTCGCATAGGAAGAGCGATTACCCCACTGTCTCACATCATTTTAATGAGCATACCGTCGTTTTGCTTCTCATCATAAATCAGCTACCAACAACTTAACCAACACCAACGAGTATAAGGTTAGTCCCGCTCTTTAATGCTTATCAAGTATCATTATTGATGATCTTGCCAGGGATTTAACGCCTGCTATTTTTAACATTCTGGGTAGTAATAAGGTCTTCGTAAAGAAGAATCAATTGGTGTTGTTTTAATAATTTTCAAGAAATATCCAAATATTGTTAGCTTTTATTTCAAACGTCCTGTTGACAATATAAAGAGTACTAATCCTCATATCTTTTCTGTTGTTGTTGGGGTGTTTTATGAACTAAATACTAGAGATCCCAAGCCATACCTTCCTTTAGCGCATTCATTCTACATTATTTTTATCGATTCAAATAACAATTAGATGTTGATTAATATGCTTAATATTTTTGCAACGCTGGTTGTATTATAGTCAAAATTTCCCCGACTTGTGGATTCGATTTATGATTATATGACGAGAACCATAAAAAATATTTATTTATTTAGTGTATTAGAATAGAGGTGAATATTCTAACTGAGTATGAATTTGTTGTCAAGCTCGTTTTCGAGAAAATACGAGTTTTTTTGTTGGCGATGATATGAACCTCAAGCATATTAGGTTGCATGCACTGTAGATTATTGCCCCTAAGAATTCGTGGGAAGTCTTGTAAAATAAAGAGTTTGTGATCAAGTCAGTGAGCGATGAAGATCCAAGTTTCAAATTTGAGCCTTTGTGTCTCTTGATGGTATAACGTATGAGACTAATGTGGTAGAAATTATAATTTTTTTGTTAAGATATACACTTAAATATGATCCATAGTTTTTTAATGTGATTCTTGGTTCTATTTTATCAACATGTATTAGGAAATTTTATGAAATAGTAATTGACTTTGATTGCCATGTCTCTATTCTTAGGGAAATTTCAAGAATCTCACGTCTCTAACGAATGTCCATCAGAACACGAGTCAAGAATATCCGACCTGTGCTTGTTTGTGTTAGACAAGATCAACTGATTGATCCAATATTCTTAGTATTCAGTTCTTCCATATGGTATTATAGTTGTTGTTTGGGTCTTATAAGAATATATTGAGATTATTGGCATGCATTAGAAATCGTGAATGTATTATTGTTGCCTCAAACTTTTCTCTTGCCTCATTCGATAAGAGTTGTATATATTCATGATGTTTTTAAAGTTCTGATATTTTGTCTTTGTTTGTACTTCTTAAAAGTCAAACAAACGCTTCTCCCACTGGTTATAATGATTACATAGTAGGTGTTCCATAATCAGACTATGGAAGAGAATTCTCTTGAAGTTATGATTTGGTGAATTGTAACAAAAATAGAGAATTCAATCAAATGACTTCTATCCATCTACTGAAGATTACAAAAATGTTTGTGTAAATCATGGCAACACATATATGTATGGTCCTTCGGTAAATAACCAATTTACATGTGAAATCATTGTTAACATGTTGAATCGGATTAAAAATAGGTTTCGAACTACTTTTGATTAGCCATAATGTAAAGATATACGAGACAGAAAAAAATGTGTTTGGTTTTATGTATTGGATAAAGAAATAAATGCTCAATGAATGTGTTTTGGAAGAGAGAGAAGTTGATGCATATAAAACCATCAAACTTATACATGATTCATTCTTAGAGGAAATTAGTCATCTTTCAACGAGTGCTCAGGACAGTATTCCTATAACTGATGATTTAATGCTCGCCCGAGAATCTTTAAGGATTGGAAGAAATTTGCGGTAATGTTCAAGTTACCTTTATCGAACCCATATTCTTTTGGAAGCCCTTAGTATGATGCAAAAGTTACAGTAGAAAAAGAACTCCACGTGTCTAACGAGTCCACATCTTGTGGTGCCCTTTGTTGAGACTGATGATGATGATGATGTGAATTTGAGGGTAAATTCTTTAACTATGGGAGAATTATGTAGTCGAGAATTCCCAAAATTATCTTATCATAAATCTCCATTGATTTGGGTTTCAAAATCCCGTTTTGTATTTTTTAAATATCTAAGTTGGATTAAGAAAAATACTTTAAGATAACAAATTAAAAATCATTAGTCGAGAGGATGTAATTGTTGAATATTGCAATCCAGATTTGGTAGGATAGTGTTTTAATATGTTTATTTTATTTCTATATTGTCTGATTATGGATTCAAATGTTCCCTATATAAGGTGTTTTATACCCTAAGCTTAAGCCATTTTTATTAATATACTTTTCTTACTGAAAATTTCAATATTTGTTATTATATATAGAGAGTTTCATTTATCTTTTTATCTTTACTATTATGTTGCATCAAATATTATATTCTAATAGATCCAATATCCAATAAAAAAATATTATCCTGCCCATTTTAATTTTTTCACCATTTTCTATGTCAAATCAATTTATTCTCCATGCTCACCTAGAACCTTTTATGTTATTCAACCCATTTTGTCAATTTTCTTTATCGATTCAAGTTACTCTATACGACTATTCCATCTCTTCAAACAATTGATTAGCGAGTGTCTCTCCTCGCCAATTCAACGAAACCTTCACAAATACCTTTGTCCAGAGATAACCATTTCTTTGTCGTTATAAATCTATATATTTATAGATGTGCATGTTATGGTTTTTATTATAATCTGGAAACCTAAGATGATGAGGGTTTGCACTCGGTTATTATCCTAATCGATGTATTGATATTTTCATACACACACGCGTGCACACGCACACGCACACGCGCGCACACACACACACAAAGAGATAACCATTTCTTTGTCGGTGTAATTCTATATATATATATATATATATATATATAAGGTTATAATTTTTATTTTCCACAATTTCTTTTGTTATGTTAATGTTTTGTGAGTGGAGTATATGTTGAAACATCAACGATATGTAGGTTTTTTTAGATTTTATGTGTTTTTTATTATTTAAGGTTCATCTGTTGATATTGGGATTATTGTTCTTTTTAAGTAAGGATTTAATGAATTAGAAGACCTTGAATATTATGTAATAAAGTTGATCACTTATTTTTTTAATAAACTTAAGTGGTCTTATTTCCACCTTTCATTCAATATCTCTATAAACATCTATAACAATTCTAGTTTAATCACTAATTCAATATACTCTTGGATTACAATAATAGATGAAATCTTATTTTCTATTATGCAGGTTGTTAGACTGCTAATAAACATATCATAATTTACCATACGGTGTTTGTGGCTATTACAAATGTACTAGACATGACTGAGGATATGATCTAAATACATCGAACGATAATCTCCACATTATCACATATGAAATTTCTCATTTGAGTATACTCTCCGCTCTCTACATGTGCATTTTTGAATCAGTGTTGTGAGTTCTTAATATATGTATGTAGTTTTATGAGTTAATTGTCAATAAAATAGCCAAAAAGTGGGTTCTTGATGTCTAGATGATAAAATGCTTCATAAATAAAAGACAAGTTGTATTCATGAGATTTATAAAATTTAGTCAAAATAGCATTACGAAGACAACTCATATGCATCGGAAAATGTTGAGTCTAATTGCTTGGATAAACTTGATCATTTGTGTATTTCAATTGCTTAATGCTTAGAAAAAATAAAACTCCAATATAACTGGACTCGATGAAATAATGCTATGTTTGTAATAATACCGTTCAAGTTTTAAATTTTGTGTATATAAAATTTATTGCAGATAATTATCAATTTTTCTGATCATTGGAAACTTTTTATATTTCTTCATATTCTTTTTGTTTATAACAGAGAGTTTTGAAGCTTGTGATATCAATGAAAAAAATATATATTTTTATATATATTTCTACAAATTGGGTTACATTTGAGAGTTTCTGACCTCTTAATGAGAGTGGATATTATATTTCTCCTCAAGTTTTTCATTGAGCTATATCCGATAATAGTTGGTTTATTCAATATATTATTGCTTGAAGACTTTTTTTTCTTAATATTTGTATAATTATAAAAATAGTGATGGAATAAATAAGGATATAAAAATTATAATATATGTATATATTATGTTTTTTTTCTAAAGTTTGAATAGAAAAGCAATAGATACAATAGTACATATATAAACTTACTAATTTGACTGTAATAAATGTTGGCCAGTTAATAGTAGAATAAATGTAATTTTGGTGTGAGATAAATTTCAAAAGTTAATTTATCTTAAAATAAACTGGTTGCACTAGTCTTTTACCAACTACAAGTACACTAGAAAACAAGTTGGTTACTGCGCAATCTAAGTTTGGTTCTGCTTGTGGTTTGACTAAGTTTCTTAAACCCATTTTTAGTATGAACTTGAATAATAAGATTATTATTAGCCTTATTATTATTCATCATATTATTATTCATCATCTTAGTATTAATCATGTTACTACGTACAAAAAAAAAAGATGTTTTTTACTACGTTATTTTATGAATTCTCTGTGTCATCCTTCTTTAGCCACTTAATTGTATTGTATAAAGTAGTTGTTGATCACTTTAAAGAAACATGCAAAGAATAAACGACAAATTAATTCAATATATTCGATGCACACGAAGAATATTTGACCAATCTCGACATATGTGAATATATCTCTCATTTTGAGTATTTATTTCATACCAAGATAAAAATATGATTTGTTATAATACATTTACTCTATATAGTACTTCTTCATGACCTATGAGATTTTTTTGTCTAAACAAAATCATACGCTATCTCATTTAGTCTAGTTTCGAGTGCCACATTCATTATTTTGTATTATTGAAACTATCTATTGATGAGTCCGAATCCAGGATATCTCCCCGGAAGGGCATGACAGTGTAAATTCTCTCCGAATTCCGGACAGACACAAAGAACATAAAACGGACAGATCACTTCGAAACAATGTGAGCCTAAGGCTGTTCGAACTATGACAAAAGTACTAAAAAACCTAAACACTTCCTGACTAAGCTACCTGCCCTCCTGCTTAGAACTCATGGGTCTTTAAACATGACCCGGGTCCATTAAACTTGACCCGAAAGCCCATAAGGGCCCAAACATCACACTATAAATACTCAACCACCAGCATTAACTTCGAATAATGAAAATTAACTGCTGCCAAGCTGCTTAATTCTCTCTCCACCTTGAAACACCCTTACACCACCTTGAAACACCCTTACACCACCTTGAAACACCCTTACACCACCCTGAAACTCCACTTAAAATTACTAGCCTACCCTCAGGCTATTTTTATCCTCACCAAATTGGTGACCACAGTGGGAGGAGAGAGGTGCCTGAATCAAGCATTCAAAACCTGCCAAGAAATTCTGTCCGAATGAATCCGGATAATCCAGAGCTTCCACCAGCTTTGCTCGAAGTGGTGGAGGAGAACGATGAGTATACTGTCCAAGAGCGCGACAGGTTAAAGCTTGAAATAGAAGCTCTGAGGGCTGAAAAGGCCAAAATGGGCATGAAAGAAAAATCCAAGGCATCGGTTGTTCATCACACCGACAACCCTAGGGAGCCCGAGGCTTCGAAAACTCATGTGAGCACCAAAAAGACACATGCTAGTTCTAAAAAGTCTCACCGGTCCAAACCTGTGGAGAGCTCTGACTCAAGCTCAGAATCTTCAGGTAGCTCTTCGGACAGTGAGGGGAATGAAAAATCCTTGTCCTCCAGCAGTGATGAGGGTCGAACCAGGAAAAACTAAAAGCAAGTTAAGAAATATTCAAGAAAAAGAGATCACCATGGAAGAATGAAAAGGCATATTGGCAAGGGGTCATCTCACAACCGGAGGCATGTAGACCGGATGCTGATGGATCCTTTTGCCTTCCATGATGAGCCAGGTATCTTTGCAACTCCTAATGAGGACACTGTGTTCAGTCGTGGAAGGAATTGGAGGCAGTCTCCACTGTCTTCTAAAATTCTGTCCGGGAACCTCCCTAAGAGGTTTGACAGTACCAAGATGGAGAAATACGATGGCAGTACTAATCCGGACAATCATCTGGAGCAATTCAAGAATTTCATGATGAACTTTGATGATGATGATAAACTACTCTGTAGGGCATTCTCCCAATCCTTCACGGGGAGTGCTCTGAAATGGCATAACAGCCTGCCTCAGGGTTGTATTAAAGACTTTGATACTTTTTGGGTGGCCTTTCGAAGGCAGTTTGTGGGGAGTAAGGAGCTGAAGGGTAATGGAGACACCATAATCCATTGTGCCCAGGAGCCAAATGAGTCATTAAAGGAGTACATAATTCGTTTTGTGAACACAAAAAATGGGTTGGCTGATTGCTTTGAACATGTGGCAATAGCATCCCTAAGACAAGGTTTGAACCCAGGCAACCTGGCTGACTCAGTGACCAGAAAGAAATCCATGACCTGGGGAGGATTGCTAAATCAAGTTGGCAAGCAAATAAACATTGATGAAACAAAGAAGACCAGGGTGCACAGACAGGTGAGATCCACCCCGGTGGCACCAACACCAAATCAAAACCAGTCCGGAAATAAAGCCAGAGAAACCAGACAGGGGCATGGTAGGGCAAAAGCTGAGTCCCAGCCAGCAGCTCCTGCTCAAAGTCAGCAATCAAGAAACAAAAGGGGGCCATGGGTCCAACCGGAGTGGTTTGCAGAACTCAAAGAAAGTGTGGCAACCATTTTCGATAAAACAAAAGATGAGGTACACTACCGGAGACCAGTAACCTTGCAGTCTCCCCGAGAGCATTGCAACAACTCCTTTTGCCAATACCACAATGATATTGGCCATACCACTGATGATTGCATATCATTGAAACAAGAGGTACAAAACTTGATTGAAAGGGTAAAGTTGGGTGCATACGTTAAAAGAAGAGGGGGCAACAAGCCTGACAACACTCACCGGGTTGGTCCAAGTAATGCTGCCCCGGAGGGGGCCATGGTAATAGTTGAAAGGTTTGATGTGGAATCTGAATACTTGGATCCTGACCCAACACGAAATAAGGTGGGTGCCATAGAGGAGTGCTCTAAGACAGTCTTCGGGCTCATTAAATTCTTCGAGTCACTGACAATTTTCGGAGGGGACACAATGACTGCTCCTACTGCTTCTTCAAGAAAGAGGCATGTTCATAATTTAGCCTCCCATCTAGAGGGAGGCATGACATCCTATCAATCACCAAACTCATTCCCATTCATAGTCTTCGATGAGGATGATTTGAGAGACATTGCTGGCCCTCATGAGGATGCTGTTGTCATAGGAGCATCAATAGGGGGCAATGAAATAAGGCGAATTCTGGTGGATACTGGACGCTCTGCCAATATCTTTTTTCTAAACACTTACAAGAAAATGAAAAATCCAGCTGTGATTCAAAAGTCGGACAAATCAATCGTGGGCTTCACGGGCAGCTCAGCCGATGTGATCGGGGAGTTTGAAGAAGAAGTGTTATTGGGCAGGTGCCCTTTCAAGAAAATGGTTAGAATACTCTTCATCGTGGTGGATTGTCCCACTTGCTATAATGCTATTTTAGGGAGATCTTGGCTCTCTAGGATGCATGCAGTGGCTTCAACAGTCCATCAGTGTTTAAAGTATGCTGTTCAAGGACAGGTTGGGGTTGTCCGGAGCAGCCAAAAGATTGCAAGAGAATTCTATGCCACTGCCTTGGCTCCACGAACGCTGGGGGCAGTCCGTATAAATAATCAATAGCAGTTTGAGGGCCTTTCTGGGGGTGAGGGTGAAATTGATGACCCCAGAGAGACACCTGGAGTGCTGATTCCGGTTGAAGAGGTTGAAACGCATTGCTTGGAAGAAGGAAAAAGTGTCAAGATAGGGTCCAAAATGCCACCAATGTTAAAAAAAGAAATGTTGAAATTCTTGAAAGACCATCAGCACGTTTTTGCTTGGTGCAATGCTGATGTTACTGGAGTTCCATCAGAGGTGATTTCCCATCACCTATCTGTCCGGAGAGATGTGGCACCAGTGGTACAAAAGAGGAGAGCTTTCTCAAAAGAAAAGGCCGATGTCATAGTGCAAGAGGTTGACAGACTCACAAAGATGGGGCATATTAAAGAATCTCAATACCCTTTGTGGACTGCCAATCCTGTCTTGGTGAAAAAGAAGAACGGAAAATGGCGTATGTGCATTGACTTCACAGACCTCAATAGAGCTTGCCCAAAAGATTTGTATCTGGTCCCCCGGATAGATCAGTTAGTAGACTCTACTTCTGGGAACAAGCTGCTCTCCTTCATGGATGCCTTCTCCGGGTACAATCAGATCCAAGTAGATCCAAAAGATCAAGAGCACACCACGTTTGTCACTGATAGGGGTCTACATTGCTACAAGGTGATGCCTTTTGGCTTGAAAAATGCTGGGGCTACTTATCAAAGGTTAGTTAACAAGGCATTTGCTAATCAAATTGGAAGAAATATGGAGGTGTATATTGACGATATGATGGTAAAAAGTGTGGATGAGCAGTTGCACTTGTCCGACCTCCAAGAAACTTTTGCCAACTTAGCAAAGGTGAATTTAAAATTAAACCCTGAAAAGTGTGTGTTCGGAGTGCAGTCCGGGAAATGCTTAGGGTATATCATAAGTGAGCATGAAATACAGCCCGACCCGGACCAACTCAATGCCTTGTTCCAGATGGAGCCTCCTCGAAACATTAAAGAAGTACAGCGATTAACGGGGAGATTGGCTGCCTTGAACAGATTCATCTCCAGGTCTTCGGACAGGTGTGCTCCATTCTTTCAAACCTTGAAGGGTGCAAAGGGGTTTGAATGGACACCACAGTGTGATGAAGCATTCAATGAAATCAAGAAACATCTTTCCTCTCCCAAAACTTTGTTCAAACCAGTTGATGGGGAGACTCTCTTTGTGTATCTGGCTGTTTCAAGTTGTGCCATCAGTGCACTGTTAGTAAGAGAGGTCGATGGGCATCCTCACCCAGTGTACTACATCAGCAAAAGCTTGATTGATGCTGAGAGGCGTTACTTGAAACTCGAAAAACTGGCATTGGTATTGGTGATAGCTGCAAGAAAAATGAGGCCCTATTTCCAGGCTCATCCTATCATCGTCCGGACATCTTTCCCTTTAAAGAATGTCCTTCAAAAAGCAGACATTTCAAGCAGAATGGCAAAGTGGTCAGTAGAGTTGGGGGACTTCGACAGAGACTTTGCTCCCCGGACAGCAGTAAAAGCCCAAGCCGTGGCTGATTTTCTGGTTGAGTTCCACTCTGATAGGGATTCAGGACAACCTACTGATTCAAAAGACAAGAAAGTGTGGATTGTCCGAACAGACGGAGGATCTAGTACCATGGGATCTGGAGCAGGAATATGTCTCACTTCCCCATACGGGGACAACATGTACCAAGCTATTTGTTTTGCGTTCAGGGCGTCTAATAATGAGTCCGAGTACGAAGCAGCCATAGCTGGGTTAAAGTTGGCTTATATATGTGGAGCTAAAAGGGTCAAGCTCCTAAGTGACTCCCAGCTGCTTGTCCACCATGCCTTGGGCCTATCAGAGGCTAGAAAGGAGCAATTGGTCAAGTATTTACTCCTCCTCAAAAATGAAGCGTTAAAATTTAAAGCTGTTGTCTATGAGCACATCCCCCGGGCAGAAAATGAGCTAGCAGACTCACTAGCAACGATAGCATATACGGAGTCCTACCCATGGATCCATGTGCTTGAAAGCCCTTCTATTCAACTCAATAAAGGTGAAAAAGAGGAAGTCTTTGAAATACAAGTGAATCGGCCTCAAGACTGGAGGTCTCCTCTTATACAATATCTGTCCGATGGTATCGTGCCCTTACATAAATCACAAGCCAGAACATTGAAGCACAAAACTCGTGGTTTCATTATGTTAAGAGAAGTGTTGTACAAAAAATCCTATAGCAAACCTCTCCTACGTTGTTTAGGGGATCATGAGTCACAAATGGTTCTCTCTGAATTGCATGATGGTGAGGGATCAACCCATTGTGGATTTAGAGCTTTAACAAGAAGAGTGCTACTCTCCGGATACTATTGGCCATCGATCATGAAAGATGCTAAGGAGCTGGTGAGAAGGTGTGACCCATGCCAGAGGTACAGCAATGAAATTCATGTACCAGCCATTCCTTTGGAATCAGTTTCTGAGCCCATCCCTTTTGCTCGGTGGGGATTGGACTTAGTTGGGCCTCTCCCTGTGGCATCCGGAGGGCGTAAAACTATAATTGTGTCCATTGACTACTTCTTAAAGTGGGTAGAAGCAGCTCCCTTGGCAGGGACAACCTCGAAAGCTGTCATAAAATTCATTCTGTCCAACATATGTTGCAGATTTGTTGTCCCCCAGAAAATAACAACAGACAATGGGCCACAGTTTGACAATAGAGAGATGGAAAGCTTCTGTGCCTCAAGAGGTATTCAGCACTTCTTTTCTTCACCATTTCACCCACAAGCCAATGGGCAAGTTGAAGTGGCTAATAGAACAATACTGTCCGGTTTAAAGAAAAATTTGGAAGGGGCTGGTGGGAAGTGGCCTAGTTATCTACAAGAAGTCTTGTGGGCCTACCGGACAACACCTGGGGCTGCAACACAAGAATCCCCCTTTGCCTTGGTCTATGGAATGGATGCAGTAGCCCCCATAGAGAAGACACTCCCTTCCTTTCGTGTTCATAACTTCTCCGGACATGCTAATGAGATGGCAATTAGAAATCAACTTGATTTGATCGAAGAAAGACGGGTTAAAGCTCATCTTAGAGTTGCACACTATCAGGGCTTGATGAGAAGCAGGTTTGCTTCTAAAGTTAAAAGGAGAGATTTTCAACCAGGAGATAAAGTATTAAGGAAAGTTTTCTTGCATACTAAGGAAAAACTCTTCGGAAAGCTGGCCCCAACCTGGGAGGGTCCGTATACTGTGGTTGAAAGAATCAAGCCTGGGACTTACTGGTTGGAAGACAAAGATGGCATGGTTTTAACTCACCCTTGGAATATTGAACACCTTCGAATGTACTTGGAATAACACCTGTGTAAATATTTACTTGTTTAAACATCCATGTAAATATTTGGGGGCATACATTCCCCTCTTCGGTGGCACGGAGAGTTTTCAATAAAATTTGGCGCCTTCTTCAAAATTCTCTAAGTATTTTCAAAATTTTATCTCTTATCATACTACCCGGACTAAAAGATCTAAGGGCTATTTAAATTCTAGCCGGAGAGTCTTAATAGTCTCACAATACAATAAAACTACTTAAACTCCAACTATTTAAACAAATAATGAAAGAAGAGGATGGTTGAGCAAAATAAAAACATTCATTCAACAACTTAAAATTGCCTTGGCCTTCCAAGGACTTTTTAAACACGTTTGGGCACAGTACAAAAAATCTGTCCGAATAATACGGACACCACCACAAAAAGAGTGCCTTGGCCTTCCAAGGACTTTAGTTTGAATGAAAGATAAACAAAATAAAATTTTAAATTAAGGTTGAGCCTTTGAAGATGGCTCGCCCTCGTCTGTTTTCTTGCCCTTGATATTGCTCTTCTCTTCGACTATCTTTTTTCCCTTGGGATCAATCTCTTCTTCACCTGGGCTCTCTACGGTTTCCTCTTCATTATCAGATGAGGACTCGCTGGAATAACCCTCGTCAACCATAGTATAATATGGGAGGTCATCATCATCCACATAGCGCCATAAGTCCCCCAGTCTCCTCTTCGGGAATTTCTCGTGAAACAGGAGAACCATATCAGACTTCACCCTTTGGATCATTAGCTCTTCGCTTTGTATCATCTCCCTGGCATAGGCATTAATCTTGGCTTTGATCATGGCCTCTTGGTCCCTTATCAAAGCAGACTTCTCTTCAGCAGCCTGAGTCACTGCATTTTCCAAAGCAATCTTGTCAGTAGTCAGGTTGGTGATGAGCTTTTCCTTTGCAGTGGTCTCTCCCCTCGAAGCAGTAAGGTCTTTCTCCATACCGGACAGTTTAGCCCGGAGATCTTTTATGGTCTCTTCCAAAGAAGCAAATTTTGTGTTGTTTTCATCTTGGTTCTTCTTTAGCTGATCATTTGCCTCCTTAAGCAAATCAACCTTAGTAGCAGCAGTTCGGAGGTCATCGGACAGCTTCTCCTTCTCAGACTTGAGGTCTTTGATGGTGTCTGCCTGACTTCGGACTTGCCTTTCCAAAGTGAGCACTGGCTGCACATTGCTAAGTAGAGAATGGGCTATAACATCCTTCTCGCTAGAAACCATGAAAGTCTTACCGTTAAAATTGACCGTGTTGGAGCTGCTTGGAGGGATATAGGGCCCTGCGAACTCGTCTCTGGGCAGGCCAAGAAAATATTCACCAAGTCCACCCAGACCGATGATGTCCACTTCATCCAAGTTAAGCTCTCCCCCTTAACTTCATCTGTATGGAATTCCCTTGGAATCTCTTCTTGAAAGTCCCTTGGGATCTCTTCGGCCAATGTTAGGTCGGTAGGGAAAGAGGGCTCCGGGTCCCGGAGAGCAATCTCATCTCCTTGGGAAGTCTTTTTCTTTTTGGCTTCCCTGTCAGCACCTTCACTTGCTTGCTTGCGAGTCCTCTTCGAAGCTCTTGAAGGTTTTGGGAGGTTCACTTCCTGCTTTTCGCTCTCCTGCTCCACCACTTGTAAAAGGGCTGCATCAATTTGAACCTGGGCCAGTCCCTCTGGGTCTGTTGGGGCCTCCTTCTCAGTGTCACCTTCCGCCTTCCTGCCTTTCTTCTTCTTGCCTTTCATTTTGCTTGGGGCTTTGGCCCGGGCAGGCAGATAGAGGGTCCCATCCAGCTCGTGGGACCTTCTCAGCACGACGTCTTCATCAGGTTGGGTGGTGAACTCCTCCCAAGTTAGGTCTCTTTGACCTGTGGTATTCCACAGGTGAGACCTTGCTAGGTTTCCAGGAGTGAAGGCCTTATGAAACCGATTCTCCCAGTTCTCTACGGCCCAAGCGTTGATTTTACCACAGGTGATCTGTCCGGCCTTCAGGTAGTCCCCAAACTCCTTTGGCAGCTCTGTTAAAACAAAAGAGAAATTGGTTAGTACAAAGAAGAAAAGAGAGATTCGAACAGAAACTTAAAGTAAAAACTTACGGTCACTCCTCCATCTACTCCTGAGGAGGCTTGGATTCTCTCCGGCCTTGATTTTCCTGCCGTTTTCCCATGAGCCACTGACAAACAAGAATTGGCTCCTCCATTTGCTCTCCGACTCCAGGAGATCATCAACAGCTTTGAAATTGTTCCCCATGTTGAAATGGTAGAAGGGGAACTGATGATGCTTGCACAGGTTAGCCACTGCCGCGAACTCTTCCATAGGAAGAGGGATCCCTGATAACCTAGATGCCATTATACATGACATTAAGGTGAACCAACCATTGGGGCTTAGCTGTGTTGGGCAGAGCTTGACCAAGTGAAAGTAGCGCACTATTTCCGGGTCCAGTGGGAACCTGAGTCCCCAGTTGAATAGCTCCGTAAAGAAGACTATTTCATTCCTTTTACAATCCATCGGGGTCTCCGGATCGATGGGAATCCTTATCTTTACGTTCTCAGGGATCCCCCACTTTGTGCGCATTCTACCCAGATCAGAGGTATGGATGAATGCATACTTGGTCTTTTGCAAGGCCAAGAGGTACTTGAGCTCAACTTTATGAAAGCATGGCCCCACTCTCCCTTCAAGGCTCTCCGGCAGGTCCGGATGCCTCAGATATAAGTTTTCTTTGCCCTTCTTGGCAACAACTATAGCAGTATCAGCCTGTCCGGAGGACTCGGACTCAAATCAGACCTCCTCAGTGGAGTCCTCCATTCTCTCCTCCATAATTGTTGGGGGAGCTTCTGTAGAAGTAGTCCGGGGAGGATTGAAGCTTGGTATAGCAGGCCCTCCGGACTGTTGACCGCTCGTATTAACTTGACTTCTCACCTCAAGTTGAGTTTCTGAGGCAGAAGATTCTTTGGGGGGTAGTGGGCTGTTGGCCTCCAGACCAGACGGCCTCTCCCGGGGAGCTCTAATGGGTGCCTCAGACCCAAATTCATTATTTTTTACCCCCGATTTCGAGGGGGTGTTTTTAGAGGTTAGCCCTTTGACTAACCGGCTTGGCCTTTTGATGACTAACTTCTCCGGGGAATGGTCAGAGTCAGACCCCATGGCAATAAAGGATGATTTTTTCCTAACACTGGTAACAGTAACTCCCGGTTTAACAGCAGGGATTGGCTCCTGAACTGAGGAGCCAGAAATTATGGGAGAAAGGGTGGATTGAAAAAGCTTTTTAGGCTTGGTACCTTTGGAAGAGGATGAACCTCTATCAGATTCTGCGACAGAAGAGGCTGGATTCTCAACAGGCGACGATGGTAGCCCTGCTGCAAGTCGTTTTTCCTTCTCGACCCTTTGTGCTTTCTCCAACTCCGAGATATTGAGCCAACCGCCTTTAATCAAAGCTGTTCTTGCTGTAAACATAAAACAGCCAAAGAAATTTTCGTTCTAGAGAGATAAAGCTCTGGGTGAAAATGCAGAGTGAAATTTAAAAGAGATAGTGAGACAGTGAAAAATGAATGAGAATTTATAGTAAATGTGAAAAAAGGAGTTGATTCCTAGGAGAATCCGAAAAGTTGGGCAATGATTAAAAGACGGCGCTGATGTCATTATTAGCAATTAAAGAGGTAACTTGTTAAAGAAGGTGGTGCGAAATTCAAGGTGAAAAAACGGCTGGAGTGACCAATCAGGGAATGACACGTGTCCCATTAACTCTGGCAAAAACCGTTTGGAATTCGTATCGTTTGACCTGTCCGGGTACACCCATAACTCTCTCCGAATTAAGAACCACTTCCTGTAAATCGGACAATTTTTTAGTTCTTTGACAAGGACACTTGCTCAAACACCTAAAAAAGGGGCTCCTGATGAGTTCGAATCCAGGATATCTCCCCGGAAGGGCATGACAGTGTAAATTCTCTCCGAATTCCGGACAGACACAAAGAACATAAAACGGACAGATCACTTCGAAACAATGTGAGCCTAAGGCTGTTCGAACTATGACAAAAGTACTAAAAAACCTAAACACTTCCTGACTAAGCTACCTGTCCTCCTGCTTAAAACTCATGGGTCTTTAAACATGACCTGGGTCCATTAAACTTGACCCGAAAGCCCATAAGGGCCCAAACATCACACTATAAATACTCAACCACCAGCATTAACTTCGAATAATGAAAATTAACTGCTGCCAAGCTGCTTAATTCTCTCTCCACCTTGAAACACCCTTACACCACCTTGAAACACCCTTACACCACCTTGAAACACCCTTACACCACCCTGAAACTCCACTTAAAATTACTAGCCTACCCTCAGGCTATTTTTATCCTCACCATCTATAGTCTTCTGCCATATACAATTAGGTCTTTATGGTTATAAAAAACTAGCTATACTTAACATATCAGGATATGTATCTCTACTGTATATTTAATATATGGTTGTATTACTATGATGTAACCTAAATGTTATCTGTCGATCTCTATTTAATGTCATAAAACATATAATATTGATCATCTAATTATAACAAAATTTAAGAAGAAATAATAACACTAAAAAAATATATCCCAAATATGTTATCGACATATTGTAGTTGTTTGGAACTCACGGGATAAGAAAGCCAAATTGTCACTAGATTTTTAGGTGACATAGACTACAAACATATGTTTTGTATGGATGGATCTATAATTTTAAAAAATAATAACATTGAAGCCTAACAAAGAATTAACTCGCCATTTGGATCTCTTTTTCGTTCAATCAATGAAGTTTTTTTATAATTTTTTATATGAGTGTCGTTTACTATTTGATGTATTATATATATATATATATATATATATATCCTAAAAAATATTGAATTTTATTGAGTTGAGTGATGTATTTCATATTGATTATGTTTGTATATGTTTATTATTCTTAGAAATAACAGTAGTAAAATTACATATAACATTATTATTATTATTATTATTATTATTATTATTATTATTATTGCTACTTCTTCTAATATGAGTAACATGATTAATTTTATATTTTTGAAAGAATAACATGATAAATGAACTATACTTATAATATTATTTTAGTTAAAATAAAATTATAAACCTCGTATAACAATCAAGTTGATAATATTTGATTATTGTTATTTTTATTTCTGTTAATACGAAACAAAAATAAAAAACATATATATGTTATTAGAAGTTATATTAAGAATAACGATAGTATATCATAAATAACACTATTAGTATATCTTGTATGGGTGATTTAATATGAAAAACAATAGTAACACTGATATTTCTAATATCAGTAAAAAACCAGACAACCAAAAAACATCAAAAAGTTTTTCATAAATAGAGTTTAAATAAAAAAAAACTCATAAACGTGAGCAAAATGTAATGCAAATTTGAAATAAGCTTGACAATTAAGCTGAAAGTGCACAAAAGCCTATAACAAAAAAACTCGAAAATAAATTTGAATCAATCTTAAAGTTTCAACTCAAACTCAAAATAATTTAATCGAATGAAACCAAAAGAAAATATTCAAGTACTCTTATGTAATTCATATAAAAAATTCCGATATTAACCACAACCAAACAAAAAACTAGATTATTACATTTATATCTTACGATAAAGAAACAAACTGTATGAACCAATGATGTAGTGAGAATTTATGCTATTGGAGGCACACATTTTTAAATCATTTTGTATCAATAAGGTTTCCGTCTGAGAGAATGTACCTTATGAAGTTGTTTCATAGGGGAAGGTGAACAGTTTTTTTCTTCTTTGGTTGGTTTTGTCAAGTATAAGAGAAAGTGTAAACAACCAATTACAAAACATGTTTAAATTCTTGAAGGGTTGAAATTAGAGAAAATGTTTTAGAAAAAATATTTCACATAATACCTTAGTAAAAATCTATGCACGTGTCTCTTGGCAAAATGTAAGATGACCAAAAGAATTCGATAGCCCAGTTTATCTGAACTTTTTAAGTGTTAAAATAAACAAACGCGATATCTGATTGAGTTCTATAAATTGAATATTATTTTTTAATGTGTTAAGTTACATTCTAATAAGAAATTAGAATAAATGCTTTAAAAAAATGTAGAGGTTCTTATAAATTTTATTCTAAAAAAATTTATGCCATTCTAATATGTTTAGTTAATATAAAAAATAATGAATTTGTAAAAAATAATATTATAACGATGCCCAATTTACCTAAATCACTATCAAAGGCAGATTAAAAATGGTTTCAAAGATAATAATTTTAAACATATAAAAATTGGATATACAATTACACTTTAGGTTTCAACATATAAATGTTAATCCTTTGATACAACAGACGAAGATATGCTTTTAAATGCGTGAATTTGTTCTTCTAGACAACATAAATATATCTTCGTAAACATAAAAACACTATACAATGAAAGAGATCATGAGTACTATAAGAAAATAATAGTTTAAATGTATATATATATATATATATATGGTGTATATCATAACATACGTATTAAAGAATGCTAAACAAATCCGGGTACAATTTTCTAGTTTAAAAAATCAATTTCTTCATGAAAGAGTTTTTACTTTTTAGGCCGAGATGCAAATGGATCCGACACAATTTTTAGAATGATGTCCATTTTTGTTCTCTCCAATATTTGCTTCTATCAAAGTGTTACAAATAAAAGTTGTCTACGAATTCATCCTTAGCCAGTCCCATTAAAATTGAAATTTGGTAATGATTCAAACACTACACTAAACAAGCAAAAGATTAAGAGTGAAGGTATTTTCTCCATAGGATTATTTATTTTCTTCATTATTCAAACTTTCTAAAATACTAGTGACTTGCTTTTACAAAATTACCCTTATTTTATTTTCAAATTTAACATTAGATGACATTGATCAAATCGATAGTTTTGGAGTAAAAAACACATCATTAACCTAACTTTAATCCAACATATATTAACTTTAATCCAACATATATGATTCTACCTCTAAAATTAACCATAAAACAAAAAAACTTCAATTTTATTGATGATTAATCATGGAAAATGAAAAAACTCAAATCAAACCGGAGAACAACACTCAATCAACGAACAAGGTAATTTAATCTTGCTTTTATGTTTTCCAATTCCGTAACTTGAAAATACCACTTCGAAACTTCTTTTTTTGAGCTAATCCCGATTTCTGCAGTTCTGAGCAAGATGCAACTGATTCCGAGAGGGTATCTCGGAATTAGGTGCTTCAAAATATCACATTGCTTATAATGCACTAAAGAATAAATTCAACAGAAGGAATGCACCTAATTCCGAGATAGTACCTCAGAATTAGGTGCATTTTGTTTTTAAAAAAAGCATCCAATTCCGAGAGGGTATCTCGGAATTAGGTGCGCTTTTTTTTTATTTATAAAAAACTCAATTCCGAGAGAGCATCTCGGAATTAAGTGCATTTTTTTAAAAACATCCAATTGCGAAATACCCTCTCGGAATTAAGTGCTTTATTTTAAAAAAAATACACCTAGTTCCAAGGTACCTTCTCAAAATTAGGTGCTTCAAAGTGCACCTTGACGTGGAAAACTAATAATGAAATGATAAAGAAGAAGAAACAGGGAAAGCTAGCCCCCTTTCAACTTTTCAATGGTGAGTTCACTTTACCTCTATTTCTATTCCGTAGCTTTGGAAGTTTGAAATCCTTAACATTTTCAAGTTTGAAAGTTTAGTTGTGGCTAAAAAAAACTACAAATGCCGAAATTTTCAAGTTTGAAAGTTTAGTTGTGGCTAAACAAAAGACTGCAATGCCGAAATTCATTTTTTTGGTTTGTATATCAACAAAGAAAAATTTCACTCCCTTCTCTTTGTTGTACGGTTGTTGTTGTTATTATTATTAGCCAATCACTATTTCTAATGATTTTCTTAGTTGAAACTTGTTTCTAATGATTTTCTTACATGAAACTTGTCCTACAATGTTGCAGAAACGGTGACACCTATGCTGGTGAGTATTTTGCTGACAAGATGCACGTGTAGAGTTTATCAATTTGGAAACGGACATAGGTACAAGGGAGCCGGGCATGAGGGTAGAAGGTGGAAACGGACATAGGTACAAGGGAGCCTGGCATGAGGGTAGAAGGCAGGGGCTTGATATGTAAACGTTCCGAAATGGAGACACACAAGCCGACCATTGAGGAAGCGTTCCGAAAGATAAAAATGTTATTCTTTTTATGGAAGAAATAACAATATGGAGTATTTTTTAAATGATGGACGAAATAAAAATTCTTATAAAAACATAGCTTCACCCAACACCGGTTCAAACATACCAATTCAAAACCACATACCAATTCAAAACCAAATCACGACTCCGGACCGTAGATAAAGTCCTGTAAGACATTATGACGATAGTCTTCAAGGCTAGAATGATACTACTATCAAGGTTGGAGCCTTGATTCTGCCAACTACCAAAACAAATTATAGAAAATTAAATTTATATCGCGACCATATATAGTGTTTGTTCTTTATTTTTTTCCCATTCAACGTAGACGAAAATCTCAACTATTTCTTGAAATATGATATCCAAAGTACATCAACTCCTTCAACACGGCAACAAAGTAATACGTATGGTAAATTACATTCAATAAACCCATCTCGCAACAAATTATATTACAAGCTAAGTATATGTTATGAATAAAAAATGGTAAACATAACAATGTCGTAAGAAAAGTCGCTGTGTGTTTGGCTTCTTTATCTTCCCCGAGGATTTACCAGCTGCGAGAAAACAGCACTAGTAGCTACATCTTCAGGGTCATCATCTGTATTAGAGTGCCCGCCACCACCATTAATCATACTTACACTATTATCAAATGGCTCAAGTGGCGCCCCCCTTAACTGAATTCCCTGGATATGATTTGTGCTGTTATCCTCCGGTTCCGTTAAAGCCAATGAAGACTCTTCTAACTCAAGAGCATATTCAAGGTTCCACAGCACATCTCCCATTGATGGCCGATCAACTCCATAATCAGCCAAGCATTTCTCAGCTGTCTCGCCGTATTTCTTAAGAGAAGCTACATTCACTTTTCCTGCTATATTAGCGTCCATGATCTGATCCAACATACCCTTTTTCTGCCACGTCATTGCCCATTCGGCTATATTCACTTGTTCTCGTGGAAGAACCGGGTTTAACGCCGGTCTACAGCAGAGAACTTCCATTAGAACAACCCCAAACGAATAAACGTCTGATTTCTGTGTTAGCTGTTGTCTTCTAAAGTACTCGGGATCAAGATATCCAAAACTACCCTTTACAGCAGTACTCACATGAGTCTGGTCTAGAGACGGACCTGTTTTCGAGAGACCAAAGTCAGCAACCTTAGCTAGGAAACTCTCGTCTAATAGAATGTTTGTTGTTTTAACGTCACGGTGGATTATGCTTTGTGCTGCACCTGTGTGGAGGTAATGCAGCCCACGGGCTGCTCCTATGCAGATTTTGAGTCTTTGCTTCCACGATAAGGGAGCCAAATCAGTTCCGTATAGATGGCTTCTTAGAGGTCCATTAGCCATATACTCATACACGAGAATCATTTCCGATCTTTCATCACAATAGCCTATTAAAGAGACTAAGTGACAATGACGGAGCTTTGATAACATCTCGATCTCAGTTCGGAATTCAGCTATGCCTTGTTCGGATCTTGGGTTTCCTCTTTTGACAGCGACTTCAGTTCCATCTTCAAGAGTTCCCTTATAAACCCTACCAAAACCACCAACACCAAGCAATAGAGTTTCGTCAAATTTGTTGGTGGCATCGGTTATTTCTTGGAAAATAAAGATTCTGCCTAGATTCGATGAACCTAATGATAAGCAACTTGTTCCTGTTGCACTCTTTTGTGAAGTAGTCGACACCTTGGTCTTGGTCATCGTTTGCGAGTTTCCATATAAGGACAAAGGCAACCATGAATGCCCTTCATGCGAATCCTTTGGCTTGCGAGACAAGAAACAACATAAACCTAATCCGACTAACACTATTGCAGTCGCAGCTCCAACCGCTGACCCGATTATTATTATTCTCATCTTCTTCCTTTCTAGTGAAGACTCAGGAAGAAAAGACTTGACAGAAAAAATGCCATCTAAGCTTCCAGCTCTGTTACTTATCTTCATAATCTCTAGCCCATTCATGGTTGCGTTAGTTATGTCGGCTTGTGAATCAGGACCGATACTAACCGTCAAAGTATCAGTATCCACTGAAATATTCGATACGAAATCTTTGTAGTAAGGAACATTCAGGTCACTAGTCAATGATGAAAGATCAAGACTCCCAAGAGCAATATCATCATTTACATAAAGATTAAACACAAGTGTATTAAAAGCTTCACTTATGATATCACATATATGTACTCGAACAAAATACTTGAAATTCGGATCAACGGGAAATACCCAAGTTATATTGAAATTTGGAGTAGCCACATTCGGATCTTCCATTGAATCAGCAGAGGCGTAAACCCAGTTGGGCGCCATGTCAGGTGTGATAGAAGCCGTGTACTTAATGGATGCTGGATCGACCTTAACACTCAAGGCGGAGCTGTTGACGTGAAGGTACTTCTCGTCATTCTCCCATGTTCGTCCAAGTGTATCGTTTTGACCGGTGAGCAACGGACCACCCATGTTCAAACGGTAAACAGTCTCAAACGCAAGGTGAGAAAGCCCATTAAAAGGTGCAGGTGGGTCTAAACTCAAGGCCTGATCAGGAAATAACGAAACCGGAACGGATACAACCTCAATGGCGTTAATAAACACAACTGAGTTGTTTGACGGAGAGAAAGTAAGGGTCAATGTATCGGAAGTTATGTTGACAGCGTACTCTTTGAACAAATAAGAACTATTGTAGTTCTTGAAAGTGAAGTTGTTCAAGAGCACGAAATCATCGGTGACTACGGAGATGGGGACAGCGGTCAGGTTTTGGCTAGTAGGATAAAAATAAAGCCTGATCCAATGCCGGCCTTTTTGCTGAATTTTGAACTTGTAAGACGCTAAACTCGAAAAAACACGAGCAGATTGATAAATTGAAGAAGGGGCGTTAGAATTTGAGGTAGCCAAAGAATTTTCAGCTTTCAAAACAAGGGTTGAATGGCGAGTATCTGAAACAAATGTTCGACCTTGGAAAGTGATATTTTGTGAAGCGCCACAAGAAATCAAGTAATTATCAGCCGGAGAAAATGAAGCATTTGATCTATGACACATAAAGAATACATAAGCAAGAACAATACTACTAAGCCACTTCACCATTTTAAATGAACCCTAATCTTTTTCAACTCATACACTAAAGCTCCACAGACCAGCAGACACACTGAACTTTTTCTATCACTCCCTGAAATCAATAATTTGACAAAACAATCAAAACCCACAATGACAAATCCCTCAAAACCCTAAATGCCATAAACCCAAAAACATAAACAACTCAATAAAAAAAAAACCCAGATCTATTTCGATACCATACCAACAAAAAATTGACTAGAAGAACAATGTCTCAGAGAGACACTAACTTCACTCAAAAATTTGAACTAAAAAGAGAGTTCTATTAGTGCCCTCACCTCAAAATGGATCCCCAAAAACGGAAGTAATAAGGTAATCAAAAAAGGGTTTAAGATCAAAACAAAAACAAAACCCAAATCGAAATCGAAATGGAAATAAACATGAATATGAATATAGTCGAGTGTATAAACCACTTATCAAAAACCCATTAACTCTTCTAATTGTTAGTGCGACCTGCACCAACAACTCTTTCCAGGCTGGTTGATTAGGCTGTCATTTGCAGGGAAGAGAAAAAGAAAATGATAGGGACCCAATTAAGAGACTGAAGCTAAAAAAGAAGAAGGTTCCTATCGGGGAAATTAAAGAGAAAAAAGAAAACAGGAAGTATTTAAAAAATGAACAGCTGTTGTATTGGAGTAATAGATTTGGAGTTCGATGTATTTTCAGTGTGTTTTCGTGTCTGGACTCGCCATTAAAGTTATGTTTTAGCTCTTAAGCACTGTCTTATGAAGAGATTTGCATGTTATATTATTGGTTTTATTTGTTTAATTTAACATTCGTATTTTCTTATAAATAAAAATGTCTTTTTTTGGTGTGGAAGAGAATGGTTGGTTGCTGTGTTGGGACCAACGATTACTGGGGCCCGCTTTTACGCGGCTTTGGGATGTAGAGGAGACAACGTTAACGGTGGAGGTTCACGGTGTCACGGTCGAGATTAAGGCATTACGGTATATATACCTGAATATGAATAGTGAGTAATTAACTAACATGTAAGCAATATTAACTACTATGATTCATTTTCTCACATAAGACTATAAGCATCCTTCTTTTAAGATAAGAAATAAAGTAAAACATTATAGGATTATAATACAACGTTCATGATAGCAGAATTATATAAGATCCCCCAACTATAAATAATATTTCTTACACCATCGCTTATACATGGAAATGGAAATGAAGAATAAGTATATAACGCATCGATTATGCACGAGAATAGAGAATAATATATAAATAAATAATTGTTACTCTAAATATTTTACAAATAAATTTTAATTTTTTTTATAGGGTTTTGGCTAAAGCGGACAATATTATACTAGTTTGGAAGTTAGATTATTTTTAATTATATATGGAGGCGGAATATGTTATACTCATATTTTCAACAAATAGTATCAGAGCTTAACATCCAAACAAAATGCAATATGCGTGATGTGGGTGAAATTCTCAAATAGTGAACATAATGAACATATAGTGTCATCTAATAAGAGTGAGCAGTCTAAAACTCTAATGGTTTAGGGTTTCTCCAACCTAATTAGAATTGGCGGATGTAAGTCAACTGAGATGAGGCTAGAATGATACTTTGTTCGAGAGGAGGATTGTTAGGTACGATCAAAGTTCGACATCTCATATCCATTATATATTTGGGAATGGAGACTAGTATATAAGAAAAGAGTATCCATTAGAGTGAGATTTTTTGGAAGTGGACCAAAAGCAAATCAGTGTGGGCCTTCGGACACAAAGAGGGCAAATCAAATTGTTCGTACTTATATAGAGAGACGGTCAATATAATTAAGATCAGTCAATACTTAAAAATTTCGAAGATCAACCATTTTTTTTCCAATATCAATTGTGTTAATGTGTAGCTGCCAACTCGAAGTTTAAGTTAATTTTTAATGGCGAAGATTAGCCTTTATAATATAGAATGAAAACAAATTGGCTTTTTTCTTGTAAACGTTATATTTGACGCGTCAGTTGTGGTGCAATCATTTATAACGTTTAATGGAAGAAAAACTCAAGAATATATGGCTCTCTCTCGATCATCGTCTTTGAGGTGTCGCACCATATGTTTTCTAATCTTTGTATTAGATTTTTGGATCTAACGTGGTATAACCGATGTAATCATATATCCAGTTTTCTATGTAAGGTGTTTTGGTTACATGGTCTTTTATGATTTTTAGAGTGCTATAAAAAATTTGCTTACACAAGCTCTTCTCTCGTTACCTTATGTTAATGTTCTCGTTTATGGCGTGCCTCCACTCGTGCTATGCAACTCACTCATATTTTCATCTTCATTTGAGGAAGATAAAGTTGTCGTTTGTTCTATTCCTCTTCCTTTAGAGAAAATGCAATAGTTGTTTGTACAAATGCTCTGGACTCTCAACACTCAAGTCTTCAACATTCCGCTAGCATTTTATAAGTCTCCAAAAAATTTCAACATTTCAACATTTGTCATTTTTTTATTCTCGGACCAATCTGTACATGGATCCACTATATTTTTTGTTCCATGATCCACAATGTTTGACTCCAGCTAAAATTTTCTTTTAGTTTTCCTTGATATAATTTGTCGTTATAATACTTTGTTAATTTAATGCTTTTATATATACTAAACAATAATTTCCATCTTAATTTAAATCATTATTTCAAAATTAACTAGATACGTTTATATTTGTTAAAAGTTTGTGATGTTTTATTGATTAATGTTTAGATTTTAATATTTTATAAATCTCTAGCATTTATTGTGTATATTCACAACAGATCTTGAATAGTTTCATATGAACTTACGCCAACATCCTAGAATATATCATTTTAAATATCTTCATCGGAAAAAAGAATTACATGAAAAATGTACACAACGTCTTATCTTCATATAAAATCATATTGGGTAGATTATGACTAGACCAAATGTATTATCCGATTAAAAGGAAAGTCACGGTCATCCCTAGAAATTAGAAAACATCATTAGAATGTTATCTCGCTTCTATTTCTTTAAATAAATAACAATGAGTTAGTGACCCAGTAGTCATAGATAACATGGACGATCTATGAAACATTATTGATATTGAAAAGAATGTGGAGTATTTCATGATAGATAGTACAAAGCATTAAGACTAGGATAAACCATTACCCTTGAATTATGGTACGAACTACTCGCCTTCCAATAATACAATATCGATATGTGCACCTTGAGCGTCTTTGCGCCAAAGACGTAACTGGAATTCCAACCAAAATAGCATGTCACTTGTTAAATAATGAACAAAAGAGAGAAAAGAGAACGGGTAGGGTTTTGTATTATTTAGAAAGTGTGTATTACATATAGTCTAAATCTATTATTTATAGATAAACTATATGGGCTAATGGGCTTAGGCCTTATATCTCTAACACCCTCTCTCAAGCTCGCAATGCTTATTCTTGCATTGTGAGTTTGTTACACAAAATAAATAAAAAAAAAACAAAATTGAAACATCAACGAATCAAAACAAAACATCAAAACCAAAATCGAAACGTCAAAACCCAAAAATCAAACTCCAATCTTCAAGCTCCAATATTCAAACTCCAATCGTCTCCAATCTCCTAACTCCAAAACTAAAAACTAATCCAAACACCAAACGAATCTAAACGAAGTCAAGCAAAGCCAAAACAAAGCCAAAACAAAACCAAACAAGTCCAAACGAAGTCAAAACGAATCCAAGCGAAGCCAAACTAATCCAAACGAATACAAACAAAGCCAAACAAATCCAAAACAAAGCTAAACGAATCCAAACGAATCCAAACCAAGCCAAACCAAGCCAAACAAATCCACATGAAGCCAAAACGAATCCAATCAACTTCAAACGAAGAACGACATCTAAATACCAAAACGAAATCCAGACGAAATCTCAATGCCAAATACCCAAACAAATCCAATCTCAAATCCAAATACCAAACTAATATCCAAAAACCAAACTAAATTCAATTTCAAATTTCTAATTGCCAATTTTAAATTTCCAAAATCAAAATCAAAATCAATTTGAATTCACGGTTTTACCAACAAGACTGCTGCACTTTTCCACTTGCGATTTCTCCCAAACCGTAGCACCGAATCATAATCCAACCGGTCATATTGAAGGGTTGGATATCCCGAACATGCTCTCCAAAATTCAGTAAACACGGACATCGTTTGCATTTCGATCGGACCGTTTTATTGGAGCTGCACACAACAGATCCGAAAACCGAAAACTATATATATTCTGACGAAAAGCAGATCGAAATTTCCAACACAAATCCAATCGAAAAAAATAAAAATCACACAAAAACAGATCCAAAACAATATCAATACATAATCCAAAATTGTCGAACGGATCCAAGATTTCCAAATAAATCCAATTCCAAACCGAAATCCAGTACTACTACGAAATTGAATACATGGTAGATCTACAAAACAGGGGGATCGTGACGGTTCCCCGATCAGATCAACCTGGCTCTAATACCATATTAAATAATGAACAAAAGAGAGAAAAGAGAACGGCTAGGGTTTTGTATTATTTAAAAAGTGTGTATTACATAGAGTCTAAATCTATTATTTATAGATAAACTATATGGGCTAATGGGCTTAGGCCTTATATCTCTAACACCACAAACTCAGAATAAATACAAATTACCAACCAATCACATAAAATAGAAAGGTCATATTCACAACAAAAAACTAAAGTCATCATTTCCAAATTAACAAACTTACCGCCATCAATTACATCAGAGAGTCACGTTACCCACTCAAGATAATAAATTCAATCTTAGTCAAGAAGAAGAACAGTAAATGGAGAATGTACATTGGTTTTAGTGACCTAAACAAAACTTCCCACAAGATTTATTTCCTCTACCTAGGGTAGATCAACTCATCGATGGAATAGTTGGGAATATGATGCTATCATTCATGGGCACTTATTTAGACTATGACCATATATAAATTCACGAGAATGACCAAAAGCACACAATCTTCATTGCGAAGAGAAGACTACAATGCTATAAGGGCATGCCCTTAAACCTAAAGAACACATGGGAAATATACTAGTGGATCATAAATAAATTAATCTCCACACAACTCAAATGCAACCTTTAGGCATACATCATCAATTTGTTAGTTACTAGTATAGAAGAGATATATCACTTGGCCGACCCATCCGAGACTTTCTTAAACTTAAGATGACTAAATTTAAAACTAAACCCCAAAAAATGCACCTTTTCGTCAAGTCATACAAAGTTTTATGATTCATGGTTAGTGAGAGACAATTTGAAGTAGGCAGACACATCTATCTAACTTGACAGCCATAGCATCTATGTGAAACATAAATAAAGTTCAAATCTTAACAAGTATGTCAACCACTAAATTTGTTCATTTCTCATTATTTGGGTGTATTCCAACCTTTTTTCAGAGTTGTTCGAGAATGAGGCACATTCACATAGAATTCAGTGTATGAGGAGGATTTTACCAACATCCAGACATCACTCACCTCCCTATAAGTACTAATGAAGCTCCAACTGTGGGAAATATTATTTTTCTACCTTACATTTTCAGATTATGTCGTTAGTGTTGTACTAATCTGGGATAATAGAGTCGAATACCAAGTCTTTTACTATATAAGCAAGTCTTTACTTGACATAGAAAATATATACATACAATTGAAAAAACTGATACTCATCTTGGTGGTAGCATACATTGTTTGAATATTGTTCCTCATGTACAACGCACTACAAAACCCAGAATTTTATAAAGACTTTTCAAGTGGTTCATCGAGCTAGGAGAATGTGACATCAAGTTTAAACTATGAACGAAGATCAAAACGCAATCACTCATGGATATTTTAACCAAGTTTCATCCAGGGAGACCAGTCCTTACTAATGCAAAACCATAATCAATTTGGAAGGTACAAAAATAAGTAAAAACTATGGCGCATGAATATGTGTCCAACTAATCTCACCAACAGAGGATATACTAAAACAGTCAGGCAAGCTCAGATTCCTAGCCAATAACAACACCGAACACGAGGGAGAAATTATTGAAATATGGCTTTTAAAAGTTTACAGTGCCACTATAATTTTACTATTCACCGACTTCTAACTAGGTATTTATCATACCTTATGCCTTGATGCAGCTGAAAGAAACCATCATCCAATATTTAATAGAACTTTGGCCCCATGTAGTAATATTTGACAATGTCATATTTGAACAAACCTCTAAAGTAAAAAATAACATTACCGACGTATTAAAATTATCGACTTGTTTAGGGAATGAACGATACATCATCATTTAGGAAAAACCTTACATGGCCTACCTAATAAATTACTCTTCAATGTATTGACTATAAGAGTGCTAGTAATATAATGCGAAGATCATATATACAACTAGCGATCCTCAGTCAGCCACTACCTCACAAAAAGAATGCTCCTAGATGGAAAAGCGCAAGCCCGAAAAGTCACTATCGTATCCACAAGATTTACTTGGATTACCGATATATTGTATTGGAAAAGCTTCACACAATATCTATTTTGATGCCTCAACACTGATGAAGCCAACTTCATACTATAATAACTCCATAATATGAAGCGAAGTGCACATTGTGGGCACAAAGTATCACAAAATATAATCTTGTTATAAGGGTACCATTGGCATAATAAAGAAAGATGTGAATTCTACGATAAATCTCAACGCTTCTCTAATTTGTCTAATATGCTAGTAGTTTTGTCAGAAAACATTTTCAAAGCACTACCCTTTGATATATGAGGACGCCATATCATAAGACCAAACATTAGGAAGAAATTATCTAAAGGTAGTTGTTGATTACTTCTCAAAATAGGTCGATGCACAACCATTAGAATATATCATAGTGAAGGAAGTAATCAGTTTCATCAACTCAAAAAATTGTTATATATATTGGGTGCCACAAGTCATCATAATCATCAATAAGAGAAAATAATTCATGAGCAATATCATCGTAAGGTTCTATATGACCGAACAAATCAAGTAAAATTTATCCTCACCATTTCATCCCCAGTAATATGGCTAAATAAAAGTCACCAACTATACGATTATGGATGGAATAAAAAAACCAGTGACATGAGCATCAGAGAGGTGGGCATACTTCTTACAATAAGTATTGTGGTCATACCAAACTACCTCAAGGTAGCCACTGGGAAAATCTCATTCACATTAATATATAGAATGGAAGCGGTGGTCATATTCGGGGCTCAACTAAACTCTTATAAGATGGCCATGTATGATGAATGAAGAACATTTATAGGTAGAAGCATAGAGTTGGACGCGATATAAGGAGAAAGGTTCAAGGCCTATCATCGGTCCGAACATTACAAGGCTTTGATACGTAGTTATTATAATTCAAAGGTCCAGTTCTTAAGCTTCAAGGTCAACAATAAAATATTAAGAAGGGTGTTTCTACATACGAAGAACATGCACATAAAAAAGTTAGCCCAACTTGGGAAAGATCTTATATAATTGAAGCCAAGGTAAAAACCATCACATAACACTTCCTGGATAACAGTAAAAACTGAATTGGATACCCATGGAACATCAAGCACTTAAAGTTATCTATATCCCTCTAAGTTTTGGTTAACTTTTTGTATTCATATTATTTATGAAAAAAATTATTATATATGAGATGCACTCTTTCATACCTCAGCGACACAGGAAAGTTTTAAGAAGATATTCATCTTTAATAAACGTTTATTTATGCATTGCACACATATCCTCTATTTATTATGATATATTTCTCATTTATATACACACATACTCACATTAGGCTTCAATTGAGACTTAACCACTCTATTGAAACTATGCAATATTTCAGTCTAGACTTTACCAAAGTCACACAACCTTATATACATTACACATTACACATCTGGTTATTCCTAGAAATAGTTCAAATGAAGGATCCCATATGGTCCTTACCTTGGCCAATGTTTACCAGAATTGATCACTCTAGTAGTTACTTCAGAGTACCTACAACACATAAGACACTATATCACAAACATCATAAATTAAGCAATAAGATGAAGAAAAAAAAGAAGAATATCTCATTTTGACTAAACAGACAATGTTCAAAAAAGCAAAACATCAATCAGTTAGACATACTCCGATGGAAAATGATAAAAACATGCCCAAACTCTAAGGAATTGCATCAAAAAATTTCCTTATGGCCTTCATACAAGTGTAACAATATGATAGAAACCTACAAATGAGTAGCACAACGAGGGGCATCCATTACTTTTTAATGGGACACCGAGCATCATCTCTCACACTTGGGGAACCTTCTATCCAATTAAGAAAATGATGAGCCGAGTCTTCCAACCCGGTGGGTATGATAATAATAGTAACTTGAGTTACCTTTATATTTCAAACCAAGGGTTGAAATCAATACAACAAAATCAGGAGGAATAACATTGGGCCCCTATGATATGACCACCGACCTTCAATTTACTAGAAGATTTACGTAAGTCTTTCTCACCTGCTCTGTTTGGGTCTACGACCGCATGCTGACCAACCTCGGTCGCTACATCACATGATGTTTCCTTTAGAGAACTAATCCAATTACACGTACAATATCTTTCAGCCCTTAAAACTAAACCTCACAATGTATCAAAGTTAAGATCAAAATATTCCTGGTACATATGAAGAATAAGCTTCTTTCTTGTAATACTGGTATAATCTTCAAGACCATAAAATATTTTATTTTCAAAATATATTGTCTCCACCGCTCGGGTTACCTTTTCTTCTTCGAGGTGCCTTGCAGCTCACAGAGTCAACCCAAAGCATGGGATAAACGCATTTGTAGCTCATTCCTTATCAATATGGAATTTCTTTGTTTGTACATCGATATCTCTTTCAGATAATCCACCTTCATCATAACACTGTCTTTCCTCATTCAGACGCTCAATTTCTTTGGTCTGACTTACCAATCTCGCCTAAATAAACCACAGCAGTATGACTTTGCTGACACTAAAACTATAACTTCTCTTTTTATTCTTTCTCTAATTACAACACATTATTCACATGCATATCTTAACTAAATGGATCACCTACACCATTCAATAGATGTCAAATATCAACTACAAGGCTAGCCGAAACCGTACCACCCTAATGTAATAAAGTCAACTCATTCACAAGGGTATACATCATAAATTTGAAATGCATAAAATAACACCAATAAGTATACAACATTATGAACTTGGAATTACCTCAAACACTAAGCTTAATTGTCTTCTTAAACACTCTGCAGGTGTCAAGTCGGCTAGAAGATCCCTTTTTTATATTTGCTCAAGAATATGTTCTAGAGCAAATATGAAGAATCCGAAAACATTAGTATAAGAAACAAAAGTTATACCACATCTTGATAGAACCATCAATAATTGGGAAATACTTCTACGGTTCTAGTTTGTCACTTCTACACTACCATGGCCCGCACCTCTAGGCTTTCTGGGCTCAAACAGTCCATTATAATCTATCATATTCATCTTTTTTCTTCTAAATCACGTCTATCATGCATTTTGTCTCCCACGACATGTGTAGTCATATTGTCTTTAATTGTTTAAAAAAATCTCACTACAATATCGTAAACAAGATCTTTCTTATTACCTACAGGGATCATGACTCCATTTGTCTCTTAGGATCTTCCTTCGTCAATCACAACGTCATTGGTAGGAAATACTAGCACAACATATGGAATGAATGAATCATCATGAAATATAACCGCATGATCAAAATAGGATGTCGTACGCTCTAGATTAATATCAAACACAATACCATCCCCAACCAATAGTGTTGCTCGTATAATTTCCTTATCTGATGGCAACACTGATAACTCGTATACTACAGTCGAGTCAGTTTTTGCACTAACCCTTCCTAAAGTAATAAGTACCTCAACAATTTTGGGCTTCAACTTTGTTGGCACCCTCTCTATTGACGTGTACAAACGCTTAACTCATCAGACTTATCGTTACTAAATCTAAGAGGATATATTGGACGTTTAAATATATTTTTATGAAAATATCGATTATAATTACATTATCTCCTACTCTAACGTTACCCTGTGGTAGACCATATTACCATTGATCATTTTTAGCAGGAGAACATTTAAAAACAATAACTTCCCTAGTGGTAGGCTCTTTTACATTCACGGGTTGTCCACCTACTCCTACCACTAACAATGTATTCATAGATGATTTTCGCTCTGATATTTCACTATCAAACGGAATCTTGTGCACAAATAATACACCCCAAACATTTATACAAGACCACAGACCACTACACACAAAATGTTTCGGCATTAGCATATGTTGGTATGAACATTATGAGGCCTCAACTTCTCTCTACATCACCGCACAATACTCTCTCCTCTTAGGAGTTCGCCAAATAAAAAGATGTATTGACACTATTATTAATAAAAAGTTAGATAAATTCAAACAATTCGAGAACTATTAAAGTGACAAATAAAAACACTTACCATGCGCCCTCCAAGCATAAGCACGATGCTATATATAACATTTTACGCTCATCTCCCACAACTCGAACACATATATAAATTATTGTTGACTTGTTTTGTTACAATACCGAACGTCATTCATAACTTCCCCCCTTCACTCATGAAAAATATAAACATGGGGAATAAGATCGTCCACTAATCATGTTCATCACAAGGAAGTGATATACACTAAAATGATTTTAAAAACAATAAGACAAGATGAGTATTACATGAAGAATCCTCTAGAAGTTGGGCACCAATTAGCTCAAACATAGCTGAATCCTCTCAAGAACCACAACAGATCTGACCATAGGAGAAGAAGAATCTCATTGTCAATATTATAGGTAAAAAATACGATCTCACCATCAAAATCATCACACGGTGTCTCCTCTGGACCATGAAAATGAACATGAACCTTATATGAAATGATCCACTATAATCCATTCCTCACCATATCATCCGATGAAAAATACTTAGACTCATCTTCGTATAACACACATCTCAAGATGTTCCCGATACTTCTTGACAAATGCAGCATGTAATTTGTATCGATCATGGGGAGGACTCGCCACAACATTAAAAATAAGTAGTGAAGCTGGTGGAATGATAAAAAATTGTAGAAATAAAGTACGTGGATAATCAAAGCTTCGTATAGAATTTCTAGCAATATAAAAACCATGGCCAAGCCTAGAAATATAGAAAGAACATTACATGTAATATTTTTTTATCAATTTTAGACTTGGATTAAACCTAGAAAAACAAATAATATCATAGCTGAAGGCATGCCAGAAATCAAAATTACTAAAATACCTTGTAGTAACACATAAACCTCGGCCGAATCTGTACATCAATTTCAACCTTCTACAATTACAACATACAGTTAGGTATAAGCCTCAACCGAACCTTAACAATACAACATCCCTACGGCTAGCGACTTGGTTACCAGGGAAGCTTTGCAAAACCACCTAAAACAACTTTTGGTTTTGTGAAGGGTTTGTGTAATTAAAACCCTTCATTCAACTTTTAAAAATCCTTAGAGGCTACTCAAGCTAACATCTCTTTCTTGTAATCTTTGTAAGGACTTCAAGGAGATACTATCAGTTGTAAATATATTTAGGATACAACTCTTTTAGAAATGGCTTGAGAGCTACTTTATATCACAAGTCCTTTAAGATATTATAAGAAATTTAAAGCAATCAAGTCATAACAAAAATTAGCCTAAAGAAACAGCATAGGTGCATAATAAAAGACCAACCTATAAAGAAAGATGAAAACTCAGTTTATCTGTATCAATGCAGACAAACAAATTTAGGCAAAACGAATCAATCATTACAACAACGACTGTAGCCCTTTTTCAACACGATTGCAAAGACTAGCGTGACTACTAATAAGGCTTAAATTCGCTCACTAAATTAACCAGTCTAAATAACCGAAAATTTTATTTTTTCGAGTCTTGGGAGATAAAAACCTTACAAGATCCAAACATCTCTGCAACAAACTATGCAAAAACAAGATCTCCACCATTTACCAATATATGAGAATTAAGTTAAATGACTAAAATAAATAATTGTACATTAATTAGAAAAGATATTTAATTCATTATAAATATAAATTTATTTCAGTATTAAAAGAATCTAAGATCTTTTTATCACCTAAATTTCAATTATAATATTGTTCTGCTCAATTCATCGTATTATGTTCACTTATTTAGAAATATTTATTTTACTCACTAATTATTTCACCTTTAGTATTTAGATCTTAACCAACCAAAATTTGTATCATCAATAAAGATCTAAAGCTCTCCTTAAAAAGAATTATTTTTGTTTGATTTTTGACTACAAATCGTTTGTACGTTTGACTTATGTCATTTAATATATTTTTACACAAAAATAACTATTTTTATCAAAATCATAAAAATGATTATCTTAAAAACCAAAATATTTACAAAACCTTATCCACATAGATCCGTTCGAGCATACAAACTTCACAAGTTGACAAGAAAAAGTTAAAGTTTAATTTTCACGTCTCTCGAAGTAATTACACCCTTGATAACAGATTAGCAACATATAATTAGTCAATCAATAAAAATATCAATAGGTAAAATAAGAAAAATAAACGAGAATACGATCCTTATATGTCAAAAACAAGTCGTAAATATATTATCTGATCAGTTCTATGATTTTGTTAAATAAGACTTTTACGGTGAAAATCTAGAATAATGTTGAGTTTAAAATAAAAAACCGATGAGAAATGTACTAAACAGTTATACATATCTAATATTTCAATATAAAATTAGTTGATGAAAAACATATTCTCTTCCAAATATTTGAACTTTAAATCATCATAGAGAAACACGTGACTATCAAAATTAGAGTTCGAAACGTGTTTCAAATTAGATCAATAATAATAAAATCTATATTTCATTAAAAATCTCATGGAAAATGATTTTTTATATAAATTTAAAGAATATACATGAGAGGACATTTAACTGTATCTCCACATAATCACGAATAAGAGATAAAATAAATAAAATTTTAAGATAGAAACTTTAATGAATATCAATATCAAAGAGCTTTAGAAAAAAATTCTCTTATAAACTTTTAGGTATAAAAAAATAAGTTAAAAAACATTGAGGAATTTTTTAGATATATGGTAAGAGTATGTATTTCTAAAGAATAATAACTTTGTAAGAATAATGATAATATTAATCATATCAAAAAAGAGATTGTGATAGTCATAATATATGTATATATTAACTTAAACAAAATTTTAGGATTTGGTATACTATATAAGCTTTGGTATACATTATTTGTGAAAAATAAACATTTGAATAATGAGATTGTGCACGTGAAGTGAGGTGAAAATATGTAAAATCAACAAATCAAAAGTTGATTATTGAAACATTGTTAAATTATCAATTACATGAGGTATAGTGATGTTTGTTACTAATACTCTTCATGTATAAGACACAAATAAAAATATTGTAAATGGCGATGTTTTGATATATTAATTCGTGCACGAATCCGATATAATAATATTTTCTAAGTTGGATATTTTGTTGAAATTTAATATTCGTATTCGATGAATTAAAACTCTCATTTTACTTTGCATGCCAAGTGATTATATATTATAATGTTATAGACTTTCTCACAAAGGTTAAAGTATAATTAATAAATAGTTAAAAATAACTTAAAATTGTGAAATAGATTATAAACCTTATGAAAATATTAAAAGATACATGAAATTGTTATATTTGATTTATAGTTATGTATGGAAAATAAAATATGTCATAGCTTTATAGTAGTAAACGGTATGCTTTGATCCATGATTAGTCTCTCAAATCGACTTTTTGGATATTTAGTCATTCGACTTTAAAATGTATCATATCATTTTCAAAACTTGTCATTTTACAAATTATTAGTCTCTTAAATTTAAAACGACTATATTGGTCCCCCAACTGTTTAAAATTTTAGACATTTGGTCTATTTTTTTGGTCGTGCAAAGGACCAAATGTCTGTTTTTTACAAGTATATAAAAGATATATGGTACTTTTTTTTACAACTATAAAAGAAAATATGATACGTTTTAAAGCGAGATGATCAGTTATCACATACATGATAAGTCAATGGCGGTGATATGGTATGTTTTAAAATTGAAAGACTAAATATATATAAAGCTGATAGTCGGGGACTAATTAGGGAGTATAGCCTAAAAATATATATTTAATAATATTTATAAATAATTTTTTTGTTTAAACATCAATATGATAATGAATAAATATTTGTTGTTTTTTACTGTGCAGAACAATTAACCATATGTAAATGAATGTCAATATGATATTCATAAATAAAGTTATAAACAAAGATTTTTATAACGATACTTTGAAAGATTTTTTCTCCTGAATAATGGCTCTAATATGTGGAAGAGTTCAATAATTATATGGTTCAAAACAAATTCGTAAGAAATTACATAGTAGGTTTGTTCATGTCATTGTATCTGATTGGGTTTATGCACAATAATACATATAATATTTATATATAAATATTTAAGACGACACGATGATCATTGTTTATCTCCTCATAAATAACTTATTTATTCTACGTAATGACATAAGTATATCAATTTCACTAAATTGAAAGAATACCAAAGCGAATACGAGTAATTTATTCTTCGAGTGATGTCCTCATACATGACTTATTTCAAACACTGGTTATTTCGCAAGTCAATTCCATTAAATTGTAAATATAGTTGAAATTTTAATCATCTAATTCTAATATAAAAATACACAATTTGATCATAATATACAATTTTAAAATACTACTAGACAGATTGTGGGTAAATTAGAAAAATATAATATCATAGGAAGCCTTCTATACGCAAATTTATACACTACATATGATATTTTGTTTGTGATAAGTTGAGTTAATTTAGTACCACTCCAATTATACAATTTAAAATTTACTCTGAAAGATTTTTAAGTACTTGAAAATATAGCAAGTTAGATAACTAGCTTAACTCATCAAAAATTAATTATGTGGTGGGTGTTTACTTTGACGATTCACACATTTTTTTAGCGTTCAAAATATAAATTTATATCACATAAAGTTTGAGTTGATAGTCCTAGTCGCATCCGAAAAGAAATATAATGGTTGAGAGATTTATTACTAGATATATTATTTACTTATAACAGAAAATGACAATAAAAATAAATGATTATAACTAGACAATATTATGTATAGTCTACAACTATATTCTATAATGGAAATTGTGTACATAATAGTCTAAGATATGAACATATAAGATACTGAATTTAAGATAAAATCACATAGTATTCATATACAGGTTGTAGTGGGCGTTTACCGAGTCATTATCCTGAGAATTTGTAATTTGAAAATTTTGATTAAAACCTTTTAATATAATAATTTTGTTAGTCATGTCAATTCAATCGGATTATAATAACATATAGACATCGAATTTTCAGCGGATAACAACAAATCATTAAGTAAAAAACTATCAACTTATTTATGTAGCGAAGACTGCTGATAGACTTGTTTTTTGCTCATGTATCGGAATTGGGTCAAACAGGTACTCAAATTGAATATTTCGACGAGCCCGTCAGATTTAAAAATTGTGATTTTCTCACAAAGTTTGATATCCAGATTCGACACATAAAGCCTTAAAAAATCAGTGTTTATATTTACACGTTATTTATATTATTATTATTTTATTCTAATATGTTATTTTAAGACATTAATGTAATTTCCCTATTTTGGGATTAGGGTTTTGGGTAGTGTCAGACTTTGATTAATAGAATTTTGAGATTATTTCTCCGAGTCTCTTTTATTCTCTAACCTATGGTTGTAGTTTTATTGTTATTTTTTTTCTTTTAATCTTCCGTCACGCTATCAGTTGGTATCAGAGACAACAATTCCTATTACACAGATACAGTAATCATGTTCCGGGTACCTTATGATTTGAGGACTAGAATAGAGAACGACATCGACATCTTCCAATCTACCTGCATAATTTGAGGAAGAATTTGCAAGTTTGTAATCAATTCAAACAGTTATGAGAATCTTATTTCAGCAAGTCAGTTCAGAAACTAGCGTTAAAGACTGAAGCTCTTCCATATCTGAACCTACTGTTAGGACTGATAAAGTACACTGAGGTAATAGTTTCTAAATGCTGTCTAATTGCATTTTTTGTGGGTAATTACAAAGATACAATATGGTGTGACGTCCATGAAGATTTAAGAGGAATTCTGCTTAGGATGGTAGAACGAATCGATACAGTTTTGTGAAAGATGGTTGCAAATTTATATTGGTGCCATATAAAGTATTGTCTCCAAAACCACCACAAGTTCAAGAGTTTCATGCTCATACTGCAACAACTACCCGATCTTAGTTTTGACACTAAAACTATACATGAGCTCAAATTTGACAACCCGGTCTATGATAAGTATGATGATGAGCTCGATGAAGAGAGCCTTGATACTAAGGAATTGAAACCTTAAAAAAAATCGAAACCAAATTTTTCTTCAAAATTTTTATCAGTGGGTAGAAATCCATCGCCTATAATTAAATTGGTGGCTAAAGACCTTATAATTCAAAATGCTAAGTATAATTTAAAAGCAAAAGAAAAAAAATACTATGAGTGATGTCTGTGTTAAAGATTTTGATATTAGAAACCTTTTAACACCATATTTTCCACCAAAACCTCCTGAGATACCAAAAAAATATGTATTATTGAAGAGAAGCACAATAATACTATGGAAGCTGGTGATGTTTTTGCTGTAGGTGGAATTTATGGTATTCAGATTTGCGAGATTATCCATCGTGAAATTAGTACTATGGTATCAGCGTGCTTAGAAAAAGGGCTAAGAGTTACAAAGTTTATTTACAACCCAAGTTGGTTATTGAATTTTATGAAGAAGAAATATGCACAGATGCAAGAACTTGAGAAACCATCTGTTATTCAACAAAGAGGAATTGTTCCTTTCTACAAGGGTCTTGATGTGTACATCAGACACAGATTAGAACTAGAAAGACAACAACTTTTACACGCGCAAGGGTGTTGCTGTGTTTAGTAAATGGATTGGTAAACCTTCCATATAACAAGTGCGTCGAATATATCTTGTTACAGATGATCATAGTAATGCCGATGACCTGGTAAAGATGGACAAAGCTAAGAAACCACTTCTTGACAAAAGCGGCAGCATTCAGATTCTCACCTCTCACACCCTTATGCTGGTACCAGTTGCAATCAGAGGTGAACATGACAACGTTTTTGCAGTTCTTTTAATGTTTCAACGTTTTGAATTCGAGTTCGAATTCTTCCCAACCGGGGAAGGATGATGTATCGAAGACTGCGGACAGACTGGGTTTTTTCTCATGTGTCGTAATTGGATCAAATAGTACTCAAATCGAAGATTTTGACGAGCCCGTCAGATTTAAAAAGTGTGACTTTGTTACAAAGTTTGATACCAAGATTCAAACCATAAATCCTTCATATATTTACGCGTTATTTATCTAATTATTATTTTAATTTTATTCTAATATTTTATTTTAACACATTTATGAAATTTTCCTATTTTGGGATCAATGTTTTGGGTAGTGTTATATAAAGAATCATATACCTTATTTTGTCGTCAGACTTTGATTAATAGAATTTTGAGATTTATTCTTTGAGTCTCCTTTATTCTCTAACCTAGGGTTAAGGTTTTATCGTTGTTTCTTTCTTCTAATCTTCCGTCACGCTATCACGTATGTACCTAAAACTGGTTTAATATAAGATAATGTTTGACATTATTGAATGAAGGGTCAAGTTTAAGAAACTGTTAATATGATTCGCTTTAAGCGGAATATAAGTTTTTAACAATAACCAAAATACTATAAGAATAATACTTATTAAAATCTAGGGAAGGTGTCTTCTTTGATGAGAATTTTGAGTATTATTAAGAAAATTCTTGAATTGAATAAGACACAACCATAATAGTGTTAAACAAAAATAAGTAATAAAAAATTAGTGAAATATGTAAGAGATGTGTGAAATATTTAATTTTTTCTGAACTTGAGAGGTGTGTTTAAACATTGCTGAATATAAACTTTTCTTTCTTTCATTTCTAAATATTATGACCTAGTGGAGCTGGATTGGGAAGTTGGATAAGAGGACCGATTCTTCGAATTCCTTGGATCCTGTCAGTAAGAGTTTGATGGGGTTGTAGTTGCTACTTTCCTTCGAGGATTAGTACTGATTTTGACATGCATAAGAGTTCAGGTACTACTACATGCAACAAAGATTGTTAGAGCCGGATGTGATATATTTAACTTGTTCTTTATATTTTAAATTTGAAAATATATATAGAGAGAGAGTTGCAGAACTTAGTTTAGATATCTAAAGAACCCAACTTCGAGACCGTCCAACAACGCAATAGCTCTGAGCTGATTATGGATTTGATTTGTGTTTAGGTCTAGCTTGAACTTGAATTGTGAGTCCACTTAGCGAGTCAATCCGCAGCTGAACTTTGCTATATGTAAATGTGGGCTATTTACATCTTTGGTGTTAGAAATTTCCTCCAACAATTGAGTATAGGTGAAAGAAAATAGATTATATTATAATTTAACAGCATAAAAATTAGAATGTTTGAATCAGACTCAATGTTAATGTTTACAAGTTTCATTTTAAAGCATAAAATTAGATTTTCTAGTAGAGCTCAACATTCAGCTATAATAGCGGTCTGTTTACCGTGGTGCCTACTAGTAGCTAACATGATATCCCTCTTGAAATTTTTAATTATGGCGCCACCACTTGTTTCACCATTTAAAGAGCAAAAACCATCAATATTTAGATTGAGTCTAGTAGCAGAAGGTGGTTTCCAGTTGATGTAGATTGCCTTTCTAGGTATGTTTAAAAGATTGCAACATCTGAATTCAAAACTAGTGTTAGCATCCTTGTCCCAATGATCTTTTTTTTTTTAATAAATTAGCAACATCAAGTCTTTGGGTTGTGTTTTAAATTTGATAGATTATGGTAGAGGTTGTTGAGTTGTTTTGCTGATATTTAACCTTGTTTCTATTAGTCCATAAGGACCAACAAATAATTGATGGTAGGATAATGTGGATGTGTATTTATTTTTTATTAGATTAGAAGCAAGACCTTATTACGTGGTGCAAAGTCATGCGACTAACAATGTTTATGTTGAAGATGTTGCTAAAGTAGTACTGAACCTCTCAAGCTGTCAAGAGAAGGCTATGGAAGTTTCTTTAAACTTATGATATTTTAGTTATCTTCTTCTTATGGCTTACAGATTGTTCTCCAGCTAGTCTAAGAGATATCTTTGTGTTGATCATCAATGCCTCATAAAAATATACTTAGGATCTTTTCTATTCTGTTTATTACAGATCTTGGAATGTTAATGCTTTGAAGGTGAAAGGCTGGAACAACAAGTAGAACATCTTGGATTAATGTGAGTCTTCCTCCAAATGATAGAAGTATGTTGTCTCAATCCTAGATTTTTGTTATAATTGTTTTCATTAGATCTTCAAAGTGAATTATTAGATTCTAGGGCGTATATTGATACCAAAATATTTTGTTGGAAAATTCATTTTCTTAAATCCAGTAGATATCTCAATAAATTCAAGTGTAATATGAGATATTTTATTATGAGGTATGAAAAAGGTCTTGTTCTTATTGATAACCTGTATAGACATGTCTTGATATATTTGCAAAAAGTTTAGAATTTTATTGATGCTTGTTGATGATGTATTATAGAAGATGAAATTGTCATAAGCAAATGCTAGACATGGAACATTAACTAAACTTGATGATTTAAATCTTAACTCTCGGTTGTCCAGATTGAGTCTTTTTAGACCTTTTATAAGGAATTCTTCAGCAAGTATGAATAAGTTTGGTGAGATTGGATCATCTTGTCTGACTCTGTTAGTTGGTTTAAAGTAAAATTTTGGCTCTTTATTTATAATTACTCATAACCAGTTATAACTTATTGAGCATCTTATCATGTCAATAAAACTATTTAAGAAACTAAAATCTGTAAGAATCTTAAAAATAAAAGGAAAGAAGATCTTATTGAAAGCTTTCTTCATGTCGATTTTAATAAGAAGGTTTCCTCCTCTTGTATTCTTGTTTAATTATTTCACTAACTCATGAGTCAGGAGAGTATTATCATGGATATTTATTCCTTAAACAAATAGAAAAAAAAAATTCATCAGAGATTAGCTTAGGTAGCAAAGTAGGTAGTTTGTCATTAATAAAACTATAAATGATTCTATTAAAAATTATGTAGAGATTTATATGTCTATAATCGTTCCAAGTCTTAGAAGAGGAAAAAATAGCAGATCAGACATATAGTTGTTGCATAAAATCCTTGAGGAACATTGTCTCCATTGTAAAAGGTTTTAATATTTGCACACATATTATTACCTATTATGGACCACGATTTTTAAAAAGAACAGAGTGTTGAAACCATCAACACCAGAAACAGTTGAGAGATTTAGAGCATTAGTAGAGATGTAAATCTCACCATCAGTGGGAGATTTCATTAGAGTTAGGTTATCTTCAGGTGTGATGATCTTTGGGATGTATAAGAAAGATCTGAGATGTCTTTTTTCAGTAGAATGTTCAGTCAAAAGGTTTTAAAAGTGACTTATTATAGAAAGTCCAATCTCTTGTTCATCTTTAATCTATGAGTTTCCATATAAGATTCTAAAGAGTCTGCATTTTGTTTTTCTTTACAAAGTTATGAAAAACACCACTATTTTTGTCTCCATTCTATATCCAGTTAACATTATATTTACGAAGGGAGGCGAGTCATAGCTCCATGCCAACAAGTCTTAACCATACTATAAAAGTCAGGGTGAAGAAGCCACATGTTTACGCATTTAAATGAAATATTTTTTTGAGTGTTGTGAGATTGCAATGTAGAGGGAATGTGATCAGAGCCAGTTCTAGCCATGTGAATCACAACGGTAATATCAAAATAGTTGGACTAAGCATCATTATGAAACACTTTATCCAGTCTCGTCCACTTGTGGGAATTGGTCCCGGTGGATTTACTTTTAATAAAACCAGAGTCACTTAGAAGAGCCAATTAGGGGTATAACAATCCTTTTCATTTGAGTTGTTTTTTATGTGATTTGGTTTATAGTTGATTTAGTCTAAACATTTTTATTTTATTTATGCAGGAACTTTTCAAACTCTTTGATGTCTTGGGCTGAGGCTTTGGCTGAGGATGAGAGGCTTCCTATTGTTTTGATGGTTGGAGAGGGTGGAGAAGACTTAGTAATTTCTTGGGTTTTATTTTCAGTTATAATGGTTCCAATGTCTATAATATGTAAGGCTACAGTAAGTTCTTCATCATGAATTTATGGTATATGTATTTCTTATGAAGTATTAATGTTTTGACTTAATGTTATAGGTTGATTTATGACTATTGTTTGGGTAACTATGGGTGGTTTTATAGCTGATGTTGACTTGTACATTGTTGTGTTATTTGATGAGTTGAGTTAAACTGGTTGTTGTTGTGATGAACTATTAACATCTTGCTTTTGAGATTCCATTCTAAAATTTGTAGAATTATCTTTGATTGGATCCTGAATTATAATTGATTTGAGTTTAGATTTCCAGTGAGCTATCAGTTCTGATTGTTTATCCTGAGTGTACTGATTTTGTTGATTTGTATCTTCTTGAGTAGTCATATGAGGCTTTGATTTTCTATAAATTTTTTTTTGCAAATGTGGTGGCATTCATGGAAATAGTTTCATATGATTGCATACATGAACTGATGCTAAAACCATCTGAGTAGCTGAAAAAAATTCAAATCTTGCTCAAGAGTGTCTTAGATAGGTCAATTTATATCCAAGCCTTACAACACTTATACATGGCTTGGTTTCGTGAAGGAACCCATACTGTTTGCGGGCTTCCGAATGAGTTTGCTATAATTTTGATATAATATTCATTGTACATATAGCTTGAGATATTATGAAAAGAGATCCAAACTAGTGAAATTAGAGATTTTTTCTTACGGTTAAATTCTGGTGGCCATTTGAGAAGATGCATAGTGTATTGACCAACCTTTTAGACATCACATCTCCAAATTCTTCTGAGGTCTTTTTGTAAGTCCATTAATATCGTGATGTGCCTGAGATCCCACATGGCTAGACTGTGTTGACATCTAAATCCAATGGTACCAAAGAAAGCTTGTATATCTTTCATGGTGGTCTTATATTGGAAAATTTTCCTATCAATGTTAAAATTGTTGTTTTTTCAAGAACAATCTTGTTTTGAGCTTGAAATCCTTTATATTTGTGATCACTCTTATCTTTTATCCTTGCATTGATACAAGTGTTTTTCTTATAGATGTTTATGGTTGCATCCGCATAAGTTTTAAATTGCTCAAGTGGTTTGAAAGATCTTGGATAAGTGATCCTTGATGAACTTTGTGTTGGTTCTATTTCAAAGATTGGATTGTTTCTGAAGAACAAGGCTTGCTTAGTAGAGATTGGGATAGTATTGTCTTGTGAATGAGTCGAATAGTGCCTTGACAGTGTACTGTGTCCGGCAGTACAGTTTTGTGTCTATGATAGTGATATTGTGCCTTGACAGTGTACTGTGTCCGGTAGTGCAAATAAGTGTTGTGACAATATCATTTTCAAACTTATGGTATGAGCCCATTAGGCCCATTGTCTACTAAGTCTATTAATTCCCTATAAATAGGCTACTAGGACTACACAAAACACAATTTGAAATCTGTAACCTTTTCTATCATATTGAAACTCTTTTCTCTGGCGGCGCCCGTGGACGTAGACAAATTGTCGAACCACGTTAACTCATGTGTTCATTTAAATCTTTCATTCGCATATATTCTGTGCTTGAGCCATTTTGTGATAATTGCATAGTAATTTAATAACAAAATTGGCATCAGAGCCACGTGGTGAAATTAGGGCTTTTGCAATTAGGGTTTCACAATGGTGTCTACAACAACAAAATACATGATTGAAAAATTTGATGGAAGATCCAGCTTTGCGTTGTGGAAGATTAAACTAAAATCTTCATTGGTACTACAAGGGCTGTGGAAGGTTGTGGAGAATAAGTTACCAGAAGAGATGAAAGAAGAGGAGAAGCAAGATCTTCAACAAAGGGCTTTGTGCTGGATTTTAATGAGTGTGAAAGACAATGTGCTTCGCGAGATTAGTGGTGAGAAGACTGCTGTCTGCACAGGAAAAATCCAGGAGATCTTTACTCAGAGAAATCAGTAGTAAACCGATTATACTTGAAGAAGTGTTTGTATGATTTCAGATTGAAAGAAGGTATGTCCATGACAGAGCACTTAGATAATTTCAAATCAATTATAATGGACTTGGAGAACATAGATATCAATATTGAGGATGAGTATCAAGCTTTGTTTGTATTGAGATCGTTACCAGCTCCCTATGAAAACTTCGTAGATATCATTATGTATGGTAAGGATAAGTTATCGCTAGCAGATGTCAAAGAAGCACTGAAATCAAAGGAGATAAGACAGTTGCAGCCATACAATCAAGCTGAAGGGGAAGGTCTTATGACTAGGGGAAGATCTGGAAGTAAAGCGAGTTCTTTAAGAAGGAAGAACTGGAGGTCCAAGTCAAGGGTAAAACACTCAAACTGTTATGAATGCGGTGAGCAAGGTCATTATAGGAGAGATTGTCTGAAACTGAATGGTAAGAAGATAAATCAAAAGGAAAATGCAGCAAACATTGTTGAAGGTGTGAACGATTCCGACGATAGTAAAAACATTGGTAGAGGAGATGTATTGTCCGTGAGTTCATACTTCGGGCAAAACTCTTGGGTACTCGATACTGGCGCTACATATCACATGTGTCAGTTCAAGCAGTGGTTTGATACGTACAAGCCAATGCAGGGAACTGTCTATTTAGGGAACAATCATTCGTTGAATATTGGTGGTATTGGTAACGTCAGAATCAGAATGTTTGACGGGGTTGTTAGAATCTTGACGTGCTGGCATGTTCCTGGGTTAAAGAGAAACCTGATTTCTCTTGGGACTCTAGACTCTCGGGGTTACAAGTACCGTGGTGAAAATGGTGTAATCAAAGTGACAAAAGGCTCAATGGTATGCATGAAAGGCAGTTTGCAGAAGGGTCTTTACATTCTCCAGGGGAGTGTTGTTATGGGTGACGTTGCATTAGCATCATCAGGGAGTAATATCCAAAGTAGGCAGGATCAAACTAAGTTATGGCATTAGCGTCTTGGTCACATGAGTGACAGAGGATTAGCTGTTTTGGGAAAAAGAGATTTGTTGAAAGAGTATAAAGCAGAATCATTGGGATTTTGTGAGCACTGTGTGTTTGGTAAACAAACTATAGTCAAATTCAGCAAATCGGCTGTAAGAAAGACTAAAGGGACAGTGGAGTACATTCACTCAGATCTTTGGGGTCCAAACAGAATTCCATCCAAGAGCGGAGCCTGATACTACATGAGTTTGATTGATGATTATTCAAGGATGGTGTGGGTTTACTTTATGAAAATGAAAGATGAGGCATATTTTGGAAGACGATGATTGAGAAGAAAACATGAAGAAAAATCAAACGTCTTGGGACAGATAATGGGTTAGAATATTTCAGTTGTGAGTTCAACGAGTTCTGCAAAGCTGAGAGAATAGTGCGTCATCACACTTGTTCTAGAATACCACAACAGAATGAAGTCGCAGAAAGAATGAACAAAACACCTTGTGACAAGGCACGAAGTATGCTGTCGCATTCCGATGTGGGAAAGGATTTTTGGGCCGAAGTTATCAATACAACGTGTTACTTGGTGAATCGGTCTCCTTCAACGGCTATTGATTGTAAAACTCCTTTTGAGATTTGGTCTGGATCGTCGGCTGATTATGAACATTTGAGGGTGTTCGGTTGTCCTGCGTATGCTCATGTGAGAGATCGTAAGCTTGAGTCGATGGCAAAGAGGTGCATATTTCTAGGATATGCTACTAGAGTGAATGGATATAGGTTATGGTGTACCTCTTCAAAGTCTCCAGGTTTTCTCATCAGTAGGGACGTTACTTTTAATGAGTTTGCTTCGATAGACAGTCAGAAGGAAGTATGAGAAATGGCTGAATCAGGATCGGTTGTGAGTAAACAAGTGGAGCTTGAAGTAGAATCAGTTCCTAGTAGGTCCAATAATTCAAGTGGTTCTGAGGTGGATCCAGAATCAGGAGGTGAAGCGTCAACATCGGATGATAGTGACGATGATGCGCGTGAACCAGAACAACAACCTTATAGCATAGCATTGGGCAGAGAAAGAAGATATCTTAGACTTCTAAAAAGGTATGCGGATCTAGTTGCATATGCTCTGTCAGTTGCAGAAGAAGTTGAGATGCATGAACCTAGTAGCTACAAAGAAGCTATAACGAGTTCAGAGGCAGATCGATGGATTGGTGCTATGGGGGAAAAGATTGAATCTCTTCATAAGAATCAAACATGGAAGCTTGTTGACTTGCCTAAATGATAGAAGATAGTAGGCAGGAAATGAGTGTTCAAGAAAAAGGAAGGTAATCCAAGGGTTGAGGCATCTCGATCCAAAGCAAGACTGGTCGCTAAGGGTTTTACTCAAATGGGAAAGAATCGACTTCAATGAAGTGTTTTCTCCAGTGGTGAAGCATAGTTTGATTCGAGTTTTGCTAATCATAGTAGTTTTGCAAGATTTAGAGCTTGAGCAGTTGGATGTGAAGAATGAGTTTCTACATGGTGAATTGGAGGAGCAAATCTACATGAGACAACCAGAGGGATTTATCAAACCTAATATGGAGGATAAAGTTTGTCTGCTGAAAAAGTCACTGTATGGTTTGAAAAAGTCACCTAGGTAATGGTACAAACGTTTTGATACATTCAAGGTGTCAAAAGGGTTCACGGTGAGTCCATATGATAGTTGTGTGTATCATCAAAAGATGTCAGATGATTCTTATGTTTACTTGTTGTTGTATGTGGATGATATACTTATTGTTGCTTGTAGTATGTCACACATTGTGTAGTTAAAGAAGCAGCTTAGTGTCGAGTTTGAGATGAAGGATCTGGGTAGAGCAAAGAAAATTCTTGGTATGGAGATTATTAGGAACAGAAATTTAGGATCATTACACTTGTCTCGACGAAGCTATATTGAGAAAGTGTTACAACGATTCAACATGTTTGATGCTAAAGCAGTTAGCATTCCTTTTACTACTCATTTCAAGTTGTCTGCAGTAGGAGCGGCCAAGGATGATGCTGAGTTGGAACAAATGTGGAAGGTTCCATATGCAAGTGCAGTTGGTAGTATCATGTATGCTATGGTATGCACGCGTCCTGATATTTCACATGCAGTTAGTGTAGTTAGCAGGTACATGGGATGTCTTGGGAAAGAACACTAGCAGGCAGTGAAATTGATACTTCGGTATCTTAAGAATACTGTGAACGTTGGCTTAACTTTTAACAAAACCGATATTGGTGAATCGCTGAATGATGTTGCAGGATCATTGGTTGGTTTTGTTGATTCTGATTTTGCAGGTGATATGGATAAAAGAAGATCTTTGACAGGATATGTATTTACTCTAGCTGGGAGTGCGATTAGTTGGAAAGCACAGTTGCAAGCTACTGTAGCTTTGTCTACAACAGAGACAGAGTACATGGCGGTAACATAAGCAGTTAAAGAGGCAATATGGTTGCAAGGTTTGGTGGCAGATTTGGACTTGGATAGGACTACTACAAAAGTGTTCCGTGACAGTCAAAGCGCCATACACCTTACAAAGAACCAGATGTACCATGAGCGTACAAAGCACATAGATGCCAGGTATCATTTTATTCGTTATATAATATCAAAGGGAATTGTTGATGTGAAGAAAGTGTCTACACACGATAATCCAGCAGATATAATGACCAAGGCAGTATCAGTTCGAAAGTTTAGGGAGTGCCTAAACTGGATCGGTGTTCACAGTATAGAGTGAATGCCTTAAGGGCATTTGGTGAGTCAGAAGAAGAGAAGTTTCTTTGTTGATAATGAAGAAAGGATATTCGCCTCAAGGGGAAGATTTGTTGTGAATGAGTGGAATAGTGTCTTGACACTGTACTGTGTCCGGCAGTACAGTTTTGTGTTTGTGATAGTGATATTGTGCCTTGACAGTGTACTGTGTCCGGCAGTACAAATAAGTGTTGTGACAATATCATTTTCAATCTTATGGTATGAGCCGATTATGCCTATTGTCTAGTAAGTCTATTAATTCCCTATAAATAGGCTACTAGGAGTACACAAAACACAATCTGAAATCTGTAACCTTTTCTATCATAGTGAAACTCTTTTCTCTGGCGGCGCCCGTGGACGTAGACAAATTGTCGAACCACGTTAAATCCTGTGTTCATTTAAATCTTTCATTCACATATATTTTGTGCTTGAGCTATTTTGTGATAATTGCATAGTAATTTAATAACACATTCGGAATGCCATTGTTTGATTTCAAATGTGGAAAATCTATCGATACAATTGCTGGATTTTCTTGGAGATATCTTGTTGACTAAGCTTGTTAGTAATTGTTAGTTGTTTCGAATTTTTCATGACAGATATCACCGTTAGTATTGATCAAGGTCCGGATTGCTGAAGACTACCGTAATATAGATGTCGAATTCTATATTACTTTTAATAGGATTTGCATTAATCATAGAAATTGAAAAAAAAAGTAAGGATGAATTGATATTCGAAAACTGAAATCTTAATTCATTTTGGAGCTTAAATTTTTTTTTATTGAATTTCTAAATTAGTTTAGGGACAAGTCACATATATTTAAACCTTTAGAACACTAAAATTAATTTAGAAAATAAGTCATATATGCATATATTAAATATTTGTCTTTTGGAAGTTTATTTTTGAATTGAAAGCGGACTTTGAAGTCCTTGCGAATTCAGTCCCCAAACATGATTAATCACACTATTTATAAAGGTAATTATTATTATTATTATTATTTCGAAACTAGATATACATTTATAAACACGGAAAGCACTGTCGAAAGAAAAAACGGAAAACATCTTTTCAATGTCTACGGAAACGAATCCAATAAGATTACTATGGTCTATGGATGACAAAATGATGTGTTTTGTCAACAATAAGCGACTTGACCAAATAAAAGCATAATGAAAAAGAATCGTCGAACTGGCCGTTACTAACACGTCAATTATTAATTATTAATTATTAAAGTGGTTAGATATAGAGCATAGGAGTATAGTTTTATGTATACCGCCGCAGTGAAGCACATGGCCATCAACAACAACAACATCTCTGTCCACTTTCCTTGGTGATAATATAATTTATATGATTTAATTTAGGCATGGGCATATGGGTATGGAACCGAAGAACCGAACCGAACCGAACCGAAATAACGGATTCGGTTCGGTTCCGGTTCCTTATAAATACCCGTACGGTTCCTTATCTTAAATACTCACGGTTCTCGGTTCGGTTCGGTTCGGAACCGAGAACCGAATAGTACCCATAAAGAACCGAATAATCAATAGTACCTTTGAATATTCATGGTTCTGTTCGGTTCCAAACGGTTCTTTTGGCTACAAAGTAACCATTTGGTTCTTTTCGGGTTCAGTTCCAAACAGTTCTTTTGGTTAGAAAGTAACCATTTGGTTAGAAAATAACTATTTGGTTCTTTTCGGGTTCAGTTCCAAACAGATTTTTTGGTTAGAAAGTATCTATTTGGTTAGAAAATAACCATTTTGTTCCTTTCGGGTTCGGTTCCAAACGGTTCTTCTGGTTACAAAGTAACCATTTGGAACCGAAACCCGAATGTAACCGAACCGAACCGAGAAGAACTGAACCGAACTGAATTTTAATCAGTTCCTAAATGGGTACTAGTTTTAAAGAACCGAGAACCGAACCGAACCGAACCGAATTTTAATTGGTTCCTAAATGGGTACTAGTTTTAAAGAACCGAAAGAACCGAGAACCGAAAGAACCGAACCGAACCGAAGAACCGAATGCCCATACCTAATTTAATTGTTAAAGCATTCCAATAAAGTTTTGTTATTTTTATAAATATACACCAAAATATCATAATCCAAATTTTAGATTATTAATTTTTCAAACAAATACTTTATAAATTAAGATAGTTATTTTATATTTTAGATATTATAAAAACAAATAATTTGATAATTATATAAAAAAATATTTAAAATTTAAAATTCTAACATAAAAGAAAATATGTGTAAGTAGGAACAAAATATAAAAGTTATTTATCTATTAAAATTAAAATTTATAAATTTTATAAGTATTTTACACTATTTATTGAGAATATTCTTAATAAAATGTTGAAAGTTTGAGGAACGAAACTACAATAAAAAGGCCCAAATCTATTAAGAGGTCAGAAAAGACAGATTTTATGACTTTACAAGAATTCATGATTCCTACGGAAAAATCGGACATTGTAACAAAGAAACTTGGCTTTCAAGAAAATACTACAAATATCAATAACAAAATCTTGGTATTTGGAAGGAAGAATTCTTAGTAGATATTATTGCAAATCAAGAACAATTAATTCACTTAAAAGTAAGGCATAACTCTTCAGAAAAAGATTTCACGGTCACAATAGTTTACACTAAATGCATAAAAAACCAAAGACTTGCCCTCTAGGGAAACTTTGGGATCTTGTAGATAATTATAAAGAATTGATGGTGTTAGAAGACTTCAATGCAATCCTAAAGTCTCAAGAGAAACTCTCATGTTCTACTATATGCTTAAAAAGCATCAATGATTTCAATAATGACATATTCAATTTCCATTTAAAAGACACATGATACTCAGGCTTCAAGTTCACTTGGATAAACAATAAGAAATGAAAACGTATTGATAAAGTCCTTTACAGCTCTACCTGGATGGACTATTTGACAACACAAAAGTGAAACATCTAGCTAGAACATGTTCAAACCATACTTCATGAGTATCACTATTTATTCTTCCAAAACAAACTCAAGACCACATTTAAGTTTCAACACATGTTGACCCTTCATCCTGAGTTTCTAAGTATGGCCGAGCAAAATTAGAAGGAGGAAATGTTAAATTCTCCTATTTACATATTTTGGAACAAACTGAAAAGACTGAAATCCAAGCTTAAAAAAATTTCGGTAATGTTTTTGATATAATAATCCAAATAGGAAGAAGTTAAATTTCGAAAAATATGTTTTGAAGATACCAAAAGTTCAGAAAATAAAATTAATCTTGCCAAAGTTCAAGCCAACTACTTGCAGCTGTTGGCTAGATTTTTTTTACGGGAGTAGAAAACAATACCAATTGGCTACAAAATGAGGACATAAACACCTCTTGTTTACATAATTTTGTCAAGAAAATAAGGAGGAAAAATAAAATCCATAGATATTGGAACGATGCTACATGGATTAGTGAAAAATTTGGACTTAGAAAATCTGTTGTAGATCACTTCAAATTACTATTAACTGGTTATCTAAATCAAACAAAAGCTGATAATTTGTTCGATTTAATACCAAGGTTAATCACTGAAAAAGATAACAAAATACTCTTTATATTACCTACAATAGAAGAAATACATGATATTATCAAGCCTATTAGCCCTAATAGTGTGCTGGTGCTTATGGGTATAATGCAAAGTTCTATCAACACTGTTGGCCCATAATTTCAAAAGATCCTAGTGAGGCTATAGATGGTTTCTTTATGGATCATCCTCTACCCCAATGCATATATGCCATAACTATTTTTCTTATCCATAAGGTTGATTTTCCTAAATCATGGAATCAATTCAGGCCAATAAGTTTATGTACAATGCTTAACAGGATCATATCCAAAGTACTTAATAACAAGTTAGCTTTATTTCTCCCTAAGATTATCGTTAATGAACAAAGTGGGTTCTTTAAAGGCAGGAACAAGCATGATAATATTATTCTGGCTCAAGAAATTTCTAAAGGCTTAAACAACAAAGTGAGAGGGGGCAATATCATGATAAATATAGACGTGTTCAAAGCCTTTGATAGGCTTACTCATCACATTATTATAAGAATCTGGAATCTTATGGTTTTGAAAAAAACTTCTTAGACATAATTCTAAAAGATATAAACTCTAAATATTTCTCAATAATAGTAAACAATGAGCTTCATGACTTCTTTAAATATACTAAAGGTGTTAGGCAAGGGGACCATTTATCCCCTAGTTTTTTCATCATTGATGAGGATTACATTATTAGAGGGTTAATGATGCTTTTTGAAGACAAGCAAGAACTGAGTTATAAATCAAAAAGTTCATTAGATATATCATTTCTAGATTTTGTAGACAATTTCATTATTTTTGCTAATGGATCATCCCTAAATATCAAGTATCTCAGTAATTACCTGCAACACTATCAAGATATTTCAGGCCAAATTATCAATACATAAAAAACTAAAATACTTACTTCTACAAGGCTGTCCCAAACAAAAATTAAGATGTCGGAAAACTGATTTGTTTTTTCTCATGATTTACTTCCAATCAAATATATTGGTACCATTCAAATAACGAAATTAGAAAGTGTGATGAGTTGGTTAATAAAACCAAGAACAAAATTCTAGAGTGGGACAACAAGAATTTATCCTTTGTTGAAGGGCTTACACTATTCAAACTGTATTATCAACCATTCCTACACACCATATAAAAAGTTGTATTCTTCATGAAGCTGTTATCCACAGAATTGAAGGTATGTGTAACATATTCTTATGAGGGTTAATTAAAGAAAAATAAGGAATCAATTGGTCAAAATGGATTCATTTGTGTAGCCATATCAAGATGGTTGTTTAAACATAAACATAATTGAGGATCTTCAGACTTTTTACTCATGTAAGTTTTGGTTCAAATTTAGAGAATAAAAGACTTTATAGGCCAAATATATATTATCACTTTGCTATCCTAAAATCCATCATATTATGGTTCAAGCAACGAATAGAGGCTCTAAAACTTGGAAAATTCTTTTGAATATCAAAGTGTTAGCTGAATGGTATATCTATTGGAATGTTGGTAAAAGTAACATTGGTTTCTGGATTGAGAAGTGGTGTGACTCTCATCATTTTATCCAATTCTCAATTGAAGAACATAAATCATGGTATTATGAAGAGAAAATAAAAAATTATTGGTTAGAGGATCACTGCAACTTCGAGCAATCGAATCATATGGTCTTGCCTTCTGATATTGTAAAAATAAAAAAATAGTCTTAAAAAATCAGAAGAATACTCACTCAAATGGTTCATTTATCCATAAGGTAATTTTAACACAAAGGAAACTTGAAATGAAATTAGACTCAAAGGTAATAAGTTTAAACTATTCAAAATAATTTGGAATACTTATACACCTAAAAGTGCTCCTTCATAATCTGGAAAATTCTAAATAATTGGCTTCCAGTGGATTATATTCTTCAGAAAAGAAAATTATCTATGGAAACTAAATGCCAATTTTGTGAGCAGTTTGAAACAATCAAACAATTATTTGTTAAATGCAACACTACCTGAGAAGTATAGAAATTCTTCGCAAGGCTATTTGGTATTCTATTAAGTAGAAATATGTCTCTTCCATACATTATCATAAGCTAGTTTTGGTCCACCAATAAAAATATCCATATAAAAACTATTATACCACAAATTATATGCTGGGTCATTTGATATTCAAGAGAAAAAAATAAAGCACAAAGACTAAAAGATCAATTCAAAATAAATACATGATCATATCAAGTATATACTAACAATCTTGGGTTATGCTTACTTATTTAAGAGATCTCAATGAAGCAAAGATCTAAATATTGCTATAAAACTTGGTTGTATCCATCACCTGAATAAACCAAGAGTTCATCTGTCTTTCAAATGTAAAAAACCTATAGGGAACATATACAAAATAAAAACATATGGTATTTGTTCCCTATCAAGTGAAGCAAACGGTGGTGGCTTGGTTAGAGACAACAGTGATGACATATTGGTTGTCTTTAGAAGAATTCATGGCAAACAAACATCTATTGTTGTTGAGTGTAGAGCTTTGCTAGATGATCTCATATTATGCAAGGAAAAGAACAATCGTCTTTTAGACATTGAGATTGACTCACGATTACTCACTGAAATGTTATTGAAAAAGAAGTCTCCCTAGTACATGACTCCCAACATCCATTATTGCAGAAAACTTATTAACTTTAATATGAAAATAATCCATATATATATATATATATATATATATATATATATATAGACAGAGAGAGAGAGAGAGAAAAAAACATAGCTTCTGATTGGTTTGAAAAATGGTCTCTCAAATAAAAAAAAGTCTATATACAACCACGAACAATCTCCAAATCATTTAATATCAATTACCCTCATTGAAAGCATAGAATTAGGGTGTCTATGATTAGAAAACTATGATTAGTGCCTAAATTCTAGGTACTAATATATCTAGGATTAAATAAATAGTTACTTAAGATTACATGTTGATACTCTGTCTCAAGTTACTCTGGATCTGCATCTGTTTCGAAATACTCAGTCATCCTCAAAGCAAGTTTAAACTCAAGGGTTTTAAAACTCCTCTGGTTCTTTTTATGTTTCTTATTCCTGCATATAAATATCAAGGAATTTAAACTCATGATTATATACTCTAAATCATGTATTATGCATGAACTAAACTAACACCCCTTAAGCAGGTTTCAATACTTGACTTTCTCTATCTCGTAGAACTCTGTAATTTTTGCAGGCTTGATTTTCAAAGAAAGTCTATTTCTAAAACAAATCTGACAAATGATCAAAAGGAAAATCAACAATGTTTCTCACCAGAGCATAATAATATCTATTAAGATGAAAACTATGGCACTAATCGAGTTATTTCAAGAAAGAGAACAAAATCATATATTAAACTTGGTTAGTTCCATTTGAACTTTCTAAAATTTGATTTCTTCCGTCCAGTGAAGAGACGAGAATACTCGATGTTAAAAGCAAAAGGAAGGTCCAAAATCTGTATTACAAAAGCTAAGAATATCATTTAAGTCAAACTTGAAAACGATAAAATTGTAGTTCTTGTGAAGTTGGATAAGCAAAGGCTAGAGAACCTGAAATTCTTCGGTTAGAATCAAATAAGGCAAAAGACATGACGCCTTAATTTTAGTCTAAATCTTCAATCCCCGCAAAAAAAATTGGGCTATTCAATATTTTTGGGCTTAAAACATGCTTTGTAACCATCAATCTTTTATATAAGTTTATTTTGATTTTATTAAAAAATTATTCACTTTTAAAGATTATTGTTATAAATTCTCTAGTATATTTTATTTATACACATTTAAACCCGCGATTGGTCTTTTTACTATAACGATTTTTGTCATATAGTATTTTGACTTTTAAAATGTTCGGTGAAAACCTCTTACCTATAATAATTTCTTCCATATAGTTCTTTGACTTCAAAATATTTGGTGAGCGTCCTTCGACTATAACGATTTTGATAAATTTAGTCTTCATTGTCTCTAATACCTAAATTTATTAAAATCATTTTAATAAAAAACAATGACCGAATATTACCTTAACTGTAGCATACTCGAACTTTACAAAACTGCAAAGACTGAATATTACCACTCTAGTTTGATTCAAGACATTAGTGGGACGAATGGCAACTCTTAACTCACACACACATATATATATAAACAATTCTATTCTATTTGAATATTAATCCATCATCAATAATTGTATTAGTAATAAGTTGTGATTTTGCCCTTTCGGATCATCATTTTAAATATCTCTTTATGTTTTGATGAAATTAATCCGTTATATAGTTAATTTCTTATTTACCACTCGGAGTAGTGACAACGTACTTCAATAAATGGTTATTCCATCAATTTTAACGAAAGAACCTTTGACTTTTTATTAAAGGTCTCAACCGACGGGGAAGCTTGACCCGGCGGGTGAGGAAGTCCCACCCGCCGGTTGAGAAGGATTCAACCTTCGGATAAGAGTAAAATAGTAAAAGTTCAAAAACACCTTATTTTTTTAGGACCGGTTAACATTTTTTTTTGTCCGAATTTAGCCAAAACCTTTTTTTTTCTCTACAAAATTGGGTCATTTTTTATTAAACTTTAATCAAAGTACAACTGCACTAGCAATATTGAAAACAATTCACGAAACAAATCCCTTTCACTTCTCTCTCCCAAACAAAACCCTAATCCCAAAAATCATCTCTTTTGCTTCTCAATCCTTGACTCGCCCTGAAGAAACCACGAACCAAATCCAACGAGCCAGCCCCAATCGAAAAAATCCTTCACAGATATCTATCCATCGATCTTCCAAAACCATAAACAAAGCCATTACTTTAGAGATTGAAGCCCAATTCATTACCAATCCAATTCCTATTGCTGATAGAACCCGATTCGACCATGCATGCGACCTTTGAAGAACATCCAACAACTCTAAGTACATCAAACCCTTGAAGATGATACCGATATGAAACCCTTGAAGCCAAATCCACCCCAAGTATCAATCCTCTTGCAAACTCGAAAAAAGAGCGCTTCTAACCAACAGAGCTGTTGATTGGGACCAGAAACCAAGTAATTCATATGTCTTAACTCTCTGTAGAAGTTCTGAGATAGCATAGACCCAAGATTTCTAAGAAAGAAATCGCTCTCAGTCTATTTGAGACTCTATTTCCATCGAAATAAGAGTTCATTTTGGATTCAAGAGAGAACTTAGTAAGGAAGTCAGCAGGTTCATTCTGTTCTCGGAAGACGTGAATGACTTTCATGTTAGAAGAGATCAGATTGTAGCTGCAATTAAAAAGAGCTTTTAAATACCAAGGAGCTCATCCGGATAGAATCATTAGGGCCAAAATGCGACAGTCAATTTTGATATCCAGAGAAGTAATCCCCTTCTCAAAACACAGCTGGAGACCATCAAGCATGGCCCTAGCCTCAGCTATGATGTGACTCCCTTTACTGTAGAATTTCCCATAGGTAAACATGATAGTACCGTCATAATCCATGACCAAACCACCTCCATAGCATTCACCAGATTTAGTGCAAGCATCGTCTGAGTTTAGCTTGTAACGACCTAATTTAGGACTCTTCCAGCTTAGGGCAACCGAGATATGAGGTTTAATTAGATGATTGACACTGCCAATAGAAAGCCCAACCATTACATCCTTACCCCAATTCTTATGTTTTAGTAAACACACTCTGTCAAGACTAGATAAAATGACCATGATGCTGTTAAGCATGTCCTCAGAGCTTGTTTCTTTATTTTCCATCTTCTTTTTATTTATGGTCTGCCAAATCACCTATACAATAATCGAAGGAAGAATCGTACGAATGTGAATCCCTTTTTTAGTGGACCAGTACCATGACCTTACCAAGTGAAGGAGCGTCACAGATTTAGAATTGTAGATTCTGAAATGAGTTGCAAAATAAATCAAGATCCTCCAAGCCTTAGGACACTCTACGAACACATGATTTATACTTTCAAAACTATTGCAATGTTGGCATTTTGAAGCTAACTGCAAGTTTCATTTTTGTAGGACATTATCAGTTGGAACCCAACCTTTTAGAATTCTCCAGAGCATAAAAGAGTGTTTGAGGGGAGTCACACTATTTTAAGTTCTAGCATAAAGGTTAGATGTATTTCCATTCTTTCTGAATTCATTCCATGTAGCTTTAGTGTCACAGTGCCCATCAGTGCTAATAGTCCAGCTGATGGTGTCTTTAGTTGAGTTGTTAAGGCCAAATTTGAGAATGCTTTGAATTTGATTATGATTCAAAACATTCTCAAGCTTTGCAATATTCCATCTATCTGCATCCCAGTATTCACTAACCATAGAAATGGAAATTGAATTTTTATCTTCATCCTCTGTGAAGCTAGTAAAAGCATTAGTAGAGCACCATCTGTCTAGATTTAAGTCCATATTACTACTCCCTACGTGCCAGAAAATGAACTTTTCTGCCCTATCTCTCACCCTCCAAATTCTCTTCCATATTAGAGAGCTTTTAGGGTGTAAATAAACCAATAGAGGATGTTGATTCTTAAAATATATAGATTTAGTAATAGCAGCCCAAAGAGAATCTTGTTTCCTCAAGTTAAACCAAATCTTAGCAGAAAAAACATCAGCCATATCCTCCAATCTTCTTAGATTAAGACCACCCTCGTCATAGTTCTTGCAAAGCTTAGACCATTTGTACCAGTGAGTAGACGTTTTTGTAGAGTTTGTTCCCCTACAAAAACCTGTTATAAAGAGTTTCCAATCTTTTGGTGAGTAGAGTATTTCTTAGCAGTTATGATTCTAGACTTTTATTTATTTACCAATTGACCAGAGCTTTCTACTGATTAAATACTTTCATAATCTTCTTGACAGTTCCTATAGATCCATTGCAGAATACAAGTATGTCATCAGCAAAACAAAGACAAGATAAGTTCAATCCCCCTCTACATTTGTAGTTAGTTGTAGCATCTATTGCTGTGAATTTTTTAAGGCCTCTTATGAGGTATTCCTGGGCCAGAATGAATAGACTGGGTGATAGTGGGTCACCCTGCCTGAGGCCTTATTAGATTTAAAGAAGCTCTGAGAGACATCATTAACCAAAACAGAAAACTGGCAGTTTGATACATTCTTTTCAATTAGCCTTACAAAATCAGCCCTGAACCCATAAGCCATTAGGACATTGAGCAAAAAAGTGTGTTTTAGTCTATCGAATGCATTATCCATGTCCACTTTCAAGATAATGTTACCTCATCTAGTTTTACTATTAAGATCAAAAGATAGCTCCTGTGCAATTATTATGTTCTCATGGATGCTTCTACCTTTAGTAAAAGCCCCTTTTTCAGCAGACACTAAGTTAGGTAACAGAGCAAAGAGCCTTATGTTGATTAGCTTAGATATAATCCTGTTTAGGAAAGTGGTTAAACTGATATGTCTATAATCCTTCCAACTTTTAGGAGCCTCCCCTTTAGGAATCAAACATAAAACAGTTGCATATAAGCCCATAGGTAGAGAACCATCCTTGAAAAAAAATCCCTTATAGCAGCACACAGATCCTCCCTGATAATAGCCCAGTAGTGCTTGAAAAATTTGTCGTTAAATCCATCAGGCCCAACAGCAACATTAGGGTTTAGATTTTGATGACATCATATATTTCGCTGTCATCAGGCAATTTCATTAACATCTCATTATCATCTTCAGATACCAATTTAAGGATAAAATCCTCCAGTATATTAGGATACCAAGGGTTAGGTAAGTCAGCAATAAGAGATTTAAAATGGCTTACAACAAAATCCGTAATAGCCTTTTCATCCTCCTCCCATTTGTCACCAGTCCATATTCGAGAGATCTTTGATCTCTTATACCTCATCTTAACATAGTTATGGAAAAAAGCCGTGTTTCTCTTACCTTCTCTACACTAATCAGTATGAGATTTTTGGACTCAGACATCCTCTTCTCTAGCCGGTAGTACTAAAAGATTTTCATTAGCCTTCTTTAGATATTCCTTAGCTTGAGTGTCATTAGTACTAGTCACCCTGGACTCCAAAGTGATAATATCCCCCTCAAGTTGACTGATAGAGTCAAATATGTTCCCAAAGACAGCTTTATTCCATACTTTGAGTCTGGCCTTAAGATTCTTTAGCTTAGCCTAGAACTTGAATATAAGAGCCCCATTATATTCGATAGACCAGCAACTCTCCATAAAGCTGTAGAACTCATCATGCCTACACCACATCTTTAAAAATTTGAAAGTAGACAGTCTTTTGATAGATGATGTAGAAATTTTAATAAGAAGTGGAGAGTGATCAGAACATGATTTACATAAATGAGATACAGTAGTGTCATCAAAGTAGGAAAGCTAATTGTTGTTGAGTAGCACCCTGTCTAATCGCCTCCATTGTCTCCCATTTATCCACTTATATTTATTTCCAGAGAAAATAGCGTTAATAAGGTTGCAATCTAATGGAAATGCATTGAAATCATCCATGCTAGTTGAGCAATTGGTTGAACAATGTAGTTGTTCATCAGGATAGGCTATTATGTTGAAATCCTCATACAGAATCCATTCCATATCATCCACCTCCACCTTTTGTATATTATCCCAAAGAATCATGCGCATACTTCTGGTGCACTTAACATAAATGACAGTGACTAGAAAGACCTTAGGCAAATAGATGTGATTAACTTTTAAGTGTAAAAACTGATCTTCATTGATGCTAATGTCCACCTTAAACTCCCTAGTCCACATCACCCACAGCTTGTTACTCATATTGCTTGCATAACCCTGAAAACCAAGCTTCTTGGAAATAGATTCAATCTTAGACATACTGACCATAGGCTCCTGGACGGCAAGAAAGTTTAGATTTTTTAATCTCTTGATAGATTTAATTCTGGCTTGAGTAAGTTTGTTTCCAATTCCTCGAACATTCCAATTTAGAATATTGATAGTCATCTAGAATGTTTGTTATTTTTTGCAGCAGTTTTATGCTGCAGATGCTTGGAAGATATTATCGCCTTGGTGTTTAGAGTTTTAACATTCTTGAATTTCTTAACGTATGTTTTCCTTTACTTGTAAACAGGAGATGGAGGAAGGCTTCCTGTGGTATGTTTAGATGGTGATGAGTTCGACAACAAAGGAAACAACATGGGACTCTCCTTTTTAGAACTCACTTTCATGTCCAGCATGTGCAAGGCACCAATCAACTCATTATCTATTAACACCATCAGGTGAGATTACTAAACTTTTTGTATTTTTTTCAGGTTCCCCAGTAGAATTAATCTTTTCATTAACAATAATAGATTTAACAGTATGACTATCCTTCTTTATCTAAAACGCATGTATTAAGGATTCACTTATCTGGATTGGGCTGGAGGAAGTAGCTAATGTAGTTGCCTTCCTTTGAGCAGATTTCTTGCAATTGTTCTCCGAATGACCCAGATGAGAGCAGTCTTGACAATACTCCGGGATTTTACAGTAAACAAGATCTTGCCAGTAACTGTAAGTCCCAAAAATAACCCTGATTCTTTTAGGCAGTTTTTTAGAAACATCTAAGACAACCCCTATTCTACAGTATTTTTCTCTGACCCTGTTTTTGTCTGGTACCCATACACTTAGAGGATTTCCAAGCGATTTAGAAATCTCAAATATAGTAGCTTCACAGTACATGAATTCCGGTAGGTTTGGAAGATCTATATGATCAGGAGTAGCAGGGTTCTCCACCTTAGGGTTAAAATTAGGAGACCAAAGAAGCAACCTCATAATTTTATCCCCCATTTTCCATAAATTTCTTCTCTAAAGAACCTTAACATCATCCCATCTTAAAAATTCTATGAAAATATGTTTGAAGTCATAACTTGAGACAGTATATTCTCCTTTAAATCGAAAACTTTCCAAGAAAGCTTTAACTACAGTGTAGCTAGGCTTTCCACTCGCAAACTTACCCACCAAAGTAGATTTAGACTTCAATCGAAGAACAACCAAGTCTTCTTCTTTAAATTGAATTTCCACATGATCATTGTCCCATGCTCTTTTTATGTCTTTGTGAATTGAATTAGCCTCATTGTTTATAAATAATTCAACAAAATATTTCCTTGTAACTTCATCTCTGCTGTTGCTTATTGCAGGCTCAAATATTGGATTGTTTCTGATCTTTGAATGATCAGAGAGCTGTACCAACGACAGAAAGTGTTCATCAAACTCATCAGGCTGATACAGCGAGGCTGAACATTCACTATTCCCCATAAATCAGAGGTTGATTCAGCTAGAAACAGAAGAAGGAGAAACAATTAAGATAGGTTTCATTTCTTGGAGAAGTTGTAACTGTTTCTTGGAGATTTATTTTTGTATATTTGCACTGTTTATGTAGCTAAAACCTTTATTAAATTACAACGGTAATAAAGGGCAACATTATTTTAAATATTTTACCTGTTATATCAAGCCATCTTTTGGTTCCAAGTGTACCCTCTCCTCTGAACTCTTGGCCAACGAACAAGGCTTCAACATGTTTTTTTTTGCAAGCCTCATTTTCCATGCATACTGAAGCTAAGTTCGGTGCCCAACATAATGGTTGCTTTCTGCATATTTCCTAGCTAAAACGATAAAAAAGTATCAGCCATAGACTGTTATAGTTTTGTACTCTCATTTCAAATTTAAACCTAAAAAGAAACAGATATACCTCTCCATTATACCTTTTCAGATAAAAAATTCATTCTAATTATTAATTTACAAATCGAAGGAAACAACAATGTAATCTCAATACTTACAAAATAATAAAAATAATAGTTATTTTATCACAAAATAGTTATTGTAATTTTCCTCTACTATTCGGCCTAACTTTTCAAGTTTTAAGATTTTTGTCTCAAACCCTTGGTATTACCTCAATTTTTTTAAGTTGAACTTAAATCTTAGTGATTTGACAATCATGGTATCTTTTGCTTTTAGCTCATTCTGTCTCGAAAAATTCCCCAACATTGTTGGTTCATTCTCTCAGGATAGCCTCCAATGTCCATTAATATTTTAAATATGTAGTGGGAGGGAAAATAGGCATTGCCCGAAGTAGCCAAAAGATAGCCCGTGAATGTTATGTCTCTGCTCTTGCTTCAAAATCATTAGAAGCAGTAAAGATTAACAAAGAATAGCAATCAGTAGAGCCTTCTGCCAACCAAAACAAGATAGATGCTCCGAGAGAGGCTCATAGTGCGATAATCCCAGTTGAAGAGGTAGAAATTCATTACTTGGCAGAAGGTAAAAGTTTATGGTCGGATCTAAACTATTCTTAAAGCTAAAAGAAAATTTGTAATTTTTTTATCTAATAATTTACACGTGTTTGCATGGTGCAATAAGGATGTGACTGGAGTGCCAACAACAATGATTAGTCACAAGCTATCTATCCGATCAAATGCTGGACTAGTGGTACAAAGAAGAAGACTATTTTCAAAATAAAAATCCGAAGTGATTCTCCAAGAAGTAGATCAGTTGACTAAGATGGGGCATATCAAAGTATCTCAATACCCCATCTGGACAACTAATCCTATTTTGGTCAAGAAAAAGAATAGAAAATGGCGTATGTGCATTGACTTCAGAGACCTCAATAGAGCTTGCCTTAAAGATAATTTTCTAGTGCCCCGGATAGATCAGCTTGTGGACTCTACATCAGGGAACAAGTTGTTTTTATTTTCATGGATGCCTTCTCTGGGTATAATCAAATACAAATAAATCCCGATGATCAAGATCATACCATATTCATCACTGACATAGGGATTCATTGCTACAAGGTAATGCCTTTTGGGTTAAAAAATACGGGAGCCACTTTACGAATAAGGCCTTTGCTACCCAGATTGGAAGAAACATGGAAGTCTATATCCATGATATGAGGGTCGAGAGTCCTAAAGAGGAGGATCATATCTCTGATCTCCAGGAAACATTTTCCAACCTAGAGGCCATCAATTTGAAATTAAATCTGGAGAAATGTACTTTTGGTGTCTGATCAGGTAAATTTCTAGGCTATATAATAAGTGAGAAAGGAATTCAGGTTGACCTTAACTAGTTGAATGATTTGTTGGCTACAGATCCACCTGAAATATTAAAGAAGTCCAGCTATTAATTGGAAGATTAGCGGCTTTAAACTGATATATTTCAAGATCATCAGATAAATATGCTCAATTTTTCCAAGTCTTGAGAAATACAAAAGACTTCAATTGGTATCCTAATTATGATCAAACTTTCTTTGAAATTAAGAATTACTTATCTTCACCCAAGACATTGTTCAAACCTATTGATGGATAAAGACTCTATATTTATTTGGTCGTATCAGAGTATGCTGTAAGTGCAGTGTTAGTACGAGAAGTGGATAATTATCCTCAGAAGCTGGAAAATGTATTTAAAATTGGAGAAGCTGGCTTTAGCGTTGATGATAGTTACTAGAAATATTAGGCCTTACGTTTAAGCACATTCAGTCACAGTTCGAACTTCTTTTCCCTTGAAGAATGTGCTACAAAAGGCTGACATATGGGGAAGAATGACCAAGTAGTGAGTTGAACTTGGAGATTATGACATTGATTTTGCGCCTCAGACAACAATCAAAGCTCAAGTTTTGACCCATTTCTTAGTCGAATTCCACTCTAAACGGCCTCATGAATAAGCAGAAGTCACTAAATTAAAAAAATAATGGTTAGTCCGAACAAATGGTGGTAGGGGTGAGATTCGGTCGGTTCGGTCAGTTTTTTGATAAATATTTAAACCGAATCGAAATAATTTGGTTTATAAATTATTAAACCGATTTATTAAAAACAAAATCGATTTTTTTCGGTTTCGGTTTGGTTTGTCGGTTTCAACATCGGTTTGGTTTGGTGCGGTTCGGTGCGGTTCGGTTCGGTTCGTGTTAATTTTTTTAAAATTTAGTATAGAATTTTAAAAATAAAATTATAATAAATATATTAAACCAATAATTAATCTTTTATTTTTTATGTTTATAATAAGATAATATTAATAATAAAATTTAAAAACCATTTTATAAATTTTATTGAAAGAATTACTTTATAATTTTAATTATAAATCATTTTTATCACTTTATAATCACTAAAAGTTTATACACGCCTGGGGTTTGAACCCTGTCTAGGTTACTGACTTTTATCATTTTTATAACAAAAAGTTTATACACGCCCTGGGTTTTGAACCCTGTCTAGGTTACTGACTTTTATCATTTTTATAACAAAAAGTTTATACACGACCTGGGTTTTGAACCCCCGTCTAGGTTACTGGAAAGTATTTAGAGCAATTGGGTTAACCACTTGGCCAACAACGTGGTTTGTATATGATATACTTTGTAAACTATTTAGTGATTCGGTCGATTTCGGTTCAATTCGGTTTTAAAAATGAACAAACCGAAAACCGACCGAGCATAGTTCGGTTTTGAAAATAAAAACCGAAACCGAAATTTATTATTTTTAAACCGACCAAACCGACTTATTTCGGTTTGGTTCGGTCGGACGGTTTGGGCTTTTTTTGTTTTTGCTCACCCCTAAATGGTGGGTCTAGTAGATGGGATGTGGAGCTGGAATTTGCTTAACTTCTCTTTATGGTGATACCATGTACTAAGCTATATGTTTTGGCTTTAGAGCATCCAACAATGAGTCAGAATATGAAGCGACTATAACTAGGTTAAGGTTAGCTCATATATGTGAGGCTAAAAGAGTCCAACTAATAATGATTCCCAACTGCTTATCCATTAAGACCATGGGCAATCTAAAGCCAGGAAAGAACACTTGATAAAATATTTACAAGTGTTGAAGGAAGTCACCACTGACTGTAAAAGCGTCAAATATGAGCATGTACCTACATCGGAAAATGCCATGGCAGATTCCTTAGTCTCTATTGCATACTCCAAAGCGTATCCCTAGATTCTTAAGCAAGAATGTTCTTTTATAGTTACAACTACAGAAAGTAAAGTTGAAATTGGAGAACATTTGCACGTATCCGATGCACTCTCTAAAGATTGAAGAAGTGAATTCCAAAATTTTATTACTAACGATGTTTTAACTCCAGATAAGGCTTTGGCTAAGAAAGTGAGGTACAAAGCTTGTGGTTTCCTAGTCTTGATGTGAGTACTTTATAAAAAATATTTCAATAGACCTCTACTATGTTGCCTCAGATTAAATGAGTCCTATAGTATTCTATTAGAATTGTATGATGGATAAAGGTCAACACACTATGGTTAATTTTTTTTAACTAGAATAATCTTACTAGCAGAATATTATTTGCCTACCATCATGGCATATGCTAAAAATCTGGTGAAAAGATATGATTATTGTCAAAGATATGGAAATTTCATTCATGTGCCAGTAGTCCCCATGAACTCAATATCTAAACCTATACCATTTGATATATGAGGACTTGATCTGGTTGGGCCTCTCCCAATGGCTTCAGCGGGTTGTTATACGATAATTGTAGAAATAGATTACTTCTCCAAATGGATAGAGGTTGCACCATTGTCGCGAAAAACTTCTAAGGCAGTCATTAAATTTATCCTCTCCAAGATATGTTGCCGATTTGGAATTCCTAAACGCATCACCACGAATAATAGACCTCAATTTGATAATAAGGACATGAATACTTTTAATGCATCTAGAGGAATTCATCATTGTTTTTCCTCTGATTTTCATCCCCAAGACAATGTGCAAGTTGAAGTATCAAATTAGACAATTTTGTCAAGTTTAAAAAAGAATTTATAAGGAGTTGTTGGGAAATGGCCGAGTTACTTGCAAGAAGTAGTATGGGCATACCAGACTACTCCACATACAGCCATACAAGAGTTTCCATTTGATTTAGTTTATGGGATGGATGCAATCATGCCTATAGAGGAAACTCTCTCTTCCTTTAGGGTTCAAAATTATTCCAAAGTCGAGAATGAGATTGCTACGAGGGCTTAGTTGGATTTGGTTGAAGAAAAAAGAGTGAATGCACATTTAATAAATGCACATTATCAAGGATTGATGAAAAGTAAGTTTGCCTCTAAGGTAAAAAAAATATTTTCAAGTTGGAGATAAAGTGTTGAGAAAAGTATTCATGCACACCAAGAAGAAACAGTTCGGAAAGTTAGCTCCAAATTGGGAAGGACCATACATCGTATGTGAAAGAGTTAAGAAATGATCATACAAAATCCAAGATAAAGAAGGAAATTTGTTGAAGCATCCGTGGAACGTTGAACACCTCAGGTTATACTTAGATTTAGCTCATCTTGTAAATATTTCCTTTGATTTACTTCAATATAAATATTTGGGGGCATACTCTTATTGTGAAGCCACACATAGTTATAGGATAAACTCAACAACTGGGCTTGATACAATCGGAAAAAAAACATGTCAAGGCTTATCTCCGGTCCAAACAATGCGAAGCTCTAATACACAAGGATTACAATTTGAAAGTTCACTTCTAAAGCATCAAAATTAGCAATAGAATATTAAAAAGGGTATTCCTATATACTAAGGAAAAATGTCTCAGAAAGTTAGCCCCAACTTGGGAAAGACCTTATATGATTGAAGCGAATGTCAAATTGGGTACGTAGAACATTAAGCACTGAAATGTATATATATCCCTCTAAGTATTCACTAAAGCTTTGTACTTGTGCTACTTGTAAACAATTTCTTATATATGGGATGTAACTTTTTCTATCTTGGTGGTGCGAATTTTTTTAAAGAGACATTCATTTTTAAAAAACGTTTACTTCTGCCATTACATGAGTCTCATATATATATATATATACATATATATCAGTGTCCATTTTTTCATTTATGTTCAACCACACTCATATTAGGCCTCGATCAAAACTTAGCAACCCTATTGGGCATATACAATTAGCCACCCTATTGGGCCTATACAAGGCTAAGTATGAGACTTAACAACCTTATTGGGACAGTCGAGAAACATCTTTCATATGTGATACACCATCTATCTCGTCAAGACATGGACTAGACGGGCCTTCAAAAATGACAGGTACAACAACAACAACACTTAGAGCTACCTTACCATTTCGACCAAGGGCTACTAGCAACACGATGACATCGGGAAGAAACACAACATGATCCACGATATCGTTACCATTTTTCACTTTCTCCAACCATCGATGTAAGTCTTTTTCCCCCGCTCCCAGTGGTTCTACATACACATGTTGGCCACCCATATTCGTTGTAACTTATAGTTCTTCCTCTATATGGTTATTCTAATTACATGATGAGGGCCTTTAAACTCCTAGCAGACTCTACGACAGCTTTCAGTATTTTCGCCTCAAAATCACCCACTTTCCCTACTTAGTTTGCCATTTCTTCTTCTAAAGTGACCTACTACTCACAAAGTAAACCTAATGCTTCAAACAATCAACTATGTAGGTCAGTATTTATGATGATGACTTTCCTACATTAATTTATCAACATTTTTTTAAGGTCTTCCATATTAGTCTCCATACATTGTCTTTCTTTATCTAGATGTTCAGCTTCCTCGGTCGGGTTTCGCAAGTCACATTTCAATGATACCATGGGAGCTTGAAAGATACTACATTGGGACTCACCTCAATCCCCAAGGTTAGTTTTTCTCACCAAATCGATACGTATCAAGTCAGTTGGAAGATCCCTCTTACTGGCTTATGCAACATACCAGCTAACAAGCTCAGAAATATGCTCTAGAGAAAACATGGAGGCCACAACTTCCTAACAGAAGGAATAATAATTACACCACCTTTCAATGCAATCGTCATACCTTCGGTAGCACTTGAAGCCTCCACTATAGCCACCTCACAATATATCCTTCCAACCTATACCCTGCCGTGACAGGCAACCCTCGACATTTTGGGTTCAGAAGTCCCTCATCTTCTAGCCTCATCCTTTTCTTTGCCAACATCACATCTATTTTGTTTTATATCTCAATAACAGTCTGTGTCTTCTTCGTTTCCCTTATGAATTTGAAGCTTAAGTTTTAGTACCACATCATAATTAAGAGCTTTCCCTATTTCAATATGGGTTGGGGCCTCATTCGTAACTTAATACCCTCCATTATCAATCACTACCCCTTTGGTAGGCACCGTATGTTCAACATCTGAAAGATGATTCATCACTAAATGAAATTTTATGACCCACACCAAGAGACATAAAATTTGGAAGACTATCAATAACATTGTCATCCATCATCAATTAATCCAATCGCATAAATTCTTTCCTTAATGCCAAAAACTAAACATGTTCAAGCAATTAATTAACTACTAACGAGTCAGTTTTCATACTTCCATTTCTTTCAATAACATGCATTTCAATATCTTCATGCTCATACATTACCAATGCTCTCTCTCTTGACACGGATTACGTGTCCCTAAACTAGATTTGCATTTACTAGATCTTATTGAGACTTTCAGATGTCCATATGCAGCAGCCCGAATAGTCCTAGCTTCAGGCACACTATCTCCATCAACACAAATATCCAGCAAAATTATCATCTTACTCCCTGATTTATTATAAAATACCAACGAGGCACACTCATCCTTCTGCGCTACTGAGCGTTTGAATGCCACAATCGCTCTAGTGGTAGCATTTTCCACCTGTCCAAACTGAGTAGTTGCCCCTACCTATGAAGACTTCTTTGAAGGTATTTTATGTTTCGCATTTCACTCTCCAGTGGACTATCACGCACTGAATACCCAACCAAATCCCGTTTACACAGGATTCGTGAGTTGTTAAAATGCAACCTTGCATTGACTATAAATTATTTGGACGATCATTAAAAAAATAGATATTGTCATACATAGTAATTTAACAAAGACCGAGGTTCTGAATCAAAATTAAATAAATTTAGATATAGTAATACATTTAAATTAAACAAATACCAAGGCCGTGAGACAAAAATTGGATTAATTTTGTTCCGATTTGTGATGATAAAAGATAAGTCTTTTCTAGTTTTGCGAAATATCATGGTCAAGACATTTAGTCTTTTGTTTGGCTAGTTTAACTTAGATTTATTCGTAAGGAAAACTTTTATAGAGCTTGAGTGAAGCTTGACAAAGTCTTGAGAAAATCTTGGCCAAAACCTGAGGCGAGCTTGGCCAGAACTTTGAGGCAGGCTTAGCCAGAACTTTCATGCAAACTTGGCCAGAAGTCGACGAAATCTTAGCCAGAACTTTGAGGTAAGCTTGGCAAGATCTCGAGGTAAGCTTGGCTAGAACTTTGAGGAAATATTGGTAGAGCTCGAGCCGATATTAGCCAAAAATTTGAGGCAAACTTGGCTAGATCTCGAGGTAAGCTTGGCCAGACTAGATAGTCATGCTATGATATGTGGCATAATGGGTACGTTAGTTTGGCTTTGTGCCCAATCTTCTGGATGAAGAATATTAAACTTGTTCCAGACTAACCCGACCCACCCCACAGTGGGGGCAGGTCGTGTTACGACACTTGAGGCGATTTAGTGTTTAGTATTGAGAGTCTTCTTATAATTTCCTATATAAATTCTATATGTTACTCATAAATATAAAAAAATCATGCCACATTAAATCTCTTATTGTGCGGTTTATTTTTTCTTGTTATTTTTTTGTTAATTTTGTTTCTAAAACTTATTCGCATATTATGGACTTTACTAACAATCAACTATATACAAATACTAAAACAGTTACATTTTAATGTCAACTCATCACAATATCGCATCAACATATTGCAATAGTTTATTTTAAATAAAATTTTGAGCTCATTTTTTAAAAAATTAATTTTAAATTTATACATCTGATTTCGAATTATAATAATTGTTCTAAATTTTTATTAATAAATATACAAAAGTAGCAAATAGTTATACGAGGAGTTTTCATAAAAAGTTTTATATATAACTATAACCTGAAGTATGAGATATCACTTTAGTGCATAAGATTTAGGATGACTATTCGGACGCAAAAATCTTAAAGGAAAAATACAACACATTAAGGATAAAAAAATCCATCCTATTTATATTTTTTACAATAACTTGTGTTTTTTTTAATATTTTAAAATAATTTTATAGGAATTTTATTATTTTTTAGTTAACTTATTTATATTATAAATTTTAGCTCATGCTATTTATAAATTTATATATATTTTTCATTTGTCATTTTAGATTATTTCACATTTATTAAAAAGATAATATATTTTTTTTAAATGAAAAAAATCAATGTATGTGATTGGCCGTTAATAATAAATGCCATACTTTTTTAATGAAAAAAAATTAATTGATTAATATTTATAAAACAACATGGAATTTATGTTTGGTTTCTCTCTCAACAAACCAATTTTTGCAATCTTTCATGGAAATTTTGAATTGAAGCCTAAGTTTTTCATCTAATGGATCAACAACATAAACATACTCCAGATGTTGAGAATCAAGTCTCACATCATCAACATCAAAGTTCTCTATCTAAGAAGATATTAACGTACACCTTGGACATCCATCAAAATAAGCAGTCGGTGCATCCACAAACAAGAAATGCTGAAAATCAATATGCTTTTATTCAAGAATTAATTTCTCTCAAAAAATCGTATCTGTCCAGACAATTAGAGAATTATTCATCTAACTTGCCTCAACATTCAACATTTAGATCAAATCCTATTTTTGAACAACAAACCAATCAAAAAATGAGACCAGCAATGGATCAACAGACAACAATTCAACAAATGAAGAGCTTTTCTGATATATTCAGAGTTAATCCTAATATTATTAATCATGATAGTACTAAAATACATGATAAATAATACTACATCTTTGTGGACTTCCAGCAACAAAATAAACTTCTGTTAGATTCGAAGACTAAACATACATTGATAGGGAAATTTTTGACTGGTAGGCCTCCAATGCCTTATATTCAAAAGTTTTTTACCTCTCTGAACTTCAAAGGAAAAATAAGTTTGGCTATTTGGGATCCACGACATCTTATGATAGAATTAGATTTACAGGAAGACATTAAAAAATCTGGAGAATAACTGTTTGGACAGTGGGAAAACACACAATACGAATCATTAAGTGGACTCCTAATTTCCACCCAAAAAGAGATTCTTCAGTCACACTCGTTTGGAGAACATTTACTAACATACCACATTATCAATATAATATGGATACAATCATTATTCTAGCCAAAACCATAGGAAATCCTATTGATACTTGGGGTTCTAATAAAGAATTGGGCCATGTACAACTATTGTAAGTAGGGATGACAATGAACCGTCTGCGGGCCGGATTTGAGTTGGCCCGCTCGAGCCCGCCTTTTGGACACTTGAGCCTGAACTCAGCCTGACCCGCACCGGGCCTAATATTTTCAAACCCGAGCTCCTCCGTTCATGTCCGTCGGTCAACCTAGCCCGATCCGCGGACATAATTTTAATACTTTTTACATATTTTATTTTATTTTAAATTTACTATTTTATTTTATATATAATATACTATTATATATATATATATATTATAATTTTGGGATAGAACGGGTCGGACAAATTAGAAACCCGAAATCAACCCGGCCAAGTTGCGAGTTATAATTTCTAAACATGTACCCGAGCCGTTCTATATTCAGGCCGGATCAGATCGGGTTGGGCGGACCGGACAACACTCGGATTTCCATCCCTAATTGTAATGCCTATGGTGAATTAAACCTATCACAAAATCTTTTGGATAGAATCTGGGTTACCTTTGGAAAACTGAAGGATACTGGATCAAGGTCACATATGGGGACAAACTTATTTATTGTATTGTGCTTTCACATAGGTCACAATACTAAAAGTTGCAGAAAGTTAAAACAATACAATTTGATTCAAGTTAAAAAGCAGCATACTGATCAGATACATAACAACAACACTCAACAAAAATATACAATGATTTGGATTCTCAAAATGAAATAAATTGTTGTTAAGGAGCCTACTTCCTTAATAAAAGAAAGAGATGCCAAAGAAAAGACAATTCAAAATAATGACACTTTTACAATTCAACACTCATGAGATCAACTAATTCAGAATAATATCACCTCTGATGACAATTAACAGTCTACAAACAATCAAAACTCACAAATCTATTCTACGGAGCCCCTTTAAAGAGAAAGTAACAAAACAATAGAAGATCGAAGTGTAATAACCGAACTTCATTAAGTTGAAACCATTGAGCATTACACTCTTTGGATACAAGAGTAAAGCTAACTTCTACAAATGATCTGGAATCAAAGAACACATATCATCTCTCTCCCAGGCCACACATTTTAAAAAGTCTTCCTTCCTCTCCTAAAGTCACTGCCCAAGATGAGAAAATTTTCAAAAAATACATGAATAGCAGGAAATTAAAGGATTCAAAGACAAATAACACATTTGGAATCAACTCTACCAAAGCAGTTCAAAACCAAAGGTCTGCTAGACCATAAACTGGCTCATCTAAATGACTTTATCAATTATATGTTGGAATGCAACAGGGATTGGAAATAAGGCTAAAAAGAGAAGACAAAAATCAATTATAAGATCTGAGAAGATTGAAGTTTTGGAAATTCAAGAGCCGATAATATCGAATTCTCATTTGAACAAAATTGCTCAAATCCTGGGATTTTAAAATGCAATGTCTAATATATCAAACAAGATCTTGGTATTTTGGAATAATTAATTCAATATTCATCCCATTCTTGATCATGATCATCTTCTTTATGTCAATATTAAGCATTCAAATTTTGGAAGAGATTTACTGGTCTGTATAATCTATGCAAAATATACAAGGGATCTTAGGATTTCTCTATGAAATAGCCTAAGCGATGTTGACCTATCAAATGAATGGATCCTAGTGGATGATTTTAATTTCATTGTTGATAATTCTGAGAAGCTCTCTTGCTTCACTATATGTATGAGAAGTATTGATGAATATAACAACACAATCAGAGACTGTAATCTTACGGACGCTTGTTATTCTGGGTCTAGATATACTTGGACAAACTCCATAAATGGAAGCGTCTGGACATAGTTTGTTACAATTCATAATGGTTAAACTATTTTTCCAACACATCTGTTACTCATATGACTAGAACGGTATTTGATCACTCCTCATTATATCAAAATATCGGATACCAATCCTCAAATCAAGGCTTCATTTAAGTTCCAGAATATGTGACTGGACCATCCTAAACTTTTTCACTACAATGAAGAATAACTGGAATGGAAATATCAATGGTTCTCATATACATGTGTTTTAGAAGAAGCTTAAAATATTAAAGGCACATCCAAAGATATGGAACAAAGAAACTTTTGGCAACATTTTCAATTCAATAGCACAATCTGAAGATGATGTATTATGAATCATGCTTCAAAGAATCTAACTCTCAAGAGAATAAGATCAACCTTTCTAAAACCAATGTAATACATCTCAAGTTATTTTCTAGATAAAATACATATTGGGAGAAAAAAATGTAGTATTAATTGAAAAAAATATGGTGATAGGAATACAACAACATATCACAACCATGTAAAGAAGAAAATGAGAAGGAACAAAATTGTTAAAATCCAAGAAAACAATATATGGATTCATGATCTTCAAGATTTAGGAGCATTTGGAGTGAACTACTTCAAGAATCTGCTTACTGAAAACTCTCAAACATCTGAGATAGCTGATATTCAATCCATCATTTCTAGACTAGTTTCAAATGAAGACAACAACACTTCAATAGCTACTCCTTCTGACCAATTTTTTTTAACTCTATCAATACCCTGAATTCTTCTAGCATTGTTGGTGTATATGGTTTCAAAACAAAATTCTACCAGAAAAACTGGGATACTATTGTTAAAGATTTGTGCTCTGCAATAAGAGCCTTCTTCAATGGGGAGCATTCCTCAATGAGGTTTATGCCACAACAATTTACCTAACTCCTAAATGAGAGGACCCTAAAACATGGAATGACTATAGACCTATTAGTTTGTGTAATGTCTTATATATGATAATGTCTAAAATTCTCAATGAAATGATTTCAGTCTTCTACCTAAATTCATATATGTTGAGCATAGTGGATTTTTAAGGGGTAAAAGCATTCAAGACAACATTCTCCTCATTAAAGAAAGTACCTATGACATTAATAAGAAATCAACACCAACCTACTATGAGATATAAAATTGCTAGTACTATAATGGTCCCATGTTTGGCTTTTCCTGATAATTTAATCATCTTCTCTAATGGATCAAGTTCTACTGTCAACAAAATCTACAACTTCCTTATCAAATATCAAGAGAAAACTGGAGAATTGATCAATAAAGAAAAATCAACCTTCATTCATTCTTCATCAATATCATTTCCCAGAACGAACTACATACAACATGTCACTGGATTCAAACTTGGCTGAGTTTCATTGAAATACTTGGGATAAATTGTTCATCATAGATGTACAACTATTCACTATGATGATCTGCTTACTAAACTCATAAGGAAAACTCAGAATGGGATCATACCTTACTTTCATTTCGAGGAAAATTTATTCTGGCTGTATTACTAGTCATTTCCAACTATCATCTTCAAAACTCATTGCTCCCAAATTCTACCATTAGAAGGCTTGAAGCAATATGTAACAGATAACTTTGGGGCACCTCAGACAGTCACAGAGGCTATAGCTTGGTCTAGCTGGAGTAAGTTGAGTAAACCCTACACAGAAGGTGGATTAAATATAAGAAAAATTGAAGATCTTTCACTTGCATATTCTTGTAAGTTTTAGTAAAATTTCAAAGAAAACAAAAGTCTATGGGCTAAATTCATGCAAAGCAGTTACTATTCTATTTTATCATCCTATGCAAGTGCAATGAACCAGGAAAATATCTCAAGTATGGAAGATATTATTAAATGTAAGAAACATAACAGAATGGTCTATCTATTGGACCCTTGGGCGTGGTAAATGTGAATTCTGGCTGAATTGATGGTGCAATAACAAAGTATTAATACACCTAACATAATCTTGTTACTCAAGATAAAGTTAAAGACTTCTGGATTGATGGTGGCTGGAATCTTCCTAAGTTACTTTCATCAGTTAATCAGTCTGGTATTAACAGAATAATTGAGCTATCAATCAAAGAATTTGTGGAAGATAAAATTTAATGAACAATCAATGACTCTGAGGAATTCTGCACTAAAGATACATAGAATAAATTAAGGATTAGAGGAACTTCATCTATGCTCTACAAGAGAACTTGGAATAATGTTACTCATCATAAGTTCTCGTTATATTTTATGGAGGCTACTTCATAATTGGATTTATGTTGATACAATTTATGAACAAAAGAACATATATTTATCCTCCAAATGTCAACATTGTGAAAGTATTGAATCAATATGTCAGATGTTTGTCATATGTAACAACTTATGGACTGTTTGACAGTTCTTCAGCAACATTATCAACCTTCAAATAGGCAGACACATGTCATTGACTCACACAATAAGAATCAGGTATTGGTATGCTCATAGTAATGTTCATATCAGAGCCACCTTACCTTCTGCCATTTGCTGGATTATTTGGCATCACAAAAATAACATGAAGTTCAATCACCAGAAGACCTCTGCTAATGTTATTATTCTTCAAGTCAAACAAGCTATCCTCAAGCTGGATATTGCACATCTACTTAAAAGAAACTTTGGCTAATAGTTATTCACTGTCCTCCGACTTCTTATCCAAGATTCAAATTAAATACAGATGCCTCTTGTTCTCAATCTGGGAAAGCTACAGGAAGTACAATTATCAAATATTCCAAATGAGATATTAAAGCTCCAATTGGAAGAATCTTTGGCAAGAAAAGTCATATAATTGCAAAAACCCGAGCTCTCCTTGATAGTATTTTTCTTTGCCAAAAAATGCAAATCTCTCAGCTAGATATTGAGACGGACTCTAAAGTGTTATTAACTATGTTTCTAACTCATAAAGCTTCATGGTTTCTAACTCCTCTATTAAATTGTTGCAGAAAATTGTTATCATCGAATATGATTATAACACACATTAACGTGGAACAAAATGTAGCGGCGGATTGGCTAGCGAAATTGACAAATAAATGAAAATATAATATATACATTGATGTAGCTCAAATACCTAATCAACTAAAAGCAATTACTCTTCTGGACAGTTTAGAGCTTAGTTTCACCAGAGAGCTATAATAGTTTCCTAAGGACTTAACTCAAGAATTTTATATCTTTTTTACAATTCCTTATCTTATCAGTCCACCGTTTGAAAGTTTAAACTAACTAATTTATGCATGTATACTTTTTGACGAATAACTATTTGCAACTTTTTTTCTTAGAAAATGTTAAAAGATCTCTTATTTGCTCCTCAACAATACCTTATTCAAAACATCTGAAATGAAGACCGAATAGATAATATTACTGCTCCAATAGTCATATAAAAAATCTGAAAAAGATGAAGATTTTTTCAATCAAACCTAATAGTTGCTATGTTGCATGGCCAGTATAAAAAATTCTTCATCAACTTATCTTGAAAGTCGAAGAAGATTTTTCTCTTGAAGTTTTCATTAATCATCTGTTTTCAACCTCTATGAAGATCTCAAAGCTTTTATCAATGTCAAGTCCATATGTTGGAATTGAAAAGCTATAAAACTTTTACGCCTCTTTAAAATTAGTTATGTAATTTGATATTTGATAAGGCTTTTCTATATTTGTGCTTCTTGTATTTTGACTCGATTAATAAAACAAAATAAAAAAAACACTTTCTTTTCCATTAAAAGATTAAAATAAAACCAAAACTATATATTTTAAACTAGAATAATATATTTTTCAGTTTACAAGAACCCGAGCTATTGGTTAGCTGATTTGAATTGAAATTATATTTATTACGTCACATTCAAAATAAAATAAATTTCCATTCTGTAAGATAATGTGAATTTTTCCTTTTCCATTGTTTGGTTTTTTATCCTTTGGGTTTGTAAGAAAAACTAAAGACTTAAAGAGAGCGTCAATCACGTAGAGTCTGTGATCAAATTCAACTAAGGAGCCTCGATTTATGCATTAATTTCATCCACAGCTACTCTCTAAATTACTTGTACTACTTCCCGGTTACAGCTTGGTTTCTTAAGTAAATAGGAGCAGAGTTTGAAAAATGTGTGGTTTTGAAAATTAAAAATAATTAAATTGTTATGTTCGAGAATATTATTGTACACACTTATCCTATAAATGGTTATTAGTAAAATTCAAAACTCACAGTTAAACTGAGACCAATTTCTTCTACCAGGTCTCAAAACCTTTCTTTTTTCCAAAAATTTGAAAATACCATTTTATCTTTTATACGTAACACGAATTGAGAAGAGAAAATGGTATATTTAAACCTAACAAAATAGATTTTGAAGTTTTATTATAACAAGATTTCGTTTTAATAAAAAATGGATAATCTAACACAAATTTAAAATACCAATAATTGGCGAAGAGTAAATGATAATGATACGTTTTGGGGCTTAATGAGGAGTTATGGGCTTTGTAAATGTACAATTTTGGGTTTTTATTCTTTGTTGTCTTAGAAAAGGCCAGATCCAATATGAAGTTATCTCAATCCATTTGACTCCACTAAAGATGCACCATGGTTGAAAAACTAGTAATAGTTAGGGACCTAGGGTGCATGTAATGTAAACCATGCAATTGTATTTACAATTAAAATATAATTATGTCACAACCAACACCCTTGAAAATGAAGGTCTAATATATCTAACATCTTCGACCACACATGATTGATCCTTGAAAGTGATTGCGCTAACATCCACATTCCATGGAATAGACACTCAAGTTATTATTTTCCCCAAAATTATACTATATAATAATTGACCCTTTAGCAAGTACCAAAAGCCAAACTATAACCCAATTAAATATGAAAAAGGAAAATATCTCACTCTATATATATATAGAAATATTTGTTTTTATTTTGTACATCAATTCACAAAAATAGTATAATGTTTAATATTTACAAACTAAATATTCTTATACAAAATTACAAATATGTTTCTTTTAAAATAATTGATTATAAATATATTTATAATGAGAGTGGTTGAACGAAGAAAGTTATTTTATAATTATGCTTCTTTTAAAATAATTGATTATAATTATACTTATAATGAGAGTGGTTGAATGAAGAAAGTTATTTTATATAATAGTTAGAAGATTTTATTTTTAAAATTATTGATGAAATGTGTGTATTATTTTCATAGTTAGAAAATAAATAAATAAATTATTAAAAGTATAATACGATTAATTTTTTTTAAACCCAGACTATTAGTCATTTATTAATTTTATTTTTATATATTTGTGCGGAAAGGTTTTTTTTATGCGAAAGATCCACTTGATTTTCATATTTACTAAATAATTCGAGTTATTTGTCATAATATCCTAAAACTTTACTCATTTTCTTTCACCGAATATATCTCTAACGTTTTTGTTGACCGTTTTCACTACAAATTGTATATATTTTTAGTATTTATATTAAAACTATTTTATGATTTTCATTAAAAACTAAATCTCTCGCGTGTTTGTTGTGATTTTCATTAAATAGAGAATATATCTCTAACATTTTTATTGAAGACATTTTTATTAAAGTCTTCAATCAACATTTTTAGTTGAAATTGACATTCGAATGAGACTATGTTTCTAGATTTGTGATTAGAGAATGTGTGACGTGATGAAGTTTGTTTCACTAACCTATGCAAATATTTTATTGAGATCGACACCTTCCTTTTGCGTAAATCCCTTAGCCACAAGCATAGTCTTGTATCTGGGTAACTTAACCCTCAGAATACCTCGCTTCCTCTTGAATATTCATTTATCCAAAACCAGCTTTCGGCCATTTATATGCTTCATAAGAATGCAAGTGTTCATCTTATTAAAAGATATCAGTTATTCTTTCATAGTCGTAAGTCATTTTTATTTATCGCTACTCTTCATAACATCATGATACGTTTGGGGTTCAAGAACATCTCCTCGCATTTCAATAAATAAAACATAACCAATTACAACGACAAAATCATACACCGCGACTGTTTACTTGGTTTTTGTGCTTTATCATTTACCAACTGATAACTATCAAGATCATGTTGCTCTCTTATCTAATCATCTGAAGGCCCTGGAACACTAGAACCTTGGCCAAATTCGTCATGCAGTTGTTGAAATTCTTATGTACGAACCAAAGCGGAACCATGCCTAAAATCTTCTTTGACATATACATCTTCATCTTAATTTTGTAAATCAGAGTTATCATCAACTTCATACATCTTCTGGGTAGTACTAAGTTAAGTCTCCACCACAACCTATACCATTTTACTCATTATGGATAACCGTGGAACAAACATTTTAGTGCTCTTGACCTAAGCTTATCATGTTTCATATGTGCGTACGTAACACATCCAAACACTCTCAAATATTCCAAATTAGGTTTAATTCACGTCAACGACTCTTGAGGACAAATAAACTTAAGCATTGTAGATAGACTCTTATTGATGATATACGCAGCCGTTGTCACAATTTCTTCCTAGAACCTTCGACCATACCAGCTGTATGAAGCATACATCCAACCCATTCCAGCAGGATTTGATTCTTTCTTTTAGCAAGCTCGTCCTGTTAGGAAGTCCCATTTACGGTTCGTTATCTAGCAATGACAAAATTTGCACAATATCCATTGAACTCATTGTTCACATACCTAATATATTATTAGTTTGAAGTTGCTTCAGTACTTTCCCGATTTGATTCTCTACCGAAATCTTCTAGTTCACAAAGGCAGCAAACACTTCATCTTTGGTCTTCAAAAGCAAAACTCGTACTTTTCTGGAATAGTCATCAATAAACTATATAAAGTACCTTGCACCACCTATGGTAGGTTCTTGTGCTGGACCCCAAAGATCTGAATGTACATAATTAAGTACTCCATTCGATTTCTGGTTGTCGGTCATAAAGTTCACTCTTTTGCTCTTACCTAATTCAATTTGTTCTAAAAAGCTCAACTTCTGAACTATTATACCATATACCAACCCATTTTACTTAGTTCATTGAGTTCTTTCTCACTTAAATACTCCAGACAATGATGAACAACCTTGTAGAATCCTTCACCACATTAGACACCCCCTTACTACTACAAATCCCTAAACAACTAACACATCATTAGTCCTATAGACTTTATAACAACAAGGAAGTCGTGTAAGACCCTAAGTGTACCATCTTCACCCCTATAGGTAAACCCTTCCTCATTTAATATCCCAATAGATAGAAGGTTAAATTTAACTTTGGGTACATACCTTATATTGTTAATCACTCTCTTAAGTCATGTAGATAACTTGAGTCCAACTGTCCAATCCTTTTGATATCGCAAGATTTGTCTTTCCTAAGGATATCTCTACCACCATTAAACATCCGCAAGTATTCAAACCAATGCTTATTTTAAGTTATGTGAAACGATGCACCCAAACCTAACACCCATTTTTTGTTATACCTGCAAGTATAAGATTTCATTAAACAATCAACATACTCACAATCACGAGACACCATTGTAGCATCTTTGTTTTTGGTTTTCTGATAGTTGTTTCCATTTTCCTACTTTGGATAGTTCCGACTGATATGGCATTTCTTCTTGCATGTCCAATAAATTACTTTTGAACATGTACTAGTATTTTGGACTTTAACCGAGGTTTTCCTCTCCTCTCACTTGAATATCTCTTCCCTACTCAATCTCTCGCACGTATTTCGTGCCCTTCATAGTCACCCTTCATCACACTATTATTTTGAATATTTTTGGAGTTTAATACGCTCTTGACGCCTGCCATCGTAATGGAGTCTTTTCTATAGATCATGGTGTCCATGAAGTGTTCATAATCTTTAGGTAAGAAACTTATTATGATAATTTTTTAGTCATCCTCCTCCATTTTCATACCAATTGCATTTAACTCGAGTGTAATATGGTTTTAATCGTCTATGTGCCTTAAGATCTATGTGTTACTATCCATAGACAACGTGTAAAGTTGTTTCTTGAGATATAATCTATACACCAAGGACTTATTCATGTAAATCGCCTCCAACCGATTCTATATTCCTAGTGTTGTTGGATCTTCATACACCTTCGTATCACTTCATCTCTCAAGCTTAATATGAAGATACTATGAGATTTAGACAATATTATAACATCAATCTACGTAGATTTATCATTGATAGCTGTAGTCAATCTCTTTTGTACTAGGTAAGCATTGGTCTTAATTATTAAGAGGTTGAAATTATCAAATCCATAAAATGTTTTTAAGCTAACCTTAAGGGAACTCATCTTTTGTGTCTTTCTGGTTTCCATGCGAGATTTTCTTCTCCAACCTTCAGTTTGGTAATCGATCTAATCTTTCTACTATTGTTTCACAATCATCGTACCACTTGTTGGGGGTAAGACTAGTACATCGATCGATCACGAGAAACACCAATATACAATTAAATGAACCTATAAAATAACGATCTGATTTCCATATACAAGATGATCAACAAAAGAAAAGAAAGTATAATAAACTAAACACATAAGATAGTATTTAACGTCGTTTGGATTTTGATAAAATTCAAAATCTATGGGCAACAAACACTCTTTTATATATAATGAGGTTACAATAAGACGTCCCAAACACACAAGATTCAATCAATCTTTGGTTACAAAAGATAACGTGATTAGTAGAACCCTCTCTTCAATGTTTATCTCTCACATTGATAATCTATCAAAAGACCTAGAGCTAGTTTTCTCTCTCATGAAATGTAGCTCATAATTTTTTCCATACACTTTGCTTAACAATATCTTCTTCTATTTATAGTGGGGCGGTTGTGATGTACTAATCTATTCATTAAAGAACCTAATTAATGTAGAAGATCTCATTAATATTGGTGTGGATAATAATTTCCTGAGGGTAGGCTGGTAATTTCAAGTGGAGTTTTAAGGTGGTGTGTGGGTGTTTAACAGTGATATGTGGGTGTTTAACGGTGGTGGTGGGTGTTTAACGGTTAGAGTAGAGAGTAGAGAGATGATTAAGCAGCTTGATAGCAGTTAATTCTCATTACCCATAGTTAATGCGGGTGGTTAGGTATTTATAGTGTAATGTTTGGGCCCTTATGGGCTTTCGGGTCATGTTTAATGGACCCGGGTCATGTTCAAAGACCCATGAGCTCTAAGTAGGAGAGCAAGTAGCTTAGTCAAGAAGTGTTTAGGTTTTTTAGTACTTTTGTCATAGTTCGAACAGCCTTAAGTTCATAGTGTTCACAGAAATCTGTCCGGTCCAAGTGACCTGTTCGATCCCTGTCCATGTAACCTGTTCGGTATTCGGAGAGACTAGACCAATTTACCCTTGTTCGGGGAGCATGTTGAATTCGGACTCATCAGGAGCCCCTTTTTAGGTGTTTGAGCAAGTATTCTTGTCAAAGAACTGAAAAACAGTCCGACGTCAGAAGTGGTTTTCAACCCGGACAGATCTATGGGTATACCCGGACAGATTAAGCTTTCACGAATTCAAAACGGTTTTTGTCAGAGTTAGTGGGACACGTGTCGCTCTCTGATTGGTCACTCCAGCCGTTTTTTCACCTTGAATTTCGCACCACCTTCTTCAACAAGTAACCTCTTTAATTACAAGTAGTGACATCGGCGCCGTCTTTTAATCATTGCCAAACTTTTCGAATTCTCCTAGGAATCAACTCCTTTTTTCAGATTTACTATAAATTCAAACTCATTTTCCACTGTTTTACCATCTCTTTCATATTTACTCTGCAAAGTTACTAAGAGCTTTCTCTCTCTAAAGCAAAGGTTTTCTGGGTAGTTTATGTTTACAGCAAGAACAGCACTGATCAAAGGTGGGTGGCTCAATCTTTCGGAGTTGGAAAGAGCACAAAAAGTTGAGAAGGAGAGACAATAGCAGCAGGGCTACCTTCATCACCCGTTGATAAACCAGTCGCCTCTGTTACTGAGTCAGATCGAGGCTCATCTTCCTCCAAAGGTACTAAGCCCAAAAAACTCTTTCAATCCACCCTTTCGCCCATAGTCTCTGGTTCCTCAGTTCAGGAGTCAGTACCTGCTGTTGAGCCAGGAGTCACAGTTACAAGTGTTAGGAAACCTTCACCGTTTATTGCAATGGGGTCTGACACAGAGCACTCTCCGGAGAAGCTGGTGGTTAAAAGGACAAGCCGGCTAGTCAAAGGGCTAGCCTCCAAGAATACTCCCTCCAAATCGGAGGCAAAAAACAGTGGCTCTGGGTCTGGAGTGCCCATCAGAGCTCCCCGGGAAAGACCATCTGGTCCGGAGGCCAGCAGTCCGATACCTCCAAGAGAGACTTCTGCCTCTGAGCCCTAGCCTGAGATGAGAAGTCAAAGAAACACAGAAGGCCAGCAGTCCGGAAGCCAGGCTGAGCCAAGCTTTAACCCTCCCCGGACCACTACCACAGACATTCCCCCAACAATTATGGAAGAAAGAATGGAGGACTCTGCTGAAGAGGTCCCTTTTGAGTCTGAGTCCTCCGGCCAGACTGAAAATGCTGCTGCTGCCAAAAAAGGCAAGGAAAAACTGTACTTGAGGCCTCCGGACCTGCCAGAGTGCCCTATGGAAGAGTTCGCAGCGGTGGCCAACCTTTGCAAGCATCACCAATTCCCCTTCTACCACTTCAATATGGGGAACGATCTCAAGGCTGTTGATGATCTCTTGGAGTCAGAGAGTAAATGGAGGAGCCAATTTCTGTTTGTCAGTGGCGTTTGGGAGAACGACAAAAAGATCAAGGCCGGAGAGAACCCAAGCCTCCTCAGGAGTAGGTGGAGGAGTGACCGTAAGTTTCTTACTTTAACTCTTTGTCCATTTCTTCCTTCTTTAAGTTGGTTTAAATTAACTGATCTCTCTTTTGTTTCAATAGAACTGCCAAAGGAGTTCGGGGATTATTTGAAGGCCGGACAGGTTACCTGTGGCAAAATCAATGCTTGGGCCGCAGAGAACTGGGAGAATCGATTCCACAAAGCCTTCACCCCTGGAAATCTGGAAAGGTCTCACCTATGGAACACCACAGGTCGGAGAGACCTAACCTGGGAAGAGCTCTCCACCCAGCCTCCTGAAGACATTGTGCTTAGAAGGTCCCACGAAATAGATGGGACACTCTTCCTACCTGCCCGGGCCAAAGCCCCAAGCAAAATGAAGGGCAAGAAGAGAGGCAAAAAGGGGGCAAGTGATGCTGAGAAGGATGCTCCAACAGACCCGGAGGGGCCGGCCCAGAGTCTAATTGATGCAGCTCTCTTGCAGGTAGTGGAGCACGAGACCGAAAGGCAGGAAGCAGACCTTCCAAAACCTCCAAGGGCTCCCAAAAGGACTCGCAAGCAAGTAGGTGAAGGTGCTGACCGGGAAGCCAAGAAGAAAAAGACTTCTCAAGAAGATGAGCTTGCTCTCCGAGACCCAGAGCCCTCTTTCCCCACTGACCCCTCTGACCCAACGCAGGCCGAAGAGATCCCAAGGGACTTTCATACCGATGAGGTAGAGGGGGGAGATCTCAACCTCGATGGAGTGGACATCACTGGTCTAGCTGGGCTTGGTGAATACTTCCTTGGCCTCCCTAGAGATGAATTCGTAGGGCCCTACATTCCTCCAAGCAGCTCCAATACGGTCAACTTTAATGGTAAGACTTTTATTGTTTCTAGTGAAAAGGACACCATAGCCCATTCCTTGTTTAGCAATGTGCAGCCAGTTCTTACACTGGAGAGACAAGTCCGGAGTCAAGCAGACATTATTAAAGACCTCAAGTCTGAGAAGGAAAAGCTGTCCGAAGACCTCCGCACTGCTACTGCCAATGCCGATTTGCTTAAGGAAGCAAATGAGGAGCTGAAGAGGAATCAAGATGAAATCAATACAAAAGTTGCCACCCTAGAAGAAACCATAAAAGATCTCCGGGAGAAGCTATCCGGTATGGAGAAAGACCTTAGTGTCTCAAAGGGAGAGACCACTGCCAAGGAGAAGATTATCACCAACCTGACCACTGACAAGATCGCTCTTGAGAATGCAGTGACCAGGGCTGCTGAGGAGAAAAATGCTTTGTAAGGGATCAAGAGGCTACAATCAACGCCAAGATCAATGCCTACGCCAGTGAGATGATTAAAAGCGAAGAGTTATTGCTTCAAAGGGTGAAGTCTGATATGGTTCTCTTTTTTCATGAAAAATTTCCGAAGAGGACCCTAGGGGACTTATGGCTCTATGTGGATGATGATGACCTTCCATATTATACAATGGTCGAAGAGGATGGAATTTCCAGCGGGTCTTCATCTGATGATGAAGAGAGGACCGGAGAGAGCCCAGGCGAAGAAGAGAATGATCCCAAAGGCAAGAAGGTAGTCGAAGGGGGGAGCGACTCTAAGGGTAAGAAAACAGATGAAGGGGAGCCATCTTCAAAGGCTCAATCTTAATTTATGGTTTACTTGGTTTATCTTTTATTCAAACTAAAGTCCTTGGAAGGCCAAGGCACTCTTTTTGTTGTGGTGTCCGGTTATTTGTTCGGACAGGTTTTTTGTGCTGTATCCTGACTTATTCGAAAGTCCTTGGAAGGCCAAGGCAATTTTAAGTTGTTCAATGAATATTTCTGTTTTGCACAACCATCATCTTCTTTCATTGTTTGTTTTAGTTTAGATAGCTAGAGTTTAAGTAGCTTTTAGTTATTGCATTGTGAGAGTGTTTAAATTCTCTGACTTGAGTTTAAATATCCCTTAGATCTTTCAGTCCGGGTAGTATAACAAGAGATAGAACTTTGAAAAAACTTAATAAAATTTTGAAGAAGGCATCGAATTTTATTCAACCATCCGGACACCTCATTAAAACCTCCCCGTGCCACCAGGAAGGAAAGAGTATGCCCCTAAATATTTACATGGAAGTTCAAACAAGTAAATATTTACACAAGTGTTATTCCAAGTACATCCGAAGATGCTCAATATTCCAAGGATGAGTTAGAATCCTGCCATCTTTGTCTTCCAACCAATAAGTTCCAGGCTTGATTCTTTCAACCACAATATACGGACCCTCCCAGGTTGGGGCCAGCTTTCCGAAGAGATTTTCTTTAGTATGTAAGAAGACCATCCTTAATACTTTGTCCCCTGGTTGGAAATCTCTTCTTTTAACTTTAGAAGCAAACCTGCTTCTCATCAAGCCCTGATAGTGTGCAACTCTAAGGCGAGCTTTAACCCGTCTTTCTTCTATCAAATCAAGTTGATTTCTGATTGCCATCTCATTAGCGTGTCCGGAGAAGTTGTGAACACGAAAGGAAGGGAGTCTCTATGGGGGCTACTGCATCCATTCCATAGACCAAGGCGAAGGGTGATTCTTGTGTTGCAGCCCCAGGTGTTGTCCGGTAGGCCCACAAGACTTCTTGTAGATAACTAGGCCACTACCCAGCAGCCCCTTCCAGATTCTTCCTTAAACCGGACAGTATAGTCCTATTAGCCACTTCAACTTTCCCATTGGCTTGTGGGTGGAAAGGTGAAGAAAAACAATGCTGTATACCCCTTGAGGCACAGAAGCTTTCCATTTCTCTATTGTCAAACTGTGGCCCATTGTCTGTTGCTATTTTCTGTGGGACACCAAATCTGCAACATATGTTGGATAGAATGAATTTTATGACAGCCTTTGATGTTGTCCCTGCCAGGGGAGCTGATTCTATCCACTTTGAGAAGTAGTCAATAGCCACAATTATAGTTTTACGCCCTCCGGACGCCACAGGGAGAGGCCCTACTAAGTCCAACCCTCATCGAGCAAAAGGGATGGGCTCAGAAATTGACTCCAAAGGAATGGCTGGTACATGAATTTCATTGCTGTACCTCTGGCATGGGTCACACCTCCTCACCAATTCCTTAGCATCTTTCATAATTGATGGCCAATAATATCCGGAGAGTAATACTCTTCTTGTTAAAGCTCTAAATCCACAATGGGCTGATCCCTCACCATCATGCAATTCGGAGAGGACCACTTGCGACTCATCATCCCCCAAACAACGCAGGAGAGGTTTACTATAGGATTTTTTGTACAACACTTCTCTCAATATAATGAAACCACGAGCCTTGTGTTTCAATGTTTTGGCTTGTGACTTATCTGAAGGCACAATACCACCGGACAGATATTGTATGAGAGGAGATCTCCAGTCTTGAGGCCGTTTCACTTGTATTTCAAAAACTTCCTCTTCTTAACCCTTACTAAGTTGAATAGAAGGGTTTTCAAGCACATGGATCCATGGGTATGACTCCGTATATGCTATAGTTGCCAATGAGTCTGCTAGCTCATTTTCTGCCCGGGGAATGTGTTCATAGACAACAGCTTTAAATTTTAGTGCTTCATTCTTGAGGAGGAGTAAATACTTCACGAGTTGCTCCTTTCTAGCCTCAGATTGGCCTAAGGCATGGTGGATAAGAAATTGGGAGTCACTTAGCAGCTTGACCCTCTTAGCCCCACAAATGTAGGCTAAATTTAACCCAGCTATAGCTGCTTCATATTCGGACTCGTTATTAGATGCCCTGAAAGCAAAACAAATAGCCTGGTACATATTGTCTCCATATGGGGAAGTTAAACATATTCCTGCACCACATCTCATAGTGCTAGATCCACCATCTGTTCGGACGATCCACATTTTCTTGTCTTTTGTATCAGTAGCTTGCTCCGAATCCCTATAGGAGTGGAATTCAACCAAGAAATCAGCCACAGCTTGGGCTTTTACTGCTGTCCGGGGAGCAAAGTCTATGTCGAAGTCCTCAATTCTACTGACCACTTAGTCATTCTGCTCGAAATGTCTGCTTTTTGAAGGATATTCTTTAAGGGAAAAGAGGTTCGGACGATGATAGGATGAGCCTGGAAATAAGGCCTCATCTTCCTTGCAGCTATTACCAGAGCTAATGCCAACTTTTCAAGTTTCAAGTAACGTCTCTCAGTATCTATCAAGCTCTTGCTGATGTAGTACACTGGGTGGGGATATCTATCGACCTTTCTTACCAGCACAGCACTGATGGCACAACTTGAAACTGCCAAATATACGAAGAGAGTCTCCCCATCGACTGGTTTGAACAAAGTTTTGGGGGAGGACAGGTGTTTCTTGATTTCATTGAAAGCCTCATCACACTGTGGGGTCCACTCGAAACCCTTTGCACCCTTCAAAGTTTGAAAGAAAGGAGCACACCTGTCCGAAGACCTGGAGATAAATCTGTTTAAGGCTGGTAATCTCCCCGTTAACCGCTGTACTTCTTTGACGTTTCGAGGAGGTTCCATCTGGAAAAGAGCATTCAGCTGGTCCGGATCGGGCTGTATTCTATGCTCACTTATGATATAGCCTAGAAACTTCCCGGACTGCACTCCGAAGACACACTTTTCAGGGTTTAACTTTAAATTTACTTTTACCAAGTTGGCAAAAGTTTCTTGGAGATCGGACAAGTGTAGCTGCTCATCCACACTTTTCACCATCATATCGTCAATGTAAACCTCTATATTTCTTCCAATTTGATCAGCGAATGCCTTGTTAACTAACTTTTGATAAGTAACCCCAGCATTTTTCAAACCAAATGGCATCACCTTGTAGCAATGTAGACCCCTGTCAGTGACAAACGTAGTATGCTCTTGATCCTTTGGATCTACTTGAATCTGATTGTACCCGGAGAAGGCATCCATAAAGGAAAGCAGTTTGTTCCCAGAGGTAGAGTCTACTAACTGATCTATCCGGGGGACCGGATACAAGTCTTTTGGGCAAGCTCTATTGAGGTCTGTGAAGTCAATGCACATGCGCCACTTGCCATTCTTCTTTTTCACCAGGACAGGATTGGCAGTCCACAAAGGGTACTGAGATTCCTTAATGTGCCCCATCTTTGTGAGTCTGTCAACCTCTTGTACAATGACATCAGCCTTTTCTTTGGAAAAAGCTCTTCTTTTTTGAACCACTGGTGCTACATCTCTCCGGACAGATAGGTGATGGGATATCACAGCTGATGGAACTCCAGTAACATCAGCATTGCACCAAGCAAAAACGTGCTGATGGTCTTTCAAAAATTTCAACATTTCTTTTTTCAACATTGGTGGCATCTTGGACCCTATCTTGACACTCTTACCCTCTTCCAAACAGTGCGTTTCAACCTCTTCGATTGGTATCAATACTCCAGGGGTCTCTCTGGGGTCATCAATTTCACCCTCACCCCCAGAAAGGCCCTTAAACTGCTATTGTTCATCGATGCGGACTGCCCCCAGCGTTCGAGGAGCCAAGGCAGTGGCATAACATTCTCTTGCAATCTTTTGGCTGCTCCGGACAACTCCAACCTGCCCCTGAACAGCATACTTCAAACACTGATGGACTGTTGAAGCCACTGCATGCATCCTAGAGAGCCAAGACCTCCCTAGAATAGCATTATAGCAAGTGGGACAATCCACCACAATAAAGAGTATTCTGACCATTTTCTTGAAAGGGCCCTTGCCCAATAACACCTCTTCTTCGAACTCTCCGATCACGTCTGCTGAGCTGCCTGTGAAGCCCAAGATTGACCTGTCCGACTTTTGAATTACAGCTGGATTTTTCATTTTCTTGTAAGTGGTTAGGAAAAGGATATTGGCTGAGCTTCCAGTGTCCACCAGGGTTCGCCTTATTTCATTGCCCCCTATAGATGCTCCTATGACAACAGCATCCTCATGAGGGCCAGCAATATCTCTCAAATCATCCTCATCAAAGACAATGAAGGGGAATGAGTTTGGTGACTGATAAGATGTCATGCCTCCTTCTAGCTGGGAGGCCAAATTATGAACATGCCTCTTTCTCGAAGAAGCAGTAGGAGCTGTCATAGTGTCCCCTCCGAAAATTGTAAGTGACTCAAAAAATTTAATGAGCCCGGAGACCGACCTAGAACATTCCTCTATAGCACCCACCCTGTTTCGAGTTGGGTCAGGATCCAAGTATTCAGATTCCACATCAAACCTTTCAACTATAACCATAGCCCCCTCCGGAGCAGCATTACTTGGACCAACCCGGTGAGTGTTGTCAGGCCTGTTGCCTCCTCTTCTTTTAACGTATGCACCCAACTTCCCCCTCTCTATCAAATTTTGAACTTCTTGTTTTAATGCTATGCAGTCATCGGTGGTATGGCCAATATCATTGTGATATTAGCAAAAGGAGTTGTTACGATGCTCTCTGGGAGACTGCAAGGTTGTCGGTCTCCGGTAATGCACCTCATCTTTTGTTTTATCGAAAATGGTGGCCACACTCTCTTTAAGCTCTGCGAACCACTCCGGTTGGACCCATGGCCCTCTCTTATTTCTGGATTGTTGACTCTGAGCTGGAGCTGCTGGTTGAGACTAAGCTTTTGCCCTACCATGCCCCTGTCCGGTTTCTCTTGCTTTGTTCCCGGACTGATTTTGATTTGGAGTTGGTGCCACTGGGGTGGATCTTACCTGCCGGTGCACCCTGGTTTTCTTTGTTTCATCGACGTTTATTTGTTTGCCAACCTGATTCAGCAACCCTCCCCATGTCATAGCCTTCTTTCTGGTCACCGAATCAGCTAGATTGCCTGGGTTCAAACCCTGTCTCAGGGATGCTATTGCTACCTGTTCAAAGCAATCAGCCAACCCATTCTTTGTGTTCACAAAGCGGCTTATGTATTCTTTCAAGGATTCATTTGGCTCATGGGCACAATGGATTATGGTGTCTCCATTACCCTTCAGTTCCTTACTCCCTACGAACTGCCTTCAAAAGGCCACCCAAAACGTATCGAAATCTTTAATACAACCCTGAGGAAGGCTGTTGTACCATTTCAGAGCACTCCCCGTGAATGACTGGGAGAATTCCCTACAAAGTAGTTTATCATCGTCATCAAAGTTCATCATGAAGTTCTTGAATTGCTCCAGATGGTTGTCCGGATCAGTACTGCCATCGTACTTCTCCATTTTAGTGCTGTCAAACCTCTTGGTGAGGTTTCCGGACAGGATTTTAGAAGACAGTGGAGACTGCCTCCAATTCCTTCCACGACTGAACATAATATCCTCATTGGGAGTTGCAAAGATACCTGGCTCATCGTTGAAAGCAAAGGGATCCATCAGTATCTTGTCTGTATACCTCCGGTGGTGAGATGACCCCTTTTTAATATGCATTTTCATTCTTCCATGGTGGTCTCTTTTTCTTGAATATTTCTTAACCTGCTTTTGCTTTTTCCTGGTTCGACCCTCATCGCTGCTAGAGGACAAGGATGTTTCATTTCCCTCGCTGTCCGAAGAGCTACCTGAAGATTCTGAGCTCGAGTCAGAACTCTCCACAAGCTTGGACCGGTGAGACTTTTTGGAACTAGCATGAATCTTTTTGGTGCTCACATGAGTTTTAGAAGCCTCATGCTCTCTAGGGTTATCGGTATGATGAGCAACCGATGCTTTGGATTTTTCTTTCACGCCCATCTTGGCCTTCTCAGCCCTCAGAGCTTCTATTTCACACTTTAGCCTGTCACGCTCTTCGACAGTGTACTCATCGTTCTCTTCCACCACTTCGAGCAAAGCCGGTGGAAGCTCTGGATTGTCCGGATTCATACGGACAGAATTTCTTGGCAGGTTTTGAATGCTTGATTCATGCACCTTTCTCCTCCCACTGTGGACACCAATTTGGTGTGGATAATAATTGCCTGAGGGTAGGCTGGTAATTTCAAGTGGAGTTTTAAGGTGGTGTGTGGGTGTTTAACAGTGATATGTGGGTGTTTAACGGTGGTGGTGGGTGTTTAACGGTTAGAGTAGAGAGTAGAGAGATGATTAAGCAGCTTGGTAGCAGTTAATTCTCATTACCCATAGTTAATGCGGGTGGTTAGGTAAAGTGTAATGTTTGGGCCCTTATGGGCTTTCGGGTCATGTTTAATGGACTCGGGTCATGTTCAAAGACCCATGAGCTCTAAGTAGGAGAGCAAGTAGCTTAGTCAAGAAGTGTTTAGGTTTTTTAGTACTTTTGTCATAGTTCGAACAGCCTTAAGTTCATAGTGTTCACAGAAATCTGTCTGGTCCAAATGACCTGTCCGATCCCTGTCTATGTAACCTGTCCGGTATTCGGAGAGACTAGACCGATTTGCCCTTGTTCGGGGAGCATGCTGAATTCGGACTCATCAAATATGATATCTAATTAATATTGAATATCAAATTAATAATAAATCAAATTAATATAGAAGACATAAATGATCTAATCAATATCTAGTTTTGTTCATCTTAGAAAATCAAAAAATGGTAATTTCAGATTATTTTATCATTAGTTACGGTTTAAAAAATATAGAATTTTAAAATTTTAAATCATAAAATAATACACGTTTTAATGATCTTGTATAAAAATATTATTTGGATAGAAATTAAATTAAAATTGTTAGATAATAACCTATAATAGTTTTTTAGGATGAGTCTGAAATGCCTAAAAATCATTGTTAGTCGCCGAAGTTGGTCACTTGTTTTGAAGTAGTCAATACTGTTATCTTTGTATCAAAACGGTTGTTTGTGTTGTATTTTGGTTATTTTTGTTGGTAATTTTTTATCTGGTGACCACGAATGACCGCAAATGTAAAAAAAATCAACAAAAATCTTTATTTTGATATAAAATGTAACATCAATGATTTGTTTAGTATACATAATCGATTGTTGGTTTTTCTTAAGTTAAATTTTATAGAACTCATATTTTGTGTCTTAATGGGTTTTATACGAGATTTGTTTCTCCAACATTCATATTCATATTTGATATACTCTTTCAATTCTTGTTTAGCAATCACCACACCACTTTTTGGAGGTTAGACCAGTATACCGATCGATCACGACAAGCACCAATATACGATTAAACGAACCTACGAAATAACAATATGATTTTACTGTACAAGACGAACAACAAAATAAAAGAAAACAAAATAACCAAGCACACAAAACAGTATCTAACATTATTTGGATTGTGAAGAAATCTTACATCTATGGACAACCAACACTCTTTTATACATAAGAAGGTTACCAAAAGACTCTCCAAACATGACTCATTCACTATTTTATTATAAACGATAACGTGATTCGTACAACTCACTATTCAATGTTTATCTCTCACATTGCTTATCTTTGAGAGTAATAGAGCTAGCTTCTCTCTCTTATAAAATATATAGCTCACAATTTGTTCTCACACTTTGCTTAACATTATATTCTTATTTTTTTATGTAGAAATAAATATAAAAATAAAATTAAATGTTTACAAAATTCATGGGGCATTCCATGGGTTACTCAAAACAAAGATAAATAAGAATTTTGCTAAGTTGTATGTCACCCATATTACAAGGTTAAGTGATATGATAAACTATCAAACTATATGGTGGGCCATGAAATTATAGTTCCATATAATCTATATTTAATGTTTGAGAGGATTGTAAGTGATCGAGGAAGCTAGGAAGTGAGTATTGATGAGTCCGGATTTATTCACCACCACTCACTGAGAAAACCGGACAGGGGTAATTCGGACAATAAGTGCCCACTGAACTATCTGGACAAGACAAAAGTATTAAAATACTAAACACCTTTTGACTAAGCTAGGTGCTAATCTACTTAAGAACTAATGGGTCTTTAAACTCGACCCGGTTTCACAACTTGACCCGAAAGCCCATGGGTCCATAATTAAGGATATATATACCCAACTATTTTTATTAATGAGGGTAATCAACATTTAATACAACCAAGCAGCTTAAATCTCTCACTACAAAACACCCAAACATTTAATACCTTTGAAACTTTATAAAACACTTGACAAAATTACCCTCAGTTTAAAATAAACCACATCAAATTGGAGACCATAGTGGGAGACGAAGGTGCCTGAATCTAGCATTCAAAACCAGCAAGAAAAACCAGTTCGGATGAATCCGGACGAGCAAGTAATGCCACCACCCTTGATAGAAATGGTGGGTGAGAACAATGAGTACACGATCGAAGAACGAGACAAGCTGAAAGCTGAAATAAAAGCTTTGAGAGCTACTAAAAAAGGCAGAGATGGGTTTAAAAGAAAAGTTGAAAGTGTCAGCCATTCACCATACTGAAAAACCCAAGGGAGAATGGCCCATCAGCAAAGACTCATTTGAGTACAAAAAATACCCATGTCAGTTCCAAGAAATCTCACCGGTCCAAGCCGGTGGAGAGCTCAGAGTCTGAGTCCTCTAGTAGCTCCTCGAATGAGGATGGGCTTGATGAGTCCTTGTCATCCAGCAGTGATGAGGGCAAATCTAAGAAGAAACAAAAGTTGGTTAAAAAATATTCAAAAAAGAGGGATAGGCATGAGAGATTAAAGAGGCATATAGGAAAAGGGTCGTCTCACAGCCACAACCATAGTCATAGGCATGTGGATCAGCTGTTGATGGATCCCTTAATATTTTTTGAGTGAAGATGACCTAAGGGACATAGCTAGTCCTCATGAGGATGATGGAGTGATAGGAGCATCGATTGGGGCAATGACATCAGGTGAATTTTGGTTAACACTGGCAGCTCATACAATATTCTCTTTTTAAGTTCCTATAAACAAATGAAGAATCCAGCAGTGATTCAGCGTTCGAACAGATCCATTGTGGGCTTCACAGGGAGCTCTACGGATGTGATCGGAGAGTTTGAGGAGGAGGTATTGTTGGGAAAGGGCCCTTTTAAGAAGATGGTTAGGGTACTTTTCGTTGTGGTAGATTACCCCATGCGTTATAATGCGATCTTTGGGAGATCCTGGCTCTCCAGGATGCATGTTGTGGCTTAAAAAGTTCACCAATTTTTAAAGTATGCAGTTCAAGGACAAGTGGGAGTTATCCGGAGCAGCCAAAAAATAGCAAGAGAATGTTATGCAACTGCACTTGCCCCTAAAATTCTGGGGGCAGTCGGAAAAATGAAGATTAGCAGTTGTTGGAGCCCTCTGAGGGTGAGGGTGAAATTGATGACCCCAGAGAGACCCCTGGTGTTTTGATACCAATCGAAGAAGTTGAAACCCACTCTCTGGCTGAAGGAAGAAATGTTAAAGTTGGCTCCAAGATGGCACGAAAATTGAAGAAAAAAGTGTTGTCATTTTTGGCAAGCCACCAACATGTTTTTTCTTGGTACAATACTGATGTGACCGGAGTACCTGCGAATGTTATATCACACCAACTATCCATCCGAAGAGATGTTGCACCTATTGTGCAAAGAAGGAGAGCTTTCTCTAAGGAGAAAGCTGATGGCATAGTTTAAGAGGTTGACCGACTTACCAAGATGGGGGCACATAAAGGAGTCTCAGTATCCTTTATGGACAGCCAATCCAGTGTTAGTAAAGAAAAAGAATGGAAAATGACGTATATGCATCGACTTTACTAACCTCAATAGAGCTTGCCCAAAGATCTCTATCTAGTCCCCCGGATAGATCAGTTGGTAGACTCCATATCTTGGAACAAGTTATTGTCCTTTATAGATGCCTTCTCTGGTTATAATCAGATACAGGTGGATCTGAAGGACCAGGAACACACTACTTTTGTTACAAATTGGGCCTCCATTGTTACAAGGTGATGCCTTTTGGGTTGAAGAATGCTGGGGCTACCTATCAGAGGTTGGTGAACAAAGCATTTGCTGATCAGATTGGGAGAAATATGGAAGTATATATTGATGACATGATGGTAAAAAGCTTGGAAGAAGATTTTCACCTAGTTGATCTTCAAGAAACTTTTGCCAACTTGGCAAATGTTAATTTAAAATTGAATCCAGAAAAATTTGTCTTTGGGGTGCAATCCAAATGTTTTTGGGGGTATGTGATAAGTAAGAAAGGGATACAGCCTGATCCGGACCAGCTTGATGCCTTATTAAAAATGGATCCTCCTCGGAATGTTAAAGAAGTACAAAGGTTAACACGAAGGTTAGCTGCATTAAATGAATTTATTTCAAGGTCTTTGGATAGGTGTGCCCCATTTTTCCAGACTTTAAATGGTGTTAAAGACTTTAACTGGTCTCCACAGTGTGACCAGGCATTTAATGAAATAAAAAATCATTTATCTTCCCCAAAAACCCTTTACATACCTGTTGACGGAGAAACACTGTACATATACCTAGTTGTGTCTGAATGTGCTATAACTACAGTGCTGGTAAGAGATGTGGACAATTATCCTCGTCTGGTGTACTACATCAGCAAGAGTGTGGTGGATGCTGAAAAAAGGTACCTAAAGCTTGAAAAACTGGCACAAGCCTTGGTAATTGTTTCCAGGAAAATGAGGCCGTATTTTCAGTCTCATTCTACTATCGTCCAGACGTCTTTTCCTTTGAAAAATGTTCTTCAGAAGGCAGACATATCAAGTAGGATGACCAAATGGTCAGTAGAATTGGGTGATTATGATATTGATTTTGCCCCCGAACTGCAATCAAAGCTCAATCTGTTGCTGATTTCCTAGTTGAGTTCCATTCAGACAGAAGTACTAAGCAAGCTGCAGATGAGAAAACTAAGAATGTGGGATTGTCCGGACAGATGGTGGATCAAGTACCATGGCTTGTGGTGCTGGGATATGTTTAACCTCTCCGTATGGCGATAAGTTATACCAGGCTATGTGTTTTACTTTTAGGGCTTCTAACAATGAGTCTGAGTATGAGACTACTATAGCCGGTCTGAAGCTAGCTTTTCTGCGTGGGGCTAAATGAGTCAGGTTGATGAGTGATTCTCAACTTCTTATCCATCATGCCAAAGGTCAATCTGAGGAAAAAAAGGAGCCGTTGATCAAATATTTGTTTATCCTTAAAGAAGTGGTAACCAACTTCAAAGATGTTAGCTATGAGCATATACCTAGTCCGGATAACACACTAGCAGACTCTTTGGAAACCATAGCATACTCTGAGTCCTATTCATGGATTCATGTGCAAGAATGTCCATCCATACAACCCAATCAGAGCAAGGAAGATGAGATATCCCCTTCTTCAATACATCTCTGATGGAATTTTGCCTCCGGAGAAAGTTGTGGGAAGGAAAGTGAAGCATAGGGCTTGTGGTTTTTTAATCATAAGAGATGTCCTTTATAAGAAGTCATTTAGTAGACCTCTCCTGAGTTGTTTGGGGGTTTAAGAGTCCCAAATTGTGCTATCCGAACTACATGATGGAGAAGGATCAGCACACTGTGGCTATAGAGCTTTAACCCGTAGGGTTTTGTTGGCTGGATACTATTGGTCATCCATAATGACAGATGTCAAGGAGTTGGTGAAGAAATATGACCCATGCCAAAGATATGGTAATGAAATTCATATCCCAACTATTATTATAGCCATTAATTATTTATCAAAGTGGATAGAAGCAGCCCCCCTGGCAGGAACTACTTCAAAAGCTGTTATAAAATTTATTATGTCTAACATGTGTTGCAGATTTGGGGTTCCACAAAAGATAACCAGAGATAATAGGCCACAATTCGATAACAAGTATATGGAGAATTTCTGTGCCTCCCGGGGCATTGAGCATTGTTTTTCTTCTCATTTCCACCCACAAGAAAATGGTCAAGTTGAAGTGGCAAACAAGACCATCCTGTCGGGTTTTAAAAAGAATTTAGAAGGGGTTGCACGAAAGTGGCCAAGCTATTTACAAGAAGTATTATGGGCATACCGGACTACTCCTGAAGCTGCTACACAAGAATCTCCTTTCGCCTTGGTATATGGGATGGATGCAATTGCTCCTATAGAGGCAACTCTTCCATCATACAGAGTCTACAATTATTCCAAGCAGGCTAATGAAGTGGAAATCAGAAGTCAGTTAGACTTAATAGAAGAAAAAAGGGTTAAGGCTCATCTTAGAGCCACTCATTATCAAGGCTTGATGAGGAGCAGGTTTGCTTCCAAAATCAAAAGAAGGGATTTTCGATCGGGGGACAAAGTATTGAGAAAAATCTTCTTACATACTAAGGAGAAGTAGTTCGGCAAGCTAGCTCCAAATTGGGAAGGGCCCTTATGAGGTCTCCGAAAAAATTAAGCCTGGGACATACAGGCTTCAAGACAAAGATGGAAGAATCTTAAACCACCCTTTGAATATTGAACACCTCCGGTTGTATCTGGAATAAAAGTCATGTAAATATTTAATTGTTTAATGTCCATGTAAATATTATGGGGCATACTCTTTCCTATCCTGGTGGCGTAAGGAGGTTTTAATGAGGTGTCCGGCTTTTTCAATAAAATTTGATGCCTTGTTAAAAGGTTCGGAGTGTTTTGATTTACAGTTTCTTTAAAGTCTTCTAAGGATCTTTCGCAGATCGGATTGATCTGGTGGAATGATGACCATTTAACATTTGTCATCGGAGATTTTAAACACTCTCATTTAAATACTTCCAAAATAAATAAGGGCTCTTTAAACATCAGCTACTGAAATTTAACAAATATGAAACAAAGCAAAAAATTTAAGGGAAGTAAACCTGTCCGGCTAAAACCAAATGATAATATTAAAACATAAAATGTGCCTTGGGCATCCAAGGACTTTGAGTTTAAAGAATGCCTTAACCAGACTCAAACCGAACACAGTTACAAAAATTCCTTGGCCTTCCAAGGACTTTAGTATTTCATAAGGATAAGAAAAACAAAAAAAATAGTTAAAGTATCAGGGCTAATTCCCCTTCGATGTTCCTACATCGTCTTTCTTCTTAGGATCTTTGGATTCGTCACTAGAACTCTCCCCGGTTCCTTCCTCCTCATCAGTAGTGGAGTCTATTCCACTACTATAGCCATGTCGATCACCTTTCGCCATAGTATGAAACGGGAGGTCCTCAAACTCCACATATCTCCATAAATCTCCAAGGGTTCGCTATGGAAATTTCTGGTGGATAAGAAGTATCATGTCAGATTTGACCTCTGAATCTCTTACCTCCAAGGAGTCTATCACATTATTGGTATACGCATCGATCTTGGCCTGGATGGTTATTTCCTGATCTTTCACCAAATCCTCTTTCTCTTTCGTGACCCTGAACACAGCTTCTTCGAGAGAAGTCTTGGCAGTGGACAAAGTTTGGATGGTATCATCCTTGATCTTCATGTCTCCTTTCACGAAAGAAACGACCAAGGCAAGGTTTAGTGCTACTATAACAGAACTAGTCAAACCACTAACACGTTACTCGTAAATATAGGTCTCACGATGTAAATGTAGGTGCGCATATAGTTAGTGAGAATAAATATAATAACCGCCAATAAATGATGACAAAATAAATAAAGGATATAATCCCAAATAAATATAACTTCTCTTCTCTGATAATAAAAATGATTACTTGGCAGAATCCTTTGTTATTTTTCGTAACAAATTTGGCACCGTCTGTGGGAAAGAGAAAAAATTTAAATTACTTAAACCATGGTAATTACTAGGTCAGGGATTGAGATAGATATCCCGGAGTCAAGCGAATTAACATTGAATCAAAGATAGGTAGTGAATCAACCATTGAGACATGACGTTCCATGCCCTAACACTACCACCAATCTAGAGATTGTAACTGCAACCCTCGTTGTGCCGGTAAAACCAGTATAGCAGTTGTTACAACCAGTAGCAGGGGCCGAAATGGAAGTCACACCCTCAAGGAATATGGTGGCTCTCGTCATGCCCGACCTGCCAGGAATTAACCGTACTACAAACCCAACTATCTGCCAGCTGGAGAATCAGCTCCAACACCTTTAGCAGGATCAACTCATAATGGCGTGTGAACGAGACGCGAGAGAACATGCCATGCACGCTACTTTAGCAGGAATAAACAACGCTCTTCATGCGCTCACGACCAAGGTGCGGAGAACTAGTCGGGTTAATCATTAGTCAGGGCTAGATGCCAGTCGTGTTAACAGTGCAAATCGATCATCCAAGCGTGACGATAAGCAGGAAGAAGAAGGAGAGAAAAGGGGGAAAATGCTCCAGGGAACAAGAGCCCACTCAGGAAGAGCGCCCTACTGCATCAAAAAAGCATGGGAGGATGAAACCGTCTATTATAACCAGGTAAGACCCAGAATATCCAGCTAGGTCCTCAAAAAGTCTCCCTTTCCGGAAAAGATCCTTAAAATAGAGTGTCCAAAGAAATTCGACTTCTTCGGGATGGAGGCCTACGATGGATCGGGTGACCCGGAAAGGCACCTCAAGAAATTCTGTAACATGATGATGGTGTTCAATCTGGACGATGCTATGTTGTGCAAAGCCCTTTCCAGGACACTCAAAGAGAACGCGATGTACTGGTTCAACAGTCTGACTAAAATAACCATTCAAGGTTTTGCCAATCTATGGAAGGCCTTCAGGGAAAGGTTCGTCAACAATAAGGAGCTTAGGAGCGAGAAAAACTCGATCATGGACCTCTAATAGATGCAAGGTGAGTCACTTAAAAGTTATGTCAAACGTTTTGTTCATGCTATGAATGCTCTCCCATATTTAGAGGAGACTATGACGGTGGCCTCACTCAAGCGAGGTCTCAATCAACAAGAGTAACTGTACGCCGACCTGATCAAATTCTCAAAAAAAATGATGGGAGATCTTCTCGCTCGTAGAGACACATTTATCAGGGTGGACGATGCTCAGAAATGGGATTCACTCGACATACGAATGATACCCCTTTTGTGTTAGTTTATGGCAGCGAAGCAGTACTCCCGGCTGAGGTCATAATATCGATTCATCGCGTTGTTAACTACGACGAGGACCACAACGATATTAGCAGAGCATTCGAGGTGGACCTTATTGAGGAGCGCCAAGATCAGGCATGAGTCCGAGCAGAGCATTATAAGAGTTTAATGAGAGGCCAATTCAATGCACGCCTCAGACCTTGTAGTTTTAATGTTGGTGACATGGTAACAGAGAATATTTTTCAAGGCTCCATGGATAAGGCATCGGGGAAGTTAGGGCCCAACTGGGATGGACCATACACAGTGATCTCCAAGGGAGATAGTGGAATAAAAACTTAATCGCCCCTAGCCATAAATCAGATTCTCTAATCATCCCGTCCTATTTCATACTCGTTGCATATTGCAATGTAATATATAAAATTATATATAAAATCCATGCTTCAAGAATTAAAGATTCCCTTCCTACAATTATTGACTATTTTCAGTCAGCTTTTGTGTTGGGTGGAAGCATCTCGGACAATATCCTCCTCTTCTATGACCTCTTGCACGTATATTATACTAATAGAAAAGGCCCCAAATGTGTGCTCAAGATTGACCTCATGAAGGCCTTCGACAACATCAATTAGAAAATTACCATAAATGTTATAATTGTATTGGACTTTACCCCAAATATGATTGGCTAGACTATCGAATGCATATCAATGCCATCATTGGTACTCTCCAATATAATCAGGAAAAGTTTGTCGCACTATTTTTTGCTATCATTGGAAGTGTCATAAACTAAAAACCGTCAATCTATGCTTTGTGGATGACTTGATGATTTTCTATCTTACCAATAGCCCCACCATCACGCTAATCAAAGATGGACTGGATAAATTTTCCAAACTCTCTAGGCTTTGGTTCAACCCAGATAAAAGTTAAGTATTCATATCTTGTACCTCTTTGGATACTCGAGATGAGATTAAATATTTGTTGCGATTTTAAGAAGGCACCTTATCTATCAAATACTTAGGTGTCCCTCTTATCATTTTGAGGATAACCTATAATGATTATCGCTCCCTATTTCACAAAGTTACCAGCCACATCTCCTTATGGACCCCGAAATACACTTTCTATGCAGAAAGACTTTGACTACTAAAATCTTTCATCTTCGCTAGCCAGGTTTGTTGGTCATCGAGTTTTCATCTTTCTTGTTCGAGTCCTAAAGGATCTTACACAACTTCACTTTTCTGTAGATTCCTTTGGAGTGGGCCGGAAATGAAAATTACTGGTGCAAAATTCGCTTGGAAAATTTTAACTGTGCCTTTAGATGAGGATGACCTTGGGATTCTAAACCTCAAAACTTGGAACCAAGCAGTCAGCCTAAAAAACTTTTGGTCATTTCTTACCAACAATTTCGATTCAATTTGGTCTAGATGAATACATGTTGAGAAAACAAAAAACAAAATATTATGGACTATATCGTTAGGCTCCTCCACTAGCTGGGGATGACAAAAAATTCTCAAACTCAGACATATGGCTTCAAGACTCTATAAGGTTTATATGGGCAATGACGCCTCCACCTCATTTGGTACGACCCATGTTTTTTCTCGACATCGTTAGTTGAGCGTTATGGTAGTCCTTGGATGCCCAAGGTATTTTTGTAACTATGTCCGGTTTGAGTCCGGTTAAGGCTTTCTTTAAACTCAAAGTCCTTGGATGGCCAAGGCACATTTTATGTTTTAATATTATCATCCGGTTTTAGCCGGATAGGTTTACTTTGCTTAAATTTTTGCTTTGTTTCATATTTGTTAAATTTTAGTAGCTGATGTTTAAAGAGCCCTTATTTGTTTTACAAGTATTTAAGATAAAAGTGTTTAAAATCTCCGATGACAAATGTTAAATGGTCATCATTCCACCAGATCAATACGATCTGCGAAAGATCCTTAGAAGACTTTAAAGAAACTGTAAATCAAAACACTCCGAACCTTTTAACAAGGCATCAAATTTTATTAAAAAATCCGGACACCTCATTAAAACCTCCTTACGCCACCAGGATAGGAAAGAGTATGCCCCCTAATATTTACATGGACATTAAACAATTAAATATTTACACGACTTTTATTCCAGATACAACCGGAGGTGTTCAATATTCAAAGGGTGGTTTAAGATTCTTCCATCTTTGTCTTGAAGCCTGTATGTCCCAGGCTTAATTTTTTCGGAGACCTCATAAGGCCCTTCCCAATTTGGAGCTAGCTTGCCGAACTACTTCTCCTTAGTATGTAAGAAGAAGTTTTTCAATACTTTGTCCCCCGGTCGAAAATCCCTTCTTTTGATTTTGGAAGCAAACCTGCTCCTCATCAAGCCTTAATAATGGGTGGATCTAAGATGAGCCTTAACCCTTTTTTCTTCTATTAAGTCCAATTGACTTCTGACTGCCACTTCATTAGCATGTTCGGAAAAATTGTGGACTCTGTTTGATGGAAGAGTTGCTTCTACAGGAGCAATTGCATCCATCCCATATACGAAGGCAAAAAGAGATTCTTGTGTAGCAGCTCCAGGAGTAGTCCGGTACGCCCATAGTACTTCTTGTAAATAGCTTGGCCACTTTCCAGCAGCCCCTTCTAAAATCTTTTTTGAGACCGGACAGAATGGTTCCGTTTGGCACTTCAACTTGTCCATTTTCTTGTGGATGGAAAGGAGAAGAGAAAAAATACTGAATGCACCTAGAGGCACAGAAACTCTCCATATCCTTGTTATCAAATTGTGGCCCATTATCTATGGTTATCTTTTGTGGGACCCCAAATGTGCAACATATGTTAGACATCATAAATTTTATAACTGCTTTCGAAGTAGTTCCTGCCATGGGGGCTGCTTCTATCCACTTGGAAAAATAATCAATGGCCACAATAATAGTTCTGCACCCTCCGGATGCCATCGGTAGAGGCCCTACTAAGTCCAGTCCCCAACGAGCAAAGGGCACTGGCTCAGAAATTGACTCCAGTGAGACAGTTGGGATATGAATTTCATTACCATACCTTTGGCATGGGTCACATTTCTTTACTAATTCCTTGGCATCTGCCATTATGGATGGCCAGTAGTATCCGACCAACAAAACCCTTCGGGTTAAAGCTCTATAGACACAGTGTGCTGATCCTTCACCATCATGTAGTTCAGATAACACTATTTGGGACTCTTCAATCCCCAAACAACGCAAGAGAGGTCTACTAAATGACTTCTTGTAAAGAATGTATCTTATGATTAAAAAACCACGAACCTTATGCTTCATTTTCCTTGATACTTCTTTTTCCGGGGGCAAAATGTCATCCGAAATGTATCCGAATGACTTCTAGTCTTTAGGTTGAACCACTTATATACTCAAAATTTCCTCCTCTTCTTTGCCATGATTGGGTTGAATGGATGGGCATTCTTGCACATGAATCCATGGGTAGGACTCAGAGTATGCTATGGTTGCCAAAGAGTCTGCTAGTGTGTTCTCCGATCTGGGTATGTGCTCATAGCTAACATTTTTGAAGTTGGCTTTCCCTATTTAAGGATGAGCAAGTACTTAATCAACTGCTCCTTCTTTGCTTCACATTGACCTTGGGCATGATGGATAAGAAGCTGAGAATCACTCATTAACCTGAATCTTTTAGCCCCACACATAAAGGCTAATTTCAAACCAGCTATAGCAGCTTCATACTCGGACTCATTGTTAGAAGCCCTAAAAGCAAAACATAGAGCCTGATATAACCTATCGCCCATACAGAGAGGTTAAACATATCCCAGCACCACAACCCATGCTGCTTGATCCACCATCTGTTCGGACAACCCATACCTTTTTGGTTTTTTCATCTGTAGCTTGCTTAGTACTTCTGTCCCAATGGAATTCAACCAAGAAATAAGCAACAAATTGAGTTTTGATTTCAGTCCAAGGGGCGAAATCAATATCATAATCACCCAATTCTACTGACCACTTGGTCATCCTGCTTGATATGTCTGCCTTCTGAAGAACATTTTTCAAAGGAAAAGACGTACGAACGACAGTAGAATGAGACTGAAAATAGGGCCTCATTTTCCTAGCAGCAATCACCAAAGCTAGTGCTAGTTTTTCAAGTTTTAAGTACCTTTTTTTAGCATCTATCAGGCTCTTGCTGATGTAGTACACCGGACGAGGATAATTTTCCACCTCCCTTATTAATACCGCACTTATAGCACATTCGGAAACTGCTAAATATATGTACAATTTCTCTTCATCAATAGGTTTGTAGAGAGCCTTGGGGGAAAATATATGCTTTTTTATTTTATTGAACCTTTGGTCGCACTGTGGAGACCAGTGTCAATCTTTGCATTTCTTTAATATTTCGAGGAGGATCCATCTATAATAAGGCATTAAGCTGGTCTGGATTAGGCTGTATCCCTTTCTCACTTATCACATACCCTAAAAACTTCCCGGACTGTACTCCAAAAACACATTTTTCTGGGTTTAACTTTAAATTGACCTTTACTAAGTTTGCAACTATAATCTGAGAGTTGTTCGGAAACATATGTGAGAGTTGTTTGCAACTATAAACTGAGACTTGTTTGAAAAACATATCTCGGAGTTGTTTGCAACTATAAGGTAGTTTTGTTGTTGTTCTCTTATAGAAGTTGTTTGTTTATTATCTGAGAGTTGTTTGTGACTCTATAATCTGAGAGTTGTTTGCAACTATAATCTGAGAGTTGTTTGGAAACATATCTGAGAGTTGTTTGCAACTATAAACTGAGACTTGTTTGAAAAACATATATGAGAGTTGTTTGCAACTATAATATGAGATTTGTTTGCAACTATAAGTTAATTTTGTTGTTGTTCCCTTATGGAAGTTGTTTGTTTATTATCTGAGAGTTGTTTGCAACTATAATCTGAGAGTTGTATGTAACTCTATTTTCTGAGAGTTGTTTGCAACTATAACCTGAGAGTTGTTTTCAACTCTATTATCTGAGAGTTGTTTCAACTCTATAATCTGAGAGTTTTTTGCAACTCTATAATCAATTCGCAATGTCAATACTAGTACTAGCCTGAGAGTTGTTTGAAAACAATACCTGAACGTTGGTTATGACTCTATAATATGAGAGTTGTTTGCTAATCTTCGTTTACCCAGACTGCCCCCAGAGTTTTAGGGGAAAGCGCAGTTGCATAGCATTCCCTTGCTATCTTTTGGCTACTCCGGATAACTCCCACTTGTCCTTGAACAACATATTTTAAACATTGGTGAACTGTTGATGCCACAACATGCATCCTGGAGAGCCAAGACCTTCCCAATATCGCATTGTAACACATGGGACAATCTACCACAACAAAAAGTACCCTGACCATTTTCTTGAAAGGGCCTTTGCCCAACAAAACCTCTTCATCAAACTCCCCGACCACGTCCACAAAGCTTCCAGTGAAACCTACAATGGACCTGTTCGAATGCTGAATCATTTCCGGATTTTTCATCTGTTTATAGGAACTCAAAAAGAGGATGTTGGCTGAGCTGCCAGTGTCAACCAAAATTCACCTAATGTCATTGCCCCCAATCGATGCTCCTATCACCACAGCATCTTCATGAGGACCAACTATGTCCCCCAAGTCATCTTCATAAAAAACAATAAAGGGAAAGGAATTTGAGATTTATAGGAGGACATGTCTCCCTCTAACTGAGTAGCCAGAGTGTGAACATGCCTCTTTCTTGAAGAAGAAGTAGGTGCAGTCATTGTGTCTCCCCCGAATATGGTAAGTGACTCAAAAAAGCTTATGAGCCCAAACACCGTCTTGGTGTGCTCTGTTATAATACCCACCTTATTCCGGGCTGGATCAGGATCTAAATACTCTGATTCTACATCAAATCTTTCAATAATTACCATGGCTCCGTCCGGAGCCGATGTCCCTGCATTGTTTGTTGGGCCAGTCCGATGAGCATTATCAGGCTTATTTCCACTTTGTCTCTTAGGAAGGTTTCTGGATAGTATTTTGGAGGACAATGGAGATTGTCTCCAATTTTGGCCACGACTAAAGACAGTGTCTTTGTTAGGTGTTGCAAAAATACTTGGCTCATCATGAAAAACAAAGATATCCATCAGTAGTTGGCCCACATGCCTCCGGCTATGGCTGTGGCTGTGCGATGACCCTTTTCCCAGATGCCTTTTCAACCTTTCATACCTGTCCCTCGTTCTTGAATATTTTTTAACCAACTTTTGCTTTTTCTTGGATCTGCCCTCATCACTGGTGGATGACAGGGACTCCTCAAGTCCATCCTCATTTGAGGAGCTGCTAGAGGACTCAGAATCTGAGCTCTCCACCGCTTTAGACCGGTGAGACTTTTTGGAGTTGACATGGGTTTTTTTAGTACTTAAATGAGTCTTTGCTGATGGGTCATTCTCCCTTGGATTGTCAGTGTGGTGAATGGCTGACACTTTCGATTTTTCTTTCAAGCCTAACTCCACCTTTTTAGAAGCTCTCAAGGCTTCTATTTCAGCTTTCAACCTATCTCGTTCTTCGATTGGGTACTCATCGTTCTCACCCACCACTTCTATCAATGGTGGTTGCAATGCTTGCTCGTCCGGATTCATCCGAACTGATCTTTATTGCTGGTTTTGAATGCTAGATTCCGACACCTTCTTCTCCCACTGTGGTCGCCATTTGGTGGGGATTATTTTGGGCTAAGAGTAATTTCGTCAGGTGTTTTGGGGAATTTCAAGGGTATTAAATGTTCGGGTGTTTTTTAGTGAGAGATTTAAGCTGCCTTGTTGTATTAAATGTTCATTACCCTTATTAATGAATGTGGTTGGGTATTTATACCCTTAATTATGGACCTATGGGCTTTTCGGGTCAAGTTGCAAAACAGGGTCGTGTTTAAAAACCAATTAGTGTTTAAGTAGATTAGCACCTAGCTTAGTCAAAAGGTGTTTAGTGTTTTAGTACTTTTGTCCTGTCCGGATAGTTCAGTGGGCACATATTGTCCAAATTACCCCTGTCCGGATTTCTCAATGAGCAGTGGTCAATAATTCCGGACTCATCAGGATTAACATAAATTTTTAACTAATATAAAAAAGAAAAAAAATACTCGTAAACACCCACTTAATTACCTAATTTCGAACTAGTACCCAAAATTATGATAGTGCCAATTGGTACCTCCACCTAAAATTTGGACAAAAATACCCCCGACTATATATACCCGTTTTTCTCTTTAAACATCCCCCCTTTGGAGACCCCATAAACCCATAAAACACACCTTATATTTTAAAAACGAGAAACAAATCGTTCGAATTCCCTCTTCACACTAAAAACCCTTAAACTCCTCCATCCAAAATTTTCCTATTCTTCACAGATTCTCGACTGTCCATTGTCGTCTCCTCCCTGAAACAAGTAAGCATGAGCCGTTTGACGACTTGCCGTTTAGTTTACACCGGCCAGTGAAGAAACACGAGTTATAGTAACCAGGTACGTCTCGACTTTCGAAAATGTTTTTTTTTTGCGTTTTTGGTGATTTCCAAGTACATGTTGCTATTTTTTGACGATCGACGTCGCTTATTTGTACTAAAATAACATAGTTATGATCGTTAGTGGGTATTTTAGTTTCTGGGTTTATCTAAGAGTACTAGTACTAACCTGAGAGTTGTTGAAAAAACGTACCTAAGAGTTGTTTGAAAAAAATATCTCAGAGTTGTTTGTGACTCTATAATCTAAGAGTTGTTTGCAACTATAATCTGAGAGTTGTTTGTGACTGTATAATCCGAGAGTTGTTTGCAACTATAATCTGAGAGTTGTTCGGAAACATATATGAGAGTTGTTTGCAACTATAAACTGAGACTTGTTTGAAAAACATATCTCGGAGTTGTTTGCAACCATAAGGTAGTTTTGTTGTTGTTCTCTTATAGAAGTTGTTTGTTTATTATCTGAGAGTTGTTTGTGACTCTATAATCTGAGAGTTGTTTGCAACTATAATCTGAGAGTTGTTTGGAAACATATCTGAGAGTTGTTTGCAACTATAAACTGAGACTTGTTTGAAAAACATATATAAGAGTTGTTTGCAACTATAATCTGAGATTTGTTTGCAACTATAAGGTAATTTTGTTGTTGTTCCCTTATGGAAGTTGTTTGTTTATTATCTGAGAGTTGTTTGCAACTATAATCTGAGAGTTGTATGTAACTCTATTTTCTGAGAGTTGTTTGCAACTATAACCTGAGAGTTGTTTTCAACTCTATTATCTGAGAGTTGTTTCAACTCTATAATCTGAGAGTTTTTTGCAACTCTATAATCAATTCGCAATGTCAATACCAGGACTAGCCTGAGAGTTGTTTGAAAACAATACCTGAACGTTGGTTATGACTCTATAATATGAGAGTTGTTTGGTAATCTTCGTTTACCCATACTGCCCCCAGAGTTTTAGGGGAAAGCGCAGTTGCATAGCATTCCCTTGCTATCTTTTGGCTACTCCGGATAACTCCCACTTGTCCTTGAACAACATATTTTCAACATTGGTGAACTGTTGATGCCACAACATGCATCCTGGAGAGCCAAGACCTTCCCAATATCGCATTGTAACACATGGGACAATCTACCACAACAAAAAGTACCCTGACCATTTTCTTGAAAGGGCCTTTGCCCAACAAAACCTCTTCATCAAACTCCCCGACCACGTCCACAAAGCTTCCAGTGAAACCTACAATGGACCTGTTCGAATGCTGAATCATTTCCGGATTTTTCATCTGTTTATAGGAACTCAAAAAGAGGATGTTGGCTGAGCTGCCAGTGTCAACCAAAATTCACCTAATGTCATTGCCCCCAATCGATGCTCCTATCACCACAGCATCTTCATGAGGACCAACTATGTCCCCCAAGTCATCTTCATAAAAAACAATGAAGGGAAAGGAATTTGAGATTGATAGGAGGACATATCTCCCTCTAACTGAGTAGCCACAGTGTGAACATGCCTCTTTCTTGAAGAAGAAGTAGGTGCAGTCATTGTGTCTCCCCCGAATATGGTAAGTGACTCAAAAAAGCTTATGAGCCCAGACACCGTCTTGGTGTGTTCTGTTATAATACCCACCTTATTCCGGGCTGGATCAGGATCTAAATACTCTGATTCTACATCAAATCTTTCAATAATTACCATGGCTCCGTCCGGAGCCGATGTCCCTGCATTGTTTGTTGGGTCGGTCCGATGAGCATTATCAGGCTTATTTCCACTTTGTCTCTTAACATATGCACCTAATTTTCTTTTTTCAATCAGATTCTGCACCTCTTGTTTCAAAGTGATGCAATCTTCTGTGTTATGGCCAATATCATGATGATATTGACAGAAACAAGCATTACGACTTTCCCTAGGAGATTGAAGCGCTGCCGGCTTCCTAAAATGCACCTCATCTTTTGTTTTGTCATAGATGATTTCCACATTCTCTTTCAACTCGGCAAAGCACTCCGGTTGGACCCAAGGTCCTCGCTTATTTCTGGACTGCTGGCTCTGAGCTGGAGCTGGGTGAGATTGAGCCTTGGCCCTATTAGGACCTTGTCCGGCTTCCTTAGCCTTATATTCGTACTGATTCTGGTTTGGTGCGGCTAGGGCAGATCTCACTTGCCTGTGCACCATAGTCTTTTTCGTTTCATCAACATTGATTTACTTTCCCACCTGGTTCACTAAACCGCCCCACGTCATGGCCTTCTTCCGGGTTACCGAATCGGCCATATTCCTAGGGTTCAAACCCTGTCTCAGAGAAGCTATTGGTACTTGTTCAAAGCAATCAGCTAACCCATTCTTTGTGTTCACAAACCGACTTATATATTCTTTCAATGATTCATTTGGCTCTTGGGCACAATGGATAATAATGTCTCCATTGCCCTTCACCTCCTTATTTCCAACAAATTGCCTCCGGAAGGCCACCTAAAACATATCAGAGTTCTTGATGCACCCTTGTGGTAGGCTATTGTACCATTTCAGAGCACTCCCCGTAAAAGATTGTGAGAAGGCTCTGCAGAGCAACTTGTCATCATCATCAAAATTCATCATACAATTTTTAAATTATTCCAGATGATTATCTGGATCTTTGCTCCCATCATACTTTTCCATCTTAGTACTGTCAAACCTCTTAGGAAAGTTTCTGGATAGTATTTTGGAGGACAATGGAGATTGTCTCCAATTTTGGCCACGACTAAAGACAATGTCTTTGTTAGGTGTTTCAAAAATACTTGGCTCATCATGGAAAGCAAAGAGATCCATCAGTAGTTGGCCCACATGCCTCCGGCTATGGCTGTGGCTGTGCGATGACCCTTTTCCCATATGCCTTTTCAACCTTTCATACCTGTCCCTCGTTCTTGAATATTTTTTAACCAACTTTTGCTTTTTCTTGGATCTGCCCTCATCACTGCTGGATGACAGGGACTCCTCAAGTCCATCCTCATTTGAGGAGCTGCTAGAGGACTCAGAATCTGAGCTCTCCACCGCTTTAGATCGGTGAGACTTTTTGGAGCTGACATGGGTTTTTTTAGTACTTAAATGAGTCTTTGCTGATGGGTCATTCTCCCTTGGATTGTCAGTGTGGTGAATGGCTGACACTTTCGATTTTTCTTTCAAGCCTAACTCCACCTTTTTAGAAGCTCTCAAGGCTTCTATTTCAGCTTTCAACCTATCTCGTTCTTCGATTGGGTACTCATCGTTCTCACCCACCACTTCTATCAATGGTGGTTGCAATGCTTGCTCGTCCGGATTCATCCGAACTGATCTTTCTTGCTGGTTTTGAATGCTAGATTCCGACACCTTCTTCTCCCACTGTGGTCGCCATTTGGTGGGGATTATTTTGGGCTAAGAGTAATTTCGTCAGGTGTTTTGGGGAATTTCAAGGGTATTAAATGTTTGGGTGTTTTGTAGTGAGATATTTAAGCTGTCTTGTTGTATTAAATGTTCATTACCCTTATTAATGAATGTGGTTGGGTATTTATACCCTTAATTATGGACCTATGGGCTTTTCGGGTCAAGTTGCAAAACAGGGTCGTGTTTAAAAACCAATTAGTTTTTAAGTAGATTAGCACCTAGCTTAGTCAAAAGGTGTTTAGTGTTTTAGTACTTTTGTCCTGTCCGGATAGTTCAGTGGGCACATATTGTCCAAATTACCCCTGTCCAGATTTCTCAATGAGCAGTGGTCAATAATTCCGGACTCATCAGGATTAACATAAATTTTTAACTAATATAAAAAAGAAAAAAATACTCGTAAACACCCACTTAATTACCTAATTTCGAACTAGTACCCAAAATTATGATAGTGTCAATTGGTACCTCCACCTAAAATTTGGACAAAAATACCCCCGACTATATATACCCGTTTTTCTCTTTAAACATCCCCCCTTTGGAGACCCCATAAACCCATAAAACACACCTTATATTTAAAAAACGAGAAACAAATCGTTCGAATTCCCTCTTCACACTAAAAACCCTTAAACTCCTCCATCCAAAATTCTCCTATTCTTCACAGATTCTCGACTGTCCATTGTCGTCTCCTCCCTGAAACAAGTAAGCATGAGCCGTTTGACGACTTGCCGTTTAGTTTACACCGGCCAGTGAAGAAACACGAGTTATAGTAACCAGGTACGTCTCGACTTTCGAAAATGTTTTTTTTGCGTTTTTGGTGATTTCCAAGTACATGTTGCTATTTTTTGACGATCGACGTCGCTTATTTGTACTAAAATAACATAGTTATGATCGTTAGTGGGTATTTTAGTTTCTGGGTTTATCTAAGAGTACTAGTACTAACCTGAGAGTTGTTGAAAAAACGTACCTAAGAGTTGTTTGAAAAAAATATCTCAGAGTTGTTTGTGACTCTATAATCTAAGATTTGTTTGCAACTATAATCTGAGAGTTGTTTGTGACTGTATAATCCGAGAGTTGTTTGCAACTATAATCTGAGAGTTGTTCGGAAACATATATGAGAGTTGTTTGCAACTATAAACTGAGACTTGTTTGAAAAACATATGTCGGAGTTGTTTGCAACTATAAGGTAGTTTTGTTGTTGTTCTCTTATAGAAGTTGTTTGTTTATTATCTGAGAGTTGTTTGTGACTCTATAATCTGAGAGTTGTTTGCAACTATAATCTGAGAGTTGTTTGGAAACATATCTGAGAGTTGTTTGCAACTATAAACTGAGACTTGTTTGAAAAACATATATGAGAGTTGTTTGCAACTATAATCTGAGATTTGTTTGCAACTATAAGGTAATTTTGTTGTTGTTCCCTTATGGAAGTTGTTTGTTTATTATCTGAGAGTTGTTTGCAACTATAATCTGAGAGTTGTATGTAACTCTATTTTCTGAGAGTTGTTTGCAACTATAACCTGAGAGTTGTTTTCAACTCTATTATCTGAGAGTTGTTTCAACTCTATAATCTGAGAGTTTTTTGCAACTCTATAATCAATTCGCAATGTCAATACCAGTACTAGCCTGAGAGTTGTTTGAAAACAATACCTGAACGTTGGTTATGACTCTATAATATGAGAGTTGTTTGCAACTATAATATGAGAGTTGTTTGTAAATATAATTTGAGAGTTGTTTGTAACTCTATACTGGGAGTTGTTTTCAACTCTACTATTTGACTTGCTTGAAAAACATATCTGAGAGGTGTTTGTAACTATAAATTGAGAGTTGTTCGCAACTATAACGTAGTTTTGTTGTTGTTCCCTTTTGAAAGTTGTTTGTTTATTATCTGAGAGTTGTTTGTGACTTTATAATCTGAGAGTTGTTTGAAACTATAAATTGAGAGTTGTTTGCAACTCTATTATCTCAGAGTTGTTTGCAACTATAATATGAGAGTTGTTTGCAACTCTATACTGGGAGTTGTTTTCAACTCTATTATTTGACTTGTTTGAAAAACATATCTGAAAATTGTTTGTAACTATAAACTGAGAGTTGTTTGCAGCTATAAGGTAGTTTTGATGTTGTTCCCTTACATAAGTTGTTTGTTTATTATCCGAGAGTTGTTTGTGACTTTATAATCTGAGAGTTGTTTGCAACTATACTCTGAGAGTTGTTTGCAACTCTATTATCTGAGAGTTGTTTGCAACTGTAATCTGAGAGTTGTTTGTGACTCTATACTGAGAGTTGTTTTCAACTCTACTATCTGAGAGTTTTTTGTAACTCTATTATCAATTCGCAATATCGTTACCAGTACTAACCCGAGAGTTTTTAGAAAAACATGCCTTGGAGTTCTTTGTGACTCTATAATCTGAGAGTTGTTTGCAACTATAATTTGAGAGTTGTTTGTAACTCTATACTGGGAGTTGTTTTCAACTCTATTATTTGAGAGTTATTTCAACTCTATAATCTGAGAGTTGTTTGCAACTCTATTATCTAAGAGTTGTTTGCAACTCTATTGTAACTCACAGTTTCTCAACATAATGTATACAACTTGCATCCTCATTTAACACAATTCACATAAATTCCCCAAACAACTCGCATCTCTGTTAGGAATGCGTGGACACGTAAAAATCTTAGTCTATATATTTTTTCACGTTCAAAATCAACATCGAATAAACTAAAAATTAGTATATAACTAGTTAAACAACGATTAACGCTTTAGATTAACATAATACCAAACAACTCTCGTTGTGTCTGTTACAAACAATTCTCATTATTACAAACGTAAAAATGTAACCTGTATCACGCATCCTCTTTCCAACAACTCGCATCCTCTATCACACATGCCTGAACAACAATAATGCTGAATATATATTGTTTCAAGCCCAAAAACACACCAACATGCACTTCAAAATCAATAAAAATACAAAAAATACACATTTTTGAGAGAAAATTATACCTAATAATTGTAACTCGTATCGTTTCTTCACCGCCCAACGTAAACTCAACACTGAGTGGTAGAAGGATTCATCGTTACTTGTTTTAGGGAGGGTACGACGTTCGACGGTCGAATTTTGGTGAAGAACGTCAGAGATTACGATGTCTGGAGGCTGAGAATTTGGGAGTTTGAAGGTCTAGGTATACGAACGGTTTATCAGAAGAGAGAGAAAAGGTCTTGTTTAGGGTTATAGTTTGCTACTACTAAAATATCTGTTTGGGTTAAAAAGCTAGAAAGGGAGCAGAAAATAGAAAATTGACCTTATATAATGGGTAAAGGGTAGTGTAGGTATTAAAAAATGTTGGGTACTAAGTGTGTGTTAAATAGTTGAGATGGAAGTTAAGTAATAATAAAATGAATTTTGGATATTAAGTGACAGTATAATAGTTGAGTAGGTACTTAGTGTGCAATTTCCCTATAAAATTTATATCAATTTTTTTAATTAAAATACAGACTTGGATTCATATTGAAATCTAATTTAAATTCCAAGATTTCTCCAAGATAGCTCCAAGATTAGTTTTGAGATTTATCTCTCAAGAAATCCAAGATTAACTCCAGATTATTCTCTTTGACATCTTAATTCTCTAATTGATATCCTAAATAGGGAATTATTTGTTTCTTATTCTAGGATTTCATTTGTGTACAAGGATTTTTTCCCTGTTACATCTTGTAACTGGAAAAATATTGTGAATTTAAGCTTTGAGGGAGTCCTTGCTTCCTTGTTTCTACCCTCTTGGATTGAAGATGGAAATTTTGGAGCCGCCTAGAAAGTCCTATGTTGTTGTGGTCAAAGAAAACAAAACTGATTTAGTTAGTTTCCCAATGGATTATCTCCATAAATCATATCACATTTCTCTTCACTTTGAGAAACAAATTAAAGAAAATCTCGAATTATAAATGAAATACACGCTTGTCGCAAAGTTCAGTCAAGGAATACCTAAAATAATGGTATTTGAGGATTTCTTGCAAAAGCTAAACCTGAAAATGCAATGCAATATAACCATATGAGACTCCCACCATCTTATTCTTGAACTTAATTACCTAGAGGACTTGTGCTGTTTATGGAGGAAGAATGTCTGGCAGGTAAACTCCTAAACGATGCGCCTCTTTAAATGGACACCATAATTCAACATCAAAAGAGAATGCCCTGTGTGTCCTGTATGGATTAAATTAAGGAACCTCCATGAGTACCTGTATAACGGAAGAATGATTGCCTCTATAGCTAAGTCTATAGGTAATCCCCTTCAAATAAAAATACCATAAAAAAATCGAGCTTACCATAACTCATGCCTCGTTTGGGTGGAGCATGATCTAACCAGGAAGATCCATCATGACATCTAGATCAGTTTTGGTGAGAATGACAGATGTTGGATTACGACTAGTTATAAAGACCTTCCCAAATATTGTCCAAATTATAACCATATAGGACACGAGGAGAAAACTTGCAAGAAAACCCAAGAAAAAGATAAAACTCAAGAAAATCGATAATCTAGCAATGTGGACAAGAAGGGAAACAGTATCAACAATAGCGAGGATAAGAATCCTAGTGTTAATAATGTGGCCAATGTAGAGATTATAAAGGAGGATTCTAGTACTATAAACATAGAGAACTTAATCTTAAATTCTCAATAATCTGCTACAAAAGCTGATAGTCATATGCCAAATAATAATGATATTACATAAGCCATAAAACTTTTGGAAGATGGGTATAAAAAAGAATGTGAGAACAGTATGGGATTACCTCAGGAAGATGAAATGCTGGGCAGTCTTCAAAATACTCCAACCTGTAACAAAGATATAGATGATAAGTACTTTCATACAGTGTTAAATAAAAAGCTCAGAGCTGCAACAAGTTCTAACAGAATCAGACAAAAAAGAATAACAAAATCTCTGAATTTCTCGGAGACCAACAAGCTCACAAAATCCAGATCAAGATGATAAACATCATGAATTGGAATCTTCGTGGTATCAACAACAAAGCTACGGTCAGGAGACTTAACTCTATTATCTCTAATGAAAAAACTACTATTCTAGTTATTCAAGAACCTATGTCTAATTATGTTAATATGTTTGCTATTTCTGGTAAACTTGGCTTTGATTCTTGTATTGGTAACGTTAATAACAAAATATGGCTTTTCTATAAACATGGAACTTATGTTAATGTTATAAAGGACCATGATCAGTATATCTATATTGATGTTATTCTCACTAACCTGAACCTAAGCTTTAGGTTAACTATCGTCTATGCTAAGTGCCAAATCTCTAAAAGAAAAGAGCTTTGGGATGGTCTTAAGCAAATTTCTATGTCTGATCCTAACATCCCTTGGGCTACTATGGGAGACTTTAATTCTATTATCTCCCTTGATGAGCAGATGGGTTGTGTCACCTACTCTTACGAGAGTGCGGAATACCTTAGTGATATGATAAGGGATTGTGTTCTAACTGATCTTGGGTATTATGGTTCCAAATTCACATAGATTAAAAATTCCAAATGGAAAAGGCTAGATAGAGTTCTTGTAAACTCTACATGGTCTTCCCATTTCAATGTGACAACGGTTATGCATACGACACTGAGTTCATTCCATTTGTTGAGAAAAATTGGAATAAAAGTTTAGAGGGCTACCCTATGTTCATTTTCTGTAAGAAACTTAAAAGACTTAAAAAAGGTTTGAAAGATTGGAATAAAAACTGCTTTGGAAATATATTTGTTAAAGTGCAGGAGGATGAAAAGCAGGCTAAGTAGATGGAAATCATCCATCAATCTAGAAATAGTATAGAATCTAAAAGTAATCTTAACAAGGCTAATGCTGATCTTACTCTTGCTCTTAAAATGGACGAAATTTTTTGGTTTCAAAAATGCTACACAGGTTGGACAAGTGAGGGAGACAAAAACACAAAATTATTTCATAATTTTGTAAAAAAAAGGAAAATACTTGCATAAACAGTATTAAAGAAGATGGTGTTTGGCTTACTAAGAATGAGAAAATTGGGGCTTCAGTTGTAAACTTCTTCAAAGGCCTTCTAACCGACTCTCCATACACCTGCAAAGGCCAAGAAGATAAGTTAATGAATAACGCATTTTTTAATAATATTCCTAAACTTGTTTCCGAGTCTGATAATACTAATTTGATGGCTGATCCTTCTGAAAAGGAAATATATGATATAATCTGCAATCTTAAACCTTGTAAAGCTGCTGGTTTTAACAGTGTTTTGTTGGAGCATTATTAAAGGTGACTTATGTAAGGCTATGATATCATTCATCAAAGGTAATAAAATTCCTAAATGAGTTCTTGCTACTGGGGTTTGTCTTATGCCTAAGACATCTAATCCTATTTTTTGGAAGGACTACATGTCAATCAGCCTTTGTAGCATCCTTAATATGGTTATATCCAAAATAGTGAATAATGGGCTGATAACTATTCTTCCTAAAGTTATGTATAAGAATCATGCTGCTTTTATTCCTAATAATACTACTCAGGATTATATCAAAATAGCTATAGAACTCCTTTACGACCTTAAAAAGAACAAAAAGTCTGATAAAATTCTGATACAACTTGATATGTTGAAAGCTTTCGACAAGCTCTCTCATACTTTCATTCTTAAAGTTCTTAAAATTTTGGGTTCTCTAATTGTTTTATAAAATTAATTAACAACCTTATCAGCTCTGTCTACATATCTATTCTCCTAAACGAGAATGTTTTTTACTTCTTTAAAACCAACAGGGGGCTTAGGCAAGGGGGTCCTCTTTCCCCCAACTTGTTTATTCTTCTGAAGAGGTTTTTATAAGGGGCCTTCATAGTCTCTTTACTGAAAACTGTAATATGAATTACTATTTTAGGGGCAACATGAATACTCATACTCTAGTCTTTGCAGATGATATTTTAATTTTCATCAATAACTTAGTTAAGTCTAGTAAGAAGCTGGGTAACTTTTTGGACAATTATCAGAAGGTTTCTGGTCAGTTTATAAATAAGGAAAAAACTAAAATTATTTTACCTCTTAATATTAATACTGTTAGACTGGTAACTATATCTAACCTCTTTGGATTCTACTGTTAGACTGGTAACTATATCTAACCTCTTTGGATTCAGTGCAAGTTCCTTGCCTACTGAGTATCTTGGAGTCACTCTTAACTGCAGGAACAAATGCAGCGACTTCATTAGCCTTATAAACAAAAATAATAAGAGGATAAATGATTGAGAGGAAAATAATCTATCTTTTGCTGGAAGACTTACACTGATTGAATCTGCCCTTATGCCCATCCTTAATTACTGGATCCAAAGCTTTATCCTTCCCAGCTCTGTTATCAAAAGAATAGAGGGGATCCTCAATAAATTCATATGGGGTCCTCTTCCACAGAGAAAAGAATTCATTGGTGTACCTAGAAAGAAGTCTGTAAAACCTACTATGAGGGAGGCCTGAACATGCGAAGTATCCTTGATATCCAAGACTCTTATTCTTGTAAAATTTGGTACAATTTCACAAACAACAAAAGTTTGCGGGCTACTCTTATGCATAAGACCCACTGTAAGAATATACACCCTCTTCAGGCTGCTTACAGTAACCATGGCTCCAGCACTTAAAGAAGAATGTCTAAAATTAAGAATACAACTGAGCAAAACATTACCTGGAAGTTTGGTAGTGGAAATGTTGAATTTTGGCGTGACAGCTGGTATGGGGAGCCTCATCTTGTCTCCTTGAATGATAACTGCAACAAGATGGGTTACAGAAGACAGTTAGTTATGGACTTTGGGAAGAATGACAATTGGTATCAAATAAAGCTCAGTATGTTTCTTAAAAAAGAGCTATTGAGAAAATAAGTTGCTTAAGGATTATTCATAATCATGAAGATTGAATCAGTTGGAATCTTTCTAATGACAACAACTTCAACACCAAGCTCACTTGGAATCATATTAAAGCTAAGTATAACTGCTCTAATCTTTATGGTAGACTGTGGAACTCGGGTTTTCCTAAAAAATACTCTTTTATTGTCTGGAAATTAATAAAGAACTATATCTAATTGATACTGTCTTTCAGAAGAGACATTTCTATATTGTCCATAAATGTCAGTTCTATATTTGGTGAGGATAATTTCAATTTGAGGGTAATTTTGTCAGGAGTTTTGTGATGTTTCAAGGGTATTTAATATTTAGGTAGTTTGTAGTGAAAGATTTGAGCTGCCTGGCTGTATTAAATGTTCGTTACCCTCATTAATGAAAGTAGTTGGGTATTTATACCCTTAATTATGGGCCTCATGGGTTTTCGGGTCAAACTCATGAAACCGGGTCAAATTCAAAGGCCCGTTAGTTTATTAAGCAGGTTGGTAATTAGCTTAGTCATAAAGTGATTAGTTTTTAATACTTTAGTCCTGTTCGGATGGTTCAGTGGGTGATTTTTGTCCGAAATGCCCCTGTCCGGTTTCTACAGTGAGTGGTGAGAAAATCCAGACTCATTAGTAGCCCTTTTTTTAGGTTATGTTCGAAGGCCTTTGGCAAGACCTAAAAAATCGCTCATGAGCATCTGAAACAATATCCGGACAGATTTCGATTTGTATAACGGATTTATCCGGACTAGCAAATCTCTCTGAAGCTCAAAGGTTTTTTCATAGATCGTGGGACACGTGTCCCTTCCTGATTTGCCTCACCAGCCGTTTTTCTCCTAGAATGACGCTCCCACTAACCTCAAAAAGTAACCTTTTCAATTAATGCTGGTGATGTCATCGCCGTCTTTAATAATTACTCTATCTTTTCGAATTCTCCTAGGTTTCAAGGTATCTTTTGTCTCTTTAGTATAAATTAAATATTTTTTCACTATTTTACCATCTTTAACATCTTTTCACTTCTAATCTTCAGAGCTTTTACATTTCTTCTCCAAAAACGCATTTTAGTGTAAGTTTATGTTTACAGCAAGAAACGCTCTAGTAAAAGGTGGTGGCTAAATTTGTCGGAGTTGGAGAAAGCACAAAGGGTCGAACGAGAAAGGCGCATTGCAGCAGGCCTCCCAGTCTCTCTTATTGACAACCCTGAAAAACCAACCTCAGAGCCTGATCGAGGTTTGTCTTCTGCCAGAAGCTCTAAACCCAGAAGGTTATTTCAACCTAGTCTTTCACCAATCATCTCAGGCTCATCGGTTCAGGAGTCAGAGCCTATTGTTGAACAAGAGCAAGCAGTTACAAGTGCTAAGAGACCCTCTACATTTATAGCCATGGGATCGGATGCTGACCTCTCCCCAGAAAAGCTAATAAATCGACGAAGAGGTCGCCTAGGTAAGGCCAGGCTGTTCCACAGTTTAAATCTCCAAAATCTGTGCCATCTAAGTCTGGGGCCAAAGATAAATTTGCAGGGTCAGAAGCACCCATTAAGGTTCCTAAAGACAAATTATCTGGTCCGGAGGCCACCGGTTCAAGTCTCCAAAATGAACCCTTCGGATCTGAGCCCCATCCAGACTCCAGACCACAATAAGAAAGCAATGCTCAGCCATCCGGACAGCTTACTGAGCCAACCACTAGCACTTCCCTCCCAAAGACAGCTGGTAACCCTTCCATGGTAATGGAAGATGTGATGAAGGACAGTGTTGAAGAAGCCCCTTTTGAGACCGATGTCTCCGGGCCAACGAGTGAAACTGCCATTGTTAAGAAAAACAAAGGCAAAGAGAAATTATGTTTAAAGCACCGGACCTGCCGGAGTGCCTCGTAGGAAAAGTGGGACCTTGTTTCCACAAAGTAAGTGTAAAGTACCTGCTAGCCATGCAGAAGATCAATTATTCTTTCATTCATACAGCTGAACTAGGCCGGATGCGGACGAAGTTGGGGATCCCATAAAATGTTAAAGTGAGGATACCAATCGATCCGGAGACGCCAATGGATTGCAAACTTAGTGAAATAGTTTTCTACACGGAGTTATTTAACTGGGGGCTTAGGTTTCCCTTGGATCCAGCGATTGTCAGGTATTTTCATCTGATAAAGCTCTGCCCAATTCAACTGAGCCCCAACGCCTGGTTCACCCTCATGGCTAGTATCATGGCCTCCAGCCTCTCCGGAATTCCTCTTCTGATGGAGCAATTTGCTATTGTGGCCAACCTTTACAGAAACCATGTCATCCCCTTCTATCATTACAATATGGGTGAAAATTACAAACTGGTGGATGACTTGCTTGAGTCGGAGAAGAACTGGAAGACTCAATTTTTGTTCATCAGTGGTGCTTGGGAGAACGGGAAGAAGATTAAAGCTGGTGATAGTCCAAGTATGCTTACCAGCAGATGGAGGAGTACATGTAAACATTTCATTACATTTTTCTATCTTTTCTTATAATAAGTTTGTTTGTTTAATTTCTCTTCTTTTGTTTTTTTGTAGTGCTGCCGAAGGAGTTCAACGACTATTTAGAGGTGGGGCAGACTACTCGTGCCAAGCTAAATGCTTGGGCTGCTGAGAAATAGGGATATCGCTTCCACAACTGTTTTATCGGAGACAACTTGGTAAGATCCCATGTCTGGAATACAACCGGTCGGAGGGACTTGTCTTGGGAAGAATTAACCACTCCACCTCCTCCGGGGGTGATTCTTCAAAAGACAGATGCAAAGGATGAAAGCTAGCCTTGTCGGTCAGAGCTAAAGCCCCGAGCAAAATGAAGGGGAAGAAAGGCAAGGCTAAGCAAGATTTGGCTGAGGTCAACCCAGGTGATGTTGAGAAAACTGTCCTTGCAAACCCGGAGGGGCAGGAACAATGAAGGATTGATGCTGCCTTGCTACAAATGGTAGAAAACGAGAGTACCAAAGAGGTGGTTGGATCTCCAAAGCCCCCAGAGGCTCCCAAGAAAGACAGAAAACGGGGAGCAGAAGGTGGAGATAAGGAGGCCAAGAAGAAGAAAACCTCCAAGGGAGATGAAGTTGCTCTCGGGCCTCCGGCCTCCAGGGTACCCAACAGTACCAACTCAAGCAGAGGAAATCCCAAGTGACCTTCATACTGGAGAGGGCGCCGAAGGGGACATCAACATCGATGGAGTAGACATCAATGGGCTTCAAGGGATTGGTCTTTACTTTAATGACCTTGAGAAGGATGATTTCGATGGCCCTTACCTCCCCCCAAGCTCCTCGAACATGGTCACTTTCAATGGTAAATCTTTTTCTGTTTCACGGGAGAAGGACATAGTGACCCATTCCTTGTTAAGCAATATCCAACCGGTGCTCAACTTAGAGAAGCAGGTGCAAAATCAGTCAGCTATCATCAACACACTCACCTCTGATAAAGAGAGTTTGTCTAACAACCTTCTTACTGCCAACCAAAGCATTGAGGCATTAAAGAGAGAAAATGAAGAGTTGAAGAGGGGGGAGGAATATTTGGCCACCAAGCTGGCCACTTCGGAGAGGGTTGTCATAGAACTTCAATCTAAGTATTCTGACTTGGAGAAAAATCTTTCTACTTTGAAAGAGGAGGTGAAGGCCAAAGACAGCGTCATTCAGACCCTGACGAATGACAAAATATCGCTTGAAGATGTTGTGTCCAGGGTTAAGCAAGAGAAAGATGACTTGCTAAAGAAGCAGGAAAAGACAATCCAAGCTAGGATTGATGCATACACCAACGATGTGATAGACTCCCAAGAACAAAGGTACGCTGAGGTCAAGTCAGACATGGTCCTTCTCTTTCATCAGAAATTTCCGAAGAGGACACTCGGGGACTTATGGCGATTCGTGGAATACGAAGACCTTCCTCACCATACTATGGCTGATGGTGATAAGCACGGTTATTCCAGTGGTTGGGATGACACCACTGATGAAGATGAAAAGACCGGAGAGAGTCCAGATGAGGAACCCACCGATCCCAAGAAAAAACCAAGTGAAGCTGGGACATCTAAGAACTAAAGTCCTCAAAATGCCAACTATCTTTTAATTTTGTGTTTGAACTAAAGTCCTTAGATGGCTAAGGCATTTTTGTAATTGTGTCCGACACTTGTCCGGACAAACCTTCTCTTTTAAAACTTCAAAGTCGTTGGATGGCCAAGGCATTTTATATATTTAATATCACTCTCCGGTATCTACCGGGCAATTTTATCTTACATAATTTTTACATCGTTCTGTAGTTATTTAATTTTGATGGCTTGTATTCAAATGACCTTTAGTTATTTCATAAGTGTTTTAAAGTGACAGTGTTCAAATTTTCCGATGACACATGTTAAAATAGTCATCACCCCATCGAATTAAATCGAACTGCTAGTCAAACCACTTCGAATTTCTTAAGAAGGTATCGAGTTTTATTTAAAAACCTAGACACCTCATTAAAACCTCCCCGCGCCACCAAGGTAGGAAAGAGTATGCCCCCAAATATTTACATGGACTTTAAACAAGTAAATATTTACATAGTCTATTCTAAATACAACCGAAGGTGTTCGATGTTCGAGGGGGTGATTCAAAATCCTTCCATCTTTATCTTTGAGCCTGTACGTTCCGGGCTTAAGCTTTTCACTGACCACATAGGGTCCTTCCCATGTTGGAGCTAGCTTGTCGAACTGCTTCTCCTTGGTATGCAGGAAGACTTTTCTCAGCACCTTATCACCTAGTTGAAAATCCCTCCTTTTGATTTTGGAAGCAAATCTGCTTCTCATCAAAACCTGATAGTGTGTGGCTCTAAGGTGAGCCTTGAATCTTCTTTCTTCCATTAAGTCAAGCTGGCTTCTGATTGCCTCTTCATTAGCTTGTTCGGAAAAACGGTGGACTCAAAATGAAGGGAGTGTGGCCTCTATGGGAGCTATTGCATCCATACTATATACCAAGGCAAATGGGGATTCTTGTGTCGCAACCCCGGGAGTAGTCCGGTAAGCCCATAGGACTTCTTGTAGATAACTTGGCCACTTTCCAGCAGTCCCTTCTAGATTCTTTTTAAGACCGGACATGATGGTTTTGTTAGCTACTTCAACTTGACCATTTTCTTGTGGGTGAAAACGAGAATAGAAACAGTGTTAAATTCCTCTAGAGGCACATAAATTCTCCACATCCTTGTTATCGAACTGTGGCCCATTATCTGTGGTTATCTTTTGTGGAACCCCAAATCTGCAGCAAATATTAGATATGATGAATTTTATCACATCTTTCGAAGTAGTTCCTGCCAATGGGGCTGCTTCAATCCACTTTGAGAAGTAATCAATAGCAACTATTATAGTTCTGCATCCTCCGGATGCCATAGGTAGAGGTCCCACCAAATCTAGCCCCCAACGAGCAAAATGTATTGGCTCAGAGATTGACTCTAGTGGAACAGCTGGGATATGAATTTCGTTACTGTATCTTTGGCATGGATCACACTTTTTCACCAGTTCCTTGGCATCTTGCATTATGGATGGCCAATAGTACCCTGCTAACAAGACCATTCTGTTTAGAGCCCTCAATCCACAGTGTGTCGATCCTTCGCCATCATGCAATTCAGAGAGCACAATTTGGGACTCTTCACACCTTAAACATCGTAAAAGAGGCCTGCTAAATGTTTTTTTGTAAAAAACATCTCTCAGGATGACAAAGCCACGAGCCTTATACTTTATTTTTCTTGCCACTGCTTTTTCCGGAGGCAAGATGCCATCTGAGAGGTACTGAAAAAGAGGAAATCTCCAATCTTGAGGTTGAGTTACCTGTATATTCAAACTTTCTTCTTATTTATCCGGATTGACTTGAATAGATGGGCACTCTTGCACATGAATCCAAGGGTAGGACTCAGAATAGGCTATGGTCGTCAATGAGTCTGCTAGTGTATTTTCTGTTCGGGGTATGTGCTCATAGGTGATGTTTTTTAAATTTAGCGCCACTTCTTTGAGAATAAATAAGTATTTAACCAACGGCTCCTTTTTTGCTTCAGATTGACCTTGCATATGATGGATTAGAAGTTGGGAATCGCTCATTAACCTGACCCTTTTGGCTCCACAAATTAGAGCTAATTTCAAACCGGCTATAGCAGCTTCATATTCGGACTCATTGTTAGAAGCCCTGAAAGCAAAACATATAGATTGGTACATTTTGTCTCCGTACAGAGAGGTTAAACATATTCCAGCACCACAACCCATGGTACTCGATCCTCCATCAGTCCGGACAACTCATAGTTTTTTAGTCTTTTCAATTGTTGCTTACTTGGTGTATCTGTCTGAGTGAAATTCAAATAGGAAATCAGCAACAGTCTGAGCCTTGACTGTTGTACGAGGGGAAAAATCAATATCATAGTCTCCCAGCTCCACTGACCACTTGGTCATTCTACTTGAAACGTCTGCCTTTTGAAGAACATTTTTTTAATGGAAAAGACGTCCGAATAATGATGGAATGAGACTGAAAGTAAGGCCTCCTTTTCCTAGCAGCAATTACTAAGGCCAGTGCTAGTTTTTCAAGTTTTAAATATCTTTTTTCTGCATTAATCAAACTCTTGCTCATGTAGTACACCAGACTAGGATAATTTTCCACCTCCCTTACCAGCACTGCACTTAGGGCGTAATCAGAAACTGCCAAGTATACGTAAAGCATCTCTCCATCAGCAAGTTTAAACAAAGTTTTAGGGGAGGATAACTGCTTCTTAATTTCATCAAAAGCTTGGTCACATTGGGGAGACCAATTAAACTCTTTTGCACCTTTCAAAGTTTGAAAAAACGGAGCACACATATCCGAAGACCTTGAGATAAAACGGTTTAGAGAAGCCAACCTCCCTCTCAATCTTTGTACTTCTTTAACATTCCGAGGAGGTTCCATCTGCAATAAAGCACTAAGCTGGTCTGGATCAAGTTGTATGCCCTTCTCACTTATTACGTACCCCAAGAATATTCCAGACTGTACTCCGAACACATACTTTTCTGGGTTTAATTTTAAATTTACCTTTACCAAGTTGGCAAAGGTTTCTTGGAGATCTGCTAAGTGTAGCTCTTCGTCCATACTCTTTACCATCATATCATCAATGTAGACTTCCATGTTTCTTCCAATCTGATTCGCGAAAGCCTTGTTTACTAATATCTGATAGGTAGCCCCATCATTATTTAATCCAAATGGCATCACCTTGTAGAAATAGAGGCCCCTATCAGTAACAAATGTAGTATGCTCTTGATCCTTCGGATCTACTTGAATTTTATTATACCCGGAGAAGGCATCCATAAAGGACAGTAGCTTGTTCCCATACATGGAGTCCACTAACAGATCAATTCGAGGGACATGATGTAGGTCTTTTGGGCAAGCTCTATTGAGATCTGTAACATCAATACACATACGCCACTTTCCATTTTTCTTCTTTACTAACACCGGATTAGCTGTCCATAAAGGATATTTAGATTCCTTTATGTGCCCTATCTTAGTAAGCCGGTCAACCTCTTGAACTATAACATCAGCTTTTTCCGTTGAAAAAGCTCTCCTCTTTTGCACAACATGTGCTATATCCCTCCGGATGGATAATTGGTGTGATATAATGTCTGTTGGTACTCCGGTTACATCAGCATTGCGCCAAGCGAAAACATGCTAATGGTTTTTCAAAAAGGCTAACACTTTACTCTCTAACTCCGAAGACATCTTGGACCCGATCTTAACACTTCTTCCTTCAGCCATAGAGTAAGTTTCAACCTCTTCAATTGGTATTAAAATACCAGGGGTCTCTCTAGGGTCATCAATTTCACCCTCTCCCCCAGAGGGCCCCTCAAATTTCTAATACTCACTGATCCGAACTGCCCCCAAAGTTCGAGGGGTCAGTGCTATTGCATAACACTCCCTTACTATTTTATGACTGCTTCGGACAACTCCTACTTGTCCTTGCACAGCGTATTTTAGACATTAGTGGACTGTCGAAGCCACAACATGCATCTTAGAGAGCCAAGATCTCCCAAATATGGCATTGTAACACGTAGGACAATCCACCACAATAAACAGTATTCTGGCCATCTTCTTAAAAGGGCTCTTGCCCAACAAAACCTCTTCTTCAAATTCCCCGATTACGTCAACTGAGCTTCCACTGAAATTTCCCCTGTTTCCACTTCTTCTTTTAACATAAGCCCCCAACTTTCCTCTCTCAATCAAATTCTGCACTTCTTGTTTCAATGCAATGCAATCTTCAGTGGTATGACCAGTATCATGGTGATACTGACAAAAGCTATTATTTTTACTTTCCCTGGGAGATTGTAATGCATCCGACTTTCTGAAATGGACTTCGTCTTTCGTCTTATCATAAATGGTGGCTACACTTTATTTTAATTCAGCGAACCACTCCGGTTGAACCCAAGGTCCTCGCTTATTTCTAGATTGCTGACTTTGAGCTGGTGCAGTCGGGTGGGATTGAGCCTTGGCCCTATTTTGACCCTGTCCGGCTTCCTTGGCCTTATACCCGGACTGATTCTGGTTTTGATTTGGTGTAGCTGAGGCAGATCTCACTTGCCGGTGCACTCTGGTTTTCTTTGTTTCATCCACATTAATTTGTTTGCCGACCTGATTCAGTAAACCTCCCCATGTCGTGGCCTTTAGCCTGGTTACTGAATCATCCAAATTGCCAGGGTTCAAACCCTGCCTCAGAGAAGCTATTGCCACTTGTTCAAAGCAATCAGCTAATCCATTTTTGTTGTTCACAAAGTGACTTATGTACTTCTTCAAAGATTCATTTGGTTCTTGGGCACAATGGATAATAGTGTCTCTATTGCCCTTCACTTCCTTACTTCCAACGGATTATCTCCGGAAAGCCACCCAAAAAGTGTCAAAATTCCTGATGTAGCCTTGTGGCAAACTATTGTACCACTTCAGAGCACTCCCCGTAAAAGACTGGGAGAATGCTCGACAGCGTAGCTTATTATCATCATCAAATTTCATCATAAATTTTTTAATTTGTTCCAGATGGTTATCTGGATCTTTACTACCATCATATTTTTCCATCTTTGTGCTGTCAAACCTCTTAGGAAGGTTTCCAGACATTATCTTGGAGGACAATGGAGATTGTCTCCAATTGCGGCCACAACCGAATACAGTATCTTCGTTGGGAGTTGCAAAGATACATGACTCATCATGAAAGGTAAAAGGATCCATTAGTAATCGGTCTACGTCCCTCCGGCCATGGCCATGACTATGAGACGACCCTTTACCCAGATGCCTCTTCAACCATCCATGCCTGTCCCTTTTTCTTGAGTATTTTTTAACCAACTTCTGTTTCTTCTTAGAACGGCCTTCATCACTGCTGGATGACAGGGATTTTTCGACTCCGTCTTCATTTGAGGAGCTGCTGGAAGATTCTGAGTCTGAATTTGAGCTCTCCACCGGTTTAGATCGGTGAGACTTCTCTGAACTAGCATGAGTCTTTTTAGTGCTCACATGGGTTTTTTACGGCTCATGCTCTCTTGGATTGTCAGTATGGTGAACTGCTGACACTTTCGACTTTTCTTTCACACCCAATTCTGCCCTTTTAGCAGCCCTCAAGGCTTTTATCTCCACTTTTAGTATGTCTCGCTCCTCGATAATATATCATCATTTTCTCCCACCACTTCTGCCAAAGCTGGTGGCATTTCCTGCTCGTCCGGATTCATCCAAATTGATTTTTCTTGATGGTTTCGAATGCTTGATTCAGGCACCTTCTTCTCCCATTGTGGTCGCCAATTTGGTGAGGATAATTTCAGTTTGAGGGTAATTTTTTTAGGAGTTTTGTGATGTTTCAAGGGTATTTAATATTTGGGTAGTTTGTAGTGAGAGATTTGAGCTGTCTGGTTGTATTAAATGTTCATTACCCTCATTAATGAAAGTGGTTGGGTATTTATAACCTTAATTATGGGCCTCATGGGTTTTCGGGTCAAACTTATGAAACCGGGTCGAATTCAAAGGCCCATTAGTTTATTAAGCAGGTTTGTAATTAGCTTAGTCATAAAGTGATTAGTTTTTAATACTTTAGTCCTGTTCGGATGGTTCAATGGGTGGTTTTTTTCCGAAATGCCCCTGTCCAGTATCTACAGTGAGTGGTGAGAAAATCCGGACTCATCATATATGAATACTGAAAGTCCTAAGCGTCTTTTCATTGAGTGTGGTCTAGCTTGGAGTATCTCGAGTCATTTTGCCTCCTTATTCAATATTGAGATCTTCAAACATATGACTATAACCCATATGCTTAAAGTGTGGTTTTGGTCTACAAACTCTAAAACCCATATCAGGACAATTATTCCTACTATTATCCTATGGACTGCTTGGCACTACAAGAATAAGTCTAAATTTAATGATATTACGGTCAACACTGATCTGCTAGTCAGATATGTTTATAATGTTATCTTAACTTTAGATTTTTCTAACTTTCTCAGGAGAAAACATTAGAAAGGAGATACAAATATCGCTAAAATGTTGGGTTGTAAAACTACTACTAAGGTCTCCTATCACCAGTGGACTCCTTCTAAGCCTAGTTTTCTTAAATTAAATATTGATGCTGCTACTCTAAGGAATGGAGAAACTGGCGGAGGTGTTATCATTAGGAATCACCAAGGTAAGATTATTCTTGGTGCATCTAATTTGTATGGTAAGCTCAACCCTCTTATGGCTAAGCTGAGGGCTCTATTAGATGGCCTTATTCTGTGCATTCAAAATAAATGGAACAAGGTTCAAAGCGAGACTGACTCTCAGACTATTACTAACATGCTATCTTCTGGAATTTACCTTTATCAACTAAACCTAGCCCTAAAATGCTGCATAATGTTCATCACTTCTAATATGATCATTTCCAACATTTTAAGGTCCCAAAATATGGCGGCCGACTGGTTCACCAAATGGACCTTGAAATGTAAGTATAAACTAAATTTTAAGGAAAATCATGCGCCTAACCATCTGAAAGCTATACTAATTTTAGAGAGTTTAAACTTAGGTTACCTGAACATTGAGGATTGAAGAGAAGTGTTGTCTCTAATATGGCTCCAAGTTCACACTTGAGGGTTGCAGCCTTTGCTTTTTCTATGTTTTATGTATGCTCGCAAGGCTTTGAAGTTATTCAGTTCTCCTGATAGTTGATCCCTGAATAACTAAAGACCTGATGTCCATCTTCTTTTCTGGTGCACTACACCTTGTTCCAGACCTTCATCTTCTTTTCAGAAGAGAAATGGTACTTGGGGTGAGCGTTGACCACTCAACAAAGATGGACTATCATGGTCTTCATGCTCATGATATGTTTCTTTGTTTTCGTGTGGAACCAAAAATAAAAAGCTAAGTCATTAATTCTGACCATTATCTAAATTTCTTTACAATAATCTTAATTTCAAATCTCTTTGTAATAGAAATATTATACCTTTAACTCTGCTTTATCTGTGTCATTTGAAGTGAGGTCGCTGCTTCAGTGACAAGATGTTGCTTTGCAGAAGAGCTTGCATGTGGAGAATTTCATCATGCAACCATTTATCCTTCATGCTCCCTGATCTCTTGCCTTAGAAAATGCTAGTTTTGCTAAGTTGGGAATCAAAAATTAGAAATAAATCATAATTCTGTCTATTCTCTAAAATTCTTCATAAATTCTAAATTCTAACTCAATTCTTCTCGTGATTGAAAGAACTTACCGGAAACTTAGCGCAAAATTCTTTAATCGGAAGTGTTGTCGCTGCTCCAGTGTAACAAAGCTCAAGAAATCATGTTTCTACAAAGCTCTTGGACTGGTAGGGTTGCATGTTGCACCTGAAGTTCTTTGAAAAGGCTCTTTGAGGAAGGGTTTGTGAAAGCACTCTCGATCTCTAGAAATCTGATCTATCTCTTACATTAGGGTTTTCTCTTTGTACTTATATGTCGGGTTGGTCATTAGGACCTTGACCTTTTATTGTTTTTTTGGAGGGAACCTGCAGCCGCTACTCAGAGTGCAATGAGTGCGCACAAGGTAAACCCTCAGTCTGACGCAACAGCCTGCAAACCAACGTCAGAAGGTAAACCACACAAAGTGACAGACTCAGCCGAAAAAGCGTATGTAAAAGGACTCGAAATCATGACCTTTGATCACAAATATGTCTTACTTAACCAACTGGGCTACCCCCTAGAGTCTTGACCTTTTATTGTATATAGGCATGTGGCCCATTTTTATATGAAATAAAATCAAGCTTTATGTTAAAAAATAATAATAATTAAAATATGGGACTTAAGTAAAAATCATTCAAAAATTTAAATAATATGTCGTTGATCGACGTAAGCACACAACTATACATAAAATCTTGGGCATGCTCATTTAGAATAAAAAAATCTCGTAGAGAAACCAAACTGACCTCGTTTTCGTCGTGCTTTTTCTTTCCCTTTCCTCTTTAATCTCACACCAATCACAAGCCACATGCTTATATCTTAAAGTTCTTTCCTTTTGAATTAACACTCTTTATGTTCGCCACTCGCAAAAACAACCCAACCCACCTTCAAAACATTATGTAAATTTTTAACAAAGGAATATCTTTCGGTTCAATCACGAGGTGGGTACTCCAGAAATCAAAGTTTTTTTCTTCTTAATATCTGGGTATCTCTCGTAAAAGGGTTTTTTCGTTGGGGCAATGGAGAAAGATGATGATAAGTACGGTAAAGAGATAGATGTGGCCGTCAGGGTTGTGCAGATGGCTTGTTCTCTGTGCCAGAGAGTGCAAGAGGGATTGCTTGCATCAAATGTCCAGGCTAAGGATGATGATTCTCCTGTCACTGTCGCTGGTAATTTTTCTATTTCTTTTTAATTATCATAACTATTACTATGGATTGTGTATTGTTTGGATATAGAGGAACAAATTTGGGTGCTATTTAAGATTTTTGATGATTTTAGATATGAACTTGAAATTTTTTGGTTTTTGGATGGTCAATCATAATGTTGGAATGATTAGCTTAGTTCTCCTCCAATTTATTTGCTATAGAAGCAATGTGTTATGCAGTATGTGTAGGGTAGTGGCTTAAACTGGCTTCTTTTTGTATTACATGGTTAATGATTTTTTATACTTTCCTATTTAATTTTATGTTAAAGCTCTTGTCCTTCATATCTGTTTTTATTTGATCATACTGCGTTAAAAAAATCCAATTATACTTGGAATCTGCTCTGTCCTGTTGTTTAGACACCTAAATGTCATAGAAAATTGCATTTAGTTTAAGCTTGACGATGTTCTTGATTCTCGTGATGTTGCAATGTGAACAGATTGGAGTGTGCAAGCAGTTGTCAGCTGGACACTATCCAAAGTCTTTGGGATTCAGAATATATCAATTGTTGCTGAAGAAGACGTTCAGACTCTATCCCAAGCTGATTCGTCTAGTTTATTAGAATCTGTTGTTAAAACTGTTAATGAAAGCTTAGCCGAAGCATCAAAATATGGTCTTCAAAGTCCTAACAAACCCCTTGAAACATCAGAAGTTCTTGAAGCCATTAAACGTTGCAACTCAACTGGAGGTCCAACTGGAAGGGCTTGGGTACTCGACCCCGTTGATGGAACACTAGGGTTTGTACGTGGGGATCAGTACGCGGTTGCTTTAGCTTTAATCGAGGATGGAAAAGTTATTCTTGGTGTACTCGGTTGCCCTAATTATCCAACGAAGAAAGAATGGTTGAGTAACGGTTTTAACCAAACCATGTCAAAGATGTCGCCTATTCCTGAAAAGGGATGTGTGATGTACGCAAAGGGAGGCAGTGGTGAGGCGTGGATGCAGCCGTTAATCCGTGGTGATCGGAAATTAGAGTGGCCGAATTCCGCTAGACAGCTTCGTGTTTCTTCGGTTGACGATCCAGCACTTGCAACTTTTTGTGAACCGGTGGAAAAAGCAAATTCAAATCACTCCTTCACCGCAGGACTTGCTAACAGCATCGGGGTTAAGTGTGTTGCGTTTCTTGAAAACCTTTGAACTTTTTTCTTTTTTTATCTAGTAAGCTCACTTAGATAATGAAAATAATGCTGCAAGATTAATATGCATGATATCGATATTTTTAAGAGTGAAAGTTGCATGATAGAACAGAACTATAAGTCTCGAGTCTAAAACAAGTTAGTTACTTAATTAGTTTTATGCAGTGTCCTTGTTTGGTATATAGGACTCTGACTGGATTGGAACAGTTTCGTTTCATCCCTGTATTTGGTGATGTCTAAGGCTAAATCATGTGATTACATGGTCTGGGCGGATGTTTGGTATCAATGCAAGACTAACTAATCCTGAACTAAAATGGTCATGACAAGTCATTCGAAGGGATAGGATAATATGATTAGGACTGGGATCAATAAGATTAGAAAGAGACTGATTATTTTGTCCTTTCCATTCCCAAGCTTTTTAATGGGACTAAGGAGTTGCTCGGTCACCAGCTTATAAGGGGTTGTCTGGTGCTCAGCTTATAAGGTAAACAGCTAGATTAAAATAAGCAAATAGGCGTTTATAGCCTATTTGGTGCATAATAAAAACAACTTGTTTGTAGAAGTCGGTGAGATAACATCTGGTTACAAATTAAAAATTTTGAAAAGGCAGACAACGTAAAATGTTTTAGCTTTTAATGTTCTATCGTATAAACTTATAAAGCTTAAGACGGTAGTTTTTTAGAGCCTAAAAAGTCAGGCCAACCAAACTATCTTTCTGCTTAAAAGCTAAAATGCCTAATTACAGAAAACGAATCATATTAGGCATGTGTTGACACCAAACACCGGATTAGACTATGTGATTCAATTAATAATTAGTCATAGACATCACCGAAGGTGTCCTGCAAACGACTCATTAATTCCATTCAGAAGCTTAAGATTGGACGGATAAGACAAATTAATCTGTATTCCGTCCTATTTTAATCCTCTTTGTTTTATCATATCCCCTCTAATCCCGTACGGCGTGTCAAACATGGCCTATGAGAATTATTTCATATTATTTACACGTGCAAAGTTCTTATGTCTTCATTTTTTTACTGCAGTCAATTTTTGTCAATACCTTTTTGCTTTGACTACCTTCTGATTCGATCTGCATATATAATCTCATGGCAGAAAGCAACCCTTGCGAGTCTACAGCATGGTTAAGTACGCAGCAATAGCTCGAGGCGATGCTGAAGTGTTTATGAAGTTTGCTAGAGCAGGTTATAAAGAGAAGATATGGGATCATGCCGCTGGTGTTATCATAGTAGAAGAGGCCGGTGGTGTTGTCACTGATGCAGGAGGACGCCCTTTAGATTTTTCAAAAGGAGTGTACTTAGAAGGTCTTGATAGAGGTATAGTAGTTTGCTCGGGACCTACTTTGCACGACAAAATCGTCGGGGCAGTTTATGCCAGTTGGGATTCGTCTACTCTCTGAGGCTTTGTGGTCTGTAAATACAGTATGTGGCTGTCCGATTGATGCAAGGTAAGATGTCATTTAGTATTTACTTATATTTGTATACGTTATTATTGTTTAATTTTACGAAAACAAAGTGTAAAGATTTAATTTGATGACTAGATAATTCTTGAAGGATTTGATCTTGAAATCGAGGGTAGGGTTGGATTGAGCCAGATATCTGGTTATTTCATAGGAATGTCTATAGATTCTATGACACGTTAACTCACACAAACCCAACATGATGTTTAGGGTTATGGTCGAAATATTTACCACCTAGGGTCGACACAGAGAAAAAGTGGTCGGGTTTATGTCATGTATTTTTTTTACCGAAACTAAAACAAACCCTAGTCGTGACATGAGATTGACAACCCTACTATTTGAGCTTCGCTCGTGAGAAAAAGTATTCAAGCTCGATTTTTATTTGGTATGTTTGGCTTAAAGTATGCTTGCTCGTCCCAAATTTTCAATTCAAATCAAATTTAAAACCGAGCTAGCGGGGCTGTATTCTAAAGAATTATTAGGAATTTCAATATTTTTACACTAAAGAAATCACTGAATTTATAAGATTTTAGTAGCATTCGAACCGCACTATAGGCGGGCCAACACGAGCTCGACCTGTATCTAGATTTCAAGCCACTTGATCGAGCCAAACTCAAACTATTTGTTCATATAGGAGTGGGCGTTTACGTTTTCGTACCACCAAGTAGAACGATAAGTATGGGATCCTCTTCTTTATAGGAACATCTAGCCGATAAACTTCTAATTCGCTTTAGTCGTACCTTATGTTTAGGCCGACGTATTGGTCCCAGGCATATCTTAACTTTGACTTATTTAAACCATTGCAGGGCAGCAAGTAGAATATTAATGAAGTTTGCATAGAAGAAGACAAATTCTGGGTCATTTATATCCAAGGTACGCGGATAAATATAATGTTGCTATTTTCAGGGTACTTATTATCATGTACCCTTAATAAGGAAACAACAGCAGTTTTGTCCCTGCGGCCCGTGCTGTTCTTGTAATTCGGATATATAAAAAGCCTATCTACCTATATATCATATTTGGTTTTTAGTTTTCTTATATTGTTTTAACGAGTCCAAAGATTGTATTTTTTACCTTAAGATTCCATATATTCCGATTCTGTTAATGTGTTATGAAATAAGCAGGCCATCATTTTTTACTCTTCTATAGTGTAATCAAGTTAAAGTTGCTCCTTAAGTTAAATAGAGGGAGCTTCGAAATGAATTAAAAAGTTGTTAACGAACACTAAAGTCAACCTGTTAAGGTATGGTTTGAAAAGAATGAAAAAATATGTGGTTGAAGAAAGTGTCGGTGAAAGTTTAGAAGAAAAGAAAAATGGTGTGGTGACGAGAAGATTTGGTAGACAGCTCTGAACTAATGAGTTAGAACTAGCTAGCTAGAATTGGGGAGGGTAATGGATGTTCGTAGGTCGGATTTGTTTTCGGTCGTTGGGGTCCGCTTTTTCATTTTACATGAGTTTGAACTCATCTTTCTGTTCGGATTTATGGATCTGAATCGAATCCGTTCGAGTTTGTCGGCCTGGTGTGCTCGTATTTGCGGACTGTTCGGTATGTTCTGGTCTGGTTTTGATTTGTCCTTAATAAACTTTAATCTAAATTTCAAAAAATAATATAAAATAGATAATTTTTTTTTTAAAATACTATAAATACACATTGAAATATCTAATCACTACCTAATACCCAATAATTACATACTACAAATATATACATATATCACGTTGAAAAATCACAATTGTTTCTATTTAATTTGTAAGCAAATTTCTTTTTGTCAATATTATTTTTTATTATTTTAAAAAGTTTGCATCTTTCAAATTGTACTTCGAAAAAAAAACTAAAAGTAACATCGGTTTTATTTATTTAAAACGAACAAAAGTAGATCCATTAATGATATGTTTGAATTTTTTTAGTTGTTGTTCAAAGAATTCGCATGGTCGATTTTCTAAAGAAGTAGAATGATTGATTTTTTGAAAAAACTTGCATGTTTAATTTTCAAAAGAAGTAGCATGATTGATTTTTCAAAAAGCTCGGATATCTAATTCTCCATGAACTCACATTGATGATTTTCCTAAGAATTCACATGTTTAATTTTTAAAGAACTCGCACGATTGATTTTTCAAATGAATAGCATGATTGATTTTCCAAAAAAATCGCATGTTAATTTTTTTTTAAAGAACTCACATTGTTTATTTTTCAAAGAAGTAGCATTGTTGATTTTTTTCAAAAAACTCGCATGGTTAATTTTCAATAAAATCGCATGGTTAAAAATGTATAAAACTCTCATGGTTGAACTCACATGTTACTCATGATTTTTTTAAGAATTGTTTTTTAAAAATATCATCAATGAATCTAGTTTTGTTCGTCTTAAAAAAACAATGTCGATGGTACTTTCATATTTTTTCCCGAACTCCTGTTTGAAAGATATGAATCACTTAGAAAATAAAATTAAAATAAAAAGTAAAAAAAATAAATTTTGGCTCAAGAATTAGAGGTGGTTATGAAACTAATGATAAAATATGGATATTTGAGGTATTATTTAAAAATTGGGTACTGAATGGGAGTTATATAGTTGAGATGAATTTTAAGTAAGCATAAATTAATTGATTTGTACATATTTTACGGAGAAAAAAAAGATAACAAGACCAATAAAAAAATTAAATTACATAACAAATTATAAAATACTATACAACAAGGGAGGAGGAAGAGCTCGTTGAATCAATTTTCTCTATAGAAAACCCTAATCGAATTGATTTCGCCACAAACAAAGTTGATGATGTTGGTAATTTTCTACAAAAATCTTTGGATGTAAGTAAAACATAATTCTCTAAATAAAAAATCTAATTCCAACTTGCGAATTTTATAGACACAGATAATAGTGGTAACCTTATGCACAGGTACAATCTGTGTTGCTAGATATGCTGGTCTTTCTCAAAGAAAATGCTATTAGTAAAGCTAGTCATGATTTACAGCATGAATTATCCAAATTAATCGATTTCTTACATATTTTACAGGGAAAAAAACAATAGCAAAACAAATAAAAAAATGAGATTGAAAAAATAAATTACATAACAAATTCAAATAACAAATTCAAATAAGAGACAACATGGAAGGAGAAAGAAAAAACACAGAAAGAACTGCTCGGATTGATTTTGCCAAGAAAAAGCTGTTGGTCTAATTGATTTCGCCAATACCAAAAGCCGCTGGTGCTGGTAATTTTCGCCAAAAAGAAAGATCTGCTCAATTTGATTTCGCCAATAGAAAAAGTTGGCGATGCTGGTAGTTTTCGTCAAGAGAATGAGATGTTTGAATCGATTTCGAAAAAAAAAAAAAGACCGTTGGCCATGGTAGTTTAGTAGAAACTATAAACTAAAATAGCAATTAAATTTTTTTTTTTCTTAAGTTAAGTTTAGTTCTCTTTTTAGTATAATCTCATTCATATATATATATATATATATATAGAGGGTAAGTTCCTAAGGGGTACATCAAATATTTTAAAATTCTTATATATATTTTTTATATATAATTGCTGCATTTATTATATATATTTTTTATTTTTCCGGGTCAGACTGGACAATTGTCAATACTCGTACATGGCCTGACTCGCCTATCAAAAACAATGTTTAAATTTTTAATTTAAACATTCGTACCGGGTCGGACATGACCAGTATTAGGGCTGTCAAAAAAATTCGAAAAATCCGATATCCGACCGAAATATTCGATATCGAATCCGAAAAAAACGGATAATATCCGTATTCGAAAGAAAATGGATAATATTTGTATCCGAATTCGTATCCGAAAATAACGGATATGGATATAGACATATCCGTATTCGAAATATCCGATATCCGAAATTGTATAAATATATATATATATATATATATATATATATATATATATAATTTTTTTATTTAAACATATTCTTTAGCTATCCCACATCGTAAAAAGCAAAACAAAATACTAAGAAAGTTGTCCATAAATATGGAAGATTGCTTCTTTAAAAATTATAACTTATCCCATCGTTACCAAACTCTTTATAAAAGACATGGTGGCTTTTCTTAAGAAGTATATCTTTTTTTTAGTCTTATGACTCTTATCCCACATCTAAAATGTGGAAAATAATTACTACCAAACTTTCTATAAAAGACATGGTGGCTTTTCAAAATAAGTATATTTCTTTTATCTTATCCCACATCTAAAATGGGAATATGAATTTCTACTAAGGTGTCTATAAAGGTAGCATAACCAATAATGCAATTAGTTAAAAACTTTACTGGATATTCGGATTCGGATATTATCCGTATTCGGATAATATCCGTCGGATACAGATTCGGATATTATTTTTAAAAAAAATTCGGATTCGAATTCGGATTCGAATAGTAATTTCAGATTTCGGATTCGGATATAGACAAATTCGTATCCGAAATATCCGTTTGACAGCCCTAACCAGTATTGCCATCACTAATTAAAAACCGAAACAATGTTTTAACTATACTCCTAAGATGCTATCAAAACGACACACTTCGGTGCTTTAGTTCAGTAACTTGAATATTGGACTTAATAGTTAGGTTGTAACATGTCTAGTGGGCTCAAGCGTATTTGACATAATAGTTGGATTTTGGACTAAAGCAAGTTTAGCGGACTCAAACCCAATTAATTATAAATAAAGGTTTGTGTTTCTCAACGGTCAAAGAGTCACAAAGGATAAGGTTTGTTATACAATTTCACTATCTAAAAAGAATTTAAATTTGTAACAAAATTAAGTAGATAATGTATACATTATAAATGTAAAAATGATGAAATAAGCAATACAAATTTTAAAAATTAAAATAAACATTATTCTTTTTAAAAGTAATATGTTATTTGAATTGGTATCAGATTTTTTTTTCCTCCTATTACTAATCAAAACTCATCAACATTGAGCGCAAACTAAATGAGATCTTGTTGTACATCCACTAGTTCTTCATTGAGCAATAAAAACATGCAAATGAACTAGATCAACAAAATTAATCACAACGGATTGGATATAAGCAACTTCCTTGTTTGAAAAACCATGGTGTTACCTAATACCTATAATCAAATGTAACAGACTTGGTTGTTTTATAACAAGTGAGAACCCCAGTCTCCATAAGTTAGTTGTTGATAAATAGGTAATATTGCTGAGAATTCTAATTATTAAGGGGTGTCTAAGGATCATTTGCTCATAGGTTAGCTCTATGGTATTATGAACCTTGAAGTAGTAACCCAAGCTTGTGGAAGAAGAGACTTTTAAGAGTTTATGGGACATAAGTACAAGGTTATCTGGCTCACTAATAAAGGCAAGGATTACATACTAGAAATCATAATTTCAAAGAACTAGAAAGGATAACTCAAGCACAGAAGAATATCTTAATAAAATGAAAGGGATTTCTGAGGATTTAATTCTGCCATGTTATTGTATTTCTATTGATGATCTAGTAATGCAAATCCTATGTTGACTTGATTCTGACTATGTTTTTATGGTCGTAAGCGTAACAAACAAGAAAATATTAAAATGGATGAACTTGCAGACCTCTCTGTTAACATTTGAGAGTAGGCTGGAGAAATTAACTAGCGTACAAAGTTTAACAACTAACCTAAACAGAGTCTCAGCCAACTTTTTTGCATATAAATGTGAAAATAGATCACATAATAATAAGCCAAAAAAAACTACCTTAGAGAATAAGGTTATAGTGTAAAAAAAACAAATAGATACTCCAATAATTATGGAAACCGTTTAAAATGAATGAATCGTTATAGAGGAGGAAAATGTGGCATGTCAGATCTGTGGCAAGTTTGGGCATGCGACACTTGTGTGATACTTTAGAAATGATCCCTTTGTTAGAGGGTCTACTTTTAATGAACAACAAAAGAATAACAACTATTATGGTACATATATGATTACTCAAGAACAAGGAAATGATGGTAACTTGTATGCAGACTCAAGAGAAAACCCTGATTATAACTAGTAATATAAGGTTGATGAGTCAGAGGTATGATTTTGGTGGTAAGTCCTTTGTTATAATAGGAAATTGTCAGAAATAAGGGCATTACAGAGACTAGTAATTCTAAAATCTCAACACAAGAAAATAAAGACATCACATTAAAAAATATTCTACATGTTTCTAAGATCACTAAGAAGTTTCCATATGTATCTCATTTAACTTTACCAAATTACATGTATGTAGAGCTTTATAAGTCTTGATATTTTGTAAAGGACTTGGAAACATGAAAACTTCTTCTGACATGTAAAACTAAAGATTATTTGTATTGGATTAAAGAGCCAACTAATTCAAGAGTTAAATTCTAGGATTTTTAGTATCAGTTATCTTTATGTTAAAATTTGTTTTTAGTCTAACAGAATAGTGACATATAAAACGTGTTCATTCATCTCATCAAGTTTTATCTAGTGTTTTGAGTCAATGTAACATTATTTTCAATCAAAATGAGTGTCAATTATGTGATTCATGCCAATCGGGTAAATCCCACTCTTTACCTTACTATACTTCTACCTCTTATGCTTCTAATGTCATTTATCTTATTCACATTGATTTATAGGCCTATTCTCATACTCAACCTATGTATGCGTTTAAATATTACATTATGTTCTAAATTACTTTAATATATTTACATGTATATATCCCTTACAAACAAGAGTGAAGCATTTCCCATCTTTGTTTAGTTTATTTTTAATTATAGAAAATCAGTTTGAAAGAAAAATCAAAATCATACAAGCTTATTGGAGTAGTGAATTTATGGCTTTTATACCACTTACAAAACAATTCAGGATTTATCTAAAAATCTCTTGTGCTTACACCTCTGTCTAAAATGGTAGAACCGAGAGGAAACATAGACACATAATGGAAAGTAGTCTTACTCAATTAGCTCAAGAAAATTTACCATTCAAATACTGGTGTGACGCATTATCTATTGTTGTTTTTCTTATTAATAGGATGACTACTATTATCCTAAGTCGTAAAACACCATATGAAACATTATACAACAAAAAAACATGCTATATTTACCTAAGAATTTTTGGTTGTGCATGTTTTTCATCCATTAGACCTTATTAGAAACATAATTTTCAGTTCTACTTTACCAAATATGTTTTCATAGACACTCTGCTACCGGGGTACAAATTCTTGGTTCATATTAGGAAATTCTATAAATTCTAGGAACGCAGTCTTCAATAAGCATGAGTTTTTGTGTTACATAAAATTTCTAAATACTAATCAGTTATCTGTGTCTATTCCATATTCACCTTGGTTCTCTACTTCTCTTATTCTAAAGATTTGGTTGGTTTTTCAAGGTAACACAAGTCTGACTTAGATTACTCTAGCGGACAATCTACTTTACATGTACCTACTTTTGAAGCTTTTTATACACACCCACCCACCACAGAACTTGCCCACCACTAGACTACAATCAGACCATCCATATACCACACACCGACTCCACAAAAAGCATACACAAATTACATACAAAGCTATGAGCCTAACACATATTACATACAACCATATTTTAATTATGTTTTACCATATGGACCTTACACAACACATATATAATCATATCGCAGTTCATGACAGACTCTAACCACACTCAAAATTCACATAGATCACACACAACCAAGATATAATACACACCACACATCTATCATACATAAGATAAATCAAACATCACATATAAACCCATTTTCCAATCATAGTTATCCAACATATAAATTGACAAACACATATATTATGCAAACCATTTCCAATAGTGACATATAAAATAAATCTATATATATAGGTATGTGTAACACCTCTTTGACACTGCTTAGTGAACCAACCAAGTTTTCAGATGTTATTTATGATAAGAACTGGAGAAATGCTATATAAATAAAGTTGAATCCATTACATCAAAATCATACTTTGACTCTCATTCATTGGGTATACTATAAATATGGTGGGTTACAAATGGGTTTACAAGCTAAAGTGTGATCAAGATGGCTTTTCACAAAGGTATAAGACTCAATTAGTTGCTAAAGGGTTCCACCAGTCTCACGGTGTTGATTTTTCTAAGACATTCAGTCATGTGGTGTTATGTATATAAAATATGATGTGAGACAACTTGATATAAATAATGCATTCCTAAATAGATTTCAACATGAGATAATTATATCGCTCAACATCAAGGATTTGAAGACCATTTAAAGCCTACTTATGCGAGGAAACTCAATAAGGCACTTTATGGTCCAAACCTTTCCCTTCTACTCAAAACTTAAAGGTGTTCTTATTCATTTTAGATTTTAGAACTTCTAAGCTAGATTGTTCGATGTTATTTATGTGTTTACAGAGGAAATCCTAATTATTTTATTGTATGTTAATGATATTATTGTTACAATAGGATCAATCAAGGCATCTGCATACATTTATCAAGAATTTACGCGCAATCTTTGCCTTAAAATATATGGGTCATATGAATTTATTTCTTGGAATAAGAGTGCTCATGAATTTTATATGTCTTTATATTAATCAAACAAAATATATAGAGAATTTACTTGTTTTTGTTAGGTTGTCTACCTCTAAGCATGTGCCACTCTAATGATAGTTAGGAAACCTCATTTTCTACATGATGATCTCTTTGTGCCTGATCATACAACATACATAAGCTTGTTAGGATCACTTCAATACTTATTACATGCGCAACCTAACATTGTATTTAATGTAAAAAAATTGAGTCATTTCTTACAAGCCTCTACAACTACACATTAAAGATTTATAAAAAAGGTATTTAGGTAGTTATATGAGACTCTTTGTCTCGGCCTCTACATTAATATATCGCCTCAACTTTGTCTCACAATTTTTTTTGCCGATTTGAAGAGTTCACCCGATGATCGCAAGTCCATTCAGAGGTTATTATGTTTTTTTGGGGACTCTCTGATCTCTTGGTCTTCCAAACAACAACATGTAATGGAAAGGTCTAGTACCGATTCTGGAAATATCGAGCACTAGCAAGTCGTTTATTTGAATTAATTTTGTTTCAATATATTTTCAAGAACTTAACTTTCCTCTTTCTTAAGTACTAAGTGTATGGTGTGATAATCTTGGGGTTGCTTCAATTTCCTTTAATCTTGTATACCATGCACATACTACTCATATTAAAATAAATATTTTCTTCATCAAAGATTGTGTTCTCTGTCACGCTCTTGACATCCCGTATGTGCCATCCCTTGACCAAATGACGGATTAATTCACTAAACCTCTATCTCGTGCCCTATTTAATTTTTTTCGTGACAAACGTAGGATTGTTTATATCCGCCTCATTTTTGGGGAATGCTAGGTAAATGGTTTGAGAGGAATGGATGGTATTACATGACATCAACTTAGTGATAGCCACTCGATATCCGTCAGGACGATTATATTTCATTGCTCTCATTTATTCCTTCTCAATTTTATAGTATCTGAGCCTCCTGCATAGATTTCTTTTATTGGTTGTTATTTGGTCATGCATGGAATTCATATGTTTCTTGGTTAAAACGTCGGTGACCTTGCACTTAAACAATTGAAACATAATTTGGCATTCTTTGCCGTCGAGAATAAATCCATTGTTTTTTTTAGTCTTAAAATACTTTCACCTAGTTTTAACCTCATCTAGACGTTGTAAATATTTGATAGCTCGACATGATCCATACCATAAAGTTATTACAACTGGATAATCATGTTTATTTCCCTACTTCATCTGACGGGTTTTTTTTAAATTCTTCGACAAACGTCCATACATTCATCTTTATTTTTTAGTGTTGAGTTTTTAAGGTTTAGTTTTTACAAGAGTGAATTGTCTATTTATTTGGTCTTAGTCGTGGATAACATAATCGAAATAGAAATATCAAAATTTGACACATGTAAGTTTTGGATAGCATAATCTGCTTATCCAATTGGTTTTGTACACCTATTGGATAATATTAATACAACCCCTCAGGCATGTTAGGATAAAACTGCATGATGAGTAGCAGTTTTATATTACTAGAGCTCTCAAGATAATTAGGAATAAGGCAGTTCAAATAGACCTATCAAAATTATACACATGTAAGTTTTGGATACCGTAATTATTGAAGACCAATCGGTTACAGAAACATGTTGGATAAGAATTGTACAACCTCCAAGGCATGCCAGTTACATAATGAGTTCCAGTTCAATTTTACTATAAATCTCGCAATAATTAAGCAACGTATATAAATCAGTCAATTGAATGATTACATTTGAATAGTAAGAGAACAATAATAAAAGTCTAATAAATAATAATAACTTACATAATATACAATAAGAGTCATACGAATAAAATAAAATATAACAAGATCATTAAAGTCGTAGATAACAAGATTATCAAATGGAATAAGAGAGTCGTAAGACAACCAAAAACATATGGTAAAAGAAATTATTCGATTGACAGAGCTTCGTAGATGAAAATACTCAAGTAAATAATTGTATCTCTGTTCATAGTCATGTCAATATATGTTGCCTCCATCTCGAGTATTCGAATCTTATTAGGTGAATTAGTACACTGATTGTCGCCCATATGAGTATCTCGATGTACAACTATATACCGACGATTGTAAATTCTAAATCATGAATTATGTGATATTTTATGTCATCATACTCTCTTGGGTTTCTCATCCCTAAACTCGAGCGTGGAAGCTAGACGATGACAGAAATATATCCAGAATTTAGATACAAAAATAAGTTTACGAATAATCACAACATTAAAATGTAAAATTAATATAAACGAGAAAAACATCAACAAAAAATGTGAATGAAAAACATATCTACATTAGATTATGTAAGTTTCACACTAAACAATATTATTTTATGTTCATGTGTCACACTAATCATGTGCAAAAGGGGTGAACTATCATATGATATGGTCCGACAACCTTGGAAAATTGTTGTACATTGATTGCAATGAATGTATGAAATTTTGTACGGTACGCGCGACAAACATGTGGATTTTCGCATGTTAGGCCTGATAATATACGTGTTTGTCGCGCGTACTGTGTTAAATTTTGCACGATGACCATGGGTTCCATAAAAATACAATCATTCAATTCACAACCATTTTCTACGTAGCATCCAAAACCTAGATCTAGATTTAGGATAAACGATACAACTAATTAGGAGGCAAACAAATAATATATATATATATATATATATATATCATATTTTTATAATCTAAAATTTTAAACTTATATATTTAATAAAACACATATCGATTTTTTTAAATATACTATAGTACTTGGAGTGATGTGTTTATTTTAATAAGAATAATGCTCATCGATATACACAGATTATAGCTATAGCTAATTATGACTAAAATTAGTAGAGCCACTCTTACTATATTCATGCCTAAATTAGTACAAACATTCATCTAGTTTTATTCTACGATTACTTTACAATAAATGCAAAGGTACTCTAATACTCCCCCTCAAGTTAGAGACTGTAAATCAAAGACTCCCAACTTGTTACACAAAAAATTAAATTTGCATTTCCCAAGTGTTTTTGTAAATATGTATGTCGTAAAAAATATAGCACGGGCAAATTATCTAAGCCTGAAGTTTTTCTCAAATTATATGACAATCAGTCTCAATGTTCTTCGGTACGCTTGTGAAAAGCTGGATTAGCCTCAATATGTAAAGCGATTTGATTATCAGAAAACAATGATACCGGTTTATCCAAGTTGACTTTCAAATCTTTAAGTTTGTATCTCAACCAAGTTAATTTCAAACAAGTATTCGTCGTTGCTCTATACTCTGCTTCTGCAGATGATCGTGAGACATTAGTCTATTTTATTTATTTCCATGATATGAGTGATGAGCCAAGAAAAACACAGTAACCAGAAACATACCATCTTGACATACGACATTCACATAAATCTGAATCACAGCAGACATTAAGTGTCAGATTGTTTTTTGATGAAAAAAAAAGATTTTGACCATGTGATTTCTTAATGTAAAAAACAACTCTTAACGATGCTTCCCAATGTGGCTTCCTAGGTGCTCCCATAAATTGGCTTACTGTACGCACTGAATACACAACATCATGCCTAGTCACTGTAAAAAATATATTAACCTGCCAACTAGCCTCCGATATCTAGTCGAATCATAATGTAGCTCACCATCTTCATTAGTTAATTTCAAATTTTGCTCAAGTGGGAATTTGTCGGGTTTTACTCCTAACAATCATGTATCTTTTGAAATATCTAATTCATATTTTCTTTGAGACGTAAATATTCCTCTCTTAGATCGATAAAATTCAATGCATAAAAAATATTTTAATTCGCTGAGATCTTTAACGTGAAATGTTAGAGTAGATGATTATTCAGCAATTTGATTATATGTAAATTATTTCTGGTTAATACGATATCATCAACATATATGAGAATATCAATGAACTTGTTAGCTTGATATTTAGTAAAAAGTGAGTAATCCGCTTTTGACTATATGCAACACGCGTTTTTAACGGTAGTTGAAAAAATAGAGAACCGATTTTGAGATACTTGTTTTAAACCGTAGATAGATTTACGAAGTTGGCATACCAAATTCTCCCCCTGTTGATGAAGACCATGAGGTGGAGGCATATATACCTCATCATCTAGAGTTCCACGAAGAAAGTCATTATGTACATCAAGTTGATGAATATATAAATTTCTAGAAGCTAGAACAGTCAACAAACATTGAAGAGTGGTGAGTTTATAATTTGGAGAAAATGTCTCCTGATAGTCAATACCTTTAACTTAGGTGCAACCCTTTGCCACTAAACGGACTTTATATCGCTCAATTGTTCCATTAGAGTTACAATTGATGAGTCCGAATTCGGAATGCTCCCCGGAAGGGCAGCCCAATGTAAATCTCTCCGTAAACTGGACAGACACTAAGAACTTAAATCGGACAGGACTTTTGAACCGGACAAATGACTTCGAACACTGTGAGCCTAAGGCTGTTCGAACTATGACTAAAGTACTACAAAACCTAAACACTTTCTGACTAAGCTACCTGCCCATCTGCTTAAAACTCATGGGTCTTTAAACATGACTCGGGTCCATTAAATATGACCCGAAAGCCCATAAGGGCCCAAATATCATACTATAAATACCCAACCACCAGCATTAACTATGGGTAACAAAAAATTTACTGCTGCCAAGCTGCTTAATTCTCTCTCCACCTTGAAACACCCTCACACCACCTTGAAACACCCTCACACCACCTTGAAACACCTTCACACCACCTTGAAACATATTTACACCGCCTTAAAACTCCACTTGAAATTACTAGCCTACCCCCAGGCTATTTTTATCCACACCAAATTGGCGACCACAGTGGGAGGCGACGGTGCCTGAATCAAGTATTCGAAACCAAGCAAAGAAATTCTGTCCGAATGAATCCGGATAATCCAGAGCTTCCACCAGCTTTGCTCGAAGTGGTGGAAGAGAACGATGAGTATACTGTCCAAGAGCGCGACAGGTTAAAACTTGAAATAGAAGCTCTGAGGGCTGAAAAGGCCAAGATGGGTGTGAAAGAAAAGTCCAAGGCTTCAGTTGTTCATCACACCGATAACCCAAGAGAGCATGAGGTTTCCAAAACTCATGTAAGCACTAAAAAGACTCATACTGGTTCTAAAAAGTCTCACCGGTCCAAGCCTGTGGAGAGTTCTGACTCAAGTTCAGAATCTTCGGACAGCTCTTCGGACAGTGAGGGAAATGAAAAATCCTTGTCCTCTAGCAGTGATGAGGGACGAACCAGGAAGAAACAAAATCAAGTTAAGAAGTATTCCAGAAAAAGAGATCACCATGGAAGAATGAAGAGGCATATTGGAAAAGGGTCATCTCACAACCGGAGGCATGTAGACCGGATGCTGATGGATCCTTTTGCCTTCCATGATGAGCCAGGTATCTTTGCAACTCCTAATGAGGATACTGTGTTCAGTCGTGGAAGGAATTGGAGGCAATCACCATTGTCTTCTAAAATTCTGTCCGGGAACCTCCCCAAGAGGTTTGACAGCACCAAGATGGAGAAGTACGATGGCAGTACTGATCCAGACAATCATCTGGAGCAATTCAAGAACTTCATGATGAACTTTGATGATGATGATAAACTACTCTGTAGGGCATTCTCCCAATCCTTCACGGGGAGTGCTCTGAAATGGTACAATAGCCTGCCTCAGGGTTGTATCAGAGACTTTGATACTTTTTGGGTGGCCTTTCGAAGGCAATTTGTGGGGAGTAAGGAGCTGAAGGGTAATGGAGATACCATAATCCATTGTGCCCAGGAACCAAATGAGTCGTTAAAGGAGTACATAAGTTGTTTTGTAAACTCAAAAAATGGGTTGGCTGATTGCTTTGAACAGGTGGCAATAGCATCCCTAAGACAAGGTTTGAACCCAGGCAACCTGGCCGATTCGGTGACCAGGAAGAAAGCCATGACCTGGGGAGGATTGCTAAACCAAGTTGGCAAACAAATAAATGTTGACGAAAAAAAAGACCAGGGTGCACAGACAGGTGAGATTCACCCCGGTGGCACCAACTCCAAATCAAAACCAGTCCGGGAACAAAGCAAGAGAAACCGGACAGGGGCATGGTAAGGGAAAAGCTCAGTCTCAACCAGCTGCTCCTGCACAAAGTCAACAGTCTAGAAACAAAAGAGGGCCATGGGTCCAACCGGAGTGGTTTGCAGAACTCAAAGAAAGTGTGGCAACCATTTTCGATAAAACAAAAGACGAGGTACACTACCGGAGACCAGCAACCTTGCAGTCTCCCAGAGAGCATCGAAATAATTCCTTTTGCCAATACCACAATGATATTGGCCATACCACTGATGATTGCATAGCATTGAAACAAGAGGTACAAAACTTGATTGAAAGGGGAAAGTTGGGTGCATACGTTAAAAGGAGAGGAGGCAACAGGCCTGACAACACTCACCGGGTTGGTCCGAGTAACGCTGCCCCGGAGGGGGCTATGGTAATAGTTGAAAGGTTTGACGTGGAGTCTGAATACTTGGATCCTGATCCAACACGAAACAGAGTAGGTGCTATAGAGGAGCGTTCTAGATCGGTCTCCGGGCTCATTAAATTCTTCGAGTCACTGACAATTTTCGGAGGGGACACTATGACAGCTCCTACTACTTCTTCAAGAAAAAGGCATGTTCATAATTTGGCCTCCCAGCTAGAAGGAGGCATGACATCCTATCAATCTCCAAACTCATTCCCATTCATAGTCTTCGATGAGGATGATTTGAGAGATATTGCTGGCCCTCATGAGGATGCTGTTGTCATAGGAGCATCTATAGGGGGCAATGAGATAAGGCGAATTTTGGTGGATACTGGAAGCTCTGCCAATATCCTTTTTCTAAACACTTACAAGAAAATGAAAAATCCAGCTGTGATTCAAAAGTCGGACAGGTCAATCGTGGGCTTCACGGGCAGCTCAGCCGATGTGATCGGGGAGTTTGAAGAAGAAGTGTTGTTGGGCAGGGGCCCTTTCAAGAAAATGGTTAGAATACTCTTCATTGTAGTGGATTGTCCCACCTGCTATAATGCTATTCTAGGGAGATCTTGGCTCTCTAGGATGCATGCAGTGGCTTTGACAGTCCATCAGTGTCTAAAGTATGCTGTTCAGGGGCAGGTTGGGGTTGTCCGGAGTAGTCAAAAGATTGCAAGAGAATGTTATGCCACTGCCTTGGCTCCACGAACGCTGGGGGCAGTCCGTATAAATGATCAATAGCAGTTTGAGGGCCTTTCTGGGGGTGAGGGTGAAATTGATGACCCCAGAGAGACCCCTGGAGTGTTGATTCCAATTGAGGAGGTTGAAACACACTGCTTGGAAGAAGGAAAAAGCGTCAAGATAGGGTCCAAAATGCCACCAATGCTGAAAGAAGGAATGTTGAAGTTCTTGAAAGACCATCAGCATGTTTTTGCTTGGTGCAACGCTGATGTTACTGGAGTTCCATCAGAGGTGATTTCCCATCGCCTGTCTGTCCGGAGAGATGTGGCACCAGTGGTACAAAAGAGGAGAGCTTTCTCAAAAGAAAAGGCTGATGTCATTGTACAAGAGGTTGATAGACTCACAAAGATGGGGCATATTAAAGAATCTCAATACCCTTTGTGGACTGCCAATCCTGTCTTGGTGAAAAAGAAGAATGGAAAATGGCGTATGTGCATTGACTTCACAGACCTCAATCGAGCTTGCCCAAAAGACTTGTATCTGGTTCCCCGGATAGATCATTTAGTAGACTCTACTTCTGGGAACAAGCTACTCTCCTTCATGGATGCCTTCTCCGGGTACAATCAGATCCAAGTGGATCCAAAAGATCAAGAGCATACCACATTTGTCACTGATAGAGGTTTACACTGCTACAAGGTGATGCCCTTTGGCTTGAAAAATGCTGGGGCTACTTATCAAAGGTTAGTCAATAAGGCATTTGCTGATCAAATTGGAAGAAATATGGAGGTTTACATTGACGATATGATGGTAAAAAGCGTGGATGAGCAGTTGCACTTGTCCGACCTCCAAGAGACTTTTGCCAACTTGGCCAAAGTGAATTTAAAACTAAACCCTGAAAAGTGTGTGTTCGGAGTACAATCCGGAAAGTTCTTAGGATATATCATAAGTGAGCATGGAATACAGCCCGACCCGGACCAACTCAATGCTTTGTTCCAAATGGAGCCTCCTCGAAACATTAAAGAAGTACAGCGATTAACGAGGAGATTGGCTGCCTTGAACAGATTCATCTCCAGGTCTTCGGACAGATGTGCTCCATTCTTTCAAACCCTGAAGGGTGCAAAGGGGTTTGAATGGACACCACAGTGTAATGAAGCATTTAATGAAATCAAGAAACATCTTTCCTCTCCCAAGACTTTGTTCAAACCAGTTGATGGGGAGACTCTCTTTGTATATCTGGCTGTTTCAAGTTGTGCTATCAGTGCTGTGCTAGTGAGGGAGGTTGATGGGCATCCTCACCCAGTGTACTACATCAGCAAAAGCTTGATTGATGCTGAGAGGCGTTACTTGAAACTCGAAAAACTGGCATTGGCCTTGGTAATAGCTGCAAGAAAAATGAGGCCCTACTTCCAGGCTCATCCTATCGTTGTCCGGACATCTTTCCCTTTAAAGAATGTCCTTCAAAAATCAGACATTTCGAGCAGAATGACAAAGTGATCAGTAGAGTTGGGGGACTTCGACATAGACTTTGCTCCCCGAACAGCAGTAAAAGCTCAAGCTGTGGCTGACTTTCTGGTTGAATGCCATTCTGATAGGGATTCAGAACAACCTACTGATTCAAAAGACAAGAAAGTGTGGATTGTCCGAACAGACGGAGGATCCAGTACCATGGGATCTGGGGCAGGGATATGTCTTACTTCTCCATACGGGGACAACATGTTCCAAGCTATTTGTTTTGCTTTCAGGGCATCCAATAATGAGTCCGAATACGAAGCAGCTATAGCTGGGTTGAAATTGGCCTACATTTGTGGAGCTAAAAGGGTCAAGCTACTAAGTGATTCCCAGTTGCTAGTCCACCATGCCTTGGGCCTATCAGAAGCTAGAAAGGAACAGTTGGTCAAGTATTTACTCCTCCTGAAAAATGAGGCGTTGAAATTTAAAGCTGTTGTCTATGAGCACATCCCCCGGGCAGAGAATGAGCTAGCAGACTCACTAGCAACGATAGCATATACGGAGTCCTACCCATGGATCCATGTGCTTGAAAGCCCTTCTATTCAACTCGATAAAGGTGAAAAAGAGGAAGTCTTTGAAATACAAGTAAATTAGCCTCAAGACTGGAGGTCTCCTCTTGTGCAATATCTGTCCGATGGTATCGTGCCCTTGAATAAATCACAAGCCAGAACATTGAAGCACAGGGCTCGTGGTTTCCTTATGTTAAGAGAAGTGTTATACAAAAAATCCTATAGCAAACCTCTTCTACGTTGTTTAGGGGATCATGAGTCACAAATGGTTCTCTCCGAATTGCATGATGGTGAGGGATCAGCCCATTGTGGATTTAGAGCTTTAACAAGAAGAGTGCTACTCTCCGGATACTATTGGCCATCAATTATGAAAGATGCTAGGGAGCTGGTAAGAAGGTGTGACCCATGCCAGAGGTACAGCAATGAAATTCATGTACCAGCCATTCCTTTGGAATCAATTTCTGAGCTCATCCCTTTTGCTCAATGGGGATTGGACTTAGTTGGGCCTCTCCCTGTGGCGTTTGGAGGGCGTAAAACTATAATTGTGGCCATTGACTACTTCTCAAAGTGGGTAGAAGCAGCTCCCTTGGCAGGGACAACCTCGAAAGCTGTCATAAAATTCATTCTATCCAACATATGTTGCAGATTTGGTGTCCCCCAGAAAATAACAACAGACAATGGGCCACAGTTTGACAATAGAGAGATGGAAAGCTTCTGTGCCTCAAGAGGTATTCAGCACTGCTTTTCTTCACCTTTCCACCCACAGGCCAATGGGCAAGTTGAGGTGGCTAATAGAACAATACTGTCCGGTTTAAAGAAAAATTTGGAAGGGGCTGCTGGGAAGTGGCCTAGTTATCTACAAGAAGTCTTGTGGGCCTACCGGACAACACCTGGGGCTGCAACACAAGAATCCCCTTTTGCCTTGGTCTATGGAATGGATGCAGTAGCCCCCATAGAGAAGACACTCCCCTCCTTTCGTGTCCATAACTTCTCCGGATAGGCTAATGAGATGGCAATTAGAAATCAGCTTGATTTGATCGAAGAAAGACGGGTGAAAGCTCATCTTAGAATGGCACACTATCAGGGCTTGATGAGAAGCAGATTTGCTTCTAAAGTTAAAAGAAGAGATTTTCAACCAGGAGATAAAGTATTAAGGAAAGTTTTCTTGCATACTAAGGAAAAGCTCTTCGGAAAACTGGCCCCAACTTGGGAGGGTCCGTATACTGTGGTTGAAAGAATCAAGCCTGGGACATACTGGTTGGAAGACAAAGATGGCAGGGTTTTAACTCACCCTTGGAATATTGAACACCTTCGAATGTACTTAGAATAACACTTGTGTAAATATTTACTTGTTTAAACATCCATGTAAATATTTGGGGGCATACCTTCCCCTCTTCGGTGGTACGGAGAGCTTTCAATAAAACTTGGTGCCTTCTTCAAAATTCTCTAAGTATTTTCAAAATTTTGTCTCTTATCATACTACCCGGGTTAAAAGATCTAAGGGCTATTTAAATTCTAGTCGGAGAGTCTTAATGCTCTCACAATACAATAAAACTACTTAAACTCCAGCTACTTAAACAAATAATGAAAGAAGAGGATGGTTGAGCAAAATAAAATATTCATTCAACAACTTAAAAGTGCCTTGGCCTTCCAAGGACTTTTTGAACAAGTTTGGGCACAGTACAAAAATCTGTCCGAATAATACGGACACCATCACAAAAAGAGTGCCTTGGCCTTCCAAGGACTTTAGTTCGAATAAAAGATAAACAAAATAAATTATAAATTAAGGTTGAGCCTTTGAAGATGGCTCACCCTCATTTGCTTTCTTGCCCTTGATGTCGCTCTTCTCTTCGACTATCTTCTTACCCTTAGGATCAATCTCTTCCTCACCTGCGCTCTCTCCGGTTTCCTCTTCATCACCAGACGAGGACTCACCGGAGTACCCCTCATCAACCATGGTCCAGTATGGGAGATCATCATCATTCAAATAGCGCCATAATTCCCCTAGTCTCCTCTTCGGGAATTTCTCGTGAGACAGGAGGACCATATCAGACTTCACCTTTTGGATCATTAGCTCCTCGCTTTGGATCATCTCTCTGGCATAGGCATTGATCTTAGCCTTGATTGTGGCCTCTTGATCCCTCACCAAAACAGCCTTCTCTTCAGCAGCCTGAGTCACTGCATTCTCTAAAGCGATCTTGTCAGTGGTCAGGTTGGTAATGAGCTTCTCCTTTGCTGCAGTTTCTCCCCTCGAAATTGTCAGGTCCTTTTCCAGTCCGGACGGTTTAGCCCGGAGATCTTTTATGGTCTCTTCCAAAGAAGCAACTTTTGTGTTGCTTTCCTCTTGATTCTTCTTTAACTGATCGTTTGCCTCCTTAAGAAAATCAACCTTAGTAGCAGCAGTCCGGAGGTCCTCGGACAGTTTTTCCTTCTCCGACTTGAGGTCTTTGATAGTGTCTGCCTGATTTCGGACTTGCCTTTCCAAAGTAAGTATTGGTTGCACGTTGCTAAGGATAGAATGGGCTATAACATCCCTCTCACTGGAAACCATAAAAGTCTTACCGTTGAAATTAACTGTGTTGGAGCTGCTTGGAGGGACATAGGGCCCTGCGAACTCGTCTCTGGGCAGCCCAAGAAAATATTCACCAAGTCCACCCAGACCGGTGATGTCCATTTCATCTAAGTTGAGCTCTCCCCCCTCAACTTCATCTGTAGTAAATTCCCTTTGAATCTCTCCTTGCAAGTCCCTTGGGATCTCTTCAGCCAATGTTGGGTCAGTAGGGAAAGAGGGCTCCGGGTTCCGGAGAGCAACCTCATCTCCTTGGGAAGTTTTCTTCTTCTTGTCCTCCATATCAGCACTCTCACTTGTTTGCTTGCGAGTCCTCTTAGAAGCCCTTGAGGGCTTAGGGAGGTTCACTTCCTGCTTCTCGCTCTCCTGTTCCACCACTTGTAAAAGGGCTGCATCAATCTGAACCTGTGCCAGTCCTTCTGTGTCTGTTGGGGCCTCCTTCTCATTGTCACCTGCTACCCTCTTGCCTTTTTTCTTCTTGCCCTTCATTTTACTTGGGGCTTTGGCCCGGGCAGGAAGGAAGAGAGTCTCATCCAGTTCATGAGACCTTCTCAGCACGATGTCTTCATCAGGTTGGGTGGAGAACTCCTCCCAAGTTAGGTCTCTTCGACCTATGGTGTTCCACAGGTGAGACCTTGCTAAGTTCCCAGGAGTGAAGGCTTTATGGAACCGGTTCTCCCAGTTCTCTGCGGCCCAAGCGTTGATTTTGCCACAGGTGACCTGTCCGGCCTTCAGGTAGTCCCCGAACTCCTTTGGCAGCTCTGATAAAACAAAAGAGAAACTGATTAGCATAAACTTAAAGAAAAGAGAGATTCGAACAGAAACTTAAAGTAAAAACTTACGATCGCTCCTCCATCTACTCCTGAGAAGGCTTGGATTCTCTCCTGCTTTGATTTTCTTGCCATTCTCCCATGAGCCACTGACAAACAAGAATTGGCTCCTCCATTTACTCTCCGATTCTAGGAGATCATCAACAGCTTTAAGGTCGTTCCCCATATTGAAATGGTAGAAGGGGAACTGATGATGCTTGCACAAACTAGCCACAGCTGCAAACTCTTCCATAGGAAGAGGGATTCCAGATAGCCTAGACGCCATAATACATGACATCAAGGTGAACCAACCATTAGGGCTTAGCTGTGTTGGACAAAGCTTGACCAGGTGAAAATAGCGCACTATCTCCGGGTCCAGTGGGAACCTGAGTCCCCAATTGAATAGCTCCGTAAAGAAGACTATCTCATTTCTTTTGCAATCCATCGGGGTCTCCGGATCGATGAGAATTCGAATCTTTACATTCTCAGGGATCCCCCACTTAGTACGCAGTCGACCCAAATCTGAAGTATGGATGAACGCATACTTGGTCCTTAGCAAAGCTGAAAGATACTTGAGCTCGACCTTATGAAAGCATGGCCCTACTCTCCCTTCAAGGCTCTCCGGCAGGTCCGGATGCCTCAGATATATGTTCTCTTTGCCCTTCTTGGCAACAACCATAGCAGTATCAGCCTGTCCGGAGGACTCGGACTCAAATCTAACTTCTTCAGTGGAGTCCTCCATCCTCTCCTCCATAATTGTTGGGGGAGCTTCTGTAGAAGTAGTCCGGGGAGGATTGAGGCTTGGCATAGCTGATGCTCCGGACTGTTGGCTGTCTGTATTTACTCGACTTCTCACCTCAATTTGAGTTTCTGAGGCAGAAGATTCCTTTGGAGGTAGTGGGCTGCTGGCTTCTAGTCCTGACAGCCTCTCCCGGGGAGCCCTTATAGTTTCCCCAGACCCTGATTCGCTATTTTTTGCCCCCGATTTCGAGGGTGTGTTTTTAGAAGAAAGTCCTTTGACCAACCTACTTGGCCTTTTCATGATTAACTTATCTGAGGAATGGTCAGAATCAGACCCCATAGCAATGAAAGAAGATTTTTTCCTAACACTTGTGGCAGTGACTCCCGGTTCAACAGCAGGGATCGACTCCTGAACTGAGGAGCCAGATACTATGGGAGAGAGAGTAGATTGAAAAATCTTTTTTGGCTTGGTACCTTTAGAAGAAGATGAGCCTCTGTCGGATTCTTCGATTGAAGGGGCTGGTTTCTCAACAGGCGACGATGGTAGCCCTGCTGCAAGTCTTTTTTCCTTCTCAACTCTTTGAGCTTTCTCCAATTTCGAGAGGTTAAGCCAGCCGCCCTTGATCAGTGCTGTTCTTGCTGTAAACATAAACAGCCAAGGAAATTTTGAAGATTCTAGAGAGATAAAGCTCTGAGTGAAATTTGAAAGAGATAATGAGACAGTGAAAAGTGAATTAGAATTTATAGTAAATGTGAAAAAAGGAGTTGATTCCTAGGAGAATCCAAAAAGTTGGGCAATGATTAAAAGACGGCGCTGATGTCATTAATGGCATTTAAAAGAGGTAACTTGTTCGAGAAAGTGGTGCGAATTTCAAGGTGAAAAAACGGCTAAAGTGACCAACCAGAGAGTGACACGTGTCCCATTAACTCTGGCAAGAACCGTTTGGAATTCGTAACATTCGGTCTGTCCGGGTTTATCCTCAACTCTCTTCGAGTTGAAAAACCACTTCCTAAATCGGACTGTTTTTCAGTTCTTTGACAATGACGCTTGTTCAAACACCTAAAAAAGGGGCTCCTGATGAGTCCGAATTCGGAATGCTCCCCGGAAGGGCAGCCCAATGTAAATCTCTCCGTAAACCGGACAGACACTAAGAACTTAAATCGGACAGGACTTATGAACCGGACAGATGACTTCGAACACTGTGAGCCTAAGGCTGTTCGAACTATGACTAAAGTACTAAAAAACCTAAACACTTTCTGACTAAGCTACCTGCCCATCTGCTTAAAACTCATGGGTCTTTAAACATGACCCGGGTCCATTAAACATGACCCGAAAGCCCATAAGGGCCCAAATATCATACTATAAATACCCAACCACCAGCATTAACTATGGGTAACAAAAAATTTACTGCTGCCAAGCTGCTTAATTCTCTCTCCACCTTGAAACACCCTCACACCACCTTGAAATACCCTCACACCACCTTGAAATACCTTCACACCACCTTGAAACACCTTTACACCGCCTTAAAACTCCACTTGAAATTACTAGCCTACCCTCAGGCTATTTTTATCCACACCAACAATAATCTTATAAAACCAACTATATTCGATAGGTTTGTGTCCGAGAGGAAGGGGAACCAACCGTCAAGTGTTGTTATATTCAGGAGTCTTAAGTTTAGTGAAAATGGTGTGGCGCCACAGTGGATCATGATTAGCATTTTCAAAAGATATAAAGCTTTGTTTGTATTGATTGGCAAAGCTAAGAAAGCAGGGTGGTTAGGGGGAAAATATAAAACAGAAGTACGATAAGAGAGAGGATACCCTGTAGATTGACGAGAACTTGATTGTGTTGAAGATTGATTGATCTTAGTAGACATGTCATAGTCTTGGTGCCATGCAAGTTGATGTATATGGTGGCTAGAACAAATAATCGAGATATCATTGGGTATTAAAGGGTAAGTATTTGTGTTTGGGGGTGATGGTGAAGCGGAATATATTGGTGTAAGGGGAGGCGATGACAGAGTTAGAAGTAAAGGTGATGAAATTATACTTGATTGCGGGAATGTAGGAGAGGTAGAGCTTAAAGGTGTGAAATTTATGAGATTCGATTTAAACAAAAGCGATAAAAGATGAGGTTGCGAGTCATAGGATGTCGGATTGGGAAATGAAACTGACAAGAAGTTGGGTAAGTGATTGAAAGATGTTGAGGATGATTGGTCCAGAAAAGACAAGGTCGAGGCATGATGAAAGAGAAATAAATTTTCCTTAAAGTGGACATCACGACTTATGAAAAATATATGTATGTGATTCAAGAAATTTGTAGCCTTTTTTCCACGTGGATACTCCCAAAAAACACAAATGGATGCACGAGGATCAAAATTATATTTAAGATGAACATTGGTTACATAACATGCACAACAAAAAACACGCAAGTGCATGGGGAACGATTATATAAGACCTCGAATGGAGATTTATTTGATAGTAAAGGAGCTGGAATGCTGTTGATTAAATAGACGGTTGTTAAAATACAATCTCCTTAGTGGTACATTTTATTGAAACATGAGAGAACGAGCAATGTTTAAAATATGTCGATGTTTTTGTTCGACAACTCTGTTTTGTTGTGGGGTGTAAACACGTGAGTTTTGAATTTCAATGCCTTTGTTTTGAAAAAAAGTACGAAGAGAAAAAACTTCACTACCATTATCCACTCTTATTTTTTAAACATCTATTCGAAATTGGGTTTTGAAGAATTGCACAAAATTAGTTCATAAATATTGTGTTTATGATTTATGGTGCATAAGAAAGGTCCACGTGCATTGACTAAAATTGTCAAACATTGCAAGGAAATAACGTGAGCCAATATATGAATGAACTTTGTGAGGACCCCAAACATCACAATGTAATAAGGAGAAATAAAATTTTGTATTTATTGAAATTTTTTCTTAATGAAAATGTGTTTGTTTTTCTTGTGGGAAAATCGTACAATTATTTCCTTACTCTTTGTGAATACCTCGAAGAAAATGTGAAAGTAATTTATAACGAGACAATGATGGATGGCCTAGGCGTAAGTACCATAGTCCAGATGACTGCAGCACCAAACATATAGATGATTTATTTGGATGCATATCGTATGGACCACCATGTTGTCTACCCGAGACAATCATTTCCCCCCAAAACCAAGTCCTGCAAAATACAGTAGTGAGTAAAGAAATTGATGCAACAATTATGATCTTTAGTGATTTTACTATGTGAAATTAAATTAAATTTAAAGGTTGGTACACACAAGACATCTGTAAGGGTTAATTTTGAATTAAAACCAATTATGCCAGTGTGAGTGATTTGTGGTGCTGCACCATTTGGTAAATAAACATTGGTAATAGTGGAAGGCATGGGATTAGTTAAGAGTTATATGTGAGAGACAATATAATATGTGGCACTAGTATCCAAAATCCAAGAACTTGCACTACTAGAATTAACATATACAATAGTAGATGGAATCAAACCTGCAACATTCCCATAGACATCAACATTGCCAGATTATTCTGATTCAGTACACTGATGGCTTTGGCTAATTGTTGTATTTATTCGGTAGTGGACCCTTAAACAATGCTAGCAGTATTAGAACCCAATAAGTTATGAGATTATGTCTCATTCGTCAAAGGTTGATTGCCACGAATTGAAGATTGTTGTAATCATAATTGTCCTAACTTGTTATTGTTTCCATGTTTCAATTGACGTCTATCCTTTGTGTAACCCCTCTTATCACAATAAGTACAAAGATATCTGAGGGTCTGACATTGATCTATAGTATGTCCTGATCTGTTTCAGTGCTCACATATTTTCTGCTTTGAATTTCCTCTTTTTCACGGGAGTTTTCAATTGGCTCAAAGGATGCCTGTCGTTGCTTCTTTTCTTGGATTATAAAAAAATATGCTTGAAGGATATTGGACATATGTAACATCATCAATATGTTGGAAGTCACCGCCTTGTAAGATTTATGTAAACCCATCAAAAATTGCATAAAACGATCTTCCTATCTCTATTCAAGGTGTGTTTGTCGTTGATTTCAGTCAGTGGAGAACAATATGTCTCGAGCTCATCCTACAATACATTGATCTTGGTAAAATATGCAGCTACTGTCATTGTGCCTTGTGATATGGTGGCGATTGATTTTTGTATATGAAACACGGCTGGAGCATTCTTTTGAGAGAAATGGTCGCGCAAGTCAACCCATACTTCACTTGTTGTCTTGGTATGGATAACTCATTCAGCAATGTCTGATTCAACAACATGAGTCAACCAATAAATTAGCATGTTATTGCATTGGTTATATTGCTCGAACATAAGAGGATCATTGATCCTGTGATGGTTCTTTGACACTGTCGTTGATGAAACCGTTTGATAACTGACGTCATTTAATTTGATGGGAACCAAGGCATGGTCTGGTTGGTCTGAATGATGAATGTAGAAGCGACGTAAAGGATCGTTAGTTTTGGTTTCTGATCTGGAACCCTTTGAGTTGGTGGTTTGGATCTCTGATTTGTAATAATCATTAGTCATAATGATTTCCTGTGTTGATATTTTTTTGTAAGAATGGTGATTGTAATCATCAAGAGAATTAGAAACTTTGCTCTCATACTATGTCAGAAAAAGTAATAAAAAGTGATTGTGTTTATTTCAATAAGAACATTGGTCATATATATATACACACAGATTATAGCTAGTAAATGACTAAAATAGTGTAGCCATTTATCTACTTTTATTCTACGATTACTTTATAATAAATACAAAGATACTTTAATATATATATATAACACTTATAGTAAATCCGATTATATTATTATAAAATCCATTTTCTAGAATAAAACATTTTTGAAATGTATAAATTAAAAGGTTTTTTTTTATATTTTATATAGATTAAACAATTATATAAAAAAAAATATTTGTTTAAAAAAAATTAAAAATAAAATGTTGGACCTACCAAAAAAGATATAAAAAGACTATTATTATTATTATTATTATTATTATTATTATTATTATTATTATTATTATTATTATTATTATTATTATTATTATTATTATTAAAGTGGTTGGATCATTTAAACCCTTGTAGGCTACAAGGAATAAATACATCAGCAATTATTTTAGCTGAATTACAACTCTGTCGTATTGAACTAGCTACATACAAATACAATCGAATAGAGAAAACCGCATCCTGATTTTGACCATTGCATTTCCAAGTTCCAAGTTCCAAGTGCACATCAAGATATGGTCCAATCGGGTTGAAAATTATACTAGTAATATTTTGTTGGTACGACTTTTATGTCATTTTATTGAATTTTGTTCATGTAGAGTTAAACAAGTCAATGCACATAAGTCAACAATATCTTTATAATAATCCTAATATATTACTTTAATTTAATATAGACTATAGTGATTAGGTCAGACTTTAAATAAGAAATGGACCCATACACGTTGTAGTGGAATCTCCTCCATCTTCTTATTTGCACTCCCTATTGGTCTAATACAACAAAATATCTACTCATCAACCTTATCTTCCTTTTTACTATTTTATTACTTTTAACTATTTAAAAAAAAAAATATCATCTACGAACGAGTCGGCTTTTATTTTGTGGAGCAATAAAATCTCGTAAGTGACATAAAAAAAATATTACACACTGATAACTGAAAATAAATTTTGGCTTGTCTATTACAAGCTAGTTAATCAAATTGAAGATGCATAATTGAATTATATAGGTAGATTTCTGTTGAATACAAAATCAAAAGTTTGGTTACATAATTAAGTGTACGAGTCAACGACGGTTTATTGTATATCGAATCTTGGCATTAACTAAAGTACAATATAATATAATGTTCATTGGATTTTAATTGTTTTCTAGATTGATTAAAAGTTATCAAGTTAGTTCTAAAGTTATGTATTTTATAAAAAAAATTGTGCCAAACTTTATCCATTACCAGATGGACAAGTGTGAGTTTATAGAATAACCGTTCAAAAATGAAATATGGTTTAATCAACTTCCTTCAAGCGGTATAAAGCTTCAGCGTCTTATAATTTTTCTTCACAACCAGCTCAAAAAAATATGGTGGCTACATATTTTATTATAAACAACGAACGAGAGAGATCCTTTGAGATTACACATAATATTTTCTTCAAACAAAGAATGAACTACAAGATTGTCACTACTTAAAGGGAGTTACAGCTCGCATATAACAAATTCTACCAAATTTTTTGGTAGAACATATCATAAAGAAGAAGAACCCAATGGATGAAGATGTGAGACTTAAACTGATGGGAGTTACAAAATGCTATACATTTCCTACCATTTTTAGCAAATGGTGATAAGCTTCTCACAATAGCACAAGTTCAGAAAACAAAACCTCCGCTAAAATAGTTAGCATTCAAACCTCATATAAACGAAGTCTCGGCAAGGCCGAGACATAATAATAAAAGCCAATATTTAAGAGAAACTGGTATGTTACTTTTATAATAACTACAACACTAGCCAAAATTCGGAATGTTTCAGCCTAGGATGTTACGCATATCATAATGAAAATTTATACTTTTATATCACAAAACAAGTATAAATTCCCCAACCACCTTCATTCATGAGAGTGAGAAATTTTTTACTGCTAATACACACCTCTATCATCTCTCTACATTTCACTCTAACATTAAATTCCTAAAAAAATAAAATGTTTTCCTAAAATACCCTTTGATTAGAAATTACCCTCACCAAATTGGCGACCACAGTGGGAGGCAATGGTGCCTGAATTCCGTATTCAAAACTTTCAAAAGAAGCAGTAGTTCAGATGTCATCAAGGCAAATGGATCCTAATGAGCACACTACTGCGTCTCATGTCAATCAAAACACAGATGAAAGACCGTTCATGAAAGAGGAACGTGACCAGCTGAGGGCTGAGATTGAGGCTTTAAAGGCTGAGAAATAGGCTGAAAAAGGAATAAAGTAAAAGTCTGATGCGTCCAGACCCCATCTTACCTATGAGCCTACTGAAAATGAACAGTCTACGAAGACTCGAGTTAGCTCAAAGAAAATACATCGTTTGAAACATTTTGTAAGTACGACTTTAGAGTCCTCAGATAGTTCTCCCGATGATCTAAACCTGGAAGAATCATTTTCATCTAGCAGCAGTGAAGGCCGAAAAAAGAAGAAGTTGTGATTGACTAAAAAATATTCCAAAAAAGGATAGAAGGGGCAGGATTAAGAAGTATCAAAGGAAAGTAAAAGGTTCAGCTGCTCAACACATTGACCATATGTTGATTGACCCATTTGCATGTCAATCCGAACCAGGTATTTTCGCTACCCCTAATGAAGATTCAGTGTTTAGTCGTAGCTATAATTGGAGGCAATCGCCTCTATCTTTGAAAATTATGTCCCAACATCTTCCCAAAAGGTTTGATAGCTCTAAGATGGAGAAATAGGATGAGAGTAAAGACACAGACAACCATCTTGAGGAGTTTAAAAATTTTATGAACTTTGATGATGATGACAAGCTGTTTTGCCGGGCTTTTTCACAAACATTTGAAGGAAGCGCCCTTAAATGGTACAATATCATCCCCTAGTGATCTATAAAGAACTTTTATATGTTCTGGGTTGCTTTATGAAGACAGTTCATAGGAAGAAAAGAGGTTAAAGGGAATGGGGACACCATTATTCATTGTTCCCAAGAACCAAACGAGTCTGTGAAAGAATACATAAGTACGTTGGTGAATATAAAGAATGGGTTGGCTGGCTATTTTGAACAAGTGACCATTGCCTCTTTGAGACAAGGCCTGAATCCGGGTGACTTAACCGATTCGGTGACTAGGAAAAATGCGACAAATTTTGGGGGTCTATTAAACCAAGTTGGAAAAAAATCACGGTTGAAGAAACTAAAAAGACCAGAATCCCTCGTCAGAATAGATCAGCTGCTTCCCTACCAGCAACACAACCAACACCCGAGTCTGGGTATAAACCAAAAGAGTCCACCCAGGGATCTGGCCGAACCAGGCGAAATCAGTCTAACCAAAACCAGCAAGGCATAAATAAAAGAGGTCATTGGGTTCAACCTGAATGGTTTGCTGAGCTAGGGGAGTGTGTAGCAACAATTTATTATAAGACAAAAAATGAGGTTCATTTTAGAGCCTCAATTCCATTACAATCTCCTAGAGAGACCCGAAGTACTCGCCACTGTAAGTACCATAATGACGTGGGTCACGACACTAATAATTGTATAATGCTAAAACATGAAGTACAAATCTCATTGGAAGGTGAAAATTGAGTGCCTTCGTTAAAATAAAGAAGGCAATAGACCAAGTACCAGTGCACCTCGGACACCTTCATTAGTTTCACTATGATGATTGTTGAAAGATTTGACATTGATAATGAATATTTTGATCATGATCTAGACAAGAATTAAGTAGGGATTATAGTGGATAAATCATCTAATGTTTCAGATCTGGTACAGTTTTTTGAATCTTTGACCATATTTGGAGGAGATACTATAACAACACCTTCGACTTATTCAAGAAAAAGGCATGTTAACAGTTTGACTACCCAATTAGAAGGAAAGGTGTCTACACACTTGTACCAGACCCCTACTCCTTTCATAGTATTTGATGAGGATGATTTAAGAGATATAGTTGGCCCATATGAAGATGTTGTGGTAATAGGAGCATTAATTGAGGGTAATGACGTCCAAAGGATCCTCATCGATACTGGTAGTTCGAAAAATGTACTATTTTTAACTGTTTACAAACAAATAACGAACTCCCCGGTCATTCATCGATCAAACAGAACTATTGTAGGCTTTATTGGCAGTTCGGCTGAGGTTATTGGAGAATTTGAAGAGGAAGTGTTATTGGGTAAAGGGCCTTTTTAGAAGTTGGTAAGAGTTTTATTTATGGTAGTTGCTTTTCCCACATCGTATAACGCTATATTTGGAAGATCTTGGCTCTCTAGTATGCATGTTGTAGCAACCACAGTCCATCAATGTCTAAAGTACGCTATAGAGGACAAACGGGTGTTGTTCGAAGTAGCCAGAAGGTGGCTAGAGAATGTTATGTTACTACTTTTTTTTCCAAAATATTAGAAGCAGCTAAATTTAACAAGGAATAGCAACTATCGGAGCCTTCCACGCATAAGAATAAGATAAATGATCCAAAGGAGGCTCCTAGTGCTATGATACCTATTAAGGACGTTGAAATCTATTCCTTTGCAGAAGGCAAGAGCATCAGGATCAGAACTAAGTATCCATCGGATTTGAAAGGCAAGCTATTATCTTTTTTATCTAATAATTACATGTGTTTGGATGGAACAATGATGATGTGACTGAAGTTCCAGCCGAAGTGATATGCCACAAGTTATCGGTTCGATATGTTGGGCCAGTAGTTCAGAGAAGAATGACTTTTTCTAAAGAAAAAACTGATGTGATAGTATAAGAAGTCAATAGGTTGACCAAAATGGGTGATATCAATGAATCCCAATATCCTTTATGGACGAAAAATCCTATTTTGGTCAAGAAGAAAAATGGAAAATAACGTATGTGTATTGACTTCACCGATCTTAACAGAGCATGTTCTAAAGATCTGTTTCTAGTGCTCCGGATAGATCAGTTGGTAGATTCTATATCAAGAAACAAACTTCTATCCTTTATGGATGCCTTTTCAGGATATAATCAGATACAAGTAGATCCAAACGACCAAGATCATACTACATTCATCACTGATAGAGGGCTTCATTGCTATAAGATTATGCTGGTAGCGCCAAGCTACAAGATTGAACACGCGGCTGAAAATACAGAGAAAGAAGACGAACAATTAAAGATAGATAGCTCTAACCCTAGGTCAGAGTAAAAGAGACTTTAAAGAAAATGCAATTTTATTTAAAAAAGTCTGAGGCAAAACTAAGGTTTGAGAGCCTTTTATAGAAGTTCTCGAAACTCTAGCCCAAAATTACAACTTTTTCCTTATGCAATAAAATAAATCCGAGCCAAAATTCAAAGCGATTGGAGCTGGTTAAGTATTTTAATAAAATCAAACAAAAATTAAAATGCAGAAAATTTACTAAAACAGCAAAACGACGGTTTAAACTATTAAATTTAGGGCATGGACTCCATCACAAAGTCGAAAATCGTTGGGCTTCTCGACGCGTTCGATTTGAGTGGTCGCATTGCTAAATTCTGATATCTGGGCCCCAAATAAAGCCTGTTTCCGTTTGTCCAAAAAAACCATATAGTCATGGGCTTGTGCAACTATATTAGATACCATTTAGATTGAAAAATGTTGGGGCCACTTATCAAAGGTTAGTAAATAAAGCCTTTGCTAGTCAGATTGGCAGGAATATGGAAGTATATATAGATGACATGATGGTGAAAAGCCTTGAGGAAGATGAGCACATATCTGATCTTCAAGAAACTTTTTCTAACTTAGAAGCCATAAATTTAAAATTAAACCCGTGGAAATGTGTTTTTGGGGTCCGATCCGGACGATTAGCTGTGTTAAATGTTCATTTCAAGGTCATCAGACAAATGTACTCTTTTTCCAAGTATTAAGGTGTGCCAAAGAATTTAATTGGTCTCCCCAATGTGATCAAGCCTTTCTTGAAATCAAGAATAATTTGTCTTCACCTAAGACATTGTTCAAAGATGTTCATGGGGGAAACTTTATATGTACTTAGCTGTATCAAAGTATGCAGTAAGTGTTGTGTTAGTAAGAGAAGTGGATAGTTACCTTCGTCCGGTGTATTACAAAAGCAAGAGTCTATTGGAAGCAGTAAAAAATATATTTAAAGTTAGAAAAGTTAGCTTGGATTTGGTAATAACAGCCAAGAAAATGAGGCCTTACTTCGAATCACATTTGATTGTTGTCCGAACATCTTTTCCTTTGAAGAATGTTCTACAAAAGGCTGATATATCAAGCAAAATGACGAAGTGGTCAGTTGAACTAGGTGATTACGATATTGATTTTGCGTCTCGGACTGCAGTTAAGGCTCAAGCTGTGGCTGATTTCTTAGTAGAGTTTCATACTAAAAGGCCTTGGGAACAAATGAAAGAAAACCAGTTTAAGAAAAATGGGTAGTCCGAACAGACGGCGGCTCTAGTACCATGGGATGTGGGGCCGAAATTTGTTTAACTTCCTCTTATGGTGATACTATGTATGAAGCTATATGTTTTGGTTTCAGGGCCTCTAACAATGAGTCAGAATATGAAGCATCCATAACCGGTCTAAAATTAGCCCTGATATGTGGGGCAAAGAGAGTTTTGTTGATGAGTGACTCCCAACTACTTATCCATCATGCTCAGGGATAGTCTGAAGCTAAAAAAGAATAATTGATAAACTATTTGCTGATACTAAGGAAAGTTATTGCAGGCTTTAAAGGTATCAAATACGAGCATGTCCCTAGATCAGAGAATACTATGGCTGACTCCTTAGCAGCCATATCCCATTCTGAAGCCTACCCATGAATTCAAGCCAAGAGTAGGGTAAAGAGAATGAAAAAAAATTGAGCATATTTGTCCTTCAACCCAAAGACTGAAGGTATGATATTTTTCAGTTTATTTCCGTTGGTGTTTTGCCTCCGGATAAAGCCCTAGCTAAAAAGATTAGGTATAAGGCTCGTGGTTTCCTGGTATTAAGAGAAGTTCTTTACAAGATTCTTTCAGCACGATAAAGTCAGATTTCTTTGACATTGGTTTACTGCATATATCTGAAGGTCAATTCGGACATATCCAATACCATACCACACTGAATAGTACGATCAAGTGGATTGTGACTCAGCAGGTTGCTGGTCATTTCATGTCTTGGGATTATGGTTTTTCAGACCCGACCCAAGTCCATAATCCGACCCGGAAGGTCCACGGGTCACAAACAAGTATAAATACCCCAACCACCTTCATTTATGAAGGTGAGAAAACTTTACTAATAATAAACACCTTTTTCATCTCTCTACATTTCACTCTAACATTAAATTCCTAAAAATGGTAAAACTCTCTCCTAAAATACCCTTTGATAAAAATATCCTCACCATGAGGGACTCATTATGAAGTACCAATACAAACTTTAGAAAAATGCATATAGATTATCTATAATTACAATATTATGGTCAAACAACAACCCATGTTTATAGAAGTCCTTATCTATACTAGGTTTCATTGATGATGACCTTAGAGAAGACGCGGTATCATACTAATATGTGATAATAATAATAATAATAATAATAATAATAATAATAATAATAATAATAACAGTTAATATAACAAGGACAACAATTAAGAGAGTAATAATAGACACTCATAATTTGGCCAACATGTTGTTTAAGAGCACATAATATAAGACGTGAGGTATCCCAGTCCTTATACCATCCAAGAGAATGGGTTTACTGAATCAAACATTGCAGTTATGAGAGACTTAAACTTGAATAGGGCTTTAAGACAACATGACATAGGAAATAATGTTCACTTATTCTCCATGATAGTAGATGCGTACTCATCATATAATGTAGGTAGTCCTTAGTTGGAAAAAATGCATGTCATAAATTCTACAGTGCATCAATATCTTCGCTATATAATAAATGATAAGTTGGGCGTAATAAGAGGAAATTAGAAACACCGATAGAGTGTTATGCAACCTCTATAACATTAAAAAATATAAACTAATAGCCCCAAGGTTATCCTTGATGATATGGATGATCCTAAAGAGGTCATTTACTTAATAATCCCAGATGAAGAAGTAAAGGTCATATAAATATAAAAAACAGAATATTTTTCATTGGCATAGATTACCAACCAACCTCAGGTATAATTTACTTAATTTTTTATCAAAAAAATAGGACATGTTTGAATGTACTTCCCATGATTTAATAAAAGTACATATCAAATTAATGTATTATAAACTATGTATAGATGTCAGCTTTTGGTCAATGAAACAAATAAGAGATTAGTCTTCCAACAAAATACTGAAGCAATATTGCTTGAGGTAAATATACTAAGTGGAGTATACCATATCAGAGAAAAGTTTTATCCTCTATAGACAACCAATTCATTGTTGGTGAAAATAATAAGAATGATAAGTTGAGGACGTATGTTGGCTATAGTGACTTGAAATGCCTACCCAAATGATCATTTTATTCTTCCAAAAATTAATCAGCTAGCGGATGTAACTTTATGAAATAAAATGATTCAGGTTACAACCCAATCTAAATTCATGAAGCTAAACATGAGAAAACCATATTCATCACATAAATAAGACTATGTTTTTATAAGATCATGCCTTTTTGGCTTAATAATCCTTGCATATCAGAGCCTGGTCAATAAAATTTTCTCAACCCAACTTCGCAAAAACTTACATGCCTACATTAATGACATGTTGTTCATCAGCATCCAAGATGAAGATTATTTTGTAAGCTTTGCCAAAACTTTTAGGAATATCAGAAGGGTTAAGGTAAAGATTAATCTAGAAAAGTGCACATTTGATATAAGATCATGAAAGTTTCTATGATATATGGTCAGTAAAAAAACATAAAGACAGACCATGCACAACTCTTAAATTTGGGTGCAATAGATTATCCTTGAAATATTAAAGAAGTTCATATATTAGCAGGAGTGTATTTTCCTTAAACAAATTCACCTACACTCTCAGATAAATGTCAGTTTTATCAAATACTAAAAGAAGTGAGAAGATTCAATTAGAATCTAGCTGGCGACAATATTTTAATAGCATCAAGAAGTTCTTGAATTCACCGGTAGTATTAACAAATTGGAAGTTGGGTAAGTATCCATTTTGGTATTTTGTTGTATCGGATTATGATGTTAGTCATGTCTTGGTTAGAGAATATAAAAAATGCATATAAGGGCGTTTACTATGTTAGTAAATCTTTACTAGATGTCGAGATCTGCTACATGCAGTTCAAAAATATTTCCATAACGAATGTAGTTGAAGCTAGGAAGATGATGCCCTATTTTCAAACTCATATTATTATAGTAAAATCTGATTTTCCCCTAAAAATATGTTGCATAAGCTTGGTGTATCCGCAAACAAACTAAATGGTCATTCGGGAAGACTTGGGCCTCATCATATTTCCTAACTTAGTTTCAGTTAGGAAGACTTATACCTTCAGTAGACTAACCAAAACCAACTTAGCATATTTAGATAAATAGAATAAACAATAATATGGGCTCTATAACATGAGTGAAATTAATATCTCATTCGGGAGAAATAATAAACTAAACCATAAATTTTGGTTTTTATACATCTAACAATGAGGTTGAGTAGGCTCGTTAATATACTTCGGAAGAGTAAATTTCTTTACAAATTCTCATCTGGTGGTCAACCTAACCATATGCAAATACATAATTCATTACTTAAAGGATTTTTTTTGCAATACAACATTATTTAATCAAGTAACCTTTGAGAAAGTACTAAGGGTAAAGAACATGACATCTAATACTTTAGCTTCTTCGACATGTGCATATATGGAACCGACGTTGGCCTTCTAAAAGACCTTAATTTCCCTACTAAACATGATTTGACCATATTTTGGTACCAAAGGTCATGCTCGTTAAAGGAGAAGTAAAGGAATATTAGAGGTCTCTCATCAAAGTATATCTCACATAAGAGAAACTCTCATAAGACAAGGCCGAACCAAGGTATATAAAGATGAAGTCAACATAATATGTATGGATGGACAATAACTTTATATATATATATAGGGCCTCACTAGAGATTTAGTTCGAAGTCTCGGATCCAAAGAAGTAATTTTTGTTGTGGAAGAACTCAATTTTGGATAATGAAGTTCTCGATGTGTCTATAAAGCTATACATAGACCAATTATACTTCAAATTACAATTAACTTACCATCATATTATACGCAAATAAAATTTTCAAATACTATGACAATTGCCAACAATTTACCAACTCAATACAAGTCTAGTTACCCTCTTAGAGACCATCAAAGGTTATTTTAATCGAAAGATGAGGCTTTGATATATGGAATGGAAGCAGTAGTGTCAACCAAAACGGGTATACCTTCATACATAATATCAACATATAATGTTGAAAGGAACTTTGAATCTAGAAGAGATGAACTTGATGTCATTAAAGAAAATAGAGTGAAATTTTCTTCTGAATATTTAAAATGGGTAACAAAATTCTCCGAAGAATATTCCTCCAAACCAAACACAGGACTCTCGACAAGTTTGGTCCAAACCAAGAAGGGCCATATAAAATAGATTCAAATGTCAAGCCTAGAACATACATTTGTTAGATGAGGAATATAAAACGTTTGAAGATCCATAATATATGAGCATAACATAGTTTTTTATACCACGATTACATATATTACTTTTATTTTGTTTCCTTTTTTGAAATTTCATTTTATGATACGCTATTTTCTACCCCGATGGCAAGAGAATGTTTTAATGAGATACTCGTCATTAATAAAATACTTTACCATTTTGTATTTTAAGTCTGAGATGATTGAAAATAGATTGTCAGACATTCAGGGAGTCCTCTTCCCCCTCAAATAAACAAACAAAACTAAGTATGTGATGATTCTAAATGTATTCCTGAACACTTTGTGGAGTCATTTTACCTTTCAAACAAATAAAAAAAGTGTAGGATGATGCAAAATGTATTCATAAACATTTTAAAAAGTCTTTGTCCCCTCAAACAAACAAACACTAAGTGTGTGATGATTCTAAATGTAGTATTAAACACTTCAGATAATAACTTATATTTCAATAAAATAAAAAATAAAGTGTGTGGAGGAAGAATACATTTTAGATCTAAAAGAGCCCACGAGTTCCACCAAACAAACAAAAATAAAGTTTTTTTCGTAATTGATCAGTTCATTTGGGATAACATAGTTCCAATAATACATGACCTTCTTACAGTGTAAGGATTGTTATATTCTTTAATACATTAAAGAATCTTACGGCCAATAACAATTCAATGTAAAATACTGAAAATACATTGCCTTATTCTAAAAATTAAGCAATATCTAATTTTTTTGAAGATTTCATTTTCTTGACATATATATGGACTTTATTCCTATGTTTCCGGAAAATCACTGATCTTCTGAGGTAAGAACCAATGTGTGATTAACGAGCCTCTAAAAAACAATTCATGTATAAGATGAACAAAAAATAAAAAAGTATAATAAAATCGATCACATAAGATAGATTTAACGTGGCTCGTATTGTGAATAAATGCTACATCCACGAGCAACTGACGCTCTTCTATAAACAAGTAGGTTACATAAGAAATTAAACAAAAATAACTCAATCACTATTTATTATAAAAGATAACGTGATTCAAAGAACCTTTTCTTCGGTGTTTATCTCTCATTTGATTTATCTCTCAAAATACCTAGAGCTATATCTTTCACTGATAAAATATATCGCTCACAAAAATATCACGCAACACTCGTTGCATATCAATATCTTATTTTATTTATAGGTTTAAAGAAAACTCTAATTCTTCATCAGACGCTTCATATTAAAGTCTATTAGTCAATGACTTTGATAACTCATAATTCCTTAATATAAGAAACCTCATAAAGAAACCGACATAATATATATACCCAATTAATATAAAATATAATTAATATTGGACAACCAAAATAAGAGACTTCATTAAATAAGAAACCTAACACGTAAAAAAATCTGTTGCGATCCAATTGTGGTGCTTTGGTCCAACTCGATTTGGATCATACTTGTTCAGATCAGCTTCCTTCAGACCATCCTACTTCAAACTAACCCGATCTAGATCATTACATGTCTATATATGTCTATACACGTCTGTAAATGTCTGTAAATCCCTTACATATCCATTTTTTTTATAGATCCAACTATTCTCATGTAGTCGTTCGATATTACCCCTGCTGACGAGATACTTATAGAATACACCTAACAATTTTCTCCATCTAAGCGTATAATAACTCCAATATATGTTGCATCCAATGTTCTCCTTTTTTAAGACCAGCTCTCCTGCATACTAGACTTGCACTAGTCTCATGAAGTTTGTGAGCTTTGAAATTGGTAATACCTTGGTTAGAGCATCCGAAGAGTTTTCCTTCATATGAATTTTATCCATCTTTACTTGCTCCTAATCCATCACATCTTGGATGAAGGGTATCTTAATGCTTACATGTTTAGCTAACTCATATAACTTCAAATTATTCATTAAATAAAAATCAATGATGTTATCATAAAACAAAACCATATCTTGCTTCATACCAGCGAGTTCGCTCAATAATCCTTTCAGCCAAATAGTTTCCGTAAATGAAAATGTAACGAACTTCTATATACAATACTTCTAGCTTACTACTTCTCCAAGAACAGTAAATAGATAGCCCGAGGTGGACTTACTTATGTTGAGACGACCTGAATAATCAGAGTCCACATACCCTCTTAGCATTATATCAACTACATCATTCTAATTACAACATAATCTTACACAAGTCGAGCCCTTCAATTATCTCATGAGCCAATTAAGTTCATGTTTGTGTGGCTTCCCTAGATTTTATATGAATGTGCTAAAAACACTCACAACATAAGAAATATGAGGTCTAGTTCAAATTATAACATAAATAATACTACCAATAACATTTCCATAAGGTATCTCAAACTTGTACTTCTTATCTGATACTTTGGTTGGTGTTTGAGTGTCGCTGAGTTTGAATTGGGAACCAATGGGACTTCCAACGGCTCTTACTTTAAACATATCAAACTTCTTTAAGATCTTCTACATATATTATTGTTGAGATAAGAATAAATACCTTCTTCGGCATGTTCCTCTTGATATTAACACCAAATAGTCTCTCAGTCTATCCCATATCTTTCATCTCAAACTCTCCTTTCAGTTGAGTCATTAAGGCTTCAATATTTGTTTTCTATCTCTTCCAACTATAAGTATGTCATCCACATATAACAAAAATAACAATTGTCTCTTCATGTGTTTTCCCTCATTCTAATATACACAAATTTCATAACAGTTATGTACATATATGATGGATCTCATAAAAGAATAGAATATTCAATTTGACTTTCTCGGCGACTGTTTCAACCCATAGAGATGCCATCTCATAAAAGAATCAAAATTTCATAACGCTCCTTCCCTTTTTAAACCTTCGGTTGACACATGAAAATCGCCTCTTCCAATTCACCATGTCGGAAGACAATAGTAACATACATTTGATCTTACTAATGATAAAATCTAGCAATAAATGACAGCAAAACCCTAATGAAGGCTTGTTTAGCAACTAGAAAAAAAATCTCACTGGAATCAGCATATTTCTTTTGCGTAAAGCCCTTATCCATGAGCCTAGCCTTGTATCTGGGTAACTTAATACCATGAATACATAGACTCCTCTTGAATATACATTTACTCTAAACTAGCTTCTGACCATTCGATTGCTTAACAAGAATCTACGTGTTCGTCTTCTTGAGACATCTCAGTTCTTTTTTTATCATCGTGATCCATCTTTATTTCTCATTTCTCTTGATAGACTAGTGATATGTTTTGAGTTTAAAAAAATATCCCGATATTTGAATCGATAAGGCATAACTAATTATATCATCCAAACCATACCTATGTGGTTATTTATTTGGTCTTTGTGCTCTATACCTTGCTAGTTGATAAGTGCCAAGATCATATTGCTCTTATATCTGATAATCTGAAAGACCTAGAGCATCAGACCCTCGATTTTCTTTAGAATAATGTAATGGTTGAACTTCTTTTGTATGACCCGAAGCAGAACCAAGTCTAAAATATTTTTCAACAGAAGAGTCACAAACTTTACTTTGTAAATGAGATCCATCATCAACTTTACATATCTTTCAGACAATACTAGGTTGAGTCTCCACTGACTTCTTCAATAGTATATCCTCCTTCTTGAAAAACACGTCTTTACTTATCAAAGTTTTCCAACGTCCAAGTTCAAGGTACCACAATCTATAACCTTATATGCCTTCTGGATAGTTGAGGAACAAACATTTCAATGTTATTGTCCTAAAATTATCTTATTTCACATCTGCATTGGTAGCACATCCGGACACTCTCAAATATTCTAACATAGATTTCTCTTTACTCCATGTTTCTTGAGGGTAAATAAACTTAAATGCCATAAATGGACTCATGTTGATGATATATGCAGTCACTACCATGATTTCTCCCCATAACATTCGACCTATTCTAGATGTATGAAACATACATTCAACCCATTCCAATAGGGTTTGATTCATTCTCTCAACAAGTCTGTTCTATTGGGAAGTCTCACTTACGGTCGTGTCTAGAAATGCTAAGTTTTTTCACAATAGCTAATGAATTCATTGCTTACATATTCCAAGCCATTATCAGTCTGAAGCTTCTTTAGTACTTTTTCATATTAATTTTCTACGAGTGTATTCTAGTTCACCAAGGCTACAAATACTTTATCTTTGATTTTCAAAAGTAGAACCCATGCTTTCATGGAATAGTCGTCAATCAGCGACATAAAATATTATGCACAATCTATGGTAGGTTCGCATGTTAGACCTCAAAGATCTGAATGAGAATAATCAAGTATTTCATTGGATGTCTCGTTGTTAGGCATACAATTAACCCTCTTGCTCTTACCCAAATAACATATTTCATCAAATCTCAGCTTCTGAACAGCGGTATCATCTAATAACCTATATTTACCTAGTTCACTAAGTTCATTCTCACTTAAATTCATCATCAGATGATGCCACGACATGGTAGAATCATTGACCATAGTAGACACACCCCTACAACTATAGATCCCTAAAGAACTAACATATCATTAGTCCTATTAGCTTTCATAACAATAAGGGATCCTCACAAGACACTAAGTCTGTCATCTCTACCCTTATAGGTAAAATATTCCTCATCTAAGATCCCAATTGGAAGAAGGTTACGTTTAAATTCAAGTATATACCTTACGTTGTTAATCATTCTATCAAGTTTTGTAGACAACTTGAATCAAACTGTTCCAATTCATTTGACATCATTGGACTCGTCATTCCCGAGGATGACCCTACTAATATCAAATATTCGCAGGTTTTCAAACCAATGCTTATTGGAACTCATGTGGAATGACACACCCAAATACAACACCCATTTATGAGTATAGTTGCAAGAATAAAAAGTCATTAACCCATTCTCATACTCACAATCATCAACAACATTGTAACATCATAGGCTTCAAGTCTTCTAATAATTATTATATTTTTCTTATCTGGGTTGTTTCGACTGATATGCATTTTCTTCTTGCATGTCTAACAAATCATTTTTGAACTCGTCCCAACATTTTTGGACTTTGAATGAGAGTTTTCTCTTATTTTGCATTATTATATTTTTTAATCGACCATTCACATTTAGTTTTTGCCCTTCAAAGTTCAATGCGTTTTTGGATTTGGCTATTATAAGGGAATATTTCTTGTAGAGCATGATGTTCACGTAGTGTTCAAACTCTTTTAACAAAGAACTTATAGGATGATTTCATACGTGCTTTTATGTTTAATCTTGTTTGGATATAATTTTTCATTCCTTAACTTACCTCGTACCGATTTTTGTTTATTCAATTACTGTTCTCCGATTTTAACATTTTTATTTTCAAACTCGTTTCTGAATGACACTTTATTTTTTCAAATAAAAGATATTATGCTCCATATTCATTTTATAACTAATTTTAGAATAACAACAACAGTTAGTGTAGTATAGTGGCTCACCCCACCGTCACATTTAAGTGAAAAATAGGATGGAATGTAAAATGAAATGACACACACAGCATACAGCATACAACATGTATGAGCATGGCCAGCTTTATGCCCAAAAACGTCAAAAAAGCGTGTTGGTGCTTTTCCACAACCGGTCCGTTTCTGTCGTTCCCGCGTTTTCACACATCCGGTTTGCTTTTATTAATCGGGTCCCACTCCACCTCCAACATCAATTTCATTACCATTATCAATCGTTAGACTTTCGTACGTCTTTGTTCTAGCTACTCCCTATTTCTTTTCATTAAATTTCTTCAAGATACTTCCAATTCCAAATCAATGGAAACAAACCGAACCATATTTTAAATCATATTTTCGGGTGCTTTTCTATTGGTGAGAAGCTAATGAAGACAACCAATTTTATTTGGTAGTAGATGATTAGTTCTACAAGAAAATGCGAAAATCGGATCAACAATTAGATTGTGATAAGTCATAACAGATGTTTGATGACAATATTAAATTTGTTGATATGGATGTAACATAAAGTATCATATAGTACAATTTTGTTACGACTCTTTATATTAGAACATCTATTTTGTGAATAAAGTTATTAGGGGAGATATATCGCGTGTCTCGTGTTGGGATTATCTTCTTAATCAATTCTAATGAGTTTCATAATCCATTTTGATTTGTTACAGTCGATTTTCCCTTGAAAGTTACATAAGTTTATATGGCCATATCCAAATCTAACCGACTATAGTTTAGAATGATTAACTATGTAACTAAGCCGAATTTAATTTATAAAAACATAACTAATTCAAACCTTAACTTTTATAAAATCAAATAAAATATTCTTTTAAACAATATAGGTTACAAATAGATTTGATCAAACTAAATATTAATACGAATATTTATTATGTAATTAATTTATTATTATTATTTATAATTTGATATTATAAATAAAAACTCTAATATAAAAGTTGAGGATGGTAATTTTATTACTAAACCGTTTTTATTTGCGTTTTCTAAACACATAAAACATTTTGAATTTTGTTTATTTACTAAAAAAATATAGTCATTCAAAATATCAAAATGAAATTGTAAACTCTAAGTTTGATTTTTTTATTTATAATAGCAGGCTACAAAAGAGATAATGCATTAATTTTTTCAAATTTTGTTTTTTTGTCCGGACTATTTTGGTTTTTTTCCCTACTCCATTCCAATAACATTGTTCGTGGAGATCAACGATTACCCATAAGAGTTTTTTTGAAACCACTTAAAAAATTCTTTTCTAAATATGTTATGGAAAAGTAAAACTAGTGTTTTATCATGTTCAAACATTCGACTTCTAAATCCCTTGATCTGTCGTTGCGGCAAACCTATATCCAATTGATACAACGAGACAATAGACGGATATTGTGCAACAACCTACGCAGAAGAGCCTCTGGTTATGAAACAAATGGTGGTCATCTTAATAGAGTTTGTACCATTTGGATTTGTTGTTGGTAATATAAGACAACAAAGGCGTACTTAGTAATGTATCGTCCTGATCGTTATGATAACTCTGACGAATGAGATGATGCTTCTACTGTCTCAGTCTGAGGATATTGTCTACCATTCGATCACTCACCACGATGATAACACTAAGAACATCACCCTGGGAGGAAGTTCTATGAGACATACACCATAGGGGCCGATCTAAAAAAAATCGATAAACAGAAAAGAAAATCGTCATTGCATGCGCTACCAATCTTGTTTATTGAGTCGATCTCAGATTCACCATCGAAACAATTATGTTTTTTCCCGGGCCGAGCCCAACAACATAGTAGTGAAGGTCAACGGGGTAATCTGACAACGCAACTGAACCTTCTGACCCATTTTCAAATACCCTTTTTAGGTTAACAATGGTCTTTGTTTTTCACACATCAAAACCTCCGCAATAAATTTTTAGATCCTAAGAATGCTGATCCATGAAATACATGAATGAGAAGATCAGAATACGATATCCAGTCTCTCTAAACCCCGCTAGCGCTAAAATATTTGTAGGAGATTTACTCTGAAAGTTCAAACAATATAAGATGGATACGTACAATAGGACATGCGACTTTGAGCACCATAATAAATAATTTTTAAACAAGATGTTGGGCTTCAATGAGGATGACAGAATCATGTGCCAAAATTTCTCAATAAAATTTTAAGGGAGCGTATGAACGTGGTTAAACTAATTACCTTTGGGTTCAAGTAATTCTTTTGAAGCTTTATGAACTTCATTTAGAGACCAATTCATAGAGTAAATGTAACACAAGGAGATAAAGATTACATTATCCTTTGTACGAAGGAGGCTAACAAGAGGCTGCACGACTATACTAAAAAAATCAAAACAAAGAAGAGTTTCGAGAACTATCATAAGTTCAAAGAGACAAAGGTAACACAAACAGACGAGGATTACTATATCATTTATAAGCACGGGTCTAATGAAATTCTACACGACTATACTAAGAAGTTTGTCAAAACAAAGAAGATTCTCGAGAAATATCACAATCTAATAGCTTATGTTGCACACGACCAAGGTATTTTCACGGGCTTATTAGTCAAATACATCATGAAATGCAAGGTTTTGAATTTATAACAAGTTTTATATCATGTAGAGCATCAAATAAAGATGAAAGACCATGTGAGGAAGGATACCTGGAATTTGAAAGTTTATCATTCATACCACTGGAGCTACATACAACCTAATATATCCTTGTAGCTTCCATCCAATCAGGTAAAAATATTATCGATCCATCTCAATGACAACCTTCTTTTAAAAATAGGTATTCTCTAAATGAGAACATAAGTCATAGCTACCAAACACCCAATGTACTAAGGTTACTTGAGGCGTAACTACGATCTATGACCGATCTAAAGATGTAGTTTAGTTCAAAAAATGAGAGAATATGTGGACTTCACGAGAGTCTAAAAGTACAAATAAATGTTATAACAATCATAATGATATTAGTCACTACAATTGAGAATGCAAGACTATAAAAAATGAAATTAGAACCTTATTGATGATGGTAAGCTTCTCAAAGTTTTCAAAATTTGAGCCTCTCATAACTCCAAACAAAATCCAACAGTTACCTGTTGCCAGAGCGGAGCCTCAACATAAATCTTCCAAAATTGCAGCGCCCCAAGCTATGACAGCTTATGAATATTTTCAGGACTACTTGGATTTTGATTTGAATAATTAGGTAGTAGACACAATTACTAGAGGGGACACACTCACATACATCGCTACTTCTTCCAGAAAGCGACATATCACTAACTTTGAGATCCAACAAATAAGTCAAATATTGGTTCATCTTTACATGAGTAATTTTTATCCTATCAACTTTGAAGATGACGACTTGAAGGGGGTAGTAAGGCCCTATAAGAATGCAATGATCATCACTATTGAAACAGTTGGAGCTTAAGTCAGAATATTGTTTCTTGATATATGATACTCTACGAATGTTGTTTTGAAAAATATCTATGATCATATCCAAGGTATAACATGCATATCACTCTCTAGAAGATTCCTAACGAGTTTAACAGAGCTGACACTTGAGTGACTGGAAATCTACAATTAGGTCTTTGGAAATGATACATAAATAAAATATAATGTCTTTTCATGATATTAGATAGTATTTCATCGTATAACGTCATTTTTAGGTGTTTTTAGCTCAATAATATGCATGTTATCGTGTCTACCATGAATCAATGTCTGAGAAATATAGTCAATAAAATGGGTGCCGTAATCTACGACATTTAGTGCGTATCTAATAAAGGTCATGTTTATTTATTTTTCACAACTAGAACTTAAATAGAACCTCATATTCTTAAACGATATAGACGAGCCAAAGGATCCCCCCCTCTCATCCCCGAATAGTATAACATGGGGAAATAGTGGAATAAATAAAACTTAGAATTGGACACATTGTTTGCATTAGGCAGGACCGACAAGTGGTTTTGTGAACGAATTTACTAACATTTTGGTCGAAGAATTTGTATATTTTTAATTGGTCTGTGCGGAATTTAACATGAGTGTCGACCCCAATAGCATGCCATAAGTTATCTATCAACAATTGTAGGAGGATAAAATTGAAACGCTGATTATTCTCTCCTAAGAGAGTTGAGGCTATTATTGTCGAGGTCAACGGGCTGAGCCAGATTGATAACATCAGGGAAGCCCTTAAACTTGTTTCCATTATGAATTCAGTTTTTGCTAAAAAATAATAAAACGTAAGATACGTGTAGAATTTACCAACTTTAACCACATTTGTCTTTTGAATCCATTCTTGGTCCAAAAAATTGACCAATTTGTGGTTTCCACTTCAAGATCAAAACATTGTCATTCATGGATTCTTATTTAGTGTACGAACAAATTATAATGCATATGAACGAAAAATATACAAATTTCATGAATTGGCGAGGTTTCCATTGTTCCAAGATAATATGTTGGTGTGACATATCAATATTTGGTGAAAAAATCTTTCCCTAGTCAAATTGGGAGGAATGTTCACAAGTTAAAAAAAAATGTTCAAGCATACATCAATAATATGTAGGTGTGACAATATCAATATTTGTTAACGGCGTGATTAAACTTGTCATAATTACAAAACTATTGTAAATATTGATGTATTGTATTGTGTTAATAGGCTTGTATCAGTGAACCTATTCATTGTAATATTATTTTCTTCTTAATTGTGTTTCTAACATATATGTTTTTAATTAATCATCATTTTTTATGAACTAAATATATCAAGTATCAATTAGTGCAACAAGAAAAAACTATATCATTATTTCTAAATTGATTCATCTTTTTATACTGAATTGTCAAAAGAAGAGCGAGATCAAATTCTCTTGAAGTTGAAAATTTCAAGGACCGTTATGTGTGTTCAAATCAATCTATTTCCTAAGAATACTTTGGAAGTGTAACTCAAAATTATTTGATTAATTTGTTTAAAGAATTTTTATTAATAAATTTTGGTTTGATTATACATTCGTTATGTTATTTGCATTCAATTTTTATTTGAATGCAAGTAAACTTAATAAAATATAAAGTAAGCATACTTCATAGGTTATATATTATTAGTTATGTCTTAAAATTACCAAAGTAAAACATACTTTTTCATAGTAGTTCTTAGAGAGATTTTTTTTATTAGGCAAAAACCAATGTTCTGTGAACTATAGATCATAACTTTGTAGCTTATATTATATCGAACTACTCCTCACACAACTACTAAAGAGTCTCTATTCGCTTTAGTTTATGGGATAGATGAGATTACGCCTATAGAAACTACCTTTCATTCTTTCAGAGTTCAAAATTATTTCAAAAAGCAGAATAAGGTGGTTGTGATGGCTCACTTGGATTTAATTGAATAAAAAAAGAGTGAAAGCTCATCTAAGAACTGTACATTACCAATGTTTGATGAGGAGTAGGTTTGCGTCTAAAGTAAAAAAAGAAAGATATTTTCAAATTAAAGACAAAGTGTTTTGACTTAAATTAGATGGATTAAAGGCTTATAAAAGACTTGTTTCCTTTGCCTTGAAAAGGATTACCTTTGAATGACTCGGATGAATTAAAGACTTATTAAAGATTTAATACCTTCAAATGGATTACCTTTGAATGACTTAGATGAATTAAATACTTATTAAAGATTTATTACCTTCAAATGGATTACCTTTGAATGGCTCGGATGGATTAAACACTTATTAAAGATTTGTTACCTTCGAATGAATTACCTTCGAATGGCTCGAATAAATGTAAGACTGATTAAGGGTTTGCTTCCTTTACATAAAATACCTTTTAAAGACTTGATCAAATTTAATATATTTCTTCTACTATTATAACATGTGGAATGATTATAAAATCGTTGATGATTTGTTGGAGGCTGACCAGATATTAGAGAAGTTCAGGTAAATCTTTTATGTTTTTTTTTATATTTTGACACTAGTTTTCATATCGGATTTTTAAGCTAAACTTCGCATCGGGTTTATCTTTCGGTGTTTTCAAAGATGTTCTCAAAACATTTGAAAGAGGAAAAAACCACTTTTATGAAGCTGCACCAGTGGGCCATACAGAAATGGGAACTGTTTTCCAAAATTGTTACACCCCGAGAAACATGGTGATGACCCATTTGTGGAGAACGAACTCAACCATGGAGCTCTCATGGAAACAATTTACCAGTCCTCCCGGAGCTGCTGATATCTTCAAACTGACTGAGGATAATTCCTCCAACGGATTGTTTGGGGACCATCTAGCATTTATCGTCTATTTTTACGAGATATTAACTCAAATTAAGGGCACATGTCTAAGTCTGTTGCATGGACTAAATAAGTGATTCTTCCACTTTATGCCCAATTTTAATGAGGTCATTATACACGAATCCTTAAGTTCCGTTATATCGTCTTCATGAAGGTTACGCGCGTTAGCAAATACCTTGGTAGAAATATTTAGTAACTTCCTGGCTTTTCTCGTTACACATGCATCTAAAGAGAGATTGCTCCTCTAGCTGAAGAGTTTTTTTTTTAAATCTTCATTTTGGCCGAAAGATCCTCAAGAGTCATCAATCTACATTGGTACACGTCCAAAAGGTCTCTAACTTCTTCTAGGCCAAAAATATTACTTTATCATGCTCAACCAATCTGGTCTAAGCATATTTTTTCGTTCTTATATCGATAACTAACTCACGTTCGAAGCAATATTGAACATCTTCTAAAGCTTTATGCCTAAGAGAAACTTTCTATGCTGCCGGAAACATATTCTCTTAAGTTTTGACCAACCTTTATACCAACAACTAAAGATCGAGCACTATTGTTATACTATTTGTTTTCTCTCTTGATATCATATTAAAGGTGTTGAAAACAATATGGAAAAGTTTTAACTTTATTAAAAAATACTATTTAGAACGAAAACATATAAAGTGATAGAAACAACTAACCTCAAGATTGAGATCCACATGTTGAGCTAGTTATACTACAAAGTCGAACTCCATGTTTCTTTGTTGAAGTGACACTAACATTTGAAAAATATGCCCTAAGCTTTATGGGGACTGTTAATGTGGTACTTGTTTGTTGTAGTGGCTAACTTACGTGTTAATATGTAGTTGTAATGACCTTCGGTTGCGAAAGGGTGGTATAATTTTGAATTATCTATTTGTGATGGTCTGAGGTGGATGGATCACATATATCTTCTTCCTATATTAACATATTTCAAGAGGTGAGTGGAGAAGTCCCTACCTCTGGGGGCACGACAACGAACCCCGTAATAGTTTTTTTTTCTATTTGAAGGTATCATCACTGAGTAGAAAGCACATTCTGCCGGGTTCGAATCATTATTGCATCAGACATATTGAATTTTCTTGATCATTTCCATATATGATATGCATGATTCGATTGTCAGCAAACCCCAACCTTTGGAAAGAGTCAAATTTATTCTAACATTGTTAATTTGGAACTATTTATGCATTTCCCTCCTCTTTGATTGTGGCTTTCATCATGAATGTTAGGTCAACAAACATGGGTGTCTATTTTGCCTTTCACCTCAATCGGGATAAAATTTAAGGATACCTCACACTCGTGAAACATACTTATATTTACAAGAGCACAAGTCGCGAACACTTTTTTCATCATACAAAACAACGCAACCTCGATGTTCAGACTGGCGTGGTTCATCTTAAAAATACTCTCAGATCCCGAGCAAGGAGAAACTTCACAATGTTATTAACATTTGTATCTTTTAAGTCGATGGAGGCAACAAAAAGAATGGTTGAGTCAGCTATAATTTTTACATCGGAAAGAGACACATAATACAATCCATATTCCATAAGGCAATACCCAAGTCCGACGAAGTTCTTGAAGTAAAGGAATACGTGGAACAATACAACATGCAATCGATATATATACATACAAATTTATACTTGGAGTAAAAAATTGACTTATTGGTAAAAATTTAATTAATGACAATGGTCACTTCATGACAAGAGTTCCCTGTCTCCCAAACATTGATGACGAAGATAAAACTTCTCTTTCATCATTTTCTTATAATCCAAAGATTTGTGACCACCTTGTACTAATTAGGGATAAACAAGTAATAGCTAGAAAAACTTTTGTGGAAAAATAAAACTTTACATAGTTTGCGACCATAATTAAAGCTATCAGTATCATCCAACCATTCGTCATCAATGGATTTACTCACATTCCAGACAATCAAAAGAAATCCAGTAATATCGGTTACATAGACAACGCACTTATCAAATCAATGAAATAGTTTGTCGAAGTTTCCCCAACCGAAAATAACTATTTCGGTTGCTAATCGATTATTTGTAGCAACTTATTCATAGTATTCACAATAGAGTTTTTTTAACCATTTTATATAATTTTGGTTAGTTTTTACAATGGACTTGAAACAAACAATTTTTTTGGTTGCCCAACTTATTCTGTTGCAATTGTCTAGCAACGCATTTGTTTCGAGGTTTTTCTTTTTGAAATTTGAATTAAATGATTTGGGATTTTATGACGCAAAGGTTGTTGCAAAAATTCAGCCCGATTATTAATTTAGTTGCCGCCAAAATTTGGCCAAAATCTGGCCAAAATCTCTTCCTTAATGTTTAACCTACCCAAATATTTCAGCAGAATATTAACCCGCTCTTAAGTAGTCTGCCCGTATAATACTACCTCCCATAAGTTTTTCTCTTTCTCTCAAAATATATATTTTTAGGGTTTTGCCCCTCCATCCATAAACCCTAACAATCTCTCATATTGAAAACCAAAACTAACATGGTCGAGATTGAGCAAACACGAAGAGATCTTGCAGAAGAAGCGTCACGAAGGTTATCAATATCAACAACAACAGTTTCCTTTTTTTTCTAATATGTAGGGTTCCACCATCGAGAAAAAAGACTTGTTGACTAAGTGGTACTTTTGATTTTTCGCGTACTGTTTATTTGCATGAATAAAATTACTTTTATTCTCTCAAATTTAGGGTTTAATTTTAGATAGTTTAGGGGTGACTGACGATTCCTTTTGGTTTCTGGATTTCTAATACTACCAATTTTACAGCTTTATCCATCTATATGACAAACAAAAAAGGCACGACCTTCTTTAACCGGAAAATACTAACCCAAAACCCACTTACTTACCTTCCTCTATAAGTACTCACTGTTACTTATAAGTTTTAAAATCTGTGTTACTTTATTCATTCTCGATTTGTAAAGTCCGAAATTGTTGGTCTGATTAGTTAAAAAAATTATCATCTTTATCCTGATGTGTTAAATATTTACATATGCCTAGTAAATTATTATGAGTGCATTTGTCAAGTATCCAGTCACTTTTTATTTTCTCACAATCTAATCTATGGAGCTTTTAGGGTTATGGCATTTCATGAGTTTGTTTATTAGTTTTACATGATTTTTAATTCTGTATGGTTTATTTGTTGTTAGTTCATGTTGATGCTTATATAATGAGCTAGCTTGATGCATACAGTTAATATTTAAACGAAACTTTGATATGGTACTGCTGTTAGTTTGTTAGAACTTGGTTTTTTTTTCAACGGATTATATTTTTAATCTTGATAGTTAATAATTTATCAAAATTGAGATATATGGGATAATATCTTTCAAAAAATAACTTATATGCAGTTGTTCGGTTTTTTTTTGTATTTATTTTAGTGTTTCTGTTCCTCAAGCAACATATTGCTTAAGTTCGCATTGATGTCTTAGTTTCATTTAAATACGTGCATTAATAATAATTTTATCAATTTATGAGTGTGCCTTATATTTTCAATTTTGTAGCAAACAAAATGATTAATAAATTTCAGCTTTGCGTCGGGTTTTGAGAATTCATCAAAACCGTGTATGATAATATGTTATCTTATGAGAATGAGGCTAGTCGATTTCGTGACACAAGTTTAATTCATATTAGGTTTCTTTAGGCTGGGTTAAATACATTACCTGAACCCAAGTTATTTTCTTTAATGTGTTGTTTTGGTCAACCCAAAGTTCCACTATGGCCTTTAGTTTTGTCGGTTTAGTTTGTGGCGAGTCCCGGGTAAATGAAAAACTTGACCCTTAACCTACCTATTTCATTCTTTGTCTATTCGTGGGGAACCTAAAGATCTGTCGAGTTATCAATATCTTGATATGATGTCATAGATTGACTGACCTAATGATAAAAATTGGATGCATTTTCATGGTATTTATGTTAACTCTATGCAATCCACCTCTTCTTATTTTAAGGATTGTGAAAGATAATACCACACAAATCAAAGAGCCACCACCCGCTCTAATTGACGAGGAAGAAGAAAGGTTGACTGAGGAATTTCTTATTGTCGAAAAAACTTTAGCGGACGGAGAAATCAAACAAATCATTTTCTTTCCACGTGGAGAAGTTGATTTGTATGATATTCAAGACTTATGTGACAAGGTAAGCTAACATTATGCGACAAGTTAAGTTAACAATTGTATAGTATCTATATTGCATTCAGTTACAAAGACACCTAGATCAGGTATCCAAGTGTTGTTCTTCTTTCCTTCATTTTCATAGTGGTGTTGTTTGGTGTATAAATTAAAAAGTTAAAAATAAACAAATAAAACGTAAAGTTAGATTTTTAAAAAAGAACCTCAGTTGTACAAATGAATCAACCTAATATACCTTTTTAAGATTATATATTTATATTCAACATGTATTATCAAATTATTATAAAAAATATCACTATTTATATTGATGCATGAGTATAAATATGTTTATATTTGATTTTATAAACAATATTTCGAGCTTTTCAAAGTGGGTATGTTAGCTAGGTGCTTTGCATACCTCTTGTTTCTATTCGCATTAAAAAAATCAACAAGCAAGGAACAAGCAGGAAGGAAAATATATTCGTTAAAAGATTTTTCATCTTCAAATAGTTATTTTTCTTCTTTTGTTAACGTGGAATTAATTGACTTTTATAGATTCTTGATTATTTTTCTACAAGAATGATATTTGGAAAAAACAATGTTCGGTGAAAATGTATTATGCATACACAAATGGTGACAACGTACTATTTTTTACATATGATCTTGGTAAGATCTTCTATCAGATTGGAGTTGAGCAGTCCACTTTTAAAAGCTGTTGTCCGTGATATTAGAAACATTTATATTATTGCGCATTCTAGCATAAAAGATGATACTAAGACCATAACGGTCAACTAAACAGTGAGAAAAAATATGTGTTCATATAAGAGGGAAGTGGAGAGGTTGTTACCAATCCGTATTATATAGTTTGGCGACTAACAGTCTTAAATTGATGATTTTCCTCCACCTACATCTTTGGAGAAGAACTAGTATGAGGTTCCACATATTGTTGTCCTTTATTTTTTATTTTGAGTAATATTGATAAGTTTTTTATACATATTATTCTTAAGTAATATTGATAAAGTTTATCCTTATTTTAGTATCAATTAATCATAAGCAATTCTAATAATTTTTTATACTTTTATAGTTATAGTAATGAGCATTAATAAATTTTATCATTGTTTTTTTAGAATCAAAATGATTATATTTTATATAAGTTGTTTGGTTAATCTTAAAAAACAAATATGATCGGATTTGTAGAATTATTTTAAATTAAAATTACAAATATATAGTGATAAGAAGGTTACTTGTCGGGTTATGATCCGAGTTTAGATCTTTAGTTAGTCGTGTATGATAGATTGTTCAGACTAGGCCCAACATTGATCATATGTACTCATGGATTTTGTGTATGTTCGGGTTCATAAATATCATTATAAATAACTCAATCAATCCTCTGTTCAAGGGAGACTAATATTATTTTCTCTAAAAAGCTTAATACTGCTTTATTTTAGACTATACATTTATGTGAGTATGTCAACCATCAATTCAGGCCTCATCCATCTATGAGAAGAGACTGATATCTATATTTTTTTCTAAAAATAACAATCTCGTAGTCATAAGTTTGGATAACCCATACTTCAAGATATATTTAAAGAGATAGATAAATTTGGTGAAACATAATTGGTCACAACGATAAACATGGGCTAGCGGAGGAATAATAGCTTCCATGAATCAATATCACTTCAACTTAAACTCGATGGTCAAAGTCGTTTTTACTTAACAAATCTTACTAATACTCGAGGGCTAATAAAAAAATTTGTTATATATCTACAACTTTGTTTAAGAGAAAAATATAGACAAGAACTAACAAGAACAAAAGTGTCATGGTCATTGAAAATTTAGTTTGAAAAGATAAAAGTATGAATCGAGAAAAAAATATGAAGGAGGATTACTCTTGAGACTTTATCATTCATTTCTCACTTTCGGATTACCTTTCACCCAAGATAACAAATTGGGGAATTTATCCAAATAGGGGTCTAAGCCATCTCATTCTTGGACACCATTCTCTTTATCTTATTAATTCACTTTAAAAAATTCAACTCAACCATCGCGGTTTGGACGATCTTGAGAACTTAAAGCCATAATATCTCCAAAGCTAATATATATATATATATATATATATATATATATATATATATATAGTACATGTCATAGAAGTGGAGCACCATGTAGGCTCGAACTTTAGATCTGTCTTCATCGTTTGGCGCATCGTTGTTTTGACTGTTTTATTTTTTGATGATTCTGACTTAAGTGCATGTTTTTCTAATCCTTCCACTTCGTATTTTCAATCCTCTGCTTTGGCTTGCAATGAATCATACTTGATCTTTCATTCCCCAATATCTTCTCTAACTTTATCATAAATCTTGTTTTCTAGTTGGTTACCGAGCTTTCTAGATGTTTCAGAAATCGATAGCAATGGTTTTATCCTTTAGGGTTTTGCTTTGATTTTCTCATCATATATGATTTACTATATGGGAGCCTGCATCAGGTCGAGAAGTCTTTAAAAATCGGGCCATGGTCTTCAAGCATTCTTTGGTATAAAATATGTTATACATCACATTTGTGAGACAAAATGAAGTTGTGCGTACTCTACGAGAAGAAATGCTATTAGAAAATAATTAGAAATAAATTAATGATAGGTAACTTAATTTTTTAGAGATCTACCATATCAGTGAGTTTTTTCTTTGTGACAAATGCAACCATCGACTACCCCTAGACACCCACCCCCTCTAACGTTCTGGCTTCTTTATGTACCATGGCTGACTATCGATTTATCTTGCAAGTCTTTTCGAACCGTTGATCTCTTGCTATGAGGTTAACCCAACGTCTTCCGTTACTTGAACATTACATCCAAACATTGTTGGCCAAGCTTCCAACAGTATATGTTTTTTCATGAGCTTGTTGGGTCGGAGAAAAGTTTTTCTCACGTGATTTTTTTTTGTTCGTTTTGGTTGCGGGATCGATCCTTTAGTTTTGAACATTTATTTAAATATTGGTAGCGGATTTATAGGAAGATGATCACCAACGACCACATCATCGTAACAATTATAAAGTTATTAAACTTCGTCTCAAATTTACCAACTTTTTATTTGTTTAGTATTCTATTCTTGCTTTAAATTGAAACTTCTTAATTCTATTACTCATCATTTATTTATTTTTATTTTTGTGACATTTCTATTCATATTTATTAACAATAACATTAAAGTTAATTTATCAACATATTCTTGTTGCTCATATAATTCATGCAACACTTATTAGATTTAAATATTTTTATTAGAACGAAATCTATTAATGCATCGGTTTTTTTATATAAAAAAAAATTACACGATTATAAATAATCTCATCAAATAAATGCTGTTTAATTAAACAACAAAAATAATAATATCAAATATCATAGACGAGTTAGTTTTATCTGTAAATTAAATATCATATTTATAAATTGATTCTCACCCTATATTATTTATAATTAATTATGGTAAGAGGAGGTGTTTCAACCTAGATATCAATATAAAAAAAATGAAATTTAACTTTATGTTACTTATAATTAACTTATGCTACTTTGTTCAAGATTGCTTTATGCTTTTTCCGGCTCACTACTACTCTAAAGTAATAATAAAATTTTAGTTGGAAAGTATGATTCATAGTAGAATCCAATTTGATTGGATACAATTAGGAGCAAAACAGGCCAGTCTCTCCGTGAAGTTTTGGATTTCAACAAAAGAAATGCATAGAGAACGTTAATGAATCCCTAAAACTTGTTAACTAGGGTCCCATGAATATTTTGAAGTGATTTTTTTATAAATAAAAACATATAGCAACTTAAAAACTTTATTTATATATATAAATCGTTGAACGGTTTACCGGGCATTAAAATAATAATTATTAAATACGAGAAAAATATTACGTTTATAAATATATTTTAATTAATTCTTTTAATTTTTTTTATTTTACATTTTACATTTTACCATTCATTTTATTTTATTTTGTATTCATAATTTTAATAGAAAAAACTTCAAATTTGACAGTTGTTTAGTTTTTATTTCGTATTTCATATTTTGCATTTCATTTTTATTTAGCATTTTGTATTTCATTTTTATTTTTATTTTGCATTTACAAAAAATTATTAACTCTTATTTCGGATTTCAATTTTATTTTGCATTCAAAAGTTAAAACAGATTTAACTTTTATTTCATATTTCGCAATTCATTTAAATTTTATTTTTATATCGTATATATATAAAAAAAATCAAACCGTATATAATTTTTATTTCACAATTCATTATAATTTTTATTTTATATTTTTTTTATCTCCTCACCTTTTTGCATTTTCCAAATAGAATATCTAAAATAATAACACTAATATTAGTTTTTTTTTTACTTTTTATCGTTCTATTCTTTTATTAGAAAAAAATACAAAATCATCGCTATCCTAAATTTATTAAAAGCATGTATCGTAATCCATTTGTTATCGATGTCCGAACAAATATTTATCAATACAAAAAAAATAAAATATCTAAGATAAACTAAAAAAACCCTAAAAATATAAAACTGAAATATATCTGTTATATTGTCTCACGATATTTAAATAAAACCTAAATATTCTAATAAGATACTAAAATTTTATAACACTTACTTGTAGGGAGTTATTATCGGACTTCCAATTGACTTGTTACCTAATTTTTTTAACTAATAAATATTTGAGTAATATGAAATATTTTTAATAACCTTCACTTATACAAGAAGTATCTTGTTTTTTTATTATTAAAAAATCAATAAATAAAAATTTAAACCAAATGATACCAATATTTTTTTAGAGGAAACTCGGAGCCGTTATTCAACGAGTGCGCACAGGGTGAACCCTTCAGTCTGACACAATAGCGTGGAAACCAACACCGGAAGGTAAATCACACAATGTGATAGGCTCAAACCAAGAAAGCATTTGTAGAGGGACTAAAACTTATGACCTTTGATCACAAACATGCTTTACTCCACCAGCTCGACTACCCTTTTCGGGACAAAATGATACCACTATATGCATAAATATACGTATTATTAAGCGATAAAAAAAACATTGGCTAAGTGAAATTACGCACTCATTAGTCATACTATACCGTGTAAGTTAAAATATATAGTTGATGATAATTTTATTTTTCTATATTGTGAACGTTATGATTAAAAATAACTATATTATGTACAAAATTTTAGTAAAATGATATCGCGCATACATATTATGTATAAAAAATAAAAACTCAACGACATATGGGACTAAATAATTGCATTAAATAATAAATTATCCATCCAAATTCAAACATCAAAATATTAAGTACAATATTTATAGAGAAGAGCCAACAAACCTGACCAAAGTATTAAATTCTAGCACTTGTAAAAAATATGGTCGGGGTTAAAATACGATAAATGACCATCATTTGAAGTAACTTTCACATAGATTTTATTATTCACATGATTTGTAAAAAATACTTTAGAAAAAAATATTTACATATTTTAGAGAAAAATACTTTTATGCCTTTAATAATGTATGTGTAACAAAATCATACTTCATTCACATCATAAATCACCTTTACAACTGCTGATTTTATTTGTGCAATACATATTAGATTGAATACTCAACCGTTGACCTAAAAACTTTTAAAAAATTGATTGAGGTATTTTAGTTTTTCTTCATACTAATAAAATAAAAATCAATGTTAGTTACTATATGATTGTATTAAAGAGCCTAGTGATAATATAATATTTTTTATAAATTGAAAATATCAAACTTTAAAAAATACACGACAAAGTTTTAAAAAACATAAAAGAGGTTGTCTTTGTAAAATATGGATCCATAAGTGAAACAAAAAGCTTTCTAAGCTGAATAATTCGTTGGGACTATCAAGAATGAGACAACAACCAATGCTTGCAAGAAACTTTTAAATAAGATGTTGGATTATAATACAAAATGTTGATCTTGATTATTTTTGGAAACAAATGTACAAAAAAAATAGAGAATGAGCATGTTATATATCCTAAAAGCAACAAAAAATAATCTAATGGTAAAATAACCTAATTTATTAGAAAATGAATATAATTTCACCCATCTTCGTTTTATAATGTTTGAAACTTCGATTCATAATTATAAGTAATTTTTTGTGTGGTTTCGTAAACCTATAAATGAGTTTCTAGTAGTCTTAATTGCATATATAATTTTATATTTTGCATTATTTATTTATTATGTTGAAGTATTCGTACTTGTTTTATATTTACGTTGAAGGTTGTTTTGCTTTTAAATTACCGCACGTACGCGTCCATCGTATTTTATGCATGTTTATTAATTTTAGATATATCATACAACATTTTCATGAGCGCCATATTTTATTAAATAATATTTCATTTTTCGACTCTATATTTAGGCAATATTGATAGTGATTTAATTATTTTGTTTTGTATGTAACACGACAATCGTATTTTTACAGTCAATTGAATACTAATGTGTATGTTCATACTCAAAATCTGGATAAGTCTTAAAATTAGTTGTTAAAAAAATCCAAAACAATAAGTAAACAACATTTTGTAAGTTTTATTATTATTTGAAATTGAAACCATTTAGTGCATAATCCTCGTGAGATTTATGGTTTGAAGCTTATAGTTTTTTACACATATTTTTAGGTTATAAATAACTTTCTTATAATAAGGCACAATCTCGTGTTATTGGGAAACACATTTAATAAAAAATAACCACTTTGCTAATAACATATACATTTTTATTAAAAACAACAATATATAAATTTATACAAATTAAATTAATTAGAATTTTCACTCAATTTTTGTTTTGGTTTATTTTATATGGTTTATTTAGATATAGGGATATACCACATACTCAAATCTCGAATATCCTTAAAATGGAAATAAAGATTGCAACTTGTAAACGAGGTCGTAAGATATTATCTCTTCTTTCTCTAATCAACGAGATCAACCATGGAAATTATTTTGTAACACACGAAGATGATGAAATCTAATATTTCTCAAGAAGTCCCAAACCAAACTTTGATCAATTTTTTCATGCCAAACTTCCCACACATATCTTACTATCCACATACTCATACCATATTCGCTATTGATCATTCCATAAATCTTTGGAGGAGGTTTTGAGTAAAACAATATTTAGAGGGCTTAATATGCTGTTCAGATTACTTAGACAATATTTTAGAGAGAGAAGATCAATATAATAATCGCTCAATCCTTTATCAATCACTCATTTCCCAAAAAGGGATGGTCTATTTATAGTACAAATAGTAGGCCCCACGAGTCTAATAATTTAATAATTGTGGTCTTATCCCTAAGTCTATTGTTTGATATACATTAGTCATTTTTCTTACATAATTGACAATTATTCATAAGAAACTTTCTTTATTAAAAAAAGACCCCTATCTTTCCTAGATATTTAATGTTCCTTTATCAGTTGCCCCCAAGTCCTTGTGAAAATATTTTAGACAAGGATTGTTGTATATTACTAACTCCATCGGATTTTGCACGATGCTCTTTCATCAGATTTTGGCTCCTTAAAGTTTTTGAGATTATACACCTTTTGGTTCATAAAAAACCTCCCAGGATTTTTGACATAGATTTGTGCTACTCAATATCTAAGATGAGTCAATTTCCTTAGAATTTTAACTGATTTTTTTTATACCCATACCAAATGTTTCTCAAATTTTACAACTTGTGACGTCATACTTTTTACTGATACCACCAATGAAGATTCTTCTCTCTTGACAAATGTCAGTTGACAAATCTTTGAAGTGCTCTTCTTTTTTACACAATATAGTTTAAGAGTGGCGCAACATTTCCTTAGGCCCTCATTAAGCCTACTCTGGACAATTTACCCCTAGGTAAACGACTCATCAGTTCCCTAGGCTTTGGTGCTTTTAGGCCTATCTTTCTTTTATAAATACCATTCATTCATCATAATTCTCTCACACAATTTTTAGAGAGAGAAAGTTCTAACAAATTACTCAAGAGAGAGAAACAGTAGTGTATGCCAAGAAGTTCTCGCATATCAGAGTGGCTAACTATTAGCCAAAAATTTGAAGAAAGAAAAGCTGCTGGTTTGTACATTGCACCAGATCCCCAACCCTCGGAAGTCTTCTACTAAGGTACCTGGCCTCTCACATAAAAATAAACAGTTATTATTCCTTCAGATATTTTCTCTCAGCCCTTAAGTCAGTCTTGTTTTCCAATTTACAAGAGTGACTCCAAAATTATGAGAAAAGACAAAAAATCAAAAGGATCTTCTTCAAAACGAAAGAGGCAACATAAGGACAACAAACACAGACATTCAAAGCGTCTCAAAGAATCCCCATCGGACGTTCCCTCAATGCCTTCTACCACATCTCATGGAAATTTAAGGCCAACACCTGAAATACCTCCCTAAAAACTAACATGAGATTATGTTGCTCGGATGACTAACTAGCATCTTGAAGCCATCTTAGAAATTAATTATTCAAAAGAGGAAAATGATCATACAATCTCTGAAGATAAAGGAACTCCTATTTTTGAAGAGAATTCAACCACTGTTACTGCTTCAGTTCCCGATGAGAAGACTATTTCTAAACAACTTCTTGGAGAAGCATCCCACTATGTTATTCTTCAAAATATTCAAGAATAAATCACTACTGTGGGTCACCTCGAAAATACATCTGAGACTGCTAATCTCTCCATAAAGAATAAAACTAAATCAAAGGAAGACGTCCCCTTACCCCCAGAAATCTATGCCTTGGTAGGAAAAAATCTAAAGCCCGTCGAAAATAAGAATTTGCTAGCCTTGCACAAAATCTAGTCTAAATACCTCTAGCCTTCCGAAGAGGAATTATTATGACTTCAATAGGGGATCCCTAAATCAATCTCCATCCGTTTTTCTACCGTTGGTAAAACCCTTTTTTCAGCTAAGGACAACGAACTGATTGTGTACACTAAAATATTAAATTGGGGGCTCTGTTTTCCGTTAAACCCCTTATTCGTCGAATACTTTTTGAGGATTGAACTCTGTCCCACCCAAGCAGGTCTTCATATATGGTTCATCCTTATGGCCTGCATCATGTCCTCTAGGATTTCCGGGATCCCCTTCTCCATTAAGGAATTAATTGGTCTTTCGGGCTTGGATAAGAATCCATACTTCCCTTTTTAATCTCTCACATTTGAGCACAGTCAAAAGGTAGTCAAGACTCTTCTTGATGTGATAAAAAATGGAAGCAAAGCTTCCTCTTTTTCTCAGGACTTTGAGAGACAGGATATTAGGCCACTACCAATAATCCTCACAAAGTTACATTAGTATGGACCAACAAAGGTATGTATTTCTTCATATTCTGTATCATAAAATTTTGTTTATGTTTTTTTACTGAGTTTGTACTTTTTATTGGAACCGATAGGTGGTATATCAAATCCTTATGCTGATTTTGTTCCTTATACAAAAGACGTTTTCTCTGAATTGAGCTTGTGGGACAAAACTGCTTGGTTTAATAAGTTTCGACTCTGTTTTACCCCATCGAACCTTGTTACAAGTCGTTTGTGGAGGTTTAATCCATCATAGAGACTATCTCTAGAGAAGCTTATGGTCCCCCCCCCCTTGCAACAAGATGTGTTGTACATGTTAGATAGGAAAGATGCAATCCTTTATCTCCTGACGAAAGATAGAGATAAAAGTCATCTTGGTGAGGAATCAGATATTCCTTCAGATATGGAAGAGGTCTCTAAACATATCTAAAGGAACAGTCACAACTAAGAGCTCAAAAGCAAAGAATGTTGACAAAGTCAACAAGCTTTCCAGTCCCTCGAAAAAGAAGCTTTTCACTCACGCTTCACCCACAAAAAAAGGTCAAACGAAATTGAAGACTATTTCTGAGGATATCTCAGAAGCTTATGATGATATCTTTTCCCGGGAAAGAATGAAGAATAAACCGGTGAGAGTCTCCCTAGAAAAGGTAATTTTTATGCCCATGCTTAATTCGCTTCCATTAGTTAACCAACCTTCTCAAGCGCTTCAAGAAAATGTTCAACCCACATTATCATCACCACTGAATAATTTCGAGGAGGGTTCTCTATCAAGCTTCTTCGAGATTCCTATGGAGGATGAATTTTTTCTTCGCATTCGAAGTCTTCTTCACTCTATTTCTATCGGTAAGCAAATGCAATATCTCAGATATCGAAGGAACCATTACAAAATCTGAACTTTACAAAGTTTAATCACGAACTCGAAGAACTCAAACAATGATATTCAACACTTGAAAGACAAGGTGATGCAATTTTTGAAAAGTCGGTCGCCTCTGAGCATTATATCATGCTCCTCAAAAAATGTTGTCAAGAAGAAACGGATCTCTTCGTACAACAAAACGATGCTAAGGAAAAACTCATTGATCTTTACAAAGATTCGAATGCTTTAGACACAGATGGTTTCAACAGATGCTTTAAAGATTTTGAAAGGGTTGTAAAAGAAAAGCAAGTTCTTTTAGACAATGCTGAGAAGAAAACATACAATGTTGAGGAAATTTACACTGTCAAATGTGTTGACAAGCTAAATTCGAGGGATGCAACTGTCAGATGTGCGTTAATATAAGAAATTCATGAGCACTATCCTGACCTTAATCAGGGAAGGTTCTGGGAGCATGTCCCCTGCCAAATTCCACCCTCCTGGCATAGAGTTAAATGATAGTGAAAGTGAAAATTCAGAATCTGAAGACAATGACTCCTCTGAATCTTCAAAGTAAAGAAAATCCTAAATCCTCTAACATTTCTAGGTACTTTTTACAAGTCATCATGAATTTCGAGGCATTTTTGTAAAATTCCTCATGCATTTTTATAAAATTCCTCACGCATTTCGAGGAATTTTGTAAAAGTTCTCATGAATTTCAAGGCCTTTTGTAAAAATCCTCTTGAATTTTCATAATGTCTTATCTTTTGTTTATGCTTTTACCATACCTCGAATAATTCAAACCAACTTTAATAGTTGAAGATTAACTTTTATAAAAACCCAACATTTAATAGTTGAAGAGCAACTTTTGTCAGAAAATCTTTTAGGCCTCAAAATTTAATAGTTATATGCCAAATTTTGTTGGGAATATAATCGTTGTAAACCAACTTTTGTTGGGAATATAATCGTTGTAGACTAAATTTTGTTGGGAATATAATCGTTGTAGACCAACTTTTGTTGGAAGACCGTCTAGGTCCAGCAATAGAATTTTAAGGCAAAAAGCTCGTATATATATAAATCGCTTTAAAATGACACCTTATTAAAAACTTCATTGGTGCCTATCAGGGTAGAAAAGAGTATCACCGATGTTTTACACAAAAACAAAGAAAAAAAGAAAATCTATACATTTTTACATTCACTCTAAGTACAATTTAAGATGCTCTATATTCCAAAGGTGTTTGAGATTTCTTCATTCTTTATCTTTGATCCGATATGTTCCAAGTTTTACCTTCTCTGTTACTTCATAAGGGTCTTCCCAATTATGACCTAACTTCTCAAGATGTTTTTCCTTGGTGTAAAGAAAAACTTTTCTTAATACTTTATCTCCCACTTTAAATTCTCTTCGTTTTAATTTGGAGGCATACCTACTTATCATCAATGTTTGATAGTGCAAAACTTTAATTTGTGTTGTGTTATTTTTTCTTCAACCAAATCAAGATCCACCGCTCAGGTTTATATCATTAGGCTCCTCAGAATATGTCATGACCCGATAGGATGGAAAAAATACCTCGGATAGTACTAAAACGTCCATCTCGTACACTAATGCAAATGGAGATTCTGATGTTGCTGTTCGAGGAGTCGTTCGATATGCCCAAAGAACTTCTTGCAAATAATCGGGCCACTCCCGGTTTTTCCTTCTAAAGTTTTCTTGAATCCATCAAGAATTGCTTGATTAGTGACTTCTACTTGCCCATTTTTTTGTGGATGAAAATGATTTGAAAAACATTGATGTATCCTCCAAAAACTACAAAAGCTCTTCAAATCCTTGTTATCGATTGAGGCCCATTACCTGTAGTGATTTTCATTGGGACCCCAAAACGGAAACATATATTTGACATAATGAATCTGATTACATCTTTCGCCTTGGTCCTTTCTAGTGGCTTTGCTTCTACCCATTTAGAAAAATAATCCACTGCCACAATTATTGTCTGTCTCCCCCGGAAGCCATTGGAAGAGGGCCCACCAGGTCAATACCCCATTGGTCAAATGGTAATGCCTCTGATATGCTTTTAAGGAGAACGCATGGCTTATGAATTATATTAGCAAATCTTTGGCATATATCATATTTTTTAACCAAATCCTTTGGATAAGATGATACCGTGGCCAGTAATACCCTGCCAAAAATACTCTTCTAATCAATGACTTATACCCGCAGTGTGTAGATCCTTCACCAGAGCAAAGGTCTACTAAAAAATTTCTTATACAGTACACCCCGCAAAACAATGTACCCATGACATTTAAATCACACTTTTTTAGACAATGATTTGTCAATTGGTAACTCATCATTTTTTAGAAATTTAATTATGTCTTACTTCCAATCTTTATTTTTGCATCTAGGTGCTTGGTATTACTTTATAACAATATAAACCCCTTTCATTAATAAATAAAGTTTTTTCCTTATCCCATGAATGCATCTTGATCTTATTATAAGCTCCATAAAAGAAAGTTGCCGGTTTCCAGATGTTGAATCTACTAGTTGATCAATCCGTGGGATTGGAAAAGGATCTTTTAGGAAATCTCTATTCAAATCTGTGAAGTCTACGCACATTCGTCATTTGTAATTCTTCTTTTTTACCAAAACTGGATTTTTAACCCAGTGCGGATAACAAGACTCTCGAATGTGTCCAACTCTGGTTACACGTTCTACCTCCACTATTATCGCCTCAGATTTGTCATGTGAAAATGGTCTTATTTTATGAATTATTGGTCTTACATTGTTCTTAATTGACAACCTATGACAAATAATTTCTAACGGGACACCTTCTGTACACCAAGCAAACATATATAATTTTGATAATAAAAATTCAATCAACCTTCACTTTAAATATGGGGACAACTTTGTTCTCATTTTTAAAAATTTTCCTCCTGGGAATATATGATCTTTTTAATCTTCATCAGAAACCAACAAACTGGGGGACTCCTTTAGATCATCAAAAGGGGTTGGTTCTGAGGAAGTCCCAACTAGCTGTTATGTTTTTTATGATTCATTCCCTCAAATTTACTTGGAAGACAAAACAATTCGATAACACTCTCTAGATATTTTTTTGCTACTTCTAATTATTCAAACATTATTCCCCACGATATAATTTAAACACTGATGTACTGTAGAAATAACAGTATGCATCTTTGACAACTCGGACCTCCCAAAAATAGTGTTGTAAGATGTTGGTGCATCTACGACGATGAATAGGATTTCAACCTATTTTATAAAAGGTCCCCGACCTAATTCCACCACACTTTCAAATTCACCCACCACCTCAATAGTTGCTCATGTGAATCCTACAATAGTTTTATCAGATCTTCGGATAACATGCGGGTCAAAAATCTTCTTGTAAGTGCTCATAAACAAAATGTTAGAAGAACTTCATGTGTAAATTAAAATCCTCTACACATGATCACCATATATTCCTGCTGCAATTACTATCGCATCTTCACGTGGGTCTGTCATAGTTCTCATATCATCACTCTCAAAGTAGATTATTAGGGAGGGAGCTCGATACTGATGTGCTGAAACTCCAACCTCTAACTAGGTAGTTAAACTGACTACGTGCCTTTTCCGGGAACTTTTCAAATTTCATGCAACAATGTCACCCCCAAAAATTGTTAAGGATTCAAAATAAGCACACAAATAACTAACCTTTTTTCTTGGGATAACTTCTTCCACGATGCTAATATCATTTATATCTTCTTTTGGATCTAAATACTCAGTCGCAATATCAAAAGATTCAATCTCGTCAGAAATGACCAATGCAGTTTCCTCTTTCTTTGACTATTCTGTAATCATCAAATTTTTGTTAGAATTCTTCTTTACAAAATCTGACTTCCATTTCAATTAACGCCTGAATTTATTTCTTCTAAGCAATACACTCATTTATGTCATGACCAACATCTTCATGATATTTTTAAAACCTACTGTCTCTATTTTCCCTTGGATTTTGAATTGGGAAAGGCGTTCGAAATTGTACATGACCATAAATTTTATCAAATATGGTTGCCACACACTCAGTTAGATCTGCAAAGTATTCTGGTCAAATCCACTTGTTAGATATTGGCCTACCCACTTGTTGTGTATCATATGTCGACTGATTTGCCCGGGGCTTCAAAGAATATTGACTCACTACTTTAGGTTGTGAGTTAATTTGATGAGGTGAAGTAGTAGTAAAAGATCTTTGAAACTGATTTTGCTTTAATTGATCACTAAATCCTCTTTCCAAAGCTTGAGTTTTTTTAACCAAAATCCTCTTTTCAAACTGATAAAAAAGAGCCCCAAATGTTATTGCCTGATTTTCAGCCATTGTGTTTTTTAATATCCCGGGGAGTAGCCCCACATAGTATGCTGCCAAAGCTAAATAATCTTTACAATATTCAATATCAGTTTTTTCCTTAACAAAATGGTTGGTATAAATTTTTAGATTTTCCCCAATACTGTTTGCAATATATTATGGTATCTTCATTACAAATTTTTTTTCTTCCCACAAAATACTGACGGAAAACATTCCAAAATATACCAAATTTCTTGATATAACCTTGCGGCAGTCTGTTATACCATTTTGAAGCGACTCCCTTAAAAGTCTAAGAAAAAGCCATGCACAACAACTTGTCATCATCATCGAAATTAATCATGAAAATTTGAAATTTCTCAATATAACTATCAGGATCTTGATTCCCATAGAAATTTCCAACTTAGAAATATCGAAATACTTCGGAAGATCGTCAGAAAGTATCTCCGCATACGAAGGAGAAAATCTCCAATTATGACCCGCTTTGTAAACATTAGTTCTTGGGCCCTCATGAGTCATTGCGTAAAGAACTTCCTCGGAAGACAACGTGTATTGGTTACTTACACGATATTCCAAATTTTGACTTCCTGACTGATTATGTACATTCAAATTATCTTTCTTAACATGCTCCTCAAAAATCTGTTTTTTCCCTTTCAACTCATTGGTACGATGATTTGATCGAGGCTCATTTCTATACCTCTTTGAATATTTCTTCCTAGCATCTTTCTTTTTACGATGCTTCATTTCTGACGAAGATTCACTAGAGTTATAGATTGAACAATCACTTGACTCAGATGATTCATACACGTACCTTGGTTTCAACTTATTCCTCAGAGAATTACGATGATGCCTTCGATACTTGTCCTTTTTATTTATCCAATGATAATGATCAGGCTCATCTTTCTCATTCTCATTTTCTCGTCGGACTTCAAATTAAATTTTTCTAGCAGCAATCGCTGCATTTATTTTTCCAGAATTTAACATTTCGATTTCTTCCAACAACTCATTTCTAAGAGCCACCAACATAGACTCTTTCAAAATTTCAGCAGCGTGCTAATCATCATGTTGTTGATCGATTTCCATATTATTTCCCACGGGGGTTTCCTTAAATTATTTTCCAATTTCCAAATCGTTGCTTATACTTAAATCTTTTCGAATTTTTGTTACCTTTTTAAAAAAAAAATCAGATTAGTTTTGGAAGACGATTCCTGGTACCAAATCGTGTCCACATACGGTGCCAATGATCGTTCCAAAAGGAGGTTTTGAGAAAAAAATATTTAGAGGGCTTAATATGTTGTTCAGATTACTTAAACAATATTTTAGAGAGAGAAAGACGTGTTTTTTGAGCGAGAAGATCAATATAATAATTGCTCAATCATTTATTAATCACCCATTTCCCAAAAAATGATGGTCTATTTATAGTACAAATAGTAGTAGACCCCACAGGTCTAACAATTTAATAATTGCGGTCCTATCCTCAATTCTATTGTTTGCTATACATTAATCATTTTTCTTACATGATTGACAATTTTTCCTAAGAAGCTTTCTTTATTGATTTTAAATATCAAATGGATTGTACATAAAAACAATACGTGAGGATAAAAACAAACACAATAACGAGGACAAGTCAATAACAAAACATGTAGCAGTAACATTGAATAATCATAACAAACAGAATAATAAGGACAATCCCATGTCTCATACAGACTAGATATATTAACATATTAAGTCCTACATACCTTATTATAATTAGAAAATGTCATTCAAAATCTTCACGGCTTCATCAATGATAACTAAGTATAAATGATTAGTTTTTCGTCCCTTAAAACTATTTAGAGCTAGAAAAGTACACATGTTAAATCGACCTTGTACTTTTCGGGCTAAAATAATGTTGGTCATCAATAAAATCTAAGCATTCGGCACAAAGTTACTTGGTGAGTTCTCTTAAATATTGCACTTCTTCATAAATTTTAAATCTAACACGTCCATCAATAATGTAAGTAAAGAAAACTAATTCATATTTCTTAGCATCTAAATAATTTTCATTAGGTTTGGAAATGAAGCTTTTACATTTTTTGGAATAACATAGTCTCTTTTTCTGGGTTATATTAAAAAGTTGAAAATATTCATAAGGGTAATGAAAAATGTGTAACACCTCTACATATTCTAATAAACAATTAGTACATGTTACCTTTGGTGACTGTGTAGCTTTAGAAAAAACGGATACTAGTGAAGAGTCATTACGAGCATCAACAAGTTCAAAATATTAGACATGATCAACAAGTAAAGGCTTAACAACTGCCGACTTACGATGACAAACAAATTGATCAAGGGTATGGCTATATATACCCAAATGTGATTTAAGTATACCCAAAAAACACAGTTGACTTTTGTTTGACTTTTTTAGGACGAACAAAACCCTTGAACTTTCATTTAATATCCGAATTGCCACTAAGTAAAAAAAAACACTAAGTATATCCTAGATACACCCAATTCACAAAACAATCTGTTTGGTTATGTATACCCAAAAAAACACAACTCTCTACTAGATCAAACCCCATGTTACTACAATTTTGTGAAATTCTTCAAATTGTTCTTGAACATTCAAAGTTGCCTCAAGAACATTCAAACTCTTTTTAATTTTTTTTAAACTTCTTCTAATGAAAACACAAAATCAAAACTTGTTTTTTGAAGTTTTTTTAAAAAAAGAAATTAAAAATTTATTTACTAAAAAAAATCATAATTTTATGGTGTTTGGAGGCCATTTTCTGGCCGAAATTCGGCCAGAAAATGGCCATTTGCGAAGGCTGAGCGTACCATAGATACAGGGGGGCGTACCGGCCGATACACCCCCTCTGTACCGATGGTACACTCTGTACCATAGGTACAGAGGGGGTGTACCGGGCGGTACAGACCCCCTGTACCTATGGTACGCTCAGCCTTCGCAAATGGCCATTTTCCGGTCGAATTCCGGCCGGAAAATGGCCTCCAAACACCCTAAAATTTTGATTTTTTTACCTAATTCAACCATAACCCTAAATTTTGATACTAAGACTAAGTTTTTATATTTTAGTTCGCCGGATTTTAGTTCGTCGGATTTTAGTTCGCCGGATAAATTAGAGAGAACTTGAAGGTTTTAGAGAGAAGTTAGAGAGTGTAAGAGAAAAAATGAGGTGGATACGATTAGTAAAAAAAAAACCTTATATACCTAGAAAAGGGTATTTTTGTCAAAATTTGGGTATACTTAGATCACCTTTGGGTATACTCAAAATTGGGTATACTTAAACCCGAATTGAATATATATAGTTTGACCCATTGATCAATCATTCTTTCACAATCATAATTGTCACCTTCATGCAGTGTGCTACTTATTAGCTATATAGTTTTTTCACTCAGGAAAATAAACATTTTTTCCTTATTGAAAGTTTTAGTCGATGACGGGCTTTTAACGAAACAAGAACAGAGTCAAGACGAGTTAATCTGGAGACGAATTCGAGATTTGTTCGACTAGAAGAATACGAACTCATTAACATAGTTTTAAATCTTATTTATAAATTCAATTTTTTTATAGTAATCTATACTTAAATAGTCGAGCCTAGTTCAGATTTTATGATATTTGAATATATGAAAAATTTAATAATCAACCTTAAACTAGTCCAACACTAAAACCAGCTTTATTAAACCAAAAAATAATTCAAAACCGATAAATCCCACCCTCTCTTCCAAACTAGATGTCTTTCATAACCGAAGGAATAATTTTATAATTAACCAATGTGCTGTAAAATATATTAATAATTAAAAAAACCGTGGGAAATAAAATCGAGTTAGTCAAAATATATTTACTCCAGTCATTGTCCAAACAAATCCCAAACGACTTTTCAAAATCCAAATGAAAAGTAAATGACTGGTTCATCCCGGTCCCGGTACTACGACACCATTCCTCACTAGTCACTACTGGTCAAGTTTAAATTACAAACGCTCCTTAACTTTCAATATTTTATAAACTCGTCCTCTATAATATTTTCCAATATCAATGCTATGTCTTTTTGTCTATTGGTTTCGATCACAACCGCACCACGTAACAATGTTAATGCCCGAAACTTCAATTAAACTCAACATTTAAAAACAGATAAAAGTGTAAGAGTGATTTTGAAAGATTACAATAATAAAAGGAGTGTTTAAACAAATATAAAAGTAACAAAATACCCTTGTAGTTGGAGTAATAAAATAATTTGAGAGAGCAGTCACCAATACCATTTCTCTCTGCAATATAATCCAAACGCCTTTCTCTCTCTAGAAATGGCTGAAACTTTTGAATTGATTAATTTATCTTAAACAACTCAAAAACCAAATGCTTTGTACTCTTTAGTCTTTACTAGTTTTTGAAAATTTCATTCTCTTTTGTTTTTACGAATTTCGAAAAGAAGACCCACACAAATTTGACGAACCAAAACGCGTTAAATGGCAAAGTGACGATGGTCTCTTATCCTCCTATCCTATGATTGCTCCTCTGCTTATACATCACCATTACACACTTTCCTTTCTCTCTCTTTACCCCCCTTTTCTTTCATTTTGCTTTTTACACCATCGTTTTCGAGATTCGGATACCGAATCGCCTCTTTCTGCAGATTGTACTGTGGATCTGACGTTTTTGCTAAAATTAACACGCCAAGGATTGTAGTCGTTGCGTGTAGTGCTGTTTGGTTGCTGAGAAAATTTACTGTGATCACCAAAATTACTATTGATATTCGACTGTGTTCAAGTGTGGGTTAGTCTTTATACTGCTAGTGGATTCTTATGGTTTTGGTTATAAAGTTTTGAAGATCTCACTCTCTAGTTTTGGATTTTTCCTTTGTAGAACTATAACTCTGGATCGTTGTTCTAATACGAAAAGTGAAATCAAGATGGGGAAAGCAAGTAGCAGTAGAGATTGGACACAGATCTATGCGATTTACGGCATGGATCAATGGCAGACACTCGTCTTCCTCTTAATCCACGCGATTCTCTTTTCCATCTTGTCTATTCTATTTCTTATGTACTTCAACCCGATTTGTGGCTACATCGACTCGTTCCTCATTACGAGTACTGGCGTTGTGCGTCTCGTCGCCGGATTTACAGGCGCCGTCACCGCGCTCTCCGCCGTTTGTTTATTCTTCGCGGCGGCGAATTTTTTCTACTCCGCTGTTCCTCTTCACTACGATATGGCGCAGAGGATAGTCGGTTCAGTCGGTGACTGGTCCACCGTGAAACTAGCACTCGATCTAGGCTGTGGCCGTGGTATTTTACTCAATGCAGTGGCGACGCAGCTGAAGAAAAGCGGAAGTTCCGGTCGAGTCGTCGGGTTAGACCGGACTAAAGGGACCACTCTGTCTACTCTACGAACCGCCAATATAGAAGGTATGCACGGAATCTTTATTAAAAAAAGTGATGAGTTTTAAATTAATTTTCCTTATAAAACCGTATTTGTTGTTGGTATCACTAACAGGTGTTCAAGAGTACGTCACTTGCCGAGAAGGTGACGTCAGAAGACTACCGTTCAGCGACAACTATTTCGACGCAGTGGTATCCGCCGTGTTCGTCCACACGGTAGGAAAAGAGTACGGTCATCGGACGGTGGAGGCATCCGCCGAAAGAATGCGAGTTTTAGGAGAGATGGTTCGAGTACTGAAGCCCGACGGTACCGGTGTGGTGTGGGACCTACTGCACGTACCGGAATACGTTAGACGGTTACAAGATCTAAAAATGGAGGACATCAGAGTCTCTGAGCGAGTAACGGCGTTTATGGTTAATAGCCACATGGTGACGTTTAGGAAGCCGAGGCAACATGTTAGCCGGATCAATGAGGTTCGGCTTGACTGGCGGTGCTAAAATACTTTTTGGGAATTTTGGTAAAGTAATTAACTAAAGAAAGAAGTTAATTGATAAATATATAAATTAATTAAATAGTATGGTCGTGGTGAAAGCGAAGCTGAAACCATTGTAATGGAATTGTAGTAATTTAAAACTAGTATGTTTTATTTAAACAAAATTATGTAAAATGGTTTTTATTGTTAGTAGTAGTAAATTTGATGTTGATATGATGATATTCATATTTGTTTTGCATGTGACTTTTGTCTGCCTACAAAAATTAAGGGAGGAAGAAAGTAGCTGATCATATACTATAAAATATATAAATATATATACACTACAATTTAATTTGTATATATTCCCAATTTAAATGAGAGTCCAACGCAGCCTCTAAATATTCTATCGCAACGCCAGACTCAAATCTGGACCTACTTGAGAAGAAGATAGATCCAGAGACCAATGTGATAGTTTTTACAATTTGTATAATAAAATCTCAAGCATAACGGCAAATTTTGGATTTTGTGGTACGATTTTTCAATGTATCTGTATTTGATATATAATTTTTTGAATTGTTGAATTTTTTTTATTCCTCTGTGTAATTTACTATGAGATATCAAAATATGCATCAAATTTTAATATTTTAAGTTCAAAATTTGTACTTATTTTTCCCTATATAACCTGAAAGACTATGATCTGAATTTGTAAAAGAAGATTTTAACTTTATAATTCAAAAGGTTATATGGAGTCTGAAAGAGTGAAATATGGTATGTAATTGACTAGTAGGAGTGAAGTTAGGTGAGTGATTAGATTGCTTTCTGTGATTAAAAATGATTTAGTTCACACATCGTATTCTTCCAGATATAATTTTGTTGGGTGTTCCTTCATATCCAAACAAACATTAACTAACTTTTGATTATATGTATTTTATAAATTAATAAGTTCACTCCCTGACTAACACAAATATTTTTAATTTTTTGTGATGTTTTCTATTGAATATGGTTCCTTGTATATTGTAATGTTAATTATTATGAAATGAAACATCAACATGAGTTGAAAATACATTATTGATAGGGCTTTAACAAATCGGATTTTGCTATTTTTTTTGTTAAATTAGGGCCAAAAGGGATACAGAGCCCCAAAATTTTGACCAATCTTAAAGTTTATAAAAAATATCCTTTCAACTCCGCCGGTTGAGCAAGCGGGGAAACTTTCCACTAGATGAATATAGGTGGCCCGACGGGTGAGGGGGTCGCATCCGACGGATGAGAAGGTTTCACCCGCCAGAGAGTTCCCCACCTTTTGAGAAGGTCTCAACCTGCGGGTGAACATTTTGGGAATGGTTAACATTTTTTGACCCTATTTTAGCCAAAACCTTTTGTTATTAAGGATTTTGATAATGGTGCCTAATTTTTATTTTTCTATTATAGGTATTTCCTTATCTTTTAAACACCACTCTTACCTTTTAAACACCACAGACTAATTAAACATTAATCATTTTTTAAGATTTATAAACTTTTAAACTATATTAATGATAGAAATAATACAAGCAGCTAAAATTAAAATTGAAAGTTCATTTTTTTTGTTTCATTTTTCTGTGAGTATTTCATGAGAGTTCCATATTTTGTAAAAAAAATAACTGGTGAGTGATTGAATTATTATTTAAGTAACAAGAAATTGAAATTTAAAATCAGATGAGTATTTTGTTTTATCTTATCATCATTTTTTTTATTGTTTGTTAATCAAATATTTTGTTGAAAGGAAGAATTTTTGGCAATCTATTTTTTACGGTTTTTTTATTTTTAGAGCATTTTTTATTTCTTTCATCTTTAGTCATCTTTCGTACTTATCGATTTTTTCCAGAGAGAGGTAAAAAAAAGTAAAAAAACACATCAAATCTTCTTTTCTTTTAGACCAGTAAAAAAGGATGTTCGTATTATCTTCAATTTTTTCATTTTCTTCTTTTAATTAAAGAGATGAAATGATATATTTAGTTCAACTAACCACCCAAAACCATGTCTTTATTGCAAAAGTCTCTTCAATTTTCTTCACTTATTAGAGCTGTATCTTTTTCAAATTATAAAAATTGAAAATAAATTCTAAAGATTTCATCTTTCTTTTTTATTCGAACAAAATCAGTTCTTCTATGAATAAAAAAAATGTGTATCGATTGGAGTGATTGAATATTTAAGAAGCTGGATTATTGATTATCTCAGAAATCTAACTATCTCAATAGCTTGTTACCAGAAATAAAACATTGATTTCATTGTTACTATAATCTTGTATACCTTTGTTTTATCTTTGCGAGCTTATGATTTTATGGTTAAAATACATTTGTCTTTGATAGAAAATTTTAGTTACAGATTCAGGGCGAGGTTGAATATGTAACCAACAATCTTAGATTTGGTTAATTCTCTAGTCTTAGGTAGCCAACCTCTAAACTTTCCAATAGAGATATTGCTTTCAACTGATTTGGAATCAATTATTTATCAAAATCCAACTTTTATATTTCCTCTAAAGCTTTCTTGATCAACCATTCCGTTGCTTGATTTTGGCATCTAAAAATATGTTTGAGAATCATACCATTTCGAAGGTTATTCTTAAATAACTATACTAGATAAATCACGAACTAAGGGGCTTTGCCTCTTGCTAACATAAAAATAAATTTAATAGAATCAGTCTCAATGTTTAATTGAGTAATATTATTTTCTTAGCAAATTAACAATCCATCCAAAAAAGCTCAATACTTAGTTAAAAGAGGAGTTTGCTTGCCATATATTTTGCTAAACTTTAAGATAACTTCATCTTTATTATCTCTTATTATCCTATATCCACTTTATTCACGGAATAGGTTATAAACGCAGTGTTTAATTTGAGTATGTACTTTACAGGAGGATGTCATTTGATGACATTACAGATCCTAGGCTTGCGACAAGACTTACAATAGCCCAATTTTAGAGGAAAGTTAGTATAATTTTTCAAGTGAGAATATTTTAAAAGACCAGTTCTATCTAGTTTTGAGATTGTATTGTATATCTTGAGGAAAATATTTAATCTTCATATTTTGCTTTATTCCTAGCATTCTAAATAACTCAGTAGACTACAAGAGAAATAATAGTTCTAATATGCGTGTTATGTGTAGTAGACCAAAAGTACGATCTTATAACATGAATAAAGGTTATATTTTTGGAAATATATATACCAAATAACCATGAGAGAGCCTTCCATATTTTTCATGCCATTTTGCATTCCATAAAGAGGTGTTTGATAAATTTATTATTGTTACAAAATTGATACTTGGATACTAAAGTTAGATGTTTACTTTGCAATACTGAATTAAGTTGAATCCATCATTTAAGTATCCTCTAACTTAAAACAAAATAATTTTTAGGAGTATAATTGTTCTAAAGTATTTTGAACAGTTTTGATTTCTCTTCATGCTCTCGTATTTTATTTGAAGTCTATTAGGTGTTGAAGTATCCCGAAGAAGAAAGAATCCATAACAGTTTATCATCTTTATGTTGGTTAAGTCTGATTTTACGAATCTTTTCAATACCAAAGACAATGATATATATGCATATTTTAGAGTATTCAAATCACCATCAGACCATTAACATTCAATTTTTTATTTATAGGTAAGAGGAGGGATGAAGAAGGATTTTAAAACATGAGTATCACACCATTTCTCTAGCCGAAAGTCAATAGAACCTTTGCCTATTTTTAGAAAGGTATAGTTTTCTGTTGACTCTCTAAATCATAGTAATGTTTTCTATATTTTTGAATCCTTGGTGCTGAGTTGTACTTTTAGTGGATGATGGTTTTGTAGTTTAGAAAATGTATATAGTTAGCCCATAATGAGTTGTTTTGCCTGAATTTAAACTAGAGTTTGTATGAGAACGCATTATGCATATCATCAATGCTTCTTATAATAAGAACTCCCTCTGTATAAGGTTTAAAAATATGTTTCCAATTAGACCAACGAATAACTTATTTAATTTATGAAGTACAAAAAAAACGATTGAACATATTTTCAATTATTGTTATCACAAATTTAGGTAGATGACAACTATGAATATGGTAGACAGGATTGTTGTTAGGACACTCTGGATCAATATAAGTCTACCACAAAATGAGAGGAGTTTCCCATCCCAATCTAGGATTTAGTTCTCATTTTAGAAACAAGTTCATCATCATAGTTTACAGTCATATTAATTGAGTGAATGGGAATTTCAAGATACTTTAATGGAAGTCTTTTAAGTTTGAATCCGGTCTATTTTCCATTGACATATGTTATAGTCTCACTCGTTGACTTAGGTGACATAATTTTTTTTTATCTTTAGTTTATCTTTGTTGATCATTTATCATGGCTCATTGACTTAGGTCACCTATTTTCTCGAGATTAGAAGTAGATCTATTAGTAAATATTATAATATCATCATCAAAAACTAAACATGGAATGATGATTTGGTTACTTGTATGGTATCTCAACCCTTTATTGTCTTCATATAGCTTCTTTAGACCGTTAAAAAGATATTCTTCATCTAATATTAAACGACTAGGAGATAAGGGGTCTTCTTGTCTAATACCTCTATTAGATCTGAAGTAACCATGAAGTTATCCATTAAAAGAATAGAGAACCAACTAGAATTTATGAATCTCTTGATTCAGTCTAGCCATCTTCCGTCAAATCCAAATGCCTTCAATATTTTTATAACAAAAGAGAAAGAAACTATGTCAAAAGCCTTTCACATATCTAACTTTATCATAATATTGCCTCAATGGGATTTTTTTAGTTAATGTATAAGTTCTTGAGTCAAAATAATATTAGCATATATGTTTTTCCCTTTGACAAAGCCTCATTGTCTTTTGAAATTAGTTTAGGTAGTAGAATTTCTAGTCCTTCATTTAGAATTTTGGATATGATTCTATTGAAGAATGTAAATATACTTATAGGTCTGTAATCCTTCCATATTTTAGAAGCATCAAATTTAGGAATTAAACATAGGATTTGAGAAACTACACCTTGAGGGGCTTGTCAGTTTTGAAAGAAGGATGTGATTACTGAGCATAAATCCTTTGAGATGACATTCCAACATAATTGAAAGAATTTGGTATTAAAACCATCTAGTCCAACCACACTGGTGGTTTTCAATGCTTTTATAGCAAAATATACTTCATCTTTCGTAGGTAATTCTATTAGTCTAGCATTCTCTTGTTCAATCACTAACTTAAGGATGATGTTAACTAGCTCAATTTGATCACCTTGTTGAGTCAGAGTTGTTAATACTCTTTTGAAATGTGATTCAACAGATTTACCAATATCTTTATGATCTTGGATTTACACATCACCCTCAAGAATACCATGGATTTTGTTCTTTTCCTTTGTTTTTAACAAAATTATGAAAATATTTTTTATTTTAATCTCCCCTTTCATCCATGTAGTACCATTTTTTTGCTCCCAATAAAGTTATTCTCTAGCCAAAAGTTGCATGTGAATTGTTTGTGCTTTAAATTACTTTGGCTATTTTTAAAAGCAATTTTTGAAATGAGTTACCAGTTCTTCTGATTGGATTATAACTTCAAAAATACTACCAAATGTATCCTAATTCCATGCTTTTAATCTTATGTTGAGTATTTTAAGTTTATTCCAAAACATTAGAATAAGGGGGGCTTACATTTCTTGATTCCAATTGTGTTCTACAACTTTTAAAAATTCAGGATGCAAAGTCCACATAGTTAAGAATTTGAAAGATGAGCTGAAACTGTTTTTTTAAGTAAAATGTTAAAACATAATGGTGAATAACCTGAGTATGTTCTTGAGAGGTGTCTAAATTTAGTTGTCTCAAATTAATTCAACCAAGAAAAGTTGTACAAAACACTATATAATCTATTCCATTTTCTATTGTTAGACCAAGTATATTTGGAACCCGGAAAACCAGTAGACAAAATAGTAAGTTGTTTCAGTTTATTCTAATTATAACATAGAAAATCATACAAAAGGTTTACTAATTTTTCCATATGTTTGACAAATTATATTGACGCGATTCAATCACTTATATAAATTATTATCAGAGCCTCATACCCTCTTATGATTTATAGGATAACTGATAGTTTGTCTACAATTGAATTAATTATGTTTTTATTTACTGTAAAGAATTCATACAATTGGAAATTATGTGTTTATTGATTTGGTTAGGGTGTGGATTTAAAGTTTATATAAACATAATATTTAAAATGATTTATATTTTTGAAAAGCATATTTATATGTTTATTTGGTTGAATAAATTGATTGTATGATATAATTTGTTTTCTTAAATTTAGGGTTTGATGGATAGCTAGACATTTTCTCCCAAATTTATCATAAACCAATCTCCAATTTAATGAATTAATTCAAATTTATCAAGACATCGACTCGCCGACGACGAAACCCATGATGTTATTGTCGATCGAAGATTGTCTGGCGACATTCACTATGACTAGCGATATGCTGCTGCTGATGATGAACGATGTGGCTTGCAAGGTAAATCGCAACCCACTGCTAGTTGGGCGGATTGGCTAGTGACAACTACAAAAGGCTGAGAAATTTTATCTCGATGGTGGACAATGCTTTTCAGAAGATGAATGGTGGTTTTTGAAACGTGAACATTGTTATGAATGATGTTTTTTGTGAGGTGAACAATTATGTTAATATTGTTATAAAAAATATTATTCATCGAAACATTATTCATCGAGATTTTTTTAAAGATTTGTTTCACTTGATAAAGTGTTTGAGCATGTTTTTTGTATGTGTTTGTGAAAGAAATTATTTATGAGCTTGAATTTTTTAATGGTTATGCATAACAAAGGTTTCATATTTCGATAGGTGAATCATATAACAATTAATCGGCCCTTTAGAAGATTAACTAGTCTCCTTGATGATCATAGGATCCGAAAAGGTTCAAAGGGTTTATTTAATTTTAATTATTGTCAATACTCTAGAAGGTTAATATTTAGATTAATTAATCATGAACTAGAGAAAAATTACTAAAAAATCATTGTGATTATTCAATTTAAGTAGGTGAAAGCAACCATACAGAGGGTTTCATCGGTACTTAGGAAATTAAATTAATCATTGCAATTTTTTAAATTTAAGTAAGGGAAATCAGCCCTCCGGAGGGTTTCAATGATACTTAAGAAAATTAAATTAGAGTTATTTTTTATGGTTCTAAATATTTTTTGAGGATATTTACGTAAGACATACGATAAATAAAATCAAGGTACTGCTTAGAGAGATACTTGAGTTGTTTGGTTATTAATTGTAGAGAGAGAGAGACTCTGTAGAGTAAATTTTCTTATATTTTTTCATACAACCTAAAACGAGGCTATATATACTCTTGGGCCCTAGTGGACTTACATGGTCCATGTGCCCGCTTGGATAATCCAAGTCCATATAACCCAAGCCTATATAATCCAAGTCTATCATTACATGATATACCTCTAATACTACATATTTATTACATTAGTACCATAAAGAAAATTCTGGTCTAGTAGCTTATTGGTCCAACTAGCGGTTCATATAATTTGTTTTTTATCGGTAACCTCTTAGTCCTTGCAAAGATCTTATGTGAGGAATACTTAGGATTAAACCGAGAAAGAACTTTAGATTATCATCATCACTGGTTGATCCGAGCAACTCATAGTTGGGTAGCCTTCGTTGGTTCTAGAACTGCTCACATGTTTTAGATTTTAGCCCTCACTAGGTTGACTATTTTGGATTAAACCAAGCATGCACTTAAGATTGTCATCATTACTGGTCAATCCAAACAACTCATGGTTGAATAGCCTCATTTTTAATCATTATTGCTTCAGTACATGTGTTGTAAAGGCATTCAACCAACGACTTGCTCTTTGAGTGACAAAGTATAATATATTTTTCAAAAGGTTCCACTTTCATACGCAAATATTTGTTGGGATAGACCTTTTCACTTCCTCAAGCTTACATTCATTAGGTCTGTGAGACATCCAATGGAATTTCACACTACCTTCTATAAATACGCCTTTCCTTTTTAGTATTACTTTATCTCTCAAAAATTTCTAGAGATAGAGATAAAATCTCATAACTTTAGCCACCGCTAACCATCAGTTTTCAGTCTAATAGCCACTATAAAACATTTCTCTGGTGACAGTCTAAACCTTCTCTTCAGATTTGTATGTTTCATGCCACCAACGCCCTAACCGATTGGTTGTGTCTTTCAGATAAAACCAAAATGAAAAGAAAAGATATAAGAGTTGTTGGGATTTCAAAAACCAAAAGGCCCAACTTATTGTTCAAACATTTGACTATGGAGGCAAGCATTCTTAAAACAGACACTCCATACCGGTTGATCCCTCATCCTCTTCCGCTTATGCTTCATCGGAGAAAGTTTATTATCCTAGAATAACCCGATCGTAAAGAAGCGATAGAAATACACGTCATTCACGCTTCATCGTAATAGGATGTTCGGATACCAAAGATGGGTCACTTATGAAGAAATCTATAATCGATTATGGGATAAAAATAAAACATACTTCCATGCATAATCCGGAGAAGAATGAACATCCCAAACATGCTCCAACACCTTTAGACACAGCCCTGGAGCAATTGTGCTAGGGGAAGTATTTATGTCACTGAAATGTTGGATGTACCTTAAGTGACATAGATGGAGGGGACTCAAATTAAACTGATGGCCTCCAGAGGTAACCTGATGTAGTTGGTCAACGAAACCGAAGATCATACTAATGTAAGATCTGTAGTTTATGCATCAAACCAATCAGGGGTTGATCCTGAGAGGGAAGTAAAAATCCCAAAGAAAGATGAATGGAAGACTCTAGTTGATTGTACGGAAAAAAAACACTATATGCAAAAGGAAGAAAGTGAGCTGGGGGCTAAATGGGGAATTATACAGGAGGTGGAAATACGGATACCGATGTCCGGAGAGACACTAGTTGATTGTACGTAAAAAAAACTAGTCGTCTACCCCGACGTGCTAAATTAAGGGCTCTGATTTCCTCCGGACCCAGAAGTTTTTTTGCTTGTGTCCTAATCAAGCCAATCTAAAGATCTGGTTTACTTTAACATCGTGTATCATGGCATCAAGGTTAACAAAGATCGAGATGCAAATTGAGAAATTTGTATTGATCACCAGAAAATCAAGGAACCCTCATATCCCTTTCTACTTTAATATTGTAGGGAAGACACAATTATTCTTTGTAAGAAACTATTGGGAGAGCTGCCAGAAGATCTCGAGGAAGAGAAATCTTAGCAGATTACCGAGAGAGTGGCAAATCACAAGTAATTTCTTATTATTTCCGATTATAATTTTAATTTTTGTTATCCTCCAATACATGAAGCTTATTTTTTATTTTATTTTACATCTATACCCAAATCACAACAGTAACTTCTGGCAGTTGCCAAAGAAATTTAAAAAAAATCTAGACTAGTGGGATGAGGATAAATGGTCGAACAGGTTTGACAATTGTTTCACACCGAACAACCTAGTCCGGAGTTACTTCCGGCAAACACAACCGAAGCTTAGTCTATCCTAAGAGAAACTCACGAGTCTAGCGCGTGTATGAAAAATCCTCAATCGAATATAAAATATTAACAATAAGGTACATCTTCCAACTAGAAAGAGGGTTCCTAACCACAGTGTGAAGAAAGATGATGCTAGTGGTTCAGGCATAAAAAAGTAACTACTGGTGCCATAGAGGTGAAAAACTCTACTGAGCCGGCGAAGTAAACTGCTAGGTTTGTTGTGAACGAAATATATGAAGAACCTCTGACCCTGAAAGGAGGAAGCCCTCAAGCGCGTTAAAGGATCACGGGAGGAAAAAATGATTGAGAGAAGAAGAAGAAAAAGATAAAGACAAGCTTGGAAATTATCAATGCCACAGATCAAACTATAATTCCTCCAATGTTTGAGTGTCACACTCCTCAAACATCCGGGAATTATTCTTTATTTCTTCCGGAGGAAGATGAAAAAGCTGACGACGGTCAAAGTTGGGTAGGTAGCCCAAAAAAGTTGGGCATTGGATACTTTGGAAAAAATATCCGAACCCGGACAGTTCTGTTGAAGCCTTGCCCTTCCAAGTGAGGAACTGGACACCCATGCTCGTGCTCTACTTAACTTCATCAAGACTACTGATGAGCCGAAGAGGGAAGTAACAAAAAATAACGAGACCATTTACCTCATTTGAGAAGAATATGAGCTTCATAAGAAAATTTCCAAGGAGCAACAGATTCATGTAGAAGACCGCTCATGAAGACGAGATTGTTGAGCTAAAGGCCTCATGCACAGACGAAGCTCAGAAATACAAAGATGAACAAAATGAGCATAACAATCTAGTATATCTCTTGTAAAATATATTGGATGAGCAGAAAGAAACGACCAAGAAAGCCGGATAGGATCTAGTAGTATTCAAAGAACATGGTTCAAAAACTAAAAATATATGGTCGATCCATATGCCAAGAAATTCTTAAACTTCTTAGAAAAACGGGACGCTAAAACTAAATCTAACTTGGTTATTAGCTTTCACAAAGCGTTCTTGGATCTTAATCTCGAAAGTTTTTGGGACTTTGTACTTGAAGGAGATTAAACTGCTGACCTTTCATTCGCAAGTGACCTGGAAACCCCAAATGTGGAAGCTCCGAAAAAGATCAGCAACCAGAATTTCCTTATAAAAAAGTAACACAAGATATAGTCAAATCTATGGAAACAAATCTGAATGCAGTTAAATTATGTTCATTTCTCATTTTTTTCTATTATCATATTGTTACAAGTCCCTTATATGGCGAGGGTGATTTGTAATAATTTTTGGAATTTATTTATATGAATTGGTTCTCTTTTTTCTCTTTTAATAAATTTACTATTTAGTAATAGTATAGTCGAAGTCTTTCTAATGGAGGATAATCAATCCCCAAGCGTTCACAAAATATACTTTAGACCAGACCATCAGTCTTTCGTACCGACCACCTAATGTTGGATCCTTTACACTTGACTAACTAATGTTGGAACCTTTTAGATGTGACTAACTAATGATGGATTCTTTACACTTGACCAACTAATATTGGAAGCTTTTAATTGTTACTAACTAATGTATGATCATTTTTATTTGACCAGTTAATAGTACATTTTAATATATTTAATTTTTTTGGTAAAATAACCGAATTAATTAACAACAAGATAGGAATATATAAGGTAATATGATTTATAAAATATAAGTTATTCAAACAACTTATTAAAACCTCTCATCGCCAATAGGGTCGGAAAAAGTGTATCTTCTGACATTACATCATAAAAGTAACCATTATACACAATTTTTTTTACAATTATTGTAGATGCAACCATAATTGCTCGATATGTTATGGGTGACTAAGAGGGTTATCTTCTTCAACTACCATTCGATAAGTTCTAGCCTTAACCCTTTCAATAACTGAATAAGACCCTTCATAATTCTGGGCCAACTTCTCTAACCGTTTATCTTTAATGTGTAGGAATACCTTTTTTTAAACTCAGTATCCCACTTTAAATTCTCTTATTCGGACCCGAGATGAAAACCTACTTCTCATAAATATTTGATAATGAAGACTTCTTAAATGCGTTCCTGCTATTTTTCCTCAATTAAATCTAGCTCAGCTTTTCAACCCACATCATTATCCTCTTCAGAGGAATTTGTAATTTGGAAAGATGGGATGGTAGACTCAGTTGGGATTAATCATCCATCCCATAAACAAATATAAAATAATATTCTTGAGTTGTTATTCAGAGCGTGGTTTGGTAAGATCATAATACTTCATATAAATAATTTGACCATTTTCCAGCAGCCCCATCCAGATTATTTATTGAGCCATCGAGGATGGTTCTTTTTGTCACCTCTTATTGCCCGTTTGCATAAGGACGAAAAGGTAATGAAAATGAATGACAAATACCCCTAAAAAAACCCGAATGCTTACGTGTCCTTGTATTTAAATTGTCGGCCATTATCTGTAATAATTATTCTTGGGATTTTAAACCAGCAACATATGTTAGATATAATGAATTTAATACCAAATTTTACCGTAAATCTGGATAAAGGTTCTGCTTCCATCCATTTAGAGAATCAACAACTATGATGATGGTTTGACGTCCCCTAGAGGCCATATGCAAAGGTCCAACAAGGTTCAACGGGGTCCAACACCTATATATTGGAAGAGAATAATTCAGATATTGACTCAAGTGGCATAGTTGGCACATGTATTAGATTCGCAAATAGTTGGTAGGTATCAAATCGTCTGACCAAGTATTTGGTATTTTCCATGATAGATGGTCAATAATATCCTGCCAATAAAACCCTTATTCTCAATGTTTTATAACCACAGTGGGCAGATATCCCTCTCCATCATTCAATGTAGATAACATCATTTATGAATCGTTAGCTCAGAGACACCGTAACGGTGGTTGACTTAAAGATTTTGTATACAATATCTCTCCAAAAATAGTGAAACTATGTGCATTGAACCTTAGATTTTAGGCCAAAGCTTTGTCGACATGGAAAGTTCCCTTAATTAGAAATTCCTCGAGCTCATATCTTTAATCGTTTTCCAAGGCCATCGCAATTTAGAATGTTTTTTTGGTGTCTAATTGTAGATCAAAAATTGATATTACCAAAGGGTGCGCTTGTTCTAAAATCCATGGATATCCCTCTGTATATGCGATAATAGCTAAGGAATCAACCATATAATTTTCCGCTCGATGAACGTAACGTGTTCGTATTCAACGTCCTCAAATAAAGTTGTTAACTCTTTCAACGCTCTTAGATATTTTACCAAGTGGTATTTTTTTAATTTGGCATGACCTGATGCATGGTTAATAAGGAATTATGAATCACTTATGAGACAAAATTTCTTGGCACCATAGATTTTTTCTAATCGTAGCCCTGCCAAGGTTGCTTCAACTATGCGTCGTTGTTTGATGATTTGAAACCAAAGCATATCTCTTGGTACATTGAATCTCTAGATGAGAATACCAACTAAACCTCTGCTCCATAGCCGAAAGTCTTGAGCCTCCATCAGTTCGAACTCTCCACTGATTCCGTGGCTTGTCAATATATGGGCTAATCAGGCCGCTTGTAATGAAACTCAACTAGAAAGTCTGGAAAAGCTTGTGCACTAATTGATGTTCAAGGCTCAAATTAAATATCATAGTCTACTAATTCCACTGACCATTTAGTCACCTGACTCGATAAATCCGGTTTTTATAACACATTCTTAAGTAGAAATGATGTTCGAACTGTACTAGAATGGGCTTGGAAGTATGGCCTCATTTTTTTTGATGTGAATACTAGAGCCAAAGCTAATTATTCCAGCTTCAAGTATCATTTTTCAGTATCCAACATGCTTTTACTCATATAATAAACCAGGCGCGGATAATTCTTAACCTCTTTGACCAGTACTATACTTACTGCATAATCCAACACAACTATGTAAATAAATAGTTTCTCTCTCACAACGGGTTTGGTCAAAATTTCAGGATAGGATAAATGTTCTTTTATCTTTGTAAAGGCTTCGTCACATTGCATAATCTAATTGAACTTATTCTCATTTCTTAGACCTTGGAAAAATGATGGATACTTATCTGAAGACCTTGATATAAATCTGGTATTGTCTTGGTCCTTCAGATTAATCTGTATCTGGTTTTGCCCCGCAAAAGCGTCCATAAATGGTAAAAGCTTATTATCCAAAGTCGAATCTATTAACTGATCAATTCTAGGGACAAGAAAAGGATCTTTTGGACAAGTCTGGTTTAAAAATGTGAATTCAACACACATGCGTCATTTCCCGTTTTTATTCTTGGCAAGTATTGGGTTTGCTATCTACAATTGTACTAAGATTCTCATATATGTCCCACTTTTGTTAGTCGTTCTAATTCTGTCACAACTACTTCAGAAGTTTCAGTAAAAAAATACATTTGTTTCTAGATAATGAGGCGAACATTAGGTCGCACTGCAAGTTTATAGAAAATTAGATGTCTATAACATCCTTGGTATACCAAGAAAACATAGGTAAATTATTCGATAAAAAGGATAATAATTGTTCCCTTATAGTCGATGGTAAGAGGGCTCTGATCTTCAAAAAAATTCCATTTGGGAAAATATAAACTTCGATATCGTTATTAAGTATTACCTAAATGAGAGTCGCTCTCGCATCATTTACAACATCTGACTCCAAAGTATACTCAAATAATTGTTACTCTTTCTTTGTCTCAACACTCTGGATTATTTTTGGAGCCAGAGTAGTAACGTACCATTCTCTGGCCACTTTATGGCTGTTGCGGACAACTCGAACGGGACCCCCAATTGCATATTTCAAACACTAATGGACAATGAAGACGAACGTGTGCATTATTGACAACCATGTTCTGCCAACAATAGCATTTTATGAGGTCGGACAATCCACCACGATAACAATTATTCTCACTGTTTTCTTGAAGGGTCCTCGTCCTAACAATGCGTCTTCTTCAAATTATCCAATTATGTCAGCATTGATCCTAGTGAATCTAGTTATTATTCTACTCGAATGCATTTGCTTCTCGGTAGACATAAACAAGATATTTGCTGAACTACGTGTATCAATCAGGATATTTCAGTTACAGTTCTCTCAATATCCATTCTGATTACCATGACATCCTCATGAGATCCAAAAACATATCGTAAATTATCACCATCGAACATGATAAATAACATCGAATTTTGGTAAAGTGGTCGAATAATTTTACCTCTAACCGAGTTTCTAAACATACAACATGCCTCATTCACGAGTAACCAGAAGGCCTTGATACCGTGATTCAAAAAATTTGCACAAACTCTTAACCTTCCCCTGGTTAGGCTGATCGAATATCATATCATTTCTTTTCGGTTAGGTTCAGTGTCAGGGTCAAGATACTCAAACTCTATATAAAATTCATTGTATGGTCAGGCTATGACCATCGCATTTTCTTACTTGGGTGCAATCTCAATTGGCTCCCTTCGAACCATGGCCTGATTTCCAGCAGTATTTGCGGTTGTCCCCTGGATTGTAGTTTGACAAAAGTGGTTAAATTTGTTTTCTCAATCAAGGTTTGGATTGTTTGTTTCAAAGCGATGCAATCCATAGTATCGTGACTTATATTGTTATGATACTTTCAAAAATGTTTATTTCGATTTTCCTTCAGACTTTGGATTGGGACTAGTTTTCTAAAATGAGCAAAATCATGCATCTTATAAAAAATAGTAGCAACGCTCTATGTTAGGTTAACATAGTTATCAGGTTGGACCCATTGATTTGTATTGGGCATATATTGTTGACTTTTTGGGTGTTGATTTACCCTAGATCAAGGTGGGGTCTGATTTGTTCCCTTCAGACAAACTGTAGTAGTTGTATGAGGCTGAAAGTCTTAGGCCTATTATTGTTGAGAACCTGATGTAGAAGATTATGAGCATATCTTCTCAAATGATTCAATTTTAATCTTCTCGACTCCTCCACTTGGATCTGGTTCTCAATCTGGGCTAGCAAACCTCTGAATGTCAAGGTTTTTTCATGGTTATCTCATCCGCCAATTCTTCGGGAAGAAGTTATTTCCCGAAAGAATCTACACTCACTTTCTCATAACAATCATCAAGGTTATTTTTAGTAAGTAAGAAGCATTTAGTGTAATCTTTCAAAATCTTCCAAATAAAGTAGAAGCAGTAGATTATCATGTCTTTATTCCCCCTTATCTCCTTACTTCCCACAATCTGCCTTCAGAATGTTGTCCATAACATATCAAAATTCTTAATAGAATGCTGCAAAAGTCATTTGTACCATTTTAGAGCACTATCATTGAAAATTTTAAAAAAATGCTAGACACAAAAACTTATCATCGTCATCGTAATTCATCATAAAGTTCTTAAACTTCTCTAAATGGTTATCTGGATCTCTATTCCCATCAAACATTTCCGTTTTAGATATATTAAAATGCTTCGGTAGATACCTTATAGAAATTCTACAGAAATGGGAGATTACCTTTAATTATGTCCCTGCCTATACTTCTAGCCATCATTGGTTATCGCATATTGTTTGGACTGAACTACAAACTGACTATTTGCTTGGTACTCATAACTCTGGCTCCTTAATACCTCATGTATCAAATTTGAATATCCATAGATCAGCTTAAGTTGTTTGACCCTTCTATCAACTTTCATTCTATATTTTTCCTTTAGAGGCTCTTATTTATTCGAGGAGGTACGTTGTTTGATATCGAAAGACATGTCTCTTCCAATGATGCTTCCCACTATATTTTCTTTTCTTTTTATGACGGTAATCTGTACTCGAAAAATATGAATATTCCTCATACTCGAACATAGAATACTCACTAGACTCTGAAGGACTGTAGCGATACGTGACATTTCGTTCTCTCTTTGAAGAATTGTGGCTTATGTTCGATCGACCTCTTTGGTATTTTTCCTGATTGCGTTAGAAATTGAAGTTAGCAGCTTACCCCTTGGAACCTTCTTGTTCCCCAAGCTTTTAGATTTCCCAGTGGACCTTCTTTTTTTGAATCATCATTGTTTGTTTTTGGGATTTCCATAACTCAATATCCTTCCATAATTGATCATGGTGATCTTATATGATCAACCGTTCCTACTTCTCTTCATTTATATGCGGTGGTTGAGCTTCCCAAGCCAACTGATCAGACCCTTCTCCAATCACGACTCTTTCAGTAGCTATCAGAAGATCCACCTGCATCTCAAAATCCATTCCTCGATAAATTGCGAAGACACATTTGAAAAATCTAAGGTTGTGGATGTTTGTTTTTGGGAACCTGTCTAGGCTACTGATGGTTCCAAATAATTTCAGAGGGTATTTATGTAAGAAAGACGATAAATAAAATCAAGGTAGTGGTTAGAGATATAATTGAGCTGTTTGGTTATTAATTGTAAAGAGAAAAAGAGTGTGTGTCTGTAAAAATAATTGAGAACAAAAGTTTCTTATATTTTTTCCTACAATCTAAAACAAGGATATATATATATATAGACTCTTGCCAAGTGATCTTACATGGTACATAGGCCCACTTGGATAATCCAAGTCCATATAACCTAAACCTATATAATACAAGTCTATCATTACATGATATACCTCTAATACTACATATTTATTACATTAGTACCATAAAGAAAATTTGTGAGTACATTCTGGGAATGTCTATGATTGCTAAAAAATTTAAAGGTAGTTGGTGTAGACTTACGTGAAGATAAGGGAGACCGGACATGGTCATAACAGAGCTAAAGCTCAGTCTCAGCCAGCTGCGCCTGCCCAGAGTCAGCAATCTAGAAATAAGAGAGGGAATTGGGTTCAAACGGAGTGGTTTGCTGAGTTAAAAGAAAGTGTAGCAGCCATTTATGACAAAACTAAGGAAGAAGTGCACTATAGAAGGCCGGCTGCACTACAATCTCCTAAGGAAAATCGTAACAATTCCTTCTGTCAGTACCATAATGATACTGGCAATACCACCGGCGATTGTATTGCTTTAAAGCAAGAAGTCCAGAATTTAATTGAAAGAGGAAAGCTGGGGGCATATGTCAAAAGAAGAGGAGGAAATAGGCCTGATAATGCTCATCGGCCTGGTCCAAATAATGTAGGCACTTCCGTTCCGGAGGGAGCTATGGTTATAATCGAAAGATTCGATGTAGAGTCGGAATACTTGGATCCTGATCCAACTCGAAATAGAATGGGTGCTATTGAGGAACATTGTAAAACAGTCTCCGGGCTTATTAGCTTTTTTGAGTCACTCACAATTTTCGGAGGGGATACTATGACAGCACCCACTGCTTCTTCAAAGAAGAGGCATGTTCATACATTAACTACCCAGCTGGAGGGAGGCATGACCTCCTATCAATCACAGATTCCATTTCCCTTCATTATGTTCGATAAGGATGACTTGAGGGATATAGCAAGTCCTCATGAAGATGTTGTTGTCATAAGAGCATCCATTGGGGGCAATGACATAAGACGAATTTTGGTGGATACTGGGAGTTCAGCCAATATCCTCTTTTTAACTTCCTACAAAAAGATGAAAAATCCTGCGGTAATTCAACGTTCGAACAGATCAATTGTGGGGTTCACTGGAAGCTCAGCAGATATGATCGGGGAGTTCAAAGAGGAAGTTTTGTTAGGCAAGGGCCCTTTTAAGAAGATGGTTAAAATACTTTTTATTGTGGTGGATTATCCCACTTGTTATAATTCCATTTTAGGGAGGTCTTGGCTCTCTAGGATGCATGCAGTGGCCTCAACAGTCCACCAATGTTTGAAATATGCTGTTCAAGGACAAGTGGGAGTTGTTCGGAGCAGCCAAAAGATTGCAAAAGAGTGTTATGCCACAGCACTGGCTCTACGGACGCTGGGGGCAGTTCGTATCAATGAAGAATAGCAGTTTGAGGGGATTTTTGGGGGTGAGGGTGAAATTGATGACCCCAGAGAGACCCCTGGAGTGTTAATACCGGTTGAAGAAGTTGAAACATATTCTGTGGGAGAGGGAACGAATGTTAAGATAGGGTCCAAAATGCCATCCGAACTGAAGAGTAAAATATTGAAGTTTTTAAAAGATCATCAGCATGTTTTTTCTTGGTGCAATGCTGATGTTACCGGGGTTCCAGCAGATATTATATCACATCACCTATCCATCCGGAGAGACATAACGCCTATGGTACAAAAAAGAAGAGCTTTTTCCAAAGAAAAGGCCGATGTCATAGTTCAAGAGGTCGACAGGCTTACTAAAATGGGGCACATAAAGGAGTCTTAGTATCCTTTATGGACAGCCAATCCGGTCTTGGTGAAAAAGAAGAATGGCAAGTGGCGTATGTGCATTGACTTCACAGATCTCAATAGGGCTTTCCCAAAAGATTTAGACCCGGTCCCCCGGATTGATCAGCTGGTGGATTCCACTTCTGGGAATAAGCTACTATCTTTTATGGATGCCTTCTCCGGGTACAATCAGATTCAAGTAGATCCAAAAGATCAGGAGCATACCACGTTTGTCACTGATAGGGGTCTTCATTGTTACAAGGTGATGCCATTTGGGTTAAAAAATGATGGGGCTACCTATCATAGGTTAGTGAACAAAGCCTTTGCTGATCAAATTGGAAGGAATATGGAGGTGTACATTGATGACATGATGGTAAAAGGTATGGATGAAGAACTACAGTTGGCAGATCTCCAAGAAACTTTTGCTAACTTAGTAAAATTAAATTTGAAACTAAATCCAGAGAAGTGTGACGGTGTTTGAAGTGCTCGGAAGGAGGTAAGGCCCAGCAAAGTTATCTCTGGGAAGGTTTGCGAAATAGTCGCCAAGTCCATCAAGCCCTGTGATGTCAACACCATCGATGTTAAGGTCTCCTCCTCCAACCTCATCAGTTCGGAAGTCACCAGGAATCTCTTCTGCTCTTGTTGGATCACTAGGGTCAACAGGAGAGAGAGGCTCCAGAAGCCGGAGAGAAAGCTCATCACCCCTGGAGGTCTTTTTCTTTTTGGCCTCCCTTTCCTCCCTTTCTGCTCCCTGTTTCCGGTCTCTCTTAGGAACCCTTGGGGGTTTTGGAGATCCTACTTCTTCCATAGCACTCTCATGCTCTACCACTTCTAGCAGAGCAGCATCGATCTGACTTGGAGTTGGCCCTTCTGGGTTTGTGGGAGCAGTCTCCTTCACATTGGCAGGATTAGCCTCACATGCAGCCTTCTTGCCTCTCCCTTTTTTGCCTTTCATCTTACTTGGGGCCTTGGCTCGACCTGGCAAGTACAGTAACCCGTCCGATACATGTGTTCTTTTAAGGACAACATCCGGAGGGGGTGGAGTGGTAAGTTCTTCCCAGGTCAAGTCTCTCCGGCCAGTAGTGTTCCAGAGATGAGACCTGGCAAGATTGCCTCCGGTAAAGGCGTCATGAAAACGGTTCCCCCACTTTTCAGCAGCCTAAGTGTTGATCTTGGTACAAGTGGTCTTCCCGGCCTTTAAATAATCATTGAAGTCTTTGGGAAGCTCTCTCAAGAAAAAAGACAAGACCAGTCAGTTTAAACAAATTTGATAAAAGTAAAAATGAAAATGTAAGGTATGATACTTACGATCACTTCTCCATCTACTAGTGAGGAGACTCGGATTGACTCCAGCTTTGATCCTCCTTCCATTCTCCCAAGCGCCGCTTACAAACAAGAATTGAGTCCTCCAGTTCCTCTCCGACTCAAGCAGGTCATCCACTGCTTTATAATTATCACCCATGTTGAAGTGATCAGAGGGGATGTGGTGGTTTCTGCAGAGGCTGGCCACAGCTGCGAATTCCTCCATTGGTAAAGGAATCCCGGAAAGCCTGGAGGCCATGATGCAGGCCATAAGTGTGTACCAGGCGTTGGGGCTCAGTTGACTAGGGCAAAGCTTGATGAGGTGGAAATACCTAACTATCTCCGGATCTAACGGGAACCTTAAACCCCAATTAAAAAGCTCAGTGGAGATAACTATTTCAGTAAGTTTGCAGTCCATTGGGGTTTCAGGGTCTATGGGGATTCTTATTTTCACATTCTCCGGAATCCCCCACTTAGTACGCATCCGGCCCAATTCGGCTTTATGGATGAAAGCATAGTTGATTTTTTGTAAGGCAAGAAAATATTAACGTTTACCTTGTGGAAACAAGGTCCCATTTTTTCTTCGAGGATTTCTGGTAATTCTGGGTGCCTAAGGCATATATTCTCTTTGCCTTTATCTTTCTTGGCAGCAGCAGCATCAGAAGTTTGTCCGGAGGGTTCGGACTCGAACGGAGCCTCTTCGATAGAATCCTCCATTATTTCCTCCATTACCAAGGAAGGGTTTTCAGTTGTCTTTGGGAGGGGGGATTTAGAAGTTGGTTCAGTCTGACCTCAAGACTGTTGAGCTTCAATACTTTCCTGAACTCTGGCCTCCGGCTGGAGCTCAGATGTGGTGGTTTCTCTTCGAAGGCTTGAGCTAGTGGCCTCCGGTCCGGACAGCCTGTCCTGAGGTACTTTTATGAGTGCCTCTGACCCTGTATTGCTGTCCTTGACCCCTGATTTTGAAGGGGTGCCTTTGGAAGCCTACCCTTTTACCATGCGACCTTTTCTTCGATCGACTAACTTGTTGGGAGAGATATCTGCATCTGACCCCATGGCTATAAATAGAGAAGGCTTTTTGAAGCTGGTAACTGCTAGCCCTGGTTCAACAGTGGGCTCTGATTCTTGAACCGACGAGCCTGAAACAATAGGAGAAAGGTTGGTTTGAAACAATCTCCTCGGTTTGACACTTTTGGTTGAGGAGGAGCCCTAGTCAGGCTCTGTGGTTGATATTACTGGTTTGTCGATGGGAGAAGTAGGTAGGCCTGCAGCAATGTGCCTCTCCCGTTCGAATTTTGTGCTTTTTCTAGCTCTGATAGATTAAGCCACCCGCCTTTGATTAAAGCGTTCCTAGCCGTGAACATAAACTCGCAACCAAAGAGAAGGATTTGTGTTTGAGAGAGAAAGCTCTGAAAATTAGCAAAGTGAATATGAAGGTGATGGTAAAACAGTGGAGAAGTGATTAATTTATAGTAAACACCCAAAAAAGTGTTTTGATTCCTAGGAGAATTTGAAAGGATTTGCAATGATTAAGGAACGTCGCTGATGTCACCTTCATTTAATGAAGAGGTTACTTTTCAGAGAAGGTGGGAGCGAAATTCAAGGTGAAAAAACGGCTGAAATAACAAACCAGAGAGAGAAACGTGTCCCACGAACTCTGGCAAAAAATCGTTTAAATTCAAGGAACCTTTTTCAGTCCGGATAAAGCTATGACACACTTCGAAGGACCTGTCCGGATGTAACTGTCACTAGAAACAGACTGTTTGGTAGGTCTTGCCAAAGGTTTTTGAACACCACTTAAAAAAGGGGCTACTGATGAGTCCGGAAGCTGTCAGCACTTTGGACAGGGTCAGTTCGGACAATGTCTACCTAACCGGACAGGGGCAGTTCGGACACCATCATCCAATGGACTGTTCGAACATAGCTAAAGTACTTAAAACCTAATCACTTCTTGACTAAGCTGCCTGTTCTCCTACTTAGAACTAATGGGTCCTTAAACTCGACCCGGGTCCATTAAACACGACTCGAAAGCCCATAAGGCCCAAATGTAAGGGTATAAATACTCAACCACCAACATTAAATGAGGGTAATGAAAATTAAATACAACCAGGCTGCTCAATTCTCCCTCTACACTCTACTCAAACATTAAATACTCACAAACTTCCACAAAACTCTAAACAAAAATTACAGACTTACCCTCAAACAAAAACAAACCACACCAGTTTCTTCATTGGTTATTCCAGATACTGTATGGACTTTAAGTTTTATGGTCGTCTCACTGGTAGTATATTTGAAACGAGAACAATAAAGTTTCTAAATGATGTTGAGTTTGGGGGAAGGAATCACAGAACAAATGTTCATTGAGGAAAATTTTTTAGAGTCGTGAAGGTTTAAACGCAGATACTCAGGTATCAGAAGATTGGAATTTAGTTCATAGATATTAATCTTGTTAAACTAAGATTATAGTCATAACAACATTGATGTTCCACTTGAGGTTTTTAACCAGAATGCATATATGGTCTAGTTAGAATAAGAGGAACCTCAAGGTAATATTTCAAAAAAGATCAAAATGACATTTTTCATGAGAATCGAAGTCTACCTCTTCAAGAAGTACAATAAAAAGTAATGATGCTTTTAAGAAGATCCACGCGAGAAATGAGGAATGTTGTACATCCAGATTTTATAGTATATATTCAGGAACATGATGATCCCTATGCTTGAAATGTAGATGATCCCTCATCTTCCAAACATACCATGGAAAGATCTACCCCTCGGAACGGGATTATTGCTATGAAAGAAAATGATAAATCGATGAAAGATAATACAGTTTTTGAACTTATCCTATTACCTAAAGGGAAGAAGAAAATTGATTGTAAGTTAGTTTACAAAACCAAACACAAATTCCTTGACAATGCTGAAAGATATAAAGTATGCATTTCAATGAAGGGTTATACTTACCATAAAATGATTTATTTTAAAGAAACATTCTCTCCGGTATCGATGAAGGATTCCTTTAGAACAATCATGACATTAGTTACCCAGTTTGATCTTTAGATTTATAAAATGGATGTAAATAGTAGGTTTCTCAATGGTAATATTGAGGAAACAAATAATATGGTGTAACCCGAACACTTTCTAGTAGGTAGCTTAAAGAATCTGGTTTGCATACTTTGAAAATCCATTTATGAGCTCAAGTAGGCTTCTCATTAGTGGTACCACAAATTCCTTGAGGTGATAGTCTTTTTTGACTTTGAGGTCAACTCAGTTGAGGATTGTGTGTATCAAAATTTCAGTGGAAGTGATTTAATATCAATACCTATTATAAGCCGATGCCATACTACTTGCCTCGAACAATAAGGAATTGTTACACAGTACAAAAAGATTTCCATGAGACAAGTTTGATATGAAAGATCTTAGTGAATCTAATTTTGTGTTAGGAATCCAAATACATCGGGATCGCTCCTGTGGTATTCTTGGAGTATCCAAAAGGTATATATTGAAAGTATGTTATGATTTTATGGATTGGGAAACTGCAAATGCCCGAGTACCTCTATAGCAAAGGGTGACAGACTAAGTTTAGGTCAATGTCCAAAGACAAAACTTGAGATGGAGGAATTAAAAATGATCATTTTATGCTTTTGGCAGTTGTGAATTTAATATTTGATCACGTTTTTACTAGGCCGGACATTTCCGTTCATGTAAATATGTTGAAGATATATGTAAGTAACCCAAGAATGGACCACGGGAAGGTAGTGAAAAAGGTAATTTGATATTTGTAAGGTTTATTGCAATATAAAGGTTTATTTGTAGGGTATCGTATACATAAAGGTTTATTGCAATATATGTGCTTGGTTATAATTATTGACATATGTTACTTTATTATATCTCCAAAGGTAGGACTATTTGAGATTATATGGGCATGATTACAATTTATATTACTCTAACGTTGCACACCATAATTCGCCCAAGTAATTGATAATGGAAATAATATGATTATTGTTGCATCATATTGTTCACATTACAAGAAAAATATATTTAATCCTTTTATTGTTTATTGATTATCTACGAGGTTGTATTTTTTTCTATTGAAAATAGATTCATGGATCTCATTAAAGTTGAATATATTCTTGAGTAGTATCTGACCGTCCAAGTGGGAGATTTTTGGAATATTTACGGACCGATATGCTAAATATATATTCGGTCATTGTCTTAATATAGACCAATGATAAAAGTAATCAGATTAATTATATTATATATAATTAATTGGATATTGGGTATATAGATGAAAAAGTGTTATAGATTTTTAAGTGAGTAATCATGTTAAATTTGGCTATTGTGAAGGAGACGACCCAAATCTCAACACTTAAGCCTGAACTAATATCCCATGGACTAAATTAATAAAATCAATTTAATGATTGTGGTCCCCTATCACAAAGTATATAATTTATGGGCTTCATACAACTAGGGTTCTAATGTATTTGTCTAGGAAGGGAATGAATGTGACTCATACATTCCTTTAACCTATATCAAAAAATATCAGTCTTTTAGTGAGAGTAAGACTATAACCGCTATTTTACAAGAACATAATCTTCAATAACTTTAAACAAAATTCATGATGAGTCGAATCTGAAGAAGAATTATAGATAATAAAAAGAAGAAAAATACTGAGTTTTTTCATTTTTTTTCTATGTTTGTTGTAGAAAATTGTATAAAGAGTTTAATAATTTTTCTGCATGTTTGATATATTGTATTGAGGCAATTAAATCAGTTTTATCAGAAGAGCGTGCAAGAGATAAAACATTCTTGCACCACCGAGTTACCAAAACAAAAGATAAATCATATCTATATTCTAAAGTATAAAGTTTATATCGAATATGTTAATACAATATAAAGTTTTATATATGGATTTATAGATTAGGATGGATATGTCATTTGCATTTTATAAGTTAAGGCAATCTAATTGTAACTATGACACATTATAGTACAAATAAAATATTTTTTTAGGTATTTGGATAAAATAAAAAACTCACATCTATAACATTTTAACATTTTAAGGTACTTGAAATGTAAAAATATGCAAGTTAAATATTTAGACTAGGTGATGAAAAATAGACTTCATGATGTGAGTTTAGATTTATGGGTGGTACTCTTTCTTGATATTATAAATAAATAGACATGTATATATCATATGGCTATAAAAGCGGAGTTCAAACCATTAGTAGTAACAAAAAAGAAACATAATGATTGATAAATTTATTTCTAAAAGCACCATTAACTTTTAAAAGAAAAATAACAATCCAAATATACATTGGTAAGTTTAGATATATTAGTCTAAGACATAAATATATAAAATAATTTATTCGTGATGAAATTATATATATATATATATATATATATATGAAAAGTTTATTGATTTTTTTTATCAGGTTAATGCTTTCAGATGGGTAAGCTCATTGTTTAGAAGGATGAAACAGAAACTCTTTGAATAGAAACTCGCTAATGGTGGTAACTTAATTCGATTGTAGTAAACATCTAGATTATTAAGTTTTCAATAAATAACAAGTCATTAAACTGAGATTTTTATATATATATATATATATATATATATTGACATTTATTTTCATTTGAGATGATCAAATAGTTTTTATTGGAAGAATTTTAACTTCAAAAACTATTAATATGATTCAGTATAAGGATAAAAATAATAAACATCTAGATTATTTTAATTTCAAATAATTAATAATAAATTAGTAAGTGAAGAAGTTTAATATATATACTAACATTATTTTCATTAGAGATGATAAATTGTCAATACGGGACATTATGTTAAGTTTATTTTGTTAATATAATTCAGTTTAAGTGTAACATATATATTTTAAATAATAAAAATACTGTAAAAAAACATATTTACGAGAATTTAGATGTTGTGTCAACCCTAAAAAAAATTAGTTTATCTCAAGATAGCTTTTTAGTACATAAATATACGACAATAATATTTTTAGATGAAAACTAAATTCAAATAAATTAGCAAAAAAGTTTGTATGTATGAGGTTGCCGTTTTTTATAAAATGTTTCTATATTTACCTTAAAGTAAAGTTCAAATCAAAAAATATTTTATTTTATACGTAAATATTGTCTCAATGAGGAGAGACGAGATAAGATTCGATCAAATGAGTGATAATTTTAATTTTGATTAAATTCAGCGATAAACTTATCTAAAGATGAGCGCAAAATAAAAAAAAATGAAGATTTTATGAGTGATACCTGGAGAGTTAAAACTTAGACTTGATAGACTTATAAAAATAAAGTTAAATATTTTAAATAAAAATTACATTATGTTTCATATAATATAAAATATGTTGCTCACATGACACGTGTTTGTTACGCCTAGCACTAGACATCGTCACAATATCACTTACAATTTTTCTCAGGTCTTCGGGGTAAGAATTGGGCTCGCCATATCGACAACCTAGTTTTCCGAAACATGTAACATAGATCATGCGACGAATTGAGAAAAAAATTATATATTAAATGGTGCCTAATTTTTCACGAAAATAAGCCGCATTATCGTGATAATGTGCCAACTTGTCATGGTGCCGTATGTCACCCTAAGTTGTGTCGAGTCATTTATACATAAGACGTTACAACATGATTTTTTGTTTGTCATACAAAAATTGAATTGATGCAATGATTTAAATTATTACTTTATTTAAATGTGTTCTTTTTAAAAAAATATTTTTTTCAAAATAATTATTTTAAAATTATAAATAAAAAAGAAACAATAATAGTTTAAATCATCTATATTATACCGATCTCTAAAATATTATTAATTTTTAAATTATATTTTTATATCTTCAAAGTTTATCAATCTAGATTTTTTATTTGTTGTTGTTATTGGAATCATTGATGAAATTAAGTGATCAAAATCGATCCAAGACAAGTCATAATTTTCTGGATTAAACATAAAATGAGAGTATGTAGCTATATATGACAAAAACCTCAGATATTACGACAAATAAAGGATCTCACCAAGACGATATAAGTAGAGAAATACATAATCTACAAATTAAAAATCGTCATCATGAAAATGGATTTGTTGTCTGTATTGACCTATGAATATTAGTTCACGAGATAACTCTAAAAAACACTTGCGCCTAGGTTACCTAATTAAATTTTTATAAATATGTTTTGTCCTGTCACGCAAGGTGGTCGGTGAGCGAAAAATGAATTATCGTAATTGATAGGTCAAAAATATTTTAGAGTGAAATTATGCTTAGTAGTTATATAACTCGAAGGGTAGTTCAGGTAATTCTATGAGTGACATTATTGACAAAATTTGAACCTCGATTCAAACAACACTTCTGACCTCTCCAAATGGATACCTCACCAAAGATGACTAAGCAAGTAGTTAATTAGCCTACACTATTGACTCATTAAGTAATTGGACCTGATCAATGATCTGATTGGTTAATTCAAGAGTTAAGATTCTTAAACCCAGCCCATGATATCATTAAGAAGGGATGGAGAAAAACGTACAAAATTATCGAATAACGTAAGAACTCTGATTTTGAAACCCTTTTAGGGAAATCTTCCAAGATTAACCAAGAACCAAATATGCTTATTACAAAACTACCCTGGGAATATATTTTAACCTCATCAGTTTGACAACCACAATGGGAGCGGGGGACACCCGGATTACGACAGTCCAAAGTTTCCAAAGTCTTACGTCAAGAATTGAATAATGGCTAAATAAATTCATGTTGATCAACTTCTAGTAAATGAAAGGGATCAAATTGGAGAGCCTCAGATGAGAGCACCATCCGAAAACGATGATAAAATACACCGGCAAACTGAAAAAGACCTGGTGGATTTATAGGATAATACGTTCGGATATTCGAATAAAGTCTTGACAAATTATTCCCCTAAAAACAATCAAATTTCGAGGAAAGAGCCTCATGAAGAAGAAGATTCTAGCTCTTGAGAATTAGGAAATAATTCGTCTTCATTTACAGATTCATTTTCTTCCTCCATTACCAGTGATTTTTATCAACAAAAGAAAGAAGATAAACACCGGGATAAACGATAGGGAAATAAAATTGCTAGTAGAGACCAAAGATTGAAGGATCATGGAATTTCAGTAAAAAATCATAAGAAAGGGAAAAGGTTAAATTATAAAGAAAAAACGAGGGGTTCAGTTGATCACAGTATAGATCAACTGCTGAGTGACCCGTTCGATGCCCAATCCAACCCAGATATTTTGTCGATTCTAATGAAATACATCAGCTTAGCCAGGTACGTATTGGAGGCAATCACCGCACTCGGAAAAGATTCTATTCGGACAACTCCTACGACGTCTAGATGTGTACAAAATAGAAAACTATGATGGGAGTAAAGACCCGAATAATCATCTGGAACAATTTAAATTTTTTATGATGAGCTTCGATAATGATGACAAATTTTTGTGTCTGGCTTTTTCTCAAACGTTTAAAGATAGTGTTTTGAAGTGGTATAGCAGACTTCCAGAGGGATCAATCAAGAATTTTGATATGTTGTAGATGGCCTTCCGACGGCAGTTCGTAGGATTAATAAGTTAAAAGGAAATAGTAATACCATAATTCATTGTCACCAAATGACATCAGAAACCTTGAAAAATATCTTAGTCGGTTCGTGAATACTAAGAATGGTTTAGCTGATTGCTATGAGCAGGTGGCCATAGCTTCCATCAGACAAGGGTTATTAGCATGAGAGTTGGCTGACACGGTTACAAGGAAAAAAGCAGAAACGTGGGGTGGCCTATTGAATCAAGTAGAAAAACAAATCACCGTAGAAGAAACCAAACTTCTAAGGCATCCTTGGCAGAATAAACCCCTTGTAGTTGCTACACATCAACAAGTGGTTAGTCAGCCACGTATTTCTTCTAATTCTCGACCTCGGGAATCAGGTCAAGGATCTGGACGATCTAGATCGAACCAAACCCAACAGTGCAGGCCAAAGGAGAATGAGTGGGTTCAGCCTAGTTGCTTTGTAGAATTAATTGAATACATGGGCATAATATCTGAAAAAACCAAAGATCACATGCAATTTCGAAGACCTTTGCCAAACCAAACCCAAATGGAGAACCAAAATATTCTCTTTGTAAGTATCATAAAGACATGGGTCATGATATAAAAGATTGTATAGCTCTTAAGCAAGATATTCAGTTGTTGATTGAAAATAAGAAATTGACAACCGTTGTAAAAAATCATGGCTCAAACATAAATCAAGTTTCGAATAGACCCATCTCAAGCATTGACAAAGAACAATCTAGTGCACCTAGTGTGCCAAGATCTGGTTCGAATGTCTCCAACGGAGAACAAACCATAACAATTACTAAACAATTTCAAGATCTTTTTTTATTTGGATTCAGAGTATTTAGATCCGGATCTAAACATTGTTAACATGGTGAGTGAGGGTAATGAGAGGGTTTCCCATTTGTGTAAATTCGTCAAGTCATTAATAATATTCGGAGGGGATACAACAACGACACCTTCAAATTATTCTAGAAAGAGGCATGTCAACACTATGGATGTGCAATTAAAAGAGAAGATCAGCTTATTTATATTAAGGGCCTTCACCATTCATAGTCTTTGATGAAGATGATCTAAGAGACGTCGTTGGACCACATGAAGACGTTGTGGTTATTGGGGATTTTATTGATGGTACAGAGATTCGAAGAATTCTTATCGATACCGGTAGTTCAGCCAATGTGTTATTTCTTTCAGCCTACAAACAAATGAAAAATCTCCCGGTGATCCAACCTTCGAACCGGACCATCGTAGGGTTTACGGGTAGTTCGGCAGACGTCATCGGAGAGTTTGAGGGAGAAACAACTCTTGGCAAGGGGCCTTTCCGGAAAACAGTTCGAGTATTGTTTATAGTGGTAAATTTCCCAACCTGCTATAATGTCATTTTTGGCAGGTCTTGGCTCTGAAGGATGCATGCTATTGCATCTACAGTTGATCTATATCTAAAGTACTCTGTAAGGAATCATGTGAGAGTAGTACCGAGTAGTCTAAAGGTAGCTAGAGAATGCTATGTTGCGGCACTAGCTCCAAAAACTCTTAGTTTACCAATCACTAAATCAGAATAGTAATCACAAGAGTCCCCTTCAGGTTAGAATCACATAGATTATCCAAATGAGACTCTCAGTACAATTATTCCGATTGAAGAAATAAAAATTCATTGTTTGAGGAAAAAAATAAATATTCGAATCAGTTCGAAATTATCAACGAATCTGAAAAATGAGTTACTATAATTTCTATTTGAATATTAGCATGTGTTTGCTTGGCATAGTGAAGATGTAACAAGAGTACTAGCTGATGTCATTAGCCATAAGTTTTCAATATGATCAGATGCAAGTCTGGCGATAAAAAAAAGGACTTTTTCTAAGGAAAAATCAGAAGCAATATGTAAAGAGGTTGATCGGTTAACCAAGATGGTTCATATAAAAGAGTCACAATAACCTTTGTGGACTGCTAATCCAGTTATTGAAAAAAAATAAAAACGGACAATGGCGCATGTGTATCGATTTTACTAATCTTAATAAATCTTGTTCTATGGACCCATTCCCAATGCCTCGAATAGATCAACTGGTGGATTCCACATCTGGAAATAAATTGTTATCTTTTATGGATTCTTTTACTGGATATAATCAAATTTAAATAGATCCGAATGATCAAGATCATACTATATTTATTACTGATGGGGACTACAAAGTAATGCCCTTCAAACTAAAAAATGCTGGTGCTACTTATCAACGTCTGGTTAACAAAATATTCAAATCGGTAGAAATATAGAGGTATACATAGATGATATGGTGGTAAAATATGTCAAAGAGGAATATCATTTATCTGATCTTAGAGAAAGCTTTTCTAAGTTTGAAACCATTAATTTGAAACTCAACCCAAAAAAACGTACTTTTGGTGTTCGGTCTGGAAAACTTTTGGGTTATATAATCAGAGAGTGAAGGATTCAAGCTGATCCGGCACAGTTGAACACTTTGTTAGCCATGGATCCACCCAAATCGACAAAAGAGGTGCAAATACTCACAAGAATTTTAACGACGTTGAATAGATTTGTGTCCAGATCTTCAGATAAATGCCCTCAATTTTTCAAGTTTTGAGAAACGTAAAGGGTTTTACTTGGTCTCCGAATTGCGACAAAGCTTTCATCGAGATAAAGTGGCATTTGTCCAACCCAAAAAATTTGTTCAAGCCAACAGAAGGGAAACCACTCTACGTATATCTGGCGGTTTTGGATTATGTTGTAAGTGTTAATTCGGGAAGTGGATAATCACCCCTATCCCGTTTATTACATCATCAAAGCTTTATTTGATACCGAAAAGAAGTATTTGAAGTTAGAAAAGTTGGTTTTGGCCTTAGTCATTGTAGCAAGGAAAATGCGGTCCTACTTCCAGGGACATTCAATCACAGTTCAAACGACTTTTCCTCTTAAAGTCATGCTACGAGAGTCAGATGTTTCGAGACAAAGGACCAAGTGGTCCATTGAATTAGGAGATTTCGACATCGATTTTGCTCCTCAAACTGATATCAAAGGTCAAGCTGTAGCAGATTTCTTGGTAGAATTTCATTCTGATTGGAAAATATTAAATGATTATATTGATTCACAAGGAAACGAATGGATGGTTCGAATTGATGGGGGATCTAATAATACTATGGGATGTGAGGCCAGAATATGTTTAACTTCTCCATTTGGGGATTCTATGTATCAAGCTATTTGGTTTGGTTTCCAAGCCTCCAATAATGAATCCGAATATGAAGCAACTATCATTGGTCTAAGGCTCGCCCAAATTTGTAGAGCCACAATGGTTTGATTAATGAATGATTCATAACTATTGGTTCAACAGGTTCAAGACTTATGTGAAAAAAAGAAAGAGAGACTAGTAAAGTACCTCCAGGTATTGAAAAAAGTATCAACTTATTTTGAAAATGTGAGGTACGAACATATACCCCGGGATGAGAATTCGATGGCCGATTCTTTGGCTACTATTTCTTACACTGAAGCATTTCCCTGGATTTTGGTACAAGAATGTCCTTCGATAAAAAAAACTTCTTCAAAAAAAAGATCTTAGTACTAAATAAAATTGTCAAATATCGGTCATATCCAATTCGTATTGGAGACATGAAATTCAACTTTTAATAACCAAGGGAATTTTGACGGAGAGTAAAGATCTAATTAAAAAATTGAAGTTTAAAGCGCATGGATTTGTAGTTTTGGGAGAAGTGTTGTATAAAAAGTCCTTCAGTAAACCATTGCTCTTATGTCTTGGATAGGATGAATCTCAAATTGTTTTATCTAAACTCCATGATGGATAATGATCAACTCATTGCAGTTACAAAGCTCTAACCATAAAGGTTGTGCTAGCGGGATACTATTGGCCTACCATTATGGAAAATGCTATGGTGAGAAAATGTGATCCTTGCCAAAAGTTTGGAAATGCAATGATGTCCCAACTAGTCCAATACAAAATATTTCTGAAGCAGTGCCTTTTGATAGGTGGGGACTTGATCTTGTAGGGCCTTTACCAATGGTGTCTGTAGAGCGACGAACAATCTTAGTCGTAGTAGATTACTTTACTAAATTATTAGAAGTAATGGTCCTCAATGGTGTGCTTCAAGAGGAATTCGACCGATAATGGTCCTCAATGGTCAAGTAGAAGTGGTTAATCGGACCATACTGAAAAGTCTAAAAACTAATTTGGAGGGGTCAATAGGTAAATGACCGAACTATTTACAGGAGGTATTATGGGCCTACATGACTACTCCACACTTAACAACAAAATAGTCATCTTTTGTTTTGATATACATAATGTATGATATTGCTCCAATTAAATCCACTTTTCCTTATTTTTTAGATGTAAAAAATATATCAAACAAGATAATGAAATGGCGGTACAAATTCAACTTGATCTCATTCAAGAAAAAAGACGTCAAACTCATCTTAGAAGGTTTTATTATCAAGGGTTAATGAGAAGCAGGTATGCTTCCAAAATTCAGAGAAGAAAGTTTAGTGTTGGGGACCGAGTTTTCAGAAAAGTATTTCTACATACCAAGGATAAGAGGCTAGGAAAATTGGTCCCAAATTGGAAAGGTATGTATATAGTTGTTGACGGGGTTAAACAAGGGACTTACCAGTTGGTTGATCAAGAGGGTGTTCCTTTAAGGCACCCGTGAAATATAGAACACCTAAGGATGTACTTGGAGTAAGTTTTTAATTATATACTTCAATTTTGTTTTATGTGAATATTTCAAATGAGGGCATACTCTTTCCTACCCCGGTGACTTGGAGTGGTTTTAACGAGGTGCCCAACTTGTCAATCAACTCTTTTTTAGCATTTAAAATTATTTGTCTCTCTAAAATTCATTTTTGCCTTCGAATGGATTACCTTTGAATGACTTACGAGTAAATTCATTTTTTCCTTCGAACGGATTACCTTCAGATGACTTAAGAGTAAATTCATTTTACTTTCGAATGGACTACATTTGAAGATCTTAAGTGTAAGTTCGTTGGCCATAATAGAAATTAGGCAATAATATTAAAATACTTCACAATGCATATTAAAATAATTCACAATGCATTTTAACAATGGGTAGTGCACCTTTGCACGACCTCTCAATTGTCCATTATGGACAAATTCATCTTAATAAGGGGTCATGCACCCATGCACGATCCCTCACTTGGTCATCTTGCCTAAGTCTTCCCAGATAGGGTTCGTATGCAAGCACAGAACCTCACTTGGCTATTTGTCTAAGTCTTCCCACATAGTTGTCACGTATAAGCACGACCCTTCACTTGACCATTTTGGCCAAATGTGTTTTATAAACCTCTTATTTGGCCAAATATCTAATTGCATTGTGACAATGGATCACGCACAAGCTCGAATCTCGCTTAGGCCTTTTAGTCAAGTATGTCATCATGGGGATCGCGTATAAGTTTGACCCATCACTTGGCCATCAATTTGCCTTACTAGAGAGTGCGGCTTTTTACACACGATCTCTATGCCAGAAACCTTCTGTATCATGTAAATTCTCAAGACCGTTTATCAAACCTAAGGATGGTCAGGATAACCAAGCGATATTATCCGTCATCGAACCATAAATAGTCCAAAAACCAAGTCTCACACCATACGGATAAAGCATTTGGTATTATTCAGAGATACTGTCAAAAGAACGTACGTGACTGTGTATATAAGAAAAAACTGAGCCAACGTGAAAGAACTTGCCCGTTATATCTTAGGATCAAGACCATTATATTAAGATCATTATAATTATTTTGTAAGAAAGTTTCATCTCAAAAGTTTATGAAGCTCTTGGTACCTTTATCTCTTCGATCTTGTTTGTACGTTACTCTTTAGTTCAATATGTTAGGTGTATTTTTACCTCACTGTGTCTATTTTCCTAAACACAAGGATGAAAACTTTAATATGTTTAAGATATTCAAAGTTGAGGTTGAAAAGCAACTAGAAATTAATATTAAATATTACACAATGAGCGAGAGTGAGAAATACTTCTCAATTGACATTTCTAGGTTATATGAAGAGCTGTAATAATGCATCAATGTTTGGAACCTTACACATCGCAACAAAATGGATTGATTGTACATAAAAATATTTGTTTTAATAACCAATTACATGCTAGCATATTATGAATTGCATATAAATTTTTAGAGTAAGGTCATTTTAACGATATGATATATTATAAATTGTTTTTTAGCTTAAGAAACTTGAAATCTCTCAATATGAGTTATGAAAGGGGAAAAATAACCAAAAATGGATTTTTAAAAGTGTTGAGGTTTTATTATTCAGAAAAAGCACAAATCTTAAGAGAATAAAGTTAGGACATAATCTATAAGATGTGAATTTGTTAATTACTCGATAAATAACACATCTTATTAATTGTTAGACTTAAATATAAATAATTGAAGTTTTTAAAGTCCAAATCACTTGATTATAGTATGACTTAAACCACTATGAAAACAAGAAAAAGTATTGCAAGAAGCACGTTTGATTGTATAACAAGGCCAATGGGTGAAAATACTCAAGCATATATGATAACGTGACAGGAATAGAAGAAGAATCAACGATAGATGAAACCCTAATTCAAGGGTAACATGATGAAACCCTAATCTAAGGGTAACAAATACTGAAATTTTCAGAGATACAAAATATATAATTCAAAAAACTTATTTAAAACTTAAGGTATATGAGGCTTTTATAAGAGCTTCTCAAAACCCTAAATTAGAATGCAAGAAAATAAAATAAATATTTTAAAATAAATATTTTAAAATAAAATAAAATCTTAATATAATTATATTTGATTTAAATAACATAAGATATTTGAATAAAATAAAATAAAATAAGTTTTTGTTGGACTTTCTGGGCTACATCAATATAATATCCGATGAGATAAAGTTGTAAAGTTCTTTTAAACTTGGTGGAAAGAAGTGGTGACATGGAAAATTCTGAATGGTTCTTTCTTTCATATAAAAATGTATTTTTTTCTAGAGATTTTGAATTGATTCAACAATATCAAATCACACTTGAGAATTGATCAATTGACATAATTAATAAACATATTATTTTTACATATATGATTCGTTTTTTAGAACCATGAGAATAAGAATATATTCACAGTTACATCGTTACACAACTTAAAAATCCAACAATAAAAATTTAAGATGATATTCTTAAATGAAGATCTCAAAGAAGAGGTTTACATATAGAAATTAATTTTTCTTTTTGTAATTGTGAGAAATGACTTCAAATTATGTATAGTTATGAATTCAATGTATAGACTGAAACAAGCACCTAAATTGACATGAAAAGTTCGATCATGTCATAGTATATGATAGGTTTTAGGCACGTAAATAATTGTTTGTACACTAACATTTGTGGAGGCATTGTGGCCGTAATGTGTCCATACATAAATCATCTACTTATATTAGGTAATGAAATAAGAACTAATGAAATGAACAGAGTTTTTTCTTCCACGTTTAAGATTAACGATCTTGAAGAAGTGGACATTATTTTATAAATACAATTCTTCAAATATACTTCGCTAAGTCAATCTCATTACATTTAAAATATACTTGATAAATGTAAACCTATGAAATTCAAAGAATCACATACGTCATTTGATCATGGTTTGAAACTAGGAAGTAATATGCATTTAAAAATGGAAAATGACCATCCAAATTCATTGAGATAGTAAATCAATACTTGGTAGAGCCTACAATTATATTATGGAAATTCTAGACATATAAGTTTGAGACATGAGTATGTTAGATAAGTAATTCAAGATGTAATCATACCATGTTTTGACGTGCGTTCTAGGAAGAACTTGATAGATTTTTTTACCAACCATTGGCTCAAGAATTTATGAACTCGACATCTAGTTGGATAAGAAAAAACTCTCAAATTGATATTTTAAAAATTATGATAACCCAAAACGACTATAATAAATATCTAAGGATTAAATTTGTAATGAGTAACAACAAGTTATTTGTTAAATATTCAACATATAAATTTGAGTTCCATATGTGATGAATAACATACAATGTTCGTTATCATGAAAGGATAAGTTCAAAGAAATTTTAATATTGATGAGTTCGCATACTTTAGTCACAACCCACCACTTAATCCGGACAGGGGGAACTCGGACCATAACACTCCACTGAAAAATCCGGACAGGACAAATGTAAAACAAATTTTGACTAAGTTATTGCTAATCTACTTAAAAGACTAATGGGTCCTTAAACTTGACCTGATTTCAGAACTTGACCCGGTAAGCCCATGGGTCATTAATTAAGAGTATAAATACCCCAACCACTCTCATTAATGAGGGTGATCAACATCTAATACAAGTAGGCTGCTTAATTATCTCACTACTCCTCACACTAAACAAAAAGTACTTTACACTTATCAACCTACCTCCCAGCCCAAAATAAACCAAACCAAATTGACGACCACAGTGGGAGCACGAAGGTGCCTGAATTTTACATTCAAAACCAGTCCCGATATAAGGCTAAGGAGACCGGACAAGGGTCCAACCGGACTAAACAAACTCAATCCAATCAGAATCAGTCTCAGAGCCAGCAATCAAGAGGTAAAATAGGTACTTGGGTTCAGCCAGAGTGGTTTGTAGAGTTAAGGGAGAATATGGCCATAATATATGATAAGACTAAGGATGAAGTCCATTTTCGTAAGCCGACGGTACTGTAGTCTCCCAGAGAAAGCCAAAATACTTATTTTTGCCAATATCACAACAATATAGGCCATAACACTCAAGATCGCATACCATTGAAACAAGAAGTGTAAAACCTTTTTGAAAGAGGCAAACTGGGAGATTATGTCAAAAGAAAAGTGGAAACAGGCCTGACAATGCTCTTCGGACTAGCCCTACAAACAATGTTGGAATATCTGTTCAAGAAGGGGCAATGGTGATTCTTGAAAGATTCGACGTTGATTATGAGTATCTGGATCCTGATCCAACTCGGAATAAGGTGGGGGTCATAACAGAACAAACCAGGATGGTGTCCAGATTGATCAGTTTCTTTGAATCATTGACCATCTTTGAGGGAGATACTGTGACAGCACCCACTGTTCATCAAGAAGAGGCATGTACACAGTTTGGTCACTCAATTGGAAGGGGGTGCCTTTCCATAAGTACCGAACCCCTTTCACATTCATAGTTTTTGATGAGGATAATTTAAGAAATATTACTATGCCTCATGAGGATGTGGTGGTTATAGGAGCGTCTATTGGGGGCAATGATATACGCTGGATTTTGATAGACACAAGCAGTTCGGAAAATACCCTCTTCTCAAGCTCCTATAAGAAGATGAGGAATCCAGTTGTTATTCAACACTCAAACAGAACCATTGTGGGCTTCATAAGAAGCTTTGCGGATGTAATTGGAGAATTTGAAAAAGAAGTGATGTTGGGCAAGACACCTTTTACAAAGATGGCGAGGGTACCATTCGTTGTGGTGGATGCCCCACGTCTTACAATGCGATTTTTGGGAGGTTTTGGCTTTCAATAATGCATGTTGTGGACTCAACAGTCCATCAGTGTTTAAAGTATGCAGTTCAAGGGAAAGTAGGTGTTGTCCGAATTAGTCAGAAGATAGCCAGAGAGTGCTATGCAACTGCTCCTGCTCCTAAGACTTTGGGGGCAGTTCGGATTAATGAAGATTACCAGTTATTGTAGCCTTCTGAGGGGGAGAGTGAGATTGATGACCCCAGAGAGGCTCCTAGTGTTATAATACTAGTTGAAGAATTTGAAATCCACTCCCTTGCAGAGGGTATAAATATCAAGATTGGTTCTAAGATGGCACCAGAGTTGAAAAAAAAATGTTGTCTTTTTTACTAAACAATCAGCATATCTTTTTTTGGTGCAATAGTGATATAACTGGAGTACCCGCAAGTGTTATCTCACACAAGTTGTCCATACGGAGTAATATTGCACCTGCTATCTCACACAAGTTGTCCATCCGGAGTGATGTTGCACCTGTTGCCAATCCGATGTTGGTCAAGAAGAAGAACGAGAAATGACGTATGTGCATTGATTTTACCGACCTTAATAGAGCTTGCCTAAAATGTATTCATCTTGTCCCTCGGATAGATCAATTGGTGGACTGTACGTCTGGAAACAAGTTGCTATCCTTTATGGATGCTTTTTTCGGATACAACCAGATATAGGTGGATCCGAAGGATCAAGATTACTCTACCTTCATAACAGACAAAGGTCTTCATTGCGACAAAGTGATGCCCTTTGGGTTAAAGAATGTTGGGGCTACTTATCAGAGGTTGGTGAACAAAATATTCGCTAATCAGATTGGCAGAAATATGGAGGTATACGTAGATGAAAATCCTGGAGGAGGATTTGCATATAATTGACCTTCAAGAAACATTCATTAATTTGAAATCTGTGAATTTGAAATTAAATCAAGAAAAATGTGTGTTTGGGGTCTGATCTGGAAAGTTTCTGGATTATGTGATAAGTGAGAAAGGTATACAGCCCGATCCGGATCAGCTAAATGCCCTATTAAAAATGGATCATCCTCGGAATGTTAAGGAACTCCAGATTTTAATTGGTCTCCACAGTGCAACCAAGCTTTTGTTAAAATAAATAAACATTTATCCTCACCAAAGACTCTTTTCAAACCTGCTCAAGGAGAAACATTCTATGTATACTTGGTTGTGTAAGAATTTGTTATAAGTGTCGTACTGGTAAGAGAAGTTTACAACTACCCTCGTTCGGTATACTACATCAGCAAAAGTTTAATAGATGTTGAGAATAGGTAGTTGAAGCTTAAAAAGTTGGCACTAGCCTTAGTGATTGCAGCAAGAAAGATGAGGTCGTATTTTCAGTCTCATTCCATCATTGTCCGGACATCTTTCCCCTGGAAGAATGTTCTTCAAAAGGCAGACAAATCAAGCAGGATGACCAAGTGGTCAATAGAGTTGGGTGATTATGATATTGATTTCCCCCCCGCCCCAAGTAGCTATTAAGGCTCAATTAGTGGCTGATTTCCTGGTAAAATTCCATACGGACAGGAACTCCAAATAAACTTCAGGAGATAAAACCAAGAAATAATTGGTGGTCTAAACTGATGGTGGTTCAAGCACAATGGTTTGTTGAGCTGGAATTCGCCTAACCTCTCCGTATGGTGATAAGATGTACCAAGCTATATGCTTTGGGTTCAGGGCCTCTAACAATGAGTCCGAATATGAAGCATATATAGCTGGTCTTAAATTGGCTTTCCTATGTGGGTCTAAGAGTGTTCGGTTGATGAGTGACTCTCAATTGCGTATACTCATCTTGAAAGAAATGACAGCAGACGTCAAAAGTGTTTGTTATGAGCATATTCCCAAAACGGAGAATACACAGGCAGATTCTTTGGCAACTATAGGATAAACTGAGTCCTACCCTTGGATTCACATACAAGAATGCCCGTCCATATAGCCAAGTCAGAACAAAGAAGATGGGGGAAAGTATGAGCATATAGGTGATTCAACCTAAAGACTGGAGGTATTCCCTCCTTCAATATGTTTCTGATGGGGTTTTGTCTTCGGATGAAGCTATGACGAGAAAGATTAAACACAAGGCACGTGGTTTTTTGATGATAAGGGGAGTTCTCTATAAAAAAAACTCTTTCATTAGACCTCTCGTGCGTTGTTTGGGGGCTGAAGAATCTCAAGTCATTTTATCCAAACTACACGACGGGGAAGGCTCAACACATTGTGGGTGCATGGCACTAACCCGGAGAGTTTTATTAGATGGGTACTATTGGCCATCTATAATGGCAGGTGCTAAAGAAATGGTAAATAAATGTGATCCATGTCAAAAGTATGGCAATGAAATTCATGTGCCAACAGTACCGATGGAGTCTATTTCTGAGCCAGTACTTTTTGCCTGATGGGGAATGGACTTAGTTGGACCTCTGCATATGGTATCCGGGGGTGCATAACTATTTAGTTACTATTGATTACTTCTCAAAATGGATAGAGGCAGCTCCTTTAGCAGGAACCACTTTGAAGGCTGTCATTAAATTTATATTATCCAATATATGTTGCAGATTTGGGGTCCCTCAAAAGATTACTACAGAAAATGGGCCACGGTTTGATAACAAAGATATAGAGAATTTTTGTGCTTCTACAGGTATTCAACATTGATTTTCTTCTCCTTTCTATCCACAAGCAAACGGCCATGTTGAAGTTGCCAACAGGACTATTCTATCTGGATTAAAAAAAATTAGAAGGTGTTGCGGGGAAGTGGCCAAGCTATTTGTAAGAAGTGTTGTGGGCCTACCGAACTACTCTTTGGGCTCCTACACAAGAGTCTCATTTTGCTTTGGTGTATGGGATAGATGCAATTACCCCCATAGAAGCTATCTTACCATCATACAGATTCCACAACTATTCTAAACAAGCTAATGAGATATCAATTAGGAATCAGTTGGACTTAATAGAAGAAAGAAGGGTTAAAGCTCACTTAAGATAACTCATTACCAAGGTTTGATGAGGAACAGATTTGCCTCCAAGGTCAAAAGAAGAGATTTTCGACCAGGAGATAAGGTGTTAAGAAAAGTTTTCTTACACACCAAGGAGAAGCAGTTCGGTAAGTTAGCTCCGAACTAGAAAGGCCCCTATAAGGTCTGTGAATAGCTCAAGCTTGGGACATATAGACTTCAAGAAAAATAAGGGAAAATTTTGAAGCACCCATGGAATATTGAACACCTCAGGTTATATTTACAGTAAAGTTTTTGTGTAAATATTTACTTGCTAAATATCAAAATAAATATTATGGGGCATACACTTTCCTATCATGGTGGCGCGGGGAGGTTTTAATGAGGTGTCCGGTCTTTAATTCAATAATACATAATGTCTTCTTAAAAAATTTGAAGTGCTTTTACTATAATTCAACTCAAGTGTAAATCACTTATTTAATACCTTGGATCTTTAGTGGATCGAATAAACTTGTTTGTGGGTGATGACTATTAAACTTGTCATCGGAGATATTAAACACTCTCACTTTAATACTTCTGAAATACTAGGGGCTACTTAAACATTAGCCATGCAAAAATTTAAGGAAAGGTATTAAACAAAAAGCAAAGTTTGATAAATTAAATTCGTTCGGACTTAAACCGAACAGTAAAACAAAGCATGCCTTGGCCATCCAAGGACTTTAGGTGTTCAAAAGACTTATTCGGACTTTAACCGAATAGTAATACAAAATTTTCCTTGGCCATCCAAGGACTTTAATTGTTCACAAAGATAAAAAATAACACTCGGTAAAACCTTAGGGCTTGTTCCCTTCGGACGTTCCTTCACCACCACCATCACCTTTTTAAAGGCTTTTGAGTTCGGCACTCGAACTCTCACATGTTAATTCCTCATCATCATTTGTGGAATCTATTCCACGGGAGTAGTTGTGCTTGTCACCATCTGCCATAGTATGAAATGGGAGGTCTTCGTATTCCACATATTTCCATAAGGGACCCAGGGTCCTCTTAGGAAATGTCTCATGGAACAACAACACCACATCAGACTTAACCCCATCGTCTCATTTTTCTAAGGAGGCTACTACTTCATTAGCATACTTCTCAATACTTGCTTTGATAGCCTGCTCCTGCTGGCTCTTCAATACCTCATTTTCCTTGGTCATTTCTGAAACATTGCTATCTAATTTAGTATTCTCATTGGTTAGGGTTTGAATGGAACCATCCTTGGTTTTCAACTCCTCCTTCAACACTGCGAGGTTTTTTGAAGAAGATGTTTCTAAGTCAAAGTACTTAGTCTGGAGCTCAGTTCTGGCTGCTTCCAATGTGGCTAGCTTAATTGCCGTATCATCCTTATTCTTTTTCAGTGCCTCCACCCCCTTCTTCAGTTCCTCTATACTTTGTTGAGCGCTTAGGAGATTGTTTGACAGGGATTATTTGTCAGAAGTGAGGGAGTTGATAAGTTTAGTCTGACTTTTCACCTGCCTTTCCAGATCGAGTATTGGCCAGATATGGCCGAGGAGGGAGTGGCTCAATACATCTTGCTCTCCGGATACGGAGAAGGATTTCCCATTAAAGGTCACCATGTTGGAGGAACTGAAAGGACGATAAGGACCTGTAAAATCATCCTTCTCGAAATCATTAAAGTACGAGCCAATATCTTGAAGGGAACTGATGTCCACTTCATCATTTTCTCCCCTAACAAACTCTCCGGACTGAAGGTCTGTTGGGATTTCCTCTTGCAAAGTAGGATCAACAGGGGCTGGTGGAGGTTGGATTTCTGAAGGACGAAGAATTACTTCTTCTCCTAGGGTGACTTTCTTCTTCTTGCTAGCCTTCTCGTCACTGCTGACCTTGCGTTTCTTATTCATCTTAGAGGGATTTGGTGGGTTCTGTGACCCTCCAGCTTCCATCACTATTTCAGCCTCTACTGATTTGAGCAGAGCAGCATTAACCCCCCCTCCCCCCCTGGTTCCCCGAACCAGTCCTTTCTATAGCTGTTTGAGCCAGCTCTGTTGCAACCATCTTCTTTTTATTCTTCATTTTGTTGGGAGCCTTTGCTCTAGAAGGTAAGAACAACTTTTCATCTTTGGCTTCCGTCCTTTTAATAATCACATCCGGAGGAGGAAGGGTGGTTAGCTCTTCCCATGAAAGGTCTCTTCGGCCTATGGTGTTCCACAAGTGAGACCTCACGAAATCGCCTGATTTAAAGCAATTGTGGAAGGCATTCCTCCAATGTTTCGAAGCCCATGCGTTGAGTTTTGCACAGATCTTTTGCCCCTCCTCCAGATGGCCGGTGAACTCCTTCGGTAGCACTAAAAAGGAGTAAAAAACTAGTCAGAATAAGAAAACTTATAATATAAGAAGAAAAACTTAGAGGACAATAAGGAGAAAGGAAATTACCAGTATTTTTCCACCTACTAGTCAGCATGTTAGGGTTGGTGTTGGCCTTAATCTTCCTGTCATTTTCCCATGTTCCACTAACAAATAGGAACTGTGTCCTCCAATTCTTTTTGGACTCCAACCGGTCGTCCACAACCTTAAAGTTATTTCCCATATTGTGATGGTAGAATGGAATTTGATGGTTCTTGCACAAGCTTGCCACAGCAGCAAACTTCTCCATCGGAAGTGGGATCTTCGACAACTTTGATGCCATGATACAAGAAATAACTGAGTACCAGGCATTGAGGCTTAACTGGCTAGGGAAAAGCTTGATCAAGTGGAAATATTTAACGATCTCTCGGTCTAAAGGGAACCAGAGTCCCCATTTTAGCACTTCGGTAGATATTACCACCTCGTTTAGCTTGCAATCCATAAGAGTCTCCAGATTAATAGGTATCCTTACTTTTACGGACTCTGGAATCCCCCATTTGGTCCGGATTCGGCCCAACTCAGCAGTGTGGGTGTAGATGTAGTTGATGTTTTGTAAGGCCAACAAGTATTTGATGCTGACGTGTTTGAAACAAGGGCCTACCTTACCCTCTAAGTACTCCGGAAGTGAGTCTGGATGAGTCATACAGACTTTTACCTTACCTTCTTATCAGAATCAGCATCTCCCGTTTGACCTGATGCCTCGGTCTTAAAGGGGGCTTCCTCGATGCTGTCTTTCATAATCTCTTCCATCACTGTGGAAGGTTTGTCAGTTGACTTAGAAGAAGGTGGTTCAGTTTCTTGCATTGAAGGCTGTTCGGATGGTTGAGCATTTGTTGCCTCTGAAGACCTAGTGTCCGGTATAGGTTGTGATTCGGATGGCTTGGCTGCGGAGCTGCTTTAGCTACCTCTGATCCAGATGGTTTTGACAATGATGGTGTGGATTGGGTTTTGGTTTGGCGACTCGTTCGGTGAGGGGTTATCTTCTCCGGAGACTTTTATGTATCAGGACCCATAGCAATAAACGAAGAGGTTTTCTAATGCTTGAAACGGATTTTTCCTTAGACGCATGAGGTTAATACTCTTGAACAGAAGAAAACCAGAAGAGAAGGGTGAAAGGTTTGGTTTGAAAGAAAGTTGTTTGGGCCTAGGGTTTTTGGAAGAGGATGAACCTTGATCGGTGTCCTTAGTCGGTTGACTGGTTTTCTCACCTGGAGAATCTGGGAGGCCGGCGGCGATACAGTTCTCTCTTTCTACCTTTCTTGCTCTTTCTAACTCTCACAAATTCAACCAGCCACCTTTAACGAATGAGGGCATAGTCTTTCCTACCCCGGTGACTTGGAGTGGTTTTAACGAGGTGCCCAACTTGTCAATCAACTCTTTTTTAGCCTTTAAAATTATTTGTCTCTCTAAAATTCATTTTTGCCTTCGAATGGATTACCTTTGAATGACTTACGAGTAAATTCATTTTTTCCTTCGAACGGATTACCTTCAGATGACTTAAGAGTAAATTCATTTTACTTTCGAATGGACTACATTTGAAGATCTTAAGTGTAAGTTCGTTGGCCATAATAGAAATTAGGCAATAATATTAAAATACTTCACAATGCATATTAAAATAATTCACAATGCATTTTAACAATGGGTAGTGCACCTTTGCACGACCTCTCAATTGTCCATTATGGACAAATTCATCTTAATAAGGGGTCATGCACCCATGCACGATCCCTCACTTGGTCATCTTGCCTAAGTCTTCCCAGATAGGGTTCGTATGCAAGCACATAACCTCACTTGGCTATTTGTCTAAGTCCTCCCACATAGTTGTCACGTATAAGCACGACCCTTCACTTGACCATTTTGGCCAAATGTGTTTTATAAACCTCTTATTTGGCCAAATATCTAATTGCATTGTGACAATGGATCACGCACAAGCTCGAATCTCGCTTAGGCCTTTTAGTCAAGTATGTCATCATGGGGATCGCGTATAAGTTTGACCCATCACTTGGCCATCAGTTTGCCTTACTAGAGAGTGCGGCTTTTTACACACGATCTCTATGCCAGAAACCTTCTGTATCATGTAAATTCTCAAGACCGTTTATCAAACCTAAGGATGGTCAGGATAACCAAGCGATATTATCCGTCATCGAACCATAAATAGTCCAAAAACCAAGTCTGACACCATACGGATAAAGCATTTGGTATTATTCAGAGATACTGTCAAAAGAACGTACGTGACTGTGTATATAAGAAAAAACTGAGCCAACGTGAAAGAACTTGCCCGTTATATCTTAGGATCAAGACCATTATATTAAGATCATTATAATTATTTTGTAAGAAAGTTTCATCTCAAAAGTTTATGAAGCTCTTGGTACCTTTATCTCTTCGATCTTGTTTGTACGTTACTCTTTAGTTCAATATGTTAGGTGTATTTTTACCTCACTGTGTCTATTTTCCTAAACACAAGGATGAAAACTTTAATATGTTTAAGATATTCAAAGTTGAGGTTGAAATGCAATTAGAAATTAATATTAAATATTACACAATGAGCGAGAGTGAGAAATACTTCTCAATTGACATTTCTAGGTTATATGAAGAGCTGTAATAATGCATCAATGTTTGGAACCTTACACATCGCAACAAAATGGATTGATTGTACATAAAAATATTTGTTTTAATAACCAATTCCATGCTAGCATATTATGAATTGCATATAATTTTTTAGAGTAAGGTCATTTTAACGATATGATATATTATAAATTGTTTTTTAGCTTAAGAAACTTGAAATCTCTCAATATGAGTTATGAAAGGGGAAAAATAACCAAAAATGGATTTTTAAAAGTGTTGAGGTTTTATTATTCAGAAAAAGCACAAATCTTAAGAGAATAAAGTTAGGACATAATCTATAAGATGTGAATTTGTTAATTACTCGATAAATAACACATCTTATTAATTGTTAGACTTAAATATAAATAATTGAAGTTTTTAAAGTCCAAATCACTTGATTATAGTATGACTTAAACCACTATGAAAACAAGAAAAAGTATTGCAAGAAGCACGTTTGATTGTAAAACAAGGCCAATAAGGTGAAAATACTCAAGCATATATGATAACGTGACAGAAATAGAAGAAGAATCAACGATAGATGAAACCCTAATTCAAGGGTAACATGATGAAACCCTAATTCAAGGGTAACATGATGAAACCCTAATCTAAGGGTAACAAATTCTGAAATTTTCAGAGATACAAAATATATAATTCAAAAAACTTATTTAAAACTTAAGGTATATGAGGCTTTTATAAGAGCTTCTCAAAACCCTAATTAGAATGCAAGAAAATAAAATAAATATTTTAAAATAAATATTTTAAAATAAAATAAAATCTTAATATAATTATATTTGATTTAAATAACATAAGATATTTGAATAAAATAAAATAAAATAAGTTTTTGTTGGACTTTCTGGGCTACATCAATATAACATCCGATGAGATAAAGTTGTAAAGTTCTTTTAAACTTGGTGGAAAGAAGTGGTGACATGGAAAATTCTGAATGGTTCTTTCTTTCATATAAAAATGTATTTTTTTCTAGAGATTTTGAATTGATTCAACAATATCAAATCACACTTGAGAATTGATCAATTGACATAATTAATAAACATATTATTTTTACATATATGATTCGTTTTTTAGAACCATGAGAATAAGAATATATTCACAGTTACATCGTTACACAACTTAAAAATCCAACAATAAAAATTTAAGATGATATTCTTAAATGAAGATCTCAAAGAAGAGGTTTACATATAGAAATTAATTTTTCTTTTTGTAATTGTGAGAAATGACTTCAAATTATGTATAGTTATGAATTCAATGTATAGACTGAAACAAGCACCTAAATTGACATGAAAAGTTCGATCATGTCATAGTATATGATAGGTTTTAGGCACGTAAATAATTGTTTGTACACTAACATTTGTGGAGGCATTGTGGCCGTAATGTGTCCATACATAAATCATCTACTTATATTAGGTAATGAAATAAGAACTAATGAAATGAACAGAGTTTTTTCTTCCACGTTTAAGATTAACGATCTTGAAGAAGTGGACATTATTTTATAAATACAATTCTTCAAATATACTTCGCTAAGTCAATCTCATTACATTTAAAATATACTTGATAAATGTAAACCTATGAAATTCAAAGAATCACATACGTCATTTGATCATGGTTTGAAACTAGGAAGTAATATGCATTTAAAAATGGAAAATGACCATCCAAATTCATTGAGATAGTAAATCAATACTTGGTAGAGCCTACAATTATATTATGGAAATTCTAGACATATAAGTTTGAGACATGAGTATGTTAGATAAGTAATTCAAGATGTAATCATACCATGTTTTGACGTGCGTTCTAGGAAGAACTTGATAGATTTTTTTACCAACCATTGGCTCAAGAATTTATGAACTCGACATCTAGTTGGATAAGAGAAAAACTCTCAAATTGATATTTTAAAAATTATGATAACCCAAAACGACTATAATAAATATCTAAGGATTAAATTTGTAATGAGTAACAACAAGTTATTTGTTAAATATTCAACATATAAATTTGAGTTCCATATGTGATGAATAACATACAATGTTCGTTATCATGAAAGGATAAGTTCAAAGAAATTTTAATATTGATGAGTTCGCATACTTCAGTCACAACCCACCACTTAATCCGGACAGGGGGAACTCGGACCATAACACTCCACTGAAAAATCCGGACAGGACAAATGTAAAACACATTTTGACTAAGTTATTGCTAATCTACTTAAAAGACTAATGGGTCCTTAAACTTGACCTGATTTCAGAACTTGACCCGGTAAGCCCATGGGTCATTAATTAAGAGTATAAATACCCCAACCACTCTCATTAATGAGGGTGATCAACATCTAATACAAGTAGGCTGCTTAATTATCTCACTACTCCTCACACTAAATACAAAGTACTTTACACTTATCAACCTACCTCCCAGCCCAAAATAAACCAAACCAAATTGACGACCACAGTGGGAGCACGAAGGTGCCTGAATTTTACATTCAAAACCAGTCCGGATATAAGGCTAAGGAGACCGGACAAGGATCCAACCGGACTAAACAAACTCAATCCAATCAGAATCAGTCTCAGAGCCAGCAATCAAGAGGTAAAATAGGTACTTGGGTTCAGCCACAGTGGTTTGCAGAGTTAAGGGAGAATATGGCCATAATATATGATAAGACTAAGGATGAAGTCCATTTTCGTAAGCCGACGGTACTGTAGTCTCCCAGAGAAAGCCAAAATACTTATTTTTGCCAATATCACAACAATATAGGCCATAACACTCAAGATCGCATACCATTGAAACAAGAAGTGTAAAACCTTTTTGAAAGAGGCAAACTGGGAGATTATGTCAAAAGAAAAGTGGAAACAGGCCTGACAATGCTCTTCGGACTAGCCCTACAAACAATGTTGGAACATCTGTTCAAGAAGGGGCAATGGTGATTCTTGAAAGATTCGACGTTGATTATGAGTATCTGGATCTTGATCCAACTCGGAATAAGGTGGGGGTCATAACAGAACAAACCAGGATGGTGTCCGGATTGATCAGTTTCTTTGAATCATTGACCATCTTTGAGGGAGATACTGTGACAGCACCCACTGTTCATCAAGAAGAGGCATGTACACAGTTTGGTCACTCAATTGGAAGGGGGTGTCTTTCCATAAGTACCGAACCCCTTTCACATTCATAGTTTTTGATGAGGATGATTTAAGAAATATTACTATGCCTCATGAGGATGTGGTGGTTATAGGAGCGTCTATTGGGGGCAATGATATACGCTGGATTTTGATAGACACAAGTAGTTCGGAAAATATCCTCTTCTCAAGCTCCTATAAGAAGATGAGGAATCCAGTTGTTATTCAACACTCAAACAGAACCATTGTGGGCTTCATAAGAAGCTTTGCGGATGTAATTGGAGAATTTGAAAAAGAAGTGATGTTGGGTAAGACACCTTTTACAAAGATGGCGAGGGTACCATTCGTTGTGGTGGATGCCCCACGTCTTACAATGCGATTTTTGTGAGGTTTTGGCTTTCAATAATGCATGTTGTGGACTCAACAGTCCATCAGTGTTTAAAGTATGCAGTTCAAGGGAAAGTAGGTGTTGTCCGAATTAGTCAGAAGATAGCCAGAGAGTGCTATGCAACTGCTCCTACTCCTAAGACTTTGGGGGCAGTTCAGATTAATGAAGATTACCAGTTATTGTAGCCTTCTGAGGGGGAGAGTGAGATTGATGACCCCAGAGAGGCTCCTAGTGTTATAATACTAGTTCAAGAATTTGAAATCCACTCCCTTGCAGAGGGTATAAATATCAAGATTGGTTCTAAGATGGCACCAGAGTTGAAAAAAAAATGTTGTCTTTTTTACTAAATAATCAGCATGTCTTTTTTTGGTGCAATAGTGATATAACTGGAGTACCCGCAAGTGTTATCTCACACAAGTTGTCTATACGGAGTAATATTGCACCTGCTATCTCACACAAGTTGTCCATCCGGAGTGATGTTGCACCTGTTGCCAATCCGATGTTGGTCAAGAAGAAGAACGAGAAATGACGTATGTGCATTGATTTTACCGACCTTAATAGAGCTTGCCTAAAATGTATTCATCTTGTCCCTCGGATAGATCAATTGGTGGACTGTACGTCTGGAAACAAGTTGCTATCCTTCATGGATGCTTTTTTCGGATACAACCAGATATAGGTGGATCCGAAGGATCAAGATTACTCTACCTTCATAACAGACAAAGGTCTTCATTGCGACAAAGTGATGCCCTTTGGGTTAAAGAATGTTGGGGCTACTTATCAGAGGTTGGTGAACAAAATATTCGCTAATCAGATTGGCAGAAATATGGAGGTATACGTAGATGAAAATCTTGGAGGAGGATTTGCATATAATTGACCTTCAAGAAACATTCATTAATTTGAAATCTGTGAATTTGAAATTAAATCAAGAAAAATGTGTGTTTGGGGTCTGATCTGGAAAGTTTCTGGATTATGTGATAAGTGAGAAAGGTATACAGCCCGATCCGGATCAGCTAAATGCCCTATTAAAAATGGATCATCCTCGGAATGTTAAGGAAGTCCAGATTTTAATTGGTCTCCACAGTGCAACCAAGCTTTTGTTAAAATAAATAAACATTTATCCTCACCAAAGACTCTTTTCAAACCTGCTCAAGGAGAAACATTCTATGTATACTTGGTTGTGTAAGAATTTGTTATAAGTGTCGTACTGGTAAGAGAAGTTTACAACTACCCTCGTTCGGTATACTACATCAGCAAAAGTTTAATAGATGTTGAGAATAGGTAGTTGAAGCTTAAAAAGTTGGCACTAGCCTTAGTGATTGCTGCAAGAAAGATGAGGTCGTATTTTCAGTCTCATTCCATCATTGTCCGGACATCTTTCCCCTGGAAGAATGTTCTTCAAAAGGCAGACAAATCAAGCAGGATGACCAAGTGGTCAATAGAGTTGGGTGATTATGATATTGATTTCCCCCCCGCCCCAAGTAGCTATTAAGGCTCAATTAGTGGCTGATTTCCTGGTAAAATTCCATACGGACAGGAACTCCAAATAAACTTCAGGAGATAAAACCAAGAAATAATTGGTGGTCTAAACTGATGGTGGTTCAAGCACAATGGTTTGTTGAGCTGGAATTCGCCTAACCTCTCCGTATGGTGATAAGATGTACCAAACTATATGCTTTGGGTTCAGGGCCTCTAACAATGAGTCTGAATATGAAGCATATATAGCTGGTCTTAAATTGGCTTTCCTATGTGGGTCTAAGAGTGTTCGGTTGATGAGTGACTCTCAATTGCGTATACTCATCTTGAAAGAAATGACAGCAGACGTCAAAAGTGTTTGTTATGAGCATATTCCCAAAACGGAGAATACACTGGCAGATTCTTTGGCAACTATAGGATAAACTGAGTCCTACCCTTGGATTCACATACAAGAATGCCTGTCCATATAGCCAAGTCAGAACAAAGAAGATGGGGGAAAGTATGAGCATATAGGTGATTCAACCTAAAGACTGGAGGTATTCCCTCCTTCAATATGCTTCTGATGGGGTTTTGTCTTCGGATGAAGCTATGACGAGAAAGATTAAACACAAGGCACGTGGTTTTTTGATGATAAGGGGAGTTCTCTATAAAAAAAAAACTCTTTCATTAGACCTCTCGTGCGTTGTTTGGGGGATGAAGAATCTCAAGTCATTTTATCCAAACTACACGACGGGGAAGGCTCAACACATTGTGGGTGCATGGCACTAACCCGGAGAGTTTTATTAGATGGGTACTATTGGCCATCTATAATGGCAGGTGCTAAAGAAATGGTAAATAAATGTGATCCATGTCAAAAGTATGGCAATGAAATTCATGTGCCAGCAGTACCGATGGAGTCTATTTCTGAGCCAGTACTTTTTGCCTGATGGGGAATGGACTTAGTTGGACCTCTGCATATGGTATCCGGGGGTGCATAAATATTATAGTTACTATTGATTACTTCTCAAAATGGATAGAGGCAGCTCCTTTAGCAGGAACCACTTTGAAGGCTGTCATTAAATTTATATTATCCAATATATGTTGCAGATTTGGGGTCCCTCAAAAGATTACTACAGAAAATGGGCCACGGTTTGATAACAAAGATATAGAGAATTTTTGTGCTTCTACAGGTATTCAACATTGTTTTTCTTCTCCTTTCTATCCACAAGCAAACAGCCATGTTGAAGTTGCCAACAGGACTATTCTATCTGGATTAAAAAAAAAATTAGAAGGTGTTGCGGGGAAGTGGCCAAGCTATTTGTAAGAAGTGTTGTGGGCCTACCGAACTACTCTTCGGGCTCCTACACAAGAGTCTCATTTTGCTTTGGTGTATGGGATAAATGCAATTACCCCCATAGAAGCTATCTTACCATCATACAGATTCCACAACTATTCTAAACAAGCTAATGAGATATCAATTAGGAATCAGTTGGACTTAATAGAAGAAAGAAGGGTTAAAGCTCACTTAAGAACAACTCATTACCAAGGTTTGATGAGGAACAGATTTGCCTCCAAGGTCAAAAGAAGAGATTTTCGACCAGGAGATAAGGTGTTAAGAAAAGTTTTCTTACACACCAAGGAGAAGCAGTTCGGTAAGTTAGCTCCGAACTAGAAAGGCCCCTATAAGGTCTGTGAATAGCTCAAGCTTGGGACATATAGACTTCAAGAAAAATAAGGGAAAATTTTGAAGCACCCATGGAATATTGAACACCTCAGGTTATATTTACAGTAAAGTTTTTGTGTAAATATTTACTTGCTAAATATCAAAATAAATATTATGGGGCATACACTTTCCTATCATGGTGGCGCGGGGAGGTTTTAATGAGGTGTCCGGTCTTTAATTCAATAATACATAATGTCTTCTTAAAAAATTTGAAGTGCTTTTACTATAATTCAACTCAAGTGTAAATCACTTATTTAATACCTTGGATCTTTAGTGGATCGAATAAACTTGTTTGTGGGTGATGACTATTAAACTTGTCATCGGAGATATTAAACACTCTCACTTTAATACTTCTGAAATACTAGGGGCTACTTAAACATTAGCCATGCAAAAATTTAAGGAAAGGTATTAAACAAAAAGCAAAGTTTGATAAATTAAATTCGTTCGGACTTAAACCGAACAGTAAAACAAAGCATGCCTTGGCCATCCAAGGACTTTAGGTGTTCAAAAGACTTATTCGGACTTTAACCGAATAGTAATACAAAATTTTCCTTGGCCATCCAAGGACTTTAATTGTTCACAAAGATAAAAAATAACACTCGGTAAAACCTTAGGGCTTGTTCCCTACGGACGTTCCTTCACCACCACCATCACCTTTTTAAAGGCTTTTGAGTTCGGCACTCGAACTCTCACATGTTAATTCCTCATCATCATTTGTGGAATCTATTCCACGGGAGTAGTTGTGCTTGTCACCATCTGCCATAGTATGAAATGGGAGGTCTTCGTATTCCACATATTTCCATAAGGGACCCAGGGTCCTCTTAGGAAATGTCTCATGGAACAACAGCACCATATCAGACTTAACCCCATCGTCTCATTTTTCTAAGGAGGCTACTACTTCATTAGCATACTTCTCAATACTTGCTTTGATAGCCTGCTCCTGCTGGCTCTTCAATACCTCATTTTCCTTGGTCATTTTGAAACAATGCTATCTAATTTAGTATTCTCATTGGTTAGGGTTTGAATGGAACCATCCTTGGTTTTCAACTCCTCCTTCAACACTGCGAGGTTTTTTGAAGAAGATGTTTCTAAGTCAAAGTACTTAGTCTGGAGCTCAGTTCTGGCTGCTTCCAATGTGGCTAGCTTAGTTGCCGTATCATCCTTATTTTTTTTCAGTGCCTCCACCCCCTTCTTCAGTTCCTCTATACTTTGTTGAGCGCTTAGGAGATTGTTTGACAGGGATTATTTGTCAGAAGTGAGGGAGTTGATAAGTTTAGTCTGACTTTTCACCTGCCTTTCCAGATCGAGTATTGGCCAGATATGGCCGAGGAGGGAGTGGCTCAATACATCTTGCTCTCCGGATATGGAGAAGGATTTCCCATTAAAGGTCACCATGTTGGAGGAACTGAAAGGACGATAAGGACCTGTAAAATCATCCTTCTCGAAATCATTAAAGTACGAGCCAATATCTTGAAGGGAACTGATGTCCATTTCATCATTTTCTCCCCTAACAAACTCTCCGGACTGAAGGTCTGTTGGGATTTCCTCTTGCAAAGTAGGATCAACAGGGGCTGGTGGAGGTTGGATTTCTGAAGGACGAAGAATTACTTCTTCTCCTAGGGTGACTTTCTTCTTCTTGGTAGCCTTCTCGTCACTGCTGACCTTGCGTTTCTTATTCATCTTAGAGGGATTTGGTGGGTTCTGTGACCCTCCAGCTTCCATCACTGTTTCAGCCTCTACTGATTTGAGCAGAGCAGCATTAACCCCCCCTCCCCCCCTGGTTCCCCGAACCAGTCCTTTCTATAGCTGTTTGAGCCAGCTCTGTTGCAACCTTCTTCTTTTTATTCTTCATTTTGTTGGGAGCCTTTGCTCTAGAAGGTAAGAACAGCTTTTCATCTTTGGCTTCCGTCCTTTTAATAATCACATCCGGAGGAGGAAGGGTGGTTAGCTCTTCCCATGAAAGGTCTCTTCGGCCTATGGTGTTCCACAAGTGAGACCTCACGAAATCGCCTGATTTAAAGCAATTGTGGAAGGCATTCCTCCAATGTTTCGAAGCCCATGCGTTGAGTTTTGCACAGATCTTTTGCCCCTCCTCCAGATGGCCGGTGAACTCCTTCGGTAGCACTAAAAAGGAGTAAAAAACTAGTCAGAATAAGAAAACTTATAATATAAGAAGAAAAACTTAGAGGACAATAAGGAGAAAGGAAATTACCAGTATTTTTCCACCTACTAGTCAGCATGTTAGGGTTGGTGTTGGCCTTAATCTTCCTGTCATTTTCCCATGTTCCACTAACAAATAGGAACTGTGTCCTCCAATTCTTTTTGGACTCCAACCGGTCGTCCACAACCTTAAAGTTATTTCCCATATTGTGATGGTAGAATGGAATTTGATGGTTCTTGCACAAGCTTGCCACAGCAGCAAACTTCTCCATCGGAAGTGGGATCTTCGACAACTTTGATGCCATGATACAAGAAATAACTGAGTACCAGGCATTGAGGCTTAACTGGCTAGGGAAAAGCTTGATCAAGTGGAAATATTTAACGATCTCTCGGTCTAAAGGGAACCAGAGTCCCCATTTTAGCACTTCGGTAGATATTACCACCTCGTTTAGCTTGCAATCCATAAGAGTCTCCAGATTAATAGGTATTTTTACTTTTACGGACTCTGGAATCCCCCATTTGGTCCGGATTCGGCCCAACTCAGCAGTGTGGGTGTAGATGTAGTTGATGTTTTGTAAGGCCAACAAGTATTTGATGCTGACGTGTTTGAAACAAGGGCCTACCTTACCCTCTAAGTACTCCGGAAGTGAGTCTGGATGAGTCATACAGACTTTTACCTTACCTTCTTATCAGAATCAGCATCTCCCGTTTGACCTGATGCCTCGGTCTTAAAGGGGGCTTCCTCGATGCTGTCTTTCATAATCTCTTCCATCACTGTGGAAGGTTTGTCAGTTGACTTAGAAGAAGGTGGTTCAGTTTTTTGCATTGAAGGCTGTTCGGATGGTTGAGCATTTGTTGCCTCTGAAGACCTAGTGTCCGGTATAGGTTGTGATTCGGATGGCTTGGCTGCGGAGCTGCTTTAGCTACCTCTGATCCAGATGGTTTTGACAATGATGGTGTGGATTGGGTTTTGGTTTGGCGACTCGTTCGGTGAGGGGTTATCTTCTCCGGAGACTTTTATGTATCAGGACCCATAGCAATAAACGAAGAGGTTTTCTAATGCTTGAAACGGATTTTTCCTTAGACTCATGAGGTTAATACTCTTGAACAGAAGAACCAGAAGAGAAGGGTGAAAGGTTTGGTTTGAAAGAAAGTTGTTTGGGCCTAGGGTTTTTGGAAGAGGATGAACCTTGATCGGTGTCCTTAGTCGGTTGACTGGTTTTCTCACCTGGAGAATCTGGGAGGCCGGCGGCGATACAGTTCTCTCTTTCTACCTTCCTTGCTCTTTCTAACTCTCACAAATTCAACCAGCCACCTTTAACTAAAGTGTTTCTTGCTGTGAACATAAAATCTCTCAAGAATAATTTGAAGGTAAAGATGAATTTCTCTCTAGAAAATCTTTGAGTGTGGAAGACAATGAAATAGTAAAATAGTATTTATACAACAGTAAAAAGCAACAGTTACCAATGAGAAGATGAAAGGGGTTTTTGCAATGATTAAGGGCTGCGCAAACGTGTGAAAAGTCAAAGCCTATGTAACTTTCTAGACTTAGTGGGTGCGCCGGTCTAGGAAAAATAACGGCTGGTAGGTCGAACCGAATACTGACACGTGTCCCACGATCAAGAAGAAACTCTTAGAATTCTGGAAAGAGAAACTAGTCCTGACAAATTTCGAACTGGGTTGGTGGTGGAAATAAACTTCTTAAATCGGACAACACAAGAAGATCGGATGAAGTTGATATTAGCTTCGTAGATTTTTTAGCTCTACCAAAGATATTTTGCGAGGTCTAAAAAACGGGCTACTAATGAGTTCAGATACTTCAGTCACAACCCACCACTTAATCCGGACACGGGTAATTCGGACCATAACACTCCACTGAAAAATCCAGAGAGGACAAATGTAAAACACATTTTGACTAAGCTATTTGCTAATCTACTTAAAAGAATAATGGGTCCTTAAACTTGACCCGGTTTTAGAACTTGACTCGGTAAGCCCGTGGGTCATTAATTAAGAGTATAAATACCTCAATCACTCTCATTAATGAGGGTGATCAATATTTAATACAAGCAGGCTGCTTAATTATCTCACTACTCCTCACACTAAACCCAAAATACTTTAAACTTATAAAAACACCTTACCAAACTACCCCAAGCCCAAAATAAACCAAACCAAATATAATTTTTTATATTACCAAAACATTATAAGAATTGTACATATAGGAATCCACGAGAGTAGCCGCATCTCATGAGAATTGAGTTCCTCTCAAGTTATATTCTTAAATCAGAGAAGCACACGACAATAATATTAATAAGAGAATTGAGGATAAAAAAATTAGCAAAAGTTCATGCGTGTAATATAACTAATTTGGATATATGGGGTAGTTGATTCAAAATAACGACTACTAAATTTTTTTGGTCATCTTTTGTTTTTTTACACTAAAGTAAAATTCAAATAGAAATATATTTTACTTTATGTATAAAAATATTTGTCTTAATAAGGAAATAAATATGCTAAGCAAGTGGAAGTATTGTTGAAATGTTGATTAAATAAGTTATCGAAATTAATTCGAAGACGAATACGGTCGTCATAATAAATCTAGGAGTAGATCATCAAATCTTATGATATTAGGTAGGTATTCAACCCAACGAGCCCAAAAAAGGTAATGATCAATTCGTAAAAAATAGCAATCGTTGCTGCGATCTGGACAAAAAAACCTATAATCTAAAAATAATCTTTTTTCCCTAATGTATTTGTTTGTCATGACAATCTCAAAATTTCAGATATTATCGTGGTGACGAGATGACTCACCGCGATGGAAAAGCAATATATCTACTAACTTTTTTAAAAGTGTTCATATCCTAATAAATAGGATGTTTATCACGATAAAAATATTTTACCACATAAAAGCTTACAACGACTAATTGAAAAAGTCAAAAATGTAAATGTTTTGAAATAATCTGAATTTATTTTTTTTATAATTTATAATTTATTTTTATCATTAATAATTTATTGATCGTTAAATTTCATATTCTATTTATTCGTTTTTAAAGTTTAAAGTTATTATATTTTAAAATTATTTGTTAAAATTTTTAAATAAATAAAAAAAGAATTGAAAAAATGAGTTTACCTATATCTTATTTATTTTTTAAATTTCATTTAAATCTTTAGCTATGAAAAATGTTTATAATCTAATATTTTTAATTAACTTATATATATATATATATATATATATATATTATAACTTTAGTTTATATTTATTTTAAAAAAAATATTCGCATTAAACTTTTTCATAATTGCTATATTCAGTAGTAAAAATACAAATAATTATTTTTAAATATACAAAAATAATATATGTAGTTTACATCCGAATTCCAACTATAAACATATAATAAAATGGTTGTATATTTTTATAATTTTCCAATATATTCTCTGTTTTTAATATCATATCAAATATAATAGATGTGTATAAGTTAACATTGTTAATTTGAAAGTACAGTTGAGTTGAGTTTTGAAATTTTAATTACAATTTGGTTTAGAACAAAAAAAAGGACCATAATAATCCGAGTTTAACGCTGCAGAGAAACGTTGAAAGAAGTAAAGTGATTAACGAGAAGAGTCTCACAGATTCGGCGTAATAAATGCAATCATGTGTACGTTAAAGTTTGCATGTTCTGTTCTGTGTCATTTTAATAGCATCATGTCATGTGCCTATTTATTTATTTATTTTTAATTTAACCATCTTAATTCTTTAACATAAACATCGTTTTGCATTGTGTCCTGAGCTAAATCTCACTATCTGCCATAAAAATACCATTGCTGTCTTTTATATATATTACTATTGTTTAACGAAGAATCCTTTATTGTTTTCGTAACTAAAGTATGGTTTCGATCCCCTTTTTTCGTAATTAAAAAAAAATTCGTGATCTATTGCTATCGTAGCCGATTTTTTTATTTATTCGAGATAATTTTAGTTCTTTATGTAACATCATTTATACTTTTAATAATTTATTGAATTTTTTAATTATTTTCAAAGTGAGAAAAAAATTTATAAATAAATTTAACTATTACTTTTGGGAGGATTATTACACGTGTTTTTATGGGGACATGGGGACCATCTTATCAAATTTTGATAAGGCGCCTAAATTTCATGGGATTAAAGTATGGAATTGAATACCACATCCACCTATTACATCTATTTTTTTCTTGTTTTTTTTTAAATCTTTAATTTTTCAAATTTCATTCTTTTGGTTTTTTGAAACTGGGCAACGATATATTGTTCCTATTGTTAAACTGAAAGTTGTTCAATGAGACTGGACAACGATTCTAGAGAAGAGTCATTTATGTTGAATCCATGTATTTGCTACTAATTTGCTTTCCTTTGTTATCGACATCACGTAGAGCTAAGTTGTCTTTCTTTTCCCAGTTTTGATCCTCTTTTGTGGTAGATAACTCATGTTTTCTTCATATTCTATGATGTTCAACATCGGTCTTTGCTGTTTTTTGGATTAAAGACTTGCAACAACAACTTACCAGTTTCCAGTAGTCAGGTAATACATAATCAAGGTACCAATTGTGTTGTTTGTGTATCATAATAATATTTTTTAGGAGCAGAGTCATGTCTAATAAGAATAAACCATCAATTTTCTAACCTAATATAACGTAGTCATAAACTTTCTAAAATTATTATAGCACTAAGTTGGTTAGGGACTTGGTTAAGGTTAAGGTCCAGTTTCATTTTACATTTTAGAGTCCATTTGGGCAGCTAGTCAGCAGCCTTGTTTTTGTCTCTGTATATATACGCCATTGTCATATTAGAAGATATAATTTTCCTACAGCTATTAAACAAGGGCTCTAGACACCTAGTAGATTTTACCATTAGTGAACATTTCAATAAGAATTTTTTAGTCTGATTCTATGTCAAGTTGGTAAATACCCAGACTTTTGTATAACAATAAACCCTCAAACAAATCCCTTGCTTCAGCCAAGATGGGGTTAAGCTTACCATATAGTTTGCCGAACCCAATTATTATGTCTCATTTATTGTCTCTTATCAATCCACCACTGTTGGCCTCAGTATAACCTTGACATGTGGGAAATTGCATAACCTTGAGGATGAAATTATGGGAAATTCTATCAAAGGCCTTAGACATGTCAACTTTGACCATGGCATTGACTCATTTGGTCTTCTTGTTTATATCATGAGATAGTTCTTTAGCAAGTATGATGGTGTCATGGGTATTTATTTCATAGACAAAACAATCTTGCTCATCATGTATTATTTTAGGAAGAACTAATGATAATCTATTATTTATTAACTTAAATATAATCTTTTTTTAATAATGTACACATACTAATAAGTGTGTAATCTTTCCAGGTTTGAGGGCTATTGATTTTTGGATGAGACATATGGATGTAGCCATTACACATTAGGGAATAACCTGACCATTAAAGAAGGCCTCTATAACAACACACAAGTCAATTTTGATGATGTGTCAACAAGATTGAAAGAAAAAGTCATTGTATCCATTAATGCCTAATGCACTTGAAGGATTTAGACTTTAAGCACCTCATGTATTTCTTCTCCATAAGGTATGTTCATTAGGATACTATTCTTCTCTCTACTTATCAGCTCAAGAATAATATTTAATAAGTCTCCTACATCTTCTTAAATTGGTTGATCACATAATATAGTTTTGAAATAAATTTCAGGTGATTTTCCAAAAAGGTCTTGGTCTCTGATCCAATCATCACCAGCAAGGATACTTTGTATTATGTTCTTCCTTATTCTTTTATTTACATAGTTATGGTATGTGTGTGTGTTCTTATCCTCATCTTTGAGCTAGTTAGTACAACATTTTTGTTGCCACTAATTTCTTCATTAGTAAGTAAATGTAGATAGTTTGCTTTAACTTTAAGTAGCTTAATCTTGTCCTCCGTATCTTGAGATTCATCGTATATAATTTCTAAACTTTTGACAAATTTGTTAGCATTAAGAACATAATCAAAAATATTTCCAAAGCTCTCCCTATTCCATACCTTAAGATTAACTTTCGATCTCTTAAGCTTGTTCCAAAATGCATACATTGGTTGCCTATCCATGACGTGATTCCAATTTTTCTCCAAAATATTTAAAAAGACATGGTGGTGAATCCATATATTTTGAAATTTGAAAGCAATCTTAGGTTTATTGGAACCTTGAGAGATAGTTATACGCATATGGGTGTGATCCGAATAGGTTCTATCCATATGTTAGATTTTTATTTTAGTGAAATAATTAGCCCAAGCATAGTTGTAAAGAACTTAGTCTATCTTTTTCTACTTCTTTTTGTTAGACCATGTATATTTGGTACAAGAGAAGCCTGCATCCTCAAGATTGCAGTCTTTAATCGTATCATTAAAATATTCCAAACTTTTTAAACATAGAGACAAGCAGGAAATTTGCTCGTGGGATGATGAGACGATATTTAAGTCTCCCATCATGATCAACTTTTTTGAACTGTATGAAAAATATATCAAATTGTTCAATAATTCTAGATGTTGGTCCCTTACATATATAGCATAAATTATTATAACAAAGAATCTTTTATCATATGTTGAATGATTAATTGAAGCATGGATATATTGTTGGTGATTTTTTATGATATCAACATTGAAAGTCTCCTTACACATAAGCCATATCTTATTGTTGGTATTAGAAAATGTTTAGTAAAACCAGAACTTGTAGCAACCTTGTGTAGGTTTTATTCAATAATAAAAGGCTATTGTAAAGCTATAAAGTCTATGTTTTCCGATTTTTTGATTGATTTTAACCTTCTCTGAGAAGCTTTGTTTCCTATACCCCTAATGTTCCAATTGAAAATCGTAACGGTCATTTGAAATTACTAGAGGATGAACTGTTTGGCCCTGAAATTTTGAGGTCTTTGACTGTTAATGTTCTTTTATTTCTTCTACTTTTAGCCTATTTTAGTTTCTTATTTAGGATTTCTTTGAACTCTTTTTCAACTTATATTTTTCTTAGGATGGGAGAAGAGGGAAAAATTCCAACATTATACTGACTTGGGGAGTGATGTTCAGAATCCAGGTTTTGATAGTTAGTAGTATTGATGAAAATGAAACCTTTTTCCATAGACTGAATAACTTCAATTACTTCAGTATATTTTAATGTAACATTCTCATGAGTAAAGTTGGCCTTAGTATGCTCCTTAGATTTAATCTTGTCTTTCATTTTGGGACTACTTTGCAACGATTCATTGTCACACTTGTAGTTCTCAGGTCCTAGTATTTTAAGGTTATTATTCTCATCATTTATCTTGCTTATATTGTTCTTTTCTTCCTCTTCATTGGTTGGAGTGTTAAAGATAGTTGATTTTTTATATTTGATTACTATACACTTAAGTGTATGAGCACATATCTCATTTTGGTGAGATATTTTAACATTGGGAAGTCTTTGTTGTTGTTTTTCCTTGTCGTTCCGATCTTGTTTTTTGCATCTTTTTATAGTTAGAGGTCTTGTGTCTTAGGTGTTGGCAGAAGTCACAATGTCAAGGTATACTTCTATATTGGATATCCAACCAACATCCATCATTGTCGCTGTAGCCAAACCATATTTTGTATACCAGTTTCTCGATAACGTCTAACTCAATTTATCCTTAACAACAACTATGTTTAGCCCTAATCGTATCAGGTACCCATATCTTTAATGGTTTTCCTAAAGAAGTATGTACTATTTTTATTTTACCTTAATTATATAGGTATTCGTACAAATTTGATATCTTAATCCATATAGGAGGAGTTATTGGATATTCATATTTAGGATTAAAGGAGGGTGTCCATTTGAGCAATGTCATAGAAAATTATCCTATTGACCAAACATTTTTATTTCATAGATTACACATGTCATTTTGTAAACAAAACAAAAATGTGTCTAAATCCCAATTAGACACATTAACTTCTAGGCATACCTTTAGTAAATTTCTCGGTCAAAGTAGATTTAGTAGAGGCCAACATAAATTACTTGTCTTTGGATGTGAATTGAATAGATATATGGCCTTCTTTCTCGTGGATTGCTAAGTGTGAAATTACAAAGTCCTTAAAAGAGATTTTTTTTAACTCTGCATAAGAACTGAGAAAATTTGGAGCTTGAACTGAATCTTTTCTTGGGCTCATTTCCAAATAAAAAATGGGATTAGTCCTATGATCAATTCCTTGTAATCCAAATGAGTTAGAAGTACAATTGGTGATTGGAAATGATGGGAATTCAGATTTTGACATTTATTTAATTTGGTATTCTTGACTAGAGACTCTGTTTCAATGGATGGACTTGAAAAAGAAGAACCAAGAAGGTTGAGTTTCTTTGAGGATTGTAGCAAGACGACACATTTGGATGCATTATCTTCCATGATTATCAGCATTACTGGCAAGCAGCCAACACTTAGTATAAGAGATGATGGTCCTTTGTTTTTGGAGCTTTTCAAGAACCCGTTCAAGTTTTCTTCCTCATCTTTGAAATTATAAATCAAAACTGTACAAAAATCATGAATATTTTTAATATATACTAATTTTGATGAATAAATTTAGTCGAATGAAAAACAATCATGATATTTATCATAAGAAAAATACGTAAGATATTTATTTGATATATATATATATATTATTTTTAATTTTTTATTATATTTTTAATATGTTTTTTGAAAATTAATTTTTATGAATAATTTTTATCGAGATGAGAGAAAACTATGATATTTATCATATATGAATACTTAAAATATACAAAAATGATAACATAAATGAATATTCCATATGTCTAATGATCAAAATTTATAAATTTAATGTTCATGCCAACATTATGGTTGTGGTTCCAAATGTTTGAATATTGATGATGCATAATCCTTATTATTAACCGAAATGAAAGAATCATTGACCAACTTCAGTGCTAATCTATAAGTTTAAGTTCAATTTACTAGCAATATATATAAACATCTCTTTAGATTTTTTGAATGGACGAGGTCTACCATTATATAACAGATCAATCGAGCAAAACTCAACTCTGAGGTCATATATTTTTAGGATACTATAATATCATAATGTAAGCATCATAGTCATGTATATGCATATTAAATTCATTTTCTATGCCGAAGGCATAAATTGTACCCTCGAAATCATTAACAACAAAATTTATATCAGGTTTACAAGTATCAAAATAATTTAAATTAATAATTATCATAAAATTTATTGACCAAGCTAGGTTGCCATTCGCAAAAATGTGAAAAGAATTTTATCCATCCTAAGGTAATAATATTTTACATAATTAATTTGATACCTCAAGTGTTCATTATCTGAAAGGGGATCTAAGAATATACTATGATATATTACATTTTGGATTTTACCAGCAATTGCGTTACTCTCTTGTTCAGTCACTGGTTGTTCTTGCTCACATTGTTTTGGATCGGTTCTTCGGGATACATTATATTTCTTTGGGTTCTTGGAGCCATTTTCACAATGATCACCAATTAAGGATGAGAATATATCAACTTTGAAAACTATAAAACGTTATTGAAAGATGATGGATGATTACAACAGTTGGATGAGACAAATTTAAGAGATGAAACATTCAAAATCATGATATCATGGTATTTATAGGCTGGAAAATGGTTAGTTGTTTTCTAGCAAACGACAAGCCATTACGAAACGAGAACCCGTTTGAACTTTAACGCCTACCCGGATGACCAACCAGGTACCCCTTACGGTAAGAAAAAAATATTCGTTAGACCTAAACGGGTACCCGTTATGTTCCAACGATAAAAATAGTAATTGGACCTAAATAGGCACCCGGCTGGCCTGACGGGTACCTCTTATGGTCCAACAACAAACAAATAGCTTTTGGACCAAAACATGTACCAAACAGGCCTACCAAGTACCCGTTTGATCCAAAAATTTCAAAACAAAATTGTTGCACGCAAACGAGTACCCATATAGGTCCAAAGGTTATTACAAAAATTGTTGTTTACTTCCTTTATAAATATTAGATATACCTCCATTTCTCGTTCATCGCCTCTCAAACTAACCTTTTTTTTATAATATTTGAAAAAATATTATTTTTCAACTTAAATTTTATCAAAGTTGCAAACTTGATTAAAGTTCCATATTCGATCAAGATTCCAAACAAGAGAAAAGTTCTAAGTTCGAGAAAAGTTATAAATTTGATCCACGCATTCATCCACTCAATATTTTCACCGATATGTTTACTATGTGGTGGGTTATTGGTGATTAAGGTCTTGGTATACTATATCTATTTTTTGTACTTGTGTTATTGTTTAATCAGTTTCATATTCTAGCCGTTTCATATTATTCTTTTAATAATTTTAATGCCAAAAAATGAAATAATCTCGATACTAGCCCAACCTAGTTGTTTCCGACCTATCGACCAAAATTAAGCTTTCAATAATGATAGAAACGTAGAGATGCATGATCCTTTAGATATTAGTCAATAAAATTTCACCCTCGAAACAAATTATTCTCATGTTAGCACTAAATGCTACCGTTAGTTCAAATTTTATGAAGAAAAGGTGTGGGACCATTTTATAATGATTTATGACATAAGTAAATCTATGTGTAAGAATTGAGATAAAAATTGAACTATGTGTATGGACAAAGTAATAGCGGCACCGATGATATGAGTAAACACTTACAAAAAAGACCCAGTTCTAGATAATTCTAGAACTTAAGATTAGGTCACAGTGATTATAGAATCTTAATACTATAAATGTATTTATTTTTAATAAAACTCAATATAGGAATGGAATGAGAAATTTACCCTTGGTAGTGCATTTGATTTTTCTTTTATCGATAGATGGAGATTTAAGAAATAGACTAGAGAATTGGTGAACACTAGTGAGGGAAAAACATTCAAAGGGAAAATCGGACTAAAGGCCAATATTCATTTTGTTATTTATTTTTACTATTTATATATAATTATTTTATTACTATTTTTATTCTTATTTTTGGGCTTGAATGAGTTTTAGACCTTCATCTTGGGTAATTAGAGAATGAGCCATAAAATCGGTTTGCCCATTATACCTATTAGGGAGATTCACTTTATAAAAAGGTTTTTAAACAAAATTTAATGACGATGAAGCATTTACTGCTAAAATCAGACCTTCTCACTCCAAACTTTTACTTAAGCAGCTCGATTATCTCTCTACTTTTTACCTAAAATTAATTTCTTTTTTCTACTTTACAAAATAACCTCTTGAATTAAATCTATCCATATCAAATTGGCAACCACAGTGGGACGCTATAAAACGTAGCTGGATAACGAAATCCAAAACCTAACATACAAAAATTTGCCTTCAGAACCTTCCAAAGTATGAATTATCAAATGTAAATATATCATATCCTATAGAATGAGGGAGTTAGGATCCAAGAATATCTCGAACACCACACATGACTGATTGGAACCAGGAAATGCATCTCATGCGAGAGGAAGTAGACCAATTACAAGGAGAAATTAAAGCATTAAGGTCTCAAAGAGAAAAAGAGATGGATCTTAAAGGTAAGGTTCAACTAGCAATTCAAAATTCTGATGGAAACGAGGGTGTTAGTATACAGAAACACCAAGAATACCACTCTACAAAAATTCCTCAAGCCTAAAAAAGAGCATGAAACCAGGGATTGTTCTGGTTCTTAAAAATCTACTAAAGGTTCGACTTTTGAGTCTGAAGTATCTTCATCTTCTTTGATCAGTGATCATTTTCATAAGAAGAGAAAAAGTCAACATGAGAAGTGTAGGTCGAAGAATTGTTTAAATCGACATCACAAGTCAAGTAAACAAGACTTTTCGTGTAAAAATAAGCACCAAAAGAATAAAGAAAAGAAGAAAGGGTGTCAGAAAAAGTGAAGGGATCATGAGGTCATAATGTGGAACATCTAGTGAATGATCAATTATATATCCAATCCAAACCACGTATATTTTCCACATCTAGTGAATATCATCAATTTAGCCAATGGAATAATTGGAGGCAGTCATCTTTATCTGCTGAAATTAGGTCTGTCATTTACCTAGACGGTTTGATATCTCAAAGATGGAAAATTTTGATGGAAGCAAAGACCCAGATTACCACCTCAAATAATTCTAAAATTTAATGATGAACTTTGAAGATGATGAAAACTTGTTATCCATGGAATTTTCTCAAACCTTTAAGGACAATGCTTTAAAATGGTATAACTGACTTCCCCAGGGGTCAATCACAAACTTTGACATATTATAGATGGATTTCCTACAACACTTTTTCGGAAGCAAAAAACTTAGAGGGAATGAAGATACAATAAAGATACAATAATACATTTTGTAAAATTATAATAACTATTAATACATTTTCTTAAAACTTATTTTTTATTTATATATTTTCTCTATATTTCTTTGTTATTTGCTTATTTACGCATTATTCTTAGCTTCTGATCAGACCAATTACTCACTATATCTCATATTAACATTAAAAGCTCGAACATATAAAAATATTTCAAAAATCTAAAAAATCACGGAAAATTCACTTACACTTATGACACTTGGAGAATTTTGAAAAATTAAAATTAACGACAACATAATCGAAAAACTTGAAATGAATGTGTGAAGAACAGTTGTATTTTATTTATAATGTAGATTATAAAATGACATCTCTTTCTGTTACTACTATTCTCTCTAGCTTTCACCAAACATTACAAATGAGATATTATTTTATTATATAGTGGTCTTTATTTATAGGGATCTTTGGATGTTGCCTCCTCATTGGTGCAGCCTTTTGAGTCTGCTGGCAAAACCTTGAAGGAGTATACTAAACATTTTGTAAAAACTAAAGATGGATTGCAAAATTGTTTCGAACAAATAACCATAACTGCTTTTAGACAAAGGGCTTCTACCTAGGGAATTAATTGATATTGTTACCTGAAAAAAACGTTGACTTAGGGAGGTCTATTATCCCAAGTTAGGTAACAGATTGTGTTAGAAAAAACAGAAAGCTTGAAGCTACCCAATCAGTTTATGAGTAGTTCTTCAGCCTCTCAATAATAAAATACAGTCAGTTGCGGTCTAAAGGATTCCAGATATAATTCTCATTGGCCTAAGGCTAATCAATATTCCCAGGGTAAAAAATATAGACCTAGAGGAAATTAGTGGGTGTGGCTTGATTATTTTTTAGAGTTAACTGAAAATATTGCAACCATTTATGACAAGTCAAATAATTTCGGGTAGTTTCAAAGGCCACCACCCATTCAAACTCCAAGGGTGAATCGGAACACCTTTGTAGGTATCATATTGATATGGGGGATTATACCAAATATTATATTTCTTTGAAACAATAAATCCAAACTTTAATTGGGAATGGAAAACTAACCACTGTTGTCAAAGCACAACTGGAAAATATATCGCTACCAAATCCGAGTGAACCACAAGTGGGACGATCTGTTGTCCGAATAGAAGCCATAGAAGCAACACCTAAATAAGAGAATACTATGGTAATTACCAAACAATATTATGAGTTTGATGAAGATTCTGAGTATTTGTATCTGAATCTGGATCGAGGCTGGATTATGACGAGATGTGAAAAGAAATGAAAGATCTCCAAATTATGTCAATTCTTTGAAACATTGGCTACCTAGTTAGAAGGAATAATGTATATCCATATATATGAGAATCCAATGCTATTTATTTTATTTGTGAGGATGATTTAGGAGATGTTGATGGGCCACATGAGGATGTTATAGTGATTGGAGGTGCAATTGAGATAATAGAAATCCAAAGGATTTTGATTGACACATCCAGCTCATCTAATGTTTTATTTATATCCACCTATAAGAAAATGAAAAACTCACCCTTCATTCTCCAATCAAATGGAACCATAGTGGGATTTACGAGGAGTTCTGCTGATATAGTGGGGGAATTTAAAAGTGAAACTGTCATTAGAAAAGATCATTTAAAAAGATACTAAAAGTAACTTTTATGGTAGTTGATGGTCCAACTCCTTACAACGCAATCTTTGGTAGATCCTAGTTATCAAGAATGCATGTTGTTGCATTGATAGTACACCAATGTTTGAAGTATGCAATTGGGGGTCAAGTTGGGGTTGTTCGAAGTAGCCAAAAAGTGGCTAGAGAATGTTATATCAGTACTTTTGCCCCAAAAGCATTATAGAATGTGGCATCTAAGAAGGAATAACAATAACTATAATCATCTCCATATTCAAGTAAAATAGATCATCCAAGAGAGACTCTTAATGCGTTTATTCCATCCGAAGATGTTGAGTTACACATTTTTTATAATGGAAAATGTATTAGAATTGAAGGAAAGTTACCGCTATAAATAAAGGAAGAATTGTTATCATTATTCTCCAAGAATTTGCATGGGTTTGATTGGTATATTGAGGATGTAACGGGTGTATCCGCGAGCACCACTTGTCATAAGATGGCTATATGATTTGACGTGGGTCCTATCATTCATAAACGAAGGGAACTATCTGTAGAAATTTATGAATCCATTGTTAAAGTGGTATATTGAGTGACAAACGTTGGGTATATCCAGTATTTTTGGTACCCATTATGGACAACTAAGCCAATGCTTGTAAAAAATAAGAATGGAAAATGGGATATGTGTATCGATTTCAAAGACCTAAACTGAACATGTCTGAATGATCCGTTCAATGTCCCCCGAATAGATTAGTTAATAGATTCCACTTTTGGAAATAAACTACCATCATTCATGGATGCGTTCATTGGGTACAATTAGATACAAATGGATCTGAAGGATCAAGACTACACCATATTTGTCACAGACAAGGTTCTGCATTGTTATAAGGTTATGTCATTCTGTTTGAAAAATGATGGGGCTACTTACCAACGCCTAGTGAATAAATATTTTCCCATTAAGATTGGAACATATGTTGAGGTTTATCTTAATGATATTCTAATAAAGAGTTTAAGTGTTTGATCTCAAAAAAACTTTATCTAACTTTGAAGCTATTAACTTGAAGTTAAACCCGAAGAAACTGCACGTTCGGGGTACGATCCAATTTGTTTTACGTTATATCATAAGTGAAAAAGGGGATTCAAGCTGACCTAGCACATTTAAGTGCATCGATTTCTATGGGCCCTCCCAGATCCACCAAAAAGGTCCAAATAATGACTGAAAAGCTAGTTACGTTGAACATATTTATATCAAGGTCATCTGACAAGTGTACATTTTTTCAAGTTTTAAGGAATGCTAGAGAATTTAATTAGTCTCCAAATTGTGTTGGGGCATTTGTTAATATGAAATAAAATTTGTATTCACCAAGAACATTAACCAAGAACATATGTTGAGGTTTATCTTAATGATATTCTAATAAAGAGTTTAAGTGTTTGATCTCAAAAAAAATTTATCTAACTTTGAAGCTATTAACTTGAAGTTAAACCTGAAGAAACTGCACGTTCGGGGTACGATCCAATTTGTTTTACGTTATATCATAAGTGAAAAAGGGGATTCAAGCTGACCTAGCACATTTAAGTGCATCACTTTCTATGGGCCCTCCCAGATGCACCAAAAAGGTCCAAATAGTGACTGAAAAGCTAGTTACGTACATATTTATATCAAGGTCATCTGACAAGTGTACTTTTTTTTCAAGTTTTAAGGAATGCTAGAGAATTTAATTAGTCTCCAAATTGTGTTGGGGCATTTGTTAATATGAAATAAAATTTGTATTCACCAAGAACATTAACCAAGCCAGCGATGGGTAAAAGGCTTTATATTTATTTAGCAGGTATCCGACTACTCAGTAAGTGCAGTTTTTGTTCGGGAAATTGATGGTTACCCTTTAACCGTTTACTATGTTAGCAAGAGTTTGTTGGATGCTAGAAAAAAAATTGAAGCTGGAAAAAATAGCTTTGGTCCTTATGATAGCAGATAGAAAAATGAGGCCCTATTTCCAAGCACACTCCGTTATTGTTCGAACCTCGTTTCCACTCAAAAATATTTTGCAAAATCCAAATGTATCAGGTTGGATGACCAAGTTCTCTGTAGAGTTGGGGGATTATGATATTGATTTTACTCCTCAAACTCAAATTAAGACAAAAGTTGTAGCATATGTTTTAGTTGAATTCCATTCGAAACGATCATATATTAAATGTCCTAAATAAAAACCTATGAAAGAATGGGTAGTTCGAACAAATGGAGGGTCTATCATGTTGGGTTGTAAGATATGACTTTATTTATTATCTCTCTTTGAATATTCAATATATCAAGCAATACACTTTGGTTTTAAGGCATAAAAAACGAAGTTGAGTATGAGGCGACAATAGCTGAGCAAAGATTTTTCCTAAATATGTGGTACCAAAATAATTCGATTGATAAGTGATTTACAGTTACTCATACATCATGCTCAAGGCCAATACGAAGCAAGAAAAGAGTAGTTGTTAAAGTACTTACAGGTATTGAGGGAAATATTATCCTTTTCCAAATATGTGGAGTATGAGCTTGCGCCACAAGCTAAAAAATTGATGGCAGATTCCTTAGCCACTATTTCTTACTCCAAAGCATGTCATTGGATCTTAATGCAAGAATATTAAACTTCAAAGTTGGGTTATGGAAGAAACTTTCTAATTATCACCAATAGAAAATAGAGATTGGAGGCATGAGATTAAATATTTTATTACAAAAGAAACTTTGCTCGTTGATAAAGTATTGGGTAAGAAGTTAAGGTTTAAAGCACACAGCTTTTTAGTCTTGAGAGATGTCCTCTATAAGAAATCCTTTAGCATGCCTTTATTGTGATTCCATGAATTTGATGAGTCCCATGTGATTTCGTTAGATTTTCATACTGGGAAGCCTCTGGTCATTATGGCTACAAATATTTAACCAAAAGGGTTCTATTGGTGGGGTATTATTGGTCTTCCATCATGTCAGATGCTAAAGATTTTGTTAAACGATGTGATTTATGCCAAATAATTACGAATACAATACATGTGTCGGAAGTCCTATTAGAGTCAATATCTAAGGCGATACATTTTAATAGATGGGGGCTTGATTTAGTAGGACCATTACAATGACATCCATAGGTAGTCGAAATATTATATTATCAGTTAATTATTTTTTAAGTGGGTGGATACAACGCCTCTCGCCAGTACTACATGTAAATCAGTAATAAAATTTATCCTCTCCAACCTATGTTGCATATTTTGGATCCCTAGAAGAATTACAACGGATTATGGCCCTTAGTTTGAAAATAGAGACATATAAATTTTTTAGAATTCCAGAGAAATTCGGCATTGTTTTTCTTTAGCTTTTCACCCTCAAGACAATTGTAAAATTGAGGTTGTTAATAGGACTATTCTGATGCCCCTGTGGAGATAGAGTGACAAAAGTTTTGAGAATTCAAAAGATGGTCACGACGAAACGAGCCATATATGATTATAATAGGTGTCAAGTGGAAGTGCAATGATGTATGCAGCTGATGCATCCTAACAGATCGGTAGACTTGAACCTTGTTCCTAAGGTTCTACATTTGTCATTGAATGAATAATGAGATATCAAATTCAAAAATCAATATTTTCTCAGTCATGTGAGCTCAGAAGCAACATTTGTTTCCGGCTTTTGGATCGCTTTTGCTACTTAACTCCCAAAGAACCACCCTGATTCGGATGTGAATGCTCGACAAACAGAAAATATACTTGACTCTTTAAGGAGAGGAAAATATTCTCGACTAACAGATATAAGTTTTAACGACCTATACTTGGGGTGGGGGTGCTTATTATTCGTCGGCGGTCTGGCTTAATTACGAAGGAATTTTTTTTCTGAATTTAGAGAGTTCCATTTTGTTAAGTGTATCGAGCCATGAGTGATCTTAATTTAGAAGTTATAAGTAAGTCAAAATAAAAAAGTTAAATTTGTACGAAATCTTCTTCTTCTTTTTTTAGTTAGGTTTAAGTCCGATGAGAATAATAGTCTACAATAAGTAATTCATTTATTTTAATTCTAAATAAAAATAGTGATTTCCCAATCTTGTATAAAATTCTAACTGGAAAAAAAAGTTGATATTTATTATCTTCTATGAATATGAAACTATTAAGAACTTTTTTCTTCAAATCTCGTATATAATATAATTAATATATATATATATATATTATCAAAATATTTTTTATCCGACGAGCTTTCTCTCGTAAAACCAAACCAAAGACGCCCCAAGACAAGGTACAACTGTTGGGAAAGGGGACATTCTAAATAGAATGAAACATGGCTGGATCTTGGCCAGGCTGGGATAGTAGCGCCCATTCCTAATCAGTTATGCAAAGATTCGCTCATGCTAGAGGGAGAATACAACAAGAAAATGGAAAAATTATTTACAAGAAGTGTTGTGAGTTTATCGTACTACCTCCCGAGCTACCACTAAAGAATCTCATTTTGCATTGGTTTATGAGATGGATGCAGCAACGTTGATTGAATTTATCCTCTTATCTTTCCGAATTGAAATCAATTCCGAAGAAGATAATGGCACATCTATTAGAGATTAATTAGACTTGGTTGAAGAAAAAAGAAACTGAGCTCACTTGAAAAATGTTTATTATCAAGGTTTAATGAGAAGCATATATTCGTCTAAAATTCAAGAGACAAAGTATTGAAAAAAAATTCTTACTTACCAAATACAAAAGGCTAGCAAAGTTGGCACTAGATTGGAAAGGGACATACACGGTAAGTGAAAGGGTCAAGTCTGGAACTTATCGACGGATGGATCAAGAATTCAACTTAGTATATGGGGGCATACTATTTCCTACCCTAGTGAATCAGGGAGGTTTTAATGAGGTGTCTGGGTCACTTGCAATCTATCGTATTTTCTTTAGATCGTTTTTATGTTATTTTTTGTACTTAGTATGTTTTTATAATCATATATACATTCGAATGGTTAGAATGTTGGAGTTATATATCTTTGAATGGATTACCTTAGAATTGATAAAATAATTGATTGGTATACCTTTGAATGGATTACCTTTGAATGACTATAACAGTTAATTTGTGAACACCTTCAAATGGATTACATTCAAATGGTTATAATAGTTAATTTGTGAACACCTTCGAACGGATTACCTTTGGATAATTAAATTTATTGTTTTATATATGTTTGAATGGATTACCTTCGAATAGTTAGAGAAATTTATCATTGTGCCTTCAAATGATTAAGAGTAAATAAAACGGGAAAAAACCCAAGAAACTTTGATTCACCGATGAATAACAAGTACAAAACACATTGGCTACACCAAGGGCTTATATAAAAAATCTGAATAGTATTGCAAAATGTCGTGAACAAACCAAGGACTTGTTGGAATCCGAACAAAATAACAAAATGCCTTAAATGTGCCAAAGACTTGTAAAACCAACATAAAAATTTATTGGCCTCCGGTATTTACTTCCTCTAAACTCTCACCTTTGGAGTTTCTCTCGTCGCTATTTTATGAACTATCACTAGATGAGTCTATAGATATTCCCAACTGATCATCTATGGGCATATCATTGGGCCACAACCTTTCTAGAACCAGCTCTCACAAAAATCCAAACTTTAGCTTAGCGAATGCCTAGTGAAAATTTAAGACCATGTCAGATTTAATTGAAGTATCTTGTTTATCTAAAGACTTTAAGATCTCATCGCAAAATTTCTTCTTTGTATTTTGAAAATTGAGCTTTGGTAGAGGTTAACGCCGCTTCGTATTTCTTAGCAAGGGCTTCTTGCTCCTTTAGCTCCTTTTGACAAGCGTTATATGACAGTATTTTCGTTGGTTTACAGATATTTCAATCTTGTGATATCTACGGAACTAGATAATTGGAGCCCTTTGTAATAAACTTTTAGCCTTCTAAGCTCTTCTTTAACCACTTGGGCCTCGTTCACTAAACCATCAACATGAGTTTTCTCATTTTCGAATGAGTGTTTGTGATTCTTGTTTTCTTCTTCAAGATAGACAATGATTTCTCTTTGTGCCTTGACTTTATTCTCTAGCTGAACAACAAGTTTTACAAAGCTTAGCATTGTATATGCTAGTGTATCGTATTCTTTTATCAGATCAAAGGGCACGCTGCTATAAACCACATTTATGACATTGCTAGTGGAATCGGGGAAGACTCTTTCGAGAGCTTCAAAGTCAATCCCACATATAGGCCCCATCGGATTGTCTTCACCATATTTTTCTTCTTCTAATATTGGGAGTAATTAAGAAGATGGTTCATATACTAGAGATATTGGGGATACAATAGATGGAACTGGAGGATGGATGATCTCTGAATGGGTCACAATCTCAGCACTAATAGTTGTTTTTTTCTTTGTTTTTCTTTTTTTTTGTCACTAATATGCTTGTCTTTTTTGCGTGTCTTTTTATTCTTTGACACATGAAGCTCTACGAGTGCGTCACCTTTTTCAACATTAGCAATGATTGCAACTAGTAAAACTTCACCAAGTGTAGCTGGAAAAGACTCATCGGGTTGCTCCATAATTTCAACCCCAACTGTGTTTTTCTTCGAGCCTTCATTGGCCTTTTTACCCTTTTTACCCCGATGGCGAGGGGCTCTGGTCTTCGTTGGAAGAAATACATTACCATATTCATTCTTAATTTTATTAAGGATAGTCGTTGACCGTAAAAAAGTGGTCAGTTGCTCCCATGTTAGATCATGTTCGGAGTTAGTCCCTTAGAGGTGACTCTGATCTAATTTTTTAGGAGTAAAGCATTGGTGAAAGCCATTGGACTAATTCTCCTCGACCCATTGATGCAGTTTTTTGAAAATAATCTTTGCATCCTCCAAATGATGTATGTAATATTTTGGTATCGCTGTAAAATAAAAATTAGATGTAAGTTACGAATAATAAAAGATGAACAAATATATGAATTCGAAGAATTACATGTGTTCTTCCAAACCCTGGTGAGCCAACTCGGATTACCTTGTGAGGTGATTTTATTCTCATTCTCCCACAACCGCTGACAAAGAAAAACTGCATATTCAATAGCTTGTCAGCTTCCAAAAGATCATCCACGACTTTATACTTATCACCCATGTTATAGAAGTAAAAATAGATATGAGAATTTTGTGACAAACTAACAATAGTATCTAAGGGTTATATCGGTATTCAAATTTTGGATAACCTAGATGTCATGATGCATGACATCGGGTTAAACTAAGCATTTAGACCGACATGGCTTGGGCATAGTCCTACCAAATTGAAGTAATTTACAATTTATGGGTCCAACGGAAATTGGATGCCCCAGTTCAACACGTCTGTATAGACAACTAATTCTCACTGACCATGGTTCATCGGTTTTCCACCTCGAGTGGGTAACCTAACCTTCACCTCTTTTGGGAAATCTCACTTCTCACGAATGTCATCTAACTCACTCTTTTGAATCTACTTGTAAGAAAGTTTGTCAAGAACTAGAAGATATTTAGAGCTAAATTTGTGAAAGTTAGGTCCTACATGTCTGAATAGTGATGAGGAAAGTGTTTCAGCCTCTTCTTTAGTGGATGTATCCTTACCAAATTTACCATATTTACCCTTAGGAGTTTTCTTCCTAGCCGACTTCAAAGTTTTGACATTCTTCCCAAACTGACTGGATGTCTCTAAATGATATTCTTCACTTAGATCATTGACTTCATTTTCCTACTCCCTTGGATTGGATCTAGAAAGTTCAGTCTGATGATAGACATTACTTCTCTCTCTGTTTAGTTGATGTGAGGGAGAATCAAGAGAGGGATGGGTATGTTAGATAGTTTCATGGTCCCACAAGGGGAGGTGTATAAACCTTAGTTGGTCTGACCAATCTTGGAGGTGAGTTTCTTTCTGTATCAAAAAGTTTAAAGATGGAAGGATGTCTACGACTAGTGGCTCTTTGGGATTGTGATGGTCTTGATGAATGGCTTTTTGAAGTAATTGATTGAGTGGTGGATGAAGGCTCTGATGGGATTATGTGTCTGTTATATAGATATCTACCCCCGTAATCGATTGTTTGAGAAATAGTGAATATAATCTTAGATGTGGGAAACCTTTCGCCAATCCTAGCTCTCTTCCTCTCTTTGTGTATTTTAGACAGACACATCCAATCGCTTAAAACAGTTATGGAAGTGAACATACAAATAAAAAAAGATCACGAGAGATAAGATTTGCAGTTGTGGTAGTGGTGGAAGGAAAAACAATATTACCGGTGATTAGTTTAATGGTGGTAATGAGGCAAAACTTCTCTCTCTATAAAATAAATTTATCTCTAAAATTTCTATAACAAGAAATAGAGGGGAGAACTTATATAAAGGGTTGCAGAAGACCACTAGTTTTGATTCTAGAGAAGCGGAAAAGCCACCAACTGCTATAATCTCTAAAGAAGTGGAACCGTTCCAACTGTTGACATATCCCACCTATAGCAGAGCAAGAGCATGGGTCTAATAAAATTATTACACGTGTCCTATGATGCGTTCGATTAACAATCATAAAAATGTACCATCGATTTATCCAAATGACATCATCGGATGAATCAACATTATCTTTCTAAGCAAGTTTGAAGTAAAACTTCGAATATTTATGTCCGGCAAGATGATAAACCCTTATTCAAAAATCTTATTTGTTAGTCCTTCCAAATGTCTTTGAGAGGACTAAGGGGGGTTTTCAGATGAGGGCAACAATATTAGAAGAGAAAATCGGACTAAATGCCAATACTCATTTGTTATTTATTTTTATTATTTAAATGTAATTATTTTAATACCATTTTTATTTTTGGGCTTCAATGGGTTTCAGACCTTGGGTTTGGGTAATTAGAGGTTGGCTCATAAACTCGGCTCAGCCCATTGGGCTCATTAAGGAGATTTAGCGTATAAAAAAGCTTTTAAAGAACATATAATTACGATGAAACATTTATCGCTAAAATCATACATTCTCACTCTAAACATTTACTTAAGAAACTCGACTATCTCTCTACTTTTTAGCTAAAATTAAATTATCTTTTCTACTTTACCAAATAACCTATCGAATTAAATTTATCCATATCAAACCCAAAATTCGATCGCATCCTACATAGCTCTTTTAGATCAATAACTATACGATATTTTAAAAACCAAAAACAACTTATTAGTAATATGACTTATAGTTTTCCATGAAAAGTTTATTGGACTAGTGATATATAAACATTAATTGAATTTGATATTATGTGTTTTACTTTACATTTGATTGATCCTAAATGGGTATTCTTAATAAGAATTATATATTTTTGTATTATTGGCAAGCACATTGCTCAACAATTTATAAAAAAATTGCTTTACAATGTGTGCTTTATTTTAATGTTAAAGGTAAAATTATATCAATTTCTTTTGTTAACACATTAACACCACAACTATTGATAGACTTATAACTTAATGCAACCCGGATTAAAAAATCAAACTAGATATTTATTTCATATACTTAAATTGGTTGTAAAATATAAAATAAAGATGATATACATATATTTTATCGAGCCTATTAGAAAGGCGGTTATACTAGTCGTGATCTTAGATCATAGAAAAAGTGAATATAAAGACCGTGTTTTGGCTAATTGAAATAAATTCAAAAAATAAATCTTAGATGTCGAAACAAGATGGAACTCTACTTATGATATTCTTGCACGTGCTTATAATTTTAGGAAATATGTTACAACATTTATAATAACTATAACTTTATAAAATTCGGGGACCATCACCAACCTCTTACTGTTGTAAATAGGTCATACTGTCTCGAACTGATACGTTTCATGCAGACATTTAAAGAGTACACTCATACTTTCTATACAATATAGTCATAATATTCATTTGGCCCTTAAATGTGTTGTTAATATTGCCATGCATTTGAATTTACATGTGAACATAGATGTGTGTTGTGAAATTGTCCCCTATATGGAAGAAAAATTTATCAATTATTTTTATCTCATCTCACACGCTTATATTATTGGTACATTTTTCATCTTTGTCTCAATTTTAAGTGTTTTTCATATATTGAACTATTTTATAAAAGTATCAAAGTTGATACTGATTACAATTATAGTAATTATTATGAAGATATACAATTTTATTTGTATGAAATGTATAAATATTATGCTACGAAGCACATGAGTAATGGTTCATCCTCGAGTTTAGCTGGTAATAGTAGTGCGGGAAACAAAAATTAGGTCTCATTCTTAACTACGTGAGAACTTAAATGAAAAGTAAACGAAGATAACAACAATTTTAATAAATTTTAATGAACTGGCCCAATATTTGCAAACTGAATTAGATTTTAGTATGGCCAAGCTATAATACACAAATCGGAGATCAAGACTGGCTAGCTAAGAAATTGAAGTGCGTGTTGCAATCAATGACTAGACTACGATGGAGAATATGATGCAAAACAAAAAATATTCAATTGAAGAACAAAAGGGCATGTTCGATGAACTAAGTTATATTGAACAATATCTTACGGATAAATCTGGTGGTGGGGATGAAGAATAACTAAAACCAAAAGATAAAATTCTAGATGAAGATGATTTGTAATAAGGTAGTTCAAATTGAGAATATTTATACAACTCTTGGTCCATAAGAGTATAAATGTGAAAGGTTTAAATCAATACAATTTATTTTTTATTTTCAATCTCATAATATAACAACATGTACTTATACAATTATATTATATTTAAACTATGCTACCAACCAATATGTATGATAAAATTTTATCACCTATAATAAATAAATTACCATAACACGTGTACTACTTATAATAGTCAAACTACAATAACTTATATTATAATCAACCTATAACAATTATTTTATCAATTATAATAATTAAACTATAACAGCAGTACTTATAATAAAATCATGATAATCAAACTACTAGCAACTTTATATTACCTATATGTCATAATATACAAACTATAACAATTTGTATCAAACAATAACAACGCATGTACTCTATGTATTACAAAAAATAACATAAATTTAATATTTTGCTTAAATATTACAGAATCGACTCTTAAAAATCCATCACATTATAAGAAATGTATAATGAAAAGTATGATGAGTTTTGAACGAGTAAAAAAATATATCGCATTCTTTATTTTACCGTGACTTTACTATCTTTATATTCGTTACAGGATGGGGACCTGTGTTGTTTTACTATGACGCGACAGGATGATAACCTTACTGTGACGGGACAGGACGATAACCTTACTGTGACGGGACAGGACGATAGGCTATCCGTGATGAGACATAATAAAAAAAACCTATCGTACCTAAATCCTTATGCTTTTACAATCCCCGTGATATTATCGGTACAATGACCATAATATTGTGATGTGATAACGTGAATCCGTCGTGTTCTATACATTTAGTCACATCTAATAATTAGGTGATCAACCAATTGAAATTAGAAAGTAATAATAATTATATATTTTTAACTAGTAGATTATAATGGTTAAATATCTTAATTTATTGGTCATTTAAAAAATAGTCATAATATAATTTTATTCGGGATTTTTATAAATTGATGGATATTTATGGATGAACAAATTTTATTATAATTATTATTAAAATTTTATTTAAAAATTATTTTATATAAAAAAGATAAAAACTTGCTATAAAATTAAATTTAAAATTTTGAAACATAAAAAAAAATATAACAAAATAGTCATCACGTATTAGTTTTTAGTACGACACTTTGAGTATATCATTATAAATAACATGACTTAGTTCGTCGTTTTCAAATAGAAAAAAAACGTTTATGCATAGTTTTGGCATCTAATTTATTTTGGTTAAAATCATGTTTCCGCAACGACTAGTATAATTGTCGCCGTGACGTGTGCTAAAATAAAATGAAATGTGTCGTTGATCGTCTCTTGTTACTCATTGCAGTAAGTCATGTTATTTATCACCATAAAGTTAGAGATATGCAATAGCACAAAACTTTGTTCATAAAAAAAGTTATTTTAGAATATCTTAAAACTATAAATACATAAGAGTTTAGCGATGAAATTATCTACAAATATTTTAATTTATAGTTATTTATATTCTCTAATTCTTGTTTATATCTATGAAATACATCGAAATTATTTGTTTCCATATTATTTGAAATAAACTCTTTAACACTTGGTAAATATGGATATTTTGCAAATATCCACAACATTCAAACGAAGGTTAAATTTATCGAACAACATTTTATAACAATAGTGACAAAGATCAATATCATAAAAAAAATTATCAACGGTGGTATGATACATGTATCTCGGTTCATGTAGCCTATAACAATCTTATTTAAAATATATAAATAAACCATGAGATGTGCAAATAAATGTCTTAACAAGTCTAATATAAGTCGTTCATATCATGTCAAACTAACATGTGAAAAAATTAAATGATAATGGTTATTCATTTTTAATATATTTTGAACATGAACACGAATATAGTTTATGATAATATTTAGCAAAAAATAAAACTCATGTACTGAACAAATGTGGTACACTAATTCCTATTATAAGTTGGATAATTTCGTAAAAATAATAATATCCATGTGATGGAATAACTAAATCATATATAATTGGAGCTTCTATGAATACAGATATCTATAATTAATCTTATGTTTAAAATAATTATACTTCATGGTAAAAAAACATTGCTTACATATGTTATAATATAATTAATAAAATAGTTAAAACTGGAATTATAATTCATGAAATAAGTCCACACAAGATGGAGATTATATGTTTAAACTAAAATGGTAATTTCATTTTACAAAAACGATGCAAGATGTACAAAATTATTAGACTTAATTTATATTGAGTAATATGAATCAGATTATGTTTTTACTCGACGGGATAAAGATATATCATAATCTTTATTAGTGAAGCTTTTAGTTCATTTGGTAAAAAAAACATATCATATCACCTCTGTTTATTGGCTCAAAAATAAAGACGAAGCTTTTAGTGGCTCTGAATCTCCAAAATGGTAGTTAAAAACTATTTTTCCATTAAGATTAACACATTGTATAGTAATATACATGGTGAATGTATTTCAGATAATATTTTTTTGTGAGATTATGATAATCTTTTAATTTTTTGTACTTTTTATATCGTAATAAATGGATTAGCCAAATTAAAATATTAATGTTTATTTGAAATGTGTGATGTTATGTTAGCTATATTAAAATTGCAATGTAATTTATAGGACCCGTTGTAACAATATATTAAACTATTAAATATTTTTCTCTTAAGAATACTGAAATATCACCATATGAGACAAGGAAATAAATAAAACTAAAATATATGTTATATCAAATTGTGATACCATATTCTTTGTTATGAAAATAGAAGAATTAATATATTTTACAAGCTCTTATATTTGAAGCCTAATATTATGTTCGAATCCAGAGAAGTAGAGTTTTTTTAGTCCATTTTATATAGTAAGTAAAAGACTTAAATCATTATATAAATAGTGTAAAAACGTTTATAGTTAAAGAGAAATCAAATCAGATTTGTAAGAGTCAAATGGATAAAAAACTTAAAACATTAAGGTCCAATTAAATGAATACTCATAATATATATATATATATATATATATATATATATAGATAGATGATGGAATAACTAAAGAAATTACCTGAAATAATTCAGGTGATATGTTGTTTAAAAACGACCTTAAAAGTTACAAAAAGATTATTAGTACTAAATATTTTGTATTTTTACAAAAGATCATAAACAATAAGAGGGATTCAATCATACCAATCTCCCTTTTGAATTGTTACTTCTATCTAAAAAATTAATGTAGTTGGATATAAGTAGATGTTTTGAAACAAATATCGCACGTATGAAACGATATAAATATTCAAGGCTATATAGGTTGCAAAAATATTTTGACAAAGCATATATATATATACAAACTCCGGTGGTAGCGAGAAACATGAATATAAAAATATTATTTACTAATGCATCTATACTCAATATTAAAATTTACTTATAGATACCAAAAACATTATGAATTGTAATATCAACGAAACGGTTTATATAGAACAACCCGAATGATTTGTGTTTTCTATTAGTTAATCAAAGATATGAAACATTGTTAAATGATTATATATTTTACAATAAACGATAATGATATGAAAAGTATGATCATGTCATTATATTCACTTACTTTAGGCATACAAATAAATGGTAGTACCTATAAATATTATGGTGTCGCGATGACAATTGTTTGCTGACATGCATATGCCTTACTTATTATATATAATTATATAAATGGGATTATGGCAACAAAATGATTTATATCTTATATATGTAATATTATGTTCAAATATAATATACACGATTTGATCATAGTGTTAAAATTTAGAAAATAATGGACGGTTGATGGATCAACTAGAATATATAACTATTAAAAATATTATGTATGCGATTTGATGTACTAAAGTAGATATTTTATTTGTAATTATCAGTAATTTTAATTTTTTCCAAATGATTATCGAGAAATTATTCAAAAAATAAGTTTTTATTCCACTCTAAAATATATATTGTTCAATAAAAACAAAAATATTTGTATTGTCCATCATGAGTCTATGTAGATTTTATAAATAACTATCGCTTTAAAAATTGGAATATCTGATTAATCTGTCGATTTTGGATATTTAATTTTTGAAAATTAGATTTATTATTTAAAATTATTTATTATATATTTAATTAATATAATAATCACACATCTTTTTTAAGTAAAAACTTTTAGTATCTTTTTCATAAAGTTATCTTTTTAATTCAACAATAAATTATCAAATAGAAAACAATTCAAATTTTCAAGAGATACCAATGGTTTTATCATATTCACTAAAACGTATTAAGATATTATTTTTAACCAGAATTAAAAGAAAATTATTAATCAAATAAGGCAGAGGATCGTAACACACGGATCCAGGGGGTGGCCATGTATGCCATGGACCACCATAAATTCCAAAAATAAGTTTAGTGTAGTGGTAAGAGTGTTTAGTTTTTAACTTTGAGCTCAAGAGTTCAAACCTTGGACCACCCTAAATTGTTCTTATTTTTTCCCCACTAAACCCTAAATTGTTCTTTTTTTCCTTTCTTATTTTGTCCCCAACTAAACCCAAAATCTACACAAATATAAAAAATCTTTTATTTTTTTATTTTTCTTCCTTCTTTTTTTTCTTAATTTCCTTCCTTATTTCCCCTAACTAAACCCTAAATCTACACAAATACAAAATACAAACGCAACACTCTCCTCTACCCTCTCCTCTTCAATCAAAATCACATATTTTCTTTTACAAACATAAAAAACGCAGCACTGAAGCAGTGTAATCCTCTTATATCTTTCTTTCTCCTCAAACGCAGCAGCCTCCTCTACCCTCTCCTCTTCAATCAAAATCAACTAGTTTCTCTTACAAACATAAAAAACGCAGCACTGAAGCAGTGAAATCCTTTGATTTTAGGTATGTCAACGTGCTTTTAGTATTTTATATTATGTTAAGAAATCAATTTGAGAATCGAATATATTCTTCCTTTTTTTTTTTCTTAATTTTTTTTCTTTTTTTCTTAATTTTTTTTCTTTTTTTCTTTTCCTTCCTTATTTCCCCTAACTAAACCCTAAATCTACACAAATACAAAATACAAACGCAACAGTCTCCTCTACCCTCTCCTCTTCAATCAAAATCACATATTTTCTTTTACAAACATAAAACAAACGCAGCACTGAAGCAGCGTAATCCGCTTATTTCTTTCTTTCTCCTCAAACGCAGCAGCCTCCTCTACCCTCTCCTCCTCAATCAAAATCACCTATTTTCTCTTACAAACATAAAAAACGCAGCACTGAAGCAGTGGAATCCTTTGATTTTAGGTATGTCAACGTGCTTTTAGTATTTTATATTATGTTAAGAAATCAATTTGAGAATCGGGTATATTAATGTGCTTTTAGTATTTCCTACCAAGTATGTTAAGAAATCAATTTGATAAATTGATTTCGAATTGTTAGAATTGTTTAATTTATTTATCTAATTGACTTAACAAGAATCATGAAAAATCTTTTGATTTAGAAAGAGAGTTTCACCGCTTTTGAAAATTGAAAATCAGAGAGATAGTGGATGGGAACCATTTTATGAAAAAGTTGTGGGTTCTTGTGGTAATCTTGAAGTTGATGTGCCCGACATGGAGTCAAGGTATGTGCAAGGTAATAAATCCAAAAGACTTGCTACGTTTTTGACAAATCACAATCATTTCAAGAATGATTGCATTTTAAATATCATAGATGGTGTAATGCAAGAGGTGAATGATCGATTTACACCCAAAAATGTTGAGTTAACTCACTTGTGAGGTTGGCAAGATTATACCCAAATGACATTGTGGATGTTAGTGATAAAGAGTTGTCTAGCCAACTTGAGACTTATATTGAGTGTATGAAGATGGACGATAATTTTTCCGATTTGAAGAGTATCTCAGATCTATGTAGGACTCTTGTGCGTACAAAAAACACAAAACGTTTGGATTTGTGTACAAGCTTTTAAAGCTAGCTTTGTCATCACCGGTGGCCACCGCAAATGTTGAACGAGTATTTTCTAGTATGAAATATGTGAAGAATGAGTTGAGAAATCGAATGTTCAATCCATGGCTTAATGATAGCTTAGTGACATTTGTGAAGAAAGAAGTGTTTGCTATAATCGATGATCGAGATATTATCAAGCGCTTTGAAGGCATGAGTAAGAGAAGAATGCAATTACGTTTAGACTAGAAATAGATTTTCATATTTAGTTGTAATAGAATATTGAAAATATATATTACTTCAAATTTATTTAGTTCAATGATATTTTTGGCACACCCTAAATTCTAATCATGGATCCGCCCCTGCTATATAATAGATATAACAGTTAAAAAATTGATCGAAAAATTGATCTTGTAAGTAAATTATTATTAATTGCTCTAGACTTGTATTGGTTAGCAATAAAGTTTGCGATAAGATTAAATTGTAACTCTCTTTTTGGAGCCGTAGGTCTTTTATTGCTTAAATATCTTCGAAATTGTATTTGCTACTTTAATCTTTTGTTAAATTTGATCTTTATGCATCTTTATGTGGGTTTATTTTACTATATGTATTTGTCACATGTTCCTCCAAATCAAGTAAAAAAGAATAAAAAATGGTCAAGGATAACCTTTCCAAAATGTTGGTTTTAATCATTCTTGTAATCAAAGATATCAAGTATCAATATTTTCTAGTAGAAGTATTGTTAGCTAAAAATTGGCAATTTAATTTGGATTTTATTGTATGTTTTTTCCTCCAATCTATAGCAGAGTTCTGCTCTCTATAAGCATGCGTGATTTCCATACTATATGGTATCAGAAATTATGGTATCAGATTTCTGCAGCATTTGATAATTAAATTTAAGTACCATGGAGATATTCCATAACCAATAATGTTAGCTAATATTAAGGGATGAATCTATGTCAACATGTTTATATCCATTTTGTTTGGAATACAAAAATATTTTGTAATGCTCTAGTTTCAGCAATTAAAGGAGAGTTTTTTCCTATTAAAGTACATTTTGAAATAATAAAATCACCATTAGCATCTCTTAGTATACAACCATAACTTGATTCACCATTAGCTAATGTTGAACAATCACAATTTTATTTAAATCTATCTAAGGATGGAGGTAACTGTATAATATAAAGACACTGTTTTTTTTAAACATGATTAAAACAATGTAAATCTTTAACTTTTTTCGATTACTCTACCAATGTTTGTTTTTTTATAATGTTTAAGTTATCTAGAGTTGTTAATATATATGACATTATTAATAATATTTTTAGAATAATTTTAATTTTATCATATTTTGATTTGTTCTTTGCCATATATATTCACCAAATAATTATGAGTGGTAATATTGTCCTAATGTGGGTGGTTTTTGTAGTTGAAAAGAACCATATACGAATAACATGGTTAAGAGTCATATGGTTTCCTAATACAAAACTAATTCTACACAATTCTTTCGTTGTAAAATGGTTTTTTTATTATAATAAAAAAATCTACTACTTTAAGGTATTTTTAATATATCTAAATATATTATTTATTAGATATTTTATTGAATTTTAAAAAAAAAATCAATATATATTGTTTAACAAACATGTGCGTAAACATATTCAAAAATAAAATTAATCATTTTATAAATGTAAACCATAATATATTGCTAATTAAAAAATATTTTAAAAAATGTAAAGGAATAAATATACTATAAAATTTATTTTGAAAGATATGATTGAAATAAATACAAATTTGCTAACTAAAAAATAAGTAAATTTGCTCACTAATATGTATGTTTTTTTATGTGTAACTTTGAATTTGGGTTATAAATGTTATTTATTTATTTAAGGTCTTGTTCTTCCTTTTCATCATCTTGTTTAATCTATCTAATTAAAATCTTCATCTTTCTTTCATGTTTTTTTTCCATATTTTTTAATTTATTTAATTAAAGTCTTTATTTGATAAAGAATAATCCATTAACTTTTAAATCAAATTAGTAATGTAGAACAATAGAAGAAGACAAAGATAAAGAAAAGTTCAATTTTAGGAGAGAAAGATTAAACTAAATATAATCCAAACAATTTATTGGAAAAAAATTGAATAAAAAAATTTACGATGTAGATGCGGACTACATTTTTCAATTTATAAATATTTTAACTTAAAAGTTTCCTTAAAAACTGGCTATTATCCAAGATTTTAATTTAAAACTTTCCTTAAAAATAGTAATTATCGAAGATTTTAATTTATAATTTTCCTTTAAAATAGTCATTATTTCATATTTTTAAATTAAAATTTTCATTAAAATAGTCATTAAAAAAAATAATAATCATTATCTTATATTTTGTACTTAAAATTTTGCTTAAAAACACGTACTATCCCAAATAAACTATATAAATAATCTATATTTTATGGTAAGCTCGTACGTCTGCCACTACACCTAAAACTATATAAATCAATCTATATTTTATGGAAAGCTCGAAGGTCTGCCACTACACCTAAGAGGACCGCTCCGTAGAAAGTCTACTCTTCCTATCGATCGATATCGCAGATGTATTCAGTCATGAGGAGATGGAATACTGATTTGGCGAGAGGAGATGGAATACTGATTTGGCGACATTGGTGAACGGATGAATTCGCTGCGACAAAATTGATAGAATATATAGAGAGGAGAACCCCACTGAAATCTAAACCCCAATATGAAATTTAAAGGTGAAAGTCTTTTTCACAGAATTTAACCACATCCATAGCTACATTTTCAAAAATTAAAGAGGAATGAGATCCAACAAGTAGTTAATGGTGACATTGAGGGTTCGCCGATACTCGATCATCCACTCTTTGATGAGTATGAGGCTGACTTCTGATGAAACTTGGCCGAAATCGGGAGATCCGATTTATGATGTATACGAAGATGAGAGTGACATAGTGTTAAAGACGAAGACGATTGGGTAAACCCAAAAAAAAATCTCTCAGTTATTTTAGCAAGGTAAATAATACATAAAAAACCTCTCTGTTTCAATTTCTACTGAAGAAATTATTAAATATTTGGTTAATAATTATTTCTCTAGACCTAAGAACCCTAAGAACAAAAGAGGATCTAGGATTAAGAATAAAAAAGAAAGCTAAAATATAAAAAACAAAAGTAGTATTTAATATATGAAAATTATGATTTTCAATTAGAACCTGGGAAGGTCATGAGAAGGTCTCGGTTCATTACTCTTTTTGTAGAGTTTATAGTGGTATAAATCAAACCGGAGAAAGAGTTTGTGTTAAGTGAAGGTTATTCGCTCGAGGATGAAGAAGACATGACTATCAAATCAAATAATTGACTAAGTTATAGATTTATTAAGCTCGGGATAAGATACATGTAAGCATTGCATCTCATTCTCATGGTTCTTTGGTCCTAATTGAAGGCATTGATGCATCAATCAAGCAGCACAGATAAATAATCCAGTATATGCTGCTACATCAACTTGAGAAGCCATCTCCTATTAAAAAACATGAATTGATCATTTCTGCAAGGATTTTGATGTGATGAACAAGGTTATAAAGAAGCAAACACATTTGTTTGTCATAAATAAAATCTCCCATATTTCTCAGATTCTTGAACCATGTTTTAATTACATAATGGTAGGTGTTGGAAAGTCTTTGTACTCCTTGTTAAAGATGGTATTTGTAGTTTTTCCTCTAGACGCAACTAGTACTCCACCAGATGTGAAACAATTGTATCAGAAAGTGAGTTTTTACACGCGTAAGGGTTTAGTAAATGGGTTGGTGAAGCTGAAAGACAACGGAAATTTGTTTTTAGGAGGCAGTTATTTTAATATTTCATCGGTTTTCACTGAAGTATCGGAATTGGGTCAAACAGGTACACAAATCGAAGATTAATCGAAGATTTTGACGGATTAATCGAAGATTTTGACGAGCCAGTATAAATTTTAAATATGTGATTATCTCACTAAGTTTAATACCAAAATAAATTTGATAGATAAAGCCTTCAAAACTTAGTTTTTATATTTATCGTATTATTTAAATATTTAATTTTAATTTTCATTTATTTTAATATATATTTTTTTTGAAGAAATTTATGTAATTTTCTTATTTTAGAATTAGAAATTTGGGTAGTTGTTATATAAAGCATCTTATACCCTATTTTGTACTCAATGTTTCTTCTTATTTTTTGTGTTTTGCAGCGTCTTATATCCAATGTTTCTTCTTATTTTAAATCAAAATCAAATCTTAATACAATTGGATTTGATTTGAATAATATAAGATATTTTGATAAATAAAATTTAAAAAGTTTATATTTGGGGGTTTGGACTACATTATATCTCGTACATTATTGACGTGTAAGTGTTATCCATTATTAGCATGTTTGGAAATGTTCGTAACAAATCCACCATAACCGGATGTGCAAAGAAAATATGAGTAATAATACCAGTTTCCTCTTTTTTAAATCAATATCATTCAAAATAATTATAAATTTTAAGTTTTCGTAACATGTATTGCAACTGTGGCCTACGGATTTCTCCAACATCTGGGTTTTTTTATCGAACATTGTATATAGTGCGCATTGACGACACATTTTCTTCGTTCAACTTTTTTTACTTTGTTTAAAATTTCTCTAAGGCAAGTTCTCATAAAAGTAAAACATTCTACAAATTCCAAGTCTCTTTACTCAAATGTCCCGCGTAAGAATGACAGTTTAGGTGTTTAGCATTTGGATGGTTGTGAATCCCGCATAGAATCTCTAACGACCATTGATCTGGAGGTACTATTGCACCTTAAGCTCGAAAATGAAAGTCAAACGTTTTTTATCCGGTCAATTTTCTCTTAAATTGCTATACAGGTATTCCCGAATATACTATCAGAATCTCTCGCATTCGAGGTATATTCGAGGATTATTTCTACTATTCAAAGTATTGCAACATTTAATGCTGAGAACCAACTCGTTTTATTTCTCAATCTTCCTAACTTACTCGACCAATAAGTCTCGTGTATAATATTCATTTATGCAAAAAAAAAATATGATTATAATTTGTAGTGATATTCTTTTTCGTATCTATTTGTATTATTCTCACCTTGCAATTTCAAAGTACATAAAAATAAAAATAAGTAATTAAAACATAAACCAACAACTAAAAAAAACCGCATATGAACAGATGATACCATTATTCTTAAAACTTAATACATTTTCTGATAGTATATTCGGGAAAATAAGTAATTAAACCATTATTCTTAAAAATAAGTAATTAATACATTATTCTATAAACCAACAACTATTAATACATTTTCTTAAAACTTATTTTTTATTTATATATTTTCTCTATATTTCTTTGTTATTTGCTTATTTACGCATTATTCTTAGCTTCTGATCAGACCAATTACTCACTATATCTCATATTAACATTAAAAGCTCGAACATATAAAAATATTTCAAAAATCTAAAAAATCACGGAAAATTCACTTACACTTATGACACTTGGAGAATTTTGAAAAATTAAAATTAACGACAACATAATCGAAAAACTTGAAATGAATGTGTGAAGAACAGTTGTATTTTATTTATAATGTAGATTATAAAATGACATCTCTTTCTGTTACTACTATTCTCTCTAGCTTTCACCAAACATTACAAATGAGATATTATTTTATTATATAGTGGTCTTTATTTATAGGGATCTTTGGATGTTGCCTCCTCATTGGTGCAGCCTTTTGAGTCTGCTGGCAAAACCTTGAAGGAGTATACTAAACATTTTGTAAAAACTAAAGATGGATTGCAAAATTGTTTCGAACAAATAACCATAACTGCTTTTAGACAAAGGGCTTCTACCTAGGGAATTAATTGATATTGTTACCTGAAAAAAACGTTGACTTAGGGAGGTCTATTATCCCAAGTTAGGTAACAGATTGTGTTAGAAAAAACAGAAAGCTTGAAGCTACCCAATCAGTTTATGAGTAGTTCTTCAGCCTCTCAATAATAAAATACAGTCAGTTGCGGTCTAAAGGATTCCAGATATAATTCTCATTGGCCTAAGGCTAATCAATATTCCCAGGGTAAAAAATATAGACCTAGAGGAAATTAGTGGGTGTGGCTTGATTATTTTTTAGAGTTAACTGAAAATATTGCAACCATTTATGACAAGTCAAATAATTTCGGGTAGTTTCAAAGGCCACCACCCATTCAAACTCCAAGGGTGAATCGGAACACCTTTGTAGGTATCATATTGATATGGGGGATTATACCAAATATTATATTTCTTTGAAACAATAAATCCAAACTTTAATTGGGAATGGAAAACTAACCACTGTTGTCAAAGCACAACTGGAAAATATATCGCTACCAAATCCGAGTGAACCACAAGTGGGACGATCTGTTGTCCGAATAGAAGCCATAGAAGCAACACCTAAATAAGAGAATACTATGGTAATTACCAAACAATATTATGAGTTTGATGAAGATTCTGAGTATTTGTATCTGAATCTGGATCGAGGCTGGATTATGACGAGATGTGAAAAGAAATGAAAGATCTCCAAATTATGTCAATTCTTTGAAACATTGGCTACCTAGTTAGAAGGAATAATGTATATCCATATATATGAGAATCCAATGCTATTTATTTTATTTGTGAGGATGATTTAGGAGATGTTGATGGGCCACATGAGGATGTTATAGTGATTGGAGGTGCAATTGAGATAATAGAAATCCAAAGGATTTTGATTGACACATCCAGCTCATCTAATGTTTTATTTATATCCACCTATAAGAAAATGAAAAACTCACCCTTCATTCTCCAATCAAATGGAACCATAGTGGGATTTACGAGGAGTTCTGCTGATATAGTGGGGGAATTTAAAAGTGAAACTGTCATTAGAAAAGATCATTTAAAAAGATACTAAAAGTAACTTTTATGGTAGTTGATGGTCCAACTCCTTACAACGCAATCTTTGGTAGATCCTAGTTATCAAGAATGCATGTTGTTGCATTGATAGTACACCAATGTTTGAAGTATGCAATTGGGGGTCAAGTTGGGGTTGTTCGAAGTAGCCAAAAAGTGGCTAGAGAATGTTATATCAGTACTTTTGCCCCAAAAGCATTATAGAATGTGGCATCTAAGAAGGAATAACAATAACTATAATCATCTCCATATTCAAGTAAAATAGATCATCCAAGAGAGACTCTTAATGCGTTTATTCCATCCGAAGATGTTGAGTTACACATTTTTTATAATGGAAAATGTATTAGAATTGAAGGAAAGTTACCGCTATAAATAAAGGAAGAATTGTTATCATTATTCTCCAAGAATTTGCATGGGTTTGATTGGTATATTGAGGATGTAACGGGTGTATCCGCGAGCACCACTTGTCATAAGATGGCTATATGATTTGACGTGGGTCCTATCATTCATAAACGAAGGGAACTATCTGTAGAAATTTATGAATCCATTGTTAAAGTGGTATATTGAGTGACAAACGTTGGGTATATCCAGTATTTTTGGTACCCATTATGGACAACTAAGCCAATGCTTGTAAAAAATAAGAATGGAAAATGGGATATGTGTATCGATTTCAAAGACCTAAACTGAACATGTCTGAATGATCCGTTCAATGTCCCCCGAATAGATTAGTTAATAGATTCCACTTTTGGAAATAAACTACCATCATTCATGGATGCGTTCATTGGGTACAATTAGATACAAATGGATCTGAAGGATCAAGACTACACCATATTTGTCACAGACAAGGTTCTGCATTGTTATAAGGTTATGTCATTCTGTTTGAAAAATGATGGGGCTACTTACCAACGCCTAGTGAATAAATATTTTCCCATTAAGATTGGAACATATGTTGAGGTTTATCTTAATGATATTCTAATAAAGAGTTTAAGTGTTTGATCTCAAAAAAACTTTATCTAACTTTGAAGCTATTAACTTGAAGTTAAACCCGAAGAAACTGCACGTTCGGGGTACGATCCAATTTGTTTTACGTTATATCATAAGTGAAAAAGGGGATTCAAGCTGACCTAGCACATTTAAGTGCATCGATTTCTATGGGCCCTCCCAGATCCACCAAAAAGGTCCAAATAATGACTGAAAAGCTAGTTACGTTGAACATATTTATATCAAGGTCATCTGACAAGTGTACATTTTTTCAAGTTTTAAGGAATGCTAGAGAATTTAATTAGTCTCCAAATTGTGTTGGGGCATTTGTTAATATGAAATAAAATTTGTATTCACCAAGAACATTAACCAAGAACATATGTTGAGGTTTATCTTAATGATATTCTAATAAAGAGTTTAAGTGTTTGATCTCAAAAAAAATTTATCTAACTTTGAAGCTATTAACTTGAAGTTAAACCTGAAGAAACTGCACGTTCGGGGTACGATCCAATTTGTTTTACGTTATATCATAAGTGAAAAAGGGGATTCAAGCTGACCTAGCACATTTAAGTGCATCACTTTCTATGGGCCCTCCCAGATCCACCAAAAAGGTCCAAATAGTGACCGAAAAGCTAGTTACGTACATATTTATATCAAGGTCATCTGACAAGTGTACTTTTTTTTCAAGTTTTAAGGAATGCTAGAGAATTTAATTAGTCTCCAAATTGTGTTGGGGCATTTGTTAATATGAAATAAAATTTGTATTCACCAAGAACATTAACCAAGCCAGCGATGGGTAAAAGGCTTTATATTTATTTAGCAGGTATCCGACTACTCAGTAAGTGCAGTTTTTGTTCGGGAAATTGATGGTTACCCTTTAACCGTTTACTATGTTAGCAAGAGTTTGTTGGATGCTAGAAAAAAAATTGAAGCTGGAAAAAATAGCTTTGGTCCTTATGATAGCAGATAGAAAAATGAGGCCCTATTTCCAAGCACACTCCGTTATTGTTCGAACCTCGTTTCCACTCAAAAATATTTTGCAAAATCCAAATGTATCAGGTTGGATGACCAAGTTCTCTGTAGAGTTGGGGGATTATGATATTGATTTTACTCCTCAAACTCAAATTAAGACAAAAGTTGTAGCATATGTTTTAGTTGAATTCCATTCGAAACGATCATATATTAAATGTCCTAAATAAAAACCTATGAAAGAATGGGTAGTTCGAACAAATGGAGGGTCTATCATGTTGGGTTGTAAGATATGACTTTATTTATTATCTCTCTTTGAATATTCAATATATCAAGCAATACACTTTGGTTTTAAGGCATAAAAAACGAAGTTGAGTATGAGGCGACAATAGCTGAGCAAAGATTTTTCCTAAATATGTGGTACCAAAATAATTCGATTGATAAGTGATTTACAGTTACTCATACATCATGCTCAAGGCCAATACGAAGCAAGAAAAGAGTAGTTGTTAAAGTACTTACAGGTATTGAGGGAAATATTATCCTTTTCCAAATATGTGGAGTATGAGCTTGCGCCACAAGCTAAAAAATTGATGGCAGATTCCTTAGCCACTATTTCTTACTCCAAAGCATGTCATTGGATCTTAATGCAAGAATATTAAACTTCAAAGTTGGGTTATGGAAGAAACTTTCTAATTATCACCAATAGAAAATAGAGATTGGAGGCATGAGATTAAATATTTTATTACAAAAGAAACTTTGCTCGTTGATAAAGTATTGGGTAAGAAGTTAAGGTTTAAAGCACACAGCTTTTTAGTCTTGAGAGATGTCCTCTATAAGAAATCCTTTAGCATGCCTTTATTGTGATTCCATGAATTTGATGAGTCCCATGTGATTTCGTTAGATTTTCATACTGGGAAGCCTCTGGTCATTATGGCTACAAATATTTAACCAAAAGGGTTCTATTGGTGGGGTATTATTGGTCTTCCATCATGTCAGATGCTAAAGATTTTGTTAAACGATGTGATTTATGCCAAATAATTGCGAATACAATACATGTGTCGGAAGTCCTATTAGAGTCAATATCTAAGGCGATACATTTTAATAGATGGGGGCTTGATTTAGTAGGACCATTACAATGACATCCATAGGTAGTCGAAATATTATATTATCAGTTAATTATTTTTTAAGTGGGTGGATACAACGCCTCTCGCCAGTACTACATGTAAATCAGTAATAAAATTTATCCTCTCCAACCTATGTTGCATATTTTGGATCCCTAGAAGAATTACAACGGATTATGGCCCTTAGTTTGAAAATAGAGACATATAAATTTTTTAGAATTCCAGAGAAATTCGGCATTGTTTTTCTTTAGCTTTTCACCCTCAAGACAATTGTAAAATTGAGGTTGTTAATAGGACTATTCTGATGCCCCTGTGGAGATAGAGTGACAAAAGTTTTGAGAATTCAAAAGATGGTCACGACGAAACGAGCCATATATGATTATAATAGGTGTCAAGTGGAAGTGCAATGATGTATGCAGCTGATGCATCCTAACAGATCGGTAGACTTGAACCTTGTTCCTAAGGTTCTACATTTGTCATTGAATGAATAATGAGATATCAAATTCAAAAATCAATATTTGCTCAGTCATGTGAGCTCAGAAGCAACATTTGTTTCCGGCTTTTGGATCGCTTTTGCTACTTAACTCCCAAAGAACCACCCTGATTCGGATGTGAATGCTCGACAAACAGAAAATATACTTGACTCTTTAAGGAGAGGAAAATATTCTCGACTAACAGATATAAGTTTTAACGACCTATACTTGGGGTGGGGGTGCTTATTATTCGTCGGCGGTCTGGCTTAATTACGAAGGAATTTTTTTTCTGAATTTAGAGAGTTCCATTTTGTTAAGTGTATCGAGCCATGAGTGATCTTAATTTAGAAGTTATAAGTAAGTCAAAATAAAAAAGTTAAATTTGTACGAAATCTTCTTCTTCTTTTTTTAGTTAGGTTTAAGTCCGATGAGAATAATAGTCTACAATAAGTAATTCATTTATTTTAATTCTAAATAAAAATAGTGATTTCCCAATCTTGTATAAAATTCTAACTGGAAAAAAAAGTTGATATTTATTATCTTCTATGAATATGAAACTATTAAGAACTTTTTTCTTCAAATCTCGTATATAATATAATTAATATATATATATATATATTATCAAAATATTTTTTATCCGACGAGCTTTCTCTCGTAAAACCAAACCAAAGACGCCCCAAGACAAGGTACAACTGTTGGGAAAGGGGACATTCTAAATAGAATGAAACATGGCTGGATCTTGGCCAGGCTGGGATAGTAGCGCCCATTCCTAATCAGTTATGCAAAGATTCGCTCATGCTAGAGGGAGAATACAACAAGAAAATGGAAAAATTATTTACAAGAAGTGTTGTGAGTTTATCGTACTACCTCCCGAGCTACCACTAAAGAATCTCATTTTGCATTGGTTTATGAGATGGATGCAGCAACGTTGATTGAATTTATCCTCTTATCTTTCCGAATTGAAATCAATTCCGAAGAAGATAATGGCACATCTATTAGAGATTAATTAGACTTGGTTGAAGAAAAAAGAAACTGAGCTCACTTGAAAAATGTTTATTATCAAGGTTTAATGAGAAGCATATATTCGTCTAAAATTCAAGAGACAAAGTATTGAAAAAAAATTCTTACTTACCAAATACAAAAGGCTAGCAAAGTTGGCACTAGATTGGAAAGGGACATACACGGTAAGTGAAAGGGTCAAGTCTGGAACTTATCGACGGATGGATCAAGAATTCAACTTAGTATATGGGGGCATACTATTTCCTACCCTAGTGAATCAGGGAGGTTTTAATGAGGTGTCTGGGTCACTTGCAATCTATCGTATTTTCTTTAGATCGTTTTTATGTTATTTTTTGTACTTAGTATGTTTTTATAATCATATATACATTCGAATGGTTAGAATGTTGGAGTTATATATCTTTGAATGGATTACCTTAGAATTGATAAAATAATTGATTGGTATACCTTTGAATGGATTACCTTTGAATGACTATAACAGTTAATTTGTGAACACCTTCAAATGGATTACATTCAAATGGTTATAATAGTTAATTTGTGAACACCTTCGAACGGATTACCTTTGGATAATTAAATTTATTGTTTTATATATGTTTGAATGGATTACCTTCGAATAGTTAGAGAAATTTATCATTGTGCCTTCAAATGATTAAGAGTAAATAAAACGGGAAAAAACCCAAGAAACTTTGATTCACCGATGAATAACAAGTACAAAACACATTGGCTACACCAAGGGCTTATATAAAAAATCTGAATAGTATTGCAAAATGTCGTGAACAAACCAAGGACTTGTTGGAATCCGAACAAAATAACAAAATGCCTTAAATGTGCCAAAGACTTGTAAAACCAACATAAAAATTTATTGGCCTCCGGTATTTACTTCCTCTAAACTCTCACCTTTGGAGTTTCTCTCGTCGCTATTTTATGAACTATCACTAGATGAGTCTATAGATATTCCCAACTGATCATCTATGGGCATATCATTGGGCCACAACCTTTCTAGAACCAGCTCTCACAAAAATCCAAACTTTAGCTTAGCGAATGCCTAGTGAAAATTTAAGACCATGTCAGATTTAATTGAAGTATCTTGTTTATCTAAAGACTTTAAGATCTCATCGCAAAATTTCTTCTTTGTATTTTGAAAATTGAGCTTTGGTAGAGGTTAACGCCGCTTCGTATTTCTTAGCAAGGGCTTCTTGCTCCTTTAGCTCCTTTTGACAAGCGTTATATGACAGTATTTTCGTTGGTTTACAGATATTTCAATCTTGTGATATCTACGGAACTAGATAATTGGAGCCCTTTGTAATAAACTTTTAGCCTTCTAAGCTCTTCTTTAACCACTTGGGCCTCGTTCACTAAACCATCAACATGAGTTTTCTCATTTTCGAATGAGTGTTTGTGATTCTTGTTTTCTTCTTCAAGATAGACAATGATTTCTCTTTGTGCCTTGACTTTATTCTCTAGCTGAACAACAAGTTTTACAAAGCTTAGCATTGTATATGCTAGTGTATCGTATTCTTTTATCAGATCAAAGGGCACGCTGCTATAAACCACATTTATGACATTGCTAGTGGAATCGGGGAAGACTCTTTCGAGAGCTTCAAAGTCAATCCCACATATAGGCCCCATCGGATTGTCTTCACCATATTTTTCTTCTTCTAATATTGGGAGTAATTAAGAAGATGGTTCATATACTAGAGATATTGGGGATACAATAGATGGAACTGGAGGATGGATGATCTCTGAATGGGTCACAATCTCAGCACTAATAGTTGTTTTTTTCTTTGTTTTTCTTTTTTTTTGTCACTAATATGCTTGTCTTTTTTGCGTGTCTTTTTATTCTTTGACACATGAAGCTCTACGAGTGCGTCACCTTTTTCAACATTAGCAATGATTGCAACTAGTAAAACTTCACCAAGTGTAGCTGGAAAAGACTCATCGGGTTGCTCCATAATTTCAACCCCAACTGTGTTTTTCTTCGAGCCTTCATTGGCCTTTTTACCCTTTTTACCCCGATGGCGAGGGGCTCTGGTCTTCGTTGGAAGAAATACATTACCATATTCATTCTTAATTTTATTAAGGATAGTCGTTGACCGTAAAAAAGTGGTCAGTTGCTCCCATGTTAGATCATGTTCGGAGTTAGTCCCTTAGAGGTGACTCTGATCTAATTTTTTAGGAGTAAAGCATTGGTGAAAGCCATTGGACTAATTCTCCTCGACCCATTGATGCAGTTTTTTGAAAATAATCTTTGCATCCTCCAAATGATGTATGTAATATTTTGGTATCGCTGTAAAATAAAAATTAGATGTAAGTTATGAATAATAAAAGATGAACAAATATATGAATTCGAAGAATTACATGTGTTCTTCCAAACCCTGGTGAGCCAACTCAGATTACCTTGTGAGGTGATTTTATTCTCATTCTCCCACAACCGCTGACAAAGAAAAACTGCATATTCAATAGCTTGTCAGCTTCCAAAAGATCATCCACGACTTTATACTTATCACCCATGTTATAGAAGTAAAAATAGATATGAGAATTTTGTGACAAACTAACAATAGTATCTAAGGGTTATATCGGTATTCAAATTTTGGATAACCTAGATGTCATGATGCATGACATCGGGTTAAACTAAGCATTTAGACCGACATGGCTTGGGCATAGTCCTACCAAATTGAAGTAATTTACAATTTATGGGTCCAACGGAAATTGGATGCCCCAGTTCAACACGTCTGTATAGACAACTAATTCTCACTGACCATGGTTCATCGGTTTTCCACCTCGAGTGGGTAACCTAACCTTCACCTCTTTTGGGAAATCTCACTTCTCACGAATGTCATCTAACTCACTCTTTTGAATCTACTTGTAAGAAAGTTTGTCAAGAACTAGAAGATATTTAGAGCTAAATTTGTGAAAGTTAGGTCCTACATGTCTGAATAGTGATGAGGAAAGTGTTTCAGCCTCTTCTTTAGTGGATGTATCCTTACCAAATTTACCATATTTACCCTTAGGAGTTTTCTTCCTAGCCGACTTCAAAGTTTTGACATTCTTCCCAAACTGACTGGATGTCTCTAAATGATATTCTTCACTTAGATCATTGACTTCATTTTCCTACTCCCTTGGATTGGATCTAGAAAGTTCAGTCTGATGATAGACATTACTTCTCTCTCTGTTTAGTTGATGTGAGGGAGAATCAAGAGAGGGATGGGTATGTTAGATAGTTTCATGGTCCCACAAGGGGAGGTGTATAAACCTTAGTTGGTCTGACCAATCTTGGAGGTGAGTTTCTTTCTGTATCAAAAAGTTTAAAGATGGAAGGATGTCTACGACTAGTGGCTCTTTGGGATTGTGATGGTCTTGATGAATGGCTTTTTGAAGTAATTGATTGAGTGGTGGATGAAGGCTCTGATGGGATTATGTGTCTGTTATATAGATATCTACCCCCGTAATCGATTGTTTGAGAAATAGTGAATATAATCTTAGATGTGGGAAACCTTTCGCCAATCCTAGCTCTCTTCCTCTCTTTGTGTATTTTAGACAGACACATCCAATCGCTTAAAACAGTTATGGAAGTGAACATACAAATAAAAAAAGATCACGAGAGATAAGATTTGCAGTTGTGGTAGTGGTGGAAGGAAAAACAATATTACCGGTGATTAGTTTAATGGTGGTAATGAGGCAAAACTTCTCTCTCTATAAAATAAATTTATCTCTAAAATTTCTATAACAAGAAATAGAGGGGAGAACTTATATAAAGGGTTGCAGAAGACCACTAGTTTTGATTCTAGAGAAGCGGAAAAGCCACCAACTGCTATAATCTCTAAAGAAGTGGAACCGTTCCAACTGTTGACATATCCCACCTATAGCAGAGCAAGAGCATGGGTCTAATAAAATTATTACACGTGTCCTATGATGCGTTCGATTAACAATCATAAAAATGTACCATCGATTTATCCAAATGACATCATCGGATGAATCAACATTATCTTTCTAAGCAAGTTTGAAGTAAAACTTCGAATATTTATGTCCGGCAAGATGATAAACCCTTATTCAAAAATCTTATTTGTTAGTCCTTCCAAATGTCTTTGAGAGGACTAAGGGGGGTTTTCAGATGAGGGCAACAATATTAGAAGAGAAAATCGGACTAAATGCCAATACTCATTTGTTATTTATTTTTATTATTTAAATGTAATTATTTTAATACCATTTTTATTTTTGGGCTTCAATGGGTTTCAGACCTTGGGTTTGGGTAATTAGAGGTTGGCTCATAAACTCGGCTCAGCCCATTGGGCTCATTAAGGAGATTTAGCGTATAAAAAAGCTTTTAAAGAACATATAATTACGATGAAACATTTATCGCTAAAATCATACATTCTCACTCTAAACATTTACTTAAGAAACTCGACTATCTCTCTACTTTTTAGCTAAAATTAAATTATCTTTTCTACTTTACCAAATAACCTATCGAATTAAATTTATCCATATCAAACCCAAAATTCGATCGCATCCTACATAGCTCTTTTAGATCAATAACTATACGATATTTTAAAAACCAAAAACAACTTATTAGTAATATGACTTATAGTTTTCCATGAAAAGTTTATTTGACTAGTGATATATAAACATTAATTGAATTTGATATTATGTGTTTTACTTTACATTTGATTGATCCTAAATGGGTATTCTTAATAAGAATTATATATTTTTGTATTATTGGCAAGCACATTGCTCAACAATTTATAAAAAAATTGCTTTACAATGTGTGCTTTATTTTAATGTTAAAGGTAAAATTATATCAATTTCTTTTGTTAACACATTAACACCACAACTATTGATAGACTTATAACTTAATGCAACCCGGATTAAAAAATCAAACTAGATATTTATTTCATATACTTAAATTGGTTGTAAAATATAAAATAAAGATGATATACATATATTTTATCGAGCCTATTAGAAAGGCGGTTATACTAGTCGTGATCTTAGATCATAGAAAAAGTGAATATAAAGACCGTGTTTTGGCTAATTGAAATAAATTCAAAAAATAAATCTTAGATGTCGAAACAAGATGGAACTCTACTTATGATATTCTTGCACGTGCTTATAATTTTAGGAAATATGTTACAACATTTATAATAACTATAACTTTATAAAATTCGGGGACCATCACCAACCTCTTACTGTTGTAAATAGGTCATACTGTCTCAAACTGATACGTTTCATGCAGACATTTAAAGAGTACACTCATACTTTCTATACAATATAGTCATAATATTCATTTGGCCCTTAAATGTGTTGTTAATATTGCCATGCATTTGAATTTACATGTGAACATAGATGTGTGTTGTGAAATTGTCCCCTATATGGAAGAAAAATTTATCAATTATTTTTATCTCATCTCACACGCTTATATTATTGGTACATTTTTCATCTTTGTCTCAATTTTAAGTGTTTTTCATATATTGAACTATTTTATAAAAGTATCAAAGTTGATACTGATTACAATTATAGTAATTATTATGAAGATATACAATTTTATTTGTATGAAATGTATAAATATTATGCTACGAAGCACATGAGTAATGGTTCATCCTCGAGTTTAGCTGGTAATAGTAGTGCGGGAAACAAAAATTAGGTCTCATTCTTAACTACGTGAGAACTTAAATGAAAAGTAAACGAAGATAACAACAATTTTAATAAATTTTAATGAACTGGCCCAATATTTGCAAACTGAATTAGATTTTAGTATGGCCAAGCTATAATACACAAATCGGAGATCAAGACTGGCTAGCTAAGAAATTGAAGTGCGTGTTGCAATCAATGACTAGACTACGATGGAGAATATGATGCAAAACAAAAAATATTCAATTGAAGAACAAAAGGGCATGTTCGATGAACTAAGTTATATTGAACAATATCTTACGGATAAATCTGGTGGTGGGGATGAAGAATAACTAAAACCAAAAGATAAAATTCTAGATGAAGATGATTTGTAATAAGGTAGTTCAAATTGAGAATATTTATACAACTCTTGGTCCATAAGAGTATAAATGTGAAAGGTTTAAATCAATACAATTTATTTTTTATTTTCAATCTCATAATATAACAACATGTACTTATACAATTATATTATATTTAAACTATGCTACCAACCAATATGTATGATAAAATTTTATCACCTATAATAAATAAATTACCATAACACGTGTACTACTTATAATAGTCAAACTACAATAACTTATATTATAATCAACCTATAACAATTATTTTATCAATTATAATAATTAAACTATAACAGCAGTACTTATAATAAAATCATGATAATCAAACTACTAGCAACTTTATATTACCTATATGTCATAATATACAAACTATAACAATTTGTATCAAACAATAACAACGCATGTACTCTATGTATTACAAAAAATAACATAAATTTAATATTTTGCTTAAATATTACAGAATCGACTCTTAAAAATCCATCACATTATAAGAAATGTATAATGAAAAGTATGATGAGTTTTGAACGAGTAAAAAAATATATCGCATTCTTTATTTTACCGTGACTTTACTATCTTTATATTCGTTACAGGATGGGGACCTGTGTTGTTTTACTATGACGCGACAGGATGATAACCTTACTGTGACGGGACAGGACGATAACCTTACTGTGACGGGACAGGACGATAGGCTATCCGTGATGAGACATAATAAAAAAAACCTATCGTACCTAAATCCTTATGCTTTTACAATCCCCGTGATATTATCGGTACAATGACCATAATATTGTGATGTGATAACGTGAATCCGTCGTGTTCTATACATTTAGTCACATCTAATAATTAGGTGATCAACCAATTGAAATTAGAAAGTAATAATAATTATATATTTTTAACTAGTAGATTATAATGGTTAAATATCTTAATTTATTGGTCATTTAAAAAATAGTCATAATATAATTTTATTCGGGATTTTTATAAATTGATGGATATTTATGGATGAACAAATTTTATTATAATTATTATTAAAATTTTATTTAAAAATTATTTTATATAAAAAAGATAAAAACTTGCTATAAAATTAAATTTAAAATTTTGAAACATAAAAAAAAATATAACAAAATAGTCATCACGTATTAGTTTTTAGTACGACACTTTGAGTATATCATTATAAATAACATGACTTAGTTCGTCGTTTTCAAATAGAAAAAAAACGTTTATGCATAGTTTTGGCATCTAATTTATTTTGGTTAAAATCATGTTTCCGCAACGACTAGTATAATTGTCGCCGTGACGTGTGCTAAAATAAAATGAAATGTGTCGTTGATCGTCTCTTGTTACTCATTGCAGTAAGTCATGTTATTTATCACCATAAAGTTAGAGATATGCAATAGCACAAAACTTTGTTCATAAAAAAAGTTATTTTAGAATATCTTAAAACTATAAATACATAAGAGTTTAGCGATGAAATTATCTACAAATATTTTAATTTATAGTTATTTATATTCTCTAATTCTTGTTTATATCTATGAAATACATCGAAATTATTTGTTTCCATATTATTTGAAATAAACTCTTTAACACTTGGTAAATATGGATATTTTGCAAATATCCACAACATTCAAACGAAGGTTAAATTTATCGAACAACATTTTATAACAATAGTGACAAAGATCAATATCATAAAAAAAATTATCAACGGTGGTATGATACATGTATCTCGGTTCATGTAGCCTATAACAATCTTATTTAAAATATATAAATAAACCATGAGATGTGCAAATAAATGTCTTAACAAGTCTAATATAAGTCGTTCATATCATGTCAAACTAACATGTGAAAAAATTAAATGATAATGGTTATTCATTTTTAATATATTTTGAACATGAACACGAATATAGTTTATGATAATATTTAGCAAAAAATAAAACTCATGTACTGAACAAATGTGGTACACTAATTCCTATTATAAGTTGGATAATTTCGTAAAAATAATAATATCCATGTGATGGAATAACTAAATCATATATAATTGGAGCTTCTATGAATACAGATATCTATAATTAATCTTATGTTTAAAATAATTATACTTCATGGTAAAAAAACATTGCTTACATATGTTATAATATAATTAATAAAATAGTTAAAACTGGAATTATAATTCATGAAATAAGTCCACACAAGATGGAGATTATATGTTTAAACTAAAATGGTAATTTCATTTTACAAAAACGATGCAAGATGTACAAAATTATTAGACTTAATTTATATTGAGTAATATGAATCAGATTATGTTTTTACTCGACGGGATAAAGATATATCATAATCTTTATTAGTGAAGCTTTTAGTTCATTTGGTAAAAAAAACATATCATATCACCTCTGTTTATTGGCTCAAAAATAAAGACGAAGCTTTTAGTGGCTCTGAATCTCCAAAATGGTAGTTAAAAACTATTTTTCCATTAAGATTAACACATTGTATAGTAATATACATGGTGAATGTATTTCAGATAATATTTTTTTGTGAGATTATGATAATCTTTTAATTTTTTGTACTTTTTATATCGTAATAAATGGATTAGCCAAATTAAAATATTAATGTTTATTTGAAATGTGTGATGTTATGTTAGCTATATTAAAATTGCAATGTAATTTATAGGACCCGTTGTAACAATATATTAAACTATTAAATATTTTTCTCTTAAGAATACTGAAATATCACCATATGAGACAAGGAAATAAATAAAACTAAAATATATGTTATATCAAATTGTGATACCATATTCTTTGTTATGAAAATAGAAGAATTAATATATTTTACAAGCTCTTATATTTGAAGCCTAATATTATGTTCGAATCCAGAGAAGTAGAGTTTTTTTAGTCCATTTTATATAGTAAGTAAAAGACTTAAATCATTATATAAATAGTGTAAAAACGTTTATAGTTAAAGAGAAATCAAATCAGATTTGTAAGAGTCAAATGGATAAAAAACTTAAAACATTAAGGTCCAATTAAATGAATACTCATAATATATATATATATATATATATATATATATATAGATAGATGATGGAATAACTAAAGAAATTACCTGAAATAATTCAGGTGATATGTTGTTTAAAAACGACCTTAAAAGTTACAAAAAGATTATTAGTACTAAATATTTTGTATTTTTACAAAAGATCATAAACAATAAGAGGGATTCAATCATACCAATCTCCCTTTTGAATTGTTACTTCTATCTAAAAAATTAATGTAGTTGGATATAAGTAGATGTTTTGAAACAAATATCGCACGTATGAAACGATATAAATATTCAAGGCTATATAGGTTGCAAAAATATTTTGACAAAGCATATATATATATATACAAACTCCGGTGGTAGCGAGAAACATGAATATAAAAATATTATTTACTAATGCATCTATACTCAATATTAAAATTTACTTATAGATACCAAAAACATTATGAATTGTAATATCAACGAAACGGTTTATATAGAACAACCCGAATGATTTGTGTTTTCTATTAGTTAATCAAAGATATGAAACATTGTTAAATGATTATATATTTTACAATAAACGATAATGATATGAAAAGTATGATCATGTCATTATATTCACTTACTTTAGGCATACAAATAAATGGTAGTACCTATAAATATTATGGTGTCGCGATGACAATTGTTTGCTGACATGCATATGCCTTACTTATTATATATAATTATATAAATGGGATTATGGCAACAAAATGATTTATATCTTATATATGTAATATTATGTTCAAATATAATATACACGATTTGATCATAGTGTTAAAATTTAGAAAATAATGGACGGTTGATGGATCAACTAGAATATATAACTATTAAAAATATTATGTATGCGATTTGATGTACTAAAGTAGATATTTTATTTGTAATTATCAGTAATTTTAATTTTTTCCAAATGATTATCGAAAAATTATTCAAAAAATAAGTTTTTATTCCACTCTAAAATATATATTGTTCAATAAAAACAAAAATATTTGTATTGTCCATCATGAGTCTATGTAGATTTTATAAATAACTATCGCTTTAAAAATTGGAATATCTGATTAATCTGTCGATTTTGGATATTTAATTTTTGAAAATTAGATTTATTATTTAAAATTATTTATTATATATTTAATTAATATAATAATCACACATCTTTTTTAAGTAAAAACTTTTAGTATCTTTTTCATAAAGTTATCTTTTTAATTCAACAATAAATTATCAAATAGAAAACAATTCAAATTTTCAAGAGATACCAATGGTTTTATCATATTCACTAAAACGTATTAAGATATTATTTTTAACCAGAATTAAAAGAAAATTATTAATCAAATAAGGCAGAGGATCGTAACACACGGATCCAGGGGGTGGCCATGTATGCCATGGACCACCATAAATTCCAAAAATAAGTTTAGTGTAGTGGTAAGAGTGTTTAGTTTTTAACTTTGAGCTCAAGAGTTCAAACCTTGGACCACCCTAAATTGTTCTTATTTTTTCCCCACTAAACCCTAAATTGTTCTTTTTTTCCTTTCTTATTTTGTCCCCAACTAAACCCAAAATCTACACAAATATAAAAAATCTTTTATTTTTTTTATTTTTCTTCCTTCTTTTTTTTCTTAATTTCCTTTCTTATTTTGTCCCCAACTAAACCCAAAATCTACACAAATATAAAAAATCTTTTATTTTTTTATTTTTCTTCCTTCTTTTTTTTCTTAATTTCCTTCCTTATTTCCCCTAACTAAACCCTAAATCTACACAAATACAAAATACAAACGCAACACTCTCCTCTACCCTCTCCTCTTCAATCAAAATCACATATTTTCTTTTACAAACATAAAAAACGCAGCACTGAAGCAGTGTAATCCTCTTATATCTTTCTTTCTCCTCAAACGCAGCAGCCTCCTCTACCCTCTCCTCTTCAATCAAAATCACCTAGTTTCTCTTACAAACATAAAAAACGCAGCACTGAAGCAGTGAAATCCTTTGATTTTAGGTATGTCAACGTGCTTTTAGTATTTTATATTATGTTAAGAAATCAATTTGAGAATCGAATATATTCTTCCTTTTTTTTTTCTTAATTTTTTTTCTTTTTTTCTTAATTTTTTTTCTTTTTTTCTTTTCCTTCCTTATTTCCCCTAACTAAACCCTAAATCTACACAAATACAAAATACAAACGCAACAGTCTCCTCTACCCTCTCCTCTTCAATCAAAATCACATATTTTCTTTTACAAACATAAAACAAACGCAGCACTGAAGCAGCGTAATCCGCTTATTTCTTTCTTTCTCCTCAAACGCAGCAGCCTCCTCTACCCTCTCCTCCTCAATCAAAATCACCTATTTTCTCTTACAAACATAAAAAACGCAGCACTGAAGCAGTGGAATCCTTTGATTTTAGGTATGTCAACGTGCTTTTAGTATTTTATATTATGTTAAGAAATCAATTTGAGAATCGGGTATATTAATGTGCTTTTAGTATTTCCTACCAAGTATGTTAAGAAATCAATTTGATAAATTGATTTCGAATTGTTAGAATTGTTTAATTTATTTATCTAATTGACTTAACAAGAATCATGAAAAATCTTTTGATTTAGAAAGAGAGTTTCACCGCTTTTGAAAATTGAAAATCAGAGAGATAGTGGATGGGAACCATTTTATGAAAAAGTTGTGGGTTCTTGTGGTAATCTTGAAGTTGATGTGCCCGACATGGAGTCAAGGTATGTGCAAGGTAATAAATCCAAAAGACTTGCTACGTTTTTGACAAATCACAATCATTTCAAGAATGATTGCATTTTAAATATCATAGATGGTGTAATGCAAGAGGTGAATGATCGATTTACACCCAAAAATGTTGAGTTAACTCACTTGTGAGGTTGGCAAGATTATACCCAAATGACATTGTGGATGTTAGTGATAAAGAGTTGTCTAGCCAACTTGAGACTTATATTGAGTGTATGAAGATGGACGATAATTTTTCTGATTTGAAGAGTATCTCAGATCTATGTAGGACTCTTGTGCGTACAAAAAACACAAAACGTTTGGATTTGTGTACAAGCTTTTAAAGCTAGCTTTGTCATCACCGGTGGCCACCGCAAATGTTGAACGAGTATTTTCTAGTATGAAATATGTGAAGAATGAGTTGAGAAATCGAATGTTCAATCCATGGCTTAATGATAGCTTAGTGACATTTGTGAAGAAAGAAGTGTTTGCTATAATCGATGATCGAGATATTATCAAGCGCTTTGAAGGCATGAGTAAGAGAAGAATGCAATTACGTTTAGACTAGAAATAGATTTTCATATTTAGTTGTAATAGAATATTGAAAATATATATTACTTCAAATTTATTTAGTTCAATGATATTTTTGGCACACCCTAAATTCTAATCATGGATCCGCCCCTGCTATATAATAGATATAACAGTTAAAAAATTGATCGAAAAATTGATCTTGTAAGTAAATTATTATTAATTGCTCTAGACTTGTATTGGTTAGCAATAAAGTTTGCGATAAGATTAAATTGTAACTCTCTTTTTGGAGCCGTAGGTCTTTTATTGCTTAAATATCTTCGAAATTGTATTTGCTACTTTAATCTTTTGTTAAATTTGATCTTTATGCATCTTTATGTGGGTTTATTTTACTATATGTATTTGTCACATGTTCCTCCAAATCAAGTAAAAAAGAATAAAAAATGGTCAAGGATAACCTTTCCAAAATGTTGGTTTTAATCATTCTTGTAATCAAAGATATCAAGTATCAATATTTTCTAGTAGAAGTATTGTTAGCTAAAAATTGGCAATTTAATTTGGATTTTATTGTATGTTTTTTCCTCCAATCTATAGCAGAGTTCTGCTCTCTATAAGCATGCGTGATTTCCATACTATATGGTATCAGAAATTATGGTATCAGATTTCTGCAGCATTTGATAATTAAATTTAAGTACCATGGAGATATTCCATAACCAATAATGTTAGCTAATATTAAGGGATGAATCTATGTCAACATGTTTATATCCATTTTGTTTGGAATACAAAAATATTTTGTAATGCTCTAGTTTCAGCAATTAAAGGAGAGTTTTTTCCTATTAAAGTACATTTTGAAATAATAAAATCACCATTAGCATCTCTTAGTATACAACCATAACTTGATTCACCATTAGCTAATGTTGAACAATCACAATTTTATTTAAATCTATCTAAGGATGGAGGTAACTGTATAATATAAAGACACTGTTTTTTTTAAACATGATTAAAACAATGTAAATCTTTAACTTTTTTCGATTACTCTACCAATGTTTGTTTTTTTATAATGTTTAAGTTATCTAGAGTTGTTAATATATATGACATTATTAATAATATTTTTAGAATAATTTTAATTTTATCATATTTTGATTTGTTCTTTGCCATATATATTCACCAAATAATTATGAGTGGTAATATTGTCCTAATGTGGGTGGTTTTTATAGTTGAAAAGAACCATATACGAATAACATGGTTAAGAGTCATATGGTTTCCTAATACAAAACTAATTCTACACAATTCTTTCGTTGTAAAATGGTTTTTTTATTATAATAAAAAAATCTACTACTTTAAGGTATTTTTAATATATCTAAATATATTATTTATTAGATATTTTATTGAATTTAAAAAAAAAATCAATATATATTGTTTAACAAACATGTGCGTAAACATATTCAAAAATAAAATTAATCATTTTATAAATGTAAACCATAATATATTGCTAATTAAAAAATATTTTAAAAAATGTAAAGGAATAAATATACTATAAAATTTATTTTGAAAGATATGATTGAAATAAATACAAATTTGCTAACTAAAAAATAAGTAAATTTGCTCACTAATATGTATGTTTTTTTATGTGTAACTTTGAATTTGGGTTATAAATGTTATTTATTTATTTAAGGTCTTGTTCTTCCTTTTCATCATCTTGTTTAATCTATCTAATTAAAATCTTCATCTTTCTTTCATGTTTTTTTTCCATATTTTTTAATTTATTTAATTAAAGTCTTTATTTGATAAAGAATAATCCATTAACTTTTAAATCAAATTAGTAATGTAGAACAATAGAAGAAGACAAAGATAAAGAAAAGTTCAATTTTAGGAGAGAAAGATTAAACTAAATATAATCCAAACAATTTATTGGAAAAAAATTGAATAAAAAAATTTACGATGTAGATGCGGACTACATTTTTCAATTTATAAATATTTTAACTTAAAAGTTTCCTTAAAAACTCGCTATTATCCAAGATTTTAATTTAAAACTTTCCTTAAAAATAGTAATTATCGAAGATTTTAATTTATAATTTTCCTTTAAAATAGTCATTATTTCATATTTTTAAATTAAAATTTTCATTAAAATAGTCATTAAAAAAAATAATAATCATTATCTTATATTTTGTACTTAAAATTTTGCTTAAAAACACGTACTATCCCAAATAAACTATATAAATAATCTATATTTTATGGTAAGCTCGTACGTCTGCCACTACACCTAAAACTATATAAATCAATCTATATTTTATGGAAAGCTCGAAGGTCTGCCACTACACCTAAGAGGACCGCTCCGTAGAAAGTCTACTCTTCCTATCGATCGATATCGCAGATGTATTCAGTCATGAGGAGATGGAATACTGATTTGGCGAGAGGAGATGGAATACTGATTTGGCGACATTGGTGAACGGATGAATTCGCTGCGACAAAATTGATAGAATATATAGAGAGGAGAACCCCACTGAAATCTAAACCCCAATATGAAATTTAAAGGTGAAAGTCTTTTTCACAGAATTTAACCACATCCATAGCTACATTTTCAAAAATTAAAGAGGAATGAGATCCAACAAGTAGTTAATGGTGACATTGAGGGTTCGCCGATACTCGATCATCCACTCTTTGATGAGTATGAGGCTGACTTCTGATGAAACTTGGCCGAAATCGGGAGATCCGATTTATGATGTATACGAAGATGAGAGTGACATAGTGTTAAAGACGAAGACGATTGGGTAAACCCAAAAAAAAATCTCTCAGTTATTTTAGCAAGGTAAATAATACATAAAAAAACCTCTCTGTTTCAATTTCTACTGAAGAAATTATTAAATATTTGGTTAATAATTATTTCTCTAGACCTAAGAACCCTAAGAACAAAAGAGGATCTAGGATTAAGAATAAAAAAGAAAGCTAAAATATAAAAAACAAAAGTAGTATTTAATATATGAAAATTATGATTTTCAATTAGAACCTGGGAAGGTCATGAGAAGGTCTCGGTTCATTACTCTTTTTGTAGAGTTTATAGTGGTATAAATCAAACCGGAGAAAGAGTTTGTGTTAAGTGAAGGTTATTCGCTCGAGGATGAAGAAGACATGACTATCAAATCAAATAATTGACTAAGTTATAGATTTATTAAGCTCGGGATAAGATACATGTAAGCATTGCATCTCATTCTCATGGTTCTTTGGTCCTAATTGAAGGCATTGATGCATCAATCAAGCAGCACAGATAAATAATCCAGTATATGCTGCTACATCAACTTGAGAAGCCATCTCCTATTAAAAAACATGAATTGATCATTTCTGCAAGGATTTTGATGTGATGAACAAGGTTATAAAGAAGCAAACACATTTGTTTGTCATAAATAAAATCTCCCATATTTCTCAGATTCTTGAACCATGTTTTAATTACATAATGGTAGGTGTTGGAAAGTCTTTGTACTCCTTGTTAAAGATGGTATTTGTAGTTTTTCCTCTAGACGCAACTAGTACTCCACCAGATGTGAAACAATTGTATCAGAAAGTGAGTTTTTACACGCGTAAGGGTTTAGTAAATGGGTTGGTGAAGCTGAAAGACAACGGAAATTTGTTTTTAGGAGGCAGTTATTTTAATATTTCATCGGTTTTCACTGAAGTATCGGAATTGGGTCAAACAGGTACACAAATCGAAGATTAATCGAAGATTTTGACGGATTAATCGAAGATTTTGACGAGCCAGTATAAATTTTAAATATGTGATTATCTCACTAAGTTTAATACCAAAATAAATTTGATAGATAAAGCCTTCAAAACTTAGTTTTTATATTTATCGTATTATTTAAATATTTAATTTTAATTTTCATTTATTTTAATATATATTTTTTTTGAAGAAATTTATGTAATTTTCTTATTTTAGAATTAGAAATTTGGGTAGTTGTTATATAAAGCATCTTATACCCTATTTTGTACTCAATGTTTCTTCTTATTTTTTGTGTTTTGCAGCGTCTTATATCCAATGTTTCTTCTTATTTTAAATCAAAATCAAATCTTAATACAATTGGATTTGATTTGAATAATATAAGATATTTTGATAAATAAAATTTAAAAAGTTTATATTTGGGGGTTTGGACTACATTATATCTCGTACATTATTGACGTGTAAGTGTTATCCATTATTAGCATGTTTGGAAATGTTCGTAACAAATCCACCATAACCGGATGTGCAAAGAAAATATGAGTAATAATACCAGTTTCCTCTTTTTTAAATCAATATCATTCAAAATAATTATAAATTTTAAGTTTTCGTAACATGTATTGCAACTGTGGCCTACGGATTTCTCCAACATCTGGGTTTTTTTATCGAACATTGTATATAGTGCGCATTGACGACACATTTTCTTCGTTCAACTTTTTTTACTTTGTTTAAAATTTCTCTAAGGCAAGTTCTCATAAAAGTAAAACATTCTACAAATTCCAAGTCTCTTTACTCAAATGTCCCGCGTAAGAATGACAGTTTAGGTGTTTAGCATTTGGATGGTTGTGAATCCCGCATAGAATCTCTAACGACCATTGATCTGGAGGTACTATTGCACCTTAAGCTCGAAAATGAAAGTCAAACGTTTTTTATCCGGTCAATTTTCTCTTAAATTGCTATACAGGTATTCCCGAATATACTATCAGAATCTCTCGCATTCGAGGTATATTCGAGGATTATTTCTACTATTCAAAGTATTGCAACATTTAATGCTGAGAACCAACTCGTTTTATTTCTCAATCTTCCTAACTTACTCGACCAATAAGTCTCGTGTATAATATTCATTTATGCAAAAAAAAAATATGATTATAATTTGTAGTGATATTCTTTTTCGTATCTATTTGTATTATTCTCACCTTGCAATTTCAAAGTACATAAAAATAAAAATAAGTAATTAAAACATAAACCAACTAAAAAAAACCGCATATGAACAGATGATACCAGGGATTTAAACCGGTGGTACCAAGAATTCAAACTGGCGGTACTCACCGGCTTTAACACCGATTAAGCATTACGCATCACCTGCACCTGTTCGCCCGGCATAACCGGTGGTGCGTAGCTGTTTTAAAAAACTCGAAATCTAAAATACATAAATGAACTCTAAAATTATGATTTATTTTGTTTTTCGAAGATCTAATGGCACTTATATTTTATTCTTTTATCTTTTCATATTCCTTTCATTTTCTATCCTTATTACATCTGTAGTGGCACATCTTCTCCCATTTTATTAATATGGGTTGGAAAAAAGTTGCAAAAATACTATTTTTTGTAAAAACAATAGTTTGATTTTGAAAAGAAAATTTGTGCTTTGATTTGTAGTGTTATTGAAATGTATATGTTTTTGTGTATACGTTTAACATAATATTTTTTTTGGTAATTGAATTGATAAAATAAAAAATGAACTTTTTTATTAATATTTATTTTTACATACATCAACAGCAGACGAAAATAAGAGAATAAAAGAATTTAATTAGAAGCAAACCGGTCCCATGGTCTAGTGGTCAGGACATTGGACTCTGAATCCAGTAACCCGAGTTCAAGTCTCGGTGGGACCTCTTTCTTTTACTTTTTGGTAATTAGATTGACAGAGTTCTATCTTGGTACGGGGACATATAACGTGATTATCTCCGCTTTTTAACCCAATTCTATCATGTTGATCAGAATTATCTCGGACAGGCAAACCAAAATTACTGGACAACGCAAAAACCAGAAATGTGAATAAGAATTTTCAATCGAAAAATAAATAAATAAAGGATACAAAGCATTCCGCTGTATAAAAGCACTACTGTTTTGATTCTAATTTTAAAAAGTGCAAAAAATCATGATTCAAAAAAGAAAATGGCTCTCGTAATCTCGACATTGTTCTATAGGTTGACAATACAAACATACACTGTACATGAAGCAGGCCGATGCAGAGCTGCCAAGAACAATGCCTGACACCTGAAGTTTATAAACTTTCCTCAATTTTTGGCTTTGGCAGCGGAAAAACAAAATTGATAACATTAACCACATCTATAGTAGTATCCCCGATAAATCCTGATAGCAGAAATCTTTTGATTAAATGAGTGTTTTTCTCTTCTGAAGTAATCACCACCTTCATTTCTTGAAGGAGAACATTAGGAGGGGGGCTTTATCGTGCTGGCACACAGAATGTTGAGCTTAGAACTGGTGGCAATACGCATACCAAGTGAGGTCCCGGAGGATTAGAACTTATATTTGCCTTGTTCTCATCCGGTAATCCAATTTGAGGAGGACGAACATAACCCGCAACCAATGGCATGCATAATATAGAGATTACTATTCTTGAACCTGCCACGTTATTAACTAAGATCAGCAACTATATTAGTTTATCATAGATGTCGAGCTGTCTCTATTCCTTTTCGAATGAAAAACTTGTACATAGATAGGGTAAGAAACTAAATCTGCACTAGGCTGTTACATTTTTAATAGAGAGCCTCTAAGATTTGATACTTTTGTCAAAAACAAATGCCCATTGGAGTATCTAGGTTGTGATTTTGAAATAGAAAATAATTCATAGGTGACCTAACAGAAAAAATTAAATCCAGGAGCTGAAGTTAATAGTCGAAGGAGGATTTATAATTCTTAGCATATGAAGATAATAAAGAAGTGACTGGACCTTGCTCTTTAGATAGGGAAACATGCCCTCTTTTCCTTCCTGCAATCATCCAATTCTCAGAATTTGCTTTGATTTCATACAATACTTCATCCTGTACCCAAGAAATAAGAAACAGAAAACTGAATATTCGCATAAAAATGAGAATTGGACTAAATATTGTGAATTCACGGACACTCTAGTTCTAGTAGCTCTGATAGTTTCCAATGAATTAAAGCTGGCGCAGCATATCACGTCCACTTCACAAAGAGGAGGTTTTATATTTAAGATTTTGAAGATATTGCTAAATAGAAAATGGGAAACTAGAGTTGTCTGAAAGATACTGCTACGAACTGGTAAGCAAAAATCTATAATAGTCGCACAGTCCTAATCATACTATGTCAACAAGGGTCAGGGTGAGAAATCAGATATATAAAACATTATGCAGATTGCAGAGTTAAGATCATAATTGAGGGAAACATGTTTTGATCAAAGCAAAGATACTATTTCTATATGAACTGGGATAGTTTGATGTCCTTACATTTTGCTCAGAAACGTGGGTTGGCCCGAGATCCTTTAATCTTTCAACTCTCCACTGCATGGTAACGAGTTTCCCAACTCTAAGACCACTTGACGGAAGTGGAAGAAATCCAACCGCCAAGCACGGATCTAGCACAGGCCGTTGCAAAACAATAGCACTCTTGAATATCAAATCTTGCCCAGTAGCATCATGCTTCAAAGAGTCCATCATGGGTGGATGAGCTCCAACATATCTACTACCATGAATTCCATATCTGATATTTAATATACTATCTGGTTGTATAACCTCTTTTTCACCTAGAAAGCAAAAGCCAAACTGAGATCTACATGAAATAAACAAAACCTATTTCTTGAATATTGAGACATTCAGTAGGTGTATAAGAGTAGAATTCAACTTACTAAACCCTAGTCAGTTACAAGGGAAGTCAAAGCCACGCTTGGCACATATCAGAATAATAGATATGATGGGTACAGCCATACAAGTACCAGAGTGACCAGTCAAACCCTCCAGATCACTGAACCCATCTCATACCAGGTAGTTATTTTCTAATGTATTTTGCCCCAAGAATATGTGTTGAGTGATGAAATCAATAAGTATTTTTATATATGGCATTTTTTTTATCTTCCCTTTTCTTGAAATTCAGGCTGATTTAGGTAAACTAAACCAAGAAGATGCATAACACTGCTACGTTAAAGATAGTAAAAATATGCTTTCAGGACACCTCTATGGACGGATAAAATCATATTCTAGGCACACATTTCTTATCTTGTCCAAGCACACAAATATGATGCAAGCATATTTTACAAGCATCTTCCTAAACCATTAACACGCAAATATGTATTCAAGACCAGGCTGGAATACCTTCGGGAAGTGACTTGTCCAAGCATATACTAAACAGCAGTCCTGCTTTAGAACCTGGAGAAATTATTAGTGGTAAGAAGCCAGAACTTGGTCTTCCATCATCTTTTCCAGTATGAACAAATCCTTGTTGAAGATCAAGCCAAGCATCATAGACAGTCATGGTGGCCTTGACTTGAGAGTGGAGAATAACCTGCAAGACATGAAGAGCATGAATGCACATTTTCCTCTAAAACGACACATGGCACTTATAGCAAAGCTGCTACACAATAACGAAGATGGTCTGCGATCTTTTAAGCCATAAATTAAATTCGTTTCTTTACGCATTACCTCTGAAGACTATCCCATGAGATACAAGAATTCTATTTGCTAAATCGTATTAACAATGCGGAACACTGTGCTCCATCATCAGTCGATGCACCCAGCTTAACAATGTGATTAAATTGGGATGTTATGTAATAGACACAAAAAAACTTGCTCGTGCGCTGGAAGTTAATTGATTTGTAGTTATGTCAATGTAAAAGAGCGAAATTCTTGTCTAAGCAACTTTCGGATTTGACACCAGAGCACCCACTTCAGGGCTGCTGGTTGTGACTATACTCTAGCCACTTGCTATGTTTTTTGACAATTACAAAACTTATAACTTTTTCTATTGCTTTCATAGAGGCGTGCACATGATTTAAAGCAATTGAAACTATATAACTCAAGTCAAATACCTGCATAAGTATAGTATCTCCACTGCATTTGTCAGCAACGTGTGTCATCACGTGAAAAGGATCGGTGAAATGTACAGCTATAGTTCTAGACATGAGAAATGGGAGTCACAAACAAAGAGAGGAAGAACATTAAACAGATGCAAACTGTTAATACATAAAGAGAGGAAGGAGAGAACTCATCGTTGCACTAGGAAAAGAATGATGGAGAAAGAAACTACCTTTCAAATGTCTGGTTGTGGGATACTCCAAATTCGAGTTTCAAAGCTATTGTTCTCAACCCTTCAACAATGCTTTGTCTCTGCGGGTTGACTGGCAATAAGACAACATTACAAAAGTTACTTTTAGTAGTTGGACGCAAGGATACTATTAAAAGTAGAAAATGTTTACATCCGTATTATTGACCTGAAGAAGATCCTCTTGCAAGCTGGTCATTGATTGCACGAACAGGAATCCACAGAATGGAATTTACATCACTAGCCCACTCTGGAAATTCTATTCTACCGTCCTGGAGATTTAACCGCTCGATTTCTTTATTGGCTGGCTCAGAGCTATCAGGACCTTTTACGTCAGTGGCACTCTCTAATCCATTTGCGTAACTCTCCATCTCAATAACATTACTAGACTCTTCAATTTTCAGACCTGGACCGGTATCAATATGCAAGATTGCCCCTTTTAAAGAGTAATTTATAGGGCGTACAATAATTCCAATCCACTGAGCTTCATTTACTAAGAACGCAGTGGATATAGCTGCAACAAGATCGACCAGAGGTCTTGGTTTGAAAACCTAAGAAAGGGAAAAGCTGTATTAGACGAGTGAATTAAAAATGTTTAGTGCACGATCTTATATCAATTTGGGTTTTACCAAAACTGATAATGTAAGCTATAAATTGCCACTGGTAATCCATCAATACGATCTTTAAGCTTCATTTAAATTTTCAACTACACTTTTATACTTGTCCTAAACATAACAATTAGTACCTTCAAAATAGGTCTGGTCGGCTTTTCGTAGCTCATGAAATCATCAGTATCTGCAGGGCCACCTTTGGAAAAGCTATGAGATCGGAATCTTAACTGTCCAATCTGTCCGGTAAGAACTCCCAAGACATAGGAACCTGGTTTTTGTGGTGGCAAAGCAAACGTGATTGTATTTTTACCAGGCTTCAACACAGTAGCAGCAGAAATTCTTAACGCCTGAATATCGAAGTAACTCAATGTGATTACAATGCATCATAAATAACTAATCTGACGTATACTGCTATCTACAAACCATACCTTGTCACCATCATCAGCGTTAAATGTAGCTATCAAAGTGAGACTAAGCGAATCAAGAGTTATATCATCAGGGAAACCACTCCATACAGTCACAGATAGAGAACCAGGGTCGCCATCACTTAATTCTAGTGGAGGCCCAGGATTTCCTGAAAATGTGATTAATGACGAAACATCCAGTGGAACAGGATGCTCCATTTCAGTATGTGCGAGATGAACAACCTCCAACTGAAATGCTTCACGTTCCTTGGTTGAGAATAAGCTCTTATCCAATGAAAGAAGTCTAACGCATGAGGCTAGGTAGCCGGCTTGATCATTTAGTGTTTTTTGACACTCAGCTACATTGGGCAAGACGTCAGCTAATAAAGCCTGCCATCCTTCACCAGCATAGAGGGCACATACTTTCTCATATAATTTTGCAGCTAGATCATAGTTTCCATGCTTGAAGAAGACAGCGGCGATTTCACCGTCGAGGACAACCCCATGTCTTTTCCACCAGGAACGATGATAATTATCCGCGGCACCTTTTGTTAACTCCAGGTACTTTTGCTGCCAGGAACACAACTTTTACATAAGAAAGAGGAAGAAAATTGTTGACTATAAATAATGTAGAAGTTTCAGTATTCAGAAGATCAAACAAGGACTGAATGTCTTCTCATACAGCAGAAAGTTCATTTAGCAAGCAGGTATGCCAGTGAAAATGAGATACGACACTATTAAGAAGAGACTTATCACTAATAAGTAATTTTTCTTACACTAGGCTCCAATTAGTTACAGATGTTCTTTAAGTCAATCAACTTACAGTATGAGCTTCTATGTAGCAGATTCATACCTCAAACTCCTGTACGGACGACAACGAGTGCAATAGGCCAGGATTGGAAATTGTACTCCGCAAGGAATGCTCAGCAGCAACAAAAATTTCAGCAAGCCTCATGGGTCGACCTATTGAATTGTCAAAGTTCCCAGGAGAAGAGTTTGTTCGTGACATAGAGATTGTTGGCATTTCATTTGATAGAGTACTTCTCAATGGTGCTTCAGAACCTGATCTGCCAGAACGTATCATTGTTATTTAACAAAAACGGTAGAAAGTAAGAAATGACACAGTTTGAAAAGAATTTAACTGAATTCTATGATTGATATCAAAACCTCTGGTCAAATTTCATACCCGTCAATATTATTGGACCGACCATCAATCATTTCAAGCATACTTCCAGCAGAAAGGGAAGCTCTTCGCCTGTTAGCCTCACGTAGAAGAACAGAAGGTTCCATAGGCAAAGGTTTCCTCTGTATACCAAAGTGCTTCACTCTAGGAGTGTCTTGAAGAAACATCTGTACCAAAAAGAAAAGAGACAGGTGATCTCAGGCAGGTTAGTGAAAGTAAAAAGACAAAGGAGTAAATAACACAGGCAGAGAGACCGGATATATAGAGCATCTTTATGTGAATACTGAAGTTTTGCTTCTATGTATCATATTCTGATGCATGGCGGTGAACAACAAAATATAATCATATATTCTTCATGCCATTATTGACACTGTAACTAGGTAACATAAGTTGAAATTGGCAGGTACGCTACAGCCCTTCTTTCCAAAATTAAATCCGGACCTACAACTAAGCTGCATCAAAAGTTTGCATATGATATCTAAGACAACGAAAAAGATGCATGTCTGCGAATCATTCATTTGGAAAAGAGACAGAGCATGTAAAGCTGTTCTTAGCTAGTCTAAAGCACATAGAATATTATGAGCTTGCCTTTTCTTTTTCAAGCACCTCCGAAGAAGCATCCTGCGGAACAGATGGCCAAACTCTTGGCTTGGGCCAAGGTAGCATGCTGAGAGAAGCACTGCTCGGAAGAGGATAAAAATGTATTTAACATAGAGAATTGCAGTAGGAAACACAGATTAAGAAGAGGTGAGTGTTAGGCTATGAAAATATCCATTCTCTTCTTAATATATGACCCATCTCGTGCATCCACTGCCATAAAAGCACCAATTAGGTTGATTTCTCATAAAAGCTAGAATTGCTTACCTGTTTACAGGACTTCTTTCTATATCTGCTCCATATCCAATTAGATATGCCAGCCTCATGAACTGTCAAAATTAAGAACAGATTTACTATACAGCTAATATAGCAAAAAATATTGTAATCACCAAACTAATTCATAATTAAAAACATTGGGCAGGCCATAGTAGTGCATTCATAAAAAGTCACAAGACACAAGATCCAAAGAAAATTTAGTCAATTCTACACAGGCCAATTAAAAGACAGCGCCATAATCCATAATAAAAGAAGGCTGAAGTAAAGTTCTTTATGAATTATAAGGGGAGGATGCTTACCTTAACCCTACATAGTGAATAAAGATCACCCTGAATGCGGTAAAATTCCTTTTCAACATCAGGCGCGACTAGTCCATCTTTATACTGAGACGACGTTGAGTCGATTAAAGCCAAGCATGCAGTAATAACCCATACTTCGCGCATACAAAAGGGCAATATTTTCTGTCAACCCCGAGAGAAAGAGGAAGTTAAAATGCAGTGGTCAACTTTAAAGCCATAAAAAATAACGCAGCAAGTATACAAAAAGTATGGTACAATTTGATACCTCATGTAGTGTCAAGAGCTTTGCAAAGGTAATTACAAATGAGTAACCCCTCGATGCAACCTCAAAAGGACGATTCAGCTTGAACAGAAGCTGCAATTGACAAGGTCTCGTCAAGATAGATATCAAATGCCCATTCATTTAGTGGTAACAAAAACTCGCCAAGCTACATGATTGCATAGCAATTGACTCTTGAACCAAAATCTAAACATTTATTTAGAGTTTTTAACTAAACTTGTTCACAATTGTGAATAGGTAGCTTTGTCTGGTCCTGTGAAGAAAACTTCTCACACAGTACGCTGCAGCTATTACTGAACAAAATATAACATGAACTGTTCTGCAACACCACCGGGAAAAAAATGCATAAGCAAATATGCAGCATTAAATGCGAGCAATGAAAAAAGAGGTAACGGAATCTAGTAAGAGCTTATGACTGAAACATATTACATTTTAACAGAGTGATTTTCTTGCTATACAGCAAAGTAAAGACCTCTACGTGCCCACCTTTGATTGACAGGCAAAGAGATACTGTCTAAATTCAAATTCTCTGAAAGAGTCATCTTGAATAATTTGCGTCAGCAATTTGCTTCCTGGATAGATCAGAGCAGCTTGATCGTCACCATGGTCTACTCCTCCAAATTCCCTCTGTTTGCCAGGCATGCTAACTACATTGTAATTAGATACATACGATTAGTTATTGGGCAAAGGAAGGCCAGGCATACAGCTTATTAATGTAATTTACAGAAGTAGTATAAAATACCAAGACTTGCTATTAATTGTAAAAGTGAAAATAATATGGTAGCAAATAACATATATAGACCTAATATTGGAAAATAGACATATATTGAAAATTAGAAATCGAAGATGTATCAAACTAAATAATCCAAGAAATTCAGTAACTATAGATATGCCAAACAGATGGCAGAGATTACCTGTTTCCGAATAGCACAATTCTAATTCATCATATTCACGTAATGCATCTTCATGAAGGTGAGCCATCTCAAATATAAAAGCCAAACTTTCCTGAAAGCAGAAGATATTTTAGCCTTTTTCGAATGTTTGAATACTAAACTTATTATGTTTCATCAACTTATTGAACCTCACACCATATTTGATATCTATGTAGGGTGTCTTGCCCCTAGACTGCTCATTCTGCAGCCTACTGATGAATTGTTGGTCAGCATCTTCATCTAACACTTGGATATATATACAAAGCTCAACTAACTTGTAGGCGAAGGGGCAAGTTGAAATACTCTATATCTAATAGTTCCAAAATCTAATAGCTTGAAATTTTTTGGACGATAATAACTCATTTAGTTACTAACAAGGCTATATGATACAGTTTACTAAGGGTTGGCACTATAGGACTTAAGAAATTGAGAGAGGTTGCTCCATGTATTTACAGACTGACTCTCAACATGATACAGACCGAGAAAAATCTCAGTAGAAGTTGTTCATTATATAAATCAAGTGAGTAAGCAACTTGATTACAAGTTTGGAAAAGGAGACAACCTTCAGAATGAAAAAATTACAGAAGTTCCAGACTGGCATGAAGCGCTGTTCACTCAGCTTGCGTATCTCATCCTCATAAAATTGCACTCGCCTGTCTAATGTATTCCTGATTGATTCCATAATCTTGGACTCAAAGTCTTCCCAAAAAGATGTTTCCGGGTTATACATATCTAGTTTACAGCACCTGCACGGCATACCACCAGATTCTTATGTAAGGAGATTTAAGAAAACCACTTATCTTGAAAAATGCACACGTAAGTGCATATAAGAAACTCTAACATGGAAAGGATATATGTGAATCCTATTCTGACGCTCTACTCGAAAATCACCAGTATTGAATTGATGAAGCAAAATTCAAATTCATAACCATGATATTTTTTGCCATCAAACTTTACAGTAATAACAATAGCTTTCATGATGCAGTGTTTTGATATCAAAGTCAAGTATCCCAGACAAATTCTACTATTAAGAAATTTTTGGTCAAGATCCTTGTCGTCCTTCCCAGAAGCCACCAAAGAGGTGGCTTTGGGCACAAGTGTACGAGACCCAAAACCTTTTTTAAAGGGGACAGAAATTTATAAGTTTAAATTAGATTTCTAAATAATATTTCTAATTTATAGCTAGTTTTTAATTACATCATCAAATACTTTTTATTAAACAATTTTAACTTTTAAACAATGTTTTTAAGAGTCTCTTGTTTATTTAGATACTAAAAATGTTAAGAGGGCACTAAGTTTACACTCAGGGCATCTAATTGGATCAGGCTGGCCCTGGATCTTTCATACGGAAGGATGGGGAATCTCATTGAAGAACGGTACGCATACAAACTCTTGATCAAATGATAAATATGATGCATGTCCGAGTACTTTGACCTTTCTAATGCAATCAGTCGAATTCCTCTATAACTGGACCGAACTACTTCAGGCTTTCTCAATTCCTGATAAAACTACCAAAGTTGGAATGAAGTTATGGAGTAATAATCCAACTCACTGATGACCATATATCTATCACCAGGCTTAAGATTATTAACAAAGAGATTTAACGTGATTGTCCCGTTACTCGATCCAGTAATTATAAACTAAATGCATATTGTCTACTGTTACCTTTCTCTCTTTTTGGAGCTGAATTCAACTTCCACCTTAGCATATACTTTTTTTGCCATTTTAGTTGCCGAATCACTATTCGGGTGAGCCCTAGATACAAACACGATGAACCATTCTCGCTCATCATTCTGAACAATCAATTTCAGACGTGGTTTAAGAATGTTTTTAAACTCATCAAGATCCTGCAGAAACAAATAACTGAAGATAGTGATTCTTTCTACTGGAGAAGAATATAAAGACCACGTAACTAAATGTAATTAAAAAAGTAATGTAATAGTAAAATAGAAGTAAACATTGTAGCTGCTTGCTTGTAATGAATTACAAATAAACAAAACCAAATCCTATCTTCACCACGTAAACACAACTACTGCCACTGACCATTTAAGAACTAACCAAGTATCTAAGTTAAAACAAACAAACAGAAATCTCAAACACCGTCAAGCAATTGCAACTTACCTCGCATGTTACGAGAATTATAGTTGCAGATGGCTCCCGAAACCAAAATAAATACTGCTCCTGAGGGAAACGACTTCTTAGTCTTGAATCTGTTGTTAATATATATTCTGCCGGAAAATTCTCAACAACTACTGAATTCCGAGTCTTGTTATTCAAACAGGCCCTTTTAAATGGCAATCGTTCTTGAAATAAACTTTTGACAGTGGGCCATAAATCACTTACATCTTCGACTGGAGAAAAGAATATGTCAATCAATGTAAAGCTGGAAACGAATCCACATGAAACAGCAGATATAAACAAAAATATAAATATGGTTATTAAATAACCAACTATGATCGAAATGCTGAGTTCATCTAAGTTCCATTCCACCAGAAAATGTTCCCTAATGACTCGTTTCTTCTAGCAACGAATTGATAAACACTCACTTTATACTAAATCCAAGCAGCTCGTTGACCTAGTACTGAACAGGTTTCAAATTCGAAGGAGTTCAGTGCTACATTACAATGGTTTCAACTCTCGAAATAAAGACTCGCAACAAACACTTAAGAAACTACGGATTTTGATCTGCGAAATCAAAATAGGAAATCTGATAGACGTACAGAAGTCAAAGCGAAGGATCTACATACAGAAAGGAAGAAAAGAAAAGAGGATGAAAGATTTACCCGCGATTACGAGGTGATCGCAAGAATTCTTGATCGACTGGAACTGAGCTAGGTAATTGGCCATTTTCGATCTATGCAAACCATGCGATTTCCACAGATCAATACATACAGAGACGCAATCTGTACTGTGGAGAGAAGCTTTCACTGAGTAATTAAATGTTGGTTTTGTTCATCTGGTGTTTGGGATTTACAGGCCGAGGATCTAGTGCTTCGCAGCAATTTCTGTCTTTGGTACTTTAGGCTTGAACCGTTGGATTCGAGACGATGGATGTGTGCTAAAAACGACACCAAGTGCATATCCAGGTGTGTAGTCGTACTTGTTGCGGTCTTACGGTGATGTCATATACAAAACAGTTTGGCGTTTTTGTTCTGTGAAGTAAGAGACTCAAGTGCTGTTTACCAGAGAAAATGATAGCAAGCTCCACTGCTCCAGCGGGTAACCCAAAAGCTATCGAATTGAAAAGAAGTGCCTTCTCATTCTATGGGTAAAAACTCAAAGGACATGATTATTAAAAAATAATCTTTAAATTTGTTGTTTCCTCAAAAATATTAAAACAGAAAATGAATAACTATAATTTAAGTTGGGTTTAAAATGTTGTCGGGTAAAATGATTGTTTTTTTGTGTGTAAGAAACTTAAATTAAATGAAAGGGTTCATACATAGATCTAGGGCATACCCGGCGATAATACATCAACTACAATAAAAGTCAATAACAAGACAATATAGGTACTATAAAACAGAACAGTGTCTAAATGTCCAAATAGAGATACACACAATAGATATGACATAGCATAACAAAATCAAGCTAAAGAGATGAAGCTACTCCGGGAGCTTCCAGTCGGAATCCACGCTCCAGTCCAGAAAGAAGATCACCTGAAACAAATTATGATAGAATAAGTTAGGAAAGGTTAAACTACGTTGTTGGCCAGACAATCTTTGTACCATGAAATCTGTATCGGAGATCCAATAAGATTTGGTATGAGATCGAAGAGGCTAAAGCGGGAGCGGATCCAAAAATTCTTGAATTCCGCTCCTTCCAAACGTGGTAGACGACCGCGTTGAAACACGTGCGCCAAATACAATGGTCACGCAAATTTGACCAACTTAAAGCCTCAAGAGTCCAATATTCCCAGCTCAGGGATTGAAATGGGAACCCAAGTTTATTAATTGCGGCAATCTAGATACTCTGAGTGAAACTACATTCAAAGAGAATATGATAGAAATAGATTCCAAATCAGAGGAGCAGAGAGGGCAATCAGTTGGGGTATTGTAACCCCAACTAATGAGCTTGTCTCTGGTAACTAGCTTGCCCTTAATAGCAAGCCATGATATGAAGGAATGACGTGGAATGTTGTATTTATTCCAAACTAACCCCGCCCACCCCACGTTTTGGGCAGCCACACGAATATCATTGTACGTGTCCTTGACTGTGAAAGTGATGCATCCATCTTTCGCAATCCAGTATGGAACATCCATCAAGAGAGAGTTTGGTTGGGGGAGTGAGGGAATTAGTCTGTTGATTTCGTCCAGATGACTCCGACTACAAGCTTGTGCCGATCTCAAGTTGGCAGGCCAGCTCCATTCACCATTGCTTATGATGTCAGCAACCTTAAGGTTATTTCCCATTCGAGAGTCAGAAATAATGGCAATGCCATAGTGGACTGCAATCGAAGAGGAGATGAGCCACGAGTCGTGCCAGAAGGAGGTGTTCAGAACATTTCCAATTGCAACCCTGTATAAATTACGAGCCAAAGGTCGAAACGGAGAATTTTCCTCCAGATCCAAGAGGGGAAGGATCCGAAGGAAACATCCCAAAAACTTTTATTTTTAATTTTTTCTAGTTTTGATCCAATCACACCAGATAGATTGGGTATTATTACTAACTATGGACCAAAGGTTCTTAAGGGCGGCCTCCTGATTCCAGCTTTTTAAATCTAGGATCCCAAGGCCGCCCTCTTTATAGGGAGTGGTAATGGTAAACCAGGCTACCTTGGCCCCGTAGATCTTCATAGCAGATCCAGACCAAAGGAACCGACGAAGATACTGGGTTAATTCTTTAATTGTTCTAGAAGGAAGAATAAAAATTGAAGACCAATATACCTGACCAGCAAATAAAACCGATTTAATCAATTGAAGCCTACCCGCGTAAGATAGGTGTTTTGCGGTCCAAGATTCAATTCTAGAGGTAATCTTGCGCGGGAGGGGGCGGCAATCCGAGTGAGTTAGCCTACGAGTGAGGAGAGGGACTCATAGATATTTCACCGGGAGGGTTCCTTCCGGGAAATTCAAAATAGGCAGCAGATCCAATCTAAGTTGCTCGTCAATGCCAGATAAAAAGATATGACTTTTAAAGGGATTGACTTTAAGGCCAGAGAGAAGATAGAAGTCGTCCATAACCTCTTTAATGAGATTAAGGGAATGAGTATCACCATGACAAAAAATCATCAGGTCATCTGCAAAGCAGAGGTTAATGATTTTCTGCTTATGGCATTTCCAATGTTAATGAAAATTCTCATTATGACTTTTCTCTTTAAGGATGTCGGAAAGTACTTCCATAATGAGCACAAAAAGAAGAGGGGATAGAGGATCACCTTGTCTCACACCTTTTTTGCCTTTGAAATTTCCATGAGTGTCTCTATTAATAATAATGGAGTAAGAGAGGGAGGAGATGCATTTGACAATCCATGAGATTATTTTCTCAGGAAAATGCATCGCAACAAGAACATCGAGAATGAGATGCCAGCGAACGTTATCGAAGGCTTTCATTATATCGATTTTAAGGGCAGTTCATTTTCCTCTTCCATTGGAATGATATCCTTTTAGAAGTTCTTGGGAGAGGAGAATATTATCATATATCACTACTAGAAATAGTAGTTTTTACGACGAATTTTTTTTGTCGTAAAAACTATTAATTTGTCTCAACAAGTTTGTTCAGACAAAAAGTTTGTCGCAAACAATTCGCTGCAACAGCACCCTCGCAGTAGGTGTTATGCGACAAATTTATTATTTCGACGCTACAGAAGTTATTTAAAGTGATGAACTATATTTTTCACAAAATGTAATATAAGGCGACCAACGTTGTTCGTCGCTAAATCTTTTTGTCGCAACTGACTTGTTTTTTGAGAAACAAAATTTGTCGCACAAAAATACTTTTTGTTAAAAAATCATTTTTTCGCAACTGATTTTTTCTAGTGACAGAATTATTTTTTCACAACTGACTTTGTTTTTGTGACAAAATCGTTTTTTCGCAACTGGTTTTTTTTTGTGACGAAATCATTTTCCCACAATTGAATTTTTTTGTGACGAAAACATTTTTTCACAATTGATATTTTTTGTGACGAAATCATTTTCTCACAACTGTATTTTTTTTGACAACATCATTTTTCACAATAAATTCTAAACTTTTTTGTGAGGAAATCATTTTTACACCGCTCAACTTTTTTGTGACGAAATTATTTTTAGGCAACTGAATTTTTATTTGTGACAAAATCATTTTTCACATTTTTTCGCTACTCTAAATTTTTAGAATCAATTTTTAATTTTATCAAATAAATGTGGGATCCTATTTTTTTTTGGAAAATCATACCAAATTTTATAAATAAATACATATATCTTATTAATTTAATTAATTAAAATAAATTGATAAATATGCTCAAAAACATAATATAGAATATATTATAAATTAAAAATAATAGCAATTAAAATCAAATACAAACCAAATCAAGACATAAATAATAGTAGTTTTAAACAAATTTAAAATTTGAGTCTAAATATTTCTAGAAGGGAAATGCAACATAAGATAATCTATTTTTTCTGCATAAATAACATCTCGTTTGCCTTGATCTTCGCGAGCTTCTTTTAATTGGACTTCCAAACTACACGAAATTCTTTTAATTGGACTTCCAAACTATGCACTTTATCATTCCAATATTCAGCTTCTAAAACAGATGCTTGAGCGGATAAACCATCTTGAGAACCACAATGACGCTCGTACGCTCTTCCCAATCCTCGCATTTTTGTTGTTTTTAACATCCGGTGTTTTCCTCTTCTTTTTTTACCTGTATTAAATATTAAAAATTAAAAGCATGACAGTGCTTAAAATATAATAATAAGAATAAAATATTAACTAAATATTTTAATAAATAATTTTTTTTCTTTTCTTCATATCATATGCCTATTTTAAAACCAAAAGACTGAAAATAATACAGACCACTCCCAATAAACAATTAATTAAGTTTTTTAAAAAAAACAGAATACATATTGAAAAACAGAATTTGGTTTTCCAATTTTAACCCAATTAAACAATTACTTTTTTTTTTTTAATTTGAACAAAATAGAATGACTCCAAAACAGATTATATTTTATATTTTTAACGTAATAAAAAATTGATTAAGTTTTTTTTTTCAATTGACAGCAATAAACAATTAATTAATTATTATTTTTTTAATTCATTCTTTTGGTCTTAAAATATTTCTTAGAACAGATAACCAATAAACTGATCAGAAAATATCAGATATCCAGTCTAATGAGAATCTTTTGTGAAAAATTACAACATTCGCTTTATGATGCCTTTACATATATAGATAATTGAAAAGATGAATATATACCATTGACAAATCTCCTTAGATGAATATATACCATTGACAAATCTCCTTACTGGTATCAAAAGTGATAAAGTTTGTTTTATTTTCTCCAGCAATCATTATTTTCCGAAAAATGACGAAACATAATTTGCTAAAGGACAAAGATAGAATTGAACATAAAGAAAACTCTTTGACTAAATCAAAAACATGCCCAATCAGGCGGCATTGACAAGATACTTTTTCTTTAATGTTGGTTTTACAACTTGTTGATTGCTGGTGAGAATGATTTTGTTAACTTAAGAATTGAACAGATGATAAGCAGACGTGTATTTTCATATATGTAAAATATTATTAGCATCAGTGACTCAAACCCCATACCAAAGTTCAGCCATATCTAATCCGAAAATATCCAGTAGAGCAAAAAATTATATTAGAATATTAAAAAAAACTAAATCAAATTACAACATAGAAATACTATTATACGTACCGTTTTCTTCTTCTTCAATGAAATTATCAGGTGACCTTCTTCTTTTTTTCTTTCTTGCACTCATAGGTGGAAAAGATCTGATATTTGAACCATCTCCATTATTTGCAGGAGCTTCGTCCGATAGAAATAAAATATTTGGTGGATTTGAAATTGAAGTAGAAGGATGAAATAAACCTCGAATTGACATTTATACGTTTTTCTACTTAATCCTCTAGTTTTTCTACTTAATCCTCTGTCTCACTTATTTCTAGAAGTGACTGATAAAACAAGAATAGATGCGGAGGCCGTAACTTCCATCTACAGCCATACTCCTTAAAAACGTGGTTCATGGAAGTTATGACTTAATAAATATAAATATGTAAATATTTGATCCATCAATAATTATATCACCAATATCACAGTCCCAATTTACTTTTGGCGGTATCAAATATTTGCCACTCTTAATTTACTTTTCGCGGTATCAAATATTTGTCATGTAGTGTATCACGAATTTTACCGTCCCAAAGTTTACGTTTTTTACTTAATAAAATAAAACACCTATTTATATAAATACTTTTATAAATTTATAAATATTTTTAAATTATTTTAAAAAAATTATAAAATTTTACGATATTTTAATTCTTATCCATTTTAAAATTTGATTTTAAATATATTTTCTACATTAGTTGTTAAGTAAATTAGTGGTTGTATCTAATAAAAATAATGTTAAATTTATTTTAAAAAATATCATAAAATTTCAAGATATTTTAAATCTTATCTATTTTAAAATATGAGTTTAAAGATATTTTTTTTATGTTAGTTGTTAATAATTTTCTAAATTAGTGGTTTTATCTAATAAAAGATAATGTGAAATTTATTTTTAAAAAATATCATAAAATTTCAAGATACTTTAAATCTTATCTATTTTAGAATATGATTTTAAAGATATTTTTTTATGTTAGTTGTTAATAATTTGCTAAATTAGTGGTTTGATCTAATAAAAGATAATGTTAAATTTATTTAAAAAATATCATAAAATTTCACGATATTTTATCCATTTTAAAATATGATTTTAAATATATTTTCTACGTTAGTTGTTAACAATTTGGTAAATTAGTGGTTGTATCTAATAAAAGATAATGTTAAATTTATTTTCAAAAATATCATAAAATTCCAATAAATTTTAAATCTTATCTATTTTTAAAAATGAGTTTAAAGATATTTTCTTATGTTAGTTGTTAATAATTTTATTAATTAGTAGTTTTATCTAATAAAAAGATAATGTAAAATTCATTTTAAAAAGTATCATAAAATTCAAGATCTTTTAAATCTTATCTATTTAAAAATATGAGTTTAAAGATATTTTATATGTTAGTTGTTAATAATTTGCTAAATTAGTGGTGATATTCGATAAAAGATAATGTTAATTTATTTTAAAAAATATCCTAAAATTTCAAGATATTTTAAATCCTATTCATTTTAAAATATGATTTTAAATTTATTTTCTACATTAGTTGTTAACAATTGGTAAATTAGTGGTTGTATCTAATAAAAGATAATGTTAAATTTATTCTAAAAAATATAATAAAATTTCGAGATATTTTAAATCATATCTATTTTAAACTATGAGTTTAAAGATATTGTTTTACTTAATAATTTGCTAAATAAGTGGTTTTATCTAAGATAATGTAAAATTTATTTTTTAAAAATATCATAAAATTTCAAGATATTTCAAATCTTATCTATTTTAGAATATGATTTTAAAGATATTTTTTTACGTTAGTTGTTAATAATTTGCTAAATTAGTGGTTTTATCTAATAAAAGATAATGTTAAATTTATTTTAAAAAAAATCATAAAATTTCAGGACATTTTAAATCTTATCCATTTTAAAATATGATTTTAAATATATTTTCTACATTATTTAGTTGTTAACAATTTGGTAAATTAGTGGTTGTATCTAATAAAAGATAATGTTTAATTTATTTTAAAAAAATATCATAAAATTTCAAGATATTTTAAATCTTATATATTTTAAAATATGAGTTTAAAGATATATTTTTTTTATGTTAGTTGTGAATAATTTAATGTAATTTTTTTTTTAAATATCATAAAATTTAAAGATATTTTAAATCTTATCTATTTTAGAATATGATTTTAAAGATATTTTTTCTTACATTAGTTGTTAATAATTTGCTAAATTAGTGGTTTTATCTAATAAAAGATAATGTTAAATTTATTTTTTTAAAATATCATAAAATTTCGAAATATTTTAAATCTTATCTATGAGTTTAAAGATATTTTATAAGTTAGTTGTTAATAATTGGCTAAATTAGTGGATGTATCCAATAAAATATTTTAATTTCTAAAGGTATGGAATACGGTTCTACAAAGTAGGTCCATGTACTTAACTCGATTTGCTCTAACGGCTCATTGGAAACTAAGCCGTAAAATTAATATTTAATAAATTTATATATAAAATAATCGTAAAGTATAAAAAAACTATTAATTCGATTTTTATATTTTAAATAATTTATTATATATTTAAGTGAATAGTTTAGATCCGAGTAACTAATTTAAATTGTTAAAAAATATTTAAATATTTTTTAATATTATATATTTATAAAATTTTATCAGATCTCTCAAATAATATCCCTACTTGTATTAAATTAATCAATTAAATTCAAAGAAATTATTGTTCTGATATTTTATATATATATATATATATATATATATATATATATATACTTTTTTTTACAAATAACTCATTTATATATTTAGTTAATTTAAAAGCAATTATAAAAATTACTTAAATATAATATTAAATATGATTTTAGTATTTTTTTAATTTTATATTAATTTGTTATTATTATAATATATATTAATTTGAACAAAAAAAAAGAGAATTAATCATAACTCATATTATAAATTTAAATTATAATATGATTTAAAAAATTAAGTAATTATATAAATTTAATATGTTAATGCATTAATTAAAGTATTAAAATAATAACAAATAAAAACTAGTATATTATTCATGTTTCAATCACTAAATATTATTAATTGATATTAAAATTTTAATAATGATAATAGGGTCAAACAAAAATTCGATTGGTAAGGTTAAAATAGCTCAACTGATATTGAGCTAAATCCCTAAATACAAGGCTTAGAATTTTGAAAAAATATTTGGTTTTACCTTTTCTCTATAACAACTTATTCATTAAATACTTATAAATAATGTCCTATACTTAGTTGATTTGATGAGTTCCGTTTAAATGGTATTTTTCCTTAAGCCTCTCTCTATCTTTTTCATATCCCTTTTCTAACTTTTTTTTACTAGACCCTCAAATCTTCCTCTCTAACGAAAGGTCACATATCCATCGATTCAAAGTTTTTCCTTCGTGCTTGTACTTATTTACTCCATTTAATTCCATTTTTTCAAGAATCAACTCGAAGAGGTACGTTCAAATTTTTAACTTTTTATAATCAATATATCTTTGTTTAACTTCTTATAATCAATATATCTTTGTTTTTCTAGTCGTAATTCTTGGATTATTGGATTATGTTACAAATTAAATAATAAAAGTTTAAATTTTTAACTTTTTATAATCAATATATCTTTGTTTTTCTAGTCGAGTTGTTGGATTATGTTACAAATTATTCAATAAAGATTTAAAATTGGTAATATTTCACTTTGTGTGGCAAATTTCAAGTTCATGTTAAATTTGTTTAATTTGTGAAATAATGATGAAATAAATATATATTTTTACGACTCAAATATATTTTTTTACGATTGATTTTTGTGTTTGTTTTCTTTTATAGGTGATTTGGAAAATGAACAAAGATTGGTTCAAACCGTTGCACTAATATTTACATTAAAGGGATTTTTGAGTTTATCGAATTTGCTTCGAAAAATGCTCCGAGAGGTACAACAAGTATTAGATGTCCATGTCGTAATTGCAATAACTTTTGATGTCGTTGAATCTCATCTAGTGACATATGGTATGAGTTTTACACATGAAAAATGGATATATCATGGTGAATTAGAAGATAATGTTTCAAGTTCAACACATATTGATCATGATGAGATTTACATATGAAAAATGGATATATCATGGTGAATTAGAAGATAATGTTTCAAGCTCAATACATATTGATCATACACAACATAGCGATAATATAATAGATGAGAATGATGTGGTTAGAGATATTATAGATGATGTTTATGATAGAAATACTTTACGGATTTCTAATCTAACTTATTGAACCATGAAGTTAAATCATCCTATAATAATGCGGAATAAATACTTACAGGATGTAGACATTCTTTGATCTTTAGATTCCTGACTTAGAGCCGATCATGATCGGCGATCCTTTGCTAGGTTATTGATTCTTCTAAGAGATGGCAACCAAAACACACTTTTGTAATTGATTCGAAGGAAGAATCAATTTGTTTTTCTTAAAGGATTTTCTCTCTGTATTTTCTTTTTTTTTTGCTTTCAAGAATGAGAAACTCATTCTTAAATAGAACTGAAGTGAGAAAACGGTTCTTCGTTAAGTAAATGTCTGGAAGTTACAGACAATTACTTAATGAAGAACCGTTTTCTCACTTCAGTTCTATATAAGAATGAGTTTCTCATTCTTGAAAGCAAAAAAAAGAAAATACAGAGAGAAAATCCTTTAAGAAAAACAAAATGATTCTTCCTTTGAATCAATTACAAAAGTGTGTTTTGGTTGCCATCTCTTAGAAGAATCAATAACCTAGCAAAGGATCGCCGATCATCTGCTCTAAGTCAGGAATCTGAAGATCAAAGAATGTCTACATCGTGTAAGTATTTATTCCGCATTATTATAGGATGATTTAACTTCATGGTTCAATAAGTTAGATTAGAAATCCGTAAAGTATTTCTATCAAGTGGTATCAGAGCCACCATGAAATTAAATTCTTAGTTTTTCAGATTATAAAATTAGATCATATATATTAGATCTATGTATTAGATATGATGACGGTTATCGGAAATTACACAAACAATTAAACAATTACGGTGGTATAATTATATATACAGTTAAAAGATGTCGTGCCGTATTTTATTATATATATAAATATATATTATAGTATATATATATATATATGAATAAGTTTTATATATATAAATAAATACTATATTATAATATATATTAAGAATTATATTATAATATAATTAAAGATATATTATAATATATTAAATTTAAGGTGTAAATTTAATTTAATTAAAGATATATTATAACTAAAGATATATTACAATATGATTAAAGATATATTATAATATATTAAATTTAAGGTGTAAATTTAATTTAATTAAAGATATATTATAATTAAAGATATATTACAATATAATTAAAGATATATTATAATATATTAAATTTAAGGTGTAAATTTAATTTGATTAAATTATACATAGACTATGAAATAGTTTGGACATTAAGTAAGGTAGTCTTATAGTATTTTTCGAAATAATTAGCATGTTTTAAGTTGTCCGAACTTCGGTAAATAATTAATGATTCAATATATCGCCAAAGTGATCCCTATTGCTGAATTAATTATTTTAGAGTTTTGACAAGTCTATGATTGACAAGTATGTAAATTTTAATCAGCCCAAAGGAAGGTTAATGTTTGACATAGTTAATCTTAGACACAAGATAGTTATTTGTGAATTGATCATTAAGAAAATTGAACTAGGAAAAAATCGGCCCAAAGGAAGATTTTTTTTTTTGTCAATTAGAAGGATCAACATTAATTATGCTCAAACTCATACATATACAAATTAATATGCTTGCCCAAATGTATCTTATTGATGTTGTAAGAGTATGTTTTATTATGCTATGTTTATTTGTTAAATACTATGGAGGTTATATGTTAATGGATGTTTTTGGCTATTTTGTTATGTTAGCAAATTCGTATTTCTATAACCCGGAAGGCAAAAAGGCACCCATACTTAATGGGAGCAACTTTGAGCTGTGGAAAGAAGATATGTTGCTGCACTTGATGTGCCATGATTACGACTTAGCATTAAGGGTCGATGAACCTAAACCTCTGACTGATGACAGTTCTCCTACGGAGAAGAAAGAGTCAGAGGCGTGGGAAAAGTCGAATCGGATAAGTCTAGGGATCATGAAGCAAGCAATTCCATTAGCATTCCGTGGTGCAGTTTCACCTAAGATCACTAATGCGAAAATATTTCTCGAAGAGGTAGAGAAATATTTTGCCAAGAACGATAAAGTAGAGATTAAGACGCTGCTTATTAAGCTAGCCTCTATGAAATATCGTGGCAAAGGGACTGTTCGTGACCACATCTTGGAAATGTCAAACATCGCTTCCAAACTGAAAGCACTTAAGATTGACCTTCCCGAAGATGTTGTGGTAAGCTTTGCTTTTCACTCTTTCCCTCCTCAGTATAAGAACTTCAAAACTTCTTATAACTGTCAACGCGAGAAATGGACTCTCAACGAGCTCATCTCTCAGGTAGCGCAAGAGGAGTAAAAGATGAAGCAAGAACATCCAGAAGTGCAAATGGTGAAAGCTCGGGTGGATAAGGGAATTAAGAGAAAGTATGAAGGTTCAGATGCACATGCATCCGGTTCGGGACAAAAGAAGCATAAGGGTACGTCTGGTAAAGGGCGTTGCTTCCATTGTAAGATACCGGGGCACTTTAAGAAAGAATGTGAAAAATGGAGGGCTATGATGAAAGCCAAAGGTATTTTCACTTCTATGGTCTATTATCAGATCAATTTAGTTTCAGTGCAAAGAAATACTTGGTGGGTTGATACAGCAGCAACAACTCATGTTTGTATTTCTTTGCAAGGTATGATAAGAAACCGAAGCCTGAGTGATGGTGAAACATCCATCTATACAGCTGATGGCAGTTCGTGTTTAGTTCATTCTATCTGTGATTTTCGTTTGTTGCTTACCAGTGGACATTTTTTGTATTTAAAAGACGTATTGTATGTACCTTCTTTTCGAAGGAACCTAATTTCGTTTCCGTTGTTGGACAAATCAAGTTATTCTTGTCTATTTGGAAATGAAAGTTTATGTCTTTATTTACATGGTAATGTTGTTGGTTCTGGAAAGTTAATAGCAAATGATAACTTGTATTTATTGGATACTATAAAGGATCACAAAGAGATAATGAATGTAGATGTACCTGGAAAACTAAATTGTAAAATGAAAAAAACCAGCAAAACTTTGGCACAAGCGATTAGGTCACATTTCTAGAAATAGAATTGAAAAACTTGTTTCAGAAGGTTTATTAAGTGAACTGGATTTTTCGGACTTCAACGTTTGCGTTGAATGTATAAAAGGAAAACAGACCAAAGTGAAACGATTAGATGCATACAGAGCGAAAGGGGTCTTGGATTTGATACATACAGACATTTGCGGTCCGTTCCCTACAGCATCATGGAACGGCCAACGATATTTTGTATCTTTCATTGATGACTTTTCACGATATGGGTATCTATATCTCATTCACGAAAAATCAGAGGCCATTGATAAGTTCAAAGTCTTTAAGACTGAAGTTGAAAAACAACTTGGTAAAGACATTAAGTGCGTCAGATCGGACCGTGGTGGTGAATACTACGGGAGATATGAAGATTCAGGTGAACAACGTCATGGACCGTTTGCAAAGTTCCTAGAAGAGTGTGGTATAGTCCCTCAGTATACGATGCCGGGTTCGCCCAACATGAATGGAGTATCTGAGAGACGAAACCGTACATTAAAGGATATGGTAAGAAGTATGATTAGTCATTCAACATTACCTATATCACTCTGGGGAGAAGCAATAAAATGTGCGACCTACCTACTTAATAGAGTTCCGACGAAAGCAACTACTAAGACACCGTATGAACTTTGGACTGGGCGTAAACCTAGTTTAAAACATTTACATGTTTGGGGATGTCCAGCTGAAGCGAAGCCTTATAGGACGAATGAAAAGAAATTGGACTCCAAAACGGTTAGTAGTTATTTCATCGGATATCCCGAGCACAGTAGGGGTTTTAAGTTTTATGATCCTTCCACAAAGAATATATTTGAGACGGGTACAACGAAATTCTTTGAGGATATAGAGTTTGGGGGGAATAATTTAGTAACGAACATTCATTTTGAGGAAGAATCAATAGAGATTCATGAAGGTTCTAACAATGATACTATAGTGTCAGATGATGATATGGTAATTAGAAGGCCAATCATCACTTCAGATTCGTTAGAACATATAGATACTCAAGATGATGTTAATCTTCCTCCTATGGATGTTGTTCCAATGGAGCAAAATGAAGTTGTTCAAGAAGAACAAACTCTATCTCCTCAAGAAGTTCAAGTGCAAAATGAAGAAATTATGCCTTTTCGTAGATCTACTAGAGAAAGAAAGAGCGTTATATCTTCAGACTATATAGTGTATCTTCAAGAACATGAAGAATTTTATGGTTCAACAGAAAACGATCCTTTAAGTGTTCGTGAAGCCTTGAAAAGTTCTGATTCTCACTTCTGGATTAAAGCAATGAACGAAGAGTTTAAATCAATGCAAGATAACGCGGTATGGGAGCTTGTTCCATTACCTGAAGGAAAAAATCCGATTGGTTGTAAATGGATTTTTAAAACCAAACGGGATTCTAAGGGTAATGTGGAGAGGCATAAAGCGCGACTTGTAGCTAAGGGTTTTACTCAACGTGAAGGGATTGACTTTAAAGAAACCTTCTCTCCAGTTTCTTCGAAGGATTCTTTTCGGACAATCATGGCATTAGTTGCACACTTCGACCTTGAGCTCCATCAAATGGATGTAAAGACCGCCTTTCTTAATGGAGAGATTGAGGAAACGATCTATATGTTACAACCTGAAAACTTTGTCTCTGGTGATCCAAAGTCGACGGTATGTAAACTGAAGAAATCTATTTATGGTCTCAAGCAAGCGTCTCGACAGTGGTATCACACATTCCTTGAAGTTATTGTCTCATTTGGTTTCGAGATAAATTCGGTAGAGGATTGTGTGTATCAAAAATTCAGTGGGAGTAAATTCATATTTCTAGTGATGTACGTTGATGACATATTATTAGCCACGAGCGATAAGGAATTGTTACATACGACCAAGAAATTTCTTTCGGACAAATTCGATATGAAAGATCTTGGTGATGCATCATTTGTGTTAGGAATTCAAATTCACAGGAATCGATCCCATGGAATTTTGAGTTTATCACAAAAGGCGTATATTGAGAGTATGTTACAACTTTACGGGATGGCTAACAGTAAAGGAAAGGAAACCCCTATATCAAAAGGTGAAAAGTTTAGCCTTAAGCAATGCCCAAAGACAAAACTTGAGATTGAGGAAATGAAAAAGGTTCCATATGCTTCGGCTGTTGGAAGTCTGATGTATGCTCAAGTTTGTACACGGCCAGACATTGTTTTTGTAGTGGGTGTGTTAGAGAGATACGTAAGTAATCCGGGGATGGAACACTGGAAAGCAGTCAAAAGAGTTCTCCGGTATTTGCAACAAACAAAACATCACAGGTTAACATATAAGAAGTCGGATAAACTGGAGGTCATAGGGTATTCCGACTCGGATTACGCCGGATGTGAGGATTCTCATCGTTCAACCTCAGGCATTATATTCCTTTTAGCGGGAGGTGCAATATCATGGAAAAGTGTTAAACAAACACTCATTGCATCTTCCACTATGGCTGCGGAATTTGTTGCTTGTTTCGAGGCATCCAATCAGGCGCTTTGGCTGCGAAATTTTGTCACGGGACTACGAATCGTAGAAAGGATAGAAAAACCCCTTAGATTATATTGTGACAATAACTCGGCAGTTCAGTATTCAAACAGTAACAGGAGCTCGGTTAAGTCCAAACATGTAGATATCAAGTTCATGTCTGTTAAAGAGAGAGTACAGAGTGGTCAAATTAGTGTGGAGCACATAGGGACAAACTTAATGTTAGCAGATCCTCTTACGAAGGCATTAGTACATAAAGTTTTTATTGAACACACCATTAACATGGGTGTTGTGTACTTAGAGGATTATTAGTTTCAGTGGGAGTTTGTATTAAGCTATTAAATTTGTTTGTATTATGATATTCGCGAACTTAAGGTCATTAATGCAAATATATTTATATACAAGTTTTCAGTGTGCTCTTGTATTTGATTATTCGTACTCTGCTGTAAGTAGACCTCCAATTAAGTGGGACTAGTTAAGAATAGATATGTAAGATTACATTTCATATTATTCTTATGCTATGCACCATGATAGATCCATGTAGTTGATTGTTGCGATATCGTGATTACTGATGCATCTATTTGCGGCTTGAAATGCATTGATGGTGACTTTAGTCCTATGTCGTTAATAGTCATTTACGAGATTGTTAAGGTTATCTATGTGACGATAGAAATTTAGAATGTTCATTAAGTGGATGCATCCTATAGTAGCATATGATGATCCAAGTGGGAGATTGTTGGAATTTCTCCATTAAGTTGGACCGCCACATGTCTTATCGATGTATCGAACTATCGTTAATATTAGTCCAATAAAAGTAATCATAAAGAAAAGAAAAGACTAGTAGATAAAATATGTATCATGGAGGTAATTGTATAGATACCAGGTTTAATTCCGAATACTGTGAAGGATTGGATTCGGAAATAAACAACTTAAGCAACACGTAAAGTTTTGGGGTTATTTTGTAAAACAAAATAATACCGGGTTATGGTCCCTAAGAGTGGAAATTTAATAAGGACTGGTCTTCATTAAGTAACTATCTGGAAGTTACAGACAATTACTTAATGAAGACCAGTCCTTATTAAATTGCCACTCTTAGGGACCATAACCCGGTATTATTTTGTTTTACAAAATAACCCCAAAACTTTACGTTTTGCTTAAGTTGTTTATTTCCGAATCCAATCCTTCACAGTATTCGGAATTAAACCTGGTATCTATACAATTACCTCCATGATACATATTTTATCTACTAGTCCGTTCTTTTCTTTGTGATTACTTTTATTGGACTAATATTAACGATAGTTCGATACATCGATACGACATGCGACGGTCCAACTTAATGGAGAAATTCCAACAGTTTATCTATATCCAAACACAGATGAATTAGAAGAAAATATAAGCATCCAAATGGATGATGGATATAACAAAAAATACAAGAAGCTTTTAGAAGATGTAGAACAAAAGTTATATCTAGGGCATGAAGAGTTTTCTGTTCTTACTGCAATTGTGAAGTTAATGCATGGCAAAGTAAAATTTCATATGTCAAATAGTTGTTTTGATTATTTCATTGGAGTATTTTAAAAAAAATGCTTCCTAAAGGGAACTTATTGTCTGAAAATCATTATAGAGCCCAAAAGATACTTAAAGATATAGGATCGGGTTATGAAAAAATCGATGCATGTCAATACAATTGTTGTTTGTTTTATAAAGAAAATGAAAAATTAGAAGAATGTCCTGTATGTGAGACCCCAAGATATAAAGCTGCAGCGGGAAAGAATAAGAAAAAAATACAAAATAAAGTGTTGCGCTATTTTCCAATAAAACAAAGACTTATGCGTCTTTACATGTCACGACACACTGCGAAAGAAATGAGATGGCATAAAGAAAAACGATATAATGACGGTGTTATGAGACATCCGGCAGATGGAGAAGCATGGGCCTCATTTGATAAGTTATATCCTGATTTTTCAATTGATCCACGAAATATTAGATTAAGAATTGCAACAGATGGATTTAATCCATTCGGAAACCAAAACCTATCTTATAGTACTTGGCCGGTTGTTGTTGTTCCATATAACTTGCCACCTTGGTTGTGTATGAACAAAGAATTCACTATGTTGAGTTTACTCATTCCGGGGCCATATTCTCCAGGGAAAGACATCAATATATATCTCAAATCTTTAATTGATGACCTCAATGACCTATGGAAGATAGGTGTTGAAACTTATGATCGTTATACAGGAACAATATTCAACATGCGCGCTGCTGTTTTATGGACTATAAGTGATTTTCCAGCCTATGGAATGGTGTCGTCGTGGTCCACGAAAGGATATCAAGCTTGTCCAGTATGTTTTGATGATGTAAATTCTAGCTGGCACAATGGAAAAGTTTGTTAATGTAAATTCTAGCTGGCACAATGGAAAAGTTTGTTATTTAGGTCATCTACACATCTTAATTGGACGGGTAAAAGTGTATTTTTTGAGCTTGAATATTGGTCGAAATTGAAATTACGTCACAACCTAGATGTAATGCATGTTGAGAAAAATGTTTGTGATAGTGTAGTTGGGACCGTGTTAAATATTGATGGTAAATCAAAAGATACTTGGAAAGCCCGTCAAGATTTAGAAGCTATGGGCATAAGAAAAAATTTATGGCTAAAAAAAGGCGACAAATTTCATATGGGACATCCTTCGTACACAGTCAAACCAATGGATAAAAAATTATTTTTAACATGGCTTACATCTGTGAGATATCCACAAGGATATGCAGCAAATATATCCAAATATGTAAAATTGGATGGTGGTAAAATTTCTGGTTTGAAAAGTCATGATTGTCATGTGTTGCTCCAACGTCTACTTCCTATCGGAATTAGACCTTACTTAGGGCGCGATGTTGTAGAAACGATTATAATGTTGTCCAAAATTTTCTCTCAACTTTGCGCAAAAGAATTAAAAAAAGAAGATATCGTCCAACTTAAAGAAGACATTGTATACATTCTTTGTAGACTCGAGCGAATATTTCCTCCATCCTTTTTTGATATTATGATACATCTTATGATACATTTGCCAGACGAGGCACTCCTTGGTGGTCCCGTTCAGTTTCGTTGGATGTATCCAATTGAAAGGTGATTAAATTTTTGTAACATATTGTTTGGTTTTGTTTTATTTTTAATCAACATGTTTTTAAAATATAATCTCTCATATGCAGGATACTTGGAACGTACAAAAAATATGTAACTAACAGAGCACGTCCAGAAGGATCTATTGCTGAAGCTTACATATCAAATGAGTCTCTTACCTTTTGTGCAATGTATTTGAATACCGCATCTAATGTATCCAATGAAGAGAAGTCTCAAAATTTTGAAAGTGATAGTTCACCAAATAAATTATCGGTATTTAACCAAGATGTTAAACCATTTGGCGTCCATCCAACCCGTGAACAACTAAATAGTGAGAAGTTAATGCTGGCACATTGGTGTGTATTGCAAAATTGTGAAGAGATTACAAATTTAGTTCAAGGACATCTTGAAGATATTAAAAAAAATATCCTCGTAATTATTTGCAAAAACATCGTAAGGAGTTCCCAAATTGGTTCAGGACTTATGTAAGTATTTTTATTCTTTACATTTTTTATATTGGATTATATTATATTTAATATTAATTTAAATAAAAAATGTTCGTTGTGTAGATTGAGAATCTTAGAGATGCTCAACATCCTGATTTCAGTGAAGATCTATACGCACTAGCCAGAGGTCCTTTATGTAGTGGACTTTATACCGGATGCATTATTAATGGTGCAATAAAATATTTGGTTGCTCGGTGAGATGATACTTTGACCACACAAAATAGTGGTGTAATGGTGGTTGTGGATGGTAATGGCACTCATTATTACGGAAAACTTTTAAATGTTATCACGTTGTTTTACTTAGAGGGAAAACCAGTGGTTTTGTTTGAATGCCACTGGTATAACACGTCAATTCGACAAGATTATGGTTTTAGTTTGGTAAACACGAGAACATTTTGTTATGCTGATGACCCTTATGTTTTGGCAACAACGGCAACCCAAGTATTTTTTTTAGATGATCCCAAATTGGGTAGTGATTGGAAAATTGTTCAACGTTTGAACCACAGGAATATATGGAAGATGCCTACAGAAGGAAGTTACGTAAGTAACGAAAGTGAGTCGGCGTACCAAGAAGATTCATCTAGTTCTACCCCACTAACTAATTTTGTTAGATCGACTAATAATGTTGAAGAGCCGTTCGAGATAGATGATGTTTCTACAATAACATTTCCTATAAACGTTATAAATACACGACAATCAGAAACACGAAAGGATTTCATTGACGATTTTGAAGAATCAAATTGTGAAGTAGAGTCAGAGCCAGTAAATAAAAGCAGTAGCAATTACGAAGACGAGTCAACATATGATAACAATGATCATACTAGTTCAGATGATATTTAAAACAAACTCGGTTGTAATTCCATTGACATTTTTTCTTATATTTGATGTTTGATGCTTATTTACCTAAGCTACAAGTGGTTTTGTTTAATCGTTTATCATTAGCATATTTAGCATTATTACTTTTCCGACTATTTTATCTATAAATACCTTGCCTCATCTTCACTTATCTCTCAAATTACATCTCAAATTACATCTCACGCAAATATCTAGTTATTAAATCTCTCAAATCATATATCATACTCACACAAATATCTAGTTCCTAAATCCCTGAAATCACAAATCTATTTTTACATATCTAGTTCTCAAATCTCTCACACAAATATCTAATTCTTCAAATATTATGTTTCTATTTTTTGTTAATTTAATTTTTTTAAACAATTAAAGATATTAATTGAGAAATCCTATAAAATTATACAAAATACATAACATTTGAAAATATCTTCTAACAATTTAAAAGATATATTATTTTAATTGTTAATTTAAATATCTAATAAACTACATAAAATATAAAAACTGGATTAATTTTTGTTTCCAATTATTTTATATATAAATATATTAAATACCGACTTGCCCAATGGTTGTTAGTCACGATATCCGATTTTCTAGATAGGATATCCGATTTTCTAAATAGGATATCCTATTATTTTTTCCAACTATTTTATCTATAAATGCATTACCTAATCTTCACTTATCTCTCAAATCATATCTCACACAAATATCTACAAATTTCTAGTTCTTAAATCTCTTGAATCATACATCTGTCACACAAATATCTAGTTATTAAATCTCTCAACTCACAAATCTATTTCTCAAATCTCTCACACAAATATATAATATCTAGTTCTCCAAATATTATGTTTAATTTTTTTTTTATTTAATAAGTTTTTTAAACGTTTAAAAATATTAATTGAGAAATCCAATAAAATTATAAGAATATATAATATTTGAAAATATATTCTAATAATTTAAAAGATATATTCTAAATATCTATTAATAAACTTATTAGTTGCAAGATTTTAATTATTAATTTGAATATCTAGTAAAATATTTAAAATATAAAATTCAATTTTTTTATAATTGTTTCGATTATTTTATTTAGAAATATATTAAATACCGATTTGTCCAATGGTTTTTTTAGTTTTAACAATTAGTTTCTAAATATTTAATAATGATTTTACTAATTATTTTACTCGCCATAAACAACCACTAGAGAAAAAATAGGAATAAGAGAAAATATAGGAATAAAATTTTCAACTGTTATAAATATTAAAAGAAAATTAAGGGTAAGATTTTTTTAAAACTGCCAATAATCTTTTTTCTTTTACAAAATTAAAGAAGTTACAGATTTTTATATTTTTAAAGATAAGATTTTGAAACAGAATTTTATAGATAATATTTTGTAACAGTTTTTTTTAAATAACGGATAATATCCTATCTTTATATTTTTAAAGATAAGATTTTGAAACAGAATTATGGGAGACTTCCATATAAGTACCAATATTAGTTCAAAATCAGCATTTGATACCAAATAAGATCATTATCCAAATTTGGTACCAAGTATATTTCAAAATACTATAATACCCTTCTTTCTAATATAATCAACTAACTTGTAACAAAAAATAAATTTTCTTTTTCTTTTCTTTTTTCTAAAGTTCATATCTTTTGATTTATTATTAAAAAGTAAAACGGAAACCACAGTTGTGTTTATATTTACGAGACGAATCAAATAAGTGGTCTATTTGATATGTTTTGAAGAAAAAATTAAAACCGTTAAAAATATTCGATTAATACGGTTAAAAATTTATAACTGTTAATTATCAGTTTTAATTGTTTTAATACTGTTAATTAACAGTTTTAATTATTTTAATACTGTTAATTAACATTTTTAATTTTGTTAAAACTGCTAATTAACAATTTTAATTCATTTAATACAGCTAATTAACATTTTTAATTTTGGTAAACCTGTTGATTAGCCGTTTTAATTCATTTAAAACTGCTGATTAAAATTTTTAATTTTGTTAAAACTGCTGATTAACAGTTTTAATTCATTTAATACTGTTAATTAGCAGTTTTAGTGCTTGAATACGATCTTGGAATTCACAGTTTGGAATTCACAGTTCTACGAATTCAGTTTACTTTTTCAATCAAAAGCCATGTCATTTTGTTAATATCAGGATGCATCCATAATCATCTTACAGCTTATGGATGCCAACGCCTTCCGAGACGTATTCGTCGCCGTCGTATTCTTCAAACTCGTCGTCCTTCACATCATCCACCTCTTCTTGTTCCTGTAATTCATCAAAAGAACCGTTTCGTCCTTCTTCTTCTTCGGATAAAGTTTGGATTTCTATTCCTTGCGCCGTGGACGAAGTTGGAGTACGGATAGAATTCAAACAAAAGGGAGAGGAAGAGAGAGAGAAACAAATAAGAGAACAGAGTTAAATGCAGGATTGGAATTAGTAACGAGTTGTTTATGGTGATTCTTTTTGGTTGATAGGGAAATGGATTTAGAGAGAGAATAAGGAAAGGTTATGAGACGAGGCTCTTATTGATATTAACAGAGAGTAACAGCCAAGAATAAGAAAGAAGAGGGTATTTTAGAGTTATTAAAAATAATTGGTACTAAAACTAGATAATTAGTATAATTTGGTGTTTTTTGGTATTTATAAGGAAATAACCCCAGAATTATATAGATAATATTTTGTAACAGTTTTTTTTTTAAATAGAGGATAATATCTTTTTTTTAAACTGCCGAAAAAACAGCGGAAAGTGTTTTTTAAAATATAAAAAAAGTTACGTATCTTTTTTTTACTTCAAAATTCATATCGATTTTAATTAAAATTATTATTGATATATATATATATATATATATATTTAAATGAATATTTATAATTTTCTTAGTTAATTAAAAAGTTTGGACAATTCAGTGTCTAAAATAATCATGTTCTAAAATATGGTTTTTATAAAAAATTAAATAAATAATTGTAGGATGAATGAAATTTAATATAATTTTTTTGGACCAACTATATATTATAGTGAAAAATTATGAACAATTTTCACTTCATTATAGCAACAAAGATTTGTAACAAAAAATTACTTATTTCGTGACAAAAATTATTTTTTTAGGCGAATTATAATTTTATTGCAATAGATACACTTGTTCTCACAAGTGTATAAACTCTTGAGATAAACTATATTTTATCCTAAAAAGTAATAAAAATTCTTCACTACACATAAATGTTTGGAGACACTTTAAAATGTGTCATAATACTAATTAAAATTTTGTCGCAATAAATACATCTGTTCTTACGATTTTTTCGTCACAACAAGTTTGGTGTAGATTTGTGACAATTTTTTTATTTTGTCACTAAATAAGTTATGTTGCTACAAAATCACGTGGTCGCTAAAATAATCCTCACAACATATATAACTTTTGTGATAAACTATATTTCATCACAAAAAGTCATAGAAATTCGTCACGGAGAAAAACTTTTAGAGACATTTTAAAATTTGTCACAATAAACTGTTTTAGCGACAAACATTTCGTGACAATTGTTACATCCCATTTTTTTATGACAAGTTATAATTTTGTCGCAATAAATATGTCTCTTCTTACGAAATTTTTGTCACAACAAGTTTAGCGTATATGTTGTGACAGTCCTTTTATTTTGTCACTATATAAAACATGTTGCTACAAAATCTGGTTGTCGCTAAAATATTTCTCACAACAACTATATTTTTTAGTAGTGTATATTCCTTCCAGAAACGAAAGTTGATTGGAAAGAGTCGATAAGATAAGGGAAGGATACTTTGATTATATGGGCCAGAATTTTGGAAATGATTTTATAGGCAACATTGCATAAAGCAATTGGTCTAAAGTCAACTGGCTCAGAAGGCGAGTCTTTTTTTGGGATAAGAGTGATGGAGGTGACATTCCAAGATTCAAACAGCGTGCTTCTCAGGAAGAATTCTTGGACCCCTTTACAGATGTCAGGGCCGACGATGTTCCAAGATGACTTAAAGAAACTAGAATTAAAGCCATTTGGGCCCGAAGATTTATCGTTATCAATACTGTGAAGAGCATATTTGATTTCAGCGCATGAAATATCACGGGTCATAAATTCCTTATCAGCGGAATTAACTTTGGAACAGAGTTAGAAAATAAACTTTTTCCAGACCAGGGTAGACCACAGAGTGTTTGGTACCAAGAGATTTCTCAAAAAAGTTAACAAAAACTTTTGACACTTTCGCATGGGAGGAAACGATGACATCTTGATCATTTGAAATCGAGATGATTTTATTGCGAAAAAGCCGGGCTTTGATACTTTTTTGGAAAAATTTGGTATTCATATCGTCCAGCTTAATCCAATTTTCTCTAGACTTTGCTTCAAGAAATATTCTTCAGATCGGCTTAGAAAAATGAATGAAGCGGAGGCCTCCAATTCGATTGTTAATAACCGAGGGTTGAGAGGGTCAGAGGCTAAGTTAGACTGATCCTCAAAATGGTTCCTTTTGAGTTTTATCGGCTCAGGAGGAAATATCATTAAACTCCTTACGATTTAACAAAGTTAACTCGATTTGCAAGCAATTTAGTTTGTCAGAGACCATTCTCATTCCCAAGGAAGAAATAGAGGAGCTCCAGCAGTTGGAAACTATGTCTTTGAAGTGGGGATGAGTTTGCCACATGTTGAAAAAACAAAAAGGCTTTTTCCGTCTTGGGCACGGGAGCCCAAGATTGAGAGTGACAGTGGTGTGGTCAGAGGTGCGAAAGTGACCTATGAGGACATGGGACATGGGAAAGAGGTCGTCCCAATCAGGGTTGAAAAGGACTCTATCAATTTTAGTTAGGATAGGGTGAGCAGGTTGCTTATTAATCCAAGTGAAAGGAAAGCCAGATGATCGAAGATCACTAAGCTTGCAATGATAACACCAATTGTTGAATTCATCAATTGCTGAAGACCAAGAATCAGAGGAGCCAAGATGCTCATCCGGATGGCTATAGCATTAAAATCCCAAAGGGAGACCCAAGGGATGTGATTATCCTGATTGGGGATGTTTTTTAGGTCATTCCAAAGCGAAATGCGATCTTGAGCTTCGTTAAAAGCATATATTGCAGTGAGCTTGAAAGTGGCTTTAAAGTTATGACAGTTGGCCATACAATGAATGAATTGAGACGATTGAGAAATCCTAGTAATCGTAATAACGTTAGGGTTCCAAGTAATCCAAATTCTACCTAAGGGGTGGGAAGAGTGATTGGTGATCACATGCCAAAACGGAACCATACGTCTGATTATCGGATCGACATTTAGATTTTAGACTTTAGTTTCTACTATGACTATCAAAGAGATATGATTGGAAATAATAAAGTCGGTGACATCTTTTTGCCTAATCGGGTCATTAAGACCGCGAACATTCCAATAAGCTAAATTCTTTAATAGAAGACTTACAGTGTATCAGTTGATGGTCCTTCACCTTGACTCCATCAAAACTAATAGCATTAGCATCGATACTTTCCACCGATAAGAATAGAATAGAGCGATAGTCCTTAGTGTATCAGTCGATGGTCCTGTTGGAGGACATAACCATTTTTCCCTTTTCCTCTGGGCGAAGCTTTTTAGGAGGTGACTCGACCTCCTCTCCACTATCGTCCTCAGCATATGAGACATTGGTCATGTCGGAGGACAAATCCTTCTTACCTTTAGCCTTGGCTTTTGATGCCGAAACCTTGTTATAGTGCATGACGAAGGGTCATCAAAGACCTCTCCATGAAAGGTGAATCTACTCGATGGGGAATCCATTTTACATCGCTTTCCACCAAAACCGTTTGAGGAAAACAATTAGAAAAGAAAATATTGCAAGATTTCAAAAAGAATAAAAGAGATAAATTGAGGATTATTAAGCAATAATGGTCTAAAAGGACCAATATGCAATTAAGAACAAAAAAAACCAGTGTTACCGCTGGATTTAAAAATCAGTAAAAATACTATAAATAAGATATTGATTTTTAAGAAGAACATGAATAATAGAAGGATTAGTGAGCAATAATGCTTTGAAAGGACCAGGATGCAATTTTGACCAAAATATAATAAAATAGTAGGACATTAGGACTTGGATAGAGAAACGGCAGAAGAGTTACTGGTTTCTAAAAGGATTAGGATGCAATTTTGACCAAAATATAATAAAGTAGTACTAATCCATAAAGAAATGTTAGAAGAGTTAATGGTTTCTAAAAGGATCAGGATGCAATTTTGACCAAAATATAGTAAAGTAGTACGACAGTTAGGCTTAGAAGAGTAACTGGTTTTTACGAAGAACCAGTAACCATTTATTGATAAATCGTCACTCAGCCAAGATTTGCCACAAGTCATACATGAGTCGACGATACGCATCACACGACGAAAACAAATCCAGACTTTCCACCTATTAGACTTTACACAGAAACATACCAGATTTCGCATCGGATCTGATCGGAATCCAACCAAACTTTGAATAGAGTTTGGGCCAGACCAGAATCATACCAGACTCTGCATTGAGCTCCTTGGCACATGAGTCTCGACTTGTACCCGTCCAGAACGAGACAACCCGATCGACATCGTGAAAACCAACGAACAGAGGAAGCAAGATAGAGAAGAGAAAAATAAAGATTCGGTCGATATCGTGAATACCAGCGATCAGAGGAAGCAAGATAGAGAAGACAAAAATAAAAAATCGAAATCGAAACCCATGAAATGGAGAGGCCGAAAAGATGGAGGAGCTAGAATTTTGGACTTGATTGGTTGCTCCGACCAGAGAGTAAAAGAGGGAGAGAAGAAATAAATCATGATAACCGAGATTAGTTTTAGGCCTTATTTCTTAAAACCACCGCAAAAACCAAATATCCTGAGATTATTGATTGGCCTGATAGAAAAAACTAGTTGTTAGGCATATTCTCTAACAAAGAAGAGAGAGGAGACAGGAGAGTTGATAAAAATGTCATTATGAACACATAACAAATATGAAACTCGGGTAAAATGATTGTACATTCAAATATCAGGTTTTTTTTTCATGGTGACTATATCAGGCTGAGTTTAAAATGTTGTCGGATAAGATATTAGTTTTTTTTCTTCCTTAAATACCGTAAACTATCTAATAATGTGGGTTTCAAAACTCAATTAATATCTATTATTTAAAAAAAAATTATAATAAATATTTGGATTACATTTTATATCAAAAATATTTTTATATTATAAATACTAGTTTAAAAATATTTACAATTCACTCTAGCGGTTAACTTATGATTGTTGTTTTATTTTTCAAAACTTTGATCTTCAACAACTATCAAATCAAGATAGTATTCATTTTTAACACAAAACATACTAGTGCTGAACTATATTTGTCAAGATAACAAGTTTGACAACTACGGGTAAGTTTATTTTTTGTTTGTGATAATTACTCTAGTTTTTGCTATCGATTAGTGTTAATTGATAGTATTCATTTTTTAACGTAAAACATACTAGTGTTGAACTATATTTGTCAAGATAACAAGTTTGACAACTACGGGTAAGTTCATTTTCTGTTTGTGATAATTACTCTAGTTTTTGCTATCGATTAGTGTTAAGTTTAAGGATTAATTTTTTTGATTTTGTATGTATCAAAGTGTTAGAAGATGAAAAACCACAGGTTTTATGGTTCTATAGAACTGCATTTTAGTACAAGAGTATGAGACTGTGAAATATGTGCACGGATTTTGTGTGTGCTTTTTTAGTGAGATTTTATTGGGATTCGTTGAATAAGTACTTGAAACTTAAAATATTTTGCGACTCAAAATTAATATATAGGGTTCGGTCTATATATTTCGCCTCCGTATATAAGTAAGGACAACACGATCTCAATACTAGTATGATATTGTCCGCTTTGGCACCCGAAGGCCCTCACGGCTTTGCATTTGGTCCACTACCAAAATGTCTCATACTAGTTGAGGTATGTTCTTACTTATATACCACTGATCATTCCCATGTTTAACCGATGTGGGATGTGGGACTTTGGTCGCCACCCTAACAAATCCTCCTCTCGAACAAAGTACCACTTAGCCTCCTCTCAAAGGACTTGCATCCGCTCACTCTAAATCAGAAGTTACTCCACCTAAGCAATAGAGCTTTTACAGCGGATCTATCTACTCACTCGACCATCCTGCGCTTGTTCTTTAGCTCCACTATCCACTCCAATCAAGTACCACCGCTTGATGAGTCATGGACGCTCCGAACTAGGATGTATAGAGTAAATCATTCACCTTGAGCATGACTATTGGTTCATCATGTTCGACCTCCGAGAATATTACCACCATCGCGTTTCGTTTGGGCCTGGCGCTCTGATACTACGTGTTGGGAATATGGGGGTCCGGTCCCCATATTCTGCCTCCGTATATAAGTAAGAACAACACGATCTCAACACTAGTATGATATTGTCCGCTTTGGCACCCGAAGGCCCTCACAGCTTTGCATTTGGTCCACTACCAAAAGGTCTCATACTAGTTGAGGTATGTTCTTACTTATATACCACTGATCCTTCTCATGTTTAACCGATATGGGATGTGGGACTTTGGTCGCCACCCTAATAGTATGCCTTTTGTGCGTGCCGTTATAACAAGAGTTTTATGTTTTTCCATTGATTCGTGATTCAGCATTGTCATTGTAACAAACATCCGTGCTTGCATTGGGATTCAAAGTTGTGTTACTGGGTCGAGCTTCACAATGTCATTATGACAAGTGTTTCGTATTTCTCAATGATTTGCGTTTGCCAATGATTCGCGTTTTGCGCTACCACGTTTCAAAGTGTTTAACGTTTGGTCTACTTTTCCTATGAATTTATATTTGTTGTATGAAACATATTCAAAACATGTTTTTGCACATCTCGATTATTACCTATTATTAAGGATTTGAAGGAAAACAATATTTAAAAAAATCACATTGAAGCAACAAGAACAACCTCGTTGTATACTCATTTAATATATGCAATCTAGTAAGAACCAATGAGGAACAAATTTCTACTAAAAAATGGGACATTAGTAGAGATTACTAAGATCTACGACACTAAAAATAAACATTCAAATTATGGTCAAAATTCTTAAAACTTACAACCAAATGTGTAAAGAATATCTTTGGGTTGAAGCACAATGAAGAGAATATACATTTTAATGCCAAAACTTTACAGCCTATATACGAGGAAGAAACAACCGAGTCCGGATTACTGAAAATATATTTCTCCAAACCGACTAAATAAAGAAAATCAGGCAAAAATAAAGCCTCACAAATTACATATTTGAAGATAAGTTATCGATTTCATGTACACTAAATAATTTTTATATATAAATTCGCATTTATTTTTGTTATACTATATGAATATGTTTTACGCTTTGCGGTGGGATTTATCCAATTACAAGTGTTTCGCAATTTACGTTTCACGTTCAATACTAATTAGTGTTTCGTGTTTCTAAATAGTATTTAATCATTAACTCGCATTTCACATATATTATTTTACTAATATTTTATACTTTACGTCTTTCGTTATTGGCATGTATCACGTTTTCGTATGTTATCTTGCATGTGTTCCCTCATTCTCATTAAATTCCATTTTCATAACTGCATTCATTATTTTTTATGTTTATGATGGAATAACCAAAACTCTAAAAACTAGAGGACATGAAGGAGTTAATGATGTAGTTATATTGTTGATTTTATTAGCATGCTCAACATTTTTCTTTTCAATGTGTAGAGATATTGTAGCTTCGACGATTGTTTACTACGTCAAAGAAACAAAATCAACGACTACAATTAGGTTCCAGTAATCCTGGAACAACTTATGATTTCAATAAAAAATAGTTACGAGAAAAAAACTGATAGGGTTACAAGATATGTAGCTATATTGGTGATTAGTATTTTACTATATATTCTAAAGTAGATTAAAAAATTAGTTATAAACGATCATTCTTATAAAAATTACATGCAGTCACAAAAAATTGAGGAAGGAGCAGGAATAGAATGCTTGATTATTAGATGTTTAAAATGGTTGGGAATTGAAGTAAATTGAGATATTAATTTGACTGAGGCAATTGAAAATATAATAGATGCTCATGTATATTGTACATTAATTTCTTAATTTTCATTTAGGATTTATCTATTATTAACGCTTTTACATTGTAAGTATTACACGATTAACATACAATAAATCTGATTTTTGTGTTTTGTATTAGTATTGCGTCGCTACTTTATTTCATATTTAGCAATTCGTGATCCATGATTCTTGAAGCGCTTCCCATTGTCAATGTTTTATGATTCGCATGTACGTTAACTTATGATTCATGTTTGCTTTAGTTTTTTGATTTTTTTTAAGTAAACAAATTTATAATTTTTAAGGTATCATTGGGAGATTGGTTTTAACGGATGCCGAAAAAATATATTTGATGTTAATGGCTTAAATAAAGAAGAAACGATGATTGTTTCGATGAAGTTAATGCCAAATTAGGTTTTGTGTTCATCCATGCAGAAGTATATTTATTGCACGTAAAGTAAATTCAACTTCCAAGACGATATTCTTTCACAAAAAAACTGGTTATACTTCATAAACACCTACTACCAAGAGACATACTACTGATATAAAATTAATTTAAAATATATAGGTGACAAGAAAAATAGTAAGAAACAATTCCACATATTTATTTTCTTATAGTAAATATTGATTGTTCGTGATTCATATTTATTTTATAAACATTATTCCGCAATTTGCGTAGTTCTTAAATGATTAGTTATACGCGTTTCACGTAGATATGTATATACAATGTTATATGCTTCATTTTATTCTTGTCACTTGATTCACGATTCTCTATAGTTGTTATAATTAAATTCACACTTCGTGGTTAAGTTTACTATGTTTCATGATTTTGTTATATATATTATTATGTTTTGTTTAATTATGGGGCATTCAATCTCTAATAACGCAACTTAGTGGGTAACGCATCGTCTCGTATACTAAATAAAAAATATATAATAATGTCATTAAAGTATAAGATAAGGTGGTATTTGTTACTTTTTAGCTTAAATATGCACATGTGGATTTAAAGGATAGAAAATTTGAGGAAAAATAAACTAAGGAGGTGAAAACTTATTCACCAAAAAAGAAGGTGAAAATATAGAACTAATGAAAGCCAACATATAAAAAGAGAAGATCAAAGATGATATTTTGTGTGAAAAGTTGCATATGAATATTAAATTATTCTGTATGTTGGTGCATTGGGGGAGAAGAATGATGAAGAAATCAACGATGCACAACAAGTAAAATAAATTGAAGTATAGGTTGGACAATTTGAAAACGTTGAGCATGTTAATTAGTTAATAATGTTGATAAAACTTAATATGAATTTTGTAAAAAAGATGTAATTTTTTTATAAACCATCTATAAAATGTTGTTATTCCATTTTAGTTTAAGTCATGTTTTGCGTTTTGCGTTTAGTGTAAAAATCAATATTCGTATATAACATTAGTGTAAGGTATGATTCACATTCAGTATAAGAGATCATTCGTACTTGTAATTGGTTCATATTTTGCACTTATATTGACGAATGAATCACGATTGCACTCAATTTAAACTATACTACGCAGTTTACGCTTATGAATACAAATGATTAGTGTTTTACATTCAGTTTAAATATCAGTTCACATTTTTTATTTATGCTAACTAATGACTCACGATTCACGATTATGCTAAAAATGCCTTACATTTCACGTTTATATCAGTGAATTAGCTGTGATTTGTATTCTATTAAAGCATAGTTCATGATTCGTGAATAATTTACATGGGATTCTTTTGATTCGTGTTTGGTAATATATGGTTCACGATTCACATTTATGTTTTTAAAATTTTTGTTATACCCATTTTGCTATTAAAATGATTTGTGTTTCATATTTTGTTATATGTGACCTATGTAGTATATAATTCAAGCATAATACAGAATGGCAACAACTTTTACAAATGGATCTTGATTGACAATTATATAATGTGCATATCTTCAATCAAAAACTTAATCAAAATATTGAATTTCATAAAAATAAACAAAAACTTACACTAACGTTAATGAAACTATAAAATTAGGAATTATTCAAATTGGAGAAAATCATAATGATCATGTAGTATTGTCATTTCTAAGTTCACAAATCCAAATTTTATAGGTAACGCGATGGAGTTGGTAAATGATGACCAACTTGACTACAAGGTAAGATTATTTAGTTCATTTACTTATTTTTTCATAGCTTATAATCATATTTAATAATTTATCAAATTTGGTATATGATTTATATTTATATCTATTGGACATTATTCAAAACAAAATTGTTAAAACCCATATGAGATTTGATGGAACATTTTCATGTTATGATAAAGCTTTAACATTATCGGCACATGTAGTAGTACTAAATTATCTTTGTTATGTCAATAACTACAACATGATAAATAACACAGAAATATTTCACAAGCGTTTCTCTTTATGTAGACATCAATGATGAATAAAAAATATGTTACAAATATAATTGATAATTTATACTTGAAAATTATTTACGATACAAGTTATTTCTTAATTCCATTTTTCACTCTACTACCAATGGGTAAAACCAATCACTGGATATTTTTTGTGATGTACTTTGATAATAGAAACTTACAAATACTATAACACACTCATGCCGAAATGAAAATACACACTAGATAAAACCAAAAAGACAACACAAACACTTGTAAGTTACAAATCTGTTGTTTCGTGCATCTGTTTGTATGTTGTTTTGCGCATCCAATATATAATATTCCATGCATTATTTTATATAATGTTTCGTGATTTGTAGATTTTCGTGATTCATGCTTCAGTTTATATAATCATTTGTAATTCTCATTTGGTTATATATTAAGTTTGTGATTCGCGTTCAATATACACAACATAGGTTCTTATGATCCATGCTTCAAATGGTTGTACTATACAATCTCGTGATTGGAATTTAGTTTATGATTCACATTTTATTATTCATAATTTATGTGTTCATGTCCCACAACAACTTATGAAATCAATCCTCAAAATAAAGATACAACACCGAAAAGATATCACACAACAATAAAAATAAAATGTTGATTGTGGGGTAATTGTTTGTGAGTATCTTAGAGATTTTATTGGAAAATAATCGAAAATTGTTACACATAAATTGGTACACTAAAATTGCATATATGTTTGGTATCTTTCTAAATGATGTTGAAACAAACAAATATTAGTATTATTTACTAACAAACATGTTACAAATATGATTGATAAATTCTACTTGAAAATTATTTACGATACAAGTTATTTCTTAATTCCAAATCCATTGCGGTGTTGTTTTTGGAGTTTTTATATTGTCCATCTGATTCCACAAGGTCTAAGCTTATGCACTTTAGCTTATTTGTACCGGTCAATGCTACTTAAGAGATGGTGCAGAATGATCCATCAATAGTTGTTGATGCTATTATTTCTTGTAGACCTATTTTTATTAAGGTTTTATAAGATCCAAACCCCACTATATATATTGAATAGCAGATCAAAATGGATATCTATTTACCTATCTTAGATAAAGGGGTCAATGAAACATATCCACTTGTGGTTTTAGGCTCTACCGAATTTGAAGGAAGAATGAAACAGTTTTGATGATGTAATGGTTCGGCTACTAAAAGTGAGGGAGGCCCAAGTTGATATGTCTTCATACGAGGGTGTATGTTTTACCTATATATTTGACTTTGGGTACGACTATCTTTACATCCTTAACTTCTGGAATATTTTAGTTTTACCCATGTGTGTCATAGTCATGATGCCTAATGGGTGGAGTTTATCAATTGCATTGACAATGTGTTTTGGTGCATTATCTTCTTAGAATAGATGAGTTTTTTGGGAAGTATAATATACATTCACAATAGCTTATACTTTTATTCTTTCCTAACGAACCGCTACAAGATCGTCACCAACATTCGTGATTCTGAAAAGTTGTGGAAGCGCTCGTTTGTGTACTTGGATGGATGTTTCGAGACATGTTAGTTATTTTATTAACCATCAAAACCTCGGCGTTGGTCCTTGCGAACCGATATTTTCTATTTTTTAGGGTATATTATAAGATATGTGCTTGTTATTGGGTCTTTGTTATGTAATTTGCATAGTTATTCTTCAATTTTTTAAGTACTTAAATACGGCATAAATACCTTTTACCATGCTTAGGGACTTTTCTGACTCAGTGTTGGGGAAGTGTCATCATGTTGTGTTGAGTGCAAAAGTATATGAAGGTTCCATTGTGCATAAAATCAAAGAGGATAAGCTGGCTCATTAGTAGGTGTACGTTGGGTTACCCAAGAGATGTAAGAGAAAGCTTCAAAAAGAGGGCAAAAGGCTCAGACTCGCAATAGCATTAGTGATATCCTAGTACAAGACCATCTCTCAAAAATTTGAGTAAGGTTGGAATAAGTGGGTCCAACAAGTGTCGGCCAAGTCAAACCAAGATTGTAAATATCCCATTTTAGTTGGTTTATAACTCATAATATAGGAAGGGAAATCCTATCGCCCCAAAAATGGTTGACGAACCCAAAAAGGAAATGAGAAGTAGATCAATAAGTTAGTGACTACTTCGAACAATTTGTTTTCCTCATTGAGAAAATAGGAGAGATTATTGTCAGTGTTGTTAGCTTAGCTCGTACTGGAGTCATGATAGTTGATCTATTGTTGATAGAGTTTGTCATATGGTAGGGAGTCATGATAGTTGATCTATTGAAGAAGTCTTACATAAACTGTGATATTTCACTTTTAGTTAGATATATGAGGAATTAAAAAGCTCTTTAAACTGCCAAAAAATAAGTAGAGTTCGAACATTGAAGCCATGAGGTAGAGTTAGTCGAGCTAGAAGAAGTAGCAAAATGGACGACTCACGAGATAAACTGAAATTTGGAGGCTAATTTAGTGTTAAACATTTATGAGGCATTCCTGAACCTAGAGTAGTTTTAGTCATATGTCCTTTGGGTTTGTCGATCCAAGAGGATTCGTTGCAGTTTTAAATCATCGTAGACCAAATTCAAGTTAAGTATAAAGATGAAAGTAAGGAACATTATGTTATTGTCAGTCTAAAATAAGTTAAAAAGACAAATGAGTAGTTATACTTTGTCTTAGTGGTTGTATTTGTCGATCCCTAAAGCAAGGTGCTTTATATACTTATATGAAACCAAATTCCTCGTACAATCGGGGTATTATTTATTTATATAATACTTTTGTTTTTTATATGTGCTTGATTGTTTTAATAGAACGTTCTTATTTCTTTTCATTTCTGTTTAAATTGTTTGAGTTTTATTTACAAAAATCACGTGTTAGCCTCACTTAATTGTTTTAACCATAATTCTAAACCAAAATTTTGTCACTTATTAATATTGGTAAGGATAATTATGGCTTGAGGGTAGGCTTGTAATTTGTTTGGTGTTTTAAAGAAGTATGTGGGTGTTTGATATTTAGAGTAGAGAGTAGAGGGAGAATTAAGCTGGCTGGTTGCAGTTAATTTTCATTACCCACATTTAATGCAGGTGGTTGGTATTTATACCCTTACATTTTGGGCCCTTATGGGTTTTCGGGTCATGTTCAATGGACTTAGGTCATGTTTAAAGACCCATGAGCTCTAAGTAGGAGAGCAAGTAGCTTAGTCAAGAAGTGTTTAGGTTTTTTAGTACTTTTGTCATAGTTCGAACAACCCCATTAGCTAAGTGTTCGAAGTGGTCTGTCCGGTCCGGAGGGTTAGGTCCGATCTGTCCCTGTCCGGTGAGTAATCAGAATTCAGACTCATCAGGAGCCCCTTTTTAGGTGTTTGTTCAAATATCTTTGTCAAAAACCTGAAAACCAGTCCGATGCCAGGGGTAGTTTTAATCCGGACTGGTCTGTTTGCCTTATGGTTTCACCCGGACTGATAAAGCTTCAAGAATCCAAACGGTTTTTTGCCAGAATTCGTGGGACACGTGTCGCTTTCTGATTGGTTGCTTCAGCCGTTTTTTCACCTTGAATTTCGAACCCACCTTCTTCGAAAAACAACCTCTTAATTAAAGGTGGTGACATCAGCGCCGTCTTTAATCATTACTAATCTTTTCGAATTCTCCTAGGAATCAAACTCCTTTTTCAGATTTACTATAAATTTAAACATTTTCTACTGTTTCACCATCACTCTCATATTTACTCTGCACAACTTCTTAAAGATTTCTCTCTCTAAAGCAAAAATTTACCCAGATAGTTTATGTTTACAGCGAGGAACGCTCTGATCAAAGGTGGGTGGCTCAACCTCTCTGAGTTAGAAAAGGCACAAAAGGTCGAAAGGGAAAGACGTATCGCTGCAGGACTACCCGTTTCGCCTATCGACAAGCCATTAACTTCAGCCACAAAATATGATCAAGGTTCTTCTTCCTCAAAAGGTACCAATCCGAAGAAGCTATTCCAAACTAACCTCTCCCCTATTATCTCTGGTTCCTCGGTTCAGGAATCGGAACCCGTTGTCGAGCCAGGAGTAACAGTTACCAGTTTAAAAAAACCCTCCCCCTTTATAGCTATGGGGTCAGATACGGAGCACTCCCCTCAAAAGCTAGTTGACCGGAGAAGAGGTCGGTTAGTTAAAGGCCAAGCTTCCAAGAGCACCCCCTCAAAATCAGGTGCTAAAGACAGTAGCACAGGGTCAGAAGTGCCCATCAAAGTTCCCAAGGACAGGATGCCCAATCCGGAGGGCACTGGTCCAAGTCTTCGAAGAGAAGCATCTGTATCAGAGCCCCAATCGGAGGACAAAAATCAAGGGGACACTGAAGCCCATCAGTCCGGAGTTCAGGCTGAGCCAGAGCTGAACCATCCCTCTACTACTGCCACCAAAAACCCTTCATGAATTATGGAGGATGTAATGGAGGACTCAGTCGAAGAGGCCCCATTTGAGTTTGAGCCCTCCGGTCAGACCAGTAGTGCTGTTGTTGCCAAAAAAGACAAAGGCAAAGAGAAGCTGTGTTTAAAGCATCCAGACCTGCCGGAGAGCCTTGAAGGAAAGGTGGGGCCTTGTTTCCAGAAGGTCAATGTCAAGTATCTCCTTGCCCTGCAGAAAATTAACTACGCATTCATCCACACAGCTGAGCTGGGCCGGATGCGTACAAAGTGGGGAATACCAGAGAATGTGAAGATCAGGATCCCCACACACCCAGAGACTCCCATGGATTGCAAATTAAGCGAAGTTATCATCTTCACGGAGCTGTTCAATTGGGGACTTAGACTCCCCCTGGACCCTGAAATTGTCAGATACTTCCATCTGATAAAGCTCTGCCCGAGCCAACTGAGCCCTAATGCCTGGTACACCCTCATGGCCAGCATCATGGCTTCGAGGCTCTCCGGGATTCCTCTGCCTATGGAGGAGTTTGCTGCTGTGGCCGGTCTTTGTAGAAACCCCAACATCCCTTTTTACCACTTCAATATGAGGGACAATCTCAAAGTTGTGGATGACCTGTTAGAGGCGGAGAGGAACTGGAGGACTCAATTTCTATTCATAAGTGGGGCTTGGGAAAATGGAAGGAAAATCAAGTCCGGAGTGAACCCAAGTCTTCTCAGAAGCAGGTGGAGGAGTGATCGTAAGTTTCCCGCTTTATACTTTTTTCTTTTTTTTAAAGTTAGTTTAAACTAATTGGTCTTACTTTTGCCTCAGCAGAACTGCCCAAGGAATTCAGTGATTATCTGAAAACCGGGCAGGCTACTTGTACCAAGATCAATGCTTGGACTGCTGAGAGGTGGGGGAACCGGTTCCATGCTGCTTTTACCTGAGGCAACTTGGCAAGGTATCACTTGTGAAACACCACAGGTCGGAGAGACTTGACTTGGGAGGAGCTCACCACTCAGCCTCCTCCGGATGTTGTGCTTAAAAAGACCTATGAACCAGATGGGACACTCTACTTGTCAGGCCGAGCCAAAGCCCCAAGCAAGATGAAAGGTAAAAAGAAAGGCAATAAAGTGGGGGGTAGTGTTAACCCTGCTGGTGCAGAGGAGGATGCTCCAATAAACCCGGAGGGGCCAGTCCACAGCCAAATTGATGCTGCTCTCCTGGAAGTGGTGGAGCAGGAGACTGAAAGGCAAGAAGTGCACCCCCCAAAACCTCCAAGGGCTTCCAAAAGAAATCGTAAACAGGGAAGTGAATGCAAAGACCGGGAGGCCAAGAAGAAGAAGATCTCTAAGGGTGACGAGATTTCTCTCCGGGCTCCGGAGCCTCCTTCCCAAGCTGATCCTGCTGACCCAACACTAGCGGAGGAGATACCGGGCGACTTCCATACCGATGAGGTCAAAGGGGGAGATCTCAACATTGATGGGGTAGACATCACCGGTCTTGGTGTACTAGGTGAGTACTTCATCAATCTTCCCAAAGACGACTTCGCTGGGCCTTATCTCCCTCCGAGCACCTCGAATACGGTCACTTTCAATGGTAAGACCTTTATTGTTTCAAGTGAAAGGGATGTCATAGCCCACTCTTTATTAAGAAATGTTCAGCCTGTGCTTGTGTTGGAAGAACAAGTTCGGAATCAGGCAGACATTATCAAGGATCTTCAATCTGACAAAGAGAGGCTGTCCGATGACCTTCGTACTGCTACTTCAAACGCTGCCATCCTAAAGGAAGAAAATGAGGAGTTGAAGAGAAACCAAGAGGCAAGTACCACAAAAGTCACCACTTTAGAGGACACCATTTCAGAGCTCCGGGAGAAGCTGTCCGGACTGGAGAAAGATCTTGCCACCTCAAAGGGGGAATCCAAGGCCAAAGACCAAATCATCACCAACTTGACCAATGACAAAATTGATCTTGAGAATACAGCGTCCAAGGCTGCTGAGGAGAAAGCTACTTTGCTAAGGGAGCAGGAGGCCAAGATTCAAACCAAGATCGACGCTTATGCCAACAACGTGATCGACACCCAGGAGGAAATGTATGTCAAGGTGAGGTCTGACATGGTTCTACTCTTCCACAAGAAGTTTCCGAAGAGGAACCTAAGGGATTTATGGCTTCATGTTGAGTCTGACGACCTCCCATATCATACAATGGCTGATGGAGACTTGCATGGTTATTCTAGTGCTTCCTCATCCAATGACGAAGAACGTACCGGGGAGAGTCCAGACGAAGATCAAGATTATCCTAAGGGAAATAAGGTAAATGAAGCTGAGCCATCTTCAAAGGCTCAGCCTTAATTTGTGAACTACTTTTTTACTTTTTATCCAGATTAAAGTCCTTGGAAGGCCAAGGCATTCTTTTTTGTAATTGTGTCCGGTATCTGACCGGATATGTTTTTTGTTCTATTTTGACAATTCAAAAGTCCTTAGAAGGCCAAGGCACTTTAAGTTATTTTAATGAATATTTTTGTTTTGTGCAATTCTCATCTTCTTTCATTGTTTGTTCCAATTTTGATGACTAGAGTTTAAACAACCTTTAGTTATTTCATAGTGAGAGTGTTTAAATTCTCCGGCTAGAGTTTAAATAGCCCTTAGTTATTTCATAGTGAGAGTGTTTAAATTCTCCGATGACGAATATTTAAGTGGTCATCATTCTTTTATTTCAATCCGGATAGTGTGACAAAGGACAAAACTTAAAACAGTTCGGAAATTTTTTAAGAAGGCATCAAATTTTATTCAAAAGCCCAGACACCTCATTAAAACCTCCCCGTGCCACCAGGAAGGAAAGAGTATGCCCCCAAATATCTACATGGATGTTTAAACAAGTAAATATTTACACAAATACTACTCCAAGTACATCCTGAGATGTTCGATATTCCAAGGGTGAGTTAAAACTCTTCCATCCTTGTCTTCTAGCCAATATGTTCCAGGTTTAAGCCTTTCAATAACCACATAAGGTCCTTCCTAAGTTGGAGCCAATTTTCCAAACAGCTTTTCTTTAGTATGTAAGAAGACTTTCCTTAATACCTTGTCCCCCGGTTGGAAATCTCTTCTTTTAACTCTGGAAGCAAATATGCTTCTCATCAACCCCTGATAGTGTGCAACTCTAAGGTGAGCTTTAACTCGTCTTTCTTCTACCAAATCGAGCTGGCCTCTGATTGCCACCTCGTTAGCGCATTCGGAGAAGTTGTGAACACGAAATGATGGGAGAGTTTCTTCTATGGGAGCTACTGCATCCATCCCATAGACCAAAGCAAATGGTGACTCTTGTGTTGCAGCCCCAGGTGTTGTCCGGTAGGCCCACAAGACCTCTTGTAAATAACTAGGCCACTTCCCAGCAGCCCCTTCCAAATTTTTCTTTAAACCGGACAGTATAGTTCTATTAGCCACTTCGACTTGTCCATTTGCTTGTGGGTGGAAAGGTGAAGAGAAACAATGTTGTATACCCCTTGAGGCACAGAAACTCTCCATTTCCCTATTGTCGAACTGTGGCTCGTTGTCTGTTGTTATTTTTTGGGGGACACCAAATCTGCAACAAATGTTGGATATAATGAATTTTATAACAGCTTTTGATGTTGTCCCTGCTAGAGGGGCTGCTTCAATCCACTTTGAAAAGTAATCTATAGCAAAAATTATAGTTTTGCGTCCTCCGGAGGCCATAGGTAGAGGCCCTACTAAATCCAACCCCCATCGAGCAAAAGGAATAGGCTCAGAAATTGACTCTAAAGGAACGGCCGGGACATGAATTTTATTGTTGTACCTCTGGCATGGGTCACACCTTCTTACCAATTCCTTAGCATCTTTCATGATAGATGGCCAATAGTAACCGACCAGTAGAACTCTTTTTGTTAAAGCCCTGAATCCACAATGGGCTGATCCCTCACCATCATGCAATTCGGAGAGGACTACTTGAGACTCTTCATCCCCCAAACAGCGCAAGAGAGGTTTACTGTAAGACTTTTTATATAAAACGTCTCTCAATATGATGAAACCACGAGCGTTGTGTTTCAATGTTCTGGCTAGTGATTTATCCGGAGGCACAATACCATCAGAGAGGTATTGCAGGAGAGGAAACCTCCAGTCCTGAGGATGTTTCACCTGTACTTCAAAAATTTCTTCTTCTTTACCCATATTTAGTTGAATGGAGGGGCTTTCCAGCACATGGATCCATGGATATGACTCTGTGTAGGCTATGGTTGCCAATGAGTCTGCTAACTCATTTTCTGTCCGGGGTATATGTTCATAAGCAACACTTTTAAACTTGAGTGCTTCATTTTTAAGGAGGAGCAAATATTTCACAAGCTGCTCCTTTTTAGCCTCAGACTGACCTTGGGCATGGTGGATAAGAAGCTGGGAGTCACTTAGTAGCCTGACCCTCTTAGCCCCACAGATATAGGCCAACTTTAAACCAGCTATAGCCGCTTCGTATTCGGACTCATTATTGGATGCCCTGAAAGCAAAACATATAGCTTGGTACATTTTGTCACCATATGGGGAAGTCAAACACACCCCGGCACCACATCCCATAGTGCTAGATCCACCATCTGTTCGGACGACCCATACCTTTTTATCTTTTATGTCAGTAGTCTGCTCCGAATCTCTATCGGAGTGAAATTCAACCAAAAAATCAGCCACTGCTTGGGCCTTAACTGCTGTTCGAGGAGCAAAATCTATGTCGAAATCCCCCAGCTCTACTGACCATTTAGTCATCCTGCTTGAAATGTCTGCCTTTTGGAGGACGTTTTTCAAGGGAAAAGAAGTTCAGACGATGATAGGATGAGCCTGGAAATAAGGCCTCATTTTTCTTGCAGCTATTACTCGGGCCAATGCTAATTTCTCGAGTTTCAAGTAACGCCTTTCTGCATCTACCAAACTTTTGCTAATGTAGTACACCGGATGGGGATAACTATCCACTTCTCTTACCAACACAACACTAATGGCACAACTTGAAACTGCCAAATATACGAAGAGTGTCTCCCCGTTAACTGGTTTAAATAAAGTTTTGGAGGAGGACAGGTGCTTCTTGATCTCATTAAAAGCCTCATCGCATTGTGAGGTCTAATCGAATCCCTTTGCACCCTTCAGGGTTTGGAAGAACGGATCGCACCTGTCCGAAGACCTCGAGATAAATCTGTTTAAAGCAGCTAATCTCCCCGTTAGTCGCTGTACTTCTTTAACATTTTGAGGAGGCTCCATTTGGAATAGAGCATTAAGCTGGTCCGGATCAGGTTGTATCCCATGCTCACTTATAATATAGCCTAGAAACTTCCCGGACTGCACTCCGAACACACATTTTTCTGGGTTTAATTTTAAATTCACTTTTATTAAATTGGCAAAAGTTTCTTGAAGGTCTGCCAAATGCAATTGCTCATCCACACTCTTCACCATCATGTCATCGATGTATACTTCCATGTTCCTTCCAATCTGATCAACAAAAGCTTTGTTGACCAATCTCTGATAAGTAGCCCCAACATTTTTCAACCCAAACGGCATTACCTTGTAGCAATGAAGACCCCTGTCAGTGATAAATGTACTATGCTCTTGATCCTTTGGATCTACCTAGATCTGATTGTATCCGGAGAAGGCATCCATAAAGGATAGCAGCTTGTTTCCAGAGGTGGAGTCTACTAACTGATCAATCCGGGGGACTGGATAGAAATATTTTGGGAAAGCTCTATTGAGATCTGTGAAGTCAATGCACATGCGCCACTTGCCATTTTTCTTTTTTACCAGAACCGGATTGGCAGTCCACAAAGGATATTGAGACTCCTTGATATGCCCCATCTTTGTGAGCCTGTCAACTTCTTGCACAATGACATCAGCCTTTTCCTTAGAAAAAGCTTTTCTCTTTTGAACCACTGGTGCTATGTCTTTCCGGATAGACAGGTGATGTGATATTACTTATGATGGAACCCCAGTAACATCAGCATTGCACCAAGCAAAAACGTGCTGATGATTCTTCAAAAACTTTAACATTTCATTTTTCAAAACGGGTGGCATCTTAGACCCTATCTTGACACTTTTTCCTTCTTCTAAACAATGCGTCTCTACCTCCTCGACCGGTATCAACACTCCAGGGGTCTCTCTGGGGTCATCAATTTCACCCTCACCCCTAGAAAGCCCCTCAAACTGCTATTGTTCGTTGATACGAACTGCCCCCAGTGTTCCGGGAGCCAGAGCTGTAGCATAACATTCTCTTGCAACCTTTTGACTGCTCCTGACGACTCCCACCTGTCCCTGAACAACATATTTCAAGCACTGGTGGACTGTTGAAGCCACTGCATGCATCCTAGAGAGCCAAGACCTCCCTAGAATAGCATTATAGCAAGTGGGACAATCCACAACGATAAAAAGTATCCTGACCATTTTCTTGAAAGGGCCCTTGCCCAATAGAACTTCTTCTTCGAACTCTCCGATCACATCTGCTGAGCTGCCAGTAAAGCCCACAATTGATCTGTCCGAACTCTGAATTACAGCTGGATTTTTCATTCTCTTGTACGTAGTTAAGAAAAGGATATTGGCTGAGCTTCCAGTATCCACCAGAATTCGTCTTATGTCATTGCCCCCAATAGATGCTCCTATGACAACAGCATCCTCATGAGGGCCAGCTATATCTCTTAAATCATCTTCATCAAAAACAATGAAGGGGAATGGATTTGGTGACTGATAGGAAGTCATGCCTCCTTCTAACTGGGTGGCTAAAGTATGAACGTGCCTCTTCCTCGAAGAAGCAGTAGGAGCTGTCATAGTATCCCCTCCGAAAATTGTAAGCGACTCAAAAAACTTAATGAGTCCGGAGACCGTCCTAGAACATTCCTCAATTGCACCCACTCTGTTTCGAGTTGGATCAGGATCTAAGTACTCAGATTCCACATCAAACCTTTCAATTATAACCATGGCTCCCTCTGGAGCAGCATTACTTGGACCAACCCGGTGAGCGTTGTCAGGCCTGTTACCTCCTCTTCTTTTGACATAAGCCCCTAGCTTTCCCCTTTCGATCAAGTTCTGAACCCCTTGTTTCAAAGCTATACAATCATCAGTGGTATGGCCAGTGTCATTGTGATACTGGCAGAAAGAGTTATTGCGATGCTCTCTGGGAGATTGCAGTGTGGCTGGTCTTCTATAGTGCACCTCCTCCTTTGTTTTATCATAAATGGTGGCCACACTTTCTTTTAATTCTGCGAACCACTACGGTTGGACCCATGGCACTCTCTTGTTTCTGGATTGCTGACTCTGAGCAGGAGCAGCTGGCTGAGACTGAGCTTTGGCCCTACCATGCCCCTGTCCGGTTTCCCTTGCCTTGTTCCCGGAGTGATTCTGATTGGGATTTGGTGCCACCGGGGCAGACTTCACTTACCTGTGCACCCTTGTTTTCTTTGTTTCATCTACGTTAATCTGTTTTCCAACTTGATTCAGCAACCCTCCCCAGGTCATGGCCTTCTTCCTGGTCACTGAATCAGCCAAATTGCCAGGATTCAAGCCCTGTCTTAAGGATGTTATTGCCACTTGCTCGAAGCAATCAGCCAACCTATTTTTGGTGTTCACAAAACGACTTATATATTCTTTTAAAGACTCATTTGGTTCCTGAGCACAATGGATTATTGTGTCTCCATTGCCCTTTAGCTCTTTACTTCCAACGAACTGCCTTCGAAAGGCCACCCAAAAAGTATCGAAATTCTTGATACAGCCTTGTGGTAGACTGTTATACCATTTCAGAGCACTCCCCGTAAAAGACTGGGAGAATGCTCTACAAAGTAGCTTATCATCGTCATCAAAGTTCATCATAAAGTTCTTGAATTTCTCTAAGTGGTTGTCCGAATCAGTACTGCCATCGTACTTCTCCATTTGGTGTTGTCAAACCTCTTAGGGAGGTTTCCGGACAGAATTTTGGAAGATAATAGAGATTGCCTCCAATTTCTACCACGATTGAACACAGTATCCTCATTGGGAGTTACAAAGATACCTGGGTCATCGTGAAAAGTGAAAGGATCCATCAGCATCCGGTCCACATGCCTCCGGCTATGAGATGACCCTTTACCAATATTCCTCTTCATTCTCCCATGCCTATCTCTTTTTCTCGAATATTTTTTAATCTGCTTTTGCTTCTTTTTAGTTCGACCCTCATCGCTGCTAGAGGATAAGGATTCTTCAACGCCCTCATCGTTCGAAGAGCTATCAGAAGATTCTGAGCTTGAGTCAGAGCTCTCCACTGGCTTAGACCGGTGAGACTTTTTGGAGCTGGCATGAGTCTTTTTGGTACTCACATGAGTCTTTGAAGGCTCATGCTCAATGGGGTTATCGGTGTGATGAGAAACTGATGCTTTGGATTTTTCTTTCATGCCCATCCTAGCCTTTTCTGCCTTCAGGGCTTCTATTTCACCCTTCAGCCTATCGCGCTCCTCGATGGTGTATTCATCGTTTTCACCCACCACTTCGAGTAGAGCTGGTGGCACTTCCGGAGCGTCCGGATTCATTCGGACTGACTTTTCTTGCTGGTTTTGAATGCTTGATTCAGGCACCTTCGTCCTCCCACTGTGGTCGCCAATTTGGTAAGGATAATTATTGCTTGAGGGTAGGCTTGTAATTTGTTTGGTGTTTTAAAGAAGTATGTGGGTGTTTGATATTTAGAGTAGAGAGTAGAGGGAGAATTAAGCTGGCTGGTTGCAGTTAATTTTCATTACCCACATTTAATGCAGGTGGTTGGGTATTTATACCCTTACATTTTGGGCCCTTATGGGCTTTCGGGTCATGTTCAATGGACCCGGGTCATATTTAAAGACCCATGAGCTCTAAGTAGGAGAGCAAGTAGCTTAGTCAAGAAGTGTTTACGTTTTTTAGTACTTTTGTCATAGTTCGAACAACCCCATTAGCTAAGTGTTCGAAGTGGTCTGTCCGGTCCGGAGGGTTAGGTCCGATCTGTCCCTGTCCGGTGAGTAATCAGAATTCGGACTCATCAAATATGGTGATCTTTTTAGGTTCACATTTGCACTATAGGATGCGATTAGTAGTTTAGAGTGTAAGATAATTTGGATTAAATATTTTTGTTTGATGTTTCAGATACATATTAAGTTTTTAACTCAAAACCCCTTTAAAGGTGTAAATGATTGATCTATTATTCTCATACTTTGGTGATTTCTGAAGATGAAATCAAAGTATTATTGGTATTATCAAACATGGAAACATAGTATACAACAAGTTTTTTTTATCGTTTTGGTATGTTTTTACGCGTCTATGCACAACAATAACTAGATTTGTCCCTTTGTAGAGACAAGGGTCTTTCCTAGCAGAAATATTGGCTCGGCATGCAGAGGTTTGCTATTGGAACTCAGAAGCTCCATGCATAGTTTGGTGCGGGAGTTAGAAAAACCAATGGATAGTTTGGTGTTGTAGTTATGGAGCCCAATGCATAGTTTGGTAAATGAGCTCCAAGCCTCAATTCAGAGTTTGAAACCAAATACATGTATAAAGAGAAAAATATTTGTTACCAAAGACATGCGCCTTATTCAAGTTTTATTGTGTCACTAGGATATGAAGCAATGCACCTCAAAGATAAACTAACTAAACAAATCAAGTTAGAGTCAATGCCACATTAAATATTTAAGAATTGTACAATTTCAAGTGTTCTATATTCAAAAAATGAGGAAGTCGGTGACCCCCTCCATCCAAAAATCTATAGGTTTTTTGCTTAACTTTGGTTAATATAATGTAAAGTTATTACCAGTTCGGAGATAGCTTCACGAGCAGCTTGTACTTGGTATAGAAGAACATGCGTTTAAGAACTTGGTCACATATGTGGAAGATTTGGAAGCAGGATTTGGCATCGTACTTACTTCTTATTATATTTTTATCGTGTTTCATGTGTAAGTTAGTTTTTATTTGCTTATATTTTATTTGGTAAAGCAAAATCACGTGACATTTGATATTTGTTTCATCATTATAGGTAAATAATTAAAATGAATACAATATCGTTTCTATTGGAACTACGACTTCTATTCCATATATCATAGCAAAAGGTGTGCCAGTGGTGGTGGTGCATGTGAGGGGTTTAGTATGTCCACATAACTTCTTGAATAAAGTCTGGTAATTTCTCAACCCCTTATAATGGAAGGGCAATGAGAAGTGTTATTTTTTGTCATATTTATTTTCATTTATGCAGAGTATTATAACTGTAATATGCAACAATTTTGCATCCGTGAAGCTCTTCCATGATGAAGGATATTTATCTAAACCCAAATACAATATGAGGGGTTTAGTGAGACTTTGCTTGTATAGTATCACTGCCAGCGACATATATTATGTCGAACAAATCTTGATACTTTAAGCTTTGTCTCTGTCCTCTAGTAGTACTATTTATTTTTAAGTACACTCGGATATCATGTCACTAGTACGTTTATTTGCAGATATCAAACCACCCATAATATTGGATCGGTACAACCTAAAAAAGTGAGAGCGTCCACAATTTTGTTTTTGGTCATTAATACTTGTTCGTACGCGACTTGCTTGAACACAGTTTTCTGACAACAAAGTTCTCTTAAATATTTTATGGGGTTATCTTTACTTGTTTTGGGTTGTCCTAAGGTATATTAATCACGATTTATGAGTATGTCAAAAGCTTCAACCACAGTGCTTCACAAATTTGAGGCAAATGCAGACCATTTATGGTCGTATCATGTTCGTCATTATTATTAGAACCAATGAAGCTAAAATTAAGAGATTAATTTGAAGTGTTCCCCTTAATTGTACTTCCATGATAAAGCCCAAATTATTAAACCCATGATATGTGTGAACTTATCATGTTGGTTTGATATTTTATGTTGAATGTAGGAGGTTTTCTGACTGAAACTCGGTTAAAAAATCTATCAGTTTTGAGCTTTAAAGGTGCGAGGCAGTTCAAAATTGATATCAAAGTCCCATAATATTATTGACCATCTAGTAAGTCTACCAGATACACGCGACTTATATTACTTTTTTAAGGGGAAAAAGGTTTTAAAATAACTTTATTCGCGTGCAAAAAATGTCTCATATTCTTGGCCACGATATTTACATAGGTTTAACTTTAGGTTCATGAGTTAATAATTCTTAAAGGTGTCTGCAAGGTCAACTAGGTGGTCGAAATTCTGACTTCTTGTTACTAGCAAAAGCAGAACAAGTCTTTGGCCATATCAAATATGACAACAACGTTTCTAGTCAGTTGTATAAAATAACCTTTGATGCATAAATTTATCTTTGTGTTGTTGGTTCTAACCCTATCTATGTATCCATAAATCTGTTTTAAAGCATTTGTTGGTCGTGCAGCCAAAGGCTTGGTATCCTGAGTTAGAGTTACTATTAGTGGCTCGTTAACATTAACCACTTAATGGTGAAAAATAGGTATTTGGGACCTTTGGCAGTCAGGCGCATTGTTTTATCAACTTTTATTTGCTTTACGACATGAGCTAAAAAATCACTAAAGGTTAAGACCTTTATCCTTTTAATTTTGTCTGCCAAAATCTTAGGTATGATCCATATTATAAGTTATGCATGTGATATATTCATGATAGTTCTACAGAGAGTTTTTTATTCTAACATACCTTTGGATGTACTCACGAAATCGTTTTTTGGGCTTTGGTTTACAAAATATAATGTAGTCAGCAGCATTCTTGATGATTTTGTTATCTATGAATAGATTTTGAAAGCCCGTTCATAGCATTTCAAAGTTATATATGCACTCCTGAAGATAGTTGGTTGAACTGAGTAAGACCACAACCTCGAAAGGTCAATGGAGAAAGCATGATAGATCAACCTGCCATCTATTCCAAATCCGTGTATTTCATTTCAAACTGCTCAATATTTTGCTCGGAGTTTCCAATACCATCGTACTTATCCATTTTATATTGTTTGAATTTTGGTAGTAAGTCTTCTTAATGTATTTTTTATATCAACCGGGACAATACGAGGCTATATTTGGGTTTGGTTATGATGATCTAAGATAGGTTAAGTATCGAACCAACAAAATTTGTAGTCAATTGTGATGGCTAACAAGGACCTGGTTTGGTTATAGGTAAGTATGGATAATTTATCTCGATAATAGGTTTATAGGTTTGTGGGACCATATGAGGTGAAAAACCTATGTGATAGGGGTTTGGTGGACCCATTTTGTTGATTAGTTGGGTGATTTTGTACTTCAACTCTATGCGTTAGGTTAGATGTGGCGTGATATTTGCGGTCCATTTTTCATCTCTATTTGAGGATGAAAATAAGAAGGGTTAACAAGCAATCACGACGGGAATGATGCATCTTGGGATATGCTGACTAACTCGCGGTTGGAGTGCTGCTAAGATTTTTTTTCCTTTGAATTCTCGACAGGATAATGGTAAAACGTATGATCACGTCTGGAAGAAGGTTGATATCGGTGTCTGATCATAGACGTGGTTATATCATCTCCTTCTTCAAAATTATCAAGTTTGTTGAGACGATGGATTACAAAACACATTCAGCCACTAGAGTGCAGATTATCATAAACTCTTTTTGGTGAGAGTGGTGCAGATGGTCCAACTACTGTTGCACGTCCAACTACTGTTGCACGTCCAACTGTTTTAGATCATACATAAAATTGGATGTAGTGTTTTGTTTTTTAGTATGTTTGGAAAATGGATTTTTTAAAAAAGTTTTACATTTTCACACCCAACAAAAATTTGATTGTATATTTATATGTTGGTTACCGTCTGACCAAAAATACTGGTTGAAATGGTTGTTGGTTTAAAACGAGAACTCTACGAATGAAATAGTGAAAATATAATCACATATAACATAAAAATAAAAAAAATGTAAAAAATTAAAATTATTCACAAAAATATTTAAAAACGTGAAAAAATAAAAGACATTAAAAATTTACGTTGATGTGTGAAAAAATATTTATTAAAAAACCTTAAATGTGCTTATAAACCGTACATATAGATCTCGAACCTTTATAAAACTCGAATAATAATTACAAAAGTTCTGATTACATAAGTTCAACTATAGTATAATTTAGCTAAAAAACTTATTCACCATTTTAAACTAAAATGGTTCCACATTTACGGTTTATATCTGAACTAAAAATAATTTATTAATAATTTATTTTAATCAAAACCAATATTATTACTAAAAAGGAGAATTACAAAAGAGTTGGAATCCAATTAGAGCCAATAAAAGGCAAGGGGCCTCAATTCAAATACAATTATAAAAAATTTGGCGCCAATGTTTTCCTCCAAAAGGAAAACAAAGTTAAAGTGAAAAATCTGCAATTCCAATCCAACAGATTTTTCACGAAAACAGAACTCATCACTAGCTGCTCCATAACAGCTTCATATCCACCATCAGCAGGTCACCAACATCATCATCAACAACATCAATCTGAACATCAGTACAATTCGAACATCATTCAGCTTCAATCTTCAATCTCCATAACTAAGGAAATACTAGAATTCACTCAACAACTCCAATTTGCTATCTACGATCATATATTACAGCCATCAACATAATTCGAACAACATTCAACTCCAAACACAATAAAATTCAGCTAGCTGATCAACACTTACATAGCCAAGGAAAAACTAGAATTCACTCAACAACTCCAATTTGTTATCTACAAGTCAAAAATGAAAGCATCAGAACTTTGTGTATCTAATTTTCTACCAAATCAATGTATCCCAACCCAATGCTCTCAAGACGAATAATAGCAAGAAGAGGAACACGAGCATTGAGTTGATTGAAATTGATATTATCATTTCAAGTTAAAGCCCACTTCGTTGTCCAATTAGCAACCTGATTTTGGACACGAGAAATAGGCTTTGACTTCATACTTGACACAATGAGTTTTCTGCATATGGAAAGAGAATATGAGAGAAAGAATGGATATTTCCCTTCGCTGAGCATGTTGATTAGAGACACGCAATCTAATTTTATGTGTACATGGTTCCAGTTCTTCATTTTGCAGTAGAGCAAGCCTTTAAGTAAAGCACGAGTTTCAGCAGCAATAAGAGAGATTTTACCGAAGGTCTTGTCAATCCCCATCACCAGCTCACCCTTGATGTTCCTAATAATCAAACCTCCACTAGTTTCTCCATTGGATAGGCGAGCAACATCAAGGTTTAGTTTCAATCTTTCACGAGTATGAGTGGGCCACTTGAGGTACCTCACGTTCATTTTTCTGTTTAATAATGAGAAACGACCCATCATAACACCTGCATTTTCAAATTTATGCCAGTGTTTAGTAGTAAAAATATTAGAAGAATCAAAACCAATTATAACACTGCTAATAGTCCTAATTGCAGAAGAACAAGATTGCTTTGTATTATTGAACTTATAGTTATTTCTATTCTTCCAAATAGACCAACAAATTATAGCAGGGATAAACTGAGTTATGTGCCCTTTTTTCTTTGAAAACTAAAACCAACAGTGAATAATATGAGTAAATACCATACATCTATCAATTTTGATTTGAAAAATAAGGCTAAAATGGTTCCAGATGGACCAAGAAAAATCACAATTGACAAACAAATGGTTAATATATTCAATGTTATCACATACATGTCATTTAGAAACAATAGGAAACGATCTATTCCTAAGAACAGAATCAATGAGAATGAAGCCTTTAATAACTTTGCAGAGAGTAAAAGAGATCTTTGTGGGAGTTATGGAGTTCCAAACTTTGGTGAACAGACCAGACTTAAGAGATTGATGTCTAATGCTATCCCAGGTAAGCTTGGTGTTGAAGTTCTAACCCGGAGACAATTTTCAAATGAGCTTGTCTTCTTTCATCTTATCAACTCTAAACAACATGATCAGCCTCATTTTATCTTTAGAGATTAAGCCATTTGTATCACCAATAACCCATCTATCATCCCTCCAAAACGTGTTAACATTAGCATTGAGAAACCAGTTACAGTCAGTATTATTGCTATTAATAATAGGCTGATTATTGTGCCAGTCCTTCCTCCAAAAATCAATCTCTCATTTGCCTAAAATCCATCTCATATTACATTTAGCCCCATCCTTAACACCTACAATTCTCTTCCATACCAAAGAACAAGAAATGTTAGTAATAATATGATGAAAGTGATTATTGTAGATATCATTCATGATATTGAACCAAAGACTATTATTTCTTCTCTAGTTAAACTGTAATATTTGAGAGAAAGTAGCTTAAATATCAGAGAGCCTTCTGATATTCAAGCATCCCTCAGAGAAAGGCTTACATGGACTCTGCCAAGAGGACCTCCACAGAAATTTATTAAAAGTCTTATCCAATCTATTAATAATACAGTTAGGCAATAAGGTATTCAACAACCAATAGCAGGGAATGGACATAAGAACATGAGAAATAAGACAAAGCCTACCCCCGAAGGAAAGCAGCTTAGTATCCCACTCATTGATTCTAGCATTGATCTCGTCTATTAAAACATTGAAATTACTGGATTTATTGTTACTGTTAAGGACTATTCCTAGATATGTTGAAGGAAGATTGTCTACATTAAAACCAGAATTAAAAGCCAAGGTATTAATTTTAGTTCTATGCACTTTATTAGAAAGGATAATCATGGTTTTGTCCTTGTTAATGGATTGACCAGAAACATCCTCATAATTATCTAAAAAGAAACTCAGCTTATTGATTGTAGACTTTAGGTCATTTGTGAAAATGAGAAATGTCATACAGAATAGATTCATTGTACATGAATTCTGGAAATCTCTGTCTCCTCACCTATATAAGAGAAATAGGGCATTTTTTCTTTCCATTAAAGTCTGGAGTCCATCGAAAGAGACGCATAACAGAGCCATTGATGTTCCAAATGCTTTGGTGCCAAATCTTGATAACATCCTCTTTCAATTCAAATTCTATCAGAATATGATGCGAATCCCAAGTTCTCCATCTGTAAACTCCCCTTAATTTGAAAGAGAGCAGGAACGGATCAAGAACAAAGTTTTTAGGCAAACCTTCCTTGATTTTCCAATCAAAGTTGTTTTTTATTCTTTCATCAACGAATCTTTTTGTTCTTTAGAGTATTGTATAGAGATGTGGTCTTGTTTCTCAAGAACACTTTCAGGTTGCAGGTCTTCTGTTATTTTCGTTCTGTCAGATCGAACATAGTCTACAAATGACTTTTTGAAGAGAAAGTTTTCTCTGTTTTTTACGCAGGTTTCAGATAGTAGAGCATGAAACTCTTCATCCTCAAAGAAAGATTTGCTTCTGTTATCCATGACACATAAGAAAAGCCTAATCTCGTACGAGATTACCAAAGGTTGAAGATGATTATTTTGAGAAGGAAAAGTCATCTTTAATAATAATAAAAAATTAAAAAAAAAAACATTTTACGTTGATTTTTATTTTTGGAAATGCAAGTGTGGGTGAAATTAGTCTCTAACTTCACTAGTTTCTCCTTTTAGTATTTTTTTCTTATAGCCTTTTTTTTTTTTAGGTTCACTTTTGCAATCTATGAACATAGTATATATAAACGGATTAAGCTACAATCACAAACCCAGAAAAAGGAATAAATCAAATTATTCATTCAGAACAATAATAATTACTCGTCGTCGACCTGCTAAAAATTGGAAATGACCTATAAACATGAAATCCAAAGATCCATCGGAGTACAAAATGAAAAAGGAAAAGAGAAACTTTACATGCTCGTTACAGTCCCTGGATCCCCATCTCGAACATGAAAGAAAAGTAGAACTAGGAAGCTAAAGACATTTTAGAAAGCCTACTAGGAATTGGCTTGAAATTGAACCACCTAAGATTAAACCTCCGACTTGGCGGAGACAAGGCCCTCCTTAGTATTTCTTTCCTCCCTTGATGTCTCCTCAGTAGCTCGTTGCTTCGCACTAAGTTGCGTCTACGGCTCGACCACAATGATGTTGTCGTACAACTTTTCGATTTCGCTCCGCTAGTCGTTTCCATTATCTTTGTGTGTGCGTGCGTTTCTAGTTTTTGTGTGTGTGTATGCTACTATGAATGGGAGTATGAACGAGTTGCGTTGCGTCTGTAACTCTGTTTATGTAGTTAGCTTATAGTTGACCAAACATTTATGTAAGTGCAATGTCATTTGTGGTCAGCTAAAGGCCTCGGTCATCACTTTTGGGTCTACTTTTTTGGGCTGAGAGACTTTGACTTTGTCCTTCTTGGTCATCACTCATCAATACTTATTTCAAAAACAGGTTAAATCTCTTGCTAAAATAACTGTAATTTTACATTTTCTTATTCTAATTTTTTCACGAATGATCCTTTTTGTCGTTCAGAAAAAAAAAACAAAAAAGTATCAAATTAATATATATTTTTTTAATAACTTTTCATAATTTCTATTTGAAAAAAATAAATTGTTAGAAAAACTTTTTGTCACACATATATCGGAGTGTTTTCTGTCAAATTTAAAATGATTAGTAACAAATATATCAGAATATTCTCTTGAAAAATAGACATATAGCCAAAACCAATATATAGTGACGAACATTGTAAACATGAAGATTGCAAGATAAAACAACAATGATGATGAACCTGCGTGTATTATTGGCTCCACAACCAAAGCTCACGGAAGGAGATGAGGCCAAGAACAATCAAACGTACCTGCAAGAACAAAGAAATCATTACGAACGACTAGTTAAACCGACTATTGGATCTTTAAGTCAATAAATATGTACAAAAGGTCGGAAACGATGCGCTGCAATATCACAAATGCGAAAAGAAACGATATTTGTAAAGATATTCACATTTATCTTTTATCATATATGATAAATATCCGCGCGTAAATTTGTGCGCGCCGACGATGATGCACAAAAAAATAAGGGTATATGAACTAAATGTTTGTAGCTACGAGGCCAATCAAAATTTAGAATAGAGAATGAAACTTCCAACTTGAGGCTTCCCAAATAAGACGAAAAAATGATCACTCAACAAAAGAGATGATTAATTGATTTTATTGGGTTATTACATTAAACACACTAAAGGACCATATTATAACCTCATGTAATTAATTTATTAATAGTAGTGAGTTTTCCTTTGATGGTCAGCTACAGAATGAAAGAATATATGAAGATATTAAACTTGTTATAAACGAGGTTTTTTCACAATTAAATAAGGAAAAAAAATACGGACGACGTAATAAGTTTTATTAAATCTTACTTCATTGGTTAAAAATCTAAAGTTTTACATCTTCCTTATTCGAATGGGATGGAGTTGACTAATGAAGTTACTGATTTCATGTAGATGATTATGACGGGATTTGCTACCAGAATGTATCTGAGCGGGCTAGTTCCAAGTGTCATTTGAGACAATGTATACGACTTTGTTATTGATTTCATTCGAATATCACGTATAATACTGAGGTCATAATCGTTAACCAATTAAGTAGAAAAGGTATATGGTTCATACCAGAAGGAGTTGGAGTTGTTGTTTTTATTTATTTTTTAGATGTATAAGTTAGCGGTGAGATATCTAAGATTGAGGGTATATCTCCACACTCATCCAATAGAGGAACATGTGATGAGGTTCCATTTTTTTTGTACCTTCTCGAAGTTAATCAATCACATCATATTGAAGTATTTCGCCACTCAATATGAACCAAAGATGTTTAAGTGATGTCACTTGATTTTAGACTTTGAGGTCTATAATTCTAAGGTCACCCTCAAGCGAGGGCTAAAAGACTTTATCCCAAACAAATTTGGCACCATAAATTTTTGCTTCCGCGCTAGACCAAAGGAAGTGTTTAAAAATTTGGGAGAAGTTTTTCAAAAATATAACAAGAATGATAAAGATTGTTGACTAATAAACTTGAACACTGAAAAGAATGACTTTAATCAGCCCATGCCTCCCGACATAAAAAAGATATTTCGAAGTCCATGGGTATTATATGTGTTGTAAGTTTTTCGAAGAGAGGCTGACAATAACTATATGAAAATTTATAAGTGATTAAATGGACTCATAAGTAACGTACTAAAAAAAATTATACTTTTGAAACCAACAATGTAGGTGATGTTTCTAAGAGAGAGCCGCATTGACACCAAATTGGAAGATATGGCTCTTCTTTGTATTAATATGGAGATCCGAGGTGGAGGAAAATTGTATTGGGTTTAGAAGAGGATATTTGAATAATTTATTTCCGCTTCTATGATAGAGAGATTTTGAGGGTCAAATTCTAAATTGTACTGGGTTTTAGAAGAGGATATTTTGGATGAATAAGTCTTTTTCACTAACATTACTAACTTTTTTTTAAGATCTAATAGGGCTGGCTGAAGGTGGTGAGGGATTTTAGTAATGATAGATAACTAGAATACATAAAGGAATAAATGTGACTTTTTCTTATTTACTCAATTGAAAGGTCTTACTTTTTCATTGGGTTTGAACTCCTTTATATATTACAAATCCTACAAATTATCCCATTATCTCCTAACAATTCTCAACTCATAGTTGTATCCAATTGTGGGTAAGTGCTCTGCTTCAACATTCTTTATATTATATTAATAATACTTTAGTGGTCTTGTTCGCTTAACAATTGATTGTCAGTTGGTACCCTCGATCGGAAATAATCCAGGCACTCTTCGTGATATAGGTTGGACATTACATTGATCAAATTAGTAGTTGCGTTTTGCTAGACGATATCACTCTGGTTTTGTTGTTTGGTTGAACGTACCTTGTCCTGGTTGATAGGTATAATCCGGTCGGAGGGTTATGCCCCTAGTCCTTTTGACTTTGAACTTCTTTGATAGTTAGACTTTTGAAAGGAGTGAAATCTGACTAGGACAAGGTATTACTTACTACGTTTTTCATATTCTTACTATGTATCATATACACAATTTACCTTTAATATATAATGACATGCGTGCAGTATGATGAAGTCAGTACCTATTTTTCCATGCATCGTATATCATACACCTGTGTTTGAGTTCATAAAAGAAATATTTCCCTGTTTCGAGTGACTTTTCGAGAGAGATTTAGGTTGTTTTTCTTGCTTCATCGTTCAAGGTCTTTCCAGTTTGTAGAGATAGTAAAAAATAGTAAGGATCAAAGTTCATTGTTTTCCTTTTTGGTACCTTCTTCTATTTTTTTGATGAATGGGATTAGTTAGTATTAGTGTGGTGACCCTAAGATACCCTGACCTCCGATCTAGAAACACTAAAAAATATTTGTTGTGGGTTTCTAATATTCTGCTCATGCGTTATCTATTTTACCTACAGAAACGCCTCGCAAATGAGCTTCAAAGAAGAAGAAGGCTGCTACTAATACCATTCATTGCCTTCCACCGGAGGATAAAGTGGAAGATGAAGAATTTTTCAACAACTATTTTGATCGTATGGCCCTATAGTATAAACATTTAATCAAATAAGGGAACTGTAGATTTAGGGTAGTATACGGCCTTCCATATTCAGTAGAAACTAGGCTTCCCGAGCTTGGTGAATAACCTCATCATGCTTGGGAAAGTGAGACTTGCTTTTATACATCATTTTTTTCTATTGAGGATTGCGATTACCCCTAATCGTTTTCTCAATGAGTTCTTTAGATATATTAAGATATGTCCCACGCAATTATCAGCCAATGGTTAAACAATATCCAATTAAAAGTATTCATTTGTTTTTGTTTCTAGTAACTGGGAGCATCCCGTTGGGTTGAACAATATCCAATTAGAACGGAGATGGATAAGGACATGTAAGCTTAAAGTTAGTTTTGGTTTGATCTTTTCTTGATGTTCTATTGTTGGTGATTTTTTCACTGTTATTTATTTTAGTCTGTTGAATGTACAAATTAGGGAAAATATCAAGAGTTGTAAAGAAAGGTTTAGTGAGAACCAGAATAAATCATTTGGAGAGGTTGTTCGTTGTTGTATTCTGTGAGTGGAATCTTGAGTATCAACATTTGTCCACCCCTGTCAACTTTTTGGTAGCGAAGTTGTGAAATGTTTCGGAGATCACTACATTGAAGGATGAAAATGTGACTACTACTGCTACGGGACGGGTGGGATCGATATTGCTTAAAATAGTGTATGGGAAAAATATAGTCGATGTTGGGTTAGATCTTCCTATGAGAAGGGATGCGAAAAATTATGAAGACATACCTAAAGATGAGGTTACAGAGAAGATGTCATGTCGGGATGCGGATCTTATGCATTCTAAACAAAAGAAAATGGTGGTTTGGGTGGTTGAAAATGCATGCCCCTCTGATACCACAAATACTGCAACTACATCTAATCAAAAGGGTTCAAGTGATTGTGTGATGGTGTCTCATTCGAGAAAAGATTATGATAAAGTGGGACAAAATAGTCAGTTTGGTGGTTGGATTATTAGGAAGAGAATAATATTAAAGGAGAATAAAGTTCCAGTTAGAGAGCAGCACGAGGGAGTCGATAGTTAGCCATCCACTGTTATAGATAAGCTAGCCATGATAGTAAGTGCGACCCCATTGGCTATGCATAGAGACCAATCATTGGTAAAAAGTTTCATATGTGGCGGCTCAAGCAACACTGTCGTTATTAGAGATCGATCTCATCTTCATACTTCTACTAATTAAAGTCGAGCTGTTTTCGAGAACCCCCTGTTAAGGATTCAAGTCCGGACCACTTGACTTATAATTCTACCGATATTGTGAATGATGGTGGTAAGAAATGAGATACTTTTATAGAGGTGAAAATGTTAGAAATATAGGCACGAGTCCTCAATTGGGTCCCTCATCCATAAATCAACCTCATATGACTTAATTGGATGAACGCACTATTTTAATTAGCATGTCGAATCCCTCCCTACTCATGTACCATCAATTGAAGAAATGCATAGAACTGACCTACTATAACAACATGTCTGTGGTAGAAATTATTCAACGTTAATCGAAGTTCTCAGTGGAGGTAACACTTGATTTACCAATAACTTTGGATTACCATTATTTTACTAATTCTTATAATCTTATGTTGTTGTATTTTGTAAAGTCATTATAATTCGATGGTGCTGGCATATCGTCAGATGACCCCTGCTGACAGAAAATCTATGTAAGTCTACAGGCTTGAGCTCTTGATATTTGGTTATGGTAATACCGCAATGCTGAGTTATTGCGATACAAGCGAGCCTACACAACTTCTAAGAAGTGTTGCGACAAGATTATGGAGGATAAGTCATACATCGATGAAGTGTTAGTTGGTCTTACTTCAGAGACTGATGCTTTGAAGAAGCAGGATGCGGAACTGACGGGGAAAATAAAATATAAGCAAAACGATCCACTGAGTTGATCACACGAAACTCTTGGTTGCTAATTAAAATTGAGAAATCTATTATCAAATCTTGCAACCTTCGACTTGAGAGTTCTAATAATAAAGATGAGCTTTCCCGATTGATATTAGAAATTAATGAGGCAAACAGGAAATGGGCCAATCGTGCTGCTAAGGCATACTTGTAAGTAGAATCAATATCACTTGAGGAGCCCGAGATATGTTGTAGACTGTTTTTTGTCACAGGTTCTTTGTTAGAGCGATGAGTTACAAGCAGAGTGATAGAGGAGCGAGGTTAGGATGTCATAGTAGTTCACCAAGCAATATTGTTCCCGGAGATGTCACACATGTTACATATAAAAAAGCCATTGATAATTGATTCTTAACCGGATGGGTTTGCCTAAATATTTACATTTTAACTTTTTGTTTGAAGCTTTCATCAAGATGCAAACTCTAGCAAAACTAAGTCTCACCTTATTGGTAGTTTGTGTGTGTGTGTTAACATAGATGGGAGTACCGAAAACACTTCAAATATAAAATTAAGTTTCTCAATACATAGCTCGTGAGGTAGGTTGTTAAGTTTGAACTAAAAAGTGATACTTTTAAACGAATCTTTAACAATTGAAGCCATATGTTCTTATTTTTTCATAAAAATATGATGGTCTTTTAAAGAACAATAAAGACATTCTCACTAGAGATGAACCTTAATAGAAAAATAGGATGGTCTTTTAAAATCCAAAAGCTATCACGATGCTATTTATAGCAGTGATAAATATTGGCTTATAACCATGAGAGAAGAACTAAGATATTTCAAGAAGATGAAAACTTGGATTCTTGTGAAGAAATCGAAGGTGAGAAGCTTGTTGAGAGTAAATGAATATTCAAGAGGAATATCTGTATTCCTGGTATTTAGTTACCCATATAAGGGTTTTGATGTCAATTATTGATATATTTGATCTAAAGTTAGATAAAATAGGTATTACTACTACTTTCTTAAAGAATTAAAAGAAATAATCTACACGTGTCAGTCCAAAGGGTTTGAAGAAGAAAAAAAAATATATTTGTGTTTGTTGAAAAGACCTATCTATGGGTTATAACAGTCGTCATTGCAGTGAAATAGAAAATTTAATTCTTTTATGAGATCTATTAAATATGTTATTCGTTGTTATGAACACTTCATATATTAGAATGAGGAAACACACATGAAGAAATAAGGGTTATTGCTATTGTATGTGGATAATATCCTAATAGCTAGAAGAGATATGAAAATGATTGAAACAGTGAAGACTTAGCTAAAAAGAGAGTTTGATATGGAGGATATAATAGACGTTATGAGAATACTTGGTATTGATATTAGTAGGAACATTTTAAAAGGATATTTATTATTATCTTAACAAGAATATATGAATTTCCTAAGGAAGTTCTCTATGTCCAAAACCAAAAAGGATGTGACTCTCATAATGTCCAATTCAAACTTAGTGTAACTCAAACACCAACTAAATTTGCAGATAAAAAGTATATACTAGAGATACCGTATTAAAATGTTATTGGTAGCATTATTTATGTTATGATTTGGACGATACTTAATCTAGGCTACGTCGTTATGGTTTTGAGAAGATTCATATCTAATAAGAGAAGTTGCATTAGCATAAAATCAAGTAGCTCGTGATATACTTGAAGGGTTCACTTGTTATATGGTTGTGTTGTAATCAGAATGATTGGCTCATATAATGCTGATATAGAATGTAGACTATGATTATACAGGTTTCCTTGACATAAAGAACTCTACTATGGGTTATCTGTTTATTATGCTTTGAGAAATGGTTAGTTGTAAGTCTTATGTGCAGAAGATTCTTGTGTTTTCACCTACTAAAGGTTGTATATATAACAACTAAAGAATCATAAAGGAAGTTATTTAGCATAAAGTATTGTTGAGTAAAATCACTCGTATGGAGCAAGATGTAATTTTATTATGTGCTAATACAAATGCTCTTCATATAATGAATAATTTGAGGTTTCATGAGCAAACTAAACATGTAGATATCAAGCTGCACTTTATCCGAGACATGGTAGAGAGAGAGCAAGTGAAGGTGTTTAATATTCCTAAGTAGAAAGTCGTTTGAATACTCTAACTAAGGTATTTATAATTTCAAATCTTATGAACTGCATGGAACTTGTTCAGGTCTAAGATGCAAGTGAGATGGTCTCTAAAGAGTAGAACATTGGGTGTAACAAATGTTGGAGTTAATATAAGCTTAGGTGGAGAGTTCTTAGGTGTATGCTATAAGTAAATCGTCACATAGGTATTACTGAAGGACTCATGGGTGGAAGATGGATTAACCACAAACATATATAGGCATGACCTGTTGAAACCTTCAAGGTGGATCTTGGGCCGTGACTTAGATGTAGAGACGTCTGCTGAAAGCTAAGGGTTGAGACAAACTGCTAAGATATATGGCTATTGAGCCGAATGAGAAAATATTAAGCCAAAGATGTAGCCTGATGATACTAAGCGGATGTGTGAACTTGGTTGAAGACTGTGTTCGTAGAAAATGGGCTGAAGGGTTTTTCATAGATTGGGTCGAAGCATGTAGGTGAGTTGAAGCATATGGTCGTAGAGTTGGGCCGAAGTAGTCCGACGAAGCTACATGAGTCAAGTTTCAATACTGCCGCATTTTGTTCCTAGTTAGAACTAAGATTCTTCATATGGCTTCTACGTATGATTTTAATCTCAACCGTTGATTAATAAATTTAATCTGAACCGTGAGTTTTATGGTAACCGTTAATTAAAATGATTTAATTTGAACCATTAACTCTATTAGGGATTTATTATAGTCGTTCGTTAAATTGTTTTAATCTAGAGCATCTGAAGTATTAGATATTTATCTGATCAATCCGACTGGAAGTGAAGCTAGGGTTTTTTTTAGAAGACTATAAACAGAAGAAGCAATACAAAGTAAAAGAACATCAAAGATAAAATGCCGATTCAGTTGCATGCATGTTTTTTATCTAAATATGATGAACATATGTTGGTGTTTTAGAGAGAAGAGTGATGTCAAATATAGACGCTGATAATGAGAGTTTTATAGAAAATAGTCATTTGATAATTTATGTTTGTAAAGTATTTGTGTAGTATTTTTTATAATAAAAACAAAATATTTATTTTTATTATTTTACAATCCGACCATATTAAATATTAGAGAAAAGTACCGGTAAATACCTTCTCAGCTAACTAATTACCCAGTGGCATCCGCTTTTTGGATAGTGTAACTTGGTACCTCGAATTGAAATTTGGACAAAAATACCCCCGACCAAATATACCCGCTGGTAATTCGAGGTGTTTGCAATTCTCATGATATGATGCGAATTGTTTGCAACTCTGGGTTTCCTGAACAATTCTCATGATATGATGCGAGTTGTTACTGGTGAAATTTTATTTTTTAAAAAAATCAAAAAATATCATCAATGGATCTAGTTTTGTTCATTTAAACAAAAACAAAAGCGATGGTACTTTCATTTATTTTTTTCGAGCTCCGGTTTGAAAGATATGGATCTTTTAAAAATAAAATTTAAAAAAAGTAGGAAAAATAAATTTTGGTTATGTGATTGTTCATGAATTGTGAGGGTATGGTATTAAAATAATGTTAGGTACTATATGGTAATTAGGTAGCTGAGATTGATATTAAGAGATAATTGATCAATCTTTGGGTACTAGATGACAATAAAATAGTTGAATAGATACCTTCGGTGTAATTTTCCTAAATATTATTCTGTGTTTTATTTATTTACATTTTTTTCTCGTTGTTTTGCATGGAATACGTATTTACGTTAAAACAAACAATTTTCCAGTAATATTATAAATTGTCCAGTCTATATTCGTCCAATATATATTTTCTAATATATATTTTTTAAAAGCTTAGCTGTATTTATTTATTTTACTCTAAAAGATGGGAAACATAAAATTCGTGTCTATCCAAGGGAATAATAATCAACTCCCGAAGTTTTGATGTATAATAAATAAAGAACAATTAATGTTTTGTTTTAGGAAGCACCCACTTCTGCTGCTTCACATTGCGTCTTTGTTAACGGTAGTTCTGTTGGAATATATTTATTTAATATATTTATAGACTAATAATAATTTGGACCGATATGCTAAATAAACATATTCGGTTATTGTCTTAAGGAAGTCCAAATTAAAAGTAGTCGAGTTAATTATTTAATTAACTAAATTGGACCTATGGGTAAAAAGGCGTTATGGGATCAAGTGTGGTAACCGGGTTGAATTTGGGCACTGTGATGAAGAGGGCCCAAATCTCAACACTTAAGTCTGAATTAATAAATCAGGGATATAAATTGAATTATCAATTTATTGGGTTATGGTCCCGGACACAAGGAAGTAACATAGGATGGGCTTTACAATGTTGGGCTTCACATTGTAAAATCTATAAATAAGGGGCTAGGTTTAGGTATTTCATCACTCTAAACCCTAATCAGAAATACGGCCGCTTCCTTAGTGTCTGGAAACTTTTCTCTCTTATCTATTCTGATTCTGCAGGTCTCTTAGTTTCATAAATGGAATCGCTAAAGAACGCTAGAGAATACTAGATGGATAGCAGCAGGCAAACCCGTAAGTATTCTTGATCTTCTGTTTATTCTATAGATGAATCTAACAACAAGGGTTTTATTATTTTTTGTTACATTTTTTTGTGACCGTAGTAAATTATTTTTACATGATCCTTGATGACTGAGTAGTCTTATGTTCCATTATTTTAAAGAAAATGGAGGCGTAAAAGAAATGAGTCCGGAAAATATGAGTTCTATCGCATACATTCCCTTTGCATGTGAACCACATTTAGCGAAACCCTGCACGGATCAAAACCCTGCAAACTCAAAGTTAAACACAAACATAAACAAATAGGTAAAAATAGTGGAAATATAAGCATTAGTTATTTTTAAAATGGGTTTCGTAGGGTTACTAATCACATCTTCCGCTTCATGGATTTCGAGGCGTTTTACTCAAATCTGGGCTCGCATCAAGCATGAAATTCTGATGTTGGAGCTCGAAGGGATGGATCCTAAGTATTTTATAACTCCTGATTTCTATACTTAGCAATTAAAATCGTCAAAGGAAGCAGGTGAAGTATGAGATTAAATAATACAGATTGTCTTAATATAGGGTTTATGTATTACTTAACTCATTGAACTAGACTGCTTCTGTTGTGTTTTTCCTTTTGCACTACTCTTAGTGTACGTAATAAATATCTGATCCTGTTCTAGTCAGGTATTAGGACCATTTTTTATTCATCGATCCTTTTCTCAACCAGGTGTGAGGTTTTCTATAACTTAGGGTTAAGTTGGTTGACATTATAATTTTTCAGACACATTAAAACCATCGAGTTTTTATAAATATCATTTGTTATTATAGGTATGTAGAGGGGTTAATCGTTTTTCTATGAACTTCATTTGTTGATATAAATAAGTAGAGTTGTTAATTGTGATTTTATGAATTTTACTTGGGTCGATGTGTTTGAATTAATGGATAGATGCGCTAACGATCTTTATAATGTAAATTAAATAAGTAATCATAATATTTATATTGTCCGGATTTCAATAAATGAATCATAAAACTAAGATATTGATCCAAAGAAAGGTTGTTGGTAAATTGAAGATCTTAGAGTTTTGATTATTTATGGACTAATTTTATTGCAAGCGTTGTCGGTTTAAAGAAAGATAATAGGCCTCTCTAATCATGAAATTATAGATTATCATTTGTAAGGTAATCAATAATTTTTAATGGGAATAGGAAAAACAACACAAAAAATGGTTTTACGATTTTTAATTCAATTAATATGATTTTCTCAAATTCATAAAATGCATGTTAGTATGTTTGCCGAGAATCATCTTATTAACGATATATGTTTGGTTTTACATGTAATATTATATGTGTAAACACTATGTTACAAAATCTTTATAAGTAAGAGAAGCCCACTTCAGAATAATCATTAATATCAAGTTTCAATAATAACCGATCCAAGAATAACGTTAGCCGAAGAAGGCCAACTGATATTCAACAAAAAACTTGTTATCTTTAGTCATGCAACAAGAAAAAGGTGAGCCACACAAATTCAGTTCGTACTCAAAGCTTCAGCTATGAACCTAAAACAACAAAGCAATATATAAAACAAGAATGTTAAACCAAGCATAAGCAAGACATATTTAACGTAGTTTATATTATGAAGAAATCCTGCATTCATGGGTAACAGACACATATTTATTCTATATACGAGGTTACAATAAGACTCTCTCAAACACTAAATATTTAACCACTTATTTTTTTGTTACAAAACACAACTTACAAAAAGAACTATTGATCTCAGAGTATATCCGAGTGTTTATATTATATTTTCTCAATATTCGAAAGCTTTTAGCTTTGTATCTCTAGGAATTCTTAGTTTAGATTTATGATTTCCGCAAATGACTTGATATCATTCTCTCACTATTTAAAGAATACCAAAGATGTACAAACTTTTTTCCATACTCACAATAGCGCCTGCCAATCTATTTTCTCAATTAGTGAAGCAAACAATCACAAAAGACAAGCGACATCGCTCACATTCGTACAACATGTAGTGGTGCCTCATTGTACTACACTACCAAAAGATAAACACGCCAATATAAATCGATATATTGACCAGTTATTGAGATTTCACATTAATTTAGGCCTATTAGTGACACAACTTCTTTTATAAGCAAATAAGTTTCTTCAGAAGTCATTCGATAAATATTGTTTGCATCTTCGGTCCTGCATGTGATCAACCTACACCTTCACTTTTAGTAGAAGCATTTTTTTCCTTCTTAGAGCTCATCATTAGGTTCGAGCAGATGTATTTGGACCTAAGTTTTGGTCTAACTTCTACTATCATATAGATTCAAAATAGTTCATGCTTTACAAGTCTTCGGTTGTCCATCTCCAATCACTTATAATTTTCGGTAGTACATATGTTCTTAGTTACTTTTTTAGCTTACACCTAACATACTATTTAGGTTTAAGTATTATATGTCAAACGAAGCAAATCTTTTTGTGTTTTTTGCTATGTGTAAAGTTATAGTTACTACATTTAACCCATAAGCCAATATAACCCTAATTTTATATGTGTTCATTTTTTCCACTGAATAGAAAACATAGAACTGTATTTGAATTATTGTGATCTTAACCTGGCATTAAGGACTAAGAACCCCACGCCCTTACTAAAATAGAAGAGAGAATTTGAGGTGTGGGAAAAGTCAAATAGGTTACGTTTGTCAATCATAAAATATTTAATACATTAGAAAACACACAAGGTTGTCCTTATTGAGATTGCCCATATAATTGGATCTCTCAAAACAGTTGAGAAAGGTTTTGCCAAAGTTTAATTAGGTGGATATTCATATGTTATCATTGCATTTATCCATCTTGAGGTTTAATAGAAAAAAATAACAATAAGATAATATATTTTTGGTGTGTCAATAATTGCCTCAAAGTTAAAGGTACTTAAGATTGACATTCATAAAGAAGTTATAATAGAGGTTGTCATGCTGCTTAAGAGGGGGAGAGGTTGAAAACAGAACTTCCTAAGGTTCATAATGCGAGTTCTCAATAGGGAAATAAATAAGTAAAAGTATGATAAAATAATTTGATAAGGCTTCTGGTTTTGGAGCAAAGAAATCTAAAGAATCGCTTTATGTAGGTTGCTATTTCTTTTGCAAAAGGATGTGGCATCTGAAAAATAGGAGTGTGAAAAGTTCCATGTTTAAATAAAAGCTAATGGTAATCTCAAAGCTCTTGTTTGTTCATAAATTAATTTAGGTTCATTTACAAAAAACACATGATGGATTGATATGGTTACAACTACCCGTGTCTGTATCTTTATTAAAGATCAATAAGGAGCCAGAGCCTCACTGATGGTGAAAATATCATCCATTAAGTAAAGCAATTCGTGCTTAGTGTAAGTCATATGTCATTTTTAGTTGTTTTTTCTAGTGAATATTTAAAGTTTTTAAATGATATCACTATGAATTTGATTTTTTCCTGTAATGAACATATATTTATCTAACAAACTAAATTGTACAACTGAAATATAGTTAATCTTTGACAAAAGAACTTATGTAATATCTCTAAGATAAAATGGATAACCTCTTGTTGAAAGGTTTATTAATTTTACTCGATTACTTAGATTTGATGTTTGCATTGAATGTATCAAGGGAAAATAGACCACGTTGAAAAAAGATTTTTGTGAAGTTAATAAATACCGATGACTGTGGATTATTATTAAAGGCATCATGGAATAATAAACAATATTTTATCTTCTTTATAAATCACTTCTCTTGGTCTGGGTATCTATACTTTATTTATGAGATATGCGAAATCCCAAGATAAGTTGATAGTTTTTAAGACCGCAGTCAAACAACTTTGTAAATATAATAATAGATATTACGGTTAGGATGAACAATATCATGGATCATTTATGAAATTCATAGATGAGTGCGAATAGTTCCTCAAAATAAAGTGTTAAGTTCTCCTAGCATAAAAAGGTGTATATGAGAAACGCAATCGTATGCTTATGGATACGGTGAGAAGTATGATTCGTCATTGAACTCTATCACTATCACTTTGGAGTGAAGACATCAAATATGCAGTATATATTCATAATAGAGTTCCCACAATGGCAACCACATATATCCTAAATAAGCTTTGGACTAGGTGGAATCCTAACTTAAATCATCTACATGTGTGGGATGTTCATCTGAAACAAAATTTTAATGGTCAAATCTAAAAATAATTGGACACTAAGAGAGCTAGTTGTTATTTCATTAAATATTTTAAACATTCAACGAGTTTTTAGTTCAATGATTCTCCCCGAATAAGTATGTTTTGAAATGAGAACTATAAGGTTCTTTGAGAATGTTGAGTTTGTGGTGTGGAATTTAAGAAAAAATATTTAGTTTGAGGAATAATCTATATATATTAATAAAGGTTCTAGCAAAGATAAATAGGTCATGAATCCAACATATCATCCCAATAGAAACAAGAAAGTACAAAGTTAAGAAATGATACCCTTAAGAAGACCCACTAGAGATAGGAAGAACATTATATAGTTGGATCATATAGCGTATCTTTAAGAAAATAAAAAATTATATGGCCCATAAAGTCATGGATCAAACGCTAAAAATAAATAAGATAAATCAATGTAAGATAACATGATATGGTTGTTTGTCCTATTATATGAAGGAAAATACCAACTGGTTGTAAATGGGTTTACAAAACCAAACATGGGATTCCCAAGATAATACTGAGTCACATAAAATGCACCTTGTAGAAAACTTAGCATGAAGGGATTAAATTTAAATATAAATTCTCTCTGGTATCATTGAAGGCATTTTTACGGAAAATTTGCACATTTTGTTTTAGAGCTTCATCAAATGGATGTTATGATTATTTTTATTAATAAAGATATTAAATAAACGATAAATATGGTACAACCTGAGTACTTTATAATAAGTGATTTAAAATCTATGTATGCAAACTTAGGAAATCTATTTATGGGCTCAAACATGCTACTTGAGAGTGATACCACAAGTTATTTGAGGTAATAGTCTCATTTAGTTTTGAGATGAACTCGTTTGAGAAATGTGGGTATCAAAAAGTTTAGTGGGAGTATTTTTAGCACACCATTGAACACCTCTATATTAAAAGGATACAAATTGAATTTAAGTCAATATCCAAAGATAAAGTTTAAAATTGATAAAATATAAAAGGTTTCATATGCTCCAGCAATCATGAGTCTGATGTATGCTTAAGTTTGTACAAGTTCAGACATTGAGTTCACGTTTTTGGACTGTATGTAAGTAATCCAGAGATGAACCAACATTTAATATAACTCTTTGATATAAGAAAAATGACATATGTTGACATATAGAAAATTCGGATAATATAGAGATCAATGGGTATTCTGACTCATATTTTAGTAGGTTGTATGGACACATTTGGTAGCACTTTAGGCACCATATTCCTATTATTTGGAGGAAACTTTTTAGGAAAATATAAAGATTGTATCCTCTCTATGGAAGTGAATTTTTTGAATGTTTTAAGGCGTCCAACCAGTCACTATGGTTACATAATTAAGTCATTATGGAAATGATAGAAAGTTTAAGGTTATGGTGCAAGAATAATTCTAAAAAAGTTAAGTAACATAAGATTCGTTAAGTCCTTATATATATCAAGTTCATGTTTGTTAAAAGAGAGATTAAAGAAATGAAAGAAGTTTAGAGCATATCAATACAAACTCAATGGTACCATATTATCTTACAAAGTTGGTACTATATTTAGTTTTTCAGCAACACATCACTATAATGCGTATTGTTTGTTTAGAGGATCATTGATTTCGGTGGAGTTATGTAATATGAATCGATTTATATTTTTTTATTTGGTTGTATACACTTTGATTTATTGTAGTATATAGATCTAGTTAAGTTCGTTAACTTCTATAACTCATTAAGTAAATCTACGCTTAAATAGGACCATTAATATATGCGATTATATTTCATATTATCCTTATGTTTTATATATAATTGATCTATGTAGTTGATTAATGATAATAATATGACTATTGTTGCATCTTGTTGCTCACATTACGATGAAAAAGTATTTATTCTTTTATCATTTATCATCATGTACCAGATTGTTATGTTCTTCTATAGACAATTGATTTTGGGAATTTCATTAAATAAATATATCCTTGAATAGAATATAATGATCTAAGTGGGAGATTGTTAGAAATAAGTGGATCGATCTATTCTTGATGATGTATTTGGTTATTGACAATAAATTGTCCAATCAAATAAGTGATCAAATGATTAAATTAACTGTATAAGTGGAGAAACTTGTGAAAGACCATTACAGATTGTGTAGACATTGGGTTAATATTTTGGCACTATGATGGATTGGACCTAGATATTTACACTTAACCCTAAATTATTAATTTAAGAAGTAAACTGAATAAAATAAATAGTTAGATTATAGTTCCTGACCACGGAGCTAACAAAAGAGTATGAACAATATCAGCAACATATTATGAAGAATGGAATGATCCAGTATGACACAATGATAGTTGACAACTTAAGAAGTAGTAAGGGTCTAAAATAGATGACGACCCAAAAAAGTATTTTGGAGAATATTTTGTTCCAAATTAAGTGAAAGTGATAGGTAGTTATTTTTGTGTGAGCTTGATAGAGGATTTTTATTTTTTGGAGCAGATTTTTGGAAAATGTGGTAGTAAAAGTAGTGTTAGCTGCAAGAAAGACAAGAAAGTTATTTTTTATTTAGGTTTTCTGAAAGTTTCAAGTAATTTTTTCTTTTCATGATGTTATTTCGGGTTTATTTGACGAGCCAAGTTCATCATCCTCAAACATGAATTTTTTGTAATATTTCTTTTTCGAAGGTATGTGCGATCTCAAACAAGATAAATAGACACGTGTTATGTTTTCGAAGAGTAAGTTGTTAGCATTATCTTTTATAGCAAAAACACTCATCTTTGTGTCAATAACATCTCTCTCAGCACACATGTAGAGCCCGTCAAACGTCTATAAACTAGATAAGGAACTCAAAGATACAATTGCATAGCGAATTGAATGACCGAATAATTGGTAACAACCATATTTTATAGGGTTTTGTAGGGAAATTGTATCGAAACCACCCATATATGTAACGATAACAATGATTAATGTTCTCCACCCGCTTGAAGTTAGTTGTGAAGGGTAAATTTTAGCTAATTGAAAGAATTCGGTTAATAAAATTGTGAAAAAACACACTTTATTTTCCTTCACATGATGTGGAAGATCTCTTTTTTGGCCAGCAGATGTACACAGAATTAGTAGTACCCCAGCTATAACGTAGGTCATCTTTTTCAGAATCGTCCATATATGTAATGGGTTTCTTTAATATGAGAAAAACTCGTCAAGAAAATCAATTTTTTCTTCTATGTTGCCAAGGTTTTCATTTGACGAGAATTTTATATTGGCTTGGTTGGACGAAGAAGCAGTGTTGGGTTTAAGAGTTTGAATAGTAGGAGCATACACGATAACTTTATCAATTACTAATTAATAGTCAAAATTAATATATGTTTCTTTTTAGCGGTGTTGGGTTTATGTTTGGAAAGTTTTTTACAGAGGTTTTCTTATACAAAGTAAAAAAACGGAATCACTCTCTTACCACCTATTATATTTAGTACTTAAATTACCGTACGACCCACATTGTTGGTCATTTTATGAATCGAATTAGTGAATACTCTCAGACATATTATATAATGAACCTAAAATTTCAAATGATTCACGACTCTTACCCCCAACCATACACAAACATTTGAAAATTAAGTGGAAAGAAGATGATAAGTGTACCCTTTTGAAATGTAGTTTGTTAAACGATGCGAGATGATGAATTAACAAGAGGAATTACCAAAAAGCAAAAGTTTTAGAATGAGAAAGTTTCAAAAAGCTATTTTTTTTAAAAAAACTACTTCAATAAAGTCTATCTTTATACAGACCATGAGATTCAATCTAAATTGTTGAATTTGAAAATATATCAATGATGGATAAACTGCCTAATATTAGTAGCTTACGTGATATGGTGAAATGATAAGAAGTTAAATAAAAAGTAATTTGGCTTTCGAAACCATTATGTTTAAAATTTAATTAAACGGTATAAATTAATAGTAAGGATTTAGCGTTTATGGAAAGATAAATTGATTACTGAATAAATAAAATATATAGTTCTATAAATGACAATTCATAAAAAACAATATGAAAGAATTAAAGAGAATATGTTTGCTAGATAAGCTAGATAATGAAGGTTAATAAATTAAGTAAAGTAAAAGAAAAATTAAAATTTAAGATGAATTTTACCTTATGAAGTAGTCCTTAAACATATACAATTGGATTCAAATACTTTACCTCGCGCAGTATGCTCTCTAGAGGATCTATACCCTTCTTTAACAGGTAAAGGTTCATAAAAATGACATATTATAATGTTGGTGGTATGTTGAATATGTTGTAAGATGAGCTATATATGAGGAGTTGAGGATGATGAGATGAAAGATGATGAACCAGAAATATTGAAAGAAACATATTAGCTAGAAAAGTTAAAAGATAACAATCCAAAGATAATGAGTTAATGACCAATAAATAAAGACATGTTATACGAGGCAAAATAGAGTTGAATAAGCTAAGGAAGATACAGCCCCAGTGGAGATGATAAACTAGAGGACACTAAGTTGACAATCCAATTATAAGAGCAAAACTTGACAAAGTCAAGCAAATCGGATAGTTGAAGAAAGAATTCTTATGTGGCCAAAAGAGTGTACATGAAGCCAGTGGTTTTTAATGTAGCCCAGAAATTCCAAACAAAAGCCTTGTTTATTTTATTTTATTTTATTCAAATATCTTATGTTTTTAAATCAAATCTAATTATATTAAGATTTGATTTGATTTGATTTGATTTTAAAATATTTATTTTATTTCCTTGTATTATAATTTAGGGTTTTGAGAAGCTATTATATAAAGCCTCATATGCCTTAAGTTATTTTGAAGTTTTTGGAATAATAGATTTTTATCTCTGAAAAATTCACTCTTTGTCACCTTTAGATTAGGGTTGCATCATGTTACCCTTGAATTAGGGTTTCATCTGTCGTTGCTTATTCTTCTGTTTCCGTCGCGTCATCAGTTTGGTATCAGAGCCTCAGTTCCTGCTACGGGTCAAGCATGTTTCTGAATCTTGATTTCATTTGATTCAAGGTCTAAAGGAGAGAACAACATACGGCCATGAAGATATCAAAGATCGTTTGGTATGCGAGAGATACATTAGGCGTTTCAATGACGATCATATTGACCGGTTACTGAAGGAGTTTAAATTGGCTACCAATTATCGAATCAAGGTAAAAATTGCTTATCGAGATGCTGTCTCAGGCTATGAAGAGGTTTTCAAAACCATTTTTTTTCATCAACTGGACATGGGGATGTTGTCTTCAGGCTATGAAAAGGTTTTCGAAACTATTTTTTTCCTTCAACTGGATGACTTCAATGTGACTTCGAATAAGGAACACTCGAGAATAATTTATCTAATTCTGATAAGGTCAACAATATTAATTCCCAATGTGACGATTGAATAAAATAAAATAAATAATTTGGGTTCTTGCTGGTGATGGTGCTGTGAATTCGAGGACGAATTCTTGTCAACCAGAAGAGGATGATGTAGCCCAGAAAGTCCAAACAAAAGCCTTGTTTATTTTATTTTATTTTATTCAAATATCTTATGTATTTAAATCAAATCAAATTAGATTAAGATTTGATTTGATTTGATTTGATTTTAAAATATTTATTTTATTTCCTTGTATTATAATTTAGGGTTTTGAGAAGCTATTATATAAAGCCTCATATGCCTTAAGTTATTTTGAAGTTTTTGGAATAATAGATTTTTATCTCTGAAAATTTCACTCTTTGTCACCCTTAGATTAGGGTTGCATCATGTTACCCTTGAATTAGGGTTTCATCTGTCGTTGCTTATTCTTCTGTTTCCGTCGCGTCATCAGTTTTACTATTTGATATTATTTAAATACCTTAAGTGGTTAGAGAGTAATTTAGTAATACTTGTAATAATATTTGTAATAAATAGATGTCATGCACCCAAATTAATATGTGTCTTTCATCATTTAATTTATTTAGTATCCTTAATAAATATGAATATACTATCTCATTTGGATTATAATTATTATTTTAAAAAGAATTATAATATAATTAGTATAATTTTTCTATTTCTTAAGTTGTTCAATCTTTATAATTATTGACATTATTTTGACGATGTCATTTTTATCAGCTTTATACGTTATTCATTTTCATTTTTCTTCAAATCTTATTATCTCTTAATCTTTGGTGGCATATTTCTTTTATTTTTCGTTCTAATATAAGGATTACATACGAATAAAGTGCTTGTTAGTGGTTTATTTAATTGATTTTTTATTTTGGATCATTCTCTATTTTTCTTGTTCATGTGGTGGCTCATACATGTGTTCGTAAGTTGAAAATTGTTGATAAATTTGGGATGTTATTTCGAGTTTTCCTTCCCTCAATTTTGGATAAAGTTTTTACTATGGTTTAGAATTAGATTTTTACATTTGAAAAAAGTACTTATAATGTTTTTCATATACAAAGTCTGACTTAAATTTGTGATTGGTCTTTAGACTGTGACGATTTCTTTTATATAGTTCTTTGAATTAAAACAATCACTGAAGATTCATCGACTATGACGATTTCTTGCATATAGTCTTTTGACTTTAAAATATTAAATAAACATCATTTGACTATGATAAAATATACGGTGAGCGTCCCTCGACTATAATGATTTTGATAAATTTAGTCTTTGAATCCTCATATATCAGAGACTAAATTTATCAAAATCGTCATAATTGAAAGATGTCCACTGAATAATTTTTTTAAAAAAAACTATATAGAAAAAAAGTTATAAAAAACCCATCATTGGACGTTTTAAAATAAAAACCAATAAAAAATATCATAAAAAATAAACCAATTATATATTTAAACCTACAAAATCTGATTTATAAATAAAATAAGAGTAAAATGTAAACGAATGAATATGAATTAAACATAAAGATGAATATAGGTTGAATATAGAATATGATTTTTCTTTTTATATTAATTTTTTGATATTTTGAATAAAAATGAACCGACTATTTACAGTAAAAAATGTATGAAACAAGTGATACTAGTTACGATATTTCAAATTTATTACTCCCTCTATTGTTGCATTTTATTTAAATTCATACAAAAATATTAGAAGAAATTAATTATTATTATTATTATTATTATTTTATAAAAAAATTAAAAAAATATACAGAATTGGTGGAATATAGTTAGCCATATTATATTTCACATTAACAGCTAAAAAGAACAAAAACTTAATTTTAATATATATAGAGAGAGATGAAGGAATAAATTGCTTATCTGGTTACTGATGAGATTATTGGTCATAACAAAGCTTTTATATTAAAAGACTTGTCAACCTAAAGGTAAAAAGTGGTAAGTTAGTTGTTGAACACTTTAGAGATTTTCAAGATATTATTAACAAATTGACTACTATGAAGATTGCTCTTGATGATGAACTACAAGCTTTATTTCTATTGAGTTCGTTACCGGATAGTTGGGAGACTATAGTTGTGACTATTAACAACTCTGCTCCATATGGTGTTCTATCTCTAAACGTTTTCAAAGAAAGTATATTCAACAAAGAGATTAGAAGAAAATAGATGGGAGTTGACAATTCACAAGCTCTTGTTACTGAGAATAAAGGAAGAAGCAAGAGTAAAGGTTCCAAATTTTGTGGTAACTCAAAGAGAAGATTCAGGTTCAAAGATTGGAAAGATAATAGGATATGCCACTACTGCGGCAAATGTGGTCATATACATAAGTTTTGTTACACATGGAAGAAAGAACAAGATAACAATTTAGATTCACAAAATGAAAGTGATGATAAAAATATTGTAGCTTGTGCTTCTACTAGTAATGATGATGCATCATTAATTTTTTCTATTGGACAATATTATTATGTTGGTAGTTCAGATTCAGAATGGCTTGTAGATACAGGTGCTTCATATCATTGTGTTCCGAATAGGGAATATTTTTTGAACTACAAAAGTGGCGATTTTGGTAGTGTCAAGATGATAAATCAGAGCTGAGCTAGTATTGTTGAGTTGGCTGATATTCATGTAAAGACTTGTGTTGGGTACATACTTACACTAAAGGATGTGTGTCATAGTCCTGATCTACGTCAGAATTTATTGTCTGCAAATGTATTTGATCAAGAAGGTTTTTGTAACACTTTTGGTGATGGTAAATGGAAGTTGTCCAAAATTTCAATGATAGTTCGTCGAGGTAATTTATATCTCTCTTTGTATAAGACATATTTGGGTATATGTTCTGGTGAGGTGAATGCAGTTAAGGAAAATAATTTCCCTAATTTGTGGCATCAAATACTAGGATGCATTAGTGACAAGAAGATGAAAACCTTGGCAAGTAAGTCACTCATTTATATTGATAAATCTATTATTATTATTTCATGTGATTATTGTTTGGCAGGAAAGTAACATAAAGCTTTGTTTTCTAAAAACTCTACTAGAAAATAAGAAAAGCTAAAGTTAGTATACTCAGATATTTGTGGTCCAATGAAAGTGGATTCTATCGGAGGTAACACGTATTTTTTTACATTTATTGATGATGATACTCGAAAAACTTGGGTATACATATTGCAGAGAAAAAGCCAAGTATTCGAGATTTTTTAGAAATATCATATCAGGGTAGAAAGGGAGACATAAAGAAAGTTGAAATGTCTTCGATCTGATAATGGTGGTGAGTATAGTTCAAATAATTCTAAAAATTATATCTCATGTTATGGTATTGGACATGAAAGGACAACATCAGGTACACCACAACACAATGGAGTTGCAGAGAGAATGAACTGAACCATTGTAGAGAAGGTGAGATGTATGCAAGAATTGTCTAAGCTGCCTAAGATATTTAAGGCTAAAACAGTTAATTGTGCTGCATACTTGATTAGCATAGCTCAATCAATAACTCTTGATTTTGATATTCCTGAGAGAGTATGGAAAGGAATGGATCGTATATATTCACATTTCAGAGTTTTTGGATGCAATGCATACATGCATGTTCCAAAAGAACAGATATCCAAACTTTATTAAAAACTAATCTTTGTGTTTTTGTTGGATATGGTGATGAAGAGAATGATTTCATACTTTACGATCTTGAGAAGAAGAAAGTAGTGAGAAGTAGAGATGTGGTATTATTTGAGCACGAGAAGGGTGCCGATCTTTTGAATACAAGGTTAACTTCTACTTTTGATGTATCTTTTGATAATACTAATGATATTTATTCTTCTATTTTTTCTTATGTAAACCAGAAAGCAAATGATAATGATGAGGTGGTTTCTAAATGATATTAAGGATGTTCTATATGGTGGTGATTTACAAGATCATGTTGTTATCGATAATTCTGATGAGATCATACTTGATGAAGAATTTCATGAGCAGGGGGACCAACTTATCCCTCACGTGGAGGTTACACAGGTTCAAAGGTCAACTAGAGAGAGAAAACCTTCAGCAAAGTATCCAAGCTCAGAGGTTATTCTAGAAACTGAAGACGGTGAGCCAAAAATTTATCAATAAGTGTTATCTCATGAAAAGAAAAATATTTGGCTTTTGGCTATGAAGGAAGAGATGAATTCATTAAAAACGAATGAAACATATGAGCTAGTGAAACCTTCTAATGGAAAGAAAGTCTTAAAGAATAGATGAGTTTTCAATAACAAAAGAGATTGTAAGAAAATTGTCAAGCGGAAAGCTAGACTCGTAGTAAATGATGCAACCAGAAAAAGGGCATTGATTTTTATGAGATATTTTCACATGTTGTCAAGATGATTTCTATCAGAGCTGTTTTGGGTTTAACTGCGAGTCTAAATTTTGAGATAGAACAACTTGATGTAAGAATAATATTTTTACATGGTGAATTGCATGAAGAAATCTACATTGAGAAACCTGAAGGTTTTGAAGATAAAAGGAAAGAAAAGTTTGTTTGTAAGCTGAAGAAGAGTTTTTATGGGCTTAAACAAACGCCAAGATAGTGGTATTGGAAATTTGACTCGTTTATGACAAATAATAGTTATAAAAGAATTCACGTCTATCCTTGTATCTATTTCAGAGAGTTCCCATGAGGTAAGTTCATCATACTTCTTTTATGTAGATGATATGTTGATATTTTGGCAAAATATTGAGATGATTATCAGTTTGAAGAAAGACTTAGACAAATCATTTGACATGAAAGATTTGGGTCCAACAAAGCAAATATTAGGCATGGAGATTACTCGTGATAGGAAAGCACAAAATTTATGGTTATCACAAGAGAAATATATTAAACGTGTACTTGAACGGTTCAATATGAAGAATGCCAAGTCGTTTAATACATCATTAGCTACAAACTTCAAGTTAAGCAAGGAAGTGTGTCCGAAAATAGAAAAAGAGTAATAAGGTATGTCATTTATTCCTTATTCTTTTGTTGTTGGTTCTTTGATGTATGATATGGTGTGTATAAGACCAGATATTACATATGTTATCGGTTTGGTGAGTAGGTACTTATCGAATCCGGGTAAAATTTATTAGGAAGCAGTGAAGTGGATTTTCAAATACTTGCGAGGTAAATCTACTTTGAGTTTGTGTTATGGAGGTGGAAAACCTATACTTGAAGGTCATACAGATGCTGACATGGCTGGTGATCTTGATAACCAGAAGTCTACCTCAGGTTATGTGTTTACATTTTCAGGGGGAGTCAGTTCATGTCAATCCAAGCTACAAAAATGTGTAGCATTGTCAACAACTGAGGCAAAATATATTGCAGCAGTAGAAGCAAGCAAATATATGTTTTGGCTTAAGAGATTCCTTCAAGAGTTGGGGTTGAAGCAAGAAGAGTATGTGGTATTTTGTGATAATCAGAGGGCTATGGATTTAAACATGAATCATATGTATCACGCACACACCAAACATATTGATGTGAGATATCATTGTTTGCAAGATATGATCGAAACAAAAGAAATAAAATTGAAGAAAGTCCACACCGATAAGAATAGTGCAGATATGTTGACTAAGGTCATTAACAGGAGCAAGGTTGAGCTTTGTAGTAAACTCACCGGATGAGGTTTAAGAATTACCTAATGATTATATCTTCCCCGTGATGGGCTGGAGGGGAGATTGTTAGGGTCTAGCCCAATTAGGCCCAATTTATAACCTAGAGTTTTCATCTCCTTAGGTTTATATATATAGGATTACTAGAGATAAAAGATGGATACACCCAAAAGGTACACAAAAACAAATAGAGAGAGATTTTCGAGAATACAAAACGGAAATAGTATTTTTCGATTTTGGTAGTCGCAGTCACTGTAAAAAGGTTGGATTGAGAGGAAAATGACGTCTGTTTGTGCTGAAATTTTGATAGAGTGTTTGGGATATCAAGGGACTCAATCAGACCGGTTGTATTGTAAATTGGTGTTACAGATCGGGAGAAAACACTGTCGGAACAGACCTACAGTTTTGGTGATATTTTCCCCTCTTGTGCTTCTATTTTGTTATCAATTATTCTGTGTAAACATTGGTGAGTTTTGTAGATCTTTTGTGAGATTGATTCAGATTACTTGTACCATCAACTATAATAATAGAAGTGTTTAGGGTGGAATCTTAATCCGTCCCGTGATTTTTTTTACTCTTCACATTGAATGGGTTTTGCCTCGTATAAATTCTGCGCATTATTTTTTTGTTTTTTTTTATTTTTTGCTGATTATTTTTACTGTTGTTGATTTGGAATCTGCAATGTTGGTCTTTAACCATACAGGTACTACTGTTCGTAAACATCTTCATTTTAATTTATCTTTTGTCGACATACATTGTCTTATATTAGAATAGGGACCAAAATATTTTTTATCCTGTCTATTTTGATCACGTTTTATTTCTGGTATTATAAAAGTAAAGTCCGCGTTGCGCATAATATAAAATCTAATAAATTAAAAAAATATACATAAAAGTTATTAAACATTAAATTAAATATAAAATTTCAAAATAATAAAGATTAAACATAGAGTATATTATAACAACTTAAAAACTTTTTTTAATAACTTCAATCACAAAAACATAATTTTTGTTTTTCATTGACGTATAAGACAACTTTATTTTCAAAATTCTGCATTTTGCTCGCACTAATTTTCTTTTAATTTCATTCTCATAAAAGAATAGTTACTTTTAAAGTATCTTTATTTTGTTTTCCTACCTATTTTGTTTTCCTATGCAAATAATTGTATAAATATTCAGAGAAACAACATCACCAAACATAAAAAAAAATACTTATTTATAAATAAAACTCAAAAATATAATTAGTACAATTTAATCAAAGGAGTAAATAATGAACTTTTATGACTGATGCACAGTAAATTCAAATGAATTGAACTCAAACAAACAAATAAACACTTTCTACTCAATTTGTTAAAGAAAACATTCATTAACTCAACATTCAAAACAAAAAAAAGACTAAAATGTTTAATCACAAATTAAATTCAAAGAAACAATTTAAAGAAAAAAATTGAACGTACTTATATTTGGATTATGAGTAGGAAGCTTGATGAAGTCCAGACAGTCCACAACTATGTACATGTATTGGACGTACACAGATGAGTTTTATTTGTCATTCAGGTATCAGAACTGCGCGAAATTGATAATCAAATAGAACGTCTTGATGAGCCTAATTATTGTCAAAAGCGTGACAGTACTTGTCACAAAATGCGGATATTAAATTCTATTGTTTAGGGTCTGAATAACCTATTTTACTGTTTTTTATTTTTTATTTTATTTTTTTAGAAAAATATTTTAATTAGTGAATCAAATCTGATTGTATTAAGATTTAATTTGATTTTTATTTTTAATATTTTTATTTGATTTTTTTTAAATATTTAATTAGATTTTTGGATGTCTCCTATATAAAGCATTCGATACCCTAATATTAAAAAATTAAACACTATGTGTTGTTAAACTTGTGAGTTCATATTACCCTTGGATGGGGAAGCATGCTTCTTGAGCCTGATATTTCTGATTCAAGGTCTAAAGGAGAGAACAACATATATGATCATGAAGATCTTGAAGATTATTTGGGTATGTGAGGATACACCATGAGTTTTGATGATGATCGTGTTGACTAATTACTAGTATAGTTAAATTGACTACCAATCGCCAGATCAAGGAGAAACTTGCTTGTCGAGATGTTGTCTCAGGCTATGAAGAGGCTTTCAAAACCATTTTTCCATCAACTGGACATTTGTCTTCAGGCTATGAAAAGGTTTTCGAAACCAATTTTTTTCATCAAATGGATGTATTCAATGTGACTTCAATTAAGGAATACTCGAGAATAATTTCTCTTTATTCCGATAAGGTCAACAATTATAATTCCCAACGTAAAATGAAAAAAAAAAACAATTTTTGGTTGTTGGTGGTGATGGTGCTGTAAATTCAAAGACAACAAATTCTTGTCAACTAGGGGAGGATGATGTAGCCCAGAAGCCCAAATAATAACCTTTTTAATTTAATTTAATTTTATTCAAATATTTTATATTATTCAAATCAAATCTAATTGTATTAAGATTTTATTTGATTTGATTCTATTTTAATACATTTATATTATTTCCTTCTATCATAATTTAGGGCTTTGAGCAACTCTTATATAAAGCCTCATATACCTTAAGTTTTAAATAGTTTTTGAATAATATATATTTTTATCATTGAAAGTTTCAGTCTTTGTTACCCTTGAATTAAGTTTTCATCTATCATGTTATCATTGGATTATGGTTCATCTATCATGTTACCCTTATAATAGGGTTTCATCTATCGTTTCTTATTCTTTAGTTTCTGGCGTGTTATTAGTTGGTATCAGAGCTCCACCAATTCCTACTACGCAGACACAAGAATCAGGTTCCAAAACCTGATTTTTCTAACTTGAGGACTAGAATAGAGAACAACATCTTCCAATCTACATGCACAATTGGAGGAATAATTTTCAAGTTCGTAATCGATTCATATAGTTACGAGAATCTGATTTCTGAAGAGGTTGCTCAAAAACTGGCTTCGAATACTAAAACTTTTCCAAACCCTTACATACTATCAGGACTGATATGGTAGAACGAGGTAACAGTTTTTAGACGTTGTCTAATTGCATTTTATGTTGGTAATTACAAATATACGGCATGGGCGATGTAGTTACTATGAACTTTTCTCATCTTATATTAGGATGGCCATGGATTTCTAAGAGGAATTGTACTTATCATGATATACATAATCGATATAGTTTTGTGATGGACAATTTCAAGATTATGTTGGTGTCATCTAGAGTAGTGTCTTCAAAACCACCACCAGTTAAGGAGTTTCATACTTATATTGCACCAATACCCGATCTTAGTTTTGACCATAAAATTGTATCTGAATCCGTCTTTGACAAGCAAATCTATAATGAGGATATCTTTGAAGATATATCTGAGTCGGTATTAGATACACAAGTGTATGATGAGTACAATGATGAGGTCGATGAGAAGACCATTGATGTAAGAGATACACAGATTTTGAAACCAAGTTTTCCATCAACGGTTGATTGGGAAAAAGAACGAACTGGTGAGGAGAAAGAAATCGGCATGGATGAAGATAAAATTGATGCGAATGAAGGTAATCTCCTAGAAGTAGAGGTTTTGTTAAAGAATGATTTAATTTCTCCAAAGGTTTCGTTGAAGAAGGATTGTGAAGTAGTAGCTTTTATCGTGTAGATGCATCTTCCATGTATTTTCTGGTATCCTAGAATTGAACTCTTGTTTCACTTTTGTGTGAATGCATGTTGTCGTGTTGGAAAAATGAAAGATGATATTTTTGTGTTTACAATTATAAAGCAATTAATGGGAAAAAGTATTGTTTCAATGGATAAAAGGTTAGGTTTTGTACTAGAATTTGGAGGAGTTTTTAGAGGTGATAGAGTGATACAAAATATTTATGAGAGTATTGTGATAGCAAATATACGATTAAGGGATGATGAGCAGTTTGACATACATTCAGCGTTGATCACTATAGAAGATTCAGTTGTTTAATCTGCCTGGCTACATCTACCATAAGAAATTGATAGACAAACAAAATGCGAAGAAGTTGAAGAGTCAGTTAATGACGACCATATTGGAAATTCGAGGGAAAATTCTTCCTAATCGAGAGAGGATGATGTAAGCCAGACGGCCCACAACTATGTAATTGTTTTGGGCATATGCAGATGAGTCTTATTTGTCACTCGGGTATCATAACTGGGCAAAATTGGTACTCAAATTGAAAATACCAATTTGTTAGAAAGATAAAAAAATTAAAAATACTAATTTTCAATCATCTTTCTCTCAAATGTTTAATCATCATATGTTAGAAAGATAAAAAAATATTATTGATTTTTCAATATTTTTTTCTTGTATATCTCATATATATTTATATTAGTATATTATACGGTTTCAATTACATAATAATATTTTTTCATAATATAATATATATTTTTTATTATAATAGTATATTTCTTAATTGAATAATATTCTTAAATCAAGAATATATTATTCAAATCTTAGACCAATCAATTAACCTTTAATTAATATATTGGTCTCCAACACCATTAATTAGAAAAAAAATTCAACACCCCTTCAAATTGAATAGTCGGATTTTGAATACTCAACTTACTCAAAATTATAGTGAAGATTCCCCATGTTACAACTTTAGTTATGATGTATGCTAGTTGATCATTCGATCTTACAAAAGGATGTTCAATTGTAACATCTTCATTTGTTTTTAATAAAGTATCGATCTACTTCCACATGTTTAGTCTTGTTGAGTTGAACATAAGTTTTTAAGATACTTATTGCTGATTTATTGTCACACTTGAGTTGACTCAGAAGAGATGATGGAAACATCAATTTCTTGATCCACAAGATTTATGTTACTCCTTTAGATATTCCTCAAAATTGTGCCTCATCATTCAAAAGTGCCATCATTTTCTGATTTTTGCTTCTCCATGTCACTAAGTTCTCCCGACTAGCGTAAAGTACCCTAATGTAGACATGTGATCATATAGGTTACCAGCCCAATCTGCATCAGTGTATGCTTAAACATTTAGATAAAAATTTATTTTGAACATAATTTCATTCCCCGACATGCCTTTTAAATATGGTAACATCCTCATGACTACTTCCATATGATCCAATCGCTGTTGGTGTATAGACTCACTTACAACCCCAACTGTATAGGCTATGTCTGGTTGAGTATGTGACAAGTAAATTAGTATTCCAACTAGTCGGTGATATCTTTATTTTTTCTGTCAGGTTAGCACTTTCAACCATTCAGAGTCCATGATTAACTTGCATTGGAGTCTCAACTGGTTTGCAATCTACCACTATCGTTTATCCAAGTAAATCAAGACTATACTTTCTTTAAGATATAAAAATCCATTTGTTTGAACGTAAAACCTCGATTTCTAAGAACTTTTTCAATCATCCTAGATCATTCATATCAAATAATGCAAACAAGTTCTTCTTTAGCCTTATAGTTTTTCCAATGTCATTTCATGCGATGATCATGCCATCTACGTATATTATTAAGCAAGTGATCATGTTATCTTTTTTTTCTAGAAACAACATATGATCAGAATTATTTTATTTATACTCGTATTGCTTCGGTACCATTGGTAAATCTTCCAAGCCATGCTCGTGGGGACTGTTTGAGCCCATACAGCGCCTTCCGAAGCTGACATACTTCATTTTTAAAGCCCATCAGAGAATTTTGGTGGAGCCTCCATATATAATTCTTATTTCAAGTCTCCCTGGAGGAATACATTTTTACATTGAATTGGGAAACTGACCAATTTTTGTTTGCTGCAAGTGAGAATAAAACTCGAATTTTGTGTCTATATATGCGAGTGGAGAAAAAGTTTCAGAATAATCAATTTCATAAGTTTGTTTGTACCTTTTTGCCATAAATCGAGTATTGTATCGCTCTATGGTTCCATCATCTCTGTGTTTGATAGTGAAGACCCATCTGCATCCTATCATTTTTTTTCTACTAGAAGTTTGCATTTCTCCCAAGTACCATTCTTTGCAAGGGCATCCATTTTGAAATTCATAGCCAACCTCCACTCATTCTTTTGTGTTGCTTCTTGGATATTTTTTAGAATTTCACGGGTGTAGAGAATTTTATTAAACATATTGGCCTTTCCTGACATGCTTTCTCTAACCAATTTTCCTATAGGATATCTGCTAGCTAGAGGAACATGGTTGGGTGAGTAACGTGTAGGTGGGACTCCACGATTATTCATGCGAGGTAAAACATATCTACCTTCTTCGGGAACTTCTCCATGAATGTCAATATTTACATAATAACCAATTATAAGGGGAGTAATTTGACTAAGTGATTCACTTACCTCTTGTATGACATCATTTGAAGGTTGATCATTGGGTAGGTATGAAATCATTGGTCTGTTCTACGTTGATTCGTGGCTCTGTGGATACAATATCTAGAATGATCGATGAACTTAACCAACCGAGTGAATCACTTGTGTTCTACCCATGAACACGAGGTTGAGTAAGTTAGTAGAAATCTGTCTTAAGAAAATTGTAATCCATGGTAACATAGATTCGGTAATTGACTGGATTATAGCACCGATACCATTTTTGATGAAGTGCTTAGCCCATAAAAATTCATTTTATGAAACTTGATCTACTTTAGATCTATCACCCCTTGGAACATGAACAAATATGGAACAACTAAAAATACTAGGTGGGAGATTTAAGGTAGGTGGTATATTTATTTGGGTTTCCAAGATTTGAAGTGGGGTTTTATGACCAATAATATTTGTTGATTAATTTATAACTAGATAAACTGATGTGACAATGGTTTTAGGCCAGAAGTGATTCAAAATATTAGACTTAATCATTATACCTTTAGTTATTTCAAAAAAATTCGTTACGCAACTCCATTTTGTTATGGTGTATTTGGGAAAAAAGTTTGATGAATAATACCATTTTTTGAAACAAAATTCTCATATGATGGTTAACATATTCCCCTTCATTATCGAACGAGAGAATTTTGATTTTCTTGTTGAATTGGTTTGAATTATTTCAAAAAAAAACTAATAATTTTTTCATACACTTCAGATTTATATTTTACAAAGTCGTCCAAGTCATGTGGGAGAATTTTTAAAAAAATAACACAAAATATTGACAACCATTTTTATTATAGTATGGTGCATTCCCCCACACATCTAAGTGTACCAAAGAAAACATAGAGTCAACTCGAGTATTACTTGGCTAAAGGAAGTTCGATGATGTTTTGCCAATACACAAGTTTCACATGACACATAGGCATTATTTTAGACATCATTATTCTAAAAAAGGGCAGGAAATAAAAGACGATGATGACAAAAGGAGTGACGATCTAAGCATCAGTGCCACAACCAAATTTGTCTATTAGATGTCTCGTGAGAAAGTAAGGTTGCTCCATGGTAAAACATTTCATGAACATAGTAGAGACCTCCACGCTCAGTACCACATCCAATGATCGTCTTCGTATGAATGCCCTTCAGAAGGAAAAATCGAGGATATATCAGTATTATATAATTAAATTCTTGTGTTACATAACTCAATGATAAGAGTTTTCAAGATAATGATAGAACATAAAGACATCATTTTAATTTAACTGTGGATAAATAAGAATTATCCTTCTCATTTGACTTTGGCTAAACCCCCATTTTTAGTTCCAATATGAGATTTTGAATGTGGTACTCGATCAATAATATTTGATGGTTCATGGGCCATTGTGTCTGTAGCCCCACAATCTAAAATTTATTCTTTTATTTTACCTCCATGACTTAGTCCTCTGAAGCCTTGTTGTCTATTATTTTTTGTCCATTGATTGATGTCATTTCCTGAATGGACTTCTGAAATGCTATTAACGACACATGTCTTGCATTTTTTGTGGTTGTCTTCCCACATTTCCGGGTACCCTACCAACTCAAACTAATTCTCATTGGTATGTTTGTGCTTGTCACAATGTTTACACTTTAACTTAGATTTATCCTCTCATGATGAGGATTTCCACTGACTTCTATTAAATTTTGTATGATCACTTCGTCATTTTCCTCATGATTCCAGTTTAATTTTAAATCCAACTGATTTTGATGTTAGTCCCATTCTGGTTTCCCCTGATGATGGACTAACCTCATTGTTGGTTGTTGGGTTTAAAATTTGTAGTGTGATTATCTCTCTTCTCACCATTACATGGGTTGATTCAACTGAGAGTAAGGGATCTTATTTCAAGATATATCTCCAAACTGTTTCGTATCTGCCATCAATGATTGTAAAAAACTCGTAAAGTTTTTGTTCACAAAAAACTTTGTTGTATATGGCTATATCTTCAGGATTCTGCATGGGATTTGATGATCTTATATCAATGCTCATCCAAATATTTTGTAAAGTATTCCATAAATTTGCAAGAGTACAATTTCCTTGATATATTGTACTTGCTCTAATGTGTAGTTCATATATTTGGGATGAGTCTTTAATATATAATAGCGTGCGGCGGTCTGTGGCAAAGAGGGATAAAAAAGCCACAACGGCGAGCACTCGCGGAGCTGCAGTGGTGTCCCTGAGTTCCTAGAAACCCACGAAATCATAGTAGATACCATAATAAACATTCCTGAATTCTAAAGTGTGCTTGTCTCAGTGGAAAAAAGTGAGGCAGGAACCCACGGGGTCTGGGGTTCGAACCTAAGTGAAAACTCCAACCTTTTATTTAAGGTTAAAATGGAAATACATTTAATATATATTTAAACTTTTATTTTCAATAATATATATTTAATTCTTTATTTTTTTAAATTTATTTTTAAACCTTTTGTTTAAGGTTAAAATGGAAATACATTTAATATATATTTAAACTTTTATTTTCAGTAATATTAATTCTTTATTTTTTTAAATTTATTTTTAATAATATATATTTAATTTTTTTTAACTCTTATTTAGGAATTATCAATAATATATATATTTAAATTTTTATTTTCAATAATATATATTTAATTCTTTATTTTTTTAAATTTATTTTTAATAATATATATTTACTTTTTTAACTCTTATTTTCGATATATATTTTAAGATAATAACGTTATAATTTGGTGTGATGGAATGTTAAAACGAGGAAAGGAATGACTACTCTAATACATTTAAATAGAAAAGTAAGTTAATAAATATAAATAGAGTTAACTTAAACTACCTCTGTCTTAGAAAATTCAAGGGATTGCTTTAAATCTTTTTCATGTACATTTTTTTGCTAATAACAATAACTTAATTTCAACACTAGCTAAGTAAGTTAAATTCGAGTAAATTAAAATTCGAATATAAAAAAAAAATTAATTATATCATAAATTTGTCGTCTCTGGACTCCTACCGATCTTAAGAAGACATATAATACGAAGATAAGTAAAAAAAGACTAGGATAAAAAAAGCTAAATGTGAGGTAGCATCGTCAAGCCCGATAACTTTGGTGTGGTCATGATTATAGATTGACAAAATACTAACGAAAATAACCAATACATAAAGGATTCATGAAAACAAAAAACACTAAAGAAAATAACCAATACACAAGGGATTCAGCACTAGTTAACCAAAAAAACAAAAAAAAAACATACTTAGTGTAAAAAAAAAAAATTCGTTCTTGGACGATAACCAGGACCCCATAGGGATCAAATCCTGGCTACGCCACTGACGGCGAGTCGAGTGGCGAGGTGATGGCCACAGGACATGTGGCGATCCTTTACCTGAATGATATTTCTATAGCACATAAATGTAATCTAAATAGTACTATTTAGACATTTAAACTAACAATAATAACTTAAACATCCAATTACATAATTCTTACAACATCCAAGTCAAATGACAAGTACATAGACTAAAAGATCCAATTATAAAACATCCAATTACATAATTCTTAAATCATCCGAGTCAAATGAAAAACATAGACTAAAAGACATTATCGTCCAAGACAACATCTTCACATTTCCCATCTCCACCATGTTCTCCATATATATCCCATAATGGAGTATCTTCTTCTTCGGAATCTTCACCAACAAGCCTCTAATCTCTTGTGCGAGCCGCTGAAGACGATGGATTCTTAGACCAAAGATTGTAGTCTACTTCATCAACCTCAAAAATTCTAACATCAACTTCTTTCACGCTAAACTAAATGACAAATCAACCTCCAATCTAATAAAAATAACTCATAATTTCAAACCAAAATTTATCTTTTCTGAAAATGAAGTCGACAAACAAATAAAGCGACAACCACAATTACGATCTTTATTGCATGTTTGGCTCTCACAGAAACTCTAAAAAAATGTACACTTAAAAAAAGTTATAAAAAAAAAGTTAAATAAATTTTTTATATATAATACTTTGGATTTCTCACTCTAATACTCTAGATTTTCTTTTATGGGCATCAAAGGAAAACTTCCACATTTCTAGGTGGATTTGAAACCCAGTATATACAAATAAAATTCCAAATAAATTATAGTGTTACATTTGTATAAAAGTAGTTAGATATTAAACAAAATTAACTAATATGCATCTAATCATTTTAAATTAACGCAATAGTATTATATAAAATTTATACATACCAAAATTGAATACCAAAAAGTAAAATAGGCACACCTAAGCCAAACAACATTTTATTTTTATATATATACTCACTTTAATCTTTCGTTTCGTCAAGCACAATTTTGAAGTTGTATGCTTTCTTTTATGATTTGTTTGAGTATATGTATTAAATGTTTTGTTTTTTTTGTTTTATCCATGGTTATATCTGTTATATGGAGTGTTAAACGGATCTTTTAGATGTTGATGATTTATATTCTCTATAAGCTATTATCGAGTGTTGTTTTTACTGCTAAAAATGTAAAAGCAAACTAATTTTAGAAAAAAATTGAAATCCAAATTTTGAATAGCGAAGTACATGCACGAGAGATACAAATAATATCACATTCTTTGTGGTACTCTTTAACCTTCTTCAATTTTCCTCTAATCTTGATTATTCATAAAAAAATTAAATAAATCATAAATTGATTATTTGTTACAATAAAAATTAATAAAAAATACAAATCTAGTCCCCACGGGGTAGCCGAGTTGGTTGAGTATGTCATTCTTATGACCAGAAGGTCACGAGTTCGAATCCCTGTGTGGTTTACCTTCTGTGGTTGGTCTGCAGCCTATCGCGTCAGACTGAGGATTTATTCTGTGCGCATTCATTGCACTCTGAATAGCGGCTGCGGGTTCCCTCCGAAAAAAAAAAGTAAGCACAAATCTAAATGAAATAGAGAAAATGTCTTTATATTAATTTGTCACTGAAACAAAAATGATCGGTATAGTTTCCATTAAATTTGAGGGAAAAAAAATGAAAATTGCTAGGTTCACACGTATTGCTAAAGTGTCAAAAGCAATGTGAGATTAATAACGTGTCAACAGCAGGTAGAGTGGCGTAACAAATTATTATAGCTGAATATAATAAAATTAATAAAGTAGTAAAAACGATTTAACCATTAAAATAAAAACAGAAAATCAAAAATAAAATATTAATATAATTATAATAAAATTTTATACCCACTGTTGTAAATTTGTAATAAAAGATAGTATGTTTTGTTTATCCTATCCTGAATACAATCTGGTCAAAACATGTTTATTCGTAATTCAATGAAAACATAAACAATTGTATATAAAAAGAATTAAGTTCCCGGTCAAAGCATTAGTTATGATATTATTTTACATTTAATTGAATAAAAACATAAATAACTTCATAGCCATTTTTATAAAATCTGGTGTAAACATTATTATATATTATCTTACTCTTAACTTAATAAAAACATACACAATTTTATAGTTTTTTTAATTATTTATTATTTAAACTTGGTCAATATTAAACTTAATATTATTTTATTTTTTAATTCTATTGACACATAAAAAAATTTATACTTGTTTTAATTATTTTTAAATAATTTTATAAATAGTAATATGTTATATTAAAAATGATATAACTTAAATCAATACAACTTTATAAAAGTTAATAATAATGATAAAAGAGATAGGTGATGAAAAAACTATGAGGAGGGATAATACGATTGCATTTTTCAATCTTTTCGACAAATTCAAACCCAATTTCAATCAATTGATTTATTTCAACAATTGGATTCAAACATATTTCGTTATTTAATTTTTTATGATATTTATGTCTAATGAAAAGGAATCGAGTACAAATATAAACCAAAAGAAGCAAGGAATTTAACTACACGAGTTTTTTGGGACATAATATGCACATCCAAAGCTGAACTGGGGCTGATGGACATAAAAGTTTGGAACAAGGCCTTATTCATGCGTTTCGTCTGGCTCTTCTACACAAACTCCGAATCTCTTTGGGTCAAGTGGATCAATGAATACTACCTCTGTGGCACCACCATCTGGGAATACCAAAAAAGGGGCTTAGACAGTTTTTTGTTTCGCAAGCTACTCGACATTCGTGATGCATGGCTGCAACTCTTCGATGGGACACAAAAGGTTGTTCGTGAGCTGAAAAACTGTGCATTGGAGGAGGGGGGGTGAAGCTGGCCACTGGGAAGATATATGCCCTTATGAGAACTAAAAGACCAGCACATATCCATATGGCAACGTTATGGAAGCGATACATACTACCAAAGTACACCTTCACGGTTTGGCTTGCACTGAAGAAGAGACTGACCACCATAGTCAACCTCCAATTCATAAACCTTGCACATGCAATAAAGAAGAGGCTGACCACCATGGTCAACCTCCAATTCATAAACCTTGCAAATATCGTTTGTTCATTTTGTAGGCACAATGAGGAGACCACCAAACCTCTCTTATTTACTTACATCTTCACAAAGGAGATCTGGACACGCATCCGCGCATGATTGGGCATCTCTCGTACCATGAGCATAATTAACAGCGCGCTAAAATGGATAAAGAATGAGCACAAATGCACCTCATTCAAAGCTAGGACAATCAACTTTGCGTTCCAGACCACAATCTTTGAAATATGACGAGCTCGCAACAAGCTGACCTTCGAGGAAGAAACGGTCACAAAAGATAGCATTTTTGTGCGCATTACCTTGGCCACCTTGAAAATTCTTTACAGAATGTACCCACACTATAGGCTCACCTGTCAGATTCAGGGTTGCACTTATCATGTATTAGCACTTTTGTATGTTTTTAGCTTAATTGTTTGAGCACTTTGATTTCTTTGAGGCTGTCACTATACTATTGTCTAGCCCACATTGTCTATCGCACTTAGGCATAGCTTAACATACCCTATTTTGGACCATATTTGTATAAGAGTTTTGAACCTTTCTCTACATGATTTCATATTTTGACATATATATATATATATATATATATATATATTAAAAATAAGATAAAAGAAAGAATTGAAGATCTAAATTGTACCTTTAAAAACGAGATTTTATTTGCTTGCAATAAGTCCTGATAGGATCGCGGATTTCGTATTGATATCAGAGAATCAAATAATATAATTACATGAAGATTATAGTTAATTATTATAAAAGACTAAAACTTTATATATATGACTATTAATTTTAAAATTAAATAGAATACTTTGCAAATTTTTGTAATTCTATCTCTATGTCACCATTCTCCCACAACACCATAATAAGTAAACACCATAATAATAAATTGATACTTTATTTTAAATTAAATATAATATAATGTCTAAAACAAATGTTTAGATGACCAAATGTATATTATTATATATTATTTGGTGCAAAAATACGTAATCTAATACACGTCGGATATACTTAGATCAAAAGATTGAAATAATCAAACCCAACGCAAATGAGATATATTTAGGTCCAAAGGCTGGAATAATCAAACCCAAATCTAATCAACAGGTATTACTAAATCTTTAATCTATTCGGTTTTAGAACTTGTTGGGTTTAGATTTTAGATACCCGCTAAAAAAATATTCATTATTTAATTATTTATTTATAAATTATTTTCTCATAAAATCTTAAGTATTTAAATATATCGTGTCATGATTTTACAAATCGCTATAAATCCAAAGTTATAAATCCGAACAGTTTTTCTTTTACCTTTTGTTTTATTTAAGTATCATTGATCTTGAAATTGATATACTGAAATTGCCTTGTGTCAGAGAGAGAAAGGGTTTTCTCCAAGAATCAATACCGATTCTTGGATTCTTGCTTTTTCGATTGATTCTTTTGATTTGAATGAGATCATCAGAATACATCGCAAACGCAAGCAAATAGATGAAAAAATAGAAATCAAGAAGGAGACCATCTCGAAAGAAAAGAAAACAAAATTCTTATAGAGGATTATTAAAGCGGCTCAAGTACCAGGTTGCTCAATTTGAATCATCCAAAAACTTACATTATTCGTCCGATACTTTTACAAGAAAGTAATCTATGCAGTGATCTAAGATTGAATCAAGAAACTCTCCAAGATTGAAAGCATGAGAATCTCTTTAAACTGGATTCAATCTACTTCCTAATACAAGATTAATCATCTGAGCTCCTTGATTTTCCTCTGAAAATCTTGATGGAAAGTCCCATATCATCTAAGCCTCCTCGCAAGTCCTACGCTGCAGTGTTGATGGAAAATCTTAAATCATCTGAGCCGCCTCGCAAGTCCTATGCTGCAGCTGTCAAAGAAAACAAAGAAGAAGAGTTAGAATGCCTTCCAATGGAATACTTCCACAAAACAGACCATATTTCCCTTCAATTTGAGAAACAAATCAAAGAAAGCCTTGAAAAGCAAATAAAACATACTCTTGTTGCCAAGTTTAGTCAAGGAATCCCTAAAAGACAGACAATGGAGGACTTCTTGCAAAAGATGAATATGAAAATGCAGTGTAGTGTGAGTATATGGGACTCACGGCATTTGCTCCTTGAATTTAACTGTAAAGAGGACTTGTGTTGTTTGTGGAGGAGAAGTGTTTGGCAGGTTCAATCCTTAACAATGCGTCTTCTTAAATGGACGCCACAATTCAATGTCAAAAGAGAATGTCCTGTTGTGTATGGATTAAATTAGGTAATCTTCCTGAATTTTTGTATAATGAAAGAATGATTCTTTATATAGCTAAGTCTATAGGAAATCCTCTTCAAATAAAAATTCCAGACAAAAATCGTGTTTACCACAACTCGTCTCTTGTATGGGTTGAGCTTGATTTAACGAGAAAGATTCACAGAGACATCTGGATCGGGTTTGGGGAGAATGATGGGTGGGTGCTGGATTACGGCGAGCTATAAGGATCTTCCCAAATATTGCGGAATCTGCAGCCATATAGGTCATGACGAGAAGTCGTGCAACAAAACTCAAGAAAAGTAAAAAACCCAAGAGATTTATGAAACAATCAACATTGACAACAATGAAAGCAGTATCAATAATCATGTGACTGCTAAGAACAATGAAGCTAACAATGTGGATAAAAAGAATGATGATGCTGACTCTATCAATACAGAGAGTAGAGTCCATAAGCCTCAAAATCCAAATATTCAAGAAGATACCCCACACACCAAATGAAAATGATATTACAAAAGCCGTAAAGCTTCTGGATGAAGGGCACAAAAAAGAATGTGAAAATAGTTGTAAGGTCTTACCTCAAAATATACGAAAGTCTTCAAAATACTCCAACCTGCAATAAAGATGAAGAGGATGAGGACTTTCATACAATGTTAAGAAAAAAGCTAAAAGCTGCTAGAAGCTCCAATAGAATCAGACAAAGAAAGGAGGCTTCTAAATGTCTCATCTTCTCAGGGACAAAAAAGATTACAAAATCAAGTTCAAGATGTTAAACATCTAAATTGGAATTTTCGAAGTAGCAACAACAAAACCAAGTATATGCCGAGTGTCAAATTTCAAATAGGATAGAGCTGTGGGAAGAATCGGTAGAGAATCAGAAGTTCTAAGGAATGGATTAAGAAGGCAAGAACCATGAATGTTAATTACCAATTGGGGCTCTGCTTGGTTGTTTTCAAGCTTTTATCATTTGTTTCTACTCTCCGATCAGCTACTTCGCCTGAGTTTATGGCTAATGGTGAGGAGCTTAAGAATCTGGGGAAATGGTGAGTGATTTGGAGAATGGATTCGCGTTCATAAAGGTTCGGGTGAAGATCTGGTCTAGAAGCAGATTTACGAGTCGATTTGCTTGCCTAATTGAAGTGCTATGATGGGAATTTGGAATAGTTTTTCCTATTCATGTTTCTTCTGGTTATGGAGATGGGAGATTTTATGGTAAAAGAGAAAAGGATTAGGGTTTGGAGTTAGGGAAGCGTAGAAAGGGAAAGTGATCGATTAGTTCTGATTTAGGGATTAGTTTTGGCTTATTGCCTTCTTATCCCCCATTTTTGTTCTAAGTTGTAATTGACTCTTGAATGTTTGTAAATTTGTAATTTAGTAATATTTCTTTGCTTAAAAAAAAATATCATTGATCTTAAATCCGATTGATTTCAAAGTTGTGGAACCCTTTTTAGTTTTCACCGTATCGAAGTGTTTGCGTGAGTAGATCCTATCAGATTGACCTTAACCTTGTTGGTTCAGAGCCTAGATTAAAGTACTAGGGATCCGCTTATTCTTTTCACCATACTCCAAATATATTTTAAATGGTACACTACACCAATTTATTAAAGAAAGAGGGTAGAATTGACATATCGGACAAAATATGGGAACTAAACTAATGACAACATCTGGGTATGGATCGCTTTGTTTCTACACTATACGTACCGGTTCTTCATTTTCCTAGTGTTAAAAAGTTGCCATACTTTACAAGTTTATCCAGATAACCCCCACATAATTACATGCAATGCCCCCCTAAACATAATATCACTGTCTAAACCCACCGTACCCACCCATCTGACTCGGCTGGGTAAACCCGAACGAGTCCACCGAGTTAGCTCCAAAACCCTGAGTCACATACGATCCCAAGTTATCGACCAACTGATTACTAAACCCACTCTGCACCTCCTCCTCGACTTTCCCGTTATCCACGTGGCGAAACTCTGTCCCCGTCGTCGGCACGTACACGCCACCGTTATAGTAACTCGGTATTGCTTGACTCGGAGGCTGAGTCACAAACTGTGGAGCCGAGTTAAGACCCGCGAGATTCGCCCAATCGTATTCGGGTGTGCCCGTTTTATATGAATTGATCGGCGGTAAAGCAAAGCGATGGTCGTCGAGATCCGGTAACGATTCGAGAACGTCGTCCATGTAGCACGAGGAAGAAGATGATGACGAAACGTTGTTGCTTGTTTCTCCGGTCGATCTTCTCATTTTTTCGGTGCTTGTCGTTTTCTTGTATATTCGACATAAAACCCATTCGTCAAGCTGATAAAAAAATCATAATTTTTTTAATGATAACATACCCAAAAAAGATCCATAATTTTTTTAAAAAGATTAAAAATTTAAAGTAGTACCTTTGAAGATGTTCCATTTTTATTGTTATTAGAATCAAGTAATCGATACTCATGCATGATCCAGTTGGTTTTAGTTCCTTTAGGAGCTTTACCGATATAAAACACCAAAGCCTTTTTGATCCCGACTCTTCTTCCTTCTGTTAGTATAAGCTTATCGGTACCCGTAGCTTTCCAATACCCGGATCCGGCAACTCTATTGGGTCGTGACCCGTTTGGGTATTTTCTATCTCTCGGACTGAAGAAATACCATTCTTTTTCACCAAACATAGCTTTACCTACACAAATCAACGAAAAGGTATAAAATTTAACAGAATCGAATCGCTAATAATATATATATGTAAATAAATAAATAAAAATACTTACTGGGTAAAACCCATGGATCAAATTTGTATAAATCGATTTCAGCAATGATCTGTAGAGAGAATTGATGACCCGCAACTTTTTTACAGAGGTATTGAACCAAAAGCTCTTCATCGGTGGGGTAAAACCGGAAACCCGGTGGTAAGCTCAGTTGAGACAGTAGATCTTTGTCGGGTAGACTCATGTTTTAGAGAGAGAGAGAGAGAGAGGTGTTGTTTTATAATTTAGGTTTGAAGTGTTATGGAGAGGTGGTTGAGGGTTTATATAAGGAAGAGAAGATCGAAGAGATAAGTACGGTTGGTCATTGTCTTTACTATTTGACCACATGGGTTTGTGGTCATAACTTATAACTGTATATATACTGACACGTGCGGATATTAAGCGGCCAAAGTTATCCAGATGATTTCTGCATGCACACCCTTGGATTTAAATTAGTTTTATTAAATATAAATTGTATCAAATTATTTTAATTACCCATTTTATATCTGTTGGAATCGGTTATATAGATTATTTTTAACGAGTTGGGTTTGGTATGAATATTTTTCTAAATGAATTAAACACGTTTTTATTTTTGATTCCGTTTTTATGCGTTCATCTGATTCTGTTTCTATGCGTTCATCTGATTCTGTTTCTATGCGTTGTTGTTTTTATGAGTTGTTATCTATTTTGTTTTTATACATTCTTAGTTCGTCGTGTATGTTATTAGGTGTTAAGTTTTTAGTTCGTCACGTATGTTATTAAGTGTCAAATTTACAATGTATGACCAAATATTTTTATTAAAGTGTTTGACACCTCTCTATTTTTAAGGTGGTCATTGTACTAGATTGACGCGTAGATTACTTTTTAACTCAATCTTTTCGGATATAATAAAAAGTTAATCATTCTGTTTTATTGAAAAATTTATTATAGTTAGAAGATATAGTCTCTCTCTAAAAAAAAGTCTAATATGAGTGAGAAAAAACAAGGTTTTTGTGTTGATCTTCAAAGAGAATTAGTGAAAAGAGAAATGAGTTATCTTTATATTTAATTTTGTTATATGATCCAAAAATCATGTACGAATCCATGAGAGATGTTTCAATATTTATTTATTTATTTTCGAGTTTATTAGTGGTAATTAAGCTTTTGAGTTTTTATAAATTCATATTAGCAAAATGATTAATACAAAAACTATTATGTATTTTGAATATTTATATTGAATAAGTTTTTTTTATTTCAATTTGATTTGATTTTTTATGCCATAAATTTCTTATTTTATTTATGATTTGATTTTTAATGTGAGGATTTGATTCTATTCCAACCATTTGGAAAGTTAAACTTCAATAAAAGTTAATTTTTTTCTAAAAAGATTTTAAAGATGGTAGTTTGCACTAGGGTCATGATATACTCATCCAAAACCAATTTATCTATAATAAAAAGGCTACCAAATTTACCCCAAAATTTGATATAATAACACAACTGTTGTTAATGAAGGAGAAACATTAAGTATATCCTAAATTCACCTCAAATACAAAACAACCTAATTTACTAATCTCACTCATAAAAAATATTTTCATTTAGTAGATTAAACCTAAAACCAATTTTTAAATACCTAATAACATTAAAAAATAAGTATAAAAAAAATTAAACAATTTTTTTAAAACTTCAACTAATAAATAATTAACACATAAAATATGTTAAACCTTCAACAAATTATTAGAGCACTTGTGAACTCTAAATCTAACCCATCAAATTCACTCAAAAACCAATCTGAATTAACAAAATTCTCAACCTTAAACAATCTAAAATCAACTAACAATCAACAATCTGACAATTGAAAAAGAAAAATCAACTAACAATCAACAATTGAAAGGGATAAAAAGTGAGATAAAAAGTAGAGTGGATGTGATTTAAAAGAAAAAAACTTCTTATTTTTATACCAAATGTGGGTGACCTCAAAAGTAGGTATAGATAAATTGGTTTTGGCTATGTATAGTTACCATTTGCAATATTGATCAAGTTTTTAAATTGGCTATAAAAATCCTTTAATTAAACTTTCGAGATAGTTCTAATTTACCCAACAACAAAATCAAATATTTCAAAAAGTAACGAAAAGTAGTAAAGCAGTAAATAAATTTTTCTTTTAATTATTTCATATTTTTAAAATATTTCTAATTACCTCAAAACTTAATCATGTAGATTCCAGCTATTCGCAACAAAGTCTGAATCAAAATCTAGTTATGGAAAATCAAATTTGAAGGGAGCAAAAATAATAAGAAAATGATTTAGATTAATAAAAAAGAAAATTGCAGCAGTAAATACAACGAGCTTAAATCAAATTAAGAAATAAATACCTGGAATAATTTGAGCTAAAACTCCATTTAATAACGAAACTTTGAATCAGAAGATATCATAGTTCGTAGGCTATCCTGATACAGATATCAACTGTGAAGCCTTTAACAGAATCAATAGTAAGGAGGGAGAAAATGTTTGGCTATGGTTAGCTAGACAGCTTCTTAATAAAGCTCTTAAGTAGTTAGAAATGGTGAGATTAGATTGATGAGGAAAATGTTTGGCTTACTGATAGATATGATAGGATAGGTGTGAAGTCATCCAAAAATGTTCTTGCATTCATATCAAAAAATTATTACCAAAAAAGTTAAAAAAGTTATATATAACTAATTAATATAATCGTGTTAGTATGTAGATTATAAATATATTAAAAAAAATTCATTTATTCAAACATAATTATGATTAAAATTTCAATCCTTTTTATATATTCATTTATTCAAACATCCTTATGATTAAAATTTCAAACGTTTTAATTTTATGTTTTTACGAGTTGTCATTTATTTTGTTTTTGTTTTGATTTTCTGTGTTTTTATGAGTTGTTATCTATTTTGTTTTTATTTGTTTTAATTTTCTGTGTTTTTATTTATGAGTCGTCATGTTTTTATAGATTCTTAGTTCTTGTACTTTATTAAGTATAAAGTTTTTAGTTAGTATGCTATTAAGTGTCAAATTTACGTTGTATGACCAAAAATTTAGAGAATTTTAGTTCTCAACTGAAAAATAATCACATAAAAACTTAAAAATCAAATGATTTTTTTTTAGATTTTTCTTTAGAGAATTTAAAACATTTTAAGTGATTAAAACAAATGAGGTGAAATTTAAATTTATAATTAATTTAAAAAACTAAATAAAGATACAGAAAATTAGTTGAAGATTAAAACTTATTAACTAAACCCATGACATCTAATTATATATTAAAAGTAAATAAAATGTACAAATAAACTAATTACAAATTTATACTTTTTAACTAATTTAAAACCAAACAAATTCAAAAATTGAAAATAATATATATATATATATATATATATAAGTATGTGAGGTTTACCGTCAGATTTAGGTTTATTAAGTCGTTAGATTCCTCAAAATGTTAATGTATTCATATAAAAAAATTATTACCAAAAAAGTTAATTTTTTTTATATATAACTAATTAATATAATCACGTTAGTATATAGATTATAAATATATTATTTTTTTTCATTTATATAAACATAATTATGATTAAAATTTCAATCGTTTTTATATTTTCATTTATTTAGACATTATTATGATTAAAATTTCAAACGTTTTCATTTTTTGTTTTATGAGTGTCATCTATTTTGTTTTCATTTGTTTTAATTTTATGTGTTTTTATGAGTCGACATCTAATTTGTTTTTATAGATTCTTAGTTCGTGTGTATGTTATTAAGTGTAAAGTTTTTAGTTAGTCACATATGCTATTAAGTGTCAAATTTACATGACAAAAAGTTTTACAGAATTTTAGTTCTCAACTGAAAAAGAATCACATAAAAACTTAAAAATCAAATGGATTTTTTTAGATTTTTTTAGAGAATTTAAAACATTTCAAGTGATTAAAACAAATGAGGTGAAATTTAAAATTTAAAATTAATTTAAAAAAAACTAAATAAAGATACAGAAAATTAGTTGAAGATTAAAACTTATTGACTAGATCCATGACATATAATTATAGATTAAAAGTAAATATAATTAAATGTGAAAATGAACTAATTACAAATTTATACTTTTTAACTAATTTAAAACCAAACAAATTCAAAAATTTAAAATAATATATATATATATATATATATATATATATATATATATATATATATATATATATATATATAAATAAAGTAAGTGAGGTTTACAGTCAAATTTAAATGTTAGATTCTTCAAAATGTTATATTATTCTATCCAAAATTTATTACCAAAAAAGTTTATAAAGTTATATATAACTAATTAATATAATCATATACTATATTCAAACATAATTATGATTAAAATTTCAATCGTTTTTATATTTTCATTTATTCAAACATCATTATGACGTTTTAGTTGTCATTTAATTTGTTTTTATTTGCTTTAATTAATTTAAAATTTGAAACATTTTAGTTGCCATTTATTTTGTTTTTATTTGCTTTAATTTCTGTGTTTATTTTGTTTTTATTTGCTTTAATTTTATACGTTTTTATGAGTTGTCATCTATTTTGTTTTTAATTTTATGTTTGTTACGAGTTGTCATTTTTTTTTAATTTTCAATGTTTTTATGAGTGTTTATTTTATTTTATTTAATTTTCAATGTTTTATGAGTGTTTTTATGAGTTATGAGTCGTCATCTATTTTTATTCTGTTTTTATTATTATGTGTTATTAAGTTTACTGTTTTTATTTGTTTTAATTTTCGGTGTTTTATGAGTAGTCATCTATTTTTATTCTGTTATTAAGTGTCAAGGTGTTTTATGAGTAGTCATCTATTTTTATTCTGTTATTAAGTGTCATGTTTTTATGAGTGTTTATTTTATTTTATTTAATTTTCATATGACTATTTTTATTCTGTTATTAAGTGTCAAATTTTTATGAGTGTTTATTTTATTTTATTTAATTTTCAATGTTTTTATGAGTGTTTTTATGAGTTATGAGTCGTCATCTATTTTTATTCTGTTTTTATTATTACGTGTTATTAAGTGTCAAGTTTACTGTTTTTATTTGTTTAAATTTTCGGTGTTTTATGAGTAGTCATCTATTTTTATTCTGTTATTAAGTGTCAAGTTTAATTTTCGGTGTTTTATGAGTAGTCATCTATTTTTATTCTGTTATTAAGTGTCAAGTTTACTGTTTTTATTTGTTTTAATTTTCGGTGTTTCGGTGTTTTACGAGTAGTCATCTATTTTTATTCTGTTTTTATTCGTCACCCGTGTTATTAAGTGTCAAGTTTACGATGTATAATCAAAATTACTTTTTAAATTCATCATCTTCTTATATCAAAATAAATTCATCTTTAAAAGTGGTTTGAGAGATAATAATGGAGTTATCTTTATATTTAATTTTGTTATATGATCCAAAAATCATTTATTAATCTATGAGAAATGTTTAAAAAAGAGAGTCTATCTCTTCAAAACTAACCAAAATCTAGAAAGCAAAAACGATTTTATCAATAACTTAGAAACGAAAAAAAATGAAGATCTTAAAAACGAATTTTGATTTTTTTTAATTCTCTTTCTCACTCTCCATAACTTAGAAACGAAAAAAAAAATGAAGATCTTAGAAACGAATTTTGATTTTTTTAATTCTCTTTCTCCCTCTCCTTATCCCTTTAGATTTAAAATCTGTTTTTTTCTCTTTATAGATTAGGATTTTATTTTGAGAGGTATTGTTTGATTTTTAATTATTCCTTTTCTTTTGAGTGATCCAACTTGCTGATACAAGTTTATGAAGTTAATCTGGTTGAAAATTTAAACATCTTTAAGAACATTCAAACTTTCCTAAAACTTCTTCTAACGAAAGCACTAGATTAAACATTAAAAAATAGTTTTAAAAAAATAATCAACAATTTTTTGAAAAAATAAAAATAAAATTCGCAACATTATTTTCAAAAACAATTTCGAGCCAACCATTTTCCAGCCAATTTCGGCAAGGAAAAGGGACAAAATCAACCTCCAAACATCACAAAAAACCAAATGTAAATCAACAAAATTCAACATAAAACAACCAAAAGCAACAAACAATCAAAACCTACTATAAGCCTCTAATTTCTCGCCTAATTATAAAATCGTAAATCTAAACTATCAAATTCACTAAAAAAACCAATGTAAATCAACAAAATTCAACCTAAAACAACCAAAAGCAACAAACAATCAACAACCTGATGATTGAACAAGATATAAAGTGACGGAGAATTGTTATTCAAAGTAGGGTGGATGCGGTTTAGTAGAAAAAAAACTCATTAGATACCCACAATATAGTATTTTGGTAAAAAAAAAGTTCTATTATACAAAAAAAAGTTCTATTATAAAAAAAAGTTCTCTTTCTCTTATACCAAATGTTGGTGAACTCAAAATTGGGTATAGATAGATTGATTTTGGGTATCTATAGTTGACCCTTTGCACTATTGATCAATTTTAAATTGACCAGAAGAATCTTTTGATTAAACTTTCGAGATAATTCTCATTTAATCAACAAAATCAAATATTTCAAGATTGGATATTATTGGGTAAAAAAAATTAACAATTTTTTTCCATTAATATTTTTATATTTTTAAAAGTTAATTTATATTTGACATTTATTTTTAGTTCAAAATATTTTATTTATAATTTCAATTGCTATTATATATAGAATAAAAATACAGTAGTACTAAGCTCTAATTACCTGACAACTTAATCTTTCAGATTCCACTTTTCACCAACAAAGTCTGAATCAAAATCTCGTCATATCGAATGAAATTGAAATTGGAAGCCAGTCATGGAGAATCAAATTGAAAGCCACCAGCAAAAAGATAAAAATGAACCATTTAGATTAATAAAAATAAAATGACAGCAGTAAATACATCGAGTTTAAATCAAATTAAGAAAGAAATACCTGGAATAATTGAAAGTGCAAAGGAAATTTGAGTTGAAACTCGATTTAATCGGAAAGCTTTGAATCAGAAGATATGATAGTTGGTAGACAATCTTAATCTTAATATGATAGATCAGATAGTTGTGAAATGGTGTGAAGGGAGCAAAGGTTTGGCTATGGTTATGGTTAGCTAGGAAGCTTCTTAACAAAGCTTTCAAATACTTAGAAATGATGAGGGATAGGTTGAACCAGTAAATTTCTATCACGAGCCACCACCAAATCTGGTTCTTGGCACCGGGATAGCTCAGTAGGTAGAGCAGAGGACTGAAAATCCTCGTGTCACCAGTTCAACTCTGGTTCCTGATATAGGGATAGCTCAGTAGGTAGAGCAGAGGACTGAAAATTCTTGTGTCACCAGTTTAAATCTGGTTCCTGGTATAGGGACTGCTCAGTAGGTAGAGTAGAGGACTGAAAATCCTTATGTCACCAGTTCAAATCTGGTTCCTGGTATAGGGATAGCTCAGTAGGTAGAGCAGAGGACTGAAAATCCTTGTGTCACCAGTTCAAATCTGGTTCCTGGTATAGCTCAGTTGGTAGAGCACAGGACTGAAAACAAATAGATAAGATTGCTGTGATAGCTGTGAAGCCATCCAGCGGACACGAGTATGGATGAAAGTTTCAATTTGGGGCTAGGGTTTCAATCTCATTCCAAAAGTAGGTATTACCTATTGAAAGATATTAAATACTTGGGCCTATTGTTATTGGACCGGTTATTCATTGGGCCTATTGTTATTGGACCGGTTATTCAAAGGCCAAGTGACCCATATAAGAATCCTACGATTATAAATTTTGTAATTTTTTATTCATAACAAAACATAATCTAAATAATTTTTAGTTTGTTATTTTTTTTATAAAAGTAATTTTGTTTTGTTAAATTTAAATATAAAATTTTGATATAATTTTTTATTTGGTAACATATTCTTAAAGTTTATTTTAATTTAAAAAATTTATTTATTTTATATATGCAAAATTAAGTACGTGTTTATTGTATTTATAAAACTATACTTTATCAATTTATTTTTTTAATTATTTTCTCTACCATTAATTAAATTCTACTTAATACTTAATTAATGATTAGTTATGAACAAATATTCATAAATTAGTACAGTGGTTGAGAGAAATTTAATATTTTATTCATCATTATAATATTTTATATATAAATAAAATAAAAATTAACTTCATAATATAAAAAATGAAATTCATGCTTAAATGGTATTCAATTTTTTTTAAATATATATTATAAAAGGTTAAAATATTTATAAATTTATAAATGCAATATTCATAATCAATAATCATAGAATAACCTTTATTATTAATTTATGTGAGTCAAAGGCAAATACCCCTTCCAACTTTCAAATTATAAAACATTTAATTTATAAATATTTTCGGTTATTTTTACCAAATTATTAAAATAAGTTAGAATAATTTATTTTTTTAAAAATCTTCATTTTTTTAATAAGTAAACATTTTAACAATATTGTTTGGATTAGAAAGATCATTTTGAACCCCTTATATGTTTTGATATTTTATATATATGTATGAATGTATTTAATATCAGTTTTATGATGTATAATCGGGATTGATTGTCTAGTCTAGTTCCCTTTAGTTAAGTTTTATTTTTAGGATATTTAATTTTATCTCTCTTACCAACAAAATTTAATAGTAAAATTTGAAATAACTTATATGTTTTTGTTATGTTTAGTTTAATGCAATTGTTTTTTTTACCAAAACTTTCGCTTTAAAAAAAAAAAACGACTTCTACCAATAAGTAAGTAAAAATAAATTTACTTTTCCGAATGATGAACACTTTTATGATATATTAAATTTTTACTTTTTTTTTATTTTTTATAATATATTTAATATTTAAATTAGTTTCTCATATGCGACAAATGCGTCAGAATTTCAACTAGTTTTAGTTATTTTTGGTGTAAAAATAACGTTATATAAAATAAAAGTTCATACAAGATACCTGGGGCATACCCCGAGGAAATACATACGACTTCAAAAGTTGAAAAAAGAACTAGAGTGCAATAGAATAGTCGTAAAAAGTACTAAAGATAAAATAGACATGGTACTAAAGATGTCATCGAGAGGGACTAGATGATAATCTGAGAGACTCAATGGTATAAAGGTAGGGGAATCCACACTCCTAGCCATCAAACTCTGAAACCTGTAGAAAGTAAGATAAAGCATAGGCCAGCGAATCTTGGTTCCATGGTATCTATACCGAAAATCCAATACAATTCGGTGAGATACCATGGAGGCAATGGCCGGGGCGGAACAAAAAATTCTTGAATTCCGCTCCTTCCAAACGTAATAAATTACCGCGCCAAAGCAGGTTCACCAAATATGGTGGTCTTGAGAGTTAGACCAATTTGATACTTCCAAAATCCAAGATTGCCAGCACGAGGCGATAAAAGGAAATCCTAGTTTTATACTAACATAGGTCCAAATACTCTGAGTGAAACTACAATCATAGAGAAGATGAGAGATAGATTCAGAGTTAGAGTTACATAAGACACAATCAGTTGGGGTGTTTAGACCCCAGTTGAGAAGCTTATCTCTGGTTGCAAGCTTGCCCAGGATAGCGAGCCATAATATAAAAGAGTGTTTGGGAATGTTTAATTTATTCCATACTAACCCGACCTACCCCACCCCAGGGGTGGGCGATCGAATGGCGTTATACGTGTCTTTAATAGTGAATGTGGTGCATCCATCTTTCGCTTTCCAGAAAATAACATCATTTGAATACACGTTGGGTGAAGGAAGAGTGAGGATAAGGTTGTGGATCTCCGTAAGGTTAGCTCGACTTCGCACTCTTGCTGATCTTATGTTAGCACGCCAGTTCCATTCATCTTCGAGAATGATATCCAAAACCTTGAGGTTTTGTCCAAGACGGGAATCATTGATGGTATGAGAGTCATAATACATTGCAAGAGAGGTAGGAATGAGCCAAGGTTCATGCTAGAAATACGTACTCCTACCATTTCCAATTGCCACTCTGTACAAATTACAAGCCAAAGGGCGAAGACGAAGAATTTTCCTCAAAATCCAAAAAGGATAGGAGCCTAAAGAGATGGCCCAAAACTTGTTATTTTTAATTTCTTCAGTTTTAATCCACTCACACCAGATGGAAAGGTTTCTATTACTGAAAATAGACCAAAGATGCTTGAGGAAAGCCGCCTGATTCCAGATTTTTAAGTCTAGAATCCCAAGGCCGCCCTCTTTATACGGAGAAGTAACTGAAGTCTAAGACACTTTAGCCCCATGAATTTTCATGGCAGTTCCAGACCAGAGGAAACAACGAAGATATTAGGTTAATTCTTTAATGATCATAGAGGGGAGAATAAAGATTGAAGACCAATATACTGACCAGCAAATAAGACTGACTTGATAAGTTGGAGCCTACCAGCATAAAATAGATACTTTGAGGTCCACGATTCAATTCGAGAGGTAATCTTATGGAAAAGGGGGTGGCAATCGATATGAGTGAGCCGACCAGTAAGAAGGGGGACTCCTAAGTATTTGACTGGGAGAGATCCTTAAGGGAAGGATAAAATGGGTAAAAGGTCCGAGCGAAGAGAGTTATCTATACCAGATAAAAAGATTTGACTTTTAGATGGGTTGATTTTGAGACCCAATAGAGAGAGAAAAATCGTCAAGAGATTCTTTGATGAGAAAAAGGGAATTAGATTCACCATGACAGAAAATCATCAAATCATCTGTAAAGCAGAGGTTGATGATTTTAAGCTTGTGACACTTCCAATGAAAACGGAAGTTCCTATCTTGACTTATTTCCTTAAGGATGCTAGAAATAACTTGCATGACAAGGACACAAAGGAAGGGGGATAAAGGGTATCCTTGTCTAAGACCTTTTTTACCCTTGAAGATACCGTAAGGGTCACCATTAATATTAATGGAGTAAGAGGGAGTAAAAATGCAGTTGATGATCCAAATAATCATTTTATCAGGAAAATGTATAGCGACAAGAATGTCAAGGATGAGGTGCCAACAGAAATTATCAAAATCTTTCATGATATCAATTTTAAGAGCAACTCGTTTGCCTCTACAGTTTTTATGGTAACCCCTTAAAAGTTTCTAGGACAGCAAGATGTTATCAAAAATGTTTCGTCCCGTTACAAATGCTGATTGGGAGGAATCAATAAGGTAAGGAAACGAGTCATTAATTCTATTTGCTAAGATTTCAAAGATGATTTTATAGACCATATTGCAAAGGGAAATTGGTCCAAAAACAGCAGGCACAGAAGGAGAGTCTTTTTGGAGGATGAGGGAAATAGAGGTTGAATTCCAAGACAAGTCCAAAGGATCCTTATGAAAAAACTCAAGGAATCCGTTACATATATCAGTACCAATAATGTTCCAAGAGGACTTAAAGAAACTTTAGTTAAATCCATCAGGACCCGAAGAATTATTACTATTAATAATGAATAGGGCAGTTTTAATCTCATCACAAGAGATATCGCGAATCATTAAGTCCCTATCAGTTTTAGTAACTTTTGAAGAGAGGAGAGAGGAAACTATCTCCAAACCAGGGTAGTTAGCAGGATGCTTAGTACCCAGGGAGTTTTCAAAATAACTCACAATGACCTTTAAAACATTAGCAGGGAAAGACATAGTGGTTCTAGAGTCATTATTAATGGAGATAATTTTATTTCGGAAAAGTCGGGATTTAATACGGTTATGAAAGAATTTAGTATTCTTATCTCCAAGCTTGGTCCAGTTTTCTCTGGACTTTTGCTATAGAAAGGATTCTTCAGCTCGACTTAGAAAGATATAAGACGATGAAGTTTCTATTTCCTCACCGACTAAAAGAAGATTGAGAGGGTCATAAGCAAGATTAGATTGTGCCTGAAATAAGATTTTCTGGGCACAAAAGACTCTAGACCTGACGTCACTATAATCATTGCGGTTGAGCTTAGTAAGCTCAGACTGCAGACGAATGAGTTTGTCTGTGACCAACTTTATTCCAGAGGAGGAGATGGGGGAATTCTAATTTTTGGAAACAATGTCCTTACAAAACGAGTGGGATTGCCATATGTTGAAGAATTTGAAGGGTTTCTTTTGTTTTTGACGAGGTAACCCTAGTTTAAGAGTAACCGCGTTATGGTCAGAAGAACAAAAAACCCCAAAGTGAGCATAAGACGTGGGAAAAGGGTATCCCAATCAGGATTGACAAGGACTCTGTCAATTTTGGATAGAATAGGATGAGAAAGTTGTTTATTAATCCAAGTAAAAGTAAATCCGGTAGATCAGATATTTCTTAGTTCAATTTTGGAAGCAACAATTATTAAAGTCATCAATTGCTGAAGACCACTTGTCAGAAGAACCCCGACGCTCATCCGGATGACGGATAGCATTAAAGTCCCCAAGATAGACCCAAGGAATATGATTATCGAATTTGGAGATAGAAATTAAGTCATTCCAAAGCTGAGTACGATCATTAGCTTCATTAAAAGCATAAATGGCAGTGAGCCTAAAAAAAGCATTATAATTGTGACATTTGGCAAAGCAATGAATGAACTGAGGGGATTGAGATATCTTAGAATTGGTAATAACACTAGGGTTCTAAGCAATCCAGATTCTACCTAGAGAATGGGATTTATGGTTGGTAATAAAATGCCAAAAGGGGACCATATGTCTAACAATAAAGTCTACATTAATAAGTTGGACTTTAGTTTCCACTAGAATTATCAAATAGATACTATTACTAATGATGAAATCAGTAACATCCTTTTGCCTAATAGGATCATTAAGACCCCGAATATTCTAAGAAGCAATATTCATAAAGAGAGAAACTTACAGTGAATCATACGATGCTCATGTTGAAGGAAAAAACCTTTTTACCCTTATCATTAGCTTCAGCCATACGAAGCCTTTTAGGAGGCGAGTCCACCTCTTCCCCACTTTACACCTCGGTGGCCTCATTAATGGAATGGAGGCGATGGCTATTGTCCAACTTTGGATCAATCTCAGAAGGATCCTCCTCAGAGGATGAGGTCGGGATATGCATGATAGGAGTCTTGTTGGGGTCTTTTTTGCAAAGGCGAGTAGGGTGACCAAAGACGATACAGTTAGCACACTGAGGAGGGAGCCCCTGATACTCAAAAGATACTGTGATGATTTTTCTCTTGATCTTAAAAGTGAGCTCAACACGGATGGGAGGTCCTACAGCAATCATAATACAGATACGAGCACAACAAAGTTTATCCTCCCTCTCCGTTTGATGGTCCACATATAAAGGGGTCCCAATGACCAAACCAATGTTGCTAAAACCCTCTACCGTCTAAAGTTCCAATGGAAAATTAAAGAATTTAACCCAAATATGAATATCTGTATGGGGATCTTTGATAAGAGAGGAAAGAGGTTCCCAGTTTTTCAGAATCATTAAGTTTCCACCATAGTGCTAAGGGGTTTCCTCTAAAACCTTTTTGGCCATAATTTCGGACCCAAATTTCAAGAGATAGTACCCTTTCGGGAGAGGCTTAAATTCTAAAAATCCAAACTTACTCAATAAGATTCAACATTGGCCTTGAGTAAAGTAATATTTTTGGGATGAGAGAAAGTACCCCGAAAGGCATGCCTTCCAAGAATCCGGAGGGCCCAAAGCCGAATAATTCATAATGTAATCATTCCCAATTATATCCATATGACTTATACCAATCACCAATGGGGAACGATTATCGATATGACCCGCAACAATACTCGCATAGGTGGAAGAGGTGAGAGTATTAGGCCGAGAGCTTAAAAATGAATGACCAATAGGATTAGCCTTAAATGAAGGATATGTTGAAAACTTTGAAGGAATTTGAGCCAATTTATTTCAAAATTTCCTTCCTTTAGGGAGTTTTCCAGCATTATCAAAGTTCCTTAAATTAGTTTTGGGATTGTAAGTTGAAGCCCCACTAAGTAAGCATTTACCTTTGTTTATAGCAGGCCTATCAAAAGAAATAACATGAGTGGGCCCAATGAATTTTGAAATCCTGTCCGGGTTGATAGGACCCGACTCTTGATCAAAGCTTTTTCCTGTCTCATTTCTATTCACATTTCCAGACTTCTTTACTGCCTTACTCGTAATCTTTAAACCCAGCAAAGAATCAGAGTAACCATGGACTACTTCCTGGTTTCTACTTTTTCTATTCGAATCTTTTACAGAATCAATAGTCATAGAAGGTACTGATAAGTCTTTTGCAGAATGAATCCCCAACAAAGAGAGTATCGAGGGTTCTTTCCAAGAATTTATCCCCTGGAATCGGTCGTCGGCAAGATTCTCCAAATTGAGACTGAGATTCCCTGAAGAGGGTGACATATGAGCATATCTAGGTCTGATTCCTCCCATATCAGACGATACAATAGGCTTAGAGGGTATTGCTCTACTGGATAGAGGTACATGAGGAACCCGCATAGCTATTAGAGGACATCGGGGATTCTCAAATCGAGAATCAAGCTTTCCCAAATTCAGGGATGAATTACCCCTCAAGGCAAAGAGCTTATGCTGGATTTCTTCAATCGACGTTACCAGATTTTCATAGAAACACTGATTGGCAGATGAGCCATCTCCCAAGTCTGAATACAACAGGTGTTGGGACAGAGGAGGAAATCTGAGTCTTGGGGCTATAGAGAAATCCACTCGAGGTTGACTAGGAGATTTGGACTCAGTAGCAGGAAGATAACCATTCAGGTCCGGTGAAGAGGAGGGTTGAAAAATAATGTGTCAATGAATTCTGGCCAACGCTAGGCCACTTTTGACGTATGCTTCGTGGTGAGCAGGGATTCGATGCTGAGCAGGGGAGTCGAGGGATATGGTGGGGACATTTTTGGCTAAGTTGTATACAACCAAAGGTGACAGATTAGCTTCGATGGAGAGAGGATAATGAGGCGAAGATGGGAATGAAGCTAGAGAAGAGGAAAATTCTTGAGTTCTTATTGGGGAGAAGGAACCCAGGACCCCAGAAGGCTTGGCCGGTCGAAAAGAGTTGGGTGAATCCATGAGAGACTGGATGAGGTAAGCTTGTACGGTTTTCGAAGAAATTTGCAGGCTGATTATGGAGTGATGGTAGATGTTTTGACTTGCATGGTATGAGTTGGTTAAATACTGAATGAGGTTAGTGATTGCTAAGGTTTGAGGGAAGTAGCTTAGATAGAAGAGACTAGACTGAATAGGATTCTTCTGAGGTGTGTTAGGGTTAGATATAGGATAAGGGAAAGAAGAGGGACTACTCAAAGGTTTAGAGCTAGTGGTAGCTGCCAGATTAAGGCTAAGGAAAGAGGTAGGGTTCAGAAAGTAGAGCTTAAAAAGATGATTAGACTTGAAAAGTAATAGGTTGGAGGGTAAATGATATTTGAAGATCACCCCGAATAGAAGAGAGAGAGGGTTGGAGGTTGGTTGAGTTTTTGAGAAGTTTTACTGAGCTGGGTATGTCTTGAGACAAGAAGAATGCAGAAGAGCTTGAAAAAGGAGAGAGGGTTTAGGAAGTACAGAAGAAGTAGGAAATGTTATCTACTAGATACCCAAAATAGGAGAGAGGGAATAGTGTTTGTGTTAGTGTTGGACTTTTGAGGGCTCTGACTAGAAAGATGTCTAGAAACCAGGATATGGCCGTTTGGAATGGGTTTTGGTAACCTAACTGGATTGAATTCTCTAACCAGAAACAACTTAGTTAGGCAGCGATTTTCCCTTTTATTGCAGTAGACAAGGTACATATTTAATTTTCGAATAACAACAAATTTCAAGAAGGTTGGGGAAAAGACTGGGGAGAGGTTGGAAAGAGTAGAGGGGGAACAACTAGTAAGGATAATGATTTTTTAGTAGAAGATGATGATGCTATCATCAGACTTGGGTTTCGCTTGAAGATAAGGATTTTTGCCAGAGATAGAGGACGTGTTTAGCATTACTTGTTGAGGATGGTTTTTGGTGAAAGAGGTGACGTCCCAGCTAGAGTGGGGAATGTGGTGAGTGGGTGAATCAATTACAGTAGAGAAGGATAGAAGGGTGGTACAAGAGCAGTGCGAGGTTTTGGTATTGCCATAACTTGAGTAGCTCACGCTCTTTATGATGGTGTTGTTTGTGAACTTAGAGAGGATCATCAAGTTAACAACGCACAAATAATCTGACTCTAATCGAACGTTGAGAATTGACCAGGAGTAAGAGAAGCATAACTCAAGAAGAAAATGATATGAGGTGAGCTTATAACTAAGCCAATAGACTGGTGATCGAGAACGGTTGAGATGAATTGAAATGTGTTTGGGGAGTCTGAATCTTCTTGTCCCACAAGCATTCACCAGATAGACGAAGATTGGAGGAGCCATCAATCTAAGAAATCTTTGTCCCTCAGGCCAGAGGTGTACCAAAAGGCCAGGGGAAAAAAGCTTTGAATATTACCGTTGAGGTTTACACAGGAGAGATGGGAGAGGTTTGTGTACAAATTTGTTTTGCATATAATTTTATTTAGCACCCACTTATTTTTAGTTAAAATGAAAATAAACTAATTTTAGGATTTAATTTATTAATTTATAATTACTTATTGAAAAGTTTAATACTACAGAAGGAGTTAAAGTTTTTAGCTCTAGAATATAATATAATAAGTTGGAAACTTGAAAAAAGTTTAATTTTACCATTTTTAGTTATAATCATTCAACTTCCCATACTTACATTTGATTTTTTTTTTAATTTATCAACTATATATAAAGGACTAAAAATTAAAATTTCATAAAAACATAGCAATCGATTGTTTTTGTGATTTGTTTTTTCTTAAATAAATATTTTAATATTTTTAGTTTTTTATTTAAGAAAATAAATGTCTAAAAAAACATGAGTTTTTTTGTATTTGTTATTGAAAAAAGAAATAATAAATTTTGCAGGGTCGCAATTGGAAATGGCTCAAACACCTCCTTCTGGTATGACCCATGGCTCATCTCTTCATCGCTAGTTTCCTATTATGGAGAGAGTATCATTAAGGAATCGAGACTTGGGAAAGCTCTCAAAGTCTCTGATTTCATCCTCAATGGGAACTGGATTTGGCCCTCCAATTCCAGATCGTCAAATGCGACCAACCGTGCTAATCTGTTGGAAATCAAATCTTTTATTCTCTCTCTTCCACCGCCAATCTCGCTCCTCAATGATACTCCTTTCTGGAAGGCGAAAGAAGGATGCACTACCTTCTCCATCAAGGACACGTACCACGTCATTCGGTCGCCCAACCCTAAAGTAGGGTGGGCCGGGTTAGTTTGGAACAAATCTAATATTCCGCGACATTCTTTCATTTTATGGCTTGCTATCTTGGATAAGCTTGTCACCAAAGACAAGCTCCTCAGTTGGGATTATAACATCCCACCTGTCTGTATCCTGTGCAACTCTGATAATGAAACCATCCCTCATCTCCTCTTTGATTGCAGTTTCATTCAGAGTATCTGGAACTTCGCTAGCAATAAACTAGGATTCCCCTTTACAGCTTCAAGCTGGCAGTCTTGGGTAGGTAAAGCGTCAAATTGGTCTTCATCTCGAAACCGCTTAATTTGGCAGTCTTGCTTCGCCGCTGTAACCTACCACGTTTGGAAGGAGAGGAACCTTAGAACATTTGGTCCCCCCCCCCGGCCATTGCCTCCTTGGTGTCCCACCGAATCTTCTCGGACCTTTGGCTTAGATTTCGAGGCACCAAATCTGGGTGGCCTTACTAAAATTAATATTTGCTACTCCTACTCTTTTAAAATGCAGGATGGATCGCTGAGAGCAGTTCGGGACCCAACACTTCTTGGACCTCTTGGAGGAATGCGGATTCTTACTATGACATCTACCTTTTACCTGCATCTTAGTCTATATGTTCTGAACGTTTTCCTATCCCTTCTAGGATTGGAACGTCTTTTATGATTATTTCCTTTTTGAGCAGACATTGTTTAGTAGAATATTGATGTATTCTCGGGGTATGCCCAAGATATGATATATGAACTATTTTTAATTATTTAATGCATTTAAATACCAAAAAAAAATCTCGAATATTTATAATATCTTCAATATTTCTAACATTGGCCTAATATCTCTAATGACAATTATCTTTACTATTTCTAACACATTCTCTCAAACTCACAATGTAAGAGTAAGTACTGAGAGTTTGTGACAAAGAAAACGAAAACGAGATGTCGATTGAGCCTTCGTTAAAAAATTGCAAGTTTCCTTCAATCCTCAAATAATCTTCTAACGACTTACGATCTTTATATATCAAAATCTTGATATATTTCAAATGATTTCTTCGTAACATCTTCTTCACATCATTTTATCCACATCTTCTTCTTAACATTTCTTAAACCCCATAATCTCCTGCTATCAAATCTCAAATCCTAATATCAAATCTCAAATCTTAAATTCTCAATTCATAATTCATAATTCATAATTCATAATTCATAATTCATAATTCATAATTCATAATTCATAATTCTCAATTTCCAATTTCTAAATTTCGATTTCAATCCTTAATTCTTAATTCTTAATTATTAATTCTTAATTCTTAATTCTTAATTCTTAATTCTTAATTCTTAATTCTTAATTCTTAATTCTCAATTCTTAATTCTTAATTCTCAATTCTCAAATCTCAATTTCTAACTCTCAATTTTTAATTTCTGATTTCCTATTCTCAATTCCAATTCCTAGATCTAAAACAAAAACAAAAACAAAAAAGAAATCTAAATTCAAATCTAAAACCAAAACCAAATCTAAAACTAAAATCACATCCAAAACCAAAACAAAATCCAAAATAAAATCTAACTCCAAATCCAAAATTCAAACTCAAATCCAAATTCAAATACCAACTCTAATCCAAATAAAAAAAGTGAATTCAAATGTTAAGTGAAAACAAATTGAAACCAAACGTAAATCAAAATTATAATCAAATCTAAACATTAATAAATAAATAGATAATTAATTAATTAATAAAAAAATTAAAATAAAACAACTTTGAAGTCTAAATCAAAACCAAATAAATTTCTTAACCAAAAAAACATAAACAACTTTTTTTCTCTAGAAAATGCATGTTACCGATGCCAACGAAATCATACGTAATATTTTTCTTCGAATTTTGTGTAAAATCGAATCCATTATTTTATCAACAAAAATACTCCAACTGATTATATAGGATTCTTAGATGTCCCAAACACAATGTTCAAAATTCGGCAAACACTGACACTGTTACCTCTCGATGAGACTTTCTGATTGTGATTGCACACAACATATTCGAAAACCAAAAATAATCTATATTCTTGTAATTGTAATTTCGTACATCGGTTCTTGTACAAACAACTACTTTTCTTATTCTCCTTACTTATTTTCAAAATTAAAAAACACTTGTAATAACTCAGTGACTAAGAAACCATAAGAGAACAAAACGTTCTTTTTTCTCGTGACAAACAACAAAAATAAATGTCCGTCGGTATAACAAAGTATACAAAACATTCTAAACTCAATAACTAAACCTACACTCTAGTACCATGTACAAAATATAAAAACAAAAAGATGCAAATATTTTATTAATTGGAATTATGTATTTACAAAGAGTTTAAGCCATTATATATAAAGTAATATATAGAATGTCTATAATATCTTTAATATCTCTAACATGCGCCTAATATCTCTCATGAGTACTATATGGAATATCTTTAATATCTCTAACAATTTTAACTATCATTGGAAAAATATAAAACATAAATATATAATTTATACAATCTAAATAAGAGTGAAATGAAGATGTTAGGTTACGTTAAGATCATGAGGTATACGGTACACGTATATAATTATTATTTTAAAAGTCATTATTTTGAATAAATACCATAGTTATTTTTTATCATTTTTAAAGTAGATAATATATCTATTTATAATTATACACATGGGCTTTTTGTGCATAAGATCCAATTACAAATAAAACTACTAATGGACCCAAGTTTACATATCTAGTTTGATTTTGACCAATTACTAGTTCAATAACTGGTTCAGACCCGTATAAATGACACCACACATAATAATTTATCGGTAACCCCATATTCCTTACAAATTGAACAAGAAATAACTATATAAAGGATTCAAGTCATGTATTGTACCAGCCATGTTGGTAATGATTTGATAAATGCTTCGGACGAACACTTAGTATGTTGAGGTATCCAACGTTATGTGTGTCACGTTAGTGCGAACCTGAATAGGAATTGATTGGTACCGAAGATTCTAAAGCTACATAAATCATATAAGTAACTGTGGAGCTTTAAATTCACTTGTGCATTAGTGGTAGTCCCTAGACGAGATGTATCATGATTGGGTTGGTTATGCATGACAATATGTCTGACAAACAGTGCTAATGTATCTCTTCAATTTTCCAGTAAGTAGTAATGACTGTTGACTAGGGTAGGGGTGTTTCAGAGCTCGTCTATAAATACCATCATTCTTCACGGTTTCACCTTTTTCACCTAAATTAAGAAGTGTTACTCAGCTCTTAAGCACATTCGCCATGTATTCTGTCGTAAACTCTTTTTCTGGTGAAATTTTTATTGTTTGTTTTGTTTTCGACCAGATTTTGTTGGTGATAAGGGAACAATTCGCCGATCTTAATAGAAAAGGAGTCAATTGTAAATAAGAGGAGATGAATATGCCTATTATTGTATTTATTATTTATTAGAGGATAATTTGTAAATAAAGTATTTTATAAAGGACTAAAAAAGAAATAAAATAATACCACCAAGGGCATAAACGGGTCCACCCTTCCCCACTATAAAAGGGAACCCATTATTCTTGGTAGGTGGGACAATTGAATATAATATTCTCTTTCTACTTTATCTCTCTAGAATAATGAGCCTTAGTCACATCAGGTCCAAGATCCAACGTTATTCTCTCTTGTCATTTATTCTCTCATCAATTGGTATCTAAGATCTTTTGCACATCATTTAGATATCAGATAACTTTAGATGCTTGAACTTCCATGAAATTATGGTAATTAGCTTTTATTCTGGTTGCGTTTTCATTATTATTTTTAAACCAAATTCTATAGGAGTCCATAGGAACATATATGTCTTTTTAGTTTATGTTTCTTTTGAACCAAATTTCTTGAGAGTCCAAGTAAATATCTATAAGTTTGATATATTGTTGTACTGATAGATGCTCGGATGAGTAAAGTCATTCTTACCACATATTTTGTTTCATATGAGGATTCGATAATATATATTGGGAAATCCTTTCCCCATACAATTATTTATTTTGATTTACATTACTTAAGTTTTACATTAATTCTTAAGATATCACCAGCTCAACTGGAGTTGACCATGTCGGCCTTCTCAAGGTTTGAACACCAATATCTATTTTAGTGTTTTAAGACTTGGAAGTAAGATACTATCGATCTTCTCAAATTTTAGATATTTTGGTATTTTAAGTTTTGGGAGTTGCATACTACCGACCTCTTTTAGTAATTTATCGAATTAATAATACCAATCCTTGTCGACAATGTCTACCTTTTACGAGCCTGTGTCTTATCATACAGCTAATTAAAGCATAAGTTTTTAGGAAAAGTTTTGTAGGGGTGCGACTATATATGTGGCTCATGAAAAACTTTATTCGCCCACATGGTAGGATAGTATTCGTCAACCTACTTATATGATCATGCCTTGATTTGTTTGCTACCACGTAAGGCTACTAAATTATGACCGAGATTGTTACTATTAGGGTATTTAGGAATCTGAAATACCTTCCTTAATTCTTTGTCACCCATTGGAAAGCTTCAACTTTTCACTTTTAAGTCATACATGCTCCTCATTAGCGTTTGATAGTGTTAAATCCTTAGGTATGCCTTTATCATTTTCTATTCTACTACGTTATGGATTGCGTTTTCTTTATTCAAAATTATAGTCCTTTTAGTTGATCATCATGTGAGAGGGCAGTACAATCTTGGCTGACACTACTGCATCAATCCCATATATTGAAAAGAGAGGTATTTCACCAGATCCGAGAAGTGGTCTTAGAAGCCCATAATACAACCTAAAGTAATTCATGCCATTTGGTAGACAAACTTTATAGAGTTTTATTTAGGCCATAAATTCTATTGCAAATTATTACCTCTACGTGACCATTATCATGGGGATGAAAATGAGTTGAGAAATTCATGTTGGATACCTCTAGAGAGGCATACAGAGGTTATTTTGGTATTCTTGAACTGGGTCTCATTATCACTAATGATTACCATTAGTATATACAACGTGCAATAAATGTTTTTTTTTTAATTTTGACAATCTGCTTGGTTTCGGTCTTATATATGAATTCTAAAATGAACCACTTTGAAGTAATCAACCCTAACTAGAAAATATTGTCAGCCACTTGAGGTTATTAGAAAGAGAGCCGACGAGGTCAAGCCCCCATCCGTCGAATAGAAGGGGTTCAAATATAGTTTCAAATAAATTTTCGATACGTTATCCCTCATATCACTAGATACTTGTTCGAATTTTGTTTTAACTTATGGGGCTTGGATTTGTCGGCTAAAAGATCTCATGTTAGAAGGTAATTCTTGATTGGTAACACACAATCTCGACATGCCTTAGTTGTACTAACTTCAGTATCCACGTCGTTAGAGAGGTTAGAGTTCTTCAAATATTGATGGTGTTTCTTATTGTACAACCAAGAGCTCCTAGTTAGAACTAACTTTTGAGGCTAAGGGATCGACCATAGAATTTTGGACCCTATGGACTTGCTTGAACTTTACTTCTTTAAATTCACTTGTCGACTCGGCTAAATACTGGATAGTAGTATATTTTCTTACCTCTGCTTGGCCGAGGGTGTTATTTATAACAATATGTTAATCATTTTATAAATTAACTATTTTAGCACCACATATTTGAGCTTCTATAATTGTTGTTTCATACTCAGATTCATTATAGAGACTGGATATTTAAATAATATAGCTTAATAAATAGCCTCCTGATATGGGGTAGTCATATGAATGCCAACACCTCACTATATGGATCATGAGCCTCCATCTGTTTGGAATTCCCATACTAGAGATAAGGAATCCTAGTGGGTCTTCTGTCTTTTATATTAGAATCATGTCAAAAGAATTGGACCATGCCTCGGCTTTAATGACCGTTCTCGGATCGAAGCTTATGTTGTAATCGTCAAGCTTTACAAACTAACGAGTCAGATATCCCAAAAAATCTAGTCGTTACAACACCCCTTGAAGAGGTAAATATGTTCGCGCAAAAAAGGGTATCCCTCGAAATATGACCTAATTTTCTTTGATGTTACCACTAATGTAGAAATCCATTTTTTTCTAATTGAATGTACATTGTTTTTGCATCAATAAGACTGTGACTTATGTAATAAATGAATTTTAGATTTTTTTTCTTTTCTCGCATTAGTACGACACACAATGTAATCGGATACAACCAGATAGTTTTAAAGAGTTTCTCTAGGATAAGGCTTTTACAGTTGCTTCGGTGAGGCCAAATACTGTAGAAAGCATCATTACAATATTTCATCAATTGAAAACAACGAGTCTTCTTTAAAACCTTGAAGAAATAAGAACACTTATTTGAGAAATATTAGATACATATGTTTATAGTGGTCAATATACCAACCAACATTACACTTCTTTTATTAACCAGAGAGGATGCATTGATGTCAAAACATTTAATTATTGAGGATCAACTTTTATTCCCTTACCATTCATAAAATAATCCAAACTTGTACCTAATCATACCTCAAAAACATATTTTTCAAAATTTAATTTAAGGTTAATGGACCTTAGATTCTTGAACGTCTCCTCTAAATCTTGAATATGATCGATGTCCTTGAAAGTCTTGAGCATTATATCATCAATGTATACTTTCATATTTTGGCCTATTTTCCCAATGAAAGTCTTGTTAACAAGCCTATGATAAGTTTCCTCAACCTTTTTAGTAAAAAGGCATTATCTTATAGCAATGAAGACCTTGGTTAGTGATGAGTGTGGTACACAATTGGTCTATCAATGCATTTCTAGCTGATTATACCCAAAGTATGCATCCAATAAAGATATGATGTATTGCCCGATTTTGAGTCTAACATCTGACCTATCCTGGTTTTGGAGTGGTCATGTAAGCCAACAATACTTCCTGAAAGAGTTTAGGCTTTTTGGTAGTCAAACGTTCAAGAGTTTTTTTTAGGCCATCAATTATGTTGTAAATTGTTAATTCCCCTTGCCATTATCCTGGAATGATAATGAGTTGAGAAATTCATGTTGGGATACCTCTAGCAAGGGAAAAAGAGGTCACTTTGACATTATGGAATTGAGTCTCATTATTATTAGTGATTACCTTTGGTACGCCGAATCTGTAATAAATGCTATTTTTTTGTAAAAAAATCATGTACTTGGATTTGGTCTTAGATAGGGTCTATGACACAATCCATTCTGAAAATTAATCAACCCTAACTAACTAATATTGTCAGCCATCTAAAGTTTTAGGTAGCTCACCGACGAGGTTAGGGCCCATCGGTCGAACATAAAAGGTTCAAATAGATTATTGATTTGTGTGGCATATTTGCAAAGTGTTGATAAATATCTCACCTCTTCACTTTATTTTTAGCTTTGGTAGTGAGGGTTTGCCAGAAATATCTTGAAAACATTGCTCTTCTTGCTAGGTTATGATACCCACAATGACCCAAAACCTCATTGATATGAAGTTCGCCCACCATATAGAAATATGTGTCATATACAATTGCAAAAGGGTTTCGAGAAGCTCTGACGGTACATTATCCCTTCTATCATTATATACTTATTCGATTTTTATTTCAGCCTATGGGCCTTAGGTTTTTAGGCTAAGTACTCTCATGTTAGAAGGTATTTCTTTGTTACTAACCCCCAATCTCCACATGTTTCCGTGTTACTAACTTCAATGTCTATGAGTTTTATCAAATATTGATGGATTTTCTCGAACTATACTTCTTCAGATTCACTTGTCGATTTCCTTAACTTATCTAAGTACTATATGACGGTATTTCTTACCTCCGTTTGGCCGATGGAATGATATATAACAAGATGTTAATCACTTAATACATTTACTCTCGTAGCACCATATATTGAGCCAACTGAAGGCCTAATTATTACTTCATACTCGGATTCATTATTAGTGCTTTGAAATCCAAACCATAAAACTTGATAGATAATCTCCATGTATGGGATAGTTATGTGGATTCCAACACCATACAATATGGAGCTGGAGCCTCCGTCTGTTTAGACTTCCCATACTGGAGATAAGTAATCCTCGTGACCATCAGTCTTTTATATTGGAATCATGTCATAAAATTGGCCTGTGCATAGCCTTTAGTGGTGATCCTTAGATCAAATCTTATGCAATAACCATCAAGCTCTGTAGAACAACGAGTCAGATATTCCACAACATCTGGTCTCTGCAGCACCCCTCAAAGAGTTAAAGATGTTCGAAAAAATAGTGGAGTGTCTATGGAATTAGAGCCTCATTTTCCTTGATGTTACCATTAATGCATGAGCCGATTTTTTCCACTGCGTCAATAAGACTATTTCTTATGTAATTAATGGGTTTCATTATAAGCAAAAAATTTCAATTGAATGTACCTTGTTTTTTTCGTCAATAACATTCTTTCTTACCTTATATAGGTATTAGGTCCCTTTTATTTCTCAAATCAAAATTTAGTTTTTAATATTGTTTTTGAATTGTCTAATGTGAATTGATTCAATTGTATAATGATTTTTTTAAATATGACACTCATTATTTAAGTGCGTAATTCTTGTCCTTTAATAAACTTAAGTTGTTAATGAGCTATGATTTCTCTAGAAAATTTAATAAAATTTCCAATGACAAGTTTATATTTATTTGAATCATCAATTATGCTTTATAATGATAGATTATGTTAATCGTGAGACCTAGTGTATAATGCATATAGATACCTTTAAACTTGCTACTGACACAGGCTATCTACCATATTATGTAGGATTTTGTTTTGGTGTTTAAAAAACTCCATTTTTTATGAAAAAATTATATTTTTATAAAAAAAGTTCATTCTATTTATTTTTTGCCATTACTTTGGATTTATAATTTTTATAAGTAATTATTTAGACTTATACATAAACCTAAAAAAGACGTTCTGCATTTGAAATTAATGATGAATGTTGAATTTTTAATACATTCCCATACCATGATACTGACTGAGCTAGTTTTGAAGCTGATGTTTGATGATAATCTAGAAGTGGTGTGGGCTTTCACTTTATTTTGGTATTTTTCAGATTCATATTTAACATTATTTATTGTTACCAATAATTATATCAAATGTTTGGGTTAGGTTGTCAAACTTTTCTTAAGAGAAATTACCACATGGTCACGATTTTAATTCATAATATATTATTCATTTAATCTTATGTATTTGTTAAAGTTTCCACTGTGCGACCATTCTTTATTTAAGTTATTCTGATGCACATAACTCTTATCAGTGTATGTGTTTGATTGTGATGTTATTTGAAGAGTGTTTATCATTTTCTTCGAAAATAAGAGAGGTTTGGCATTGTTGTTTATCTAAGTCTGTATTTTTTAAAAATAGCTTGGGAAATTAATACCTTTAATTAGTTAAAAATATATATTATATTATATTATAGAAGATATAACAATATATTAGATAATATATTTTTTAATTTTTTTTAATAAAGGTTCAAATGTCTTTAGTAAATAAATTTTATACTCATACACACGCCAACAACAATATTACGGTTCCAAGATTGATATCGAATCTCTATTGCTAAATGTTAATTCCCCGACACCATCCATACCCACTTCTATAGGAATAAAAAGTAATATATCGGTTGATATTGAACAATAAGATGATAAAGCTTCGAAGAAAGGTCTTGAGAGTCAATATTGGAATCACTATCATCTGGAGAAACGAAATGTAGTTTAGAAGGATATTTATAAGTATTGTAATGACGTTCTTGGTGGTGAAATAAAAAATATAACAACTAATTTAAAGAACCATTATAACAAATGTTTAAGAAGTCCAAGAGAGATATTGAAGCAAAACACGATAATAAATAGTTTTGTGAGAGCGGATAAAAAGAAAATTAGAAAGTTACACTTTTATGCAAGAACGAGAGAGGGAATTACAAGCGTAAATGATCAAACTACATAACTATTCTCTCTGTATTATTGAGCATAGAGGGTTTAGAAGATACTCAATGAGACTTCAACTAGCTTTTAAAATGGTCTCTCGGAATATGATTAGGAATAATATTATCAAATTATATGATAATTAGAAGATTAAGATGATAAAGATCTTAAAAGAAAATTCAATTCGGATTGCAGTTATCATTGACATGTGGATATCAAACAACCAAAAAAGGGTTTATGGTGATAACTGCACATTTCATTCATGATTTATGGATCTTACAAAATCATATATTAATGTATGACTAAATTTTAAAATTCATTTTGTTAATATTGTTAGAGATTATATGTTTAATATTTTTTGAATATCTAATTTAGATATATTACCTTATTTTAATTTAGGTTTGTTTATGTTTCATGCACACAAGATTGGTTTTATGTTACGTGCTATATGATATTTTGATTGATTGGAATATAGACAAAAAAACTTTATGCTATAGTCGTAGATAATTTCTTAACCGAAGATAGTAGAAGAGTTTTGTTGCTAGATAGTTAGATTAATCTTCACTCTGGTTAGGTGAAAGTGTGTTACATATATGTTGTTGCGCGTATATCTTGAATTTGATTGTGAAGCATGGTTTAGAAATAATAAAAAATGCAATAGAGAGTATCCGTGATAGTGTTTAATATTGGTCATTTACACCTAACACGGAAGAGAGTTATAAAAGTGTTGCAAAATAATTAAATATACAAGGTTTTATAAAATTAGGCCTTGATTTTCTAACTAGGTGGAACTCGACGTATTTGATGTTAGAAATTTCTTTACTCTATAAATATGTTTTGCTCCGCAAAACAAAAAGGTGAACCAAACTATAACATTTTACCAAGCTCTAGTGATTGAGAGTTTACGTATGAAGTGTACTCAAAGTTTAAATTGCTTTGCGATGTGACAAAATATTATATGGTTTAAATTTCCAAAACTAAAAAATGGGTTTTTGGTAAGATGTATGGGATGAAGAATGCATTGTTTGAATGGTCTATATCTCTCAATAGAGTAGTTAGAGAACTAACATAAAAATGATGAAAAAGTTTGACAAATATTACGATATTATTCATAGAATTTTGAGGGTTGTGACTATGTTTGATCCATAATATAAACTAACTTTGTTAGATATTTCATTTTCCACCGTTTAAATAAAATCAAGAAATGTTGTTATGATTTTCTTGGATATATCAACGTAATGAATATATATAATTCTTATGATTTCGGTTATGATTCGAGTATCTGAGAGTTTAGTGGTTCCGATTTTAATTCACTATCAGATTATGATGCTTTTGTGTGTCAAAGAAAAAATAGTAAATTGAAACCAAGTCAATCCAAGTTAGATTTTAATTTGGAAAATTATGTTTTACCAAACAAACTTGATTTTGATATACTTGGTTGGTGGAACTCAAATGGATTAAAGTATCTAACTTTGTAAGAAATTTTAAAAGATATTTCAATGATTCTCATATCTACAGTAGCTCCATAGTTGTCGTTTAGTGAGTCTGCATCGAAGTAAAATTCATGAAATGACATTGGAAGCTAGATGTGAGCATAAAATTGGTTATGGACAATAGAATTGAAAGTAAAAAAGTAATATATTTTATTTTATTTTATTCTAGTGAATAGATGGGCGATTGTTGGAACTTAGAAGTTGGAAGCAATTATTAACGAAGACATGTTTGTTTTTAATTTTAAACAGTTGATTGATGTGTAATTTACTATTGATAATTTTATTAAGTTTGTAAGAATTTTAAAATTATTTTTGGGTTTCGTTTATGTTTGGGTTTGACTCGAGTGTTTACAACGGGTTTCATCTGTATGTAGTTTGTGGGTACCCGTGTGGGTAACCCGAATCTACAGATTTAGATGTGGTAAGGGGAAAAAATATCCATCGGATTTCGCGACAGGTTCGACCATCACTTTTATATTTTGAGGTATTATGTATATAGATATTCGTCCACAATCTGTCCAGATGCTATTATTATCTTATAGCAATAGAGACTTCAATCGATGGTGAAGGCGGCGCACTCTTAGTCTATCGGGTGCATTTGTAGCTGATTATACCCAAATATGTATCTATAAAAGATATGATTTTCTTTCGTGAACTCGAGTCTACTAGCTGATCTATCATGGGAATGGGTTTTTCGGGAACATTTTGTTCAAATATTTGAAATCTACACACATTCTTCATCTCTAGTTTTTTTTGAACCAACACCAAATTGATAGTCCAAAAGGTCGATTATTAGATATGCCTGAATATAATATATATATATATATATATATATATATATATATATATATATATATATATATATATATATATATATATATAGATATACACCGACCATGATAGCCTCAAATTTTCTACTTAAAATGGCCTTTCTTTTTAACGATAGGAATAACATTGGGATTAACATACAAGTTGTGACATATAGCGTCCGAGGGTACCATTATTGCATGCTTTTTACTTCCACCAAAGACATCAAGTTTGTTAAGTAAAAATGATAAGAAATCTTGAAGATTGTCTGTGAATTGTATCAATTATTAAAGTTTTCCCCTTAACAAGTTTTTATTTCTCTGTAGTTTTTTCCGAAGACTACCAAGCTAGGGGCCTTGTGGGGGTCATTATTCCCTTTCACATCCAGTGAGATCCCTTTTTACTGATATTTCTTTTTAAGTGCAAGGGTGGGGGTAGCATGTTTTAGAGGTCTTCTGCCCCCCCCCCTATTAATCCATCTTTATAATTCATCATAAACTAGTGCACGATGGAGGAAATCCAGTTCATCTCGGACAACCATGATCGCCCCAGGATTCCATTATAACTAGTTGGACTTCCTACTACTATGACGAGAGAACTCAACTTTTTTTTTTCTATTCATAGGTAAATACCTACCTCAATTTCGTATGTGAGCTTAGTGTCTTCACCCGTAAATTTCATTATCGTCATATTAGAGTTTTGATAGGGTTGTGGATTTTTAATCCTATCCAAAGTGCTTTTGAAAATTAAGTTAGAAGATCTTTCAACATCTAAAATAATCATTCTTACATATATCATTTCAATTCTTGGGACAATTAACACAGCATCATTAGTAAAGATCATGAATGGGAAGTGAGCTCGGTAAAATGAGCCCATTTCTGCCCTTAGTATGTTTCTCCAGCCCGTAAGCATGCCTTTTCCTTGAATTTTATTTTATACCAGATTCCATGTCATCTATCATAATGTTTATGATCTTGTCTCGACTCTCATCAAAATCCAAATATCATTTTTATTGAGGCTCGTGTAATATCTCGTAAAAATATTCAATTATATAATCATGTTGATCTTTTACTTGTATTATTAGTGCTTCAATTATTCTTTTCTCAGAATTTTCCTCAACCTTTACGAACCTTCGGAAGCTTGAAGCCTTATTTGTTATAAATTCAATTGATTTCACATCTTCAATAAAGTTTTTTATTCCCCCTTCATCATATTTACATTTCAGGTGTAATGTCTGATATCGCTGTGGTACTTGTAAGATTTGTTTGCACTTGTATATTCTTTAGGGGTCAGCATTGGTAGTGGTTTTTGAAAATGAACAAAATCCATAGCATTCTTATAGATTGTGGCTATAATTTCAGTTAACTCTATATAATTATTTTTAATGTTACACACCCCTCTGTCCCACTTATCTCATTGGTCACTCTAAAAACTGGATTGATGGTTCCCTCTATGTTGTCCATATGCTACACTTGGCATTGATGATGTAGAGATATGTCGTGTAGGGTCTAACCTTCATGTGCGTAGAATCTTCCATCATGATATGAGATATTACCTGCGCCAATAATTCCTCAACGAAAAAAATATCATTTTTCATCACATCATCTACCAACGGGTCCGACAGTATCCTCTGCCTAAAATAAACACATGTCACTAATTCATAACAACTCTTGAGACTATTCTTGGTTTCTACAAATCGTAGCGTGTAATATTTAAGGCTTTTGTTAGGATCTTTTTTGTAGTACATAATATAATCCTCATATTGTTTTATAACTTTACTTCGTATAAACTGATCTATAAACAATGATGACATGGCTTCAAAAGCTACGAATAAAGTTGAGCTGCAAGTAGTTAAACTAGGTCAATGCACTTCCTTTAAAAGTCATAGAGAATGTGTTGCACAAGAATCGATCATCCTCATCAAAACTAAGAATTATATTTTAAAATTGCTTAAGATGTTGATTGAGGGTCTTGGGACCCGTCATATTTTTCCATATCACAATTATCAAACCTCGTATGCAACTCTCCAGCTAACATATATGGGGCTAAAGGGGAGCTAGTCATACTCTGTCTTTGCAAATAAGAGTAATTATCAATACGTGCCAGATATTAAGTTGACCATTAGTAACCTTATGGATAGGATTGATCGGGATTGAAGTGATAAGATTTTTTATGATAACTTGGTTGCCCATACGTATTCGGTAGATGTTGTCCCAATCCATGTGCAGATACCCAAGGTTGGTTAGTCCCAGTGTGTGGGGTTGAAATAATACATGAAAAGGCTATTGCAATGGTCGATATGAGGTTTGTTTCTTGTACGATGGGTATAGATGTTCCTGTTGAATGTTAGGTTGTTCAAAATGTTATGGAAGAGGCATATGCTGAAAATGAGTTGGGATGGGATGTTGAACTCTAGGTGGTAGCGCTAGAATTGGGTCATCTTGAAATTCTTCCTTGGATTTTTTAGTTGGTGTCCGACGATTGGTATCAGGCAAGTCATCTGAACCATGTCGACCCCTTATTGTCTCCCTGGATGGAGTCTCAACATATACATTATGCTTTATTTTTTAAAAGAAGTAAAGTGATATCTAGTGACTCCTTATAGTTGGTTTTGTAAATATACTACTAGGAAATCAATCTCTTCCCACATACGACATCATTAATGATGCTCAATTACATTTGGATTGTATTATGAAGTTTGGACCGACCTAAACACCACATATAGATAAAAGATACTATAAAATAATTCTAAAAATATAATAGTCATTATTATTAATAAATATTATATTAATTGTTCGTGAATACAAAATCTATTTATAATCTATTTCATGAATATTATGTTCGCGAAGAAAAAATCTATTTGTAATTTATTTCATGAAAAAAAAAAATCTATTTATAAATAGTCATGAATGTTTTTTGTAGCATTTTTTTTAAAACAATCTATTTTCTTTCTAAACATTTAAATAAATTATAAATAAATACATTGATCTTTTTAAAATTTAAATTATTGATGAATTATTTTTAGCGCATCATAAAAACGTATATGATAAATATTTACAAATTTAAAAATAAAATCAATAGTTTTAAAAAAAAAATACAACAAGATTTGTGTTGAGATTTGTTGGAAATAGATGGATCATGTCTATATATGCTAATTTATTTGGCTATTTTCAATACATTGTCTAGTTACATAAATGATCTCATAATTAAATCAAATGTAAATTGGACAAATATGTGAAAAATTATTATGGAAGTGATTGTGTAGAGATCGGGTCAAGATTTGGGCATTATTATGAAAATAATTATGTAGAGATCGGATCAAGATTTGAGCATTATGAAATATTGGACCAAAAACTTAGCACTTAACTCTAAATTAATAGTTAAATAACTAAACCAAATCAAATAATTTAGTTGGGTTATGCTCTCTTACCACATAGCTAACAAAATGATGGAAATGCAATTAAGACAAAATCAAAACTCATTGATTCACATATAAAGAGACATACAATATAATTCATTCAAGTTGATTTTCATTTTTAGTGGTTAGAAGAACCAAACAAAAATCTCACTTCGTTACTCTTATGGTTCTTTTGTATATTAACAAAGACAAAGATAAATGATAACATTGAAGAATCACAAGTTCAAAGCAACCCAACGGCTTTAAGTGAATACGATCTAGAAAAACAAGATATTTTCTTTAAATAATCACTACTAGAATGTCTACTCTAACAAGTAAGTAATGTCACCATTCTTGAAGAGTATAACCTATCATAAAAGAGAATGATTGTTATGTGGTGTAATTAATATTTTGAGCAACTCAATAATATATGTCAATTGATATCAAATCTAGTTCTCTAATGAATCGATTGTAGGATTGTATGTTTTAAATCAATTAAAACATGTTATTTTTAATTTTGAGTATATAATATATACCATTGGGTTTATTGTGTTGTTTGAGCTGATTTATCGTATCGATTTAGGATTTTAAAAACATCTTTTAGTTGATTTATTCATAGAAGCACGATTAAGATAACATGTTTTTATGTTTATATTCAATTGTAGGCCAAAATACTTAATTTATGGAGTTTTTTCGTTGAAAAAAGAGAATTTTATAGCAAACAAACCGTAAAAAATGAATATAAAAAACTGGACATCATAAATTTACCGTGACAACCCTGATGTTATTGCAACAAAGTGTTGTTGGGCGACATTAGTCACGACAACCCATTTTATATCGTGGAGAAGTCGCATGCTCGTCGTAGTAATGTCTAACTTCACCACGACCAAAGTGAATTGTTGCAGCAAAAAATTCATCATTGCAATAATGCACATATGGGGGTGTTAAGTAGAGTCTTCTTTTCTTCGTCATGTAACCAATAAGATGTTTGGACATTCTAACGTTTTTATATGTATGTGATTGATGAGACATGTTTAAATGCTAAGTGAAATTTCATGATTAAGATTCTCCAGACTATGTTAGTTGAATCATGAAACCAACATATTGACCATGTTGGTGAACTGAGGAATCTAGGGTCTATATGGTTTATGGATTAATCTCATTGCAATTATCGCAGACCCAAATAAAGGTCAGTATTTGCCATATTAATCATGTACGGGAGATTTTCATATGTGATTGATCATTAAGTTAATAACTAAAATATGGAAATCATCCCAAGTGAGGGTTCACGAGTATTAGGTCAATTAAAATAGATCAATGGTGATTTTACTCAAACTCACAGTATGCATGATGATATGCTTGTACAAAAGTATTATATTACCAATGTATGCTATCTTTTACATAATATATGTCATGTTTTAAATATTGTTTATAAGTAGTATATGTCAATAAACGTGAATATTTGTGATGTGTGTTTATATGTTTTGTAGTAATTGGTATTGGTTACCACCCAATGAGTAATAAGCCTCCCATGTTAGAAGGGTCAAATGTTTACTAGTGAAAAGAAGAGATGTAATTGTACCTTCAATATCATGATTATGACCAAGCACTAATGATACCAAAACCCACATTTTTTATTAAATAAATTTATCGTAAAGAAATAAAAAAAATAGAGGCATGAGAGAATTCCAATAGGTTGTGTTTGGTTTAATGTGACAAGGAATTCCAAAATTATTTTGTGAGGCCGTCCCACCAGAGATTACCATTTCTACTAAGTTCCTCATAAAGGTTGAGAAGAGCTTAGCCAAGAATGAGAAGGTGGAGATGCAAAGATTAATGAATGAGATTGCTAATATAAAGTATAAGAGAAAATGGACCATAAGGGAGTATATTCTTAGGATTTTAATGCTTTCTACTAAGTTAAGGGCTATTAAGATTGATCTCCTTGAGGAATGTGTGGTTGGGTTTGTTTTTAATCACTTCCTATTAACTATAAGTATTTTGAATTTATTTATAATTGTATGCGTGATAAATGGACAATAATGAATTTGGTGAGATATCTATAACTTTGGCGGGTTGATAGGTTGCAACCATTAATGTGTGTTTTTCTTTGCATGGTACGTTAAAGATTCGAAGCATCAATGCAATATACTATTTATATACGCAACAAAGGGGAACTTATGCTTGATTCTTGATATTTGTGATTATCATTTGAGATTATCGAGTAGACATATGTTATTTTTGGAAGACATTTTGCTCAGATATAATTAGTTGACTCTTTTAATTAATAATATAGTAGTTGGTACCAGGTGTTTGAAAATAAATGATATAATTTATTTATTAGATACAATTAAGTACCACATGGAAGCAATGAACATGCATGTAATACATAATAAGATTAATAAAACTGATAATTCAGCAAATATGTGGCACAAACGTTTAGGATCTATCTCTAAAGTAATGATGGATAAACTTATTGTTGAAGTTTTATTAAACTACCTTGATATTTCATACTTTGGTACTTGTATCAAATGTCTCAAAGGAAAACATACCAAAATGAAAAAGCTAGGGGAACATAGAGCGAAAAAAGTCTTAGATTAATCCAAAACGACCTCTGTGGATCGTTCCCTAAGAAATCATAGAAAGGCCATCGATACTTCATTTCATTCATATATGGCTTCTCTCTTTATGTATAATAATATATTTTTCACGAGAAACCAGAATCCTTAAACAAGTTCATAGCCTTTAAAACCAAAGTTAAGAAGCAACTTGATTAGAGCATGAAATGCGTAACATCTATCGTATTGGTGAATAGTATGGTAGATATAACGGCTCAGAAGAACCGTGTTCTAGTGGAGCGCGGTATACTGCCTCAATATACAACGTCGAGGCTACCCAGTATGAATGGTTAGTCTAAGAGGCGAAATGGTACACTTGAGGATATTGTGAGAAGTATGATTAGTCATTCGACTCTACCACTATCACTATCAGATAAGACTATCAAATGTGAGGGATATATTCTCAATAGATTTCCCACAAAGACAGCCATAAATACCCAATATGAGATATGGACTGGGCGCAAGCCTAGTTTAAATCATATGCATACATGAGGGTATACATCTGATATAAACCGAATGAAAAGAGATTGGACCTAAACACGGTTAACTGTTTTTTCATTGGTTATTTAAAATATTCAAGAGGTCTTAAGATCTGTGATCCTTTCACTATAAATACTTTTTAGACACGAATAGGAAAATTCCTTAAGGATTTCTAGTTTAAAAGGAAAATTTAAGAACAAATTTTCATTTTGAGGAATAATTTATAGAGATTTATGAAGGTTCAAACATAAATACTTAAGAATTGTTAGATCATAAAGATACTCCAAATTAAAAAGATGTTCAACTTTAAGTCTTTAACCAGGATACATATATGGTCAAGTTAGAACAAGAAGTTACTCAAGATAATGTCAATCTTCCACAATTAGAATAAAAAGACATTGTTCATGAAGATCAAATGTTGCCTCCTTAAGAAGTGCTATAGTAAGTAATTGTTCTCTTAAGAAGGTCCACAAGATAGAATAAGAATGTTATATCTTCCGATTATATAATATATCTTCAAGAACATACAGATTTTAATATTTGAATAGTAAACGAAGCATTTTTTACTGTGATTCTGATTCTCATATGTCAATTAACACTATAAGAGAAGAGTATAAGTCAGTGCAAGATAATATGGTATGGATTTTTATCCAATTACCTGAAAATAAAAGGTCGATTGGTTGTAAATGGATTTATAAAACCAAACAAAATTTCTAGGGTAATAGAAAGACATAATGCATACCTTATAACAAAGGGTTATACTCAACTTAAAGGTATAGAATTTAAAGCAACCTTCTCTCTGGAGCTCCATTAAATAGATATAAGGACCATTTTTATTAATGATGATATTAAGAAAATGATCTATATAGTGCAAAGCACTTTTTAATAGGTGATTCAGAGTACATGGTATGAAAACTTAGGAAATCCATTTATATGCTCAAATATACTTCTCGTAAATGATACCATAAGTTCATTGAGGTAATAGTATCCTTTGGTTTTGAGATTGACCCAGTTGAGGATTGTGTCTATTATAAGTTTAGTGGAGTAAGTTCATATATTTGGTGTTGTATGTTGATGATGCATTCCACGGACAATAAAGAAATATTATATACAAAAAAAAATTATCGATTTTTTTATATGAAAAATCTTCGCGATGCAGCTTATGTGTTAGGAATCCAAATTCACCGGGATCACTCTCGTGAAATTCAAAGATTATCACAAACAGAATATATAGAGAATATGTTGCAACACTACGCAATGGAAGTTAGCAAACCTGTGAATAACCCTATAGTGAAAGGAGATAAAATAAGCATTCTCAATGTTCAAAGACAAAACTTGAGGTTAAGGAAATGTCAACAATCCCTTATGCTTCGACAATTGAGAGTTTCATATATGGTAAAGTTTGTAAAAAGTATGACATTCTCTTTGCTGGGAATTTTTTGGGAATTTATTTAATAAAACTGGGAATAGACCATTAAGGAGTAGCTACATGAGTAAATAGATATCTACAAGGAGCAAAAAGACACATGTTAACATATAAGAAATTCGATAATCTTGAGATCGTTGGGTATTCCAACTCCGATGATACTAGATACATTGACATACAAAATAGAACTTTTGAAAATATATTATTATTATATGAGGGTGTAATACCACCAAAAAATGTAAAGCGAGCACTAATTGCATTATCCACTATGATTGCAATTGTTTTGCATACTTTGAAGCATCTACCCAAGCATTATGATTGTAAAATTTTATCACTGGACTATGTATCGTAGAAATGATAGAATATCTCATGAACTTGTCTTGTGATAATAATTCAGTAGTTCAATACTCCTACAGTAACAGAATTTCATCTAAGTCCAAACATATTGACATCAAGTTCTTGCATGTTAAAGAGAGGGACTTCAAATAAGTATAAAGGATATCGACACAAACTTTATGATAATAGATCTTTTATGAATTAGCATTATCTTAATTTTTTAGATAACACACCATTAAGATAAGTATTATTGATATATGGGATTGTTGATTTTAGTGGAAGTTTTGTAATAGCACCCAATGTATGTATTTTCTAATTGGTTGTATTATATACACTTTGATTTATTGTAATATATGGCTCAGTTAAGTTCATTGATTTCTTTAGTTCATTAGACAGATATTCATTTAAATATGACAAGTAAAGAATATATATATATATATATATATATATATATATATATATAATCATATTTTATATTATTCTTACCATGCACATTGTAAGTGATCCATGTAGTTTATTGATGACGATAATGTGACTATTGTTGCATTCAGTTTCTCATATTCCGATAAATAGGTATTTAGTCATGTTTTTGTTCATTTTCATGTACTGGAATATTCAGTTCATCAATGTACAATAGGTTTTAGGAATTTAAAATACAATCATAATGAAGATTTCATTGCAATGAAGAGGTCTTTAGTCTTTTTTGGATTTTGGAATTCGAAGTATTTTGTGACAATCGCTCTGTAGAATTTAGAACACTACAAAACTCATTGCAGTTTCTACAATAACGAATTAGAGGTAGTCACAGTTTTGTGGCAAGCACATACATTTCTCTACTGATGGCCCAAAAAAACATGGTACCTTGCTTGGCAAGGCCGTAAATTTATGTTTTGTAATTTAAATCAAGTGATTTTTTTATTCTACCTAAAATTCATATATTTATATAATTGTTTAGTTATAGTGTTGAATAATTGTGTGATTAAGTCCCATAATTTTTATATGTAATATATTAGTTTACTCTTTTTCAGACTTGGAGCAAACTATTATGTTATGAAAAGTTAGTTTTATTTAGTGTGAATATGTATACCGGTTGCATTATTAAAATATGATTCCATGTATGTTCGTTGTGTTGAGTGTTTAGGGGATTTATAATATTGTTTCTCATTGTATGCACATTAAGTAAACATGTACTCTTTTGAATGTATAGTATTCTAGATATATGAGAGATAATCCATCACCATTGAATACTTGAATTATGGGATGTACAAGATGATGCCCTGTATGCCAAGGGACCGTTTGTTTTTATTTTTGGGTTTGAAATTTGAATTTCATTCATCTCAATTGAGATATCTGAGATCTTGAACCATTATTTCAAATCTTAGAGATCGGTTTAGATGTTTAAATTACAATAAAATGCTGGACAAAAGTCTATTTAGTTTAATGGATTAGTAGTTTAGAATAGTTACAGCTGAACATTATATGAGTTCATTCTTTTTACTATATGAAAACGAAGAATAATCGTAAATTTTTTATTTACTAGTGAGTATGGATATTATTGGGCTTCTAAACTTGTTATACCCTCCATGACCACTCCTATAAGGTCTGCCCGAGATCCATCTGATAGTGTTATTGAATGGTCTACGAGCCAAAATTTTAGTCTGGTACAATTATCAGTCCAGACCAATAAGATCGATAAAACCTGTTATATTTGGAACACGGGTGATGAAATATGCACATAATAAAAGACACTAATGATTAATTTCAAAAAATATATACTTTATTAGTTTTATAATATATTACACCTTTGATAAATCAATGTCCATATGGGTTATTAGTAAAATTATTTAATAGTTTAATAATATATTCTTATAACTATAGTTGTTATTGAACTATCAAACCTAGTAATCCGTCTTGGATTGATCGTATAAGGTCCATCTAAGATAAATCCGATAATATTATCAAGTGGTTCACGAACCGAAGTTTGAACTCGATCGAATACCGGTTCAGACCGATAAAACCAATAACTTAACGGTATGATCTTAAGTAAATCCAAACCCAGACTAGACCGATAGTAACCATACTGCTGAGTCATACATGAAATAATGATGAAAACTCATTATCAAAGACCATAATTGTGTGAATAGTCGATCTAAATAAAAACTATGCACATATTTATCTAAGGATGACTATTGTGTTTATACGACGCATACACATGCACAACTGGACTTCAATGTTTAATGATTTGGATAATTATGCCAAAAATATGCATGATTGTCCATAATAGAGGTATTTTATTTATAAATGTGGTTGTGAACCAACATTATTTGCTTTAAAGAGACGGGCTCTAAAGTTAATGTATGGTCTCCGCTAAGGAAATTGATGATTCAGTTCAAATGAATGCTATTAGAGCTTAAAACTTTATTTTTTAAACTCGTTATGTTATTTAAGTGAGGATTAAGGTTAAATGTTTTATGTTTAGGCACTAGTTATAACTTCAGCTAACCTAATACCAAATAGTTTTGATATAACATAGTTGTGATATGTTTGGTTATTAAGAATGAGAGGAAATTTGTAAGGTTGTAGCATTGTACAATCCTTTGATGTTTTGTAAAATGAGTTCGTTTAATATGAAAATGGTGCATATAAAAGATAAAAAAAAAATTGTCAGATTTGTGATAAATCAATTATAAATCTATTTACAGGTTAAGTTTTAAAATTTGATTTGATTGACCTCTTGTAAGGTCATTAAAATTAATTACACATTTCATATTTTCCATCTTACTTTAGTTATAATGATATTTCAAATTTAATTTCAAAATTAAGTTTCGAGGCATAAGAATATTAAGTATAATTTAGAATCAAAAGTGAATTTATGTTACAAAAACTCGGGATAAATTCAGAATTATGGTGAGAGCTTTAAGACTTGTCTTGATCAAGATATTTTCTTTTAAATTTTTGGTCTCATCCTTATTCCAATTTATTTTAAGTTTCTCTACATTTAATGGACTAATACATGTGTAACTTTCACAATTTTTCTTCGTTCACAAGTTACATTAAATTGTAAAATTAAGTGATGGTAAAACATTTATACAAACAATGATGTTTTATGAATAGGAAAGTTACAAAATTTATAAATATATAAAATATAATAACTACATTTTACAATAACGTGATACATATTTATATATTAGACAATATAATAAAATATAACCATAGGAAAGTTAAGTACACATTTATCATAAGCATTGTTGTTGCATCTCCATAAGGAGGTTGACAATTTACTTTCTTGAGATACTTCAAACCCTCTTGACTATTATGATTGTTCATCAACGTGATGAATACATAAAATGTGAACATGCTAAGTAAAGAAAATTACATGCATACAAAGTAATAAAAGTTGTAGAGATTAACAAGATAATATATTTTATCATGATTAAGAGTCCTTGGCAAGTTTATTTTTTTAATACCGGAGTATGGTATATATATGTCAATAAAAGAATTTAGTTTATCACATATGAATCTGGTGGTTTCCACCATCATCCATTTTGTTTAGTTTAAATGTGAAAAAAATCCACTCTTAAGCCAGTTTATTGAGAGTTAGTTATTAAAAACTGTGCATTAACTTTTAACCTAATGGAAGCTCTATTTAAGAGACTTGTAAGTTTAGGGATGTCCAACACAAGCAAAGTTCTACAAACCTAGAAATATGGAGCAAAAGTATGATATAATAATATTTTCTTAATTTAGTATACTTTCTATTATGTAGTAGTTTAATTTATAAACCTAATGCCAAATTTATATTTAAGATAATACATTAATTACGAAGATGTTTAATTTTGGAGAAAGTAATTGGTGACCAACTTTGATTATAGGGAATAATAAAAAAAAGATTCATTAAGATTCAAATGATAAGGATTTGATCTTTCGTATCCAACCATCTTCTAAGCTTAAGAATGAAAAATTCCTCCTGACATCAACGATCAAATCCCCAATTAAGAATAAATAGTTACAACAGTTCATTGAAAACAAACTCAAATCATCAAGAAATTGTGCAAACTTAAGTTAGTATAGTATTTTACAAAGATCCACAAAAAAGAAAGAAATAAAATAATGTGTATTTAGATTAAGCTAAGTATTTACATAAAGAGTCCTAAAAGAATAATGAGATCTTTAATGATCTTTCAAAAGAACATTTATATCTTTATAATGTAACAAAATAATTTATTTTAAACTTTTGTAACGCCATAAAAATTCTATAAGAACATTAAGATTCTTTTTCGTGAAACATGATAATTCAATTTAAGTATTTGTAAAATCATAAAGATTTCTACAATAAAAATATTAAGATTGATATAGTGCAACATAAACATTCACTTTCAGCATCTGTAGCACTATGCAGAATTCCATAAGAATATTAAAATTCTTTTGATGTAAATGAAGAATGTAATTTAAACTTTCACAACATCACATAGAATTTTATCTTAAATTATAGATTATTGTAACAAGAACCAATACTTGTGTAAGATAATTTGGTTGAAGTACTTATAAATTATCTAAAATAAATAAACTACCTAATTGCATTATATTTGAATCATTTTAACTAAAAATAACATAATAATTGATAAGTAAGGAAAATAAACCAGAAGCGTCCATTGGAAACCCTAGAATTATAATCCCAAAATCGTCCTCCTCCTCACCAAGAAAATATAAGCCGCCTTATATAGCAGCAGAAATTGGTCTGTTTGGGCTTATTGGCCCGTTGGGCCTGTTAGGTATTTTAGCTTGTTGAGCTGATAACGTAGATAATTAGTCCACTAGTTTGACTCGCGGGTCGAATAAATTCTATCCTCCTCAATAATAATAATAATAATAATATATACCAAATATGTTTGGTTCAATTAAAAAAATTGATCAAACAAATGCTTAGTGTAGATTGCAATTCATCATTGACCATAATATAATTTGGAATTCATTATTGAACTTCATTAAATGAATATAAAACTTAATATATCATAAAACTCAATAACTATATTATTCACATGGGAGACTCTCATATAAGTACCCACACTTGTTCAAAATTAATATTTAATACCAAATAAAATCTCTATCAATATTTGGTACCAAGCACAAGACAAAATACTCTAATAACTTTGGTTTGTAATATTCTACAATATCTTTTAAAAAAATGATTTTTTTTTTCTTTTTTTAGAAAATCCTTATCTTTTTAAATATAATTCAAAAAAATTATGAAATCACGGTTGTGTTTTTTTTCTCGAGACGAATTAAACAAGTGGTGTAAATGATATATTTTGAGAAATTTTTTAAAACAGTTAAACAGGCATTGTTTAGTAAATGATATATTTTGAGAACTTTTTTAAAACAGTTAAAAAAACATTGTTTATTATTTTTTAAACTCCTAAATGTTAAAATTGTAAGACCTAATGTTAAAACTGCTAAAAATTGAAACTGTTAAGACCTAATTGAACTATATAAACTGTTAAAACTGCTAATTAGCAGTTTTAAATTTTTAATAGTGTTAGCTTTTTTATTTTTTAGCACTTGTAATTTTTTGTGTGAAACATATCATATAGACCATTTATTTGATTCGTCTCGTAAATATAAACACAACGATACTTTCAGTTTTATTTTTACAAAATCAAAAAATCTGAACTTCAAGAAAAAAACTTATATTTTGTTAGAAGTTATTAGATTATAATACTGGTTACTAAAGCAGTAAGGGTAAAGTAGATATTTTTGAAATGTTTGATATTAAAATAACTTAAAAGACTTTTTTAAGCCATAAAAAAATAGGCATTTTAGGATGGACTAAAATTGGATTATGAACTTATTTTAGTATTATAATAAAAATAACCCTATTCCTATCGTAAATATTTACTCGGTCCAAAAATACACCAATTTAAAATTTATATAAATATCAATCTTTAAAATACAATAAAAAAGAAAAAGCAAATTTAATTGATAAAAAATAAAAAATAAAATCATATTTTGTATTAATAACATTTAAAACAAAATGATTAATATATTTTTAAAATAAAACATTTTGGGAGAGAAAAAGTGTTACCTAAATACATTTAGTATGTTTTTATATCTAGGGTTAAAAGTTATGAGTAATTTATTTTATGTTCCGATTCAGACTAATCTATTTGACTCATTTTTGTTTAGAGTATTTTCTTTATGTTATAAAATTTTGGATGTTCATGTGATTGTTTAGGAGCTACTAAATGATATTTCTTCCTTTCTAAAATATAAATAGTTATACGCCATTTTTAAATTTCAAGGTGTTATTAATTAGTAATTTACTATATTTAATTATTTTATTTTTTTATTTTTGATGTATATTAAATGAAAGAGGTTGTTAATGGAAAGTATAAATATTTTTACAATTCCAAAAACAATCATGAGTTTTTTTAATTGATGTATCAAAAGCTATGACGTCAAATAAAAAAAAGACAAAAAAGTAGTTTAAACGTAGACTTGGGTCATGTATTTGTTTTTTTAATCTTTTGTTAATAATATAAATATTATAAATTTGAATATTATTTACAACTAACATGTTTTGTGTTTGTTTTAAACTAGTCCATTCAGTCTATTTAGTGCCCTACGCTTTCAAACTTAGCCCATTTAGCCTCTATACGTGCGCGATTGTTTAAAGACTGCTATGCGGCAATTCAAACATTAAATTTTTCGTATTACGTTTTGTCCTTCCCAACTTTTGTCAATAATACGTAAATATTGATGGTAAAAAATTGAGTTTGTATTATTCGCAAAAAAATTGAATATAAAACGAAATTCTATTATTTGAACGGTCAATATCAATTTTTAAAACGATTACTCGCATGTAAAACTAAATATATAAAATTTTAAAATGGGATGTACTACTAAAAACAAAAATAAAAAATAAAAAATTCATTTAACACGAACAAAATACGAAAACTAGAGGTGATTTTTATCTTTTTATATTAATATACGAAGATAAAGTTATTCCTCTCGTAGCAATTTATCCTATATATCATACACATGGATAACACAAAATTGATGGGTTTATTTCAATTGCACTTTCTACTTTTATGAGTCAATCTGATAATCTAAATTTCAGTAAAATCGAAAAATTATGATATTTACCATAAACAGAAAAATCCTAAAAATGAAATGGTAAAAGGAAAAGGGTATAAATTTATGTGAACAACTTCCCTTTTCCATACTTTAGTCTATTGAGTTTGAGTGCATGAACCGGAACGAAAAGAAGGAAGGGTAGTGAGTCATGAGGACACGTTTCGAGCGATGGTCACTCCTCTACAAATACCACTCATTAACCATAAGGGTTGAGATTTCCTGGTTAATTCCTTTCCTCATTTTAATCTTTCAATTTGAAAAATAACTTTTTTTCTAAACTTTTGATTTTGTTTTTTTAGAACCAAAACAATTTTCATCCCCAAAGATTGTGGTTTAATATAAAATGTTTTACATTTAGTTTGTAATTTTAAAAAATTAATATTTAACAATGAATAGTGTTAAAAAATAATGACAAAAAACAGTCATAACCTATTAAATATTATTAAAAAAATGATTGTTTAGTCGATACAAAAATCGATGTATTGATCAATGAATTTATCATTAGCGTTCAAGACGAAAAACAAATAAAAAATTAGAAAAATACAACTAAGTACACAACAAGTTTAGGGTGATTCAAATGGTTGAAATAAGTTCCCAATGGGGTAGCCGAGTTGGTTGAGTAAATGTCATGAGTTCGAGTCCCTCTACATATGCTTTCTCGGCTGAGCCTGTCACCTTGTGTGGTTTACCTTCTGGCGTTGGTTTGCAGGCTATCGCGTCAGATTGAGGGTTTACCCTGTGCGCACTCATTGTACTCTGAGCAGCGGCTGCGGGTTCCCTCCGAAAAAAAAGAAAAAAAAAGAGAAAAAGAAAAGAAAAAAAATGGTTGAAATAATCTTACATTCACGAAGAATATACATTTTATTTATTAATAACAAAAAATGACGTGATTCACAAACCCTCGCTTTTCAATGTTATCTCTCACATTTTATTTATTAATAACAAAAAATGACGTGATTCACAAACCCTCCCTTTTCAATGTTATCTCTCACATCATTTCAATGTTTATCTCTCACATTTTATTTATTAATAACAAAAAATGACGTGATTCACAAACCCTCCATTTTCAATGTTATCTCTCACATCACTTCAATGTTTATCTCTCACATCACTTATTTCGTGAGATAATTATTTATAATAACTCATAATCCATTAATTAAGAGATTTAATTAATATATAAAATCTAATTCATAGGAATTAATTAATATAAATTACATAATTAATAGAAAATTTAATTAATGTAAAAGACTCGATTAATAGGAAATCTAATTAATATTAAAAATCCAATTAATAGGAAATTTAATTAATATAAATATCCAATTCTCCACCTAGGCTTATAGTAACTCTAGTATCCGTTGCACCCAATTTTCTACTCGTTAGAGACCGCTTCACCCGTATCCCAGACTTGTATCAGTCTCATGTAGTTCATAAGCTTTGAAATGGGCAATACCTTGGCTAGAGCATCCAAAATATTTTCTTTACTAGCAATCTTAGCCACCTTCACTTTCTCATTCTCCACCACGCCTCGAATGAAGTGTAGCTTAATGTATACATGTTTAGTTTGGTCATGGAACTTCAGATTTTTCATCGAATGAAGGGAATTAGTTTTATCACAGAACAAAAACACATCTCGCTCCACACTAGTGAGTCACTTAATAACCCCTTCAGCCAAATAGCTTCCTTAATGACTTCCTTAGCAGTCATATAATCAGCTTCCTTAGATGAAAGCACAACGACCTTCTGTATACAAGATTTCCAGCTAACCGCTCATCCAAGCACAATAAACAAATAAACCGAAGTAGACTTTTATGTCGAGGCAGTTGCATAATCAGAGTCCATATACCCTTTCAAAAATATATTATTCGTATCATTGTGATTGTAACACAACCCTACAACAGCTGAACCCTTTAAGTATCTTCAGATCCACTGAGTGCATGCCAATGCAGCTTCCCAAGACCTGATATGAATTTTCTCAAAACACTTACGGTGTAGGAAATATTAGGTCTCATGTAGATTATATCATACGTAATGTTACCAATAACATTGGTATAAGGTATCCTCAACATATACTTATAATATGATACTTGGGTTGGTGCTTAAGTGACACTAACTTTAAATTGGAAACCAATGGGAATTCCAACCACTTCTGCTTCTCACATCGAAAACTTCCTTTGTATACATTATTTTTGAGATAAGAATAAATACATCTTCGGTCTATTTCTCTTTATCTCAATACCAAGTATCCTCTTGAAATCTTCTATATAATTCATCTCAGTCTCTTCCTTCAGTTGAGCCTTTACAGCTTCAATATTCCTCATATCTATTCAAGCTATTACTATTTCATCAACATACAATAACAATAGGACTTGTCTCTCCATATGTATCATCCTATTCCAATAGACACAATTTTTATAGCAACTATCAATATATTTAATAAACATCATACAAGAATTAAATCTTTTATTCCACTGTCTCGATGACTGTTTCAGCCATATATGGGTCTCTTCAACAAACACACATAACCCGCATTCTCTTATTCAAACCCCTTTGGTTGACACATGTAAATTGTATCTTTCAGTTTATCATATCGAAAGTCAGTAGTAACATCTATTTGATAAAGTTTAATCCCTAATCTAGCAAAAATTGAACCAGAACCCTGTTGGAGATTTATTTCACAACATATGAAAATATATTATTGAACTCGACACCCTTATTTTGCATAAAACGCTTAACCACGAACATATCCCTGCATCCGGGTAACTGAACACCATTAATACCTAGATTTCTCTTGAATATCCATTTACTCCCAAACAACTTATGGTCTTTTTGTTGCTTCACAAAAATCTAGGTGCTCATCTTATTGAATTTTTTTAATTATTCTTTCATGATCGTGAGTCACTTCTCTTTATCATTAATCTTGATAGCATTATGATATCTTTTGGGTTCAAGGACATCTCCTTGAATTTCAGTAGATTAAGCATAATTAATTACATCGGCAAAACTATATATTTTTGACTGTTTGCTTGCTCTCCGTGCTCTATTATTTACCAGCTCATAATTGTCAAGATCATATTGATCTCATATCTGATCATCTGAAGGCCTAGGTGATGGTATAAGTGTTTTAATGATTTCATAGTCAAAAGTGGTTACAAAATAAGTAGTTACAACAGGTGTGTGTATGTGAAGAAGATTGGGTTTGCCAATACAAATCTACTACTTTATATAGATGATATGTTGATTGCTATCAAAGAAAAGGAAATAATTAAGTCCTTGAAAGTAATGTTGAAAAGAAGGTTTGAGATAAAAGACATGGGCTCAGCCAAAAATATTATAGGATGGAGATAACTAGAGATAGACAAATAAGAACCTTATTTTCTTCAAGAAGGTTATCTAAGGAAGGTGTTTGACAGGTTTGGTACAACAACGACGAAACCAGCCACTTCATATTGCTCAATACTTTAAACTAAGATCTTTAAAGGTTGATGATGAAGGCATGGAGATGCATAAAATGGAAGACGTTCCTTATTCTAATTTTGTTGGAGGTATAATGTATGCCATGGTCTGTAGTCGGTCTGATTTGGTATATGCTTCGAGTTTGGTGAATAAATTCATGTTTAAGATCTCATGTGAACATTTACAGGCTGTTAAGTGGGTTTTGAGGCACAACGAATAATCTACTAGTTTGAGATTGATGTATGAAAAGGCTGGTTTAAGACTGGAAGGTGATGAGGACTTTGTTGATTCTGATTATGTTGGTTGTCTGAACACAATGAAGTCTTTAACTGAATATGTGTTTGTTTTGTTTGGTAGTGTTATAAGTTGGAAAGCTAATCTTCAACTGGTAGTAGTAGTTTCTTTCACTTAAGCTGAAAATATTGTTGTTATTGAAGCAATAAAAGAAGTTATGTGGTTAAAAGGAATGCTGAGGGAGCTAGAGGGTTTAACAAAAAGTTATGATTGTGCACTGTGATAACCAAAGTACAATACATTGCTCAAATAATTAGGTCTTTTATGAAATGACCAAACACGTTGATGTTAAAGTTTATTTTGTATTACTGATTCTTGAAGATGAAGAGATTATGCTAGAAAAGTTTCACGCAGGTGACGACCTAACAAATATGCTTATTAAACCGGTGACAACAAAAATATTCAAGCACTATTTGGACTTGGTTCATATCCGAAACATCTGAGACCCTTACAAAGGGGCCTGAAGAGCTACAAGTGTATATTATTTTAAAGTCAAAACTAAGGTGGAGAAGTATGAAAGTATGTTTCTGAGTTGGTAAGCGAAGCATAACTGAATGAATGCTTCAGCTGTATCAACAGAGGCGTTGTCAAAGCATCGACCGTATAAACCTAGGCATCTCAGAGGCATCAATTGCTTCAGTTGAATAATTGGTTGTTCAAGCCTGAAAAACTTTGGTAGAGCTGAGAAAATCCTTATACCAGAATGTTATCATCTAAGCCATTGACTACTTTGACTAGGAAGCCATTGGTCAAACTGAACATGTCCATTTGTTAGGAAGCCTTCGACAAATATATTGGCTGGTTCGGTTAGAAATATATTGGTAAAGCCAAGTGAGGTAATGGGCATATGGGCCTTCGGACGAGGAAAATAATGCTTTATTCTAAAAGATAACAAATAAGTTAAAATCTGCAATAGCCAAGTGGTAATTACCATGTACTTGAGCTGTTAAATGTGACTATTGGTCTAAGGTATCATTTGAAAAAGATAATGAGATTTCAGTGGAGTGTGCAACATAGATTAAAAAAGAAACTATTTAGTAGATTTCTTTTAGAGAAAATAGAGAGAGTTATCTTCGAAGAATATCGTGCGAGCTTTGAAATTTGAAGTTTTGTTGTTACTGTTGAACAACCAAATGAACGAAAATTATTCTGGCTCACAGTGGACGTAGGCAAATCTCTGAACCAGTATAAATATTTGTGTTATACTTTCTTTAACTCTGTTATTGTTTCGTTATATTTTTAGTAGAATTATTACGTGTTTAGTATCATAAGTCTTGGAACGATCAATTGATCGAATAAGGTTTGTTCTTAGCTTCCACAACCAAACGAAAATGAAACACCAATACTGACACCTGGAACTGTTATACCTTGTACTATATTGTCATTTCTCAAACATACTAAGTTCTACGGTTACTTGTCTATGGTTGATGATGATCCATCATCTATATTCTTTAACGTATTAGCGATATGGGTTCTTCCAAAAACACTTAAATAACTTCAAAAAAAATTGACTACATGCCTTTACATTTGTAATCTGCACTTCCAACTCCCACAGTCAGCTAACATTTATCTTCATCAAAACTCACATTTAAATTCCGACAAACATTTACGCACCTAAATTTTCACCCCGAACATCCTCGAACAACTATAAGCTTAAAGTTTGAATTGAATTGTACCCTCCTTTTTAGCTCACACCTAAGTCATCCAAAGTTTATTCCAAACATATTTGCTATCTATATTATCCATTTAGTTCTAATTTTGAACGGGTTAATTTACAAATTATAAATAAAAACATGGAATAAATAACATAGTATCTAATACCAAAGCAACACGTGTGCTAGTTTAGACCACATTGAAGAGTGATGATAGGTTGACACGTTTCTAGATAGATGATGAATGAACAGTTAGGCACCCTCTACTTTTCGCAAAAGACAAAAAAGTGTGATAGCGAAATAAATCCTGAATACATTACCACACGCTCGTAAAAATCATAAAAGTAAATGGTTTCTTCCCAGTTTTATACTTAGACTACATACAGTATATGAACCATATACATATACATATACTTTATACAATTCAAAACCACAAATACAATCCGATAAAAAGTAGAACAGACTAGAACCATCTCCTCTTATCGGGAATTCTACGTTTCTTGCACTCAAAAACCTCTAAACATCACATACCGATGAATTTAATTCTATTTTTGGGTATGGACCATTTTAGAATTTCTTTAATATTTCAATTTATAAATAAAGTTGGTTGCTTAATGTCAATGTTAACATCTGATTCAAGGCAATACATTTATTTATTTGACTCGATTAAGTTTTCTTTAATTTGGAGTTTTGTGTGCGTGGCGATTTGGAAATTAAAGATAGATCGTATTCATAGTCAATCACACGAGTTGGTGTTTGTTGGCATCTGGAGTATATATTTGTATATTTTCCAAAAGGTGTTTGGTAGGTCAAACTAGATGTTTTTATGGGTTGATATTAACGTGACATCTGGATTTCAGATTTTTGTGGGTATGTGGACTTCAGATTTTTGTGATACTTTTGGAAATATTCGGTTTATTTTTTAGGGTGGTCGAAAAGAAAGTAGGTTTTTTATTTTTGACCGGTTATTTTTGTTTTATGTTTTTGGTGGCTTTTATGTAATTTTAGTTTTTTTTATAAGATAAAATTAGAATCGAATTTATTTAAATCAAAAACGCAATCCAACTTATGATTTTTGGGTTTGGTATGGTAGTTTTTGTTTATTTATAAAATATCTCCTATACAACAAAAAGATTTTTTTTGAAATAAATTATTCTAATTCTTTTTATAGTTTAGTTTTCTTTTCAACAATTTTTTTCAAATTCAATTTTTTTCAAATTCAATTTTTTTCAAACTCTAATTTATTTTTCTTCTAAAACACATGTTATTCTATTTTTTAAAGATAATAAAACAAAATCAATGAATGATATTTTGAAATTTTTTATTTTCACAACCAAATTGTACTTAATCCGCAACTTGAACATGATTATGTTTTGAGCAATAAAATAACCCGTATTTTCGTAACTTGTACATGGTTATTTTTTCCAAACTTATTTCACAACTAAATTGCATATATTTTCGCAATTAGAGCACAATCCAATTTTTTTTTCAACCCAAAAATGTACATATTTTCGCTACTACAAAAAATTTAGTTGTTTTTAGACTTATTTCACAACCAAATTACACGTAATTTTGCAACTAATAAAGAAATAGCAAAAATATATTTCATAGATCTAGTTTTGTTCGTCTTTGAAAAAACAAAAGCAATGATATTTTCAGATTTTTATATTTCGTAGATCCAGTTTTGTTCGTCTTTGAAAAAACAAAAGCAATGATATTTTTATTTTTTTAAAACTATGGTTTGAAAAATATTACATTTAAAAAACAAACAATAAGAAGTATTTTGGCTAACAATTGATTATCATACATACATATTAATTTGACGGATTTCAACATTGTACATATTAATAGCCAATTGATTATCATACTAAATTATGTTTTGAGCAATAAAATTACCCGTATTTTCGCAACTTGTACACGGTTATTTTTTCCAAACTTATTTCACAACTAAATTGCATATATTTTCGCAATTAGAGCACAATCCAATCTTTTTTTTCAACACAAAAATGTACATATTTTCGCTACTACAAAAAAATTAGTTGTTTTTAGACTTATTTCACAACCAAATTACACGTAATTTTGCAACTAATAAAGAAATAGCAAAAATATATTTCATAGATCTAGTTTTGTTTGTCTTTGAAAAAACAAAAGCAATGATATTTTCAGATTTTTATATTTCATAGATCCAGTTTTGTTCGTCTTTGAAAAAACAAAAGCAATGATATTTTCATTTTTTAAACTATGGTTTGAAAAATATTACATATTTTGGCTAACAATTGATTATTGTATATACATATTAATTTGACGGATTTCAACATTGATATTATCCACTTTGGCTTTTGGTCTACTTCCAAAAGGCCTCACATTAATGGAGACGTATTCTTAACTTATATAGTGATATTTTTCCCATGTTTAACCGATATGGGATGTGGTATGTGGGATGTGAGACTTTGGTTGCACCTAACACGATTATATACAAATTATTATTTTTGTTCACATTTATTCAGAATTAAATTATAATCCGAACGTTAAAAAAATAAACATTTATGTGAAGTTATATGAATATTTATGTAATTTAGATCCGAATTATTTTTGTTTTTTAGTTGTATTCCAAGTCTAATATCAATGATATAAGAAATGATAATTTGACATTAATATTTATATAATAAATATCATTTTTTTCAAACATGGAATGAGAACACCTTTGAAGAAAATAACAAAAAGTTATCATACCAAAATATATTTTTTGTGTGAATTTTTTTTATATAAATAAAATATTATTCATACATATGAATGGGACATACCCGAAATATTGATATTTTTTCAAATAAGGAAATATCAAATAACTTTTGGACCCTAGTAGCTTGGATCATGATAACTATTTTTACACTAGTCTTACCTAGGTAGGCACCGAACAACAAAAAACGTCAAATGTATGAATAACGAGCTGAAGAAGATGAAGGTGAAAATAACTTGAGCGATGATAGCTCAAGACACCAAACCTTATGACAATATCACTTTTTCTAAAAATGAAGGGGGAAATATGAGAAAAAAATACACAACAAGGATAGAGGGCGAGCCAAAGACGAGAGAAACACCTGAAGTCTTCGAGAGGAGAGCCGAGCTAGGCGAAAATCAACTGAAGTATCCATAAAAGCGGGGATGAACCTGGAACCATCAGATTAAGTAAGTAATTGTGTACAGGATTACATAGGTCATACCACTTTAGATCGAAAGAATATAGACCGAAGGTCAGAAAATACACGGTGCGATGCCACCGAGACGAGGACGAGATGAGAGCTGAAACTTATTGAGTTTTGTTCCGGCCAAACGTGATAAATGACCACACCAAAATAGGCGTGTAAAAATGATGATATCTAGACGAAGGCCAATTCGAAGGCAACCTATACAAGAGGGTCGGTCCCCGCTTTGAAAGATGAACCCGAGCTTAAAGCTGATAACATCCAAGATATCTTAATCTAAGCACACTCATAAAGAAAATATAGTTGATCGATTCATCACTAGAATCATATAGCATGCAATTATGACGGAAGTTTATACCTCATCTATTGAGCTTGTTGCGGGTAGATAACTTGCCAAAATTTATCAAATTTGTTTCAAAAAAGTATAAATAAATATATTTTTTTAAAAAATATTTAAGTTATTAATTTGTCAAATTCTTGTATCCTTTTATTTAACATTTGTTTTGTAATTTTTTAACAAAAAAAAGTGTCATGAATTGTTTGAACATATATTTTTTTTACCAATGTATGTCATATTTTAATAAACACTATATCTCACAGTTTAAACTAAACAAGAAAAATTTGGTATGAAGTTTTCTTGATAGTTATTTTGGATTTAAAAAAAACAAAGCATAATATATTTTTAAAATTAGGTTATATATATATATATTCTGATATTTTTATTATCATTTTTTTATTTATACTTGTTTCAAAATGTATGATTTACATATATCGTAATTTTGTAGAAAAAAAGAAACAAAAAAGAATGTATGAATTTATGATTTACAAAAAATCAAGTTTGGAAATATTATTCTGGTTGGGTAGATATTTTTTATAATTTGAAATTTTGTATAGAAGAGAAGAACAGATAAAGAAGCGAAGTAACAAAAAGAATAAACCTATTCAATTTTATTTTTGAGAAGTTTGCTTACGTTGTACCTTACATTTTTGTATCGATTTGATATTTAACATTAAAAATACCTTATCGACTAATATCTGTTTTGAGATAGTTTAAGTCATTTTAACTTGTTTAGTACTTGAATGATCACTACCTCGTATTGAGAACTATAGATTCTAAAAATATTTCCTATAAACCATATATCATATATACATTCGATTTTTTACATAATAAAATCTTAAATTTACGTTATGATTACTAAAATAATTGAAATTATAACATTATAATCTTAATTTAAAAAAAACACTAAAAGAGTTTGATTTTTTAAAATTCTTACATGTTAAGTTCATATTGAAACATATTGAAATTTTAATTAATGAGTCAGGATCAGCTCACACCCTAACACCAACAATATATAAAGAAAGAAAGTAGTTCAAAATTTTAAATATAATAATAGTTGTTCACCATTTTGTGGGAGAGTGAAATGTTATCTTTATAGTGACATATGACACACACACACACACACACACACACACACACACACACACACACACACACACACACACACACACACACACACACACACACACACACACACACACACACACACACACACACACACACACACACACACACACACACACACACACACACACACACACACACACACACACACACACACACACACACACACACACACACACACACACACACACAGACACACACACACACACACACACACACACACACACACACACACACACATATATATATATATAACATCTTTTGGTTTTGCTTTACATGTTTAATTAATGACTTAACTACCAAAATTTTAGCTACCAAAATTTTAGGATCAGCTCAGACCCTAACACAAAAACAAATCAGAGAAAGAAAGTAATACAAAATTTTAAATACAATAATAGTTGTTGACCATTTTGTTGGAGAGTGAAATGTTATCTTTATAGTGACATGTGGTATATATATACATACAACATCTTTTGGTCATGTTTTACATGTTTAATTAATAACTTAACTACCCAGTACAAAGTCAGGTGGTAACCCGACTAATAATCCTATTATCAGTAACCCTATAGTTCTTGCGAGTTCGGTATGGGAGGAGTATGAAAATCCATACAAGGCTAAATGAAGCTATTAGAAACTTTCCAATTAGGTGTGCTTCCTCTTGATTAGTACCTATCAGTCATTGCCGTAACAAGTAATGATATTATCTAGTATATGTTACGAGATGATAGATAAAAAAGCAAAGTGTGTCCAAGACATGAAATTTAGTAATATTCAGAAGAAGTCTTAAGCATTAACTTGTTGGAGTTTTGGCTGAAAGTTGGAGCATGAAGCATACTAAAATGTGATGAGATATAAAGACCTTATGAGTCAAGATATCCAATACCTATATCAATACATATATCCAAATTCAAAGCCCCAAGAAACTTCTCAAGGGACTCCTTTGTAAGCCTCAAAGATGTTGTTTTCGTAGTACACTTAGCTCATTTAATCCTAATTGTGGCTCTAGTCCTTCAAGGCTTTATCTCATGAGAAATCTTCTGTTCTAAAGCCAAAAATAAGAAATGCGAGCTTAAGAAACAAGATTTTTAGATCCAAATGAAACGACAAAATGCTAGTGAAATATTTAGGATGGATAAGAATGTTGTAGGGGCAGGCTGAGATCAAAATGGTAAAAACAATCGATTAAGCTCCACTTCGTATACCCCATAATTATCATAAAACTGAAGCAATATCACCTTGTTTATTCAAGATAATGATATATATATATATATATATATATATATATTTGAACCTCGGAAATTGGACGTGTTTTAGATTATGTGAGGAGTTTTAGATAACTTTACAATTTGGCTATGGGTCTTATGGAAAATTTGGCTTTGGCCCGTGCCAGTGAGGTGGTGCTATATCTTGATATTTTTTATTGAGGGTTTCAAATCTATTTCATCATGCACTCCGTAGGCTCTTTATACAATTGGACTCGTGTTCATCCCAAGTCATTCGTAACATGTAGAGGAGGGTAAATTATTGCATAAACGCTTCAAGATTGTCAAAAATAGATTTTGACATTGATGAATTTATATCCATATAAATTATCTCTTCTAATTGGTGTTTTCTATGTTAGTATCTCATATTTTCAAAGAAATTTAAAGTAATGGATGACCTTTCAGGGTCATAGGAATATTGGAAAAAGAGTTTTATTTTTTTCTAGAGCACTTGGAAGAATGGGTGTACCAATAGGTGAAACCATCGTCACACCCAAATGGAAGAAAAATGTAAGGCTTTGGAGATTGTCGTCCTCTCCTTTTTGAGATCATCATGTCAAGCATTGTTCTTGGGATTTTATGGAAGAAATTTTTATAAGACCCCAACTTTAATTTCTGTCTCTTATGGAGGAAATTTCTCGAAGTGCATGCCTCTAGTCACGATCTTGGAGTTTGAGGAGCATAGCAAAACCAAGGATGAAGATATGATTGAAGTTGAATGAAGAGCTAGCCTTGGGAACTAACCTTTATCAACCTTGGCCAACGGTGCTATTACTGTTCCTCCCTATAAAGTTTAGTTTACCAAATATTGAAAAGATACCATAGTTATGGACAAGTAATCCTCTTTGTTAAACTTATTATTGAAACTTCCCATTGATATATACTTTGTTAAAGTTTACGCACCTTGAAGTCCAAGGCATTTTTTTTCTTGAACTTATTTATCTTTAGAACTAAAACCCTCAGAATTTCATGGCACTTTGTTTTATTTTGATCGAGCTTTGAATATTTGTTTAAACTTATTGTTTTTCTAAATGTTATTATTTTGTACTTAACCTTACAATAAGCTGCAACCATGGCTTCTTTTTGCCTAGAGGTGAGCATTCTCTAGTTGGAAGATTTTGAGTGATGCCTAGATTCACACTAAGTATTCTTATAAGTGCCACTCCAAATTCAATAAATATAACCAATATAAGTTGGAACTTCTTCCACGTTTCAGATGGATTGGACCAAGCTTTACTTAAGAGCTTCAGACATGTCTGACCAATATAAATTGAAACATTTCAAGGACTCTGACTAGATTAAACCAAACCTTTAATTAGGAGCTCCAGAGCTCTGACCAACATAATGTTGAATTTTGTCAAACAATTCAGTTGTATTTAACCAAGTCTTAATTATGAGCAACAAATAACTACAATCAACATAAGTTAGAACCTTCTCAAACGTTTCGGTTGGATTGATCTAAAACTGAATTAGGAGCTCCAAATAGTTCTAGCCAACATAAATTAAATTGTTTTTAGAAACTTCGGTTGTATTGAACCATGCCTTAATTAAGATCTCTAGATAGTTCTAAGCTACATAATTTGGAACATTTACAAACACTTTGGCTGAATTTAACCAAACCTAAATTAGTAGCTCCGGATATCTCTAACCAGCATATGTTAAAACCTTTTTCAACTGGGGATTTAAAGTAATGTTTCCCAAGCATATGATGATAAACTCCCGCTGAACGTTAAGAATGATATAAATGAAAAAACGCATATTAATTAACCGACTATATAGGTACATCATTACAACATTTTACGCTACCAGGGTACGAAATAGTGTACCAACGGTCATTGTATCTAGGTTACAAAAAGTTATTTTAAATAAAAATACAAGAACTAGAGCTTTACTATAAATAGAGTTTCAAATGTTCAAAGTTACATGGATGAGGAATAAGCTTTCTTTCATCATCCACCAGCTCGTAGGAGCCTTAACCTTTTGTTACACTGTGTTTGACCCCTCCAAGTTTAGACCAATTTTGGTAGCTTTGGGGTCTATGGTATCAAGGAACAACTTTCTGAGGACCTTTAACTCTACCTTGGACTCACAAGAGCGGACCCAATAAACTATATACTTTGCATTTGAGTTTGATACTATGAAAAAATTCTGGAAGCCTTTATTCTTTTTGCTTCCACTAAATCTAACTCAACCATTCTTCCAGCATTAATATTTTCTTTAGAGTAGCTAGTGTCTTGAAAAAATGGAAAACTTATTTTAGTAGGGACGTTCGTATTCATTCCACATACTAAAGAGAAATGAGACTCACTCGTAATTTTCCTGGATTTATTTCGATATGCTCATATGGCTTCTTAAAGAAAGTTAGGCCATTTACTTGATGTTTCTTCTATTTTTTTATTCAACCCATCGAATATGCTTTGGTTGGTAACCTCTACTTAGATGTCAGACTGAGGATGAAAAAGTGTTGAGAGGTATTTTTATATACCTCATGTTTGCCAGAAAGAGGTTATTTCTATTTTTTTAGATGAAGTCTCGTTATTGACTTTGTTATTCCAAAGCTGCAATACATATTAGTTTTGATAAAGTTGATCATTTCATTTTCCGTTATTCTCGATAACAGTTATGCTTCTATTTACTTCAGAAAATAGTCAATTGTAACAAAGATATTTTAACGTCTCTCCCGAAGTTTTCAAAAGAGGTGTAACGAGATCAAGACCCCATCGGTCAAAAGAAAGGCTTCTGAAATGGTCTTTAGGCATTACCGAGAGATAAATGATACTTCGAAAATGTTGAAACCTTTTATACTTCGTGACTAATTTCTCAGCATCAACCATGATCTTAGGCCAATAATATCATGCTAATAATTTTCTTTTTCAAATATTATATCCATAATGAGCCAATCCAACTCCATCATGGAGTTTTTTAAATACAACACAAGACTCATAAACTGAAATGCAATGTGGGACAGGATGACTTAAATATTTCTTGTATATATTTCCTTTTATCACCCTATACTTACAAGCTCAAACTTCAAGCTTCAGGCGAAGATTTTCCCGAAGGGAGAGTAGCATTCAAAATGAATTATCTTATCTCAACCTTCTAATCATATATAATCTATGGCACATACCTCAAAGGTTTCATATTTCACGAGATCAAATTTTGTTTCAATTGATGAGTAATCTTGGAGGGAAACCAAATGGACAACTTCACAACCAAATGGACAAATTCAATTTTTTTCAAACTCTAATTTATTTTTCTTCTAAAACACATATATTTCTAATTTTTAAAGATAATAAAACAAAACCAATGAGTGATATCTTGAAGAGTTTTATTTTCGCAACCAAATTGTACTTAATCCGCAACTTGAACATAATTATGTTTTTAGCAATCAAATTACCCGTACTTTTGCAACTTGTACACAATTATTTTTTCCAAACTTATTTCACAACTAAATTGCATATATTTTCGCAACTAGAACACAATCCAATTTTATTTAAAAAAAAATCAACACACAAATGTATATATTTTTGCTACTACAAAATTTTTAGTTGTTTTTAGACTTATTTCGCAACCAAATTACACCTAATTTTGCAACTAATAAAGAAATAGCAAAAATATATTTCATAGATCTAGTTTTGTTCGTCTTTGAAAAAACAAAAGCAATGATATTTTCAAAAAAATTTAAAACTATGGTTTGAAAAACATTACATTTAAAAAAACAGGAGAGAAAAAAACGATTAGAAGTATTTTGGCTAACAATTGATTATCATAAATATTAATTATTGATAAATAAAAGTATGGAATATCCATCGCGCCTCCGTATATAATCGGATCTCCACATTAGTGTGAAATTGTCCACTTTGGTTTTTGGTCTACTTTCAAAAGGCCTCACACTAATGGAGATATGTTCTTAACATATATAGTGATCTTCCTTCCCATGTTTAACCGATGTGGATGTGGGATGTGGGACTTTGGTTGCAGCTTAAAAGATTGTATACAAATTAATTTTTTTTGTTCACATTTATTCAAAATTAAATTATAATCTGAATCTTAAAAAAATAAACATTTATGTGAAGTTATATGAATATTTATGTAATTTAGATCCGAATTATTTTTGTTTTTTAGTTATATTCCAAGTCTAATATCAATAATATAAAAAATGATAATTTGACATCAATTGTCATTCAATTGTATCATAAATATCATTTTTTCAAACATGGAATGAAAACACTAACGAAAATAACAAAAAGTTATCATACCAAAATATATTTTTTGTGTGAATTTTTTTAAATAAATAAAATATTATTCATACATATGAATGAGGCATACCCGAAATATTGATACTTTTTCAAAGAAGAAAATATCAAATTACTTTTGGATCCTAGTAGCTTGGACCATGATAACTATTTTTACACTAGACCTACCTAGGTAGGCACCGAACAACAAAAACGTCAAATGTATGAATAACGAGCCAAAGAAGATGAAGGTGAAAATAACTTGAGCGATGATAGCTCAAGACACCAAACCTTATGACAATATCAATTTTTCCAAAAATAGAGGGAAAATATGAGAAAAAAATACAAAACAATGATAGAGGGCGAGCCAAAGACGAGAGAAACAACTGAAGTTTTCGAGAGGAGATCCGAGCTACGCGAAAATCAACTTAAGCATTTATAAAAGTGGAGAGGAACCTGCAACCATCAGATTAAGTAAGTACTTGTGTACAAGATTACATAGGTCATACCACTTTAGATCGAAGGAATATAGACCAAAGGTCAGAAAATACACGGTGCGACGCCGCCGAGACGAGGACGGGATGAGAGCTAAAAGTTATTGAGTTTTGTTTCGGCCAAACGTGATAAATGACCGCACCAAAATAGACACGTAAAAAATGACGATATCTAGACGAAGGCCAATACGAAGCCAACCTATACAGGAGGGTCGGTCCCCGCTTTGAAATATGAACCCGACCTTAAAGCTCATAACATCCAATATATCCTAATCTAAGCATAATCATAAAAAAACATAGTTGATCGATTCATCACTAGAATCATATAGCACACAATTATGACGGGAGTTTATAACTCATCTAATGAGCTTGTTGCGGGTAGATAACTTGCCAAAATTTATCAAATTTGTTTCAAAAAAGTATAAATAAATATTTTTTTATATAAAAATATTTAAGTTACTAATTTATCAAATTCTTGTATTCTTTTATTTAACATTTGTTTTGTAATTTTTTAACAAAAAAAGTGTCATGAATTGTTTGAACATATATTTTTTTGACCAATGTATGTCATATTTTAATAAATACTATATCTCATAGTTTAAACTGAACAAGAAAAATTTGGTATGAGTTTTTCTTGATAGTTATTTTGGGTTTAAAAAAAAGCATAATTTGAAATTTATGAATTTATGAAAATAGCTAAGTTCTATATATATTATGATATTTTTATTATCATTTTCTTTGATTTATACTTGTTTCAAAATTTATGATTTACATATATTGTAATTTTGTAGAAAAAAAAAGAAACAAAAAAGAATTTATGAATTTGTGATTTACAAAAAATCAAGTTTGGAAATATTATTCTGGTTGGGTAGAGATTTTTTATAATTTGAAATTTGGCATAGAAGAGAAGAACAGATAAAGAAGCGAAGTAACAAAAAGAATAAACCTATTCAATTTTATTTTTGAGAAGTTTGTTTGCGATGTATCTTACATTTTTGTAGCGATTTGATATTTAACATTAAAAATACCTTATCGACTAAAATCTGTTTTGAGATAGTTTAAGTCATTTTTAAGCTATTTAGTACTTGAATGATCACTACCTCATATTTAGAACTATAGATTCTCAAAATATTTCCTATAAATCTTATATCATATATACATTCGATTTTTTTTACATAATAAAATCTTAAATTTACGTTATGATTACTAAAATAATTAAAATTATAACGTTATAATCTTAATTTTAAAAAATATAAACAGTAAAGTATTTTGTTTTTTTAAAATTCTTACATGTTAGGTTCATATTGAAACATATTGAAATTTTAATTAATGAGTCAGGACCAGCTGAGACCCTAACACCAAAAATTCATAGAGAAAGAAAGTAGTACAGAATTTTAAATAAAATAATAGTTGTTCACCATTTTGTAAGAGAGTGAAATGTTATATTTATAGTGACATATATATAACATCTTTTGGTTTTGTTTTACATGTTTAATTAATGACTTAACTACAAAAAATTTAGGATCATCTCAGACCCTAACATTAAAAAATCAGAGAAAGAAAGTAGTACAAAATTTTAAATAGAATAATAGTTGTTGACCATTTTGTAGGAGAGTGAAATGTTATATTTATAGTGACATATTATATATATATATGTACAACATCTTTTGGTCGTGTTTTACATGTTTAATTAATGATTTAACTACTCGGTACAAAGTCAGGTGGTAACCCGACTAATAATCCCATTATCAGTAACCCCATAGTTTTTGCGAGTTCGGTATGGGAGGAGTATGATGAAAGGCTAAATGAATCTATTAGAAACTTTCCAATTATATGTGTTTTCTCTTGATTAGTACCTATCAGTCATCGTCGTAACTAGTCTCATTAAAACCTTCGTCGGCCAAAAGCTCTATAGAGGAAAAAACTATATTTTCCTAATGATAAAATAATAAAAAAAAGTAATGACTTTATCTAGTACATGGTGCGAGATGATAAATAACAAAGCGAAGTGTGTCCAAGACATGCAATTTAGTAATATTTGGAAGAAGTCTTAAGCATCAACTTTTTGGAGCTTGGGCTGAAAGTTGGAGAATGAGCTCATGCACTGCTTTGGATGGAAGCCCGTACTTGAGCTTAGGAGACGATTTAGATGAAATCTTGAGATTGAGCTAAGGAGATACTTCAGATGAAATATTGAACATGAGATCATGAGACATTTTAGATGGAATCTTTAGCTTGAGCTCAAGAGGCGCTTCAGATGAAAGCTTGAGCTTGAGCTCAAGAGACACTTTATATGGTAGCTTGAGCTTGAGGTCAGGAGAAGCTTTGGAAGAAAGAATAATCTTAGGCTTGGGAGACGCTTTCGATGTCAAAGTCACTAGGGACTTTATAAAGTCTCAGATTATCGTTGACATTCCATTTTCCCAAGTCCACTCATCGTAGACCACGTGTCGTCTTTGGTCAACCCTTTTAATATTTTTCAGTATTATAGGATTTTTGGCTTCTCAGACATATATTAGAGGTTATGCATTTTAAATTTATGTTTCCTTATAATCATCAAGAAAAAGAATAATGTCATCGACTTTCT